>CM057341.1:668824084-670117677 GCA_030015575.1 Agapanthus africanus | reverse complement strand
GATAGTAAACACCATAGGCAGCACGAAAAGATAGACTTAGCTTCCATCTTCCTCCATACCAAAGTTTTATATGGAGAGCAATCTCGTATCGCAAGATATGAGACCTCGAAGATATTGCTTCAGGTGAGGTTGGCTATCGGGTCATCTGTAGGGGACCACGTCCTTATGATGATTAGCTATATTGAACAGCTCACGGACCATGGGACCACGTTGGAGAATGAGTTATGTACCAACTTGATTCTACAGTCACTCCCCTCAACCTACACCCAGTTTATCTTGAATTTCAAAATTCAAGGGAAGGAAGTTACGCTTCCAGGACTCCTCAATATATTGAGGAGCGCTGAGGTAGAGGGAAAGGGCAAGGCAAAAGATTCGGGGCCAACAGTAGGGAAGGAAGGATGTTTTTGTTGTCATGGGAAAGCGCACCATCAGAAGGACTGCAGGGCTTGGAAAGCCAGAAACTAGGATTCGAAGCGAGTTGTGGCTTTGGCTTCAGGTGTGTTCATGTTTGAAAACTGTCTGTCAATTAACTCTACTTCCTAGGTACTAGATACCGGATCAGGATCTCATATCTGTAATTCATTACAGGCTTTTAGAAACCGTAGAGTTATATAATCTCTATATCTTTACTTTCTAAAGAAGGTTATGGTATGACTCTCAGGGTTGCTAATATAATCTCATATCTGTAATTCATCAAGGTAGGTGATATGACTCTCAGGGTTGCTAACGGAATGAGCATGTGTGCTGTTTCCGTATGGGAATATCACCTAAGATTGACAAGTGGACAGATTTTGATTTTACGTAATTGTTTGTATGTACTTAGTCTGACATGTAATATAATCTCTATATCTTTACTTTCTAAAGAAGATTATGATTTTACATTTGTAAGCGATGTTGTAAATATCCACCTAAATCAAGTTTTGATTGGGTCAGGTACACTAGATAATGGTATATACGTATTAAATCAAGCTTATGTTTTCAATGTCCAGAACACACATAAAGGAAAGTCTCCAGAATTAAATCAGGCTTTCTTATGGCATTGTAGACTGGGTCACATCAATGAAACACGATTAACAAAGTTATATAAAGAGGGATATTTGGATCCGTTCGAATATCAGTCCTATGCAACTTGTCAATCATGTCTCAAAGGAAAGATGACAAAGACTCCGTTCACTGGACATGGGGTAAGAGCGAGCGAGCTTTTGGGATTCATACACAGCGACTTGTCTACACATGCAAGAAGTGGTTATTCCTGCTTCATTACTTTTACGGATGATTTCTCAAGGTATGGACATGTATTCTTGATGAAATATAAATCCGAGGCCTTTGAGAAATTCCGGGAATATAAGAATGAAGTGGAAAAACAAATCGGAAAAAGTATCAAGACACTTAGATCTGATCGAGGTGGTGAATACTTAAATGCCGAGTTCCTGGATTACTTAAAAGAGAATGGAATTCTTTCTCAGCTTACTCCTTCATACACACATCAACACAACGGTGTATCGGAAAGGCGGAACAGAACACTATTGGATATGGTATGTTCCATGATGAGTAAAGCTGAGTTGCCACGATCCTTCTGGGGCAATGCACTAGAATCAGCTGCATATCTTTTGAACAAGCTTCCTACTAAGACTGTGCCTACCACACCATATCAGATGTGAAGTGGGAAGAAACCCTATCTTCAGTATATTAAGATACGGGGATGTCCAGCTTTTGTAAAAAAGCAGCATGTGGACAAGCTCGAGGCACGCTCAGTACTGTGTAAGTTTGTGGGATACCCAAAGAACTCTAGGGGGTATCTTTTCTATTACGCAGAGGAACAAAAGGTCTTTGTTTCTCGGCATGCCCACTTTCTGGAAACTCAATTTTTAAAAAAAGAGATTAGTGGGAGCGCAGTAGAACTGGAAGAAATTCTAGAACCACAAACTAATATTGAAAGCATGGTGGAACCGGAAGTTTTAAAAGAATCGGACATCCCCACGCCACTCCGCGGGACTAGTAGGCAATCTCATCCGCCCGAGAGATACTACGGTTTTATCATAGATGGGGATAGAGAGGATTGCATCATCGACGATGATGAGCCAACTAGTTTTCAGCAAGCCATTCAGAGCAGAGACTCGGTAAAATGGCTGGATGCAATGCAGACCGAAATGGAGTCCATTACACATACAAAGTATGGACTTTGGACATTGCTCCAGAAGGGGTAAAACCCGTAAGCTGCGAAAGATCTTCAGAAAGAAGATTGGTGTAGATGGATAGGCTGAAACCTATAAGGCTAGACTTGTTGCAAAAGGTTTTCGTCAAAGACCTGGTTTGGACTATGATGAAACCTTTTCTCCAGTGGCTATGCTCAAATCCATTCGGATACTTCTTGCCATTGCTGCCTTCCACGATTATGAGATTTGGCAGACCGTTTTTCTAAATGAAATTTGGAAGAGTGTGTCTATATGGATCAGCCGGAGTGTTTCATAGAGAGTGGGAGCAGCAGAAGAGTGTGCAAGTTGCTTAAGTCCATTTATGGACTATAGCAGGTATCGCGGAGTTGGAACATCTGTTTTGATGAGACGGTCAAGGAAATCGACTTCATCAAAAATCCAGATGAACCATGCATCTATAGTAAGATTGTAGCGAGAAGTGTGGTATTCCTCGTCTTATACGTGGATGACATTCTCTTGATAGGAAATGAAATTCTTATTCTACAATCAGTCAAAGGATTCTTGTTACAAAGGTTCTCCATGAAGGACCTGGGTGATGCCTCCTACATCCTAGGAATCTAGATCTATCGTGATAGATCTAAGAGGATGCTGGGACTTTCATAGTCAAGGTACATTGACACCATACTGAAAAGATTCAGTATGGAAGATTCAAAGCGCGGTAATTTACCGGCTTGTCACGGAATCACCCTCTCCAAAGAGATATCTCCCAAGACTGATTTGGAAAGTGATCGCATGTCTATTATACCCTACGCTTCGGCGGTAGGCTCTATAATGTATGCGATATTGTGTACAAGACTGATGTAGCTTACGCATTGAGCGTTGTAAGAAGGTACCAGTTAAACCCAGGCGAGAAGCACTGGACAACAGTAAAGAACATTCTTAAGTACCTGAGAAGGACTAAGGAGATGTTCTTGGTGTACGGTAGAGAAGACCTCCAGGTCGAGGCCTTCGCCGACTCCAGCTTCCAGAGTGACAATGATGGCTCCAAGTCCATGTCGGGTTATGTATTTACCCTTAATGGAGGGGCGGTCTGTTGGAAGAGCTCCAAGAAGGACACCATTGCTGACTCGACTATGGAAGCGGAGTATATCGCTGCATGTGACGCCGTGAAAGAAGCAGTCTGGATCAAGAAGTTCATGATAGAACTTCAGGTGGTTCCGTCCATTGTTGATCTAATACCTCTGTATTGTGACAACAACGGGGCTATAGCTTTAGCAAAGGAACTACGATCCCATCAAAAGTCCTGACACATCTTGAGGCGGTACCACCTGATCAGGGAGATCGAGGTGCGGAGAGTAGATACGGAGAACAACACTGCTGATCCACTCATAAAGGCCATCCCTTAGACGCAGTTCGAGAGGCTAATCGAGATGATAGGTCTGTGATATGCCAATATATGGCCTTAGTACAAGTGGGAGATTGTTAGTGAGATATGCCCTAGAGGGCATTATTGTATCATACTGGATTGTATATTACATATTGGAAGCTTGGAATATTCACAGTTATGATAACAGTCTTGCTCAAAATGGTAGTATGCTACTTGGTTTGATTCTACCTCAATATGTGCATGTATTTCTTTTAGCATATAGCTTATGCATATTGGTAGAGCCCTTAGGATCTTTGCTTGACTACCAGCGTTGTGATGGCAGTCACACTAATGGGGGCTGGGTAGTCTATAAGCACATCCTTATACAGGTCCCTAGTCATAGGATTATCGAGACGGGGCATCGATACTTCAGAGTAGACTAGTGTATACGCTTCTCATCCCAGCAAGGGAGATGGTCTATCCCACAGCCATTAGTACGTCGTACTGGAGATAGTATGCAGGTGCTAATTAGGTTATGAGTTACACTAGATAGGACTCGTCAGGAACTGCTGGTTGGTATTATACCTATCGTCAGGTAGCAGTTCCCAGGTGACATGAGTACAGCTTAGTCCGTTGACTTGACATCGCACTTCGCCTCGAGTGTGTTCCCACTATACTTAGATTACTACCCTACCACGGCTCAAAGGAGTCATGCAAACAGGTAGTAGTTGGGTGCAGTCTCGAAGCACTTGGAGGCAATAACGGTCAGATAGGATTCGTCTCTCCCGGTATTGGGGGTTGATATTGTTGGCTATAGTGCCCTCAAAGTCAATTATTGGATCGCAGGCACGTGATTGCAATGATTGAGGGATGACCTATACCGCTAGAACAGTCTTACTCGAGATGATAGTATGCTATCTGGTTTGTCTATATCATCATGTACATACTTCAAGTGACATTACAGATCACTATTACACGTTGATAGAGCCCATAAGATTCTTGCTTGACTACCAGCAGTATGATGGCGATCATATACGTGAGAGTTGGGTAGTCTATAAGCACATCCTTAAAATGTCCCTAGTCGTGGGAGTTTCGAGACTGGCCATTGATACGCCATGAGTAGACTAGTGTATACGGATCGAGACCCCGACAAGGGACGGTGGCCGGTCTCATAAGCCATTGGTGTCAGTTGGTTCACCTAAGATAGTATACAGGTGCTCATTGGGTCATGAGTACACCGGACGGACTCGCAGGGGCACTGCTGATTGGTACTATACCTATCGTCAGGAGCAGTTCCCAGGTGACATGAGTACAGCTTAGTCCGTTGACTTGACACCGCTACATCGTCTCAAGTGTGTTCCCACTGTTCTTTGATTACTACCCTACCACGGCTCAAAGGAGTCGTGCAAACAGGTAGTAGTTGGGTGCAGTCCCGAAGCACTTGGAGGCAGTGGCGGTTAGACAGGATTCGTCTCTCCCGGTATTGGGGGTTGATATCGCACTGTGTCTGGAGAGCCATTACACAAAGTCCTTGGCCAAGGCAAGTGAGATTTACTGGTAGGTATTCCAGTAGTTTCTCAAGGTGTTCTGGGCTACACTCCGACACGACTTATACCGCTATTGGGGGTCTGACGTTTACCATCCTCCTAGGCCCGATATGTGATACTCTTAGACGAACAGACCGGACTGTACGGAGATTGTCACAGATAGGCTCAGTAGGGTTTCTGGATGAGTTCGCTCGTCAGCTTCCCTTTCGGTCAATACAAGGGCGGCCGTTACGTACAGCTAGTGCCACTGACGTGCTTGTGGTTAAACCCATTGCCAGCGTATTGACGAGTCTTTAGAGTCCCCCACAGAAAGTTTCCCAAGTTCGGGCAAAACATTGTAGAGGCCGTAGGGTTTTATGGCAGGGTTCGATCATATACGTGCACTTGTGAACGGATCATGATCGGACGGATCATACTAGTGGGCTTTGGTTTAAGCCGGATCCTAGTATTAGATTTGATGGATTACTTTAGTCTCATTGCATTCGCATTCAGTCAGAATGTGGATGCAGGTATGTATATACAGATGAGGGGTATTCTTGTGATTCGTCATGAGTTTACTTTAGTTGATGCCATATCTTTTTTTTGGATTAAACATTTTGGTTTAAATGTTTGATGGAGGAAAATGTGAGTGCAAGTTTTGTCCACAAGTATCTTTTCATGCCATATGTACATTATGTACATGGTGACTCATGGTATTGGTTTGTGTGGCCATTTATTGTGACATAGATTGATTTCTAGTGGCCATGATGTTTTTGTGGGATATTTTGGAGAGAGAGGGTAGCCAAGTATTGGCTTGGGGGCTTTGTATTATTGATATATTTCTGTCTCTCAATAGATCTCACAATAACATAAGCCATCTTCTTCTTCTCTTGTGCTCACAAGTTCCTCCTCCATGGCTTCTTCTACTTTTACCTCCACTCATTCCATCTCATGTGTTGAGAATCATTGAGTGTATAAGACAAAGTTATCACACACATTCTCTACTTCATCTTGGACATGTCGGCTAGCAAACTTCATGTCCGAGTTGCTTCGGTTTGAAGCGGGAGCCCGTAAAAAGACTTCTAGTGTAAGTGCATGGCGGCGCCCCGGCCGTCAATCCGACGGCCAAATGCGGAAACGGTGATAAACTTTAATTTTGCGGACTTAGCAAACCGGCACCACCGCGCACTAAACACCCGGATCGTAACCATTAACAAGTCTAAGCTACTAACAAGAAAGGGAAGAGAAGTATACCGAGAGATCCGAGTCCTCCGGTCTTCTCGTCATCGTCCCGATCTCCCGCGGAAAGTCTTGCCACCACATCGTCGCCTCCTCGCCGGAAGGGCACCACATCGCCTGCGTCTTTTACGGGCTCCCGCCTCAATACCGAGGCAACTCGGGCATGAAGCCGGCAACTCGACATGCTCAAGATATGCTGTAGAATGTAGTGTAGAAGATGCTTGTCTCTTTGGGGTTATGTTGTTTCCATTGAGGATGATGGAGGAAACAAGGATTAGAAAAATGGTGCTTGCATTTTTCTAGCATGAAAATGAGATCAAGAAAGAAACTCTCTAGAATGAAGCTCTCTTCTTCTTCTTCTCTTCTTCTCTCTTTTTCTTATGAAAACTCTCATCCTTAGAAAATGGTGGTGGAAAGATTATGAAGCATGAAGGGAGGTGATGGTAGGAGCACCAGAGGTGACCACATCCAAAACATAATCATAACCATCTCACATCAAACTCTAATCACATCTAATCCTTTCTTATCAACAAAAAGCAAGTGAAGAGAATGGAATCAAAAAGATGCTATCATAATAAATCATCTTGCAAATAAATCCTCCACAATGTGTTATTTGCAAACTTGCAAATAACACCCTCCTTCGGAAAAGTCCGGCCGGGAAAGAACAAAGGAAAAACGGCCGGAACGGAATGCAAACTGGCAACTCCAGAAAACTGGTCCCGTAATAAATTACAGGAAAACCCCATACTGTGCATACACACCCGCATCTGTATTCCGTCCGGATACAAATGCAATGAGACAAAATCTACACTGTACTAAACTAGGATCCGGCTTAAACTAAAGCCGGCTAGTAATATCCGTCCGATCCTGATCCGTGCAATACCGCACGTATCTGATCGAACCCTGTCATATACCCATACGGCCATTAGTACAAACCGTCCGATCCTGATCCGTGCAATACCGCACGTATCTGATCGGACCGTGCCATATCTCCATACGGCCTCTACAGCGTTTCGCCCGAAAGCTGAGTAACTGAAAATGTGGTGGACTCTAAAGACTCGTCAATACTATGGCTGTGGATTTAACCACTAGCACGTCAGAGGTATAAGCCAATACGTGACGGGCCACCAGCTATTGACCAAAAGGGACGTCGATGAGCGAACTCATCCTGACACCCTACTGAGCCTGTCAGTGACAATATCCATACAGTCCGGTCCGTTCGTCTATGAGCATCGCATGTCGGGCCTAGGGGGTGGGTAAAAGTCAGACCCCCAAAAGCGGTACAAGTCGTGTCGGAGTGAAGCCCAGAACACCCTGAGATACTACTGGAATACCTACCAGTAAATCTCCTGCCTTGGCCAAGGACTTCGTGTAATGGCTCTCCTAGACACAGCGCGACCTCACCCCCAATACCGGGAGAGACGAACCCCTGAAGATCCGCTCACTGTCTCCATGTGGCTCGGGACTGTACCCAACTAAAACCTGTTTGCACGACTCCTTTGAGCCGTGGTAGGGTAGTAATCAAAGTACAGTGGGAACTCACACGAGACAAATGACGATCCCCAGGTCGATGAACTAACCTGTACACATGTCACCTGGGAACTGCTATCTGACATGAGGTATAAGACCAACTAGCATGTTCCCGGCGAGTCCTGTCCGGTGTACTCATAACCCAATGAGCACCTGTATACATCTTAGGTGAACCAACTGACACCAGTGGCTTGCGAGACCGGCCACCGCCCCTCGTCGGGGTCTCGACTGTATACACTAGTCTACTCTGGAGTATCGATGCCCTGTCTCGAAACTCCTACGACTAGGGACCTTTTAAGGATGTGCTTATAGACTACTAGCTCCCACGTATATGATCGCCCTCATACTGCCGGTAGTCAAGCAAGAATCCCAGGGGCTCTATCAACGTGCAATAGCGACCTGTCAGGTCACCTAAAGCAGTACACGATGATAAAGGTAAACCAGATAGCAAACTATCATCTCGAGTAAGACTGTCGTACCGGGATAGGTCCTCCCTCAATCATTGCAATCACGTGCCTGTGATCCAATAATTGACTCTGAGGGCACTATCTCCAACAATCTCCCACTTGCACTCAAGGCTAATTATTGCGATGTCGCATACTCACAGCCCGTGTGATACCGAACACCCAACTCCTCTACTAGTCAGTCTCACAAAGCTCGTTTGCGAGACTATTGCGTTCGAGGAATAGCCTCAGCGAGTGGAACCGCTCTGATGTTTCTTTCTATGTCTCTCTATATCTCAAGTTCGCAGAGAAAGCCATCTCCCGAAATGAGCAATACCTGTCTAAGAGTATGTCTGGATATCTGATGGGACCTAGTTCATAAATGAACTCCAAATCCAAACTTCTTAGACTGTATCGATAACTGAACTTAATCAGTACCCAGCGCCATGCTTCCCTCAGTATTGCCTTGGATCACCTGTCCAAAATACTGCCCCTCGTCAGAGGGAGAACTATAACTCTGACAGCCACTCTGCCATCCATGTCACCTTGGAAGCCTGGAATGATAATTGTCTCCAAAAGGAGGCAGCCGTTATCATATCCCTAGAACATTCACTTATGTTCTAAAACTGCTTCCGACTGTTCCTCCAGGATTGGATCAATATCAACTTATTGCATCTAGTGCAACAACAACATCTGGTGTGGTACTTGACATCTCATGATTGACTCAATTGCCTAAGCAAGTGACCTGTCGATCATGCGTATCCCTCTCCTTTTTAGTCTGTAAGACACCTTTAGAGAGGGTGACTCCATTACCTGCAGGTGTACTACCGTGCCAGGAGTCGTCCATTCTAAATACTCATAGAATGCTGTCAAGGTACCCAGATTAGGAAACCACCCAAATCTAGATCTAAAACCATAGATCTAGTAAGCAGAATGTCTGATATAATGTCCAAGTCCCTTGTGGAGAAAACACCGTGTGACGACCAAAGTATAACCGATCGTAGTATAGGAATATCACTTCCTACTCTGTGTATGTCATCCAAATACCAGGATATCACACCATACTACCTTCTCAACAGATCCATCCCCTATTCTGATGAAGTCAAACCTATGACTGTCACATCAGAAATAGATGATCTATCTCCGCTACATCTGCTTTAGTCTATAAATAGACATGAGCCTGATATCCACCAATGCTTCCGCTGCTCCCACTGACTACGACAACCCTCTGGCAGAGTCATATAGACGTGCACTTCTAAAGCTAGTTTAGAACGACGCTATACTCATCCTCCTGCCGGGTCTCGCAGCCTGGAACAACAACAATGGCTAGTGTGGGTAAACAAGAACTTCCCTGTCACCGTCCTTGAGGCTACCGGAGTACCTCTCGGGTGCCTGAAGTTACCCACCTTATCTGCGGGGTGGCCAATGGAATGTCAAATCAGATTGAATCTTTAGGTTCCTTATCAAATCTTCAGTAATCGTTTGCGGTTCTGGAATCACTTCCAGTTCTACCATACTCCCACTACTGTTTTTGAAAAAATCCATTTTTAATAAAATTGTGGCGAGTCCAGAACAATATTTCTATTGATCTGCCAGATGGTAGAAAATCAACCCTCGTCATAGCCTGGGTCAACCCACAAACAGCCATTACAGAAACGTGCCTTGAGCTGTCCAGTGTCTGGTTTTAATCATAAGCCGGACAACTCCCCGTACCTTAACAACGTTAAGATATGAACTGTTCTATATCCAATATAGAACCAGAGGCACTGAATTAATTGAACCAGATTCAAATCATGCAGCTATCTCCAGTGCATGTCAACTAAATGGATGGAGGCCGATCAGCGTTACTCAACTTAGGAATGCTTCCAATTATGAGTAACCTGAAAAGAGAAGCAATTTCTCTTTATCTTTACCATCAACTGAATACCATACACAAGTATCTACATCTTCGATCACTTTGAAGAATCCCGATACTTGCTACACTTGGTTCTCTACTCTATTCAAATACCTATAACTCCTCAAAACTTAGACCCTGTGTTTCTACGAAACACATGTCTAAGAACTAGAGAAGTTAAAAGTAAACAGAATATAGTATGAGGACCAACCCCTCTGTCCTAATGGACACTGGACAACATACAATACTCTGTATAAGTCCGCCGAGTCTTACAACTCTTTCACTGTGTGTCGTAGGTTGAATACTGTACTTATGGTTAAGAAGAATTACACCGCTGTTTAATGCTCCTTACCTAACCATCCACTGATATAGGTAAATGTCATCGACATAATATCAAAATGTATATCTCACTCTATGAAAATAGACGTACAGATATATCAATTTGAAATTGGTGCACAACAGCGGATATTCAAAACCAAATATTTGCCGACCGGCAAACAGCCCAGGTGATCTCCTCAAATATCACCGATTGCAACGAATCCCGATATAATGAGGATGATCACCCAATTCCCAATAACTTACTCCCTCTCATCATCTGTAAAACCATACAGATGTGAGAATCAAACCTGGTAAATACATACTCTGGAGCAAGTGTCTAATCGGGAAATCAGTTTTCTTTTAACAGTACACAGTGAAACTGAAACATTGAAATGTTTCGTTGGGGATCCCGGTATTCCTAGTAATTCCTCTACCATTATCCAGATTCACAACTATAACCGTATAATTCTTTGCCACCTCTCCAAATCCCTTTATATGTCTTTAGTCGTTACCTTCTGTACACCCCTTAGGCCAAATGGTTTTCTTCCTTCCCTACCGTTCGGCACCAGCCTATGGTTTGGAAGAAGACTATCCAATAAGCATAAAGGGTGTACTGTCCTAATCCTAGGAGCATTCGCAATGCGAGAGAAGGTGAGGATAAAAGACACCTGAATAAACCTTATTCCTATTTCTCCTGAACCAGAATCCATCCCCGAACTGGAACAAGTTCCTTTCGAGTTCGTATATAACCATACGATGGAGTATCCAAATAAACTGTGGATCTTCGTAGTGATACGGAGTGTCCTGGAGAAATACAAAGGTGATTTAGGATTGGCGAAGAAATACTTGGTTTGGTCGTGAATACCAGTCGCAATTTACTTTGCCCTCTTACTAATCCCTTGCTTTGTTTTAATCTTAATACCTTCTGCACACCGTTTAGGCTAATTGGTCTTCTTCATTCCACACTGTTCGGCACCAGCCTAAAGTTTGGAAGAAGACTATCCAATTTGCGTAATAGGTGTACTATCTCCTAAACTAAGGAGTACTCGCAACCTGAGAGAAGGTAAAAAGGAAAAGACAACTGAATAATACTATCCGTTTTCTCCAGAACCGGAAACCATCCTCGAATTCCTTCGAGTTCGTATCTAACCATACGATGGCTTTGTCCAATGGAAGTGGACGTTCGCAGTAATACGGGGTGTCCTGGAGAAAAGGGGTAAAAGTAGGAGTGGCAATGAGGTCTGCAACTCTGACAATCCAAAAGCCAGTGTTAAGAAGGTTCGGTCAACTTGGTCACTGAGTCATAGTCTTAGGGTCGGGTCAATCGTCGCAGCCAGAGAGAGAGAAAAGAAACACTCAGCGTGCACTCTAACCTAGATCAGAATGGTTACCAATTTATCTAATCTGGAAACCTCCCACTGTACCTCAAATTCTCCTCCAAACCTAAAAGAAGAATTAGTCGGGGTCACCCGAGGAGTAAACCAACTCATCAGTGGGAATCGGGATCCAACTCTCATCGCATGATAACGTGACGGAATCCGCCCACGGTACCACACTCCAGAAGGTATGCGCATATCTGGCAAGTTTCAGTTCTTTTGAAACTCCCGATGTGATTTTTACCCCATGCTCTTATGACCTTGACTAAGGCCAACAAATCATAAGTCACATGTCAAGTTCTACCCATCATTGTCTAGGTTAATTTGAACCCACCCGTACAAGCCCTTGACTAGGGCCAACAAGGCTATACGACTGTTCCAAACCAACGCATCTATCTATGCTACATATGAACACCCAATAGCTACCAAACACTGTGCCTTGACTATGGCCAACAAACACAGCTTGAATACTATTGACTATCCATATGAAATGACGGAGGGCTACGAATGGTTTCTGGCGAAAACCTTTAACGTAATGAACTTGATATCGTTGAAGGAACAGATAGCTTTTTAGAAAATATAGTGACGAAAACCTTTACTAAATAGGTCACTCCCGGTGAAGGGATCTCGGCTCTTTCCCCGTAGAATGGGGTGCAGGATATTCCAAATGAATACCACGATGCAAAGCAAAAGTAATCGGCTATAGTGAAGTCATTGCCCTGACGCAAACTTTTGTCCAAGGGGTCACTCCCGGTGAAGGGATCTCGGCCCTTGCCTCGTCGACTGAGGAGCTGGATATTCATAACCGAATATCACTGTGCAAAACAAAAGAGAACGCCTTTGCAATAACAGCTTTTTGAAAAGTGTTCCAACAACATCAGATTAGGTTTGTTAAAACTTGTATTGATCCGAATCAACGCAATCCCATCAATTGATCACACCACAAAGAACGAAAATATACTGACGTACGTATATGCCATCCGCATTCGCCACTGGGTCCCGTCATCACCCGTTAGGTTAGCTAACTAACGGCAGAGCGGGGACTGGACTAGCGCGGATGAAAAACATATACAACATCTACTAATATATATACCAATATATAGTATTTCGCTCAAGGCGTGAATAAAATGCAACATCACAGAAATGTACAGCATCACAGAACAATACAGATATCTGGGATCCCCGGGTTTCACAGAGCCACTACTGAAACCCGACGTTCCCCTGGTCGTGTGGATAGCCTATGCAATGAAATCCTATACCCCCTACGAGTGCAGCGAATAGCCAGCCAATCCTGGAGTGAAGCCCCCTCCGTCCCAATGCCATGAGATGCGGGCTTGTTGCCTTCTAGAACCCGGCTATCCGTGCACCCCTCCGCGGGGTAATCCTAGTACAGAAAGTAAAATATACATACAACGGGTACATCGACCGCAACCTGGTCGTGCCCCAAAAGAATAATACAAACAGGCAGTGACGGCAGTCCACATGTCGGACGCTCGCCCCGCAATATCAAACGTACATAATACAACAACACTGTACTAGCATTGCATCCAGGCTATCCCCCACGACCGATCCGCAACATCACAGCATAAACATAGAACATCAACGTGAAAATCACGTTCGCAAATCCGTCTAACCGGGCTATAGCAGCTAGACAGGATTTACCGATCGAGTGACATTCACGGTCGCAGATATAATGTAAATACTGTGAAAAATGTGTTTAAAATATCCGATCGATCAAAAATTAACAAGTGGGCCCCCAAGCAAAACTGTAGCACTCACAGAAATCGTGGGCCCAATTTTAATATTCCAAAACCCATATTAAAAGCCCAGAGGGCCTCTGAAAAAAATTGGTGAAGTGATCTCCACAGTGTGCGGCGGAAGAGCGGCGGGAAGGTGGTTTTCGCGGCGGTTCCGCGCTCCCACTGTGGAGTTACTTCGTCGAATTTTTACAGAGCTCTTAGATTTTCCAGTACATCAATATTTTACAACCTGAAAAATTTTTAGACTTCAAAAAATTTCAACAGAAACTGATGTGAAGGAAAAATACGGTTTTTGGAATTTTGGACGATCGGAACTGAAAAACACATCAAACGAAGCTAGACGAAATTAATGGCGAGGCTCTGATACCAATGTAAGTGCATGGCGGCGCCCCGGCCGTCAATCCGACGGCCAAATGCGGAAACGGTGATAAACTTTAATTTTGCGGACTTAGCAAACCGGCACCACCGCGCACTAAACACCCGGATCGTAACCATTAACAAGTCTAAGCTACTAACAAGAAAGGGAAGAGAAGTATACCGAGAAATCTGAGTCCTCCGGTCTTCTCGTCATCGTCCCGATCTCCCGCGGAAAGTCTTGCCACCACATCGTCGCCTCCTCGCCGGAAGGGCACCACATCGCCTGCGTCTTTTACGGGCTCCCGCCTCAATACCGAGGCAACTCGGGCATGAAGCCGGCAACTCGACATGCTCAAGATATGCTGTAGAATGTAGTGTAGAAGATGCTTGTCTCTTTGGGGTTATGTTGTTTCCATTGAGGATGATGGAGGAAACAAGGATTAGAAAAATGGTGCTTGCATTTTTCTAGCATGAAAATGAGATCAAGAAAGAAACTCTCTAGAATGAAGCTCTCTTCTTCTTCTTCTCTTCTTCTCTCTTTTTCTTATGAAAACTCTCATCCTTAGAAAATGGTGGTGGAAAGATTATGAAGCATGAAGGGAGGTGATGGTAGGAGCACCAGAGGTGACCACATCCAAAACATAATCATAACCATCTCACATCAAACTCTAATCACATCTAATCCTTTCTTATCAACAAAAAGCAAGTGAAGAGAATGGAATCAAAAAGATGCTATCATAATAAATCATCTTGCAAATAAATCCTCCACAATGTGTTATTTGCAAACTTGCAAATAACACCCTCCTTCGGAAAAGTCCGGCCGGGAAAGAACAAAGGAAAAACGGCCGGAACGGAATGCAAACTGGCAACTCCAGAAAACTGGTCCCGTAATAAATTACAGGAAAACCCCATACTGTGCATACACACCCGCATCTGTATTCCGTCCGGATACAAATGCAATGAGACAAAATCTACACTGTACTAAACTAGGATCCGGCTTAAACTAAAGCCGGCTAGTAATATCCGTCCGATCCTGATCCGTGCAATACCGCACATATCTGATCGAACCCTGCCATATACCCATACGGCCATTAGTACAAACCGTCCGATCCTGATCCGTGCAATACCGCACGTATCTGATCGGACCGTGCCATATCTCCATATGGCCTCTACAGCGTTTCGCCCGAAAGCTGAGTAACTGAAAATGTGGTGGACTCTAAAGACTCGTCAATACTATGGCTGTGGATTTAACCACTAGCACGTCAGAGGTATAAGCCAATACGTGACGGGCCACCAGCTATTGACCAAAAGGGACGTCGATGAGCGAACTCATCCTGACACCCTACTGAGCCTGTCAGTGACAATATCCATACAGTCCGGTCCGTTCGTCTATGAGCATCGCATGTCGGGCCTAGGGGGTGGGTAAAAGTCAGACCCCCAAAAGCGGTACAAGTCGTGTCGGAGTGAAGCCCAGAACACCCTGAGATACTACTGGAATACCTACCAGTAAATCTCCTGCCTTGGCCAAGGACTTCGTGTAATGGCTCTCCTAGACACAGCGCGACCTCACCCCCAATACCGGGAGAGACGAACCCCTGAAGATCCGCTCACTGTCTCCATGTGGCTCGGGACTGTACCCAACTAAAACCTGTTTGCACGACTCCTTTGAGCCGTGGTAGGGTAGTAATCAAAGTACAGTGGGAACTCACACGAGACAAATGACGATCCCCAGGTCGATGAACTAACCTGTACACATGTCACCTGGGAACTGCTATCTGACATGAGGTATAAGACCAACTAGCATGTTCCCGGCGAGTCCTGTCCGGTGTACTCATAACCCAATGAGCACCTGTATACATCTTAGGTGAACCAACTGACACCAGTGGCTTGCGAGACCGGCCACCGCCCCTCGTCGGGGTCTCGACTGTATACACTAGTCTACTCTGGAGTATCGATGCCCTGTCTCGAAACTCCTACGACTAGGGACCTTTTAAGGATGTGCTTATAGACTACTAGCTCCCACGTATATGATCGCCCTCATACTGCCGGTAGTCAAGCAAGAATCCCGGGGGCTCTATCAACGTGCAATAGCGACCTGTCAGGTCACCTAAAGCAGTACACGATGATAAAGGTAAACCAGATAGCAAACTATCATCTCGAGTAAGACTGTCGTACCGGGATAGGTCCTCCCTCAATCATTGCAATCACGTGCCTGTGATCCAATAATTGACTCTGAGGGCACTATCTCCAACATCTAGATGTGGTGCCACTTCGACGAGGAGATCAGAGATAGAGCGAGATCGTGTAAGTCGATGTAGAACACCCCAATACTCGTGGGGAGGCGGAATTTTCAAAAACGAACTTGTTTAGTGAACAAACATCGACTAACCGCTTGAATCGAAGCTAAACGATAACTAACAACAAACATAGAGTTTCTATGCTACTATGTTTAGGGATTATACCTAACGAATCGTGTCCTTCGTCTTTGTGAATTCCTCCTCCTCCTCGGCCTTCTCGAAGTAGTAGACGATCCACCCGAGAGCTTTACTCCAAGCTTAGCCTCTAAACTTGAGGCAACTAAACTTCTTTAAGTGCTAATCAAAGAAGGTAGGTGAAATATAGAGAGGGTTATGGATTAAGTAGTCTAACTAATCCTTGTACTCAACTCACGAGAGGGGAGGATTAGTGTTTGAAGAGGGAGAGCTTGAGGAGAGAGAAGATGATAAAGATAATGATATGAGAATAGTGAGATAACATGATATATATCAAGCATTTCTTTTTATCAAGAAAAGAAAAGAAATGAATTTAACAACCATGCTTGATAATATCTAGTGATGATTCACATCCATGAGTCATTAAGCATTTATGATGCATTAATGACATGGATGAATCATCCATATGACTCACTAATCACATTCATTGTATATGCCACCTAAACCTCCTTAGTCACCATCTTCTAGAAGCTTCTCACGCAATTACGAGAATGCCCCTCCTTTCCGCAAAAATACGGAAAAACTTTAGACTGTATAAATCCAATAACCGGATACCAGTAACTGGCTTAAACCAAAGCCGACTGGTAAAAACTGTCCGAAAGTCGTACGTGTGTAAACACACGTATGCGTCTGAACCCTTGTCGTAAAACCATACGACCTCTATATCGTTTCGCCTGGAGTAGGGAAACTCTCTGTGTGGGACTTTAGAGACTCGACTACTACGCTGGCAGTGGGTTTAACCACAGACCGCAAGCGGCACTAGCTGTACGTAACGGTCCCCAGGTAGATGTCGATAAGAAGGCCGATGAGGAAACCCATCCGAACTCCTACTGAGTCTGATGTGACAATCTCCGTACAGTCCGGTCCGTTTGTCTTAGACTATCGCATATCGGGCCTAGGGGGCGGCAAGCGTCAGTCCCCTAATAGCGGTATAAGTCGTGTCGGAGGGAAGCCCATTACACCCTGAGAAACTACTGGAACCTACCAGCAAATCTCGCTTGCCCTGGCCAGGGACTTTGCGTAATGGCTCTCTGACACAGCGCGATATCAACCCCCAATACCGGGAGAGACGAATCTTGTCTAACCGCCACTGTCTCCAAGTGCTCGGGACTGCACCAAACTGCTACCTGTTTGCACGACTCCTTTGAGCCGTGGTAGGGTAGCAATCTAAGAACAGTGGGACACACTCGAGGCGAAGTAGCAGTGTCAAGTCTGCGGACTATGCTGTACTCATGTCACCTGGGAACTGTTCACTGACGACTGGTATAAAACCAACCAACAGTTCCCTGTGAGTCCTGTCCGGTGTATCCGTAACCTAACGAGCACCTGCATACTATCTCCAGTACGACGTACTGACGGCTGTGGGACAGACCATCTCCCCAACTGGGATGAGAAGCGTACACACTAGTCTACTCCGGAGTATCGATGCCCTGTCTCGATAATCCAACGACTAGGGACCTGAATAAGGATGTGCTTGTAGTCTACCCAGCCCCCACTAGTGTGACTGCCATCACAACGCTAGTAGTCAAGCAAGATCCTTAGAGCTCTATCAATACGTATACTCACATATTAAGATAGAAAAAACCAAGTAGCATACTACCATGTTTAGCAAGACTGTTTGTAACACCCAGCCCCTTTTTATACCAATATCTGTATAGTTGTTATTTTTGAATTTTAGTTGATTAATTTAAATTCTATTTCTTCTAAACCCTAAAAGCCAAAACCAAGATTTAATACCAAAATCTGTATTTTATTACTCTAGATTCCTATTTATTCTTATTTAGAATTTTATCTATTTTTATATAATTATTTATTTATTTTAAAAAGTTCCATTTATTCTATTTGAAAATGTAAACCCAATTTTCCCATTCTTTTCCCTCAATTAGATCCCTTTAGCCACCAAAATTTTTCCCTTAATAAAGTTTTCTTTCCTGGCTCAGCCCGTTCCATTTCTCCTTCTTTTTTTTTGTTAAATCCCGGCCCACGCTAACCCCCAGCCTACTTCATTTAACCAAAGGAAATTAATTTACGAGCCCAGCATCAATTTTCCTTGGCCCGGCCCGTGTCACTCCTCACCCGCGCCCGCTTCACTCCCTTACCCGACCCGACTCCTGTGCATCTTCTCTTCAAATTTTTTTTCCCAACGGCTAAATCCCATCGAGCGCGCGCGACCCGCCTCCTCCGCCGTCGCCCACGCCCTCGTCGCGAGCCGTTACCCCACGTCGCACGAGCGTTACCCACGACCCTCTCTCCTCAACCCTCTACCCCCTCTTCCTCGCTCGCTCACTCCCCGTTCTCATTTTTCTCCTCTTCTCGCTACACCCCCGACCCACGCACCCATCATCGGCCACTTTCCTCCATCACCATCGCCTCGTTTCCACTCAGGAACATCAACCACCGAGCTCGCCTCACCTCCACCCTCGATCACGAGCACCCCACTTCCCTGCGTCCCTCGCCGGCGAGCGCCTCCCTAAGTCTCGTCGACTTTTCCCCCCGCGGCATCATCCTCATCAACCTCGTCGTTGTCATCCCCCTCACTCCCTCTTCCTCTGCAACCCGACTCCACCGCGTCGATCCCCTGCACCCAAGCTCGAGCCCGAGCCCCTGCACCAACCTCGGCCAACCCCCTTGCACTCGACACCACCACCATTACCTCGTCGACCTCTACACTCCTCTCTCTCTCTCCGCAACTCTTTTCTCTCTCAACCTCTATCTCTCTCTCTCTGCTTCTCTCTCTCTTCATCTCAGATCCCTCTCTCTCTCTCTCACCGATCTCTCTCTCTCTCACTGATCTCTCACAATCTCTCTCTCAGTTCCCTCTCTCTCTCACTCACAGCTCTCTCTTTCTCTAACTCTCTCTCTCACTCACTGTCTTTCTCATTCTCTCTCACGTTTCTCTCTCTCAAGCTCTCTGTCTCTCCCCTCTCTCTCACTCACTCAGTTCTCTCTCTCTAAACCCTCACTTTCTCTTTCTGTCACTCTCTCACTCTCTCCCTCTCTCACTCTAATTCTTTCTCTCTCTCATTATCTTCCCCCCCATCTGCAAATCCCTCATCCCGGCCTCGACAGCGTCAACGATCCCAGCACACCCCGGGAGACCCACAAGGCACCTCCCCGCTCCCAACATTCACGAGTCGTCCCGGACAAATCCGACGACGAAACTGAAACTCGAGCCAAAGTCGTGCGAGCCAATTCACGCCGTTCGTCGCGCGTTCTTGACGTTGCCGTCACCGTACATCCCCGAGGCTTGTCCAGGCAAGTTTTTACTTGCTTTCATGCTATTTTATATATGTTACAAGTCACCATCGCATATATATCCCATGTTTGCCTTATGTTAAATATTGCAACACAACCGTTCGATACTTGTTCCCTTAGGAAATTTTTATCAAATTTGACGGAACTGGATATATTGCATTGGCCCTTGTATAGATGGTTAACGTGTGCAAATTTCATTTGAAAATACGACTGTTAAAGATTAAAACAACTGCCCCCAAGTTTAACCGTAAGGCTGTAATTCTGTTGCACCTGAAAATCGTTAAATTCACCATAAATCATATACATAGTAGAATGGTGTGTTCGAGGGATCAAATCGAAGCTAACTCGACGAAATTTAACCCTAAGCTAGTTTCCAGACATTCGTGTACTTAAATCGTGAAGATAATTGTATCGGAGGACGACTCTGGACTGCAGTCCAGAGCGACTCAAATTGTGCTTGCTGTTCCGTAATGGATACCATAGGATTTCTGTAACCCGTAGGTTGCGGAACTCCGCTGATTATTATAGGTAAATCTGTTAGATAAACAACAAAATTGGTTTTATTCTGTTTCGTCACCGTTTGATATTTAAACTGTAATTTAGAAGATCGGGACGCATAACAGTCCCAACAAAATCAGAACTGACATATTAGTGTTAAACAGATTATAACTCCTAACGTACAGACGCGATTGGAGATCCGTTTGTTGCGTTGAAAACTTTACTGAAAACCCTAGAATTCATCCAACTGTTGTATTGCTAAATTATGATCCCAATTGGGGTTAAAATGCGTTGCGAAATGGATTCCTGATTCTGAAACCGGATTTCCAGCCGCGTGCGCTTAAAATGAAACAGTTATAACTAATGATCCTGAAACCCGATTGGCTTGAAACAAAATTCTATGGATTTCTAACTGATCATACTAATTACTACCTTTGTATCGTTTCGTTAAATTATATACATATGTTTCATGATAAATCGTGCAAGTGATAGACGATTGTTTTTATAACACCTTGGTTGTGCTTCTTACACTGTCCATGCATCTTATCATACCCATATCATTGTAGTGATTATCCAGTGATGTCGTGCATTTACCCAGTGTTAGATTTTAGTGGTGATTGTGGCAAGTTCGTCAGTGTTCGTGTATCCGTGATTAAGTGAAAGTGATACGTACTTGTACACAATCAGTGACCCTATTGTTCTATTGCATTGTCGACGTCTGTGGGATGCGTGTACGTGTGACTATAAGTGGTATGGGACACTTATGGAAGCGCTTGCACGGGTGTCACAGATAAGGCATCCGACACTGCCATTTATCTTAGGTATTAGTCGGGACGTGCTTGATG
This sequence comes from Agapanthus africanus, assembly GCA_030015575.1. Taxonomy (NCBI): domain Eukaryota; kingdom Viridiplantae; phylum Streptophyta; class Magnoliopsida; order Asparagales; family Amaryllidaceae; genus Agapanthus; species Agapanthus africanus. The sequence goes on along the minus strand of CM057341.1, from coordinate 670,096,622 downwards.
GAGGTCCTGCCTCCAGTTCTCGCGCAGACTTGTCACGGATCGATTAGTATTTAGAGTGATGGTTAGCGTTTGATGTAGACCACGGGGTGTGGGGTAGTTTAAGTGTGAGTTCAACAGAATCTCGGGAGTCCCATGCTGGCTTATATATTTAGGGAGTTATATGGAGATTTACAGGGTACGTGATATATACACCGTGATATTCTTGTTACATGTTGGGCCCGTGGTCCCTTGCCCTTGGGTGGAGGACACTTTCGAGTGGTTGATTCTCACACTTGGACTGACGATAGGCTTAGCGACCTGTACAGTGAGACTTAGAGACTGATAGGGATACTGGCATTTATATTACTTTTATACTGTGTTGACATACGTGATATATCGTTATACTGCTTTACTGTTCCGCTGCGTTGATTACTGCACATGCATATTCATGATGTCATTTATTTACTGCTTCACATACCTATTATCACTGTTAGAACTGTCACTTGATTTTATACATATTATATTGCTATTGTGTCGCTCTGACGACCTGAGTATGCATGCTCAGTGTGAGAAGACGGTTTAGCCTGGACCAGTGCATCACAGACTTCCTGACTTGCCGTTCCTAGTTACATCCGTTTGTTCCACTTCAGGTCAGTTTACATTATTGTATCTTTCAGTTACTGCATTTCTCATTACCTGTGCATCATTTTACTGTTTACCATGATAAACTAGAAGCCGAAGTGTGACTACGGCAGGACATTTCCTTGACCGTAGGAGCATGGCTGGCCTTGTCTAGCCCTCGTATTCCGTATTTTGGGAAGCGGGGCGTGACATGGTTTAGTTGGTATCAGAGCCAGGTTTTGCATCGTTTGGGATTGCAGTTTTCTGTGTATAGTTTGGCAATCTAAGACACCCTTCAGTCTAGGTTGTAAACTTGATATTCTTGATCCATATTCACATCGTGTGTTCAACTATCTATTCGCTCTGGTTTACTTAAAATCATACCGTTGATTCTTCACTTGTAATAGATTCATCACCTCTAATATTCTTGAATCTTTGTCCTATCCATATTACGTTTTGACTCGTATATCTAGTGACTTATATCATCCTTAAAATCATTGTTTCAGGATCATGTCTTCCAAAGACTCTTCCTCTATCTCCACTCCTCAGAATCAGACTGTTGGGATCCTTAGTGTACTGCAAGGTTTAAAAGAAGCCCAGGAGCGAACAAACGACTTATTAGCTGAAGGGCGGGGAAGACAAGTGAATCAGACCCCAGCGGGAGCCTCCTATCATAAAGGGATCCCTATTGGACGAGGGAAGAAGAAGAAGATGAAGCGTCAACAGAAGCATCAGAAGCACCCTTGCTGTGGATATTGTAAGAGGCCAGGACATCTTCAGAAGGATTGTCGTCGTGCCCAAGGGAAATGTTTGATATGCGGTTCCGACAAACATCTCATCAACGGTTGTCCAGAAAGGAAAGAACTACAAGGAGGAAACTCGACCACACTCCCCACTTCTGCCAAATGAGGATTTTCGCGTAATTCAAACTTCGATGATAAGGCAGATCTAATGCAGGAGTCAACTCGCGTAACGATGATGCAGCGTTCTGGCAATCGAAGAAGAATTCTATGATTCCAATTTCAATGTTAATGTTGTCATCTTTTATGAATATTTCCTTCCATTTGAACCTTTGTATCCGTCAAACTTTAGTTGAATGAAATAAAATTTGAATCATAATATAGGTATCATTCTCATGCTTTCTCTATGTCAAATTCTATTCATTATCACAGTATTTTCATTCTGATTTTTCAGTTCCTGCAACCGCATATTTTCCTATATTTCGTACCCTGAGCTTTCCTTGATGTATTCCACTGTCTAATCATGACTTCTCTTTTCAGGCCATGGCCCACCCTGAAGCAGCGCCGCATCTAGACGAGGATGAACAGTCATGCGTTTCCTTAGATCACACACTGACGAGTTCCGATGATGAGGTCTATGGTCCCCAAGTCAACTTCGAAAACAATGATTCAGGGGACGAAGGAGCAGCCGTCCCAGAGTTCGACATGATAGCTGATTCTGATGAAGAGGGAGAAGATCCCGAAGAGAACCCTGTAGAGGAAGACCCCGAGGAAGAACCGATGGAAGAAAACCCAGTGGAGGTAAATCCCATGGAAGAGAATGCAGAAGGATAAAACCACATGGGATCGGACCTCGATGAAGAAGTTTTATCCGAGGATGAAGAACCAAAAGATCAAGACCCTGCTGAGGAAGAACTTCCAATGGCGATGCCCGTGAGGCGTTATGGAAATGGACGCCCCTATCTGAGTGCGCGAGCCTACCGCAACCTGCTGAATCTCCACAACCGCGACTGATGGATTACCTTTTGATGCTGTCTTTCTGGCCAGATAAAATGTGTATAGTTTAGGGCCACTTTTCGCCTTTGAGAATGTCTTGTTTCAAATTTTCTTGAATGAAATAACTCTTCTGAATTTGTAAGCCTCTTGATTTTGGTTCACTTGATACTTGTGTATTGCCCATATCCATTTATTTTTCTGCTGAGTTCCCTGACTGTCCACCCCTACTCATTGTATAGTTTTCACCCTGTATCGATTAGAAAGTACCACACCCTGATCTTTGGAATGAGCCCCTCCATCCATCGTCTGTGCCCCGTTTGAGATCCTTCTGGGCGGAGGACAGTTTCTGGTGAAACTTCCGAGTTCACTAACTCTTCAAATTTTATTCGTGTGTTGTATCGACTGTTGTTTTCCCCACACTTTCCCTTTTGTATCCCTTGTTGCTCATCCTTATTTCCTGTGTTGACCCTATCCCGATCCCCCTAACATTCAGCCTAAAACCGCCACATTCCGACCTTCTAATTGAGCCACACTTCCTTGTAATCATTACCCTAGCTAGCTTATGCAATTTAGTGTTCTTCCTTTTACCCTAATTATATTTAGGGACACTGCTATTCAAATTTAGTTTTCAGTATTTTGAATTTATCAAAGTGAGTGTGTTATTGATTACCCTGTTTCATGTATTTTAAGTACACTATTATTAATCTCGTCTTCAGTAACGCAAACTTACACTGCGCATATATTGTTCCATGTTCCTGTTTTCGTTATGTGAGTTTTCTAAGTTGATTCAAAACTATTTGATCGATACACCATCCTAAAATGTTTTAAACTGCAGACAAATCCTTCACTACTTTATTATTGTTACTTTATTTCTAGTATTATGCATATGCTTACTATTATAAGCGGTTGAGCCTTATACTTTTTATTTCGGTTGATTATTTTGATTTACTTAGATGTGCACATATGTGGGATTCGACTTTTATCGAACACTCTTTGATTATTATTGTTCGCTATTGATACCTATATTCTCGTATACTCGTGGTTGCTCTTATAGTTATTCTTGCTTTATACCTATTTAGACCTACCTTTCGTATGTTGTTTTTACTTATATATAAATTTTCAAATTTCATCGTCCCCGTACTACTAATAAATCCTTGGTGTTAGTGTGCAATCTAATAGTTTCGTTTTGTTGGTATAACTTATCGTTTATTTTAAATTTCGAGGACGAAATTTTTGTAAGGGTGGTATGATGTAACACCCAGCCCCTTTTTATACCAATATCTGTATAGTTGTTATTTTTGAATTTTAGTTGATTAATTTAAATTCTATTTCTTCTAAACCCTAAAAGCCAAAACCAAGATTTAATACCAAAATCTGTATTTTATTACTCTAGATTCCTATTTATTCTTATTTAGAATTTTATCTATTTTTATATAATTATTTATTTATTTTAAAAAGTTCCATTTATTCTATTTGAAAATGTAAACCCAATTTTCCCATTCTTTTCCCTCAATTAGATCCCTTTAGCCACCAAATTTTTTCCCTTAATAAAGTTTTCTTTCCTGGCTCAGCCCGTTCCATTTCACCTTCTTTTTTTTTGTTAAATCCCGGCCCACGCTAACCCCCAGCCCACTTCATTTAACCAAAGTAAATTAATTTACGAGCCCAGCATCAATTTTCCTTGGCCCGGCCCGTGTCACTCCTCACCCGCGCCCGCTTCACTCCCTTACCCGACCCGACTCCTGTGCATCTTCTCTTCAAAAATTTTTCCCCAACGGCTAAATCCCATCGAGCGCGCGCGACCCGCCTCCTCCGCCGTCGCCCACGCCCTCGTCGCGAGCCGTTACCCCACGTCGCACGAGCGTTACCCACGACCCTCTCTCCTCAACCCTCTACCCCCTCTTCCTCGCTCGCTCACTCCCCGTTCTCATTTTACTCCTCTTCTCGCTACACCCCCGACCCACGCACCCATCACCGGCCATTTTCCTCCATCACCATCGCCTCGTTTCCACTCAGGAACATCAACCACCGAGCTCGCCTCACCTCCACCCTCGATCACGAGCACCCCACTTCCCTGCGTCCCTCGCCGGCGAGCGCCTCCCTAAGTCTCGTCGACTTTTCCCCCCGCGGCATCATCCTCATCAACCTCGTCGTTGTCATCCCCCTCACTCCCTCTTCCTCTGCAACCCGACTCCACCGCGTCGATCCCCTGCACCCAAGATCGAGCCCGAGCCCCTGCACCAACCTCGGCCAACCCCCTTGCACTCGACACCACCACCATTACCTCGTCGACCTCTACACTCCTCTCTCTCTCTCCGCAACTCTTTTCTCTCTCAACCTCTATCTCTCTCTCTCTCTGCTTCTCTCTCTCTTCATCTCAGATCCCTCTCTCTCTCTCACCGATCTCTCTCTCTCTCACTGATCTCTCACAATCTCTCTCTCAGTTCCCTCTCTCTCTCACTCACAGCTCTCTCTTTCTCACTCTCTCTCTCTCACTCACAGTTCTCTCTAACTCTCTCTCTCTCACTCACTGTCTTTCTCATTCTCTCTCTCGTTTCTCTCTCTCAAGCTCTCTGTCTCTCCCCTCTCTCTCACTCACTCAGTTCTCTCTCTCTAAACCCTCACTTTCTCTTTCTGTCACTCTCTCACTCTCTCCCTCTCTCACTCTAATTCTTTCTCTCTCTCATTATCTTCCCCCCCATCTGCAAATCCCTCACCCCGGCCTCGACAGCGTCAACGATCCCAGCACACCCCGGGAGACCCACAAGGCACCTCCCCGCTCCCAACATTCACGAGTCGCCCCGGACAAATCCGACGACGAAACTGAAACTCGAGCCAAAGTCGTGCGAGCCAATTCACACCGTTCGTCGCGCGTTCTTGACGTTGCCGTCACCGTACATCCCCGAGGCTTGTCCAGGCAAGTTTTTACTTGCTTTCATGCTATTTTATATATGTTACAAGTCACCATCGCATATATATCCCATGTTTGCCTTATGTTAAATATTGCAACACAACCGTTCGATACTTGTTCCCTTAGGAAATATTTATCAAATTTGACGGAACTGGATATATTGCATTGGCCCTTGTATAGATGGTTAACGTGTGCAAATTTCATTTGAAAATACGACTGTTAAAGATTAAAACAACTGCCCCCAAGTTTAACCGTAAGGCTGTAATTCTGTTGCACCTGAAAATCGTTAAATTCACCATAAATCATATACATAGTAGAATGGTGCGTTCGAGGGCTCAAATCGAAGCTAACTCGACGAAATTTAAACCTAAGCTAGTTTCCAGACATTCCTGTACTTAAATCGTGAAGATAATTGTATCGGAGTACGACTCTGGACTGCAGTCCAGAGCGACTCAAATTGTGCTTGCTGTTCCGTAATGGATACCATAGTCTTTCCGTAACCCGTAGGTTGCGGAACTCCGCTGATTATTATAGGTAAATCTGTTAGCTAGACAACACAATTGGTTTTATTCTGTTTCGTCACCGTTTAATATTTAAACTGTAATTTAGAAGATCGGGGCGCATAACAGTCCCAACAAAATCAGAACTGACATATTAGTGTTAAACAGATTATAACTCCTAACGTACAGATGCGATTGGAGATCCGTTTGTTGCGTTGAAAACTTTACTGAAAACCCTAGAATTCATCCAACTGTAGCATCGCTAAATTATGATCCCAATTGGGGTTAAAATGCGTTGAGAAATGGATTTCTGATTCTGAAACCGGATTTCCAGCCGCGTGCGCTTAAAATGAAACAGTTATAACTAATGATCCTGAAACCCGATTGGCTTGAAACAAAATTCTATGGATTGCTAACTGATCATACTAATTACTACCTTTGTATCGTTTCGTTAAATTATATACATATGTTTCATGATAAATCGTGCAAGTGATAGACGATTGTTTTTATAACACCTTGGTTGTGCTTCTTACACTGTCCATGCATCTTATCATACCCATATCATTGTAGTGATTATCCAGTGATGTCGTGCATTTACCCAGTGTTAGATTTTAGTGGTGATTGTGGCAAGTACGTCAGTGTTCGTGTATCCGTGATTAAGTGAAAGTGATACGTACTTGTACACAATCAGTGACCCTATTGTTCTATTGCATTGTCGATGTCTGTGGGATGCGTGTACGTGTGACTATAAGTGGTATGGGACACTTATGGAAGCGCTTGCACGGGTGTCACAGATAAGGCATCCGACACTGCCATTTATCTTAGGTATTAGTCGGGACGTGCTTGATGGAGGTCCTGCCTCCAGTTCTCGCGCAGACTTGTCACGGATCGATTAGTATTTAGAGTGATGGTTAGCGTTTGATGTAGACCACGGGGTGTGGGGTAGTTTAAGTGTGAGTTCAACAGAATCTCGGGAGTCCCATGCCGGCTTATATATTTAGGGAGTTATATGGAGATTTACAGGGTACGTGATATATACACCGTGATATTCTTGTTACATGTTGGGCCCGTGGTCCCTTGCACTTGGGTTCTACCCTTGGGTGGAGGACACTTTCGAGTGGTTGACTCTCACACTTGGACTGACGATAGGCTTAGCGACCTGTACAGTGAGACTTAGAGACTGATAGGGATACTGGCATTTATATTACTTTTATACTGTGTTGACATACGTGATATATCGTTATACTGCTTTACTGTTCCGCTGCGTTGATTACTTCACATGCATATTCATGATGTCATTTATTTACTGCTTCATATACCTATTATCACTGTTAGAACTGTCACTTGATTTTATACATATTATATTGCTATTGTGTCGCTCTGACGACCTGAGTATGCATGCTCAGTGTGAGAAGACGGTTTAGCCTGGACCAGTGCATCACAGACTTCCTGACTTGCCGTTCCTAGTTACATCCGTTTGTTCCACTTCAGGTCAGTTTACATTATTGTATCTTTCAGTTACTGCATTTCTCATTACCTGTGCATCGTTTTACTGTTTACCATGATAAACTAGAAGCCGAAGTGTGACTACGGCAGGACATTTCCTTGACCGTAGGAGCATGGCTGGCCTTGTCTAGCCCTCGTATTCCGTATTTTGGGAAGCGGGGCGTGACACTGTTATATACATGTGAATATCCCAAGCTTCCATTAAGTAATATACAAACTAGTATGATACAGTAATGGCCTTCTAGGGCATAAACACTAACAATCTCCCACTTGCACTAGGGCCATGTACTGGCGTATCGAAGACCGATGATCTCGAGTAGCCTCTCGAACTGAATCTGAGGTAGGGCCTTTGTGAATGGATCAGCAATGTTCTCTTCAGAAGCAACTCTCCGAACCTCGATCTTCTGACGATCAATGATCTCCCTGATCAGGTGATACCGCCTTAAGATGTGTCTGGACTTCTGATGGGACCTTGGTTCCTTCGCTAAAGCTATAGCTCCGTTGTTGTCGCAATACAGAGGTATTGGATCAACTATGGTAGGAACCACTTGAAGTTCTGTTAGGAACTTCTTCATCCAGACTGCTTCTTTTGCGGCATCGCAAGCAGCTATATACTCCGCTTCCATCGTTGAGTCAGCAACGGTGTCCTGCTTGGAGCTCTTCCAGCACACCGCCCCTCCATTGAGGGTAAAGACATAACCCGACATGGACTTGGAATCGTCCGTATCACTCTGGAAGCCGGAATCAGCAAAGGCCTCCAACCTGAGGTCTTTTCCGCCGTAAACCAAGAACATCTCCTTAGTCCTTCTCAGGTACTTGAGAATGTTCTTTACTGCTATCCAGTGCTTCTCCCCTGGGTCTGACTGATACCGGCTTACCACGCTCAGTGCGTAAGCTACATCTGGTCTGGTGCACAACATCGCATACATTATAGAGCCTACCGCAGAAGCGTATGGTATAATAGACATGCGTTCCCTTTCCAAATCAGTCTTGGGAGACATCTCTTTGGAGAGGGTGATTCCGTGACAAGCCGGTAGATTACCGCGCTTAGAATCTTCCATACTGAATCTTTTCAGTACAGTGTCGATATACCTAGACTGCGAAAGTCCCAACATCCTCTTGGATCTATCACGATAGATCCGGATCCCCAGAATGTAAGAGGCATCACCCAGGTCTTTCATGGAGAACCTTTGTGACAAGAATCCTTTGACAGATTGTAGCATAGGAATGTCATTTCCTATCAATAGAATGTCATCCACGTACAAGACGAGGAATACGACACTTCTGGCTATAACTTTACCATATATGCACGGTTTATCTGGATTTTTGATAAAGTCATATTCTTTGACTGTCTCATCAAAACAGATGTTCCAACTCCGCGATGCCTGCTTTAGTCCATAAATGGACTTAAGCAGCTTGCATACTTTCCCGCTGCTCCCACTCTGATTGAAACCCTCTGGCTGATCCATATAGACGCACTCTTCTAAATTTCCATTCAGAAAAGCCGTCTTTACGTTCATCTGCCAGATTTCATAATCATGGAAGGCAGCAATAGCAAGAAGGACCCGAATGGATTTGAGCATAGCCACTGGAGAAAAAGTTTCGTCATAGTCCAAACCAGGTCTTTGACGAAAACCCTTTGCAACAAGTCTAGCCTTATAGGTTTCCACCTGTCCATCTACACCAATCTTTTTCTTGAAGATCCATTTGCATCCTATGGGTTTTACCCCATCTGGAGCAAAGTCCAAAGTCCATACTTTGTTGGTGTACATGGACTCCATTTCGGTCCGCATTGCATCTAGCCATCGTACCGAGTCGCCGCTCTGGATGGCCTGCTGGAAGTCAGTAGGTTCATCATCATCTATGATGCAATCCTCTCTATCCCCATCTATGAGAAAACCATAGTATCTCTCAGGCGGATGAGACGGCCTACTACTCCTGCGGAGGGGTGCGGGAATGTCCTGTTCTTCTTGAACTTCCGGTTCTACCAAACTTTCAGTAGCAGTTTGTGGTTCTGGAATTTCTTCCAGTTCTATTTCGCTCCTACTTATTTCTTTTTCTAAAAACTCATGTTCCAGAAAATGGGCATTACGAGAAACAAAGACCTTTTGTTCCTCTGCGTAATAGAGATAATATCCCTTGGAGTTCTTTGGATATCCCACAAACATACATTTTACTGATCGTGCCTCGAGCTTGTCCACATGCTGCTTTTTAACAAAAGCTGGACATCCCCAAATCTTCATATGCTGAAGATGGGGTTTCTTCCCAGTCCACATCTGATATGGAGTGGTAGGCACAGTCTTGGTAGGAGCCCTGTTCAGAAGATATGCTGCTGATTCTAGCGCATAACCCCAGAAAGATCGTGGTAACTCAGCATTACTCATCATGGATCGTACCATATCTAATAGGGTTCGATTCCGTCTCTCCGATACACCGTTATGCTGTGGAGTGTATGGAGGAGTAAGCTGAGAGAGAATTCCTTTCTCTTTTAGGTAACCTAAGAACTCGGCACTCAAGTATTCACCACCTCGATCAGACCTAAGTGTTTTGATACTTTTGCCGGTTTGGTTTTCTACTTCATTCTTATACTCTTGGAATTTCTCAAAAGCCTCGGATTTATGTTTCATCAGATAAAGGAATCCGTATCTTGAGTAATCATCCGTGAAAGTAATGAAATAGGAAAAACCACCTCTTGCATATGTAGATATTGGACCACATACATCGCTGTGTATGAGTCCTAAGAGCTCGCTCGCTCTTACTCCTTGTCCAGTGAATGGAGTCTTTGTCATCTTTCCTTTGAGACAAGATTGATAAGTGTCATAAGTTTGATATTCGAACGAGTCCAAATATCCTTCTCTATGCAACTTAGTCAACCTTCTCTCATTGATGTGACCCAGTCTACAATGCCATAAGAAAGCTTTATTTAAATCTGGAGACTTTCTTTTTAGTGTGTTCTGGACATTGAAAATTTGGAGTTGGTTTAAAACATATATACCGTTATTTAGTGTACCGGACCCAATCAAACCATGATTAAGGTGGATGTTAACAACATCTCTTACAAACGTGAAATCATAACCTTTATTTGATAACAGGGAACTGATATGATATTACACGTTAAGCTTGGCACAAAAAAACAGTTATGTAAAACCAAAATGTGTCCACTCGTCAATCCTAGGTGATAATCCCCGACGGACGCAGCTCCCACGCTAGCTCCGTTAGCAAACTTTAGGGTCATATCACCTTCCTTCAGCACTCTACGGTTTCTCAGTGCCTGCAATGAATTGCAAATATGAGATCCTGATCCGGTATCCAATACCCAGGAAGTAGAGTTGATCGACAGACAATTCTCAATTACAAACACACCTGAAGTCGAAGCCACAGCTTGCTTCGGTTCCTGGTTCTTGGCGTTCCACGCCTTGCAATCCTTCTTCCAGTGCCCTTTCCTGTGACAATGGAAGCACTCATCCTGGCCAACTACCGGTACTGCAAACTTTTTCTTTCCCTTCCCTCCCACCTTACTAACACCTCCTCTAGGTTTGGGTGCGGCCTTCTTCTTCCTTCCTTTGGCCCTTGCCTTGGACCCGGAAGAAGATGTACCGCCAACAAACATAGCGGGTGTTTCCCTTGTGTTCTTCAAGGTGCCCTCTGCACTCCTTAACATGTTCAGGAGTTCCGGAAGTTCAACTTCTTTTCTTTGAATGTTGAAGTTCAGGATAAACTGGGCGTAGGTGTGAGGAAAGGACTGGAGAATAAGGTCTGTATAGAGCTCATTATCCAAAGTCGTCCCAAGGTCTGCGAGCTCTTCAATATAGCCGATCATCTTTAGGACATGTTCTCCTACCGATGACCCGACAGCCAACCTCGCTCGAAACAAGTTCTTAGAGGTCTCGTATCTTGCTATACGAGATTGCTCTCCATAAAGTTCCTTTGTATGGAGAAATATGCCATCAAGGTCCATATCCTCGTGCCTCCTCTGATGTTCATTGTTCATCGAGGCAAGCACGATGCACTTGGCTTTCGCGCAATCTAAATCCCAGGTTTTGCGGATTTCCTTATCCGCATTACTGGATTTGGGACCAGGGACAGCAGGTGCCGTAGCGGTGAGGACGTACCCCAATTTGTCATAGGTCAAAGCCATTTTGACATTCCGCAGCCAATCTTTATAGTTTGGCCCTGTCAGTATATTTTTCTCTAAAAGTAACTTAAGTCTAGTCATTTTCAGGGTCGCTGCAATTAGGAGAGAGAGAAGAAAACTCTTTAGCATGATGCTCTTGCAAGTTTAGAGTGGTTTTTAGTTTATCTAAACTGGATGGCTCCCACTGTTTCTCGAATCTTTCCTCAAACCATAAAAGAAGAATTAGCCAGGACTATTCTCAGTGTACAATACTTGCTTAACCGTTCAGCCAGGCTGGTGTCGGTACTTCGAGGGAGGTTTTCCAACGCTTTCGCGAAGTTCCTTAATTAAATAACCTCTTTTCTCTGGGGGCGTAACCCCGCTGACATTTTTCTGGACACCTACTAGGTTTATAGCAGTGATCGTTAAGTGACGAATATCCTGATAAGTAGCATATACTCACAGTAGGATCTGGATCCAAATGTCATCGTATGATAATGTTGAAGGAGTGCTACCAACATTCATCAAACTCCAAATGGTATGCATCTCTTTGCAAATTTCAGTTTCTTTAGAAATTCCCGATATAAGTTTTTGCCCCATGCTCTTATGACCTTGGCTTTGGTCAAAATGTCATAAGTCACATGTCAAGTTCTACCCATCATTATCTTATCAATTTGAACCCATCCGTATATACCCCTGACTTTGGTCAAATGGTAATACGACTGTCCCAAACCAACTCATCTATCTTATGCAACAAATGAAAACCCAGTAGCTACCAAACACTATGCCTTGACTTTGGCCAAAATGCATAGCTTGAATACTACTGAATACCCAAATGAAATGACAGAGGGCTACGAATGGTTTTGGCGAAACCGTGAACGTAGTGAACTTGATATAACCGAAGGAACCTGATAGCTTTTAAAAGGAGTGGTTAAAGCTCCGCATTTAAAAATATCTGTTTTTAAAATTAACCGAGTGGTTTCTTTTAAATTGTTCCAACGATTAAAACTTTGGTTTATTTTCTTTGCATTATAAATAATGCGTCCCATCATTAACCTATCATTGCAGAAAACAACGAAAATATAACGTCCTCTTATGCCATCCGCATTCGCCACGGGGTCCCGTCATTACCCGTTAGGTTACTTAACTAACGACAGAGCGGGGGCTGGGCTAGCGCGGGTGTAAAACATAAGTGACGTCTAAATAGCTATCATATATATAGATATTTTACATTCGTCTGATGCAATGATATACATTCCAGATCACAGATGAACTTAATTGGATTTGCAAGCAATCCGTGTTTGTTTTGAGCCTGCAACAAAAGACGGATTACACAGTTGTGATGAATAGAAATTACCCCACCCAAGACCCCAACGGGTACGGCAAACTACCCGCCCGGCAGTTTGTGCACCCCACCTTGGGTCTGTCCTAGGAGCAAAAACAGTAAAATGAAATAATACAACGGTGGCTACAACCGCAACCTGGATGTGCCCCGCAAAATAATATTACAACAAATTACATTTACATCAAATGAATTAAAAATAACCCATCACATAACCCCGGCTATACATCACAACAGTCCAACACAGTTCATATGCACAAACAGATAAAAAACCATTTCAGAAATGTGCAACCCTCTGCCAACCGACATACTAGCAGTTAGGGGAGGTTTACGAACACATTATACAAACACAGATATAATCCATCAAGCAAATACTGTATAATTTCGATCGATTAAACACTTTTAATTTTGCTCCAATACTTCTCTGTAAATCTGAAACCTGAGCAAAAATAAAATATTCCAGAAAATACCAAATATCACAGAGAAGCAACACAGGAAATTTGGGTTCCTGAATCACCAACTCGGCGGCGGAAGCGCGGCGGATCGGTGGGATCCGCCGCGGTTCCGCGGCGCGTTAGACGATTCAGGGGCCCAAATTTCTTGTGTGTTCTTATACTGTCTTTTTAAGCTTTCTGAACTTCCCTGAAAAATTTTAGGACTTCATTTATAAATCGACAGAAAACCATGATTTCGGGCTTTTCCGGTTTCGTTTTTTCCGTTCGAAATTCATACAAATTTGCAAGTAAGTTATTTATTGTTTAGCGAGGCTCTGATACCACTGTAAGTCGATGTAGAACACCCCAATACTTGTGGGGAGGCGGAATTTTCAAAAACGAACTTGTTTAGTGAACAAACATCGACTAACCGCTTGAATCGAAGATAAACGATAACTAACAACAAACATAGAGTTTCTATGCTACTATGTTTAGGGATTATACCTAACGAATCATGTCCTTCGTCTTTGTGAATTCCTCCTCCTCCTCGGCCTTCTCGAAGTAGTAGACGATCCACCCGAGAGCTTTACTCCAAGCTTAGCCTCTAAACTTGAGGCAACTAAACTTCTTTAAGTGCTAATCAAAGAAGCTAGGTGAAATATAGAGAGGGTTATGGATTAAGTAGTCTAACTAATCCTTGTACTCAACTCATGAGAGGGGAGGATTAGTGTTTGAAGAGGGAGAGCTTGAGGAGAGAGAAGATGATAAAGATAATGATATGAGAATAGTGAGATAACATGATATATATCAAGCATTTCTTTTTATCAAGAAAAGAAAAGAAATGAATTTAACAACCATGCTTGATAATATCTAGTGATGATTCACATCCATGAGTCATTAAGCATTTATGATGCATTAATGACATGGATGAATCATCCATATGACTCACTAATCACATTCATTGTATATGCCACCTAAACCTCCTTAGTCACCATCTTCTAGAAGCTTCTCGCGCAATTACGAGAATACCCCTCCTTTCCGCAAAAATACGGAAAAACTTTAGACTGTATAAATCCAATAACCGGATACCAGTAACTGGCTTAAACCAAAGCCGACTGGTAAAAACTGTCCGAAAGTCGTACGTGTGTAAACACACGTATGCGTCCGAACCCTTGTCGTAAAACCAAACGACCTCTATATCGTTTCGCCTGGAGTAGGGAAACTCTCTGTGTGGGACTCTAGAGACTCGACTACTACGCTGGCAGTGGGTTTAACCACAGACCGCAAGCGGCACTAGCTGTACGTAACGGTCCCCAGGTAGATGTCGATAAGAAGGCCGATGAGGAAACCCATCCGAACTCCTACTGAGTCTGATGTGACAATCTCCGTACAGTCCGGTCCGTTCGTCTTAGACTATCGCATATCGGGCCTAGGAGGCGGCAAGCGTCAGTCCCCTAATAGCGGTATAAGTCGTGTCGGAGGGAAGCCCATTACACCCTGAGAAACTACTGGAACCTACCAGCAAATCTCGCTTGCCCTGGCCAGGGACTTTGCGTAATGGCTCTCTGACACAGCGCGATATCAACCCCCAATACCGGGAGAGACGAATCCTGTCTAACCGCCACTGCCTCCAAGTGCTCGGGACTGCACCCAACTGCTACCTGTTTGCACGACTCCTTTGAGCCGTGGTAGGGTAGCAATCTAAGAACAGTGGGACACACTCGAGGCGAAGTAGCAGTGCCAAGTCTGCGAACTATGTTGTACTCATGTCACCTGGGAACTGTTCACTGACGACTGGTATAAAACCAACCAACAGTTCCCTGTGAGTCCTGTCCGGTGTATCCGTAACCTAACGAGCACCTGCATACTATCTCCAGTACGACGTACTGACGGCTATGGGACAGACCATCTCCCCAACTGGGATGAGAAGCGTACACACTAGTCTACTCCGGAGTATCGATGCCCTGTCTCGATAATCCAACGACTAGGGACCTGAATAAGGATGTGCTTGTAGACTACCCAGCCCCCACTAGTGTGACTGCCATCACAACGCTGGTAGTCAAGCAAGATCCTTAGAGCTCTATCAATACGTATACTCACATATTAAGATAGAAAAAACCAAGTAGCATACTACCATGTTTAGCAAGACTGTTATATACATGTGAATATCCCAAGCTTCTATTAAGTAATATACAAACTAGTATGATACAGTAATGGCCTTCTAGGGCATAAACACTAACAGATCGGAGATGCCGCGAGGAGCTTAAGATGATGGCTAAAGACCGAAGGACACGGATCGATCGGTATAGCTATTCTAACCTCTTTATAGATTGCTAGTTAACGGTTAATGGTTCGATCCGGGTGATTGGTTGTGGTTGCGCCGATTTTGAAAAGTTTTTGTTCCGCATTTGGCCTTGGATTGACTACCCGGACGCTGCCGTAACCCAACAGATATCGCGCTGTGAGCCATTACATAAAATCCCTGGCCAGGGCAAGCGAGATTTACTGATAGGTACTCTAGTAGTTTCTCAGGGTGTATTGGGCTCTGCTTCGGCACGACTTATTGCGCTATTAGGGGTCTGACGTTTACCAATCCCCCAGGCACGATATGCGAGTATCTCAGACGAACAGACCGGAATGTATGGAGATTGTCACAGACAGGCTCAGTAGGAGTTCGGATGAGTTTGCTCATCGACCTTTTTATCGATAGTTACCTGGGTAGCCGTTACGTGAAGCTAGTACCGCTGACGTGCTTGTGGTTATACCCGCTGCCAGCGTCCTGTCGAGTCTTTAGAGTCCCACACAAGGGGTTTCCCTGGTTCAGGCAAAAGATGCAGAGGCCGTATGGTTGTACAGCAGGGCTACGATCACATACGTGTACTTGTACACGGATGATGTTCGGGCGGACAATTCTAGTGAGCTTTGGTTTAAGCCGGATCCTAGTATTGAATTATTGGATTGTTATCGTCTCAGTGTATTTGTATTTTTCGGAATACGAATACGGGTATGTATATATGGTGAGGGTATTCTTGTAATTTTACAAGGCATGCTTCTAGAAGGGGACACCTCATTATTGGTATTATCCATTTTCTTAAATGGATTAATGAGGTGGAAATGGAGGAGACTTTGGAGGCATGGTGTGAGGAATGGCTTAGGCATTAGGTTATTGATTTGAATGCACTATTGAAGTATGGCTATTATTTTCTATGTGAAAATAATGGATGCTTCATTATTTGTCTTGAGCCATTCTCTACACCAAGTCAAGACTTGAGCTCATTTGCTTCTTTCTCTTCTCTCACTTCATTTGACCTCCTTCTTTCTCAAGCAAAACCCTAACCTTCACATGTGTTGTGAGCCATGGGGTTTAGTGAGACAAAACAATCTAATAGCTTCTCTACATCACCTAGGCTACTTGGATTAGCGAACCATTTACCCTAATTACCTCAGTTTAGAAGTTGGAGCTTGAAGCACAAACTCTCGGGTGGATCATATTTGACGCGAGGAAGCCGATTATGCAAGCTCGATCCTTTCTTCGAGGAGCCATGGAGAGGAGGCAAAGAAGACCCAAAGGACTTGGTCATAGAGGTATAACCAATTATCATAGTAGTTAAACCTCCAAAGTTTATAGTTAGTTAAGGTTTTTGAATAGATCCTGGAGTTTAGTCGATCTTGCGAGCTTTGTATAATTCATTTTTTGAAAATTCTACCTCCCCTCGAACCTGCGGGGTGAGCGACATCGACATACAATAGTCTAGAACACCAGTAGTGGCAAGTTTGGGTAATCAAAAACCTCCATGTCACCGTATTTGAGGAGACCAAAGTACCTCTCGGGTGCCTAAGGTTACCCCCCAAATCCGCAGAGTGGCTAATGGATTGTCGAATCCAATTGACTCTTTAGGTCCTACTAAATTTTCAGTAATCTTTTATGGTTTTGGAATCACTTCCAGTTCTATCATACTCCCACAAATGTTTTCTGAAAAGAATTCATTTTACTAAAACCGTGGCGAGTCAAGAACAATATAACTATTGATCTTCCAAATGGTAGAATATTAACCCTTGTCAAAGCCCAGGATAACCCACAAACTGCCATTACTGAAACGTGCCTAGAGTTTATCCAAATTCCGGTTTTAAGCATAAGCCGGACAACTCCATATACTTTAACATCGTTAAGATATAAATCCATTCTATATCCAATATAGAAAAAAAGGCACCAATTTAATTGGAACCAGATTCAAAATACATGCAGCCGTTCCCAGTGCATATCAACTAAATGGAAGAAGGCCAAGCAGCATTACTCATCAAGGAGCGTATTCACGGATGAGTAATCTGAGAGAGAAACAAGTTCTCAAAACTATTACTTACAACGGAATAAGTAATACAAGTATCTACATTTTCGATCACCATGAAGAATCCTGATACTTGCAACATACGGTTCTCTACTTTATTCTTATACCTATATCTTCTCAAAATCCGGACCTTTTTTTCCAACGAAATACGTGTCTAAACTAGAGAAGTCATGAGTAAACCAAATATAATACAAGTATCAACCCCTTTGTCCCAACGGACATCGGACAACATACACTACTTTGTATAAGTCCTCTGAGTTCAATAACTCAAACCATGTGCGTTGTAAGTTGAAAAACTGTACTATAATCAAGAAGAATTACACCGTTGTTGAATGATCCTTACCTAACCATTGTAGGGTTCCTTAGGTCGCCGCTGGGTTTCGGGAGGCATCGACCATGCCGTTTACAAAAATTGGCGCACTAAAGAACCCTAACCCTGGAATCTTAACTAGAAAATTAGACGAATCAAGCATGCAGACAACTTTGCATACAAAGTGAATAAGGAATACAACCTTTGTAGACCGGTCCTTCACTTCAATAACTCCATGTAGTAGTCCCTTCGCTCCAAGTAGTGAACTCCTGGACTCTAGAAAGGCTTCACAAGATGAACGGAACAAGCTCGCTTGAAGTTTTCGAGGCCGAAAATGATCTACGTCGAGGAGACACCAACTCAAGCTACCTCTTCACTAAATTAAGGTTTAGTGAAGCAAATACTCTAAACTAAATGGCTAATCTAGTAGAGGATGATGAGGTAGGAATTTTGCTCACTTTAGATTTATTTTTCTCACTAGAATTCTTCAACTCTCCAAACCCTAGAAAGCTTTTTGAGATGAGGAAGAAGATGAAGTGGAGAAAGAATGATGAATGAATTTGGTTGTGTTAGAATAGCAACCATGGGTGAGTTTATGTCATACACTAACTCATGTAGAGAATAAACCATTGCTCAAGATAATGGTTAGGTTAATAAATATCTCATATAAAACAAAGTTAGTGGACAAAGTCAATGGTTAGAATAAGCTTCTCCAAGCTTCTAACCATGAAAAATTTCCATCCAATTTTGAATTACTTATATAAATATAAACCCTAAATTACCTTGAGCATGGTGTGAGTCTCATACACCCATGTTGCATATATAAACAACCATGACACAATAACATATATCACATATATATTAAAGTGTACACAAAAGTGAGAAAAAGAAAATGTTTAAGTGAGCTAATATTAGTTAATGTAAATTAATATATCACATATATAATTATACATTAAATTATTAAATCAACACTTGATTTAATAACCCGGCTATATCACATACAACAGACCAATATAAAATGTATAAACTTATCGAATCAACACTTGATCCGATAACCCGGCTATATCACATATAACCGACCGATATCACATATCGCGAGAATAGAATATGGTATCACATACTCGTATCAATCTCGGTCCCGCACATATCATTTATGTGCTCTTACTTCGTTTCGCTTGAGCGAGGTGTTTACCGCCGAAAGACGCGACCGGGACGTTAGGACGTCTGGCCTGAATTTTGGGGGCAGATACTATTTGGTTTTATCCATCCACCTCTCCGAAGATACCAAGTTGATTTATGGCACAGTGTATCGGAGGTTTGGACAGATGCGGCCGTTGTAGCAGACTTCATCAGATCCCTGCTGGGGTAAAAATTTACACCCCGGTTGACCGAGTCAAAGTCAAGGTCAACCCCAAGTTAGGTGGGCCCAAGCCCAGGTCAAGCGGGCCCATGCCCAAGTCGAGCCCGCGGCCAGCCTCCTCCATGCCAAAATATAGACCATGTAATAAATAATTTTTTATGTAATTTTTTATACATGAACATATACAAAACGGGTAGAAAGCTAAATTTTTGTAAGCCCATGGCTTATGTGCATAAATGAAATGGCACATGAGCTATGAGATAGGCAAAATGCCATTTTTGTGAAGCCCAAGGGGCTATATACAAATATGTAAGCCTATAAAAGGCAACATGATGAATAAAAAAAAAGGCTATACTTTCATTCTCTCAAAAACCTAGGGTTTGTATTTCATTCCCTTTTCTGAAGGTCTCAAACCTTCTTCTTTCTTCTGAATTAAATCAAGAGTCTTACTCTTCCTTTTCAAAAACAAAATAGTTTTTCACCATTAAACCCATAAAGGGAACTTGGATCTGTCTTTAGATCCTAAAAAGGAGAGATTTTGAGATCTCATGTCTCTTGATCTTCAAGATCCAGCTAACAGAGGAGGAAGAAGAAGAATCCCTTTCACTAAACCCCAAAAAAAGAAAAGAAAACACACTCAGGAGTCCAACTCCTCTCTGATTTCTCTTCCGAGAAATTTTTTTAGGCTAAAAGCCTCTTTTTCTCGCCGGCGCATAAGCGCAGAGCGCCCGCGTGCCGACACGTGGCGCGCTTGAGCTCAAGCGCTCAACGTTCGAGCGCAAGTCGCCCACGTGCCGACACGTGGTGCGCTTGCGCCGGCTCGCCCGAGCGCTTGCGCTCGAGCGCAAGTCGCCCTGGTGCCGACACGTGGCGCGCTTGAGCTCGAGCGCAAGCGCTCGAGCGCAAGCGCTCGAGCGCAAGCGCAAGTCGCCCCTGTTAGTGTATATGCCCTAGAGGCCATTACTGTATCATACTAGTTTGTATATTACTTGATGGAAGCTTGGGATATTCACCTTGTATAAACAATCTTGCTCAATATAGTAGTATGCTACTTGGTTTGTTTCTACTTCAATGTGTACTTGTGTTTATTTCAGTATATCACTTATACGCATTAGTGGAGCCCTTAGGATCTTTGCTTGATTACCAGCGTTGTGATGGCAGTCACACTAGTGGGGACTGGGTAATCTATAAGCACATCCTTATACAGGTCCCTAGTCGTAGGACTATCGAGACAGGGCATCGATACTCCGGAGTAGACTAGCGTATGCGCTTCTCATCCCAGTGTGGGAGATGGTCTGTCCCACAGCCATCAGTACGTCGTACTGGAGATAGTATACGGGTGCTCGTTGGGTTACGAGTACACTGGACAGGACTCGTCGGGAACTGAAAGGTTGGTATTATACCTATCGTCAGTTATCAGTTCCCAGGTGACATGAGTACAGCTTAGTCCGCTGACTTGATACTGGCACTTCGCCTCGAGTGTATTCCCACTGCACTTTGATCACTACCCTACCACGGCTCAAAGGAGTCGTGCAAACAGGTGGTGATTGGGTGCAGTCCCAAAGCACTTGGAGGCAGTGACGGTTAGACAGGATTCGTCTCTCCCGGTATTGGGGGTTGACATCGCGCTGTGTCTAGGAGAGCCATTACACGAGTAGTCCCTGGCCAGGGCAAGCGAGATATACTGGTAGGTTTCCAGTGTTATCTCAGGGTGTTTTGGGCTTCACTCCGACACGACTTGTACCGCTATTGGGGGACTGACGTTTTACCGCCCCCTAGGCCCGACATGCGATGTATCAGACGAACAGACCGGACTGTACGGAGAATGTCACATTCAGACTCAGTAGGAGTTCAGATGGGGTTTCACCTCGTCAGCCTTCTTGTCGACATCTACCTGGGGAACGTTACGCACAGCTAGTGCCGCTTGCGGTCTGTGGTTAAACCCACTGCCAGCGTAGTGTCGAGTCTTTAGAGTCCCACACAGAGGGTATTCGCCTCTGGGCAAAACAGAGTAGAGGTCGCATGGTTTTGCGACAGGGTTCGTTCTCATCCGCGCACTTGTGCACGTTTTGAGTCCGGACGGATATTACTGGCTGGCTCTGGTTTGAGTCAGATACTGGTATATGTTTTTGGGGTTGCTTTTATCTCCGTATTCATGTTCCTCGGAATAAGGATGCAGGTGTGTATGCACGGTTATTTGAGGAAGAGGAAGATGACTTTCATTAGGGTTTCGGAACGGGTGCGTATGCACAGTTGACAGTCGTCTTTTTCCAAACCCTAATGGATTTGTATTATATCAATTAATAATATATAATAAAATGAAATTGTGTCATGGTTGGTTTTTGTTGACTTGTTGACCATGGTTGACTTGTTGACCATGGTTGAAGTTTTGACCATCATCATTACAAAAGAAAGATGCTCTTTGATTCTAGCAAATTCATTTAATGTTTGAAATGATAATGGTCATTCTAAAACTTTCCATCAACCTTTTCATTTTCATTATTATTATTGATAATTCTTTTTCTTTTGCATTATGGTTGCAAGAAAGAAAAAGGATAGCTCATTCTATCATAACCTCTCTCTCTCCTCATTTTCATCTTCTTCTTCCTCTAGCAAAGAGAAACCTTCTCATGTGTTGAGAATCCTTCTCTTTAAAAAGAAAAGCAAACCCTAGTTACTCTCTACTCATTCTAGGTTCAAGGTTTAGCAAGCCGGAAACCCTAGTTCACTCAAAGATCGAGGAAGAGCCCAAAGGTCGAACCTTCGAGGTGGATCCATCTTCGACGGGAGAAGGCGACGAAAAGAGAACCATCAACCTCTACAAGATTTCAAGAAGAAGGAGTTCAAGTTTAGGTATAACCTTCATCCGAGTAGCTAACTCCTTTTAGCGTTTATGCTAGTTTAGTTTAGACACGATCCCGACCTTGTTTAGTCCATGTTGCCTCTTGCGATAAAAATTTGTTTTTTATACCGTTTCCGCCTCCCCGTAAGCACCGGGGGTCGCAATATGGACTTACAGTGGTATCAGAGCCTAACTAAACTTAAACTAGCTTGGTAGCGAAGTGTATGGAAGTTCGAAACCGAAAAATCACAAAACCGGAAAAACCAAAACCCTAAGTTTCTGTTGGATTTTTTTCTGCTCTAAATGAAAAACTTTATACTCCAAAAATCGGCTCAGGGTTTTGTGTGAACACCCAAGAAAAACGATGCAGTGATTCGTTTAAACCGCCGCGCTTCCGCCGCACGAGGTAGGCATGTGCCGCGGAAGCGCCGCGGTTTGTCGTCTTCTGTGCATCGTTTTTCGTGCAGTGTGTGTCTGTGTTGGTTTTGGGATTTTTAAAATATATTATATGTGCCCAGATTTTCCAGAACTGAAATTCACTTTTGGGGTCCTATAATTCCGTATTTTTCCGAACTTCACTGCACTTTGGCTATGTTGGTTATATCTGTGATGCTTGCATGTATTGAACGTCGGCTAATCGCTATAAGTCGATTAGTCGGGGTTATACATGATCTGTGTTTGATATTGGATTGTGTATATGAATCTGTTGGACTGTCGCGGGTGAATAGCCGGGGTGGATGTGAGATGAGCTTTTGTTTTTCTTTCATTCATTGTAAATGTAAATTGATGTAATTATATTATTTGTTTGGCCGCACAACCGGGTCGGGGTTGTAGCCGTCATTGTATAATTCTTTTTACTGTTTTTGCTCCTAGGATAGACCCATGGAGGGGGTGCACAAACTGCCGAGTACTTGGCGGGTAGTTTGCCGCACCCGTAGGGGTCTTGGGTGGGGTATTTGGCTATTCACCGCGACCGTGTAATCCGCTTTTCATTGCAGGCTCGAAAGGATTGCGGATTGCTAGTATATCCAATGTATTCATCTGTGATCTGTAATGTCTATCATTGCTTTCTATTTAGGCGTTGCTTATGTTTTACAGCCGCGCTAGCCCAGCCCCCGCTCTGTCGTTAGTTAAGTAACCTAACGAGTGATGACGGGACCCCGTGGCGAATGCGAATGGCATAAGCGTACGTCATATTTTGGTTGTTTTCTGCAATGGTAGGAATTAAATGATGGGACGCATTAAAAGAACTAATGCAAGAATATCACGCATTAAAAGAACTAATGCAAGATAATAAACCAAGTTAAAGTCGTTGGAACACTTTCGAAAAACCACTCGGTTCTTTTCAAAACTAACTTTTAAATGCGGAGCTTGAGCCACTCCTTCTAAAAGCTATCTCGTTCCAATCGATTATATCAAGTTCACTACGTTCACGGTTTCGCCAAAACCATTCGTAGCCCTCCGTCGTTTCGTATGAAAATTCAATAGTATTCAAGCTATGTTTGTTGACCTTCGTCAAGACATAGAGATTGGTAGCTATTGGGTGTTCATATGTAGCATAGATAGATGCGTTGGTTTGGGACAGTCGTATTGCCTTGTTGACCTTCGTCAAGGGTATATACGGGTGGGTTCAAATTAACCTGGATAATGACGGGAAGAACTTGACATGTCACTTATGATTTGTTGACCTTCGTCAAGGTCATAAGAGCATGGGGCAAAAATCCACATCGGGAGTTTCATAAGTACTGAAACTTGCTAGATTTGCATACCATTTGGAGTGTGATGATTATGGTAGGATTCCTTCATTTTCGTCGCGCGATGATATTTGGATCCCGATCCTACTGTGAGTATATGCTACTCCTCGGGAAATTTCTCACTAAACGATCAATGCTATAAACCTAGTAGGTGCCTAGAAAGGTGTTAGCGGGGCTACGCCCCCAGGGAAAAGAGGTTCCTAAATTAAGGAACTTCGCGAAAGCGTTGGAAAACCTCCCTCGAAGTACCGACACTGGCCTGGCTGAACGGTTAAGCAAGTATTGTACGGTGGGATTAATCCCGGCTAATTCTTCCTTTGTGGTTTGAGGAGGGATTCGAGAGACAGTGGGAGCCATCCTGTTTAGACAAATTAAAAACCATTCTAAACTTGCAAGAGCATCGTGCTAAGTGTTTCTTCTCTCCCCCTGCAGCGACCAAATCGAAATGACTGGACTTAAGTTACTTCTAGATAAAAATATACTGACAGGGCCAAACTACAAAGATTGGCTCAGGAATGTCAAATTGGCAATCTCTTACGACAAGCTGGGGTATCTTCTTACCACCAAAGCTCCCCCCGTCCCAGGTCCCACCTCCAGCGTCGCGGATAAGGAAATCCGTAAGACTTGGGAGATTGACAGCGCGAAGGCCAGATGCCTCGTACTTGCCTCGATGGACAACGAACATCAGAGGAGGCACGAGAATATGGATTTGGAATCCATATTTCTTCATACAAAAGAACTGTATGGAGAGCAGTCTCGTATCGCAAGATACGAAGTGTCGAAGAAGTTATTTTCGACAAAGTTGGCCGTCGGATCATCGGTAGCGGACCACGTGCTTAAGATGATTGGCTACACTGAGGAGCTCGCGGAACTTGGGACCACGTTGGATAGTGAACTCTATACGGATATAATTCTCCAGTCCCTTCCATCCACTTACGCCCAGTTCATACTGAATTTCAACTTGCAAGAAAAGGAAGTTGAACTTTCAGAACTCCTCAACCTGCTGAGGAGCGCAGAGGGCACCCTACAGAAAGGTAGGGATACACCCGCTTTGTTTGTAGGAGGATCTTCTTCCTCTAGGTCCAAGGCGAAAGCCAAGGGAAAGAGGAAGAAAGCCCCCGCCAAACCAAGAGGCGGTGTTAGTAAAGTGGGTACGAAGGGAAAGGAAAAGGCAACAAAGATTGCGGGGAAGCTTGTTGGTAAAGAGGAATGCTTCTATTGTCACAAGAGTGGACACTGGAAGAAAGATTGCAGGGCTTGGAAAGCCAGGACACAGGAACTGAAGCAGGTTGCGGCTTCAGCTTCAGGTGTGTATGTTATTGAAAACTGTCTTTCCATAAACTCTACTTCTTGGGTATTGGATACCGGATCAGGATCTCATATCTGTAATTCTTTGCAGGCGTTGAGAAACCGTAGGTTTTTGAAAGCAGGTGACATGACCCTCAGAGTTGCGAACGGAGCTAGCATGGATGCTAAAGCCGTGGGGGACTATCACCTGGGAATGTCAGATGGACATGTTTTGGTTTTGCGTAATTGCTTTTTTTGTACCCAACGCAACTTGTAATATCATTTCTGTATCTTTGGTTTCTAAAGAAGGTTATGAATTTGCGTTTGTAAGTAATGTTGTAAACATTCACCTTAATCAAGTTCTGATTGGGTCAGGTACACTGAGCAATGGTATATACGTATTAAACCAACCACAGATTTTTAATGTCCAGAATACACACAAAAGAAAGTCTCCAGATATCAATCAGGCTTTCTTATGGCATTGTAGACTGGGTCACATCAATGAGACACGGTTGACTAAGTTACATAAAGAAGGATACTTGGATCCGTTCGAGTATCAGTCTTATGCCACTTGTGAATCTTGTCTCATGGGAAAGATGACAAATACTCCGTTCACTGGACACGGAGAAAGAGCGAGCGAGCTCTTGGGACTCATACACAGTGACGTGTGTGGTCCAATGTCTACACATGCGCGAAGCGGTTATTCATACTTCATCACTTTCACAGACGATTTCTCTAGGTATGGACATGTCTTCTTAATGAAGCACAAATCCGAGGCCTTTGAGAAATTTCGGGATTATAAGAATGAAGTTGAAAAACAAACAGGCAAAAGTATTAAAATCCTAAGATCGGATCGAGGTGGTGAATACTTGAGTGCCGAGTTCCTGGACTATTTAAAAGAGAATGGAATTCTCTCTCAGCGTACTCCTCCATACACTCCGCAACATAACGGTGTATCGGAAAGAAGGAATCGAACCCTATTGGATATGGTTCGTTCCATGATGAGTAAGGCTGAGTTACCGCGATCTTTCTGGGGCTATGCACTAGAAGCAGCTGCATACCTCTTGAACAAGGCTCCTACCAAGACTGTGCCTACCACTCCATATCAGATGTGGAGTGGGAAGAAACCCTGTCTTAAGTACCTTAAGATATGGGGATGTCCAGCTTTTGTAAAAAAGCAGCATGCGGACAAGCTCGAGGCACGTTCAGTACAGTGTAAGTTTGTGGGATACCCAAAGAACTCCAGGGGGTATCTGTTCTATTCCGCTGAGGAACAAAAGGTTTTTGTTTCTCAACATGCCCGCTTCTTGGAAACTGAGTTTTTGGAAACCCAGATAAGTGGGGACGCAATAGAACTGGAAGAGATTCCAGAACCACAAGCTATTACTGAAAACTTGGAAGAGCCAGTAGGTTCAAAAGAACAGGACATTCCTATGCCGCTCCGCAGAAGTAGTAGGCAGTCTCATCCGCCCGAGAGATACTTCGGTTTTCTCATAGACGGGGATAGAGAGGATTGCATCATAGACTATGATGAGCCTACTAGCTTCCAGCAGGCCGTTCAGAGCGTTGACTCGGTAAAATGGCTGGATGCAATGCGGACCGAAATGGAGTCCATGTACACCAACAAAGTATGGACATTGGACATTGCTCCAGACGGGGTAAAACCCGTAGGATGCAAGTGGATCTTCAAAAGGAAGATTGGTGTAGATGGACAGGTTGAAACCTATAAAGCTAGACTTGTAGCAAAGGGTTTCCGTCAAAGACCTGGCTTGGACTATGACGAAACCTTTTCTCCAGTGGCTATGCTGAAATCCATTCGGATCCTTCTTGCCATTGCTGCCTTCCACGATTATGAGATTTGGCAGATGGACGTAAAAACCGCTTTTCTAAATGGAAATTTAGAGGAGTGTGTCTATATGGATCAGCCAGAGGGTTTCATTCAGAGTGGGAGCAGCGAAAATGTGTGCAAGTTGCTTAAGTCCATCTATGGACTAAAGCAGGCATCGCGGAGTTGGAACATCTGTTTTGATGAGACGGTCAAGGAATTTGACTTTATCAAAAATCCAGATGAACCGTGCATCTATAGTAGATTTGTAGCGAGAACTGTGGTATTCCTTGTTTTATACGTGGATGACATTCTCTTAATAGGAAATGACATTCCTATGCTACAATCTGTCAAGGGTTTCTTGTCACACAGGTTCTCCATGAAAGACCTGGGTGATGCCTCTTACATCCTGGGGATCCGGATCCATCGTGATAGATCCAAGAGGATATTAGGACTTTCACAGTCCAGGTACATCGACACCGTACTGAAAAGATTCAGTATGGAAGATTCCAAGCGCGGTAACCTACCGGCTTGTCACGGGATCACCCTCTCTAAAGAGATGTCTCCCAAGACTGATTTGGAGAGGGATCGCATGTCTATTATACCCTACGCTTCTGCGGTAGGCTCTATAATGCATGCGATGTTGTGTACCAGACCGGATGTAGCTTATGCACTGAGTGTAGTAAGCCGGTATCAGTCAAACCCTGGGGAGAAACATTGGATAGCAGTAAAGAACATTCTCAAGTACCTGAGAAGGACTAAGGAGATGTTCTTGGTGTATGGCGGAAAAGACCTCCAGATTGAGGCCTTTGCTGACTCCAGCTTCCAGAGTGACAAGGATGATTCCAAGTCCATGTCGGGTTTTGTCTTTACCCTCAATGGAGGGGCGGTGTGTTGGAAGAGTTCCAAACAGGAAACCGTTGCAGACTCGACTATGGAAGCGGAATACATCGCTGCATCTGATGCCGCAAAAGAAGCTGTCTGGATGAGGAAGTTCTTAAAAGAACTTCAGGTGGTTCCGTCCATTGTTGACCCAGTACCTTTGTATTGCGACAACAACGGGGCTATAGCTTTAGCAAAGGAACCCAGGTCCCATCAGAGATCCAGGCACATCTTGAGGCGGTATCACCTGATCAGGGAGATCGTGGATCGCAAGGAGATCGAGGTTCGGAGGGTTGCTTCAGAAGAGAACACTGCAGATCCATTCACCAAGGCCTTACCCCAGACTCAGTTCGAGCGGCTGATCGAGATGATAGGTCTTCGATACGCCAGTACATGGCCTTAGTGCAAGTGGGAGATTGTTAGTGTATATGCCCTAGAGGCCATTACTGTATCATACTAGTTTGTATATTACTTGATGGAAGCTTGGGATATTCACCTTGTATAAACAATCTTGCTCAATATAGTAGTATGCTACTTGGTTTGTTTCTACTTCAATGTGTACTTGTGTTTATTTCAGTATATCACTTATACGCATTAGTGGAGCCCTTAGGATCTTTGCTTGATTACCAGCGTTGTGATGGCAGTCACACTAGTGGGGACTGGGTAATCTATAAGCACATCCTTATACAGGTCCCTAGTCGTAGGACTATCGAGACAGGGCATCGATACTCCGGAGTAGACTAGCGTATGCGCTTCTCATCCCAGTGTGGGAGATGGTCTGTCCCACAGCCATCAGTACGTCGTACTGGAGATAGTATACGGGTGCTCGTTGGGTTACGAGTACACTGGACAGGACTCGTCGGGAACTGAAAGGTTGGTATTATACCTATCGTCAGTTATCAGTTCCCAGGTGACATGAGTACAGCTTAGTCCGCTGACTTGATACTGGCACTTCGCCTCGAGTGTATTCCCACTGCACTTTGATCACTACCCTACCACGGCTCAAAGGAGTCGTGCAAACAGGTGGTGATTGGGTGCAGTCCCGAAGCACTTGGAGGCAGTGACGGTTAGACAGGATTCGTCTCTCCCGGTATTGGGGGTTGACATCGCGCTGTGTCTAGGAGAGCCATTACACGAGTAGTCCCTGGCCAGGGCAAGCGAGATATACTGGTAGGTTTCCAGTGTTATCTCAGGGTGTTTTGGGCTTCACTCCGACACGACTTGTACCGCTATTGGGGGACTGACGTTTTACCGCCCCCTAGGCCCGACATGCGATGTATCAGACGAACAGACCGGACTGTACGGAGAATGTCACATTCAGACTCAGTAGGAGTTCAGATGGGGTTTCACCTCGTCAGCCTTCTTGTCGACATCTACCTGGGGACCGTTACGCACAGCTAGTGCCGCTTGCGGTCTGTTGTTAAACCCACTGCCAGCGTAGTGTCGAGTCTTTAGAGTCCCACACAGAGGGTATTCGCCTCTGGGCAAAACAGAGTAGAGGTCGCATGGTTTTGCGACAGGGTTCGTTCTCATCCGCGCACTTGTGCACGTTTTGAGTCCGGACGGATATTACTGGCTGGCTCTGGTTTGAGTCAGATACTGGTATATGTTTTTGGGGTTGCTTTTATCTCCGTATTCATGTTCCTCGGAATAAGGATGCAGGTGTGTATGCACGGTTATTTGAGGAAGAGGAAGATGACTTTCATTAGGGTTTCGGAACGGGTGCGTATGCACAGTTGACAGTCGTCTTTTTCCAAACCCTAATGGATTTGTATTATATCAATTAATAATATATAATAAAATGAAATTGTGTCATGGTTGGTTTTTGTTGACTTGTTGACCATGGTTGACTTGTTGACCATGGTTGAAGTTTTGACCATCATCATTACAAAAGAAAGATGCTCTTTGATTCTAGCAAATTCATTTAATGTTTGAAATGATAATGGTCATTCTAAAACTTTCCATCAACCTTTTCATTTTCATTATTATTATTGATAATTCTTTTTCTTTTGCATTATGGTTGCAAGAAAGAAAAAGGATAGCTCATTCTATCATAACCTCTCTCTCTCCTCATTTTCATCTTCTTCTTCCTCTAGCAAAGAGAAACCTTCTCATGTGTTGAGAATCCTTCTCTTTAAAAAGAAAAGCAAACCCTAGTTACTCTCTACTCATTCTAGGTTCAAGGTTTAGCAAGCCGGAAACCCTAGTTCACTCAAAGATCGAGGAAGAGCCCAAAGGTCGAACCTTCGAGGTGGATCCATCTTCGACGGGAGAAGGCGACGAAAAGAGAACCATCAACCTCTACAAGATTTCAAGAAGAAGGAGTTCAAGTTTAGGTATAACCTTCATCCGAGTAGCTAACTCCTTTTAGCGTTTATGCTAGTTTAGTTTAGACACGATCCCGACCTTGTTTAGTCCATGTTGCCTCTTGCGATAAAAATTTGTTTTTTATACCGTTTCTGCCTCCCCGTAAGCACCGGGGGTCGCAATATGGACTTACAGCCCCGGTGCCGACACGTGGCGCACTTGCGCTCAAGCGCCCAGCGCTCAAGCGCAAGTCGCCCCCGTGCCGACACGTGGCGCACTTGCGCTCGAGCGTCGGGCGCTGATGCGCAAAGCACCCATGTGCCGACACGTGGCGCGCTTGCGCTCAAGCGCAGAGCGCCCACGTGCCGACACGTGGCACTCTAGCGCCTGAGCGCACAGCACCTGGGCGCACAGCGCCCAAGGTGCTGCCCCCATGCATCCTTTGGATGTCTTTTCTTCATTTTTTTTCCTTATATATACATATACATACATACATATCTATATATATATATATACACATATGTATACATATGTACACACACACACATACTCCACGACATTGCTCCCGATATATCTAAACTCCCCTTCCAAAACAACACACACGTACACTATATATCGGAGGTTCCCTCGCCCCAAAGGCGATGGGTAATTAACGGCAACTTAGTCCGCGGCTGCCGGAGATTCGGATCCCCACAATCAATAAACCCTGGCCTACCCTAGGCAGGGGGAATCTGTAGTGTGCCTGACAAGCACGCGCGTATTCCCATCTCAACGGGGTGACGAAAAACACCCTACAGATTCCGGCACGCCCGGTGGGACCAATCTCTCCTCTCATATTTCGGGTTAAGAATTCATGCGAACTCAATCATTATACATACCTGTATTTATACTAAAATAATGCTCTTTCATGCAGATTTTCAAACAATCACCTTCCGACGATGTCTTCGATGATGAACTCAGCTCCCGTCTCCTACACGATGAAGATAGACTCCAGGACGGTCCTTCCGGCCAGTCTCGGACGACAATGGGAGGAGCCGCTGCTGCCATTCGGCTCTATTATGTTCATGCCTGTTGGCGCCATCCCGGCTCCTCAAGCCCCGGTGGCGGACAAACCGGTCTCGAAAGGTAGGAGATCAAATGTGGTGGTCGCGAGGGTACCTCAGCCCAAGCGCAAGTCTGTTTCCGAACGACTCTCCATGGCCCCAGCTGGGGGCAAGGCCATCAACACCAACAAAGCTACAATGCGTCCCGAGCAAGCTCCAGCGGTGCCCTTGACCACTGCTCGATCGGGTGTCTTCTCTAAGCTCCCCTCTGATCAACTCACAATGGCTTCCCGGATAGCGGATGCCCGCCAAGCCTTCTAAATCGAGAAGCTGAGGGAGAAAAGGCTCAGATACAGAGCCAACAAAATGGCTAGGACTCTGTCCATGTTAAAATTTATGAATTTCCAAAGCCCGGACCGCTCCGCGAAATCAGCTGCCAAAGATAAAAAGATGGCTGGGTATGTGGTCCACACTGTCTACATGGTGGGCACGCGCAGCAAGAGAAAGGACGGGGCCACCGCATCTCAAATTCAATCTGGCTTGAATGTGGTCGCCGCTTCCCAAGAACAGCCGCCTCCGCTGGATGATGAAAACCCTCTCGATGAGGATGATAGGCGGAAAGACCCTTCGGTCCATGAGGAGTCAGGCTTGAAAAGCGAAGATGAGCCAACTTTCCGTCCTAAGACCGCAGAGCAGCAACTCCTCCAAGAGCTCCGAAAGTAGCTCAGAAGCAAAGACAAGGAGATGGCCAAGCTCTACTCAAAGATCGACGACTTGACGAATGTCGTGATGCAGCTCACGGCCCAACTTTCCCCTCAGCCGCCCAATCAGGCGCAAGGCTCTCATGAACCGGGGAACGATGTCCCGAAACAGCCGACGCCCGTTCCCTCAAATCCAAAAGTGGGTGCACCGCATGAAAATCAGTCGCATCCTATCTCGGGAAATGTCTTGGCTACCGATGACAGTAGCCTGCTAACTCAGGATCAAATCATGGATTTGGTTGCCAGCAAAGTCAAAACATTGGTGGCCGAAACCGAAGTGCAAAAAGATATCAGTAGTAGTGGGAGACCATATCCTGCTCAGTATGATCTGGTAGAATTTCCTAGCGGCTATGTCATCTCCAAATTCGGAAGATTTGATGGGATAGGAAATGCGAATCAGCACATCGCCCACTTCAAAGCCTCATGCGGGAATGCTGGGGGCAACGATGCGCTTCTCCTCCGCCAGTTCGTTAATAGCTTGACCGATGTTGCTTTCGACTGGTACGCGAGCATATCGGATGGCTCCGTTACTACTTTCGTCCAAATGGAATCTTTGTTTCGACAAAGGTTCATGAGCGTCAGCGATAAGATCACCATTGCCGAGCTCGTAAGGACCAAGCCTAAGAACAACGAAAGCAGCACGGATTTTATAACCCGATGGCGCAATCTCTCCGTCAAATGTGAACCGCCGATAGAGCATGACCAATCCGTCAGTCTCCTTGTCGGAAATCTCAACAACTGGATGGCCCCGTTTCTATGTACCGCGGGTCTCAAAACATTCCAAGAGCTGACCAGGAAAGTTCAGATGCTGGAGCGCTCAAAACAGGAGTCCTCATCGGATTCCCAAAATAACAATAGGTCCTGGAGAAACCGAAAGGACGATAATCGCAAAGGCAGAAACTCCGATGATTCTGAATCTTTCAACATTTCGGCTAACCGAAATAAGCAAGGGATGAGCGGGCCTAGCGCCAACCAGCCTCGGAAGCCAATGTTCGGAGAGGGAGGAGAATCTCCACTGAAAGAGAAGCTGGATAAGGTCTATTCCTTCAGAAGGGACAAAATCCGTAAAATATTCAAAGATGCCTTGAAGAACGGTCTACAACTGCCAGAGTCAAAAAGACCGCAGGAAGCGAATAGGACCGACGACCCCAAATACTGCCCCTATCACAGAGTGATAGGTCATGCCATTGAGGACTGCTTCATCTTCAAAAATTGGGTCGAAAAGCAATACAAGGCAGGAGAGATAGAACTGTCCAAAGGCGTGTTAGTAAACAGTCAAGATGTGACCGCCAATTTCATACAAACGGAGACCGAAGTTCTTCATGAAACTGATTCTCTCAAACATCTGCCTTTCTCTGAAAACAATCGACCACCACGTCATTAAACTGGGAACAACAGACCACCAAGTCTTTAAACTGGGAATAATCGACCTTTAAGTCGTTAAACTGGGAATGTAAAAAAATGTAAAAAAACAAAAAATGTGTAAATAAAAGAAAAAAAAGAAAAGCCGAAATGATGGGGCAACCGCGAATAAAAGCCGAAATGATAGGGCAATCGCGATCTTCGCGATAAGAAAAGCTGAAATGATAGAGAAATCGCGGTAAAACAAAAAAAAAACATAAAAAAACTGGCGAATGATGAGTCGCTCCTGGTATCATATTCCAGTGCAGCGATGCAGACGCCAACAAAAATCCATTTCCAAAATTCTCCCGGCCCTACGGTTGGTCCCTATGCTGATCACCGTATACAATCCACAGGCTCAAATAATTCTCATCATACCCATGCCCCACCGCAATCACCAGTTATGCGGCTGGTCTCCGCCTTTGGAATTATGCTTCATTGGAAAGACCCACTCATGTGTCCTCACAATGCATGAGGAGAACAAACCTTCGTGAGATCCTTACGACTCACCAAGGAAAAACACACTTAGGAGTCCTCACGACTCTTAGGGAGAAAATACACCTGTGGGATCCTTACGACTCGTAGGGAGAAAATGCTTTTATGGGACCCTTACGGCCCATAAAATTGAAAAGTCTTAGGTGATAGGGATCTAAACCTGTCTCCTAAGCCATCGCTCCCCAATCCCCAAGCGGCAAATGATGAGTCGCTCCTGGTACCATATTCCAATGCAGCGATGCAGACGCCAACCAAATTCCAAATCCCATACCCCAACGGCGAATGATGAGTCGCTCCTGGTACCATATTCTAGTGCAGCGATGCAGACGCCAACCAAATTCCAAATCCCATACCCCAACGGCGAATGATGAGTCGCTCCTGGTACCATATTCCGGTGCAGCGATGCAGACGCCAACCAAAATTCCAAATCCCATACCCAACGGCGAATGATGAGTCGCTCCTGGTACCATATTCCAGTGCAGCGATGCAGACGCCAACAAAGTCCCAAAATTTTTTATGGCCCTACGGTCTGGATCATACATCCTGCAAAACCGTATACAATCCACGGGCGTAAAATAATCCCAATCTCTCCAAAAAAAATAATAATAAAAAAAAAAGGTATGACCACAAGCAAAATGGGCACGGATGAAAACCCGAAAGGGCTCCGTGAGTAAAAACAGCAGGACTGCCGGCGAGTTTGTGAAAACCCGAAAGGGCGCAAACTCGTGAGAAAGAGATGAAATGCACTCACAAAGTCCTCTCGACTTTGTGAGGAGAAAATTCCCGCGTGAGATCCTTACGACTCACAAAGGAGCAACACACTTGGGAGTCCCCACGACTCCCAAGGAGAAAATACACTTACGGGATCCTTACGACCCGTAAGGAGAAAATGCTTCGTGATACCCTTACGGCTCACAAAATTTAAAAGTCTTAAGTGATAGGGATCTAAACCTGTATTCTAAGCCATCGTTTCCTAATAAGCAAACGCAAATGATGATTCGCTCCTGGTACCATATTCCAGTGTAGCGATGCTGATGCCAAAAAAAAAACAACAATTCCCAAATCCTGTCATGACAAATGATGATTCGCTCCTGGTACCATATTCCAGTGTAGCGATGCTGATGTCAACCCAAATCAAATCAAACCAACAACCTCTGCGGCAGAATCATGCTCCGTCCCAGAATTTACCCCGTGTCGAAATCATGCTTCGCCTCGGGATATCTACCTTCCCTGCCGGAATTATGCTCCGCCTCGGAATCAAATCAACCAACCAGCTCTACGTCGGAATCAAGATTTGTCTCAGAATGTGCACCCCGTGTCGAAATGATGCTTCGCCTCGGTGTACCTTCTTTCCCTGTCAAAATTATGCTTCGTCTCGGAATCAAGTCAGCCAACAAGCTCTGCGCCGGAATCATGCTCCGTCTTAGAACGTACCCCATGTCGAAATCATGCTTCGCCTCGGGATATCTACCTTCCCTATCAGAATTATGCTCCGCCTCGGAATCAAGTCAACCAACAAGCTCTGCGCCGGAATCATGCTCCGTCTCAGAATGTACCCCGTGTCGAAATCATGCTTCGCCTCGGAGTATTTGCCTTCTCTGTCGGAATTATGCTTCGCCTGGGAATCAACCTCCGCACCGTAATTATGCTTCGGTTAGAATGTCTGTCACCTTTCGGAATGATGCTCCGAATCCTGGAATTATGCTCCGCTCTTCGGAATGATGCTCCGAATCCTGGAATTATGCTCCGCTCATCGGAATGATGCTCCGATCCCTGGAATCATGCTCCGCTCTTCGGAATGATGCTCCGATCCTTAGAATCATGCTCCGCTCTTCGGAATGATTCCCCGAATCCTGGAATTATGCTCCGCTCATCGGAATGATGCTCCGATCCTTGGAATCATGCTCCGCTCTTCGGAATGACGCTCCGAATCCTGGAATTATGCTCTGCTCATCGGAATGATGCTCCGACCCTTGGAATCATGCTCCACCTTTCGGAATGATGTTCCGAACCCCTGGAATCATGCTCCGCTCTTCGGAATGATGCTCCGAATCCTGGAATCACGCTCTGCCCTTCGGAATGATGCTCCGATCCTTGGAATTATGCTCCGCAAATCGGAATGATGCTCCGACCCCCGGGAATCATGCTCCCCGAGGGATACTCCGATCCTTGGAATCATGCTTCGCTCTTCGGAATGATGCTCCGATCTCTGGAATTATGCTCTGCCCATCGGAATGATGCTCCGATCTCTGGAATTATGCTCCGCTCATCGGAATGATGCTCCGATCTCTAGAACCATGCTCCGCCCTTCGGAACGATGCTCCGATCTCTGGAATTATGCCTCGCCCTTCGGAACGATGCTCCGAACACTGGAATTATGCTCCGCCCTTCGGAATGATGCTCCGATCTCTGGAATTATGCTCTGCCCTTCGGAATGATGCTCCGAGCACTGGAATTATGCTCCCCCCTTCGTAACGATGCTCTGATCTCTGGAATTATGCTCCGCGAATCAGAATGATGCTCCGATCCCCGGGAATCATGCTCCCCGGGATGATGCTCCGCCCCTGGAATGATGTTCTACCTCGAAGTCCAACTTCAAGATCCATCAATTTCATGCACACAACTCAATTGTGCGGTGTGCATTTATTGATGGGGGGCACTTTGTTGGGGTAAAAATTTACACCCCGGTTGACCGAGTCAAAGTCAAGGTCAACCTCCAAGCTAGGTGGGCCCAAGCCCAGGTCAAGCGGGCCCATGCCCAAGTCGAGCCCGCGGCCAGCCTCCTCCATGCCAAAATATAGACCATGTAATAAATAATTTTTTATGTAATTTTTTATACATGAACATATACAAAACGAGCAGAAAGCCAAATTTTTGTAAGCCCATGGCTTATGTACAAAAATGAAATGGCACATGAGCTAGGAGATAGGCAAAATGCCATTTTTGTGAAGCCCAAGGGGCTATAAGCAAATAAGTAAGCCTATAAAAGGCAACATGATGAATAAAAAAAAGGATATACTTTCATTCTCTCAAAAACTTAAGGTTTGTATTTCTTTCCCTTTTCTGAAGGTCTCAAACCTTCTTCTTTCTTCTAAATTAAATCAAGAGTCTTACTCTTCCTTTTCAAAAACAAAATAGTTATTCACCATCAAACCCACAAAGGGGAACTTGGATCTGTCTTTAGATCCCAAAAAGGAGAGATTTTGAGATCTCACATCTCTTGATCTTCAAGATCCAGCTAACAGAGGAGGAAGAAGAAGAACCCCTTTCACTAAACCCCAAAAAAAAAAAAAAGAAAACACACTCAGGAGTCCAATTCCTCTCTGATTTCTCTTCCGAGAAATTTTTTTTAGGCTAAAAGCATCTTTTTCTCGCCGGCGCTTAAGCGCAGAGCGCCCGCGTGCCGACACGTGGCGCGCTTGCGCTCAAACGCTCAACGTTCGAGCCCAAGTCATCCACGTGCCGACACGTGGCGCGCTTGCGCTCGAGCATAAGCGCTCGAGCGCAAGTCGCCCCGGTGCCGACACGTGGTGCGCTTGCGCTCGAGCGCAAGTCACCCCGGTGCCGACACGTGGCGCGCTTGCGCTCAAGCGCAAGCGCTCAGGCGCAAGTCGCCCTCGTGCCGACACGTGGCGCACTTGCGCTCGAGCGCCCAGCGTTCAAGCGCAAGTCGTCCCCGTGCCGACACGTGGCGCACTTACGCTCGAGCGTCGGGCGCTGAAGCGCAAAGTACCCACGTACTGACACGTGGCGCGCTTGCACTCAAGCGCCCAGCGCTCAAGCGCAGAGCGCCCACGTGCCGACACATGGCACTCTAGCACCTGAGCGCATAGCACCTGAGCGCACAGTGCCTAAGGTGCTGCCCCCACGCATCCTTTGGATGCCTTTTCTTCCCTTTTTTCCTTATATATATACATATATATATACACACACATATGTATACATATGTGCACACACACATACTCCATGACATTGTCCCTGTTAGAAAAAAATTGCTAACTGGGCGCTGCCCCGCAACCCGCAAGGGGGCTGCTAGCCCCCTTGACCCTCAGCCCGCTATCCGGGTAGCGGGACCCCTGTAAAAACTCTGCGTGGCTCCCCATATATCCAAACCCCCCTTCCAAAACAACACACACGTACACTGTACATTGAGTTCGCATGACCAGTTTAACCCGTTAATCGGAGGTTCCCTCGCCCCAAAGGCGAGGGGTAATTAACGGCAGCTTAGTCCGCGGCTGCCGGAGATTCGGATCCCCACAATCAATAAACCCCGGCCTACCCTAGGCAGGGGGAATCTGTAGTGCGCCTGACAAGCGCGCGCGTATTCCCATCTCAATGGGGTGACGAAAAACACCCTACAATCCCCCCTCATTTCTGAGAGTTTTTTTGATTGTGGGGGCGCTCTGCCCTGCA
Source organism: Agapanthus africanus (assembly GCA_030015575.1). Taxonomy (NCBI): domain Eukaryota; kingdom Viridiplantae; phylum Streptophyta; class Magnoliopsida; order Asparagales; family Amaryllidaceae; genus Agapanthus; species Agapanthus africanus. The sequence goes on along the minus strand of CM057341.1, from coordinate 670,058,453 downwards.
GGCGTAAGCCCCTGCAGTTAATTACGTTACCGCGTAGCGATAACCACTTTCTCCGGTTCCAGAAGTTCACTTCGTGCCGTATGTGTTTGTTTTATTTTTGGTTGCCCTTGGATTGTATACGGAGACTAATTCGTGTTGTTGCCCGTAGGGCGTGGATTAGTCCAAATCCGTATTTTCTTAGATTTGGGTTTGTTTGATTTAAGGATCGTTAACCTTGTTTAAGATTAAGATCTATTCAAATGTTTGTTAAGGATACGTTAATCCGATATTGGACTAAGATCTACTCAACGGGGGTTCAGGATCATTTTTGATCCAACAAAAGAGCATTTGGGCTCTATCTTTTTAGTTTAAGGACGTTGCAGTCCATAGGCTAGTTTAAGGACATTACGGTCCACGTTTAGTTTAAGGACGTTTCGGTCCAAAGTTTAGTTTAAGGATGTTTCGGTCTAGATTTTAGTTTAGGGACATTACGGTCCGTAGTTTAGTTTAGGGACGTTGCGGTCCACGGATCACCATTTTTAAGGTGAGGGTTTAGTTTAAGGACGTTGCGGTCCACAGTAGTTTAAGGACGTTGCGGTCCGTTATTAGTTTAAGGACGTTGTGGTCCATTATTGCTGGTTCCCGAGACCCGCCACCTCTCTGAAGACGTTGAAAAATTACAACGACATGTATCAGAGGTGTGGGGAGATGTACCCTTGAACTAATGAATGTTCATCAGGGACTTGGTAGTCTTGTTTGGGACTAAGGCCAATTTAGAAGAAGACATATGGGCTCGGTCGATTTGGAGTTTGGCCAACCTTGGGCTTAGCCCAATTGATTACTTATTTGGGCTTGATCCCCTTTCTGTATCAGCACTGCTGAGCATTGATTTGGGTTCTGACACCCCTTTTTCTTTTTGTTTTATTTATATTCTTTTATATGGAGTGTTGAATAATTTATAGCGCCCACGTGCAGAGCACGTGAGGCACTCGGCGCTGAGCGCCAGACACCGAGTGCTAAGCACCTTTTTATTAAATAGCGCCCACGTGAGGAGCACGTGGAGTGCTTGGCGCTGAGCGCCAGACTTCGAGTGCTAAGCGCTTCTTATTAAATAGCTTTCACGTGAGGAGCACGTGGAGCGCTCGGCGCTGAGCGCCAGACTTCTATGGGCTCGTTTCTCTTGTGCAATTCACCCGGAGCAGAAGTCTCTTCACTTATGGGGGTTGTGGTATAACCAAATTATTCAGGGTCGGCGCAGTTTCTCTTGTGCGGCACCTTCAGAGCTAATTTCCGCCATTCATTATGCTGACTCGCCCCAGGTGAATCACGCTGTGGAGGAGGTTAACTGGACTACGGAGGGATGCCTCCAGCCTTCTATGGGCTCGTTACCTGTACAGCCGCCGATGGCTTTAGATATTCTGGGGCGGCGGATATGTCAAGGCGAGTCACGCCCTTGGGGACAGGTATACATGATAGGCTTGACTCCTCGCCATTCAGCCGGATACTTGCAGTGGGCTCGATACATCTTGTCGGCCAAAAATTCGCTGCTGCTGAAGCTCGGGTTGTACCCCTCTATCTACGCGTCACTTTTCCAGTATCCCGCGCCTCACGTATGGTGGGTCAAGGCTTTCTTGGAACAGTGGAATACCCCGACTCACAAACTTTCTTTTATCGGACCGGGAGGTTTCGATTTCCTTGGAGGAATTTGCAGAAATTTCGGGCCTACCCGTCAGAGGGGAACATTACGAGGAAATACTTCTCCCTGACGAGTACATCTTCGCCACCAAATCAGTGGTGATGTGTCTCACTCCAGAGAATGCTATTCAACATCAATTCCTGAGTCTAATTAAGGTGTTGAACATTTACGAGAGTTTGTTTCTCGAGTCTGGAGGGCACGGAGTCAGCTTCACGAATTTCATCGCCCGCTTTCTTCGCCTGGAAGTCTTGTCAAAACAAGCCGCGAAATTCGCCAAGATTGACGATCCTTTTGGTTTTGTCTTAGACAACCAGCCGACAGCGGAAGCAGATCAAAGGAATTTCTTCATCCCAGACACCCCGGTCGTCCCCTTTGCAGAGCTCGCAGCTTCAGACGTCGACGAAGAGACATTCTTTTTAGGGTTCCTCGGCCTATGGTTAAGCTGGTTTGTGCTTCCAGTGCACCCTCGCTATATGAGGCCATCCGAATTCTATCCAGCTCACCGAATGGTTGCCGGGACGCGAGTGGCCGTCGGGATCGCTGAGCTGGCTCACCTGTATCATGGCCTAAGCTTAGCGGCAGACACCACTCAGCCGGGGCTATAACCCGTACATCTCCCGCTGCACTATTTCACGTCGTGGATCGAGCTGCATGTGCTTGGTGCTTTTGGAGTCCATAAATGGCCCTATGACAGATATAATTTCCCCTGGGTTATGTCTCTAGTTGACGATTCTACATTAGATCCGTCACAGCGAGAGGCTCGGCGTCTGGTCCTTCGCCCGTGTAAGGTCGGGGATACCATGACTTTCGTCTATAGGGTCTTAACTATCGGCAAGGAATCCACTAAAACGGTGCAGCCGCTGCGTGATACCTTCAAAGACGAGGCCGTTCCCCTCCGAAACACGGAGACGAGACCGCGCAGGTCCGTCTTGCCTGAATTTCAGGGCAGATGCTAATTGGTACTATCCGTCTACCTCTCCGAAGATGCCAAGTTGATTTATGACACCATGTATCGAAAGTCTAAACGGATGCGGCCGATGTAGCAGACTTCGTCAGATTCCCCCTCATTTGAGGGGTTTTTGATTGTGGGGACGCTCTTCCCTGCAAGCGCAAGCCCCTGCAGTTAATTACGCTACCGCATCGCGGTAACAACTTTCTCCTTCTCCAGATGGCCACTTCGTGTCGTGGGTGTTTGTTTTGTTTTTGGTTGCCCGTGGATTGTATACGGAGACTAATGTATGTTGTCGCCCATAGGGTGTGGATTAGTCCAAATCCGTATTTTCTTAGATTTGGGTTTTGGGTTGGGTTTAAGGATCGTTAATCTCATTTGAGACTAAGATCAATTTAAACGTTTGTTAAGAATACGTTAGTCTAATTTTAGACTAAGATCAACTTAACAATTTGTTAAGGATACGTTATTCTAACTTTAGACTAAGATCAACTTAACAGGATCATTTTGATCTAACAAAAGAGCATTCGGGCTCTATTGTTTTATTTTAGGGACTTTGCGGTTCATTACCAGTTTAAGGACATGGTGGTCCAATGTTAGTTTAAGGACATCTCAGTCCAGATTAAGGACATCATAGTCCGTGAGTTTAAAGACCTCACAGTCAAGGTTAAGGACATCATAGTCCGTGAGTTTAAGGACCTCACAGTCAAGGTTAAGGACATCATAGTCCATGAAATGTATGGTTGTCGGGACCCGTCACCTCTCCGAAGACGTTGAAGGATTACAATGACAAATATCAGAGGAGTTCAGAGATGTACCCTTAAACCGATGTGGGTTGAGAGACCTGTAGTCTAATTGGGACTAAGATCTGTGATTTATGAGCATATGAACTCAATTAATCTGAATCGAGGACTTATGGCCAATTTGGGCTAAGTCCATTCAATTACAATGTTCAACATTTGTTTTTGAGTTGTTAGATGTTTGTTTGAGCCCAATCCCTTTAAAATGCTAAGCATTGGTTTGGTCTCTGACAATGTTTTGTTTTTAGTTGAATGCTGTGGATTTATCATACCTCCAGGCTTATTCAAAGAACAGTTTATGTTCAATCCAATCGCACATAAAAGCATGTGGCGCACTTGGCACTAGCGCCAGTCGATGAGCGCAGTGCGCTATGGTTAAAGCGCTAATGCGCTTAGCGCCAGATATGAAGCGCTAATGCGCTTAGCGCTAAATGAAGAGCGCTGATGCACTTAGCGCTTTGCGCTAGATGTAGAGCACCGATGCGCTATAGTTGAAGTGTTGAGGAGTTTAGCGCTGGTGCCATATAATGAGCGCAAAGCGCTTTTAGTAATGCAGTGCACACGTGAGGAGCACGTGGCGCGCTTAGCACTGAGCACTAGCCAATGAGCGCAGTGCGCTGTGTTTGAAGCGCTATGGCACTGCAGCGCTTTGCGCTAGTTGAAGAGCACTAAGGCACTTTTAAATTAGGAGCGCTAAGGCTCTTCTTAGATTAGGAGCGCTAAGGCACTTCTTAGGTTAACTTTGCGCTCTGAAGATTATCTTTTCTTTCATAAGAGACTTTGTCTCAAGATTCTAAGAACAAAGTTCTTAGTTTATAAGAGATATTTCAATCTCTTTTTGATGAAAGGCTTTGCCTTTATGGATCTGTGATCCTAAGAGAATTGAATAATTCTCCCTCCCTTTATAATGAGATGTTCATAATCTCTTTTGTGAAAGACAATTTGTCTTACAGATCTATGATCTGTGAAAGAAGTAAATACTTCTTTTTATATTGAGATGATTTCGTCTTTCTATTCTTTTTTACCTTGAAAAGAATTGTCTTCTTTTGCCAAGAGCTTCTTCTTCTTCCTGAGATTTTCTCAAAGTTTATGGGGGGTTCCTCTCTATCGGACTTGAAGTCTTGGGGCCTTTATATATGGCAGGCTGATTTGTTCAATCGGTTAAAGAGATTTATTCTATAATTGATTTGGGAATTTCCCCATCGTCAGATCTTTGATCCAAGGGCTTCTGATTTACAGAAGACAATCTTCTTGTTTTTTAACAAGATTGGGAAATCTTTCCCCCTTACAGAATTTGTTCTGTATTTTAGTGATTTTTAATCACCATTGGATCATTGATCCAACGGTGTTCCAAATTCAGGGAACAATCTTTTCTGTTTGGAAAGATTCAACAGAATTTCATTCTTGTTAATTGATGATTTAATCATATTCGTTGGATATTTGATCCAACGGTGAGGAACATTTAGTTCCAGCGCTAGCGCTTATGCGCTCTGCCTATGGTGCGCAACTTGGAGCGTAGCGCTCTTAGCGCTAGCGCACACGTGCTTTGCACGTGGTGCGCTACTTGGAGTGCAGCACATCTAGCGCTAGTGCCTATGCGCTTTGCACGGGGTGCGCTAGTTGTAGCGCAGCGCTTTTATAAAAGCGCAGCTTTAATTCAAATTTTGAATTCTGAATCAAGCTTTGCTCTAATTGGGGAAACAAATGCCTCCCCACCGTTGCGCTCACGGAGCCCACACGTGGGTGCAGCGGTGGCAGCATCTCCACTCTTGGATCAACCGAGGAATTGAAATGACGCTTAGTGCCTATAAATAGGACCCTTGGCCCTTGAGATGATTTCTGTTAATCTTCAATCCTTCTTGAAAATTTATTTTCTCTTTCAGAGCACAGCTCTTCCTCTTAAGAATTTTCTTAAGAACAGAACTCTGTCAGATTTTTTAGGTAGAAGATTAAATCTTTTTGAAACATCTTTTAGGGTTTCACCCATTAACAGAGCCTTGCTCTTCATAGATCTTTGATCTAAATAAAATCCTTTTTAGGGTTTTATTAACAGAGCTTTGCTCTCTTGGAATCACAAATCTAAAAGGATCTTGCTTATGATTTCTTAATCCATTAATGGAGCTTTGCTTCTTTCAGATCATATAGAAGAACTCTTAAGAGTTTGTTCATGGATCTTGAAGATCAAATTGAAATTTTATTTTTGATGGATTATTCTATCCTCTTCTCAAAGCAAGGCTCTTAGGATTTTCTTGACGAATTTTATTCCTTCATCATTAGACTTTGACAGATGTTTGTCTAGTGAAGAGCGCTGCTCTCAATGGGAGTTTTACTCCTCTGCCCGAGGGATTTCTCATTTAATGAGAATTTCTTGAGGATTTCCTCATTTAATGACAGCCTCATCAAATGATGAGGCTGTTTTATTAACGATGAACTGTCATCTAGATTTTGTGGGTCCCCTTTGGTCCATTTTGACTGCATTGCAGTGCGGTACGTATTTATAGTACCTAGTGATAGAATTTAATTTATAGCATTGGTGGATGAAAATTCGTTCTTTTCTGCGTAGGTACTATGTCTTTCGACACTTCCTTCCCGTTCATTCGCTCAGAAGGCGGATTCCCTGAAGCACCCGTAAACCGAGAGGTTTTTGCGCTGATCAAAGACCATGACCCGGAGCACAAGAGTCTTCATCTATGGGGTAAATGGTACGATCAAATTATCATTGGCCGACGGAGCTTTTCCTGTGCGACACCCTCGGAGCCTATTTCGGCGATCGCTTATGCAGATGCACCTCCGATAAATTACACTGTGGAAGAGATTAACTGGACTTCAGAGGGTCTCCTTTGGCCTTCTATGGCCGCAATACCCGTGCAGCCGCCGGTGGCCTTGGACACTCTAGGACGGCGCATATGTCAGGGTGAGTCGCGCCCTTAGGGACAGCCCTACAACATCGGACTAACTCCCCGTCATCCGGTCGGATACTTGCAGTGGGCTCGGTATATTTTATCGGCGAAGAAATCACAGTTATTGAAGCTCGGATTGTATCCCGCCATTTACGCTTCTTTGTTTCAATATTCCACAGCTCCTACATGGTGGGTCAGGGCATTTCTGGAGCAGTGGAACATTCCGACCCACACCTTCCTCCTATCAGATCGAGAAGTTTCCATTTCTTTGGAGGAATTTGCAGAGGTCTCGGGTTTACCAGTTAGGGGATAATATTACGAGGAATTGCTTCCCCCGGATGAGTATATTTTCGCCACCAAATCAGTGGTAATGGATCTTACTCCTGAGAACGCTATTCAACACCAATTTCCGAGTTTGATAAAGGTGTTGAATATCTATGAGAACCTCTCTCTTGCATCCGAAAGCCGTGGAGTTAATTTTACGTCTTTTATCGCTGATTTTCTTTGCCCAGAAGTATTGAAGGAAGAAGTCGAGAAATTCCCCAGTCTTGACGACCCCTTCGGCTTAGGTTTGGGCAACCTGCCGGCGGCGGAGACAGATCAGAAGAGATTCTTTCTACCCGATACCCCGGTCATCCCTTTTGCAGAGCTGGCGGCTCCTGGGATTGATGAAGAAACGTTCTTTTTAGGGTTTCTTGGATTATGGCTGAGTTGGTTTGCGCTTCCCATGCACCCTCGCCGTATGCGGCCGTCCGTCTTCTATCCTACGCATCGGATGGTTGCTGGGATACAAGTAGCTGTAGGGATCGCTGGGTTAGCCCATGTGTATCACGACCTCAGCTTGGCAGCGGATACCACTGATCCAGGGGTGCAGTCGGTAAATTTCCCGATGCATTATTTCACGTCATGGCTCGAGTTGCACGTGCTAGGCGTCTTTGGCATCCACAAGACGCCGGGTTTTTATGACAGGTGCAGGTTCCCTCGGATCATGCAACTGGTCGGCGTCTCTATTGTGACTCTAATGCAACGGGAAGCTAGAGGCTTGCTTCTTCTCCCGCACACGGTTGGAGCTGGCATGTCCTTTACCGATAAAGTTTTGACCGTCGGCCAGGAATCGGGGAAGACGGTGCTGCCCTTGCAGGTTATATTTAAAGATGGGGCCTCTGTCTTGAAAGCTCGGGAGATTCTTCATCTGTACTCTATCCGGCCGGGCTTTCACGTATTTAAGATGAATGACTCGGCTTTATTTATGAGGTATAACCCGCATCGCTTCGCCCAGCAGTTAAGCTACGATCAGGGCGTCCCACTTGAGGCTTTCTTGGCAGAACCGGCTGCCACTGAAAAGGGTACTCGGAGCGCACTACATCATTTTATGCGCCTAAACACAGGGTCCAACTTCTTCATCAGCGAACCGAGTTTTGTTCCGCAAGCCCTGAATGTGTATGTGGCGTGGTACCAACATTCGATGGGTGCCGTCATTAGGGAGGAAAAGAGATTGCTGCTTGATCGCAAGGGCGCAGTGCCGGCTGGTGATCGAAATGTTCCTCTGAAGCGACGGAACATTGTTCATACTCCCTTGAAAGAGGCCACTGCAGTTGAGCCCCCATACGTGCTAAGCCCTACGCACGGGTTGCCCCCATCCAGCGCGCCTGAAAAAGAGGTGGCTGCCGCGTCCCCCGAGTCGGACGTAGGAAAAGAAATTGGGACTCGTTGTCCAAAGGCGCCTACTAAACGCAAACTCGTGTTATCGGCCACCGACGCTCATCCTCAGAAGAAAAAGAAATAAGTACTTTCTTTGGACACCATATTAGGCTCGACGCCCCTTGCTCCGTCTAGCAAAGGCTTGAGCGAATATGGGACCAATGAGGGTTTATTCGGGATGCTCGATGATACCGATTTGGAGGCTGCCATCGAAGCTTCCAAACTGTCAGCCACCCTCGAAAAAGAATTGGCCGCCCTTGAGCAGTCAGGTATACTTCACCTTTATCTCTCCACTGTTCATTTTTTTTATCATGCTTTGACTGACGCCTGCTGTTTTAACAGGTGCCTCCACAGAAGAAGCCATTGCTGCTTCGCTTAAAACTTTCGGAGAGGAGGAAAGGCTCCGTGCCTCATTGCCAATAGAGGCTTCGCTTGAACGACCGATGATGGATACCGTAACGGTTCCGGAGGTAACACCTAGCTCTGATGATAATGTCCCCCTGGCGGAGGTCCTGAAGAAGTCTTCCCTCCCTGTCAAAACCGAGAAGCAGCTCAAAAAGCGGGCAGCAAGAGGAAGGAAGCGATCTTCTACAGTCACTAGCTCTGGGCCAAATCGGGGGAAGAAGACCGTTACTAGTCCGCCGGAAGACAGTCTTCTTTTTCCTGGTTCATCTGCCGACGAAGCTGCACAATTGGCTGAGGCTATAAGACGCTCATAGGATGAATCCGAGAATGTAAGGATCCCGAAGAGGCCTTATCCTGCCATCATCTTTTATGAAGACCCTCCATCAATACGGTGGATATTTATAGGTCATCTTTTACGAAGAGCCCTTAAGCAGCCTATCTCAGCCGACGCCGAAGATGCACTTTCGTTGTGGACCGGTGGTCACGAGTCTACCCTCGAACCCCGGCGAGCATACGTCCTCAGGAAGGAGCGTCGGCTTGAACAAGCCATACTAGAAGCTCCTTTGTGCATTGGTACACTTATATATCCTTTTGTAGTATTTTGCACTGCTTATATATATATACATATCCTTATCCTCGTGCAAACTTTGCAGGGACTTCGCTGATGGCAGAGGATCTGAGTCCAAGTCGCGCCCTGACTATGGACTCTGCAAATATCCCCGATGAGACACTAATCAGTGTGGAAGGGGTCGATACAACTGTTGTTCCTGCGATGGAGCTTCCCTCGGTGCTTCCCGCTCCCCCGGTGCTTGCTCCCCCGGAAGAGGCATCTTCATTGGCCGCGGATTCAATGGATCTCTCTGGGGACGGCCCGGAGACTGCGGGACAGGTAGTCGAGGCCACCGTCCTTTCATTAGAGCCTGTTACGATGGTCACTGCTCCTCCACCGGAAGTTATTATACCGGCCCACATCCCCGCCGAAGCTTCCATCCCTCCAACCCAGAGTGGGAGGAGGATTGAAGGTATTTTTCTATCTTTTATTTTAGTGATCTCTTCATTATCTGAACTTTTCTATCTTTTTAGAGCTACGGGAATTGGCGGCGTCCATCGTGGACTTGTCCCCCAGGAAGTCCTTCCAGCGTTTGCTAGAAATAGCCGCTCCGCAGGCGATATCCCCTCAACGCATCGTCCTCTCTTCCGGGCAAGGTTAGTGTTATTTGCCTTCTCCTCACGACATTATTATTGTTTCATATAATGACACTGATGTCTTCTATATTTCTGGAGGCCGATGACGAGGTTGAGATTCTTGATAGGCCTAGGGAGCCTTCAGACCCTTCTTGCATGAACGTGGGTAAGTAAAGTTTCAACGTTGTTCCATTCACTCTTTACTTGTGAATCTCGCCGATTGTTTTCTATGAATCTTAACAGCTTTACCAGTTCTTACCATGCTGGAATCTCGCATCATGATGCCGCCAGGCCCCTATGCTTTACGTGCCTCGGAGCGGATGGCAAAGCTAATCCTTCACTCCTTGTCAGCTCTGATTGAAGATCTTCATGGTGGGAGTCTGATCACGGCCGAAGCATTTGCCGCTGAAGCCAACGGTTCTTTTCCCTTTCTTGCTACTTACCATAGTGAAACATTGGTGCAAGTCTGGGTTGAGTTCTGTCGTCAGTTAGAGGCTTGCTTGCATATTCTTGAATGTACACGTCTTCCCTCAGAGGTTGTAGCTGCAAAGGTGAGCTTGCGGGGGCTGATCGAACGATGGGCCTCAAATATGTTGTCATGCGAGAAGAGGCTCAGTCGGAGAGGGAGCTGGCTTCCAAAGCGCTGAGGGAATTTCAAGCTAACCTTACGGCCAAGACCACTCGGGCATATGATCTTTGGCGAGGGCTTCAAGAGGTTATCAAGGAGGTGGTAGACATTGATAAGGCCATCATTTTCACTCGCGAAATGGTCGAAGCTCATAAGGTTACCGAAAAAGAGCTTGAAAGTCGGCTTGCCTCATATCAGGCCCAACAGGCTCAAGAGGAGGCCCATCTCCTAACGATAATGAATCATGAGGCTGAGGCCCAGCGGAAAAAGGATGAACTGGCAAATCTATTAAATCGTCCGCCGGCCTGAAGAATTGTATATATATTTTTTTATTCTTCTTTTGTACATACTCCTGAATGAGAGTATTCTTTGATTCTTTCATAAATTGTACTTTGTATTCATTTTGATTCATGAATAAAAGATATATTTTGTTTCATGATGGTGTGTCCCTTTTAGTAAATGCATTTTGTGGATAATCTATTTTAATCTCCTTGTAGGACAGCGATGGTTTAGGAGTCAGGTTAAGATCTGCCTCCTAAGGCTTTTCAACTTTATGAGCCGTGAGGGTCTCATAAAGGTATTTCTCCCTACGGGTCGAGAGGATCCCACAGGTGTAATTTCTTCTTAAGAATCGTGAGGATTCCTAAGTGTGTTTTCTCTTGAGAGTCGTAAGGACCTCATAAGAGGGTTTGCTCCCTTACGAGTCGTGGAGACCCGTAAGTGATGGGCGAGGTTACCATTATCCGCATTTCATGGAGTCAGGAGTTGCTCTGGCCATTTCTCACAGGGTCAAGATTGACTTTAACCGTGTTCCACGGGACCAGGATTTGCTCTGGATGCTTCCCATGGGGTCAGGATTGACATAGCCGTGTTCTGCGAGGACCAGGCTCTGCTCTGGACGTTTTCCACGGGGTCAGGATTGACATAGGCCTGTTCCACGTGACCAGGAATTTACTCTGGATGCTTCCCACGGGGTCGGTTTGACATAGGCCATGTTCCACGAGGACCAGGCTCCGCTCTGGACGTTTCCCGTGGGGTCAGGATTGACATAGACCGTGTTCCACGTGACCGAGAATTTGCTCTGGATGCTTCCCAGGGGTCAGTTTGACATAGACCATGTTCTGCGAGGACCAGGATCCGCTCTGGACATTTCCCACGGGGTCAGGATTGACATAAGCTGTGTTCCACGTGACCAAGAATTTGCTCTGGATGCTTCCCACGGGGTCGGTTTGATATAGCCGTGTTCTGCGAGGACCAGGCTCCGCTCTGGATGTTTCCAACGGGGTCAGGATTGACATAGGCTGTGTTCCACGTGACCAGGAATTTTCTCTGGATGCTTCCCACGGGGTCGGTTTGACATAGCCGTGTTCTGCGAGGACCAGGCTCCGCTCTGGATGTTTCCCACGGGGTCATGATTGATATAGGCCATGTTCCACGTGACCAGGAATTTGCTCTGGATGCTTCCCACGGGGTCGGTTTGACATAGCCGTATTCTGCGAGGACCAGGCTCCGCTCTGGACGTTTCCCACGGGGTTAGGTTTGACACAGGCCGTATTCCATGTGACCAGGAATTTGCTCTAGATGCTTCCCACGGGGTCGGTTTGACATAGGCCGTGTTCTGCGAGGACCAGGATCCGCTCTTGATATTTCCCACGGGGACAGGATTGACATAGGCCGTGTTCCACGTGACCAGGAATTTGCTCTGGATGCTTCCCACAGGGTCGGTTTGACATAGGCCGTGTTCTGCGAGGACCAGGATTCGCTCTGGACGTTTCCTACGGGGTCAGGATTGACATAGGCCATGTTCCACGTGACCAGGAATTTGCTCCGGATGCTTCCCACGGGGTCGGTTTGACATAGCCGTGTTCTGTGAGGACCACGCTCCGCTCTGGACGTTTCCCACGGGGTCAGGATTGACATAGGCCGTGTTCCACATGACCAGGAATTTGCTCTGGATGCTTCCTACGGGGTCGGTTTGACATAGGCCGTGTTCTGCGAGGACCAGGCTCCGCTCTGGACGTTTCCCATGGGGTCAGGATTGACATAGGCCGTGTTCCACGTGACTAGGATTTTGCTCTGGATGCTTCCCATAGGGTCGGTTTGACATAGGCCGTGTTCTGCGAGGACCAGGCTCCACTCTGGACGTTTCCCACGGGGTCAGGATTGACATAGGCCGTGTTCTACGTGACCAGGAAAGGTTGACTCTCGGTTGTTTGTGCATCGTCGAGTCATGGAACTGGGAATTTTGCCGCAGCTCCGATTTGTTGATGTCGTGTCTGTTGAAATGAGACGGATGTTGAGATGATCTCCAGGCTGCTTTGTGAACCGTTGAGACTTGGCTCTCTTTCGGATGGAGCCTGGTGGGAAGGTGTGGTTCCCTCTTAATTTGTGTCCCTGGATTGTATACAAGGATCGATGTGATCTCACCTGTAGGGCAAAAGTTTCATTCTTTCAGAATTTTTTTATTTCTTTCTTTCTGCGATACTCTATCATTTCAGCTTTTTATATCGCGAAAGTCACGATTGCCCAATCATTTCGGTTATTTTTCGTGGTGCCCAATCATTTTGGCTATTTATTTTATTTTTACTCGCTGCTTTTTATTGCGAGTTGCCCAATCATTTTGGCTATTTCGTATGCATACATTTTTACTTGCTGATTTTGTTGCAAGTTGCCCCATCGTTTCGGCTATTTCGTATGCATGTGTGGCTCGCTTGCTTTTTGCTGCAAGCTTGGAATTAGACACCGATTTCTGCATCAGCACTGCTACAACTGGGATATTGCCAGGAGCGAATCATCATTTGCCTCTGTCGATGTCGAACAATGGTGGCTTAGTGAACAGGGTTAGGATCCTGTCGACCAAGGCTTTTGACTTCATGAACCGTAAGGGTCTCATAAAGGTATTTCTCCCTGCGAGTCGTGAGGATCTCGTAGGTGTGTTTTCTCCTTAGGAATCGTAAGGACTCCTAAGTGTATGGCTTCTCGTAAGTCGTAAGGATCTTACAAAAGTATTTTCTCCTTATAAGTCAAGAGGACTTACAAGTGTTGTTTGCTGTGCGAGCATATCCCTGGTCACGGATGGGACTTTGTTAGGGAAATATTTATTCGCGCCCGTGGATTGTATATAAGTATCAGCATTGAACCGCTTGTAGGGCAGAATTGGAGGTTGTGATGGCTTAAGAACAGGTTCAGATTCCTGTAGCTTAAGAATTTTGAATCTTATGAGCCGTGAGGGTCTCATAAGAGGGTTCTCCTTACGAGTTATGAGGATCTCACAAGTGTAATTTCTCCTCAGGAATCGTGGGGATCCCTAAGTGTGTTACTCCCTTGTGAGTCGTAAGGATCTCACGCAGGTGGTTTCTCCTCACAAGGTCGAGAGGACCTTGCAAGTGTCTTTTAACGAGATTGCGCCCTTTCGGGTTTTCACAAAACTCGCCGGTAGCCCTGCTGTTTTTACTCACGGAGCCCTTTCAGGTTTTCATCCGTGCCCATTTGCTTATGGACATACCGTTTTCTTTTCTTTTTTATTTATTTATTTTTTTTGTGTCAGCCTCGGGATGCTGTGGTCCATAGTAGTTTATCGACGTCTCGGTCAACAGCTAGTTTTAGGACATAGTGGTCCATCGTTAGTTTAAGGACGTTTCGGTCCGACGCCAGTTTTAGGACATAGTGGTCCATTGTTAGTTTTAAGGACGTTTCGGTCCGAGAAAAGGAAACCGGCTACTACTTACAGAGTTTAGGCTTAGGAAGATAGCGAGCGGACATAGGCATCGTCATCTATCATTGACGTAGATCGTGACTCGTCAGGCGTAGTATTTTTTCAGGAAGCGACCGTTTATTGGCCTGAAAGGCCTTTCACCATGCATGTCCATGAGTAGATAGGCTCCACCCTGGTAGACTTTGTCTATGATATACGGGCCTTCATAGTTCGGCTCGAATTTCCCCCGCTGGGCGCAATTGGGGATCATAGGTCTTTTAACCACTAGCACGAGTTCGCCTTGACGGAATGTTCTCGGCCTAGTCAACCTTTCATATAAGCGCGTCATCTTTGCTTTACAAGCCTCCAGACTCTGTTGCGCCATGAGACGGGTTTCATCAAGGGCGTCAAGCTCCTCAAACCGAAGATGAGCATTTTCTTTGTCTGTTAGCTCGTAGTGAACTGCCACTCGTAGAGAGGGTAACTCTATCTTGAGGGGGAGTACCGCTTCTGTGCCGAATACTAATGCATACGGCGTTGTGTTTGTGGCTGTTTTGAACGTAGTTCGATACGCCCAAAGAGCTTCATGTAGTCTCTCGTGCCAGTCCTTCTTATTTAGAGACACCGTCTTTTTCACTATCTTCGTCAAGGTCTTGTTGAAAGCCTCAGCTAGACCGTTAGCTCGGGGATTATAGACTGAAGAGTATCACCAGTCTATGTTATGCTGTTGTGCGAAGCGGCTGATTTTATGGCTTCTATAGGCTGGTCCGTTATCGGAGATAATCCGTCGCGGAATGCCGAACCGATAAATGACACGTTTCTTGAAGAAATGGAGGATATTCTCCGTCTTCACTTCTCTTAGCGGTATGGCTTCAGCCCACTTGGAGAAGTAATCGGTTGTCGCCAAAATGAATCGATGTTCTTAGGACGATGTTGGTTCGATGGGCCCGATTATATCAGTTCCCCACATTTCAAATGGCCAGCTAGCCACCGTTGGGTGTAGTAGATTTGGATGCTGGTGGATAAAGTCTCCATGAATTTGGCACGAGTGGCCTTGCCTCGCATATTCAAGGCAATCCTGGATCATCGTGGGCCAATAGTAGCCCATCCTTTTGATCTTCAGCTTCATCTTCGGGCCGGCTTGGTGGGAACCGCAAAGTTCGTCATGAGTTTCTTGGACGACTCTCTTTGCCTCTTCAGGTCCAGGAATCTTAGCCACAGAGAATCAAATGACCTCTTATACAGAGTATCATTGACGAAGGTGAAAGACAGAGCTCGTTTCATAAGCTGATGTCTTGAGGACGCATCTTCAGGTGTTCGACGGGATTTGAAGTAGTCTATAAAGACTTCTCTCCAATCCTCAGCCTTTTTCTGGTCTTTTAATTGCAGATCCATTTGCTCGATCGCTCCCTTTTCTTCGGACGACTCCGGAGATATTTTTGCCGGTGCAAGAACCCGACGACTTTGCACAACGATCCTCACGTCATCGAGGTTTTCGTCGGCCAGTTCTTTAGCGAGCTTGGCTAATGCATCCACCTTGCTATTTTCCGCACGCGGTATGCTCTCCAGGGCATAGTCCGGGATTTGAGTCAGCAATTGCTGCACTCTCTCGCCGTATTTCACCAACTCTGGCTTGCACGTTTGATAGTCACCATTTACTTGACTAACGACCAGTTGGGAGTCTCCGTATATGAGGAGGTTTTCAATTCCCATGTCGACGAAGATCTCAAGACCTGCTATCAAAGCTTCGTATTCGGCTTCATTGTTCGTTCTTGGCTCTGTTAAGGAGAAAGCAAAGCGCATTATCCCTTCTTGTGGAGTCACGAAGATGAGGCCCACCCCAGATTTGATTATGGGGGTGCTTTGTTTGCGCTTCTTTATGGAAGATGCTCCATCGAAATAAATTTCCCACCGTGTATCATTCTCTCTTTTCTCACCGTCGATCGTGTCAAACGCGTGCTCGTCGGGCAACTCGCAGTTCAAAGGAGAATCGGCAGCTCAGCAAAGAAGTCGGCGATGGCCTGGCCTTTCACTGCCTTGAGGGGACGATAAGTTATCAAGAACTCCATCAAGAGTAGGGCCCATTTAGCGAGTCGTCCCGTTAATATAGCCTTTGACATCAAATATTTGAGGGGATCCACCTTTGATATGAGATAGACCTCATGTGCCAACGCGTAGTGTCTGAGCTTCGTTATCGCGAAGATCAATGCCAGGAAGTATTTTTCGATGGGAGAGTAATTATTTTCTGCCCCCAGGAGAACTCGACTCAAATAGTAGAGGGCTCTCTCCTTTCCTTGGTCGTTCTCTTGTGCCTATAATGCGCCTAGAGAACCTTTGAGGGCTGTTGTATACAGAATGAGAGGTTTTCCTTTGATTGGAGCAGTCAGCACCGGAGGATTCTTCAGGTATTGCTTGATTTTGTCTAGTGCGCTTTGGCATTTGCGATCCCAGACGAAAGGGGTTCCCTTCTTCATCAAGTGACTGTAGGGGCGGCACTTGCCGGAAAGATTGGCTATAAATCGCCGGATATACGCGAGCTTCCCTTGGAGAGACCGCAGTTGTTTGAGAGTTCTTGGCGGAGGCATTTCCATAATCTCCTTGATCTTCGATGGGTCTATCTCGATGCCTCGATGTCGGACGACGAATCTCAGGAACTTGCCCGAGGAAACTCCGAACGCACACTTGAGAGGGTTCATCTTCAAGTTGTATTTTTGAAGGCACTGAAACACGATCTTCAGATGCTCTAAATGTTCCTCATATGATTTGATTTTAACTACGAGGTCGTCAATATAGCATTCGATGATTTCATGTATGAGGTTATCGAAAATCTTCGTCATGGCCCTCTGATAGGTGGCACCGGAGTTCTTTAGACCGAAGGGCATCACCTTATAGCAGAATATGCCCAAAGGAGTCCGGAAAGCGGTATGCTTCTGGTCTTCGGGATGCATCTTTATCTGATTGTATCCTGATGAACCGTCCATGAAGGAGAAAACTTCGTGAGTGGACGTATTATCTATCATCAGCTCAGTGACTGGTACTGGGAAGTCGTCCTTCGAGCAGGCTTTATTGAGATCCCGAAAGTCCACACATATGCGCACCGTCCCATTTTTCTTCATCACTGGGACGATTTTGGCGATCCAGTCAGGATACTGAACTTCTTGGATGAAGCCGGAGTCGATTAGCTTCTTGACTTCGGTGTTGATGCTTATCTCAAGCTCGAGCCGCATTCTTCTCGGTGCTTGTTTAATCGGCTTGACGTCCGGGGATATTGCCAATTTGTGTACAGAAATCTCTGGATCTAGTCCTGACATCTCGGAATAGTTCCATGCGAAGTAATCTTTATGCTGCATGAGCACATCCTTTAGCGTAGCCACCCTTTCTTCAGACAACAGCTCACTGACGAACGTCGGCCGTGGGTCGTTTGCCGTTCCAAAGTCAATTTTTGTGAGGTTATCTGCAGTAGTATGTATCCCATCTTCCATCTCTTTTAGCGCCGGTGGAAATTCTGAGATCACCTCGTTATCATCGTTTTCGAAGCACCAGGGGAGGTCATCCATATTCTCAGGTTCTTTTCTGACAGCGTTATTGCGTGACAGGTATGAGATCGTTTCTAAGACTGAGACTGACCCGTTCCATTCTCGCTGCATACGTGGTTTTCGGTTCATGCTTCTGCGGCGGGATTACCCTCCAACTGCTGGATAGAGCGAACCTACCGAGTTGATATTGGTCTTCAACTCAGTTCTTGAAGGTGAAGCAGTCTTCGAGAGATGCCCTATTGCTTGGTGATAAGAGCAATAGTTTGGGTGAGAGACCTCGTCCGCTTGCTCGGCATGCTTGGACTCCGGGAGTGTCATCATCTGGTGTTTCATGACAAGATCGAATATCTTCTTTGTCTTGTCTTGAGGAAAAGAATATTCTCGACCCATCTTCTTTATAAGAGACGAATCATGGTTGCTCGATTCTCGATCCCGTGGCTTCTTTGTCCCGCTTTGTCGCCGTCGAACGCTTTTCCCGTTCTTTGGTTTATTTTACCTCTGCGTCGGGTCTTTTGTATGACGGGCTGGCGACGAAGGGCATCGTCACTTTCTACAGCTTGCTGAAGGAGGCGCTGCGTCTTGGCTTTTTCGTAGATAGCCATTTCGCGATTATGATCGTCTCGAACCTTTTGACCCACTTCCCTTATAAGCTTGTCCATCTGTTCTTCGAACGACGGACTTGGTATTTTAATGACGGGACCTCATTTTGGTTCAGGTTTAGCATCTTCCTACAGAGCATCTCCTTCCTCATCGAAGTCATGTATGACGTAGCAATCGCGGAATAGCTCCCGTTTCTTGGATTGAACATATCCAAGCCCGATCGTTTCCATTCTCCCGTTGGGCAACTTTCGTTGAGTTTCGGGGACGCTCCAGATCCTGTTATAGAACTGGGCTTGTCGAGCAGTTTGTTTGAAGGGTATGCCTTGACGCCTCAACAGCCTTTTTAATCCTTCTGTGTAGTATCTAGGCAAACGGATGGGCTGGAGCCTGTCAAGTGTAGAATCCGCACCATGCCAGACTTCTTTTTCCACTCTGGTCTCCGTTGATCGGTAAAAGAGGATCGCCTTTTTATCTCTTCGCCTGGGAGGGACGTAGAATGTCTGCAGTTCTTGCACACTATAGGTATCAAGCGTGTCAAGCTCTTTGTAATGCTCTTGCGGAATCATGGCAATTTGCAAACTTCGCTCATCGCTAGCGAGGGCTTGCATTGATGGTCGAGTAAAAAATACAGCATTAACCTCATCTTTCGAGTCGCTGCCGAAGATCAACATAGGGATGGACGGTCCCGGCTTGTTGCATTGGGGCGGCCCTGAATAAACTATTTCTTCTTCCTCGGTATCACTCCCGAAATATGGAATAGTGGTGATAACTTTGTTCTTCGGTTTGTGACATCTTTCCGTGTCCTCAAAATCTGGTAAGAAGTATCTTGCATCTTCGTACTTTCGGACTTCATTCACGGAGAATGGGTTTAACTCCCCCGTCACAATGTACTCGATATCATCTTTGAAGTACTTCATACACTGATGTTGTGTAGAAGGGATAATGTTGTACTCGTGTAACCAGAGCCTGTCGAGCAAAGCATTGTAACATGTCTTAGCGTCAATGACGTGAAATTTGATGTCCGTGATGAGTAGCCCAAAGTGCAACGTCAGTATTGTTGGGTTACCCATGCACCTAGTCTAGTGTTTGGTAGCATCACCCATGCCATTTTAAAAATTAGAGAGGTGCAAAGTTAACAAACAAAGAATCATGCTAGAATTTCTAGAGTAACAAGTTTGTATCACATACAAATAAGTAAAAGAGATAGGGATTACAACCTTTGTAGTCCGTTCCTTCGCTTCATAAGCTCCGTGTTGAGGTCCCTTCACTGCGATCATCATGAACTCCGACTCTAGAAAGGCTCCATGAGGTAAATGAGGCACCTTGCTTGTAGTCTTCATGATCTAAGATGATCTACCTTGAAGAATCTCAAACCCAAGCTTACACTTCACTAAACAACTTATTAGAGAAGTGAACACCCTAATCTAAGTGGCTAGAATAGATGAGGATGATGAAGTAGGAATTTTGCTCTCTTTAGTTTTCAAATTCTCACACTTATTCATCACAAAATGAAAAGCTAGTGAAGGTTTTCTTTTAAGAGAATGAAGAAGAAGAAGATGCTAATCCTTTTGTGATGAATAATGAATTATTGTTATAGTTACTTATTCAACCATAAGTTAAGTATGAAGGCTTTAACTCATGTAGAGAATAAACTAGAGTTAATGGTTTGGAATGGGTTAACAAATATCTACACAAAAGATCTAAGCTAAAGAGAAAGTCAAAGCTTCATGAAGCTTCATGCAAAAGCTAACCCTAATCCAAACCCTAACCAAGTTTAAACCTTAAAATAAAGTTGAATTTGTAACCCTAACATGTTACAATATTATATATCACATATACAATATATTTTGTAACAAAAGAAAATAATACAATTAACATCTATCGCATATATATCAATGTATTATCCCGTGAGAAAATGAATCAATAAAGCGAGCTTATATTAGTTAACGCAATGTAATATATCACATATATAATTATATATTAAATTATCGAATCAACACTTGATCCGATAACCTGGCTATAATACATATAACCGACTAATATAACATGTACCGATTCATCGAATCAACACTTGATCCGATGACCCGGCTATATCATATATACCCGGCCGATATCACATATCGCAAGAATAGAATACGGTATCTCATATCGTATTATTCTCGGTGCCGCACATATCACATATGTGCTCCTACTCCGTTTTGCCTAAGCCAGGAAACCTCTGTGTAGGACTCTAAAGAATCGTCAATACGCCGGCAATAGGTGATGATCATATCAAACACCCACAAGCTGAAAGCGGTCAGCTAAACGTAACAGCCATCCAGGTATTGAGCGATTAGAAGATCAACAAGCAATCCTGTACATTCTCCTATGAATCCAATCAGTAACACTACCGTACAGTCCGGTCTCTTCGTCTGATATGTCGCATATCCTGTCTAGGGGTGGTAAACGCCAGACCACAGTAACTGATAAGTCGTGTCGATGTGAGGCTCATAACGGGTCTAGGAACTACTGATAACTCTTACCAGTAGCATTCCATATCAGCCCTGGCCAGGGACTTCCAGTTATAGCCAATCGAACACAGCGCAACATCAACTCCCTATACCAGGAATTACGAAACCCCTCTTATCGCTCATTGCCTCCATGTGATTCGGGACTGTACCCAAAAGCCACCGTTTTGCACGCCCTCTTGGAAATGGTAAGGTGGAAATCAAAGCACAGTGGGAATCACACAAGACTCTATGACGATCTCGGGTCTACAGACTAACCTGTACCAGTGTCACCGAAGAACTGCTATCTGACGATTGGTATAATACCATCTAGGAGTTTTTGGCGAGTCCGTTCAGTGTACCCAGTCTCCACTGAGCACCCGTACACCATCTTTGATGTTAAACACCGATGGAAATGGGATCATCCATCGCCCATCATATGGGTCAAGATGCATATACGCTAGTCTACTCTGGAGTATCGATGCCCTGTCTCGATACTCCCTCGACTAGGAACAGTTATGGGCTGTACTCGTTGACTACCATGGCCCCACTAGTATGATCTCATTATAGTCCTCGTAGTCAAGTACATATCCTAAGGGATTTTTCAGCATGTGAGAGCAAGATAGTAAAGCAATACAAGTCAACAAGTTAAGACAAAGTTAAACCAAATGGCATACTATCATGTCGAGCAAGAAAGTCCTATCTATATATATCCAAGCATCCACTATAATATACATCATATGTACAACAATGGCCTCTAGGGCATATTGTAGGGTTCCTAGGCACTCTAATGAAGTCTCATAAGGCATCAACCATGCCAATTTCAAATTTTACGGGTGTCGAGAAACCCTAATACGGATCGTTAACTAGATTTTAGGCGAAACAAGAAGCTAGTTAACAATTTAACTAAGTGAACGGAAATACAACCTTTGTAGATCCGGTTCTCCACCTCCATAGCTCCAAAATGAAGTCTCCTCGCTGTCCAAATCGAATCCCGGGCTCTAGCGTCGGCTTCATCGGAAAAATGGGCGGGCTAGGTCATCGACTACAATGCCGAAGATGATCTACGTCGAGGCATCACAAGATCAAGCTCCAACTTCACCAAGCCATGAAAACTTGTGAAGGAAACACCCTATACTAATTGGCAAGAGGTAGAGGATGAAGAAATAGGAAGTGGGTTCACTTTAGAATTGGATTTCTCACTTGATTTCATCACTTGCCATTGATGAGGCAAGCTTTTCTTTCTTGTGAAGAAGAAGAAGAAGAAAGAATATGATGAAGTGTTTTTTTAAATAATTGAAAAAGAAATGATTCTTATCATATTCTAACCTTAGTTAAGTGTAGAGAATAGACCATGGTTAGTTATGATGGTTAGGGTTAAGCAAGAGACAAGAATGGTGGACTAGGTCAAAGCTTCATGAAGCTTCAACAAAACTACAAATAAAGCCACCATTCTTTTCATATCTTTTCCAAAATGAATAAACAAATAAATATATGAATAAATAAGTAATGGATAAACAAAACCCTAATCATTAGTTTAACCATTGTTTAATTCTTTACACTTAACCAAGTAAACATGTATCATCAAACATGATACAATCATTTGCACAAAAGGTATATCACATATGCAACTTGTACATCCAAGTGAGAAAATCCATTTAAAGTGAACCAATACTAGTTAATGCAAAGTAATATATCAAATATATAATTATACATTAAATCATTAAATCAACACTTGATTTAACGATCCGGTCATATCGCATATAACCGACTAGTATCCTATGTATCGGCTTATCGAATCAATACTTGATTCGATAACTAGGTTATATCGCATTCAACCAATAGATACATTCATCGCGAGAATAGAATACGGTATCACATACACGCATTATTCTCGGTCCCGCACATATCTCATATGCGCTCCTATTTCGTTTCGCTTGAGCCAGGAAACCTCTGTGTAGGACTCTAAAGACTCGTCAATACGCCGGCAGCAGGTGATGATCATATCAAACACCCACAAGCCGCAAGCAGTCTGCGAAACGTAACGGCCACCCGGGTATTGAGCGATGAGAAGATCGACGAGCAAGCCCGCTCACACTCCTGTGAATCCAACCAGTAACACTTACCGTACAGTCCGGTCTGATCGTCTGATATGTCGCATATCTCGCCTAGGGGTGGTAAACGTCAGGCCCCAATAGCTCGATAAGTCGTGTCGATCTGAGGTCTATAACAATTCGAGAAACTACTGGTAACACTTACCAGTAAATCGCAGCAACCCTGGCCAGGGAATTCCGGTTATAGCCAATCGAACACAGCGCAACATCAACTCCCTATACCGGGAGAGACGAATCCCCTCCTATCGCTCATTGCCTCCATGTGACTCGGGACTGTACCCAAAAACCACCGTTTTGCACGCCCTCTTGGACGTGGTAAAGTGGAAATCAAAGCACAGTGGGAGCCACACAAGACTCTATGACGATCTCGGGTCAACAGACTACTCTGTACCAGTGTCACCAGAGAACTGCCATCTGACGTAAGGTATAATACCATCTGGGAGTTCTCGACGAGTCCGTCCAGTGTACCCAGTCTCTACTGAGCACCCGTATATCTCCTCTGATGTCAAACACCAATGGATATGGGATCATCCATCGCCCATCTGTATGGGTCGAGAAGGTACACGCTAGTCTACTCTGGTATATCGATGCCCCGTCTCGATACACCCACGACTAGGGACTTTGAAGGATGTACTTATAGACTACCATGTCCCTACTAGTATGATCCGCATCATAGTCCAGGTAGTCAAGTACACATCTTAAGGGCTTTACCAACATGTAACAGAGAGACAATCAGTATACACGTTAAGGTAAAGAGTAACCGGATAGCATACTATCATGTCGAGCAAGAAAGTCCTCCTTATATATGTCCAAGCATCTACTACAATATACATCCTATGTATAGTAATGGCCTCTAGGGCATACATATAACTAACAATCTCCCACTTGCACTAGGGCCATCTGTATAGCAGTGGTTGCAGTATCTCATACTCAACCATCCCATAAAAATCTCTCTCTGGGAAAAGGCCTTTGTGAGTGGATCCGCCGTGTTGTCCTCTGAGTCTACTCTCCTAAACTGGATCACCCTGGAGATCATCCATCTCCATGATCAGGTGATACTGCCTTAGAATATGTCTGGATCACTGATGGGACCTGCATTCCTTGGCATAAGCCACAACTCCATTGTCACACAATGGGAGGAACTAAGTTCATCTCATGAACAAATATACACCCAGACAGCCTCTTTGGTAGCATCTTAAGTAGCGATGTATCCAGCCTTTATCGTCTAGTATGCCACGGTATCTAGCTTGGAACTCTTCCTGTTAGTTATATGTATGCCCTAGAGGCCATTGCTGTACATACGATGTATATTGTAGTGGATGCTAGGACATATATAGGGAGGACTTTCTTGCTCGACATGATAGTATGCTATCTGGTTGTACTTTATCTTAACATGTACTCTGATTGTCTCTATGTTACATGTTGATAAAGCCCTTAGGATATGTACTCGACTACTGGGACTATGATGAGATCATACTAGTGGGGCCACGGTAGTCGACGAGTACATCCTATAACTGTTCCTAGTCGAGGGTGTATCGAGACAGGGCATCAATGCACCAGAGTAGACTAGCGTATACGTATCTTGACCCATATGATGGGCGATGGATGATCCCATATCCATCGGTGTTTGACATCAAGGATGGTGTACGAGTGCTCAGTAGAGACTGGGTATACTGGACGGACTCGCCGAGAACTCCCAGATGGTATTATACCATACGTCAGATGGCAGTTCTCCGGTGACACTGGTACAGAGTAGTCTGTTGACCCGAGATCGTCATAGAGTCTTGTGTGATTCCCACTGTGCTTTGATTTCGATCATACCACGTCCAAGAGGGCGTGCAAAAAGGTGTCTTTTGGGTACAGTCCCGAGTCATATGGAGGCAATGAGCGATAGGAGGGGATTCGTCTCTCCCGGTATAGGGAGTTGATGTTGTGCTGTGTTCGATTGGCTATAACCGGAAATCCCTGGCCAGGGTTGCTGAGATTTACTGGTAAGTGTTATCAGTAGTTTCTCGAACTGTTATAGACCTAATATCGACACGACTTATCGAGCTACTGGGGTCTGACGTTTACCACCCCTAGGCGAGATATGCAACATATCAGACGACGAGACCGGACTGTACGGGAGTGTTACTGTTTGGATTCACAGGAGAATGTACAGGCTTGCTTGTTGATCTTCTGAGCGCTCAATACCTGGGTAGCTGTTACGTTTAGCTGACCGCTTGCAGCTTGTGGATGATTGATATGATCATCACCTACTGCCGGCGTATTGACGATTCTTTAGAGTCCTACACAGAGGTTTCTTAACTCAGGCAAAATGGAGTAGGAGCACATATGTGATATGTGCGGGACCGAGGATAATACGATATGAGATACCGTATTCTATTCTCGTGATATTTGATATCAGCCGGGTCATCGGATCAAGTGTTGATTCGATGAATCGGTACGGATAAATATTAGCCGGTTATATGCGATATAGCCGGATTGTCGGATCAAGTGTTGATTCGATAATTTAATGTATAATAATATATATGATATATTAAATTGCATTAACTAATATTTGCTCACTAAAAGATTCTTTTTCTCACTCGGGTAATACATTGATATATATGCGATATATGTTAAATGTATTATTTTATTTTGTTACGATAAATTTATATATGTGATATATAATATTGTAACATGATATGATAACTAATGCAACTTGTTTAGTGGAGTTTAAACATGATTAGGGTTTGGATTTGGGTTAAGCTTTCTAGATGTTTCTAGAAGCTTTTCTTTTTGTCATGATAAAGATTTTTTCAAGTGACTCATGCTTTAACCTAACCCTAGTCAATTCTCTACAATGGTTAAGTCAACCATGGTTGCATTATTCTTCATATCATTTCATTTACTATTCATCACAAAAGGATTCTATTATTGTTCATCATCTTTTTCCTTCTTCTTCTTTGCTTGAAATGCTTTCTTACTTTGATTTTTGTGATGGATAAATATGAGAAAAAGATAAATAAAGAGAGCAAAAATCCTACTTCATCATCCTCATCTTCCCTTGCCATTTAGATGAGGGTGTTCACATCATTTCATGAGTGTTAGCTTGTGTTAAAGAAACTTCAAGGTAGATCATCTTAGTATCGAAGATCGGAAGCAAAGGTTGCGTCTTTCTCTTCTTGGAACCTCTCGAGAGTCCGGATCCCGATGATTGCAGCGAAGGGACCACAACACGGAGCATATGAAGTGAAGGACCGGATCTACAAAGGTTGTAATCCCTCTCACTTAGTGTTAAAGTGTTTAGCATGCTAGTTTTCGCCTAATCTCTAGTTTAAAGTTCCGTATTCGGGTTGTTCGGCACGGCTAAATTTTAAATCGGGCATGGTTGATACCTCGTAGACCCTTATACGCGTCCCTAGCAACCCTACAGTGGTTTCAGAGCCAAGCTAGAGCTTTAGGCGAAGTCTAGACGAAGTTTAAAGTCCGATCGAACCCGAAACCCCGACTCCAAAATGCTCTCTGGAAATTTTCTGAAAATTTGGATTTTTGTCAGTTAAAAATATGCAGAAAATTCAGCAAGACTTTCTAAGAATTACTGTGAAATACGATCACCCAATTCCTCCAAAGTGCGGTGGAACCGCGGCAGAAGCCTGGCTTCTGCGGCGGTTCCGCGGCAGCATGATGACGTCACCCACTCCATTTTGCACAGTAACTTCTTTTATTCAGTGCTGAGTTCTCTGGGAATTTTTAATATTTATTCTACAGTTGAGTTTTCTGGGGTTGTTTTGGGGATTCGATGTTTCGATCGGAGTATTAGATTTTGTCTATGTGGCTTTCCGGATAAATTTTAGAAACTGTTAAAAAGTTCGAATGGATATCAATAACTCACTTTTTCCCCTGTCGAAATTTTTTTCAAAAGTTGGATTTTTCCTCGTGTTTAAGAATGTTCTAAGTCATGCAAGTAACTCGGTGGACCCTCTAGAAGACAACAAACCTTAACTCGATTATGTGACCGTCTTGAACTGCCTTTTGAACCTTAGGGTTTGGGGCAGTACGGCGTGCCACATGTGAGGCGTTGGCTTGACCCTTCTACGGCTGGACCATTGGTACTGTGGCATGTGATGAATGTTTTTAAATTGATTTCAAGTGTTGAGATATATTGGGGAAATCTTGGGTGTTTGATGATTCGATCGGAAAGTTTAACTTTGTCTATTTATCTGGAATGTGATACAATATTTGGAATCCACAGGTATTTATGAGATAACTGATTTGAATATTATAAACATAGCACTTTAGTCTCAAATGATCGGTTGCCACGGAATTTTGATGTGATCAAAAGTCCGTCGCAATCACGTAGCGTATGCGGATACTCACCGGGTAAACTTAATAGACAGCTACGCCCCATAGCCCCGACCAAGTGACTGTAAGAGAACCCCATCGCCGAAAGCATCCGTTCGGGTGCTCCCGGTAGCGGTGTTCCGCCTTGGTGCACTTCGTCGACGGTATCGGGGGTGCGGCCGTCTACTAAAGTTTGCGACGAGCATTCGATCGGGACGTCGGGAATCTTGTTGAATTGCCCGACTTGATATTGAAAAGAGTTTTCGATAATGAGACTAAAATACGGGGTTTATAATTGTTAGGCATGCGATGTCTAAGGAATTCATTTGGTTAGGCATGCGATGTCTGAAGAGGTTGCGGATTCCAACTGTTGTAGTTTTACACTTTCTTTTTTGTGACCGTAAGCGTAGTATGTGGTGTATCGCCGGCTTCGTTGCTATACATCAACGACAATCGGGATACGCATACTTGCTTACGTTGATGATATGAGATATTATGTGTTGATGTGATATGTTGTATTGGATCGTCGCGTTTGAATAGCCGGGGGTTTTATGTGAGATGAGAGTTTTTCTTTTTCATTCATGTAAAATTCATTTGTATGTAATATTCTTTTATTGGGGCACTTCCAGGTAGCGGAAGATGTCACCGTTGTATATTATTTACTTTTCCGCATTAGGTAGACCCAAGACGGGGAGCACAAGTAACCGGGTTCTAGGGTCCAGTGGGAGACCATCTCGAGGAGTCGAGACCGGGTCTCCTAACCCTAGAATTGGCAGTGTTGCTTGCCGCTCTCGTAGGGGTCTAGGGATGTGGGTTTGGCTATTCATCGCGACCGTGGAATCCGTGTTTTATACAGGCTCGTATTGAAAACACGGACGTCCTAGTATATCCAATATTTCATATATGTTCTTCTGCTGCAATGTTCTGTGATGAGATCATATTACTGCCTGAGACGAATGTTTATATTATATATATGAGATATATGTTATATTGCAGATTTCGTTTTCAAATGTGATGCTTGCGAAGCATAATTAAAATGGGACTTCATTAATGAGATTAATGAAATAAAAGAAACCTAAAGATGTTGTAAAAACTTGTTTATAAAAAAAAATGGTAGCTCTAGTTCTTGCTTTGTATAGCTGTGTTCCTTGTAGAACATCCAGCACCTTATTCGATAGGGAAAGGACCGAGATCCCTTCACCGGGAGTGACTCCTTTAGCAATAACTGGCAGATGCTACAAACTCGGTTTGTCTTTTGATTACTTCTATAGTTTCTGCTTTGCATAGTGATATTTGTGAAATATCCTGCACCTTATTCGATGAGGAAAGGGCCGACGATCCCTTCACCGGGAGTGACCCCTTTAGCAAAACTAGAAAAGCCTCAAAAACACTCCATTTAAAATCACTCGATTCTACAACGATATCAAGTTCATTACGCAAAAGGTTTTCTTAAAAACCTGTCGTAGCCCTCCGTCATTTCAGATAAGTACTAGTTAGTATTCGTGCTGCGGTAGTTTGGCCTTCGTCAAGGCGTAGTGTACGGTAGCTAACTAATGCTTATCTGCTTGCATACGATGCGATTGGATTAGGGTATTCGTACGGCGTAGTTTGGCCTTCGTCAAGGGTCGTGCGGGTGGGTTTAATTCAATCAAGAAATGAACGGGTTGAACTTGACTAGCGGACTATGGGTAGTTTGGCCTTCGTCAAGGTCATAGGATGCTAGGGGTAAAATATTATTGGGAATTTCAAGTGTTGAAATTTGCAATGAGATTGCATACCTTCTATGAGATAGTTGGATCTCGATACCCGCTGCGAGTAAGAGTTACTCCTGGGAGAGTTTTACACATTACGATTAGCCGATCAAGTAGGTGTCTAGAAAGGTGTTAACGGGGTTACGCCTCTGGGAAAACGAGGTTTATTTTAATTAGGTTCGTGCGAAAGCACGGGGGACCTCCCTCAAAGTACCGACACTGGCCTGGCTGAAAGATTGGCGAACTTGTAGTGTGTAATTAATCCCGGCTAGTCTTTCCTTTTAGGGTTTGAAGGAAGATTTGACTAAAACAGTGGGAGACATCCTGATTAGATATATTATATAACCAATCTAATCTTGCAAGAGCATACGCTGAGTGTTTTCTTCTCTCTCTCTCTCCAGATAGCGACCATATCACGCCTTAATCAAGATAATAAAACGGATATATTGACCGAACCCGCTTGTTATACTGAGCTGGGGAACGTTGGTCCCGCTCCAACTCATAATTGTTATAAGACAGAGCAGGAAATTGGGGAATACCAGATTTCCCGTGCCGCCCAAACGAAGAAAGTGCATGTTGATGCATCATCTTCGGGTGTGTTCATTACAGAGAACTGTTTCTCAGTATCCTTTACGTCCTGGGTATGTGATACCGGATCAGGATCCCGCATATGTAATCAGTTACATGGACTAACAGATTGGTAGAGAACTGAGAACGGGTGATAAGTTTCATGAGATAGAAAACGGTGCAAGTGTTGCAGCCAAGTCTGTTGGTCACTGTCACCCTGTATTACCAGAATACATTGATTCTGAATAAATGTTATTAGATACCGAACCTGATATACAAAATCATATCAGTCTCTTTATTAGTAAAGAAAGGATATAATTTTGTATTGTTGGATAATGTTTTGAACATTTCCTATATCAAGAGTTGATCAGTTCAGGCACGTTATCTAAAAGCATTGACGTTCTAAATCAATCCACAGTTCTTAGTATACAGAACACACACAAGAGGAAGAGTTCAGAAATGAATGAATTCTTCTTGAGGTATTGTAGACTAGGTCATATCAATGCGACCCGACTGGCTGAAGTTACATAAAGATGCATATTCAAATTAGTTTGAATTTACATCTTATGAAACTTGCCGGTCATGTCACAAAGATAAGATGACCACAGCTCTGTTTGTTGGAAACAGAGAAAGAGTTAGTGAACTCTTGGGATTGATACATGCTGATGTATGAAAGTCCCCTGTCTACATATGCCAAGACCGGTTCTTTTTACTTCATTATGTTCTCTGATAATCTCTCAAGATTCAGACATGCGTTCCTGTTGAAACACAAGTCTGAACCTTTTGAGATATTCACAGAATATAAGTTAGAAGTAGAGAACCAAAATACGGGTATAAGTATTATGTCCTTTGATAAGATCAAGGAGGAGAATACTTGAGCACGGAATTCCTGGACTATTCTAAAGGAGAATGAGATTCTCTCTCAGCATTACTCCTCCATATACACCATAGCACGATGGTATATCGGGGCGGAGCATTAGCACCCTATTTGATATGGTGTGCTCTATAATGAGTACTACTGAGTTTCCTATTTCCTTTTGGGTGTTATGCGCTTGAGAATCTGCATACCTATTGAATAGGGTTCAAATCAAATCAGTTACCTACCACTTCATATGTGATATGGAAAGGGAAGAGCCCATATCTTAAGCTTGTTAAGATTTGGGGTTGTCCGGCCTATGTCTAAAAGCAAAATCCGGACAAGCTCGAGGCAAGGTCTGTTATGTAGAACTGGAATGGTTCCAGCTATACAAACTGCAGCTGATGATTTGGTAGAACCAAAGGATTCAATAGTTTCCAATGAACCTCAGCGTTTCCACCGATCTAGTAGGGTTCCTCACCCACCTGAGAGATACTTCGGTTTCTCTATGAC
The DNA here is from genome assembly GCA_030015575.1 of Agapanthus africanus. Taxonomy (NCBI): domain Eukaryota; kingdom Viridiplantae; phylum Streptophyta; class Magnoliopsida; order Asparagales; family Amaryllidaceae; genus Agapanthus; species Agapanthus africanus. The sequence continues at coordinate 670,027,767 of CM057341.1, read as the reverse complement.
AGTGGGAGCGAGGATTGCATCATGAGATGATGACCCAACTAGTTTCGAGCTGGCTATCAGGAGTAGGACTCTGTAAGAATGGCTGGATGCTTATCGATCTGAGATAGGATCCTTATACACCAACAAAGTATGGACTTTGGTTGCTTTATCTGAAGGGTTAAATCCCCATCAGGAGCGAGTATATCTTGAGAAGATTACTTGGTGTACATGGAAAGGTTGAGACTTTCAAAGCTATGCTTAAGTCCATCCAGATCCTGCTTGCCACGGCTGCATACCATGACTACGATATCTGGTGGTTGGGTGTCATGACTGCTTTTCTAAATGATGTTTTAGAAAAGAGCGTCTATAAGTACACAGCCAGAGAGCTTCGTAGATAGTAGGAGCAGCGGAAACGTGTGCAAGATGTTTTATGTGATAAAGCAGGCATCGTGGAGTTGGAACATCTGTTTTGATGTGGTAGTCAAAGAGTTTGACTTCATCAAAATGGTAGATGAACCTTGTATATACAAAAAGGTAGTAGAGAGTATGATGGTGATCCTCGTAGAGTACGTGGATGACATACTCTTGATAGGAAAGGAGTTTCCTATGCTACGCTCGGTCAATTTCCGCTTATCACAAGGATTCTCTATATAGGATCAAAGTGATACCTCCTAAATCCTGGGTTTTGGATCTATGAGATAGATCTAATTGGATATTAGGATACTCACTAGTTGTAGTGAGATGGTATCAATCAATCCTGGGCAGAATCACTGGAAAGGTTCCAGGTTGATAAGGACGACTGATTGTCAGTCGCAGGCATTGTCTACACCCTCAGTGGAGGGACGGTATGTTTGAAGAGTTCCAAGCTAGATACCATGACTTACTAGACGATTAAAGGCAAGATACATCGTTACCAAGGATGCTACCAAAGAGGCAGTCTGGATATATATAAGTTCATGAGATGAACTTCGTTCCTACCATTGTGTGACAATGGAGTTGTGGCTTTAGCTAAGGAACTACCGTTCCATCAGAAATCCAGATATAATTCTTAGGCAGTATCACCTGATCATGGAGATGCTTGATCTTCAGGGAGATCGAGGTTAGGAGAGTAGACACAGAGGACAACAGCGCGGATCCACTCACAAAGGCCTTTTTCCCAGTAGAGACTTTTATGGAATGGTTGAGTATGAGATACTTCAACCACAGCTAATTGTTGGGTATGCGATACCATAACAGATGGCCCTAGTGCAAGTGGGAGATTGTTAGTTATATGTATGCCCTAGAGGCCATTGCTGTACATACGATGTATATTGTAGTGGATGCTAGGACATATATAGGGAGGACTTTCTTGCTCGACATGATAGTATGCTATCTGGTTGTACTTTATCTTAACATGTACTCTGATTGTCTCTATGTTACATGTTGATAAAGCCCTTAGGATATATACTCGACTACTGGGACTATGATGAGATCATACTAGTGGGGCCACGGTAGTCGACGAGTACATCCTATAACTGTTCCTAGTCGAGGGTGTATCGAGACAGGGCATCAATGCACCAGAGTAGACTAGCGTATACGCATCTTGACCCATATGATGGGCGATGGATGATCCCATATCCATCGGTGTTTGACATCAAGGATGGTGTACGGGTGCTCAGTAGAGACTGGGTACACTGGACGGACTCGCCGAGAACTCCCAGATGGTATTGTACCATACGTCAGATGGCAGTTCTCCGGTGACACTGGTACAGAGTAGTCTGTTGACCCGAGATCGTCATAGAGTCTTGTGTGATTCCCACTTAGCTTTGATTTCCATCATACCACGTCCAAGAGGGCGTGCAAAAAGGTGGCTTTTGGGTACAGTCCCGAGTCATATGGAGGCAATGAGCGATAGGAGGGGATTCGTCTCTCCCGGTATAGGGAGTTGATGTTGTGCTGTGTTCGATTGGCTATAACCGGAAATCCCTGGCCAGGGTTGCTGAGATTTACTGGTAAGTGTTATCAGTAGTTTCTCGAACTGTTATAGATCTAATATCGACACGACTTATCGAGCTACTGGGGTCTGACGTTTACCACCCCTAGGCGAGATATGCAACATATCAGACGACGAGACCGGACTGTACGGGAGTGTTACTGTTTGGATTCACAGGAGAATGTACAGGCTTGCTTGTTGATCTTCTGAGCGCTCAATACCTGGGTAGCTGTTACGTTTAGCTGACCGCTTGCAGCTTGTGGATGATTGATATGATCATCACCTACTGCCGGCGTATTGACGATTCTTTAGAGTCCTACACAGAGGTTTCTTAACTCAGGCAAAACGGAGTAGGAGCACATATATGATATGTGCGGGACCGAGGATAATACGATATGAGATACCGTATTCTATTCTCGCGATATTTGATATCAGCCGGGTCATCGGATCAAGTGTTGATTCGATGAATCGGTACGGATAAATATTAGCCGGTTATATGCGATATAGCCGGATTGTCGGATCAAGTGTTGATTCGATAATTTAATGTATAATAATATATATGATATATTAATTTGCATTAACTAATATTTGCTCACTAAAAGATTCTTTTTCTCACTCGGGTAATACATTGATATATATGCGATATATGTTAAATGTATTATTTTATTTTGTTACGATAAATATTATATATGTGATATACAATATTGTAACATGATATGATAACTAATGCAACTTGTTTAGTGGAGTTTAAACATGATTAGGGTTTGGATTTGGGTTAAGCATTCTAGATGTTTCTAGAAGCTTTTCTTTTTGTCATGATAAAGATTTTTTCAAGTGACTCATGCTTTAACCAAACCTAAACCCTAACCCTAGTCAATTCTCTACAATGGTTAAGTCAACCATGGTTGCATTATTCTTCATATCATTTCATTTACTATTCATCACAAAAGGATTCTATTATTGTTCATCATCTTCTTCCTTCTTCTTCTTTGCTTGAAATGCTTTCTTGCTTTGATTTTTGTGATGGATAAATATAAGAAAAAGATAAATAAAGAGAGCAAAAATCCTACTTCATCATCCTCATCTTCCCTTGCCATTTAGATGAGGGTGTTCACATCATTTCATGAGTGTTAGCTTGTGTTAAAGAAACTTCAAGATAGATCATCTTAGTATCGAAGATCGGAAGCAAAGGTTGCGTCTTTCTCTTCGTGGAACCTCTCGAGAGTCCGGATCCCGATGATCGCAGCGAAGGGACCACAACACGGAGCATATGAAGTGAAGGACCGGATCTACAAAGGTTGTAATCCCTCTCACTTAGTGTTAAAGTGTTTAGCATGCTAGTTTTCGCCTAATCTCTAGTTTAAAGTTCCGTATTCGGGTTGTTCGGCACGGCTAAATTTTAAATCGGGCATGGTTGATGCCTCGTAGACCCTTGTACGCGTGCCTAGCAACCCTACACTTCCAACATACCGTCCTTTTACTGAGGGTAAAGACAATGCCTGTGACTGACATTCAGTCGTCTTTATCACCCTGGAACACTTCCAGTGATTCTTCCCAGGGTCGATTGATACCATCTCACTACTACTAGTGAGATTTCTAGCATCCAATTACATCTATCTCATAGATGAATATTCAGGATTTATGAGGTATCAATTTGATCCTATATGGAGAATCCTTGTGACAAGCGGAGATTGATCGAGCGTAGCATAGGAAACTCTTTCCCTATCAAGAGTATGTCATCCACGTACTCTACGAGAATCGCCACCATACTCCCTACTACCCTTTTGTTTATACAAGGTTCATCTACCATTTTGATGATGTCAAACTCTTTGACTTACTCATCAAAACAGATGTTCCAACTCCGCGATGCCTGTTTTATCACATAAAACATCTTGCACACGTTTCCGCTGCTCCCACTGTCTACGAAGCCCTCTGGCTGTGTACTTATAGACGCCCTTTTCTAAAACATCATTTAGAAAAGCAGTCATGACACCCAACCGCCAGATATCGTAGTCATGGTATGTAGCCGTGGCAAGTAGGATCTGGATGGACTTAAGCATAGCCACTGGAAAAGGTTTCATCATTATCCACGCCTAGTCGATGACGAAAAACCTTTAACAAGTCTAGCTTTGAAATTCTCAACTTTTCCATCTACACCAAGTAATCTTCTCAAGATATACTTGCTCCTGATGGGGATTTAACCCTTCAGATATAGCAACCAAAGTCCATACTTTGTTGGTGTATAAGGATTCCATCTCAGATCACTAAGCATCCAGCCATTCTTACAGAGTCCCCACTCTCGATGGCCTGCTCGAAACTAGTTGGGTCATCATCTCATGATGCAATCCTCGCTCCCACTGTCATAGAGAAACCAAAGTATCTCTCAGGTGGGTGAGGATCCCTACTAGATCGGCGGAGAGGCTGAGGTTCGTTGGTAACTATTGAATCCTTCGGTTCTACCAAATCATCAGCTGCAGTTTGCATAGCTGGAACATTTTCAGTTCTACATAACAGACCTTGCCTCGAGCTTGTCCGGATTTTGCTTTTAGACATAGGCCGGACAACCCCAAATCTTAACTACCTTAAGATATAGGCTCTTCCCTTTCTATATCACATATGAAGTGGCAGGCAACTGATTTGATTCGAACCCTATTCAATAGGTATGCAGCTTCTCAAGCGCATAACTCCCAAAAGGAAACAGGTAACTCAGTAGTACTCATCATAGAGCACACCTTATCATATAGGGTGTGATTGCTCCACCCCGATATACCATCGTGCTATGGTGTATTCGGAGGAGTAATGCTGAGAGAGAATCTCATTCTCCTTTAGAATAGTCCAGGAATTCTATGCACAAGTATTCTCCTCCCTGATCTCATCATAGGACATAATACTTATACCCGTATTTTGGTTCTCTACTTCTAACTTATATTCTGTGAATATCTCAAAAGGTTCGGACTCATGTTTCAACAGGAACATATGACTGAATCTTGAGAGATTATCAGAGAACGTAATGAAGTATAAAAAACCAGTCCTGGCATGTGTAGACAGGGGACCTTACATACATCAACATGTATCATCCCAAGAATTTACTAACTCTTTCTCTGTTTCCAATAAACAGGGCTATGGTCATCTTATCTCTGTGACATGACTGGCAAGTTTCATAAGATGTAAATTCAAACTTATTTAAATATGCATCTTTATGTAACTTAGCTAGTCGGGTCGCATTGATATGACCTAGTCTACAATACCTCAAGAAGAATCCGTTCATTTCTGAACTCTTCCTCTTGTGTGTGTTCCGTATACTAAGAACTGTAGTTTGATTTAGAACATTAATGCTTTTAGATAACGTGCCTGAACCGATCAACTTTTGATATAGGAAATGTTCAAAACATTATCCAACAATACAAAATTATATCATTTCTTTACTAATAAAGAGACTGACATGATTTTGTATATCAGGTTCGGTATCTAATAACATTCGTTCAGAATCAATGTATTTGGAATACAGGGTGACAGTGACTAACAGACTTGGCTGCAACACTTGCCCCGTTTTCTGTCTCATGAAACTTATCACCCGTTCTCAGTTTTTCTACATTTTTGTAGCCCTGTGTAACAGATTACAGATCTGGGATCCTGATCCGGTATCATATACCCAGGATGCGGAGGATACTGAGAAACAGTTCTTTGTAATGAACACACCCGAAGATGATGCATCAGCATGCACTCTCTTCGTTTGGGCGGCACGGGAAATCTGGTATTCCCCAATTTCCTGCTCTGTCTTATAACAATTATAAGTTGGAGCGGGACCAATGTTCCCCAGCTCAGTATAACAAGCGGGTTCGGTCAAATATCCGTATTATTATCTTGATTAAGGCGTGACATGGTCGCTACCTGGAGAGAGAGAGAAGAAAACACTCAGCGTGCGCTCTTGCAAGAATAGATTGGTTATTATTTTATCTAATCAGGATGGCTCCCACTGCTTTTTATCAAATCTTCCTTCAAACCCTAAAAGGAAAGACTAGCCGGGATTAATTACACACTACAAGTTCGCCAATCTTTCAGCCAGGCCAGTGTCGGTATTTTGAGGGAGGTCCCCCGTGCTTTCGCACGAACCTAATTAATGTAAACCTCGTTTTCCCTGAGGCGTAACCTCGTTAACACCTTTCTAGACACCTACTTGATCGGCTAATTGTAATGTGTAAAACTCTCCCAGGAGTAACTCTTACTCGCAGCGGGTATCGGGATCCAACTATCTCATAGAAGGTATGCAATCTCATTGCAAATTTCAACAGTTGAAATTCCCGATAATATTTTGCCCCGAACGATCTATGACCTTGACAAGGTCAACAAACCATAGACCGCAAGTCAAGTTCAACCCGTCATTTCTTGATTGAATCAAACCCACCCGCACGACCCTTGACAAGGTCAACAAGGCCGCACGACTATCCTAACCCAATCTGCATCATATGCATAAGCAGATAAATACTGGTTAGCTACCGCACACTGCGCCTTGACAAGGTCAACAAACGCGGCACGAATACTAAACAGGACTTATCTGAAATGATGGAGGGCTACGACAGGTTTTTCTGAAAACCTATTGCATAATGAACTTGATATCGTTGTAGAATCAAATGATTTTAAAATGGAGTGCTTTTGAGGCTTTTCTAGTTTTGCTAAAGGAGTCACTCCCCGTGAAGGGATCGTCGGTCCTTTCCTCGTCGAATGAGGTGTGGGATATATCATATATATCACTGTGCAAAGCAAAAACACTTAAAAGCAATCAAAAGACAAACCGAGTGTGTAGCATCTGCCAGTTTTTGCTAAAGGAGTCACTCCCGGTGAAGGGATCTCGGTCCTTTCCTCATCGAATAAGGTGCAGGATATATCATATATACCGCTGTGCAAAGCAAGAACTGTAGCTACCTGTTTTACTTTGAAATTCGATTCTACAACATCTTAGGTTTCTTTTTTTTCTTTCATTAATCACATTAATGAAGTCCCATCATTTAAAGTACCTAAACATCACAGATAAATACGACGTACACTTATGCCATCCGCATTCGCCTCGATGTCCCCTCGTGCACCGTTAGGTTAGGTAACTAACGGTAGAGCGGGGTAGGGCTAGTGCGGGTGTAAAACATAAGTAACGTCTATATAATATATCATATATACTATATACTGTATCTATCACAGAACATCACATGATCACATCACAGATATCGCAGCAGAAGAAACATATATGAAATATTGGATATACTAGGACGTCCATGTTTTCAATACGAGCCAGTATAAAACACGGATTCCACGGTCGTGATGAATAGCCAAACCCACAACCCTAGACCCCTACGAGAGTGGCAAGCAACCCTACCAATTCTAGGGTTAGGAGACCCGGACTCGACTCCTCGAGTTGGTCTCCCACTGGACCCCAGAACCCGGTTACTTGTGCCCTCCTCCTTGGGTCTATCCTAGTGCGGAAAAGTAAATAATATACAAAAGGGTGATAACTTCCGCAACCTGGAAGTGCCCCAATAAAAGAATATTACATACAAGTTTTTACATGAATGAAAATGAAAAACACTCATCTCACATAAAAACCCCCGGCTATTTAAACATGACGATCCAATATAACATATCCAGCAACACATAACATCACATGTCATCAACGTAAGTAAATATGTGCATCCCAATTGACGTTGACATATAGCAACGAAACCGACGATATCACATATTACACTTACGGTCACAGAAAAGAAAGTGTAAAACTACAACAGTTAGAATCCGCAACCTCTTTAGACATCGCATGCCCAAACAAATGAATTCCTTAGACATCGCATGCCTAACAATTATAAACCCCGCATTTTAGTCTCAAAATCGAAAACACTTTTCAATATCAAGTCGGGCAATTCAACAAGATTCCCAACATCCTGATCGAATGCTCGTCGCAGACTTTAGTAGGCGGCCGCACCCCCGATGCCGTCGACGAAGTGCACCAAGGCGGAACACCGCTACCGCGAGCAACCGGACGGATGCTTTCGGCGACGGGGTTCTCCTGCAGTCACCTGGTCGGGGCTATGGAGTGAGGCTGTCTGTTAAGTTTACCCGGCGAGTATCCGCGTACGCTACGTGATTGCGACGGACTTTTGATCGCATCAAAATTCCGTGGCAACCGATCAAGTGAGACTAAAGTGCTATGTTTATAACATTCATTCAGTTATCTCATAACTTTTTGTGAATTCCAATTATTGTATCACATTCCGGATAAATAGAAAATGTTAAAATTTCCGATCGAACAATCGAACACCCAAGTTTTCCCGATACAGCTCAACACATGAAATAAGTCTAAAAACATTCAGTTCATGCCTCAGTACCAACGGTCCAGCCGTAGAAGGGTCAAGCCAACGCCTCACATGTGGCACGCCGTACTGCCCCAAACCCTAAGGTTCAAAGGGCAGTTCAAGACGGTCACATAATCGAGTTAAGGTTTGTTGTCTTCTAGAGGGACCATCACGTTACTTGCACTACTTAGAACGTCGTTAAACTACGGAAAGATCCAACACTTGGAAATTTCCCGACAGGGGAAATATTGGGTACTTATATCCGGTCGAACTTTTTAACATATTCAAAAATTATTCGGAATCCATATAGACAAAATCAGATAATCCGATCGAATCATCGAATCCCCAAAACAACCCCAGAAAACTCAACTCTTGAGTCAAATTAAAAATTCCCAGAAAACTCAGCATCACAAAATAGGAATTACTGTGCAAAAAGTATTGGACATTTTGATAATACGGCCGCGGAACCGCCGCAGAAGCCTTGATTCTGCCGCGGTTCCGCCGCACTTTTGACGAATTAGCCCCACGAATTTCACAGTAATTCTAATAGGACCCTGCTGAATTTTTTAGCAATTTTTAATTCGCAAAAATCCAAATATTCAGAAAATTTCCAGAGAGCACTTTGATGTTAGGGTTTCGGGTCGATCGGGTTTCAAACTTCGTCTACACCTTGCCTAAGGCTCTAGCTAGTCTCTAATACCACTGTAGGGTTCCTAGATACTCTAATGAGGTCTCATAAGGCATCAACCATGCCAATTTCAAATTTTACGGGTGCCGAGAAACCCTAATACAGATCGTTAACTAGATTTTAGGCGAAACAAGAAGCTAGTTAACAATTTAACTAAGTGAATGGAAATACAACCTTTGTAGATCCGGTTCTCCACCTCTATAGCTCCGCAATGAAGTCTCATCGCTGTCCAAATTGAATCCCGGGCTTTAGCGTCGGCTTCATCGAAAAAATGGGCGGGCTAGGTCATCGACTACAATGCCGAAGATGATCTACGTCGAGGCATCACAAGATCAAGCTCCAACTTCACCAAGCCATGAAAACTTGTGAAGGAAACACCCTATACTACTTGGCAAGAGGTAGAGGATGAAGAAATAGGAAGTGGGTTCACTTTAGAATTGGATTTCTCACTTGATTTCATCACTTGCCATTGATGAGGCAAGCTTTTCTTTCTTGTGAAGAAGAAGAAGAAGAAAGAATATGATGAAGTGTTTTTTTAAATAATTGAAAAAGAAATGATTCTTATCATATTCTAACCTTAGTTAAGTGTAGAGAATAGACCATGGTTAGTTATGATGGTTAGGGTTAAGCAAGAGACAAGAATGGTGGACTAGGTCAAAGCTTCATGAAGCTTCAACAAAACTACAAATAAAGCCACCATTCTTTTCATATCTTTTCCAAAATGAATAAAAAAATAAATAAATGAATAAATAAGTAATGGATAAACAAAATCCTAATCATTAGTTTAACCATGGTTTAATTCTTTACACTTAACCAAGTAAACACGTATCATCAAACATGATACAATCATTTGCACAAAAAGTATATCACATATGCAACTTGTACATCCAAGTGAGAAAATCCATTTAAAGTGAACCAATACTAGTTAATGCAAAGTAATATATCAAATATATAATTATACATTAAATCATTAAATCAACACTTGATTTAACGATCCGGTCATATCGCATATAACCGACTAGTATCCTATGTATCGGCTTATCGAATCTATACTTGATTTGATAACTAGGTTATATCGCATACAACCAATCGATACATTCATCGCGAGAATAGAATACGGTATCACATACACGCATTATTCTCGGTCCCGTACATATCTCATATGCGCTCCTATTTCGTTTCGCTTGAGCCAGGAAACCTCTGTGTAGGACTCTAAAGACTCGTCAATAAGCCGGCAGCAGGTGATGATCATATCAAACACCCACAAGCCGCAAGCGGTCTGCTAAACGTAACGGCCACTCGGGTATTGAGCGATGAGAAGATCGACGAGCAAACCCGCTCACACTCCTGTGAATCCAACCAGTAACACTTACCGTACAGTCCGGTCTGATCGTCTGATATGTCGCATATCTCGCCTACGGGTGGTAAACGTCAGACCCCAATAGCTCGATAAGTCGTGTCGATCTGAGGTCTATAACAATTCGAGAAACTACTGGTAACACTTACCAGTAAATCTCAGCAACCCTGGCCAGGGATTTCCGGTTATAGCCAATGGAACACAGCGCAACATCAACTCCCTATACCGGGAGAGACGAATCCCCTCCTATCGCTCATTGCCTCCATGTGACTCGGGACTGTACCCAAAAACCACCGTTTTGCACGCCCTCTTGGACGTGGTAAGGTGGAAATCAAAGCACAGTGGGAGCCACACAAGTCTCTATGACGATCTCGGGTCAACAGACTACTCTGTACCAGTGTCACCAGAGACTGCCATCTGACGTAAGGTATAATACCATCTGGGAGTTCTCTACGAGTCCGTCCAGTGTACCCAGTCTCTACTGAGCACCCGTATATCTCCTCTGATGTCAAACACCAATGGATATGGGATCATCCATCGCCCATCTGTATGGGTCGAGAAGGTACACGCTAGTCTACTCTGGTATATCGATGCCCCGTCTCGATACACCCACGACTAGGGACTTTGAAGGATGTACTTATGGACTACCATGTCCCCACTAGTATGATCCGCATCATAGTCCAGGTAGTCAAGTACACATCCTAAGGGCTTTACCAACTTGTAACAGAGAGACAATCAGTATACACGTTAAGGTAAAGAGTAACCAGATAGCATATTATCATGTCGAGCAAGAAAGTCCTCCCTATATATGTCCAAGCATCCACTATAATATACATCCTATGTATAGTAATGGCCTCTAGGGCATACATATAACTAACACATATATATAACTAACAATCTCCCACTTGCACTAAGGCTAGCTGTTGTTGTATCTCATACCCAACATCCCGAAAAGTCTCTCAAATTGTATCTGGGGAATGGCCTTCGTGAGTGGATCCGTGGTGTTTTCCTTCGTGTCAACTCTCCTGACCTCGATCTCGCGGCGATCAACTATCTCCCGGATCAGGTGATACCGCCTCAGAATATGTCTGGATTTCTGATGGGACCTGGGTTCCTTGGCCAAAGCCACAGCTCCATTGTTATCACAATACAAAGGTATTGGATGCTTAATGGAAGGAACCACACCAAGTTAAGTGATGAACTTCTTCATCCAGACAGCCTCTTTGGCAGCGATGTATTCAGCCTCCATCGTCGAGTCTGCCACGGTTTCTTGCTTGGAACTCTTCCAACAAACCGCCTCTCCATTTAGGGTAAAGACAAATCCCGAGTGCGACTTAGAGTCGTCCTTATCACTTTGGAAGCTTGAATCGGTAAAGGACTCCACCTGGAGTTCTCCGTTACCATACACCTAGAACATCTCCTTAGTCCTTCGTAATACTTGAGAATGTTCTTCACAGCTGTCCAGTGATTCTCTCATGGATCTGCTTGATACCTACTCACTACACTTAGTGAGTATGCTACATCGGGTCTGGTACATAGCATCGCGTATATGATAGAGCCTACTACCGAAGCATAGGGTATCCCTTGCATGCGAGCTCTCTCCAAATCAGTCTTAGGAGATATCTCTTTGGAGAGAGTGAGTCCAGAGATCATGAGTTGGTTCCCACGCTTGGATTCTTCCATACTAAACCTCTTTAGTATGGTGTCAATGTACCTGGATTGGGACAATCCCAGTATCCTTTTATATCTATCTCTATAGATCTTAATTCCCAAAATGCAGGAGGCATCACCTAGATCTTTCATTGAGAATCTATGTGATAAGAAGAGCTTGACTGAGTGCAGCATAGGAACATCATTTCCTATCAAGAGTATGCCATCCACGTACAATACGAGAAAGACAACCTTACTCTCTGCAACCTTCTTATAGATACAAGGTTCATCTACGTTTTTGATGAAGTCAAACTCTTTGACTACCACATCAAATCAGATGTTCCAACTCCGCGATGCTTACTTTAACCCATAGATGGATTTAAGCAGCCTGCACACATTTTCTCTGCTCCCACTATCTATGAAGCCCTCTGGCAGAGTCATGTATACGCACTCCTCTAAATCACCATTTAGAAAGGCGGTCTTAACATCCATTTGCCAGATTTCGTAGTCATGGTATGCAGCAATGGAAAGTAAGATCCGGATGGACTTAAGCATAGCCACTGGAGAAAAGGTTTCGTCATAATCCACACCTGGTCGTTGACGAAAACCCTTTGCAACAAGTCTAGCTTTGAAAGTCTCCACTTTTCCATCTACACCAAGTTTTTTCTTAAAGATCCACTTGCTCCCAATGGGTTTTACCCCTTCAGGAGCAACTTCCAAAGTCCATACTTTGTTGGTGTACATGGATTCCATCTCAGATCGCATTGCATCCAGCCATTTCACAGAGTCCCCACTCGTGATGGCCTGCTCGAAGCTAGTCGGGTCATCATCTTCCATGATGCAACCTCGCTTCCACCATCTATGAGAAAACCGTAGTATCTCTCAGGTGGATGAGGAACCCTACTAGATCGGTGGAGAGGCTGGGGTTCGTCGGGAACTACCGAATCCTCTGGTTCCACCAAATCTTCTGTCGTAGTTTGTGTTGCTGGAACTTCTTCCCGTTCTACCTCATCGCCACTAATTTCTTTCATAAGAAATCCCTTTTCTAAAAAGGTGGCATGTCGAGAAACAAACACCTTTTGTTCCTTGGAACGGTAGAAGATATACCCTCGCGAATGTTTGGGATATCCAATAAACTTGCACAGGACAGACCTTGCATCGAGCTTGTCCAGATTTTGTGTTTTCACATAGGCCGGACAACCCCATATCTGAATAAAATTTAGACATGGTCTCTTCCCATTCCATATCTCATGTGGATTGATGGGCACTGATTTGATGGGAACTCTATTCAATAGATATGCTGCTGTCTCAAGCGCATACCCCCAGAAGGAAATAGGTAACTCAGCAGTGCTCATCATAGAGCGCACCATATCTAATAGGGTGCGATTCCTCCGCTCCGATACACCATTGTGTTGTGGTGTATATGGTGGAGAAAGCTGAGAGAGAATCCCATTCTCTTTTAGATAGTCCAGAAACTCATTGCTCAAGTATTCTCCTCCTCGATCAGATCGCAGGATCTTAATACTTTTGCCCGTTTGATTCTCTACTTCGTGCTTATATTCCCTAAATTTCTCAAAAGCTTCAGACTTGTGTTTCAACAGGAACACATGTCCGTATATTGAGAGATCGTCAGTGAATGTAATGAAGTAGGAAGAACCGTTCCTGGCATGTGTAGACATGGGACCACATACATCATTATGTATCAGTCCCAAGAGTTCTGTAACTCTTTCTCCGTGTCCACTAAACGGAGTTTTGGTCATCTTGCCTTTGAGACATGACTGGCAAGTATCCTAAGATGAAAATTTGAACGGATTCAAATATCCATCCTTATGTAACTTAGCTAGCCATGTCACATTGATATGACCTAGTCTACAATGCCACAAGAAGGATTCGTTCATTTCTGAACTCTTCCTCTTATGTGTGTTTTGGATATTAAGTACTGTAATTTGGTTGAGAATGTATATGCCATTATTTAACGATCCTGATCCAATCAACTTTTGATTTAGGAAGATGTTCATAACATTATCCTGTACTACAAAATTATATCCCTCTTTACTCAATAAAGAAACTGATATGAGATTGCATATCAGGGTCGGAATGTAATAGCATTCGTTCAGAATCAATGTATTACCATTTGGTAACACAAGGTGATATTCGCTAACTGCTTTAGCTGCAACATTTGCACCATTCCCTGTTAGTGTATATGCCCTAGAGGCCATTACTGTATCATACTAATTTGTATATTACTTAATGGAAGCTTGGGATATTCACAGTTGTATATAACAGTCTTGCTAAACATGGTAGTATGCTACTTGGTTTTTCTATCTTAATATGTGAGTATACGTATTGATAGAGCTCTTAGGATCTTGCTTGACTACCAGCGTTGTGATGGCAGTCACACTAGTGGGGGATGGGTAGTCTACAAGCACATCCTTATTCAGGTCCCTAGTAGTTGGATTATCGAGACAGGGCATCGATACTCCGGAGTAGACTAGTGTGTACGCTTCTCATCCCAGTTGGGGAGATGGTCTGTCCCACAGCCGTCAGTACGTCGTACTGGAGATAGTATGCAGGTGCTCGTTAGGTTACGGGTACACCGGACAGGACTCACAGGGAACTGTTGGTTGGTTTTATACCAGTCGTCAGTGAACAGTTCCCAGGTGACTTGAGTACAGCATAGTCCGTAGACTTGACACTGCTACTTCGCCTCGATTGTGTCCCACTGTTCTTAGATTGCTACCCTACCACGGCTCAAAGAAGTCGTGCAAACAGGTAGCAGTTGGGTGCGGTCCCGAGCACTTAGAGGCAGTGGCGGTTAGACAGGATTCGTCTCTCCCGGTATTGGGGGTTGATATCGCGCTGTGTCAGAGAGCCATTACGCAAAGTCCCTGGCCAGGGCAAGCGAGATTTGCTGGTAGGTTCCAGTAGTTTCTCAGGGTGTAATGGGCTTCGCTCCGACACGACTTATACCGCTATTAGGGGACTGACGCTTGCCGCCCCCTAGGCTCGATATGCGATAGTCTTAGACGAACGGACCGGACTGTATGGAGATTGTCACATCATACTCAGTAGGAGTTCGGATGGGTTTCCTCATCGGCCTTCTTATCGACATCTACCTGGGGACCGTTACGTACAGCTAGTGCCGCTTGCGGTCTGTGGTTAAACCCACTGCCAGCGTAGTAGTCGAGTCTCTAGAGTCCCACACAGAGAGTTTCCCTACTCCAGGCGAAACGATATAGAGGTCGTATGGTTTTACGACAAGGGTTCGGACGCATACGTGTGTTTACACACGTACGACATCCGGACAGTTTTTACTAGTCGGCTTTGGTTTAAGCCAGTTACTAGTATCCGGTTATTGGATTTATACAGTCTAAAGTTTTTCCGTGTTTCACGGATAGGAGGGGCGTTCTCGTAATTGCGCGAGAAGCTTCTAGAAGATGGTGACTAAGGAGCTTTAGGTGGCATATACATTGAATGAGATTAGTGAGTCATATGGATGATTCATCCATGTGATTAATGCTTCATAATTGCTTAATGACTCATGGAGATGAATCACCATAAGATATTTATCAAGCATGGTTGTAAATCATTTTCTTTTCTTTTCTTGAAAAACAATAATGCTTGATATATATTATGATAACTCATTTTCTCATTTGATTATTCTTCTCACCTTCTCTCTCCTCAAGCTTCCTCTCTTCAAACCCTAATCCTCCCCTCTCATGTGTTGAGTACAAGGATTAGTTAGAGTACTTAATCCATAACCCTCACTCTATATCATCTAGGTACTTTGATTAGCACTTAAAGAAACCTAGTTGCCTCAAGTTTAGAGGCAAAGCTTGGAGTTTAGCTCTCGTGGTGGATCATCTACTACTTGGAGAAGGACGAGGAGGAGGTGGAGTTCGTAAAGACGAAGGACACGGTTCTTTAGGTATAATCCCTTCACATAGTAGTTTAGAACTTCTATGTTTGATGTTAGTTATCGTTTAGCTTCGATTCATGCGGTTAGTCGATGTTTAAGCAAAGAACAAGATCGTTTTTCATATTTCCGCCTCCCCGCAAGTCGTGGGGTGTTGTACATCGACTTAAACAACGGAGGGGCGGTTTGTTGGAGGAGTTCTAAACAGGATACCGTCACAGACTCGACGATGGAGGCTGAATACATTGCTGCTAGCGATGCCGCAAAAGAGACGGTCTGGATAAAGAAGTTCATTAATGAACTTCAGGTGGTTCCGTCCATTGTTGACCCAATATCTTTGTATTGCGATAACAATGGGGCTATAGCTTTAGCGAAGGAACCAAGGTCCCATCAGAAATCCAGACACATCTTGAGGCGGTATCACCTGATCAGGGAGATCATTGATCGCCAGGAGATCGAGGTACGGAGAGTGGACACAAAAGACAACACGGCGGATCCATTCACGAAGGCCCTCTCTCAAACACAGTTCGAGCGACTTTTTGAGCTATTGGGTATGCGGTACGCCAACAGCTGGCCTTAGTGCAGACGTTGGGTATGCGGTACACCAATTACTGGTCTTTAGTGCAAGTGGGAGATTGTTAGATATGTATGCCCTAGAGGCCATTATTGTATAGTACTAGTTTGTATAATACATTTTGGAGGCTTGGGATATATATATGGTTTTACAACAGTCTTGCTCGATATAGTAGTATGCTACTTGGTTTGTTTCTATCTTAATATGTGGCTAAAAACATATTGGTAGAGCCCTTAGGATTTTTGCTTGACCACCAGCGTTGTGATGGCGATCACACTAGTGGGGGCTGGGTGGTCTATAAGCACATCCTTATTTTGGTCCCTGGTCATAGGATTATCGAGACAGGGCATCGATACTCCAGAGTAGACTGGTGCATACGCTTCTTTTCCCAGCAGGGGAGATGGTCTGTCCTACAGCCATCAGTACGTCGTACTGGAGATAGTATGCAGGTGCTCGTTAGGTTACGAGTACACTGGATAGGACTCGTCGGGAACTGTTGGTTGGTATTATACCTATCGTCAGTTAACAGTTCCCAGGTGACATGAGTACAGCTTAGTCCTCTGACTTGACACTGTCACTTCGCCTCAGGTGTGTTCCCACTGTTCTTTGATTACTACCCTACCACAGCTCTACTGAGTCGTCCAAACAGGTAGTAGTTGGGTGCAGTCCCGATGCACTTGGAGGCAGTGACGGTTAGACAGGATTCGTCTCTCCCGGTATTGGGAGTTGATATCGCGCTGTGTCGAGGAGAGCCATTACACATTGTCGTCCCTGGCCAGGGCAAGCGAGAATTGCTGGTAGGTTTTCCAGTAGATTCTCAGGGTGTTTTGGGCTACACTCTGACACGACTTATACCGCTATTAGGGGACTGACATTTACCGCCCCCTAGGCCCGCCATACGATGTTCTCAGACGAACAGACCGGACTGTACGGAGATTGTCACATTCAGGCTCAGTAGGAGCTCGATGGGTTCACCTCATCAGTCTTCTTATCAACATCTACCTGGAGACCGTTACGTACAGCTAGTACCGCTTGCGGTCTGTTGTTAAACCCACTGCCAGCGTAGTGTCGAGCCTTTAGAGTCCCACACAGAGGGTTACTCGCCTTTGGGCAAAACAAAGTAGAGGTTGCATGGTTTTGCGACGGGGTTCGTTCACATCCGCGCACTTGTGCACGTTTGGTGTCTGGACAGTAGTTACTAGCGGGCTTTGTTTAAGCCAGATCCTAGTAACTGTTTTGGGATTGATTTTGTCTCAGTGTATTCGTATTCCTTGGATAACGGATACGGGTGTGTATGCACAGTTGATAGAGACAGAGGCAGAGGTAGAGGATTCTCATTAGGGTTGTTGACCATTTGACTTTGGTTGACTTGTTGACCATTTGACTTTGGTTGACTTGTTGACCGTTGACTTTTCTCTTAACCCTAATGAGAATATGATATATGATTAATAGTATTAATTAAGTATTATTGTGTCATGGTTGAGTTGAAAGTTTGTCTTTTGTTGACTTGTTGACTTTGTTGACCGGTTGACCATTTTTGGACTTGTTGACCATCATCATTTCATGGCTATCATTGTTAGTGTATATGCCCTAGAGGCCATTACTGTATCATACTGGATTGTATATCACTTGATGGAAGCTTGGGATATTCACCTTGTATTGACATTCTTGCTCAAAATGGTAGTATGCTACTTGGTTTGTTTCTGCTTTAATGTGTGCATGTGTTTCTTTTAGCATATCGCCTTTACACATTAGTGGAGCCCTTAGCATCTTTGCTTGATTACCAGCGTTGTGATGGCAGTCACACTCGTGGGGGCTGGGTAATCTATATAAGCACATCCTTATACAGGTCCCTAGTCGCAGGACTATCGAGACAGGGCATTGATACTCCGGAGTAGACTAGCGCATGCGCTTCTTATCCCAGCTTGGGAGACGGTCTGTCCCACAGCCGTCAGTACGTCGTACTTGAGATAGTATGCGGGTGCTCGTTAGGTTACGAGTATACTGGACAGGACTCGTTGGGAACTGTTGGTTGGTATTATACCTATCGTCAGTTATCAGTTCCCAGGTGACATGAGTACAGCTTAGTCCGTTAACTTGACACCATCACTTCGCCTCGAGTGTGTTCCCACTGTACTTTGATTACTACCCTACCACGGCTCAAAGGAGTCGTGCAAATAGGTAGTTTTTGGGTGCAGTCCCGAAGCACTTGGAAGCAGTGACGGTTAGACAGGATTCGTCTCTCCCGATATTGGGGGTTGATATCGCGCTGTGTCTAGGAGAGCCATTACACAAAGTCCCTGGCCAGGGCAAGCGAGATAGACTGGTAGGTTTCCAGTGTTATCTCAGGTGTTCTGGGCTACACTCCGACACGACTTGTACCGCTAGTAGGGGACTGACGTTTACCGCCCCCTAGGCCCGCCATGCGATGTTCTTAGACGAACAGACTGGACTGTACGGAGATTGTCACATACAGACTCAGTAGGAGATCAGATGGGTTTACCTCATCAGTCTTCTTATCGGCATCTACCTGGGGACCGTTACGTACAGCTAGTGCCGCTTGCGGTACGTGGTTAAACCCACTGCTAGCGTAGTGTCGAGTCTTTAGAGTCCCACACAGAGGGTTATTCGCCTTTGGGAAAAACAGAGTAGAGGTCGCATGGTTTTGCGACAGGGTCCGTTCACATCCGCGCACTTGTGCACGTTTGGTGTCCGGATGGTCATTACTAGCGGGCTCTGGTTTGAGCCAGATCCTAGTATATGCTTTGGGGTTAGTTTTATCTCATTGTGTTCATGTTCCTCGGAACATGAATGCGGGTGTGTATGCACAGTTGATTGAGGCGGAGGAAGAGGTTTTTCATTAGGGTTTTGGAACGGGTGTATATGCACTGTTGACAGTCTCCTTTTTCCAAACCCTAATGATCTTGTGATTTATCAATTAATAATATTAATTAAATGAAATTGTGTCATGGATGGGTTGGTTGACTTGTTGACCAAGGTTGACTAGTTGACTAGGTTTGAAACATTGACCATCATCATTACTTTTCAAGATGCTCTTTGATCTTTGCAAAATACATTTATTGTGATATGATAATGGTCTCTTCAAACTATCCATCACCTTTTTCATTTTCAATTAATATTATTATTTGAAAAATCACATATATGTTATGGTTGTAAAATACCATCTCATTCTATCATATTGTTTCTCTCTCTTCTCTTCAGCTTCTTCCTCCTCCAGTTCAAGGAGAACAAATCTCATGTGTTGAGAAACATCTCCTTGAAGATAAAACACCCTAAGACACTCTCTACTCTCTCTAAGGTAAAAGGTTTAGCAAGCCGGATACCCTAGTTCTCTCAAAGTTCGAGAAATGAACTCAAAGGAAGAAACCCTCGGGTGGATCCATCTTTGACGAAAGAAGGCGACGAGGAAAGCATCATCCAACCACTACAAAGAGTCCAAGAAGAAGGAGTTCAAGTGAGGTATAACCCCTAACCGAGTAGAACAACTCTCTAGTTAGGTTGCTAGTGTGTAGTTTAGCTTAGATCCGTGTTTTTAGTCCAAGTTACCTTTACCGAAAAAATTGTTTTTCGTCATTTCCGCAAGCCCGAAAGAACCGGGAGAGGTAACATGGACTTACAATCATTTCATGGGTATGGCTTTTGCTTGCTTGTTGTTTACATAATGCCATCATAGCATGAAATGATAATGGTCATTGAAACTAACCATCACCATATACTTAATTATTATTATTATTATCATTATTCTCACTTTTCTGAGAAGGGGTTGGATTATGAGAGCTCATTCTATGATTCTCTTTCTCTCTCTAAGAAAGAAAGCTCTCCCACTTCCTCTTCCTCTCTCAAGGTTCAAGTGTTCCATGAGTTGGAAATCATGAACTTTTGAGACAAAACCACCATCACTCTTCTCTACTCATTCAAGGTATTAGGTTTAGCAATCCAAACACCTTAGTCATCTCTAGTTTGAGATTGGAGCTCAATTCCGAGACCCTCGGGTGGATCCATCTATGGCAAAGAGGAGACGACAAGGAGGATCCATAAAAGCAACTACGATGAGCAAGCAAGAGGAAAAACCACAACAAGAAGAGAAGGAGTTCAAGACCAATGTATAGCCATTCTACATAGTAGTTAGAACTTGTAGAATTTTTGTTAGTTCTTGTTTAGCAACGATCCTCATGAAACGGTCCATGTTACCTTGCTAGGGAAAATTTTCGTTTTACCTATTCTGCCTCCCCGAAAGTATCGGGGTGGGTAACGTGGACCCAACATGTATCACATACAAATAAGTAAAAGAGATAGGGATTACAACCTTTGTAGTCCGTTCCTTCGCTTCATAAGCTCCGTGTTGAGGTCCCTTCGCTGCGATCATCATGAACTCCGATCCTAGAGAGGCTCCATGAGGTAAATAAGGCACCTTGCTTGTAGTCTTCATGATCTAAGATGATCTACCTTGAAGAATCTCAAACCCAAGCTTATACCTCACTAAACAACTTATTAGAGAAGTGAACACCCTATCTAAGTGGCTAGAATAGATGAGGATGATGAAGTAGGAATTTTGCTCTCTTTAGTTTTCAAATTCTCATACTTATTCATCACAAAATGAAAAGCTACTGAAGGTTTTCTTTTAAGAGAATGAAGAAGAAGAAGATGCTAATCCTTTTGTGATGAATAATGAATTATTGTTATGGCTACTTATTCAACCATGAGTTAAGCATGAAGGCATTAACTCATGTAGAGAATAAACTAGAGTTAATGGTTTGGATTGGGTTAACAAATATCTACACAAAAGATCTAAGCTAAAGAGAAAGTCAAAGCTTCGTGAAGCTTCATGGAAGCTTCATGCAAAAGCTAACCCTAATCCAAACCCTAACCAAGTTTAAACCCTAAACTAAAGTTGAATTTGTAACCCTAACATGTTACAATATTATATATCACATATACAATATATTTTGTAACAAAAGAAAATAATACAATTAACATATATCGCATATATATCAATGTATTATCCCGTGAGAAAATGAATCAATAAAGCGAGCTTATATTAGTTAACGTAATGTAATATATCACATATATAATTATACATTAAATTATCGAATCAACACTTGATCCGATAACCCGGCTATAGTACATATAACCGACTAATATAACATGTACCGATTCATCGAATCAACACTTGATCCGATGACCCGGCTATATCACATATACCCGGCCGATATCACATATCACGAGAATAGAATACGGTATCTCATATCGTATTATTCTCGGTGCCGCACATATCACATATGTGCTCCTACTCCATTTTGCCTGAGCCAGGAAACCTCTGTGTAGGACTCTAAAGAATCGTCAATACGCCAGCAGTAGGTGATGATCATATCAAACACCCACAAGCTGCAAGCGGTCAGCTAAACGTAACAGCCACCCATATATTGAGCGATTAGAAGATCAACAAGCAAGCCTGTACATTCTCCTGTGAATCCAATCAGTAACACTACCGTACAGTCCAGTATCTTCGTCTGATATGTCACATATCCAGTCTAGGGGTGGTAAATGTCAGACCCCAGTAACCGATAAGTCGTGTCGATGTGAGGCTCATAACGGGTCGAGGAACTACTGATAACTCTTACCAGTAGCATTCTATATCGGCCCTGGCCAGGGACTTCCAGTTATAGCCAATCGAACACAGCGCAACATCAACTCCCTATACCGGGAGAGACGAAACCCCTCCTATCTCTCATTGCCTCCATGTGATTCGGGACTGTACCCAAAAGCCACCGTTTTTCATGCCCTCTTGGACATGGTAAGGTAGAAATCAAAGCACAGTGGGAATCACATAAGACTCTATGACAATCTCGGGTCTATAGACTAACCTGTACCAGTGTCGCCGGAGAACTTCTATCTGACGATTGGTATGATACCATCTAGGAGTTCTCGGCGAGTCCGTTCAGTGTACCCAGTCTCTACTGAGCACCAGTACACCATCTTTGATGTCAAACACCGATGGATATGGGATCATCCATCGCCCATCATATGGGTCAAGATGCGTATACGCTAGTCTACTCTGGAGTATCGATGACCTGTCTCGATACTCCCTCGACTAGGAACAGTTATAGGATGTACTCGTTGACTACCATGGCCCCACTAGTATGATCTCATCATAGTCCTCATAGTCAAGTACATATCCTAAGGGCTTTATTAACATGTGAGTGCAAGATAGTAAACTAATACAAGTCAACATGTTAAAACAAAGTTAAACCAAATAGCATACTATCATGTCGAGCAAGAAAGTCATCTCTATATATATCCAAGCATCCACTATAATATACATCATATGTACAACAATGGCCTCTAGGGCATATATATAACTAACAAGTATCACAGACCCGAGCGTCCGTGATGACTGGGAGTCAAACTCGGAGATGGTGATTTTATCACGAGCGAGGTGCTGAACGCTCATGCAGATTTCCTTCAACACTCTTACATTGAGGAGATTGACGGAGGACCCATTATCAATCAGGATCTTGCCTATCTTGATATCATGACAGTATCCGGAGACATAAAGCGGACGGTTATGCTCGCACGTCCCGAGGAGGAGATCTTCATCGCCAAAGGTGATATCGGCTGTGTGCACTTCTTCCAACTCGTCCTTCATCTTTTCTTCGGCGAGGAAAGCTTGGAATTGCTCGGGCTCTTGCAGTGCCTTGATCAGTGAATCTCTCGCCTCTTTGGATAGCAGAAGGGCGTCGAGAATGCTGAGTTGCGAGGGTATCTTTCTCAGGTGTGCAAGAACGTTGTAATCCACCTTACTTTTCTTGGGCGGGTCCTTGGCTGCCAGCTTTTCGACGAATCGATCATCAAGGGCGATATCCTCAGGAACCTTTTCTTTCCCTTTATCCTTTTTATTGGATCCCTTGTTTGCAGATCCGAGATTCTTTTCAGGCAGCGTGCGATTGCGCAGCTAAATGTTCTCGCAGTTCTTCAGTTCTTCCTCTTTTCCCGTGGTGGATTCTTTGAAGAGAGGCCCAAGAGCCATTTCTTCTTCAGAATCGCTCCCAAAGGTGAGAACTTGCAATCCCCTGGAGTCAACCATATGACAGTTACCGGCAATTCTTTTACACTCGTCTGTCGCGCTTCTTTGCTCTCGACGAGTTTTGCGCTTCATCCGCTTGAAATGTTACCGGTGGGCAACATATCCCTGCCACTAGTTTTTAAAGGCTATGCACTCTTCAGTAGGGTGTGCAATCCTTCGATGATATAGACAGTGGTTAGGATGCACATCCTCTTCACTAAGGCGTATCTCCTCAGAAGTGTTTCCCTCGGAGGGTGGCAGCTTCATTTCCATCGATTTGGCTTTAGAAAACTTTTTCTTCGTTTTAAGCATGTTCTTGTCTGCCGCGGGCATGCCTCGGTCTGGTTGGGGTGCCTCAACCCTTTCATCCAGTCACCGGCGTTTGGCATTTTCAAATATGGCCATCTCGCGCTCTCGATCAGCTTTGCTTTTCTGGAGAGATTCGTTCAGGAATGCATCAATCGTTTCGTCTGATGGTCCTAGAAGTTCCGGCTCGGGATCTGCCCCCGGTTTCTCTGCATCCGGAGCTTCTTCACCGTCTATCGACGAGTAAGAGATCATATGGCAGCTTGCCACATAATCTTCAGGTTCATCTGACGAGTTTTCTCCATTGTCATCATCTCCGTCCTTAAGGACATGGATGAGAAACTCTTGAAGTGTGACTGGGGTTCGCGCCTTCTGGTTATGTTCTTCTAGCCCGTCGATATGTTTTTGCAGGTCCATGCGCTCGTCATTAAGCTTCACAGGCTTTTTGTTCTTCTTCTTCTTCTTCGAAGACTTTGACGGCTGGGTATGAGCGCTTTGGCTATCACCACCAATTTTTGGAGTTGGGCGAGGTTTCAGCATTCCCTCGATGATCTCGGGTTCTAGTGGATTCTTCCACCTGATCGCCGGGCATGTGTGGAGATCCTTCAGCATTCTTTTAGTCTTGGCTGAAAGAACGACCTCCCATGGAGCTTCTTCTACGAAAGAACACGATGACCCCAGTGTGTCTGTCTTCTTGGGAGTGTGTGGCTGTGGCGGGTTCACCTTCCAATTCTCGGACAGGGCAAATTTGCTCCGTTGGTATTGATCTTCGATCCAGCCTTTAAAGACGAAGCAATCTTCAATTGGATGGCTTACTGTTTGATGGTAGGGGCAATAATTGGGACTATTAACCTCACCAGGTTGCAACGGTCGTTTTGGATTCGGCAGATTGATGAGCCTGTTGCGCACCGCGAGCTTAAACAATCTCCTCGTTTTGTCCCGGAGAAACGAATAAAGGCGCTTCATTTTCTCATTATAGTATTGATTGATTCGTTCTTTGTGTATATAAGAAAAGTGTAAGAAATTGTTAGTTATATGTATGCCCTAGAGGCCATTACTGTACATTGGATGTATATTGTAGTGGATGCTGGGACATATATAGGGAGGACTTTCTTGCTCGACATGATAGTATGCTATCTGGTTACTCTTTACCTTAAAGTGTATACTGATTGTCTCTCTGTTACATGTTGGTAAAGCCCTTAGGATGTGTAATTGACTACCTGGACTATGATGTGGATCATACTAGTGGGGACATGGTAGTCCAAAAGCACATCCTTCAAAGTCCCTAGTCGTGGGTGTATCGAGACGGGGCATCGATATACCAGTGTAGACTAGCGTATACCTTCTCGACCCATACAGATGGGCGATGGATGATCCCATATCCATTGGTGTTTGACATCAGAGATGATATACGGGTGCTCAGTGGAGACTGGGTACACTGGACGGACTCGCCGAGAACTCCCAGATGGTATTATACCTTACGTCAAATGGCAGTTCTCTGGTGACACTGGTACAGAGTAGTCTGTTGACCCGAGATCGTCATAGAGTCTTGTGTGATTCTGTCACGATCCGATAGTATGGAACATGACCGGCACTTAAACTACGAACGTCTCGAGGCGTACGTAATCTAAGTAAACCGAAAACCCAGAAATCCAAACCAAAAAAAATAGTAGAGTGCAGGAAAAACCAACTTAAAGCAAGTAGTTTCAATAGCATAAACCGAATTATGCGGTTTTTAAAAACATCAAAAATTTACTAAAAATTTCGGCAGAGTCTCCTTTGTAAATACTGGCCCCCAAACGGGATACAACATGAATAGTATACGAAATCAAGAAAAAGGCATCCCCAAGCGGGAGCTAGCTCTTCGTCAATCGACGGTCACAACCACACAAGCAATATAATATACAACGCCAACGGCGAGGATCAAAACTCAAAAGGAAACTCAAAACCACCAGAAATGTAACGAGCGACTCTAAGGTCGAAAGAATAAACAATACTGGTCTCTATCTCACTAAATACATGTTTGGTTGATGGAATTTACTAGATACAACTGAATAATATTATACAAGGTAATATGATGGGTACGATACAAGAAAAACCCACCTACTAGCAAGTCACCCGAATGAAACTGAGCCCGCAAAGCCGTAATGAAACCTGTACGGCAAAACCTGCAAGAAACTGGGGCACAACGGGGGTGAGTTGCCAACTCGTGAATAGAAGAACATCTACGCACAGAAATGGTATAAATAACGCAATCCTAGGTCAATGATCATAATATATCCTCAAATATATGTATAACAGGCAGCCTATGACAATGTCTAGGGTAATATCTAACCCGAGTGTAATCACATGTGCCCGTGTCAGTGCCTCAGGTAGCAATATATCATATGGATGATGTATGAATGTATGAAACAGAATGCTTGTACTGAATAAAACTGGTTTCATAAATCAGTGAGATTTCTGTATTTTAAAAGAAATGAGGTACCATATATGAAATCAGCATAAAACAGTGCCCAGCATCGACACAAAACAAGTGTCCAAATACCTCGATATCTCTGTACCTCAAGTCTCAATCACAATATATAGGGCCCCGTCAGTCCAGACCGGCCCCTACCATCCATCTCAAGACCACGACGGTATCCTCCGGATATCCGACGTGTCGGGTAATATCACCGGTAGGTAGTGCTCCCCTGCCAGGCTCACATCGTCATCATCACGCGCTTCTTGCCCCGGGGTACCTTACCGGGTCCACCATGTACCCGAAACGGTTCATCCGTCTCCTCGAATCGGGTCTCGAAATCCATCAGCAAACTCATGGTGGACGACTCATACATCATGGGAAAAACCGCATTTTTATTTAAAAAAGAGAGAAATCAGTTTATCTATGTTTTGCGGTTTTCCTCCAAATCCAGAAAATATCATGGAAATCCGAATCATCAATAGCATGTAGAACCATGAATATAAGCATGAGAATGAATAACAGTATGCATGAAGCGACAAGTAATAATTACAATATCTAAGCTACATATAAGGTATGTACACTAATATTACGTCAAACTACTGGCTATCAAGCTAAGTTAAGCGACAACATTTTCTAAAGTGTATGTGACATGGCAATTACCGATGAAGATGTGTGTGAGCCGGCAAGTAAGTGTATGTGGTACATACGTATCATCGGTAATGGTGCTGGTGTCCTAACAGCATAATGTCAACAATGCAATATGAAATAACAATGTAAATGTGCGATGCGGAGCGAGCAACCAAAATGAACGGGAGCTAAAAACTAGACGCAACTATAACTAATCTGCATTAATCTAATATAAGTCCTACAAATGGTGCCATTTGAAATAACACGAACCGCGGGGTTTTGAAAATAGGGCTACGATGGTTTTTAAGAAAGGATACGTCTTTTGAAATATCCGTAGATCCCTTGACCTGTCTTTTAAAATACCCACGATCCGCTAGTTTTGAAATAGGTAGGAGTCTAATCTAATCTAACAACTACACTAAACTATACGGCTGAACTAACAAGCTGATCTACAGGTAAGGAAACCGCCTATCATCTGAGTCGATATATATACATACCTGTATATATACAGTCGGTGATCCCGCCTCAATAATATCATATCCATAACCAGACATCCCAAGTCAAGAGTGCGGATCAATCATCAAAATATAGCTCGTACGTAAATCCGTCGTACGGCATCCCCAAATCTGGGTACGGTCAATATCACATTCATTATACTATTCATCTAATATCCTCTTTATCAAGTATCATGATCGGGGTACTGATCTACGTCTAGTACAATATTGATACCATCTATGTATGCATGCATGTATATGAAACACTACGTCAAGGACCCGCTACAACATCATGTCGTATCTCAAATACGAACCCTGCTATATCACCGATCTCACGGCCTCAAATCAAATCTCATCGACTCATCATAAATCCCAAGTACTATCATCCTCAATCCGTATGTGAACACATAGTCCCATACCCATGTGAACACATAACTATATAATCCCGTATAAGCACAAATGAAAGAAGAAAGTATGCAAGTATGGGTGTGTGTGTGCATGTGTGGTGCGACCACTACTCTAGGGTTTCGCGACACTAAATCATCCAAGAACACCAAATATCTATATCATCGATAATATCAAACAAATTATAGTCAAAATATATATATATATATGTGTGTATATGTATTCGTATACATCACCACGAACTGCGGGGGTGTTATACGCTATCCACCCGACTTCTCCCCGTAGATATAAATCTACTCACCTGGTCCTCGCTCGCCGGTGCCGACGTCGCCACGCGCTTGCTTATCGTCTCGAAGTCCACATGGGGGTACCTACATATCATAATGCACCATATCTCATTAAAATCCGACTCATGATCAAAACGACGCACAAATCCCACATAGGTCAAAACCTATGGTTGCTTTCACAAATCAACCCAAAAACCCTCGACGTCGGCGTACAAACGCCAAACCATCGAGAAAAACCCAAATACACTCATTTGCACATTCACGAACACTAATTTTAATATAAACTAGGTTGAAACTCACAAAAACGCCAATTTCACTCAAAAAGTCATTTTTCCGAAAATCTAGCGAGCACAATTCACCGTTTTTGTACAAAACATGTTGTTTAAATGAATGTAGAGGCCAATAAATTTATTAAATATCTTAAATAAGTCATAGAAACAATTTCCGGAATTTAATCTCATTAAATTCCAAAAACCCTAATATTCTAGTTTACAAAATACCCTTTTTAACAATTTCAAAGCAAAAAAAAAATGCACAAACTACAATCTATGTTGGATTTCCATGAACAAAAGCATTAAACCACTCAATATAATCTTTATAATGACATGAAACCTAAATTTGAATTTTATCTCATAAGAATATAATTATTTAAAAAACCTAGTTTACCAATTATATAATTATCACTTTTAAATTAACAAATATGCAAACTAGCAACTTAAATTGGATTTAGCATAACATTAATATATCAATTATATCACATAAACTAAATCTCACAACACAAAATACCAATTTAAAATCAAACCCCTCTCTTGAACTTTAAATCATGCACCTAAAACTAATTAAAAACCTAATTAAACAATTAATTAAGCTAACCTAAGCAATTAACAACACATTAAGCAAAAAGGTTAGAATTTATACCCAAATAATTTGAAGAACCCACAAGCACACTTAGCCTCCCAAATTGAAATCTAAATCCCTAGATCCATGCTATGGTAGCCAAGGGAAAATGGGTAGGAGGTGGATTTTGATTTGGATTTTTGCTTGATTTTTTGTGGATTTTTCAAGCATTTTTGAAGAACTTTTTTAAAGAGAAGGAGATGAAGAATGAAGGGCTGTTGGGGTTCAGATTTTGGCCAGAAAATGAGTCGGGGAGGAGAGAGAGGGAGGTGGAGAAAAATGGGGAGAAAGTCAAAGTCAATTCAAGGTCAAAAGTCTAACTAATTTATCCATTTTCTTTTCTTTTCTTGCATTTCTTTTCCTTTGAAATTCAAGTGGGGAAAAAATGGGGGCTGCTGAATTTAGCTAAGGGGAGAAGTAAGTGGGGGTATGTGGGTGTGGGCACGGGTGTGGGGTGATGAAAAATGATAAATACAATACCCCAAACATCCATTTACGCTAAAAAAAAGCCTTTTTTCTTCAATAATTTCTAAACCGTTTTGGCAAATGATTTCGTTCCAAAAACCATATGATAAATTTTTATTTAAAGTTTTATGATGCACAAAATTTGTTTCAACTCATTCCAATTTGTAATTTTCCCTAATTAAATGTATTAGTGACGGCTTAAAATAATAATAAAATAATATTTTTTTTCAGAAAATTTGAAATTTCACCAGCGGCTCAATAAACACCAAATAATAGCAATTACATAGCTAGAATATGTATATTTAATTTTTATAATAAGATATTTGTATTTTGACTTTTTACAGAAAACCCCTTCATTTTACCGATTTTTCGAAATTTCACCGAAACTATTTTCAAAACGCTACAATCTTCCCCCCTTAAAGAAATTCGGTCCCCGAATTTAAATTCAAACTTCCCCAAATACTAAAACATCTAAGAAAAACCATCAAGTCGTCGGGGCTCCGAAACTGTAAATACATAAAACAAATCGTAGCGCAGTGCATGCGCTTGAAAAAAAAATGAGTATATAACTCAAATCAATACTCCGTCAAGCATCCCGCAATCATCGGAGTCATGGAGAAGACATCAATGCCAAATCCAAATTCAAACCAATATGATATAACTCGAAACTATACATGTAAATATCGAATCTATATCTGTAAGTATCTGAAGGAAATGCATGCCAAATCTCTTAAGTCGCTGTGCAACGCGTATAACACTGCACAGTGGCAGACGTCTATCATAAGAAAATAGCTATATACATATATACCTTTGTTTGAAATGTACGTTCCGCCGTTTTGGAAACAATTTAGAAGGGTCTCCTTGTTTTAAACATTTCGTGTCATATCAGACACGTAGGTAAATACTGAGGCTATAGCTCGCTTTTTGGAAATCCCTTCAATAACTATCAATGCATGCAAAATATATTCAGGTACTGTCCTCTGACTAGTCCTGCTCAGTAAGAAAACATATAGCAATATCATAAAAACGTACTGCTCTATAAGAAATCAATCCCAAAATATGCACATGAATACTACGTGCGTCTGGTGCGTACGGAAATCAAAATCCATGAATGTGCCATACATGCGCACAGAAACAATATCTAAGTGCATCGGGTGTGCACGAAACATCTGTCGTAGGCAACATGTGTGCCTGACAGCAAAATCAAGTGCATCTGACATGCACGAAAAAAAATCTCGATTTACTGCCTCGGGTGTGCACCAAAATCACCCTTCAAAACATGCGCCCAACATGCGCAAAAATCCAAATCAGGTGCATCCATCGTGCACGAAATCATGAAATCCAATATCAAGCGCCGAACGTGCACAAAATCAATCAGGTGCACAAGGTGCACAAAACAAATATCGAGTATCACAATCGAAATCGAAGTCCAGTGCATCTAAGTACACAAAAGGCGTATCACTGCACTGCAAGCATATATAAACTATACCGAGTGTAGGAACGAAATCGTGTGCATGCATACGCACAAAACCAACTCAACTGTTTAAAACTGTAAAATCACAAACATGTGAAACTAAAGCACGAAAACGATATCAAGTGCAACACTGTGCAAAGATCGTAAATCCTCAATCATCAAAATCAAATCATACGAATAAATCACCCAAAACATCGTAATCAATAATGGCGGAATAGTACTGCTCAAGCGCATCCTCTAAGAATCTCGGCCAACTGTCACGGTCACTAGTGGGACGTCTCGTCGATGATCATGAATTCTGGCCTGCTGGTGTGCGTAACAATGACCACTCCTGGGTCAAGGTCTTCACTGTGAATTACCAATCTTTCGGTCCATCGGCTCATCGGCCTGTCAGGTGTGCTAACGGGGACGAATCCGTTCTGGCACTTCTCTGGTCATCACTTGGTCAATCATCGCGACCACTCGTAAGACAGCGTATTACTGGTGTCGGCCTCTGGCTCTCTGAATATACGTGACACATCTGATTCTGGGTGCAAGTATCATTGCAGCAGTGTCCTGGAAGGAATCCTGCTCATGGTCTCTTCCATGCCTCGTCTCTGCCAACTGTCCGGAAGTCATCGTCCTTTCCTATATCTGCATCTTGCTCTGGAACGGCTGCATACCCATCGCGACTCCTTCTGGAAGGTAAGTCCAAGTACCATGCCTCGGCATGCGCATCGCATCTCTGATGTCGGCGGAGTGGAACGTCATCTCATCTAGATCTGGTGCGAACCTTTTACTCCACTTTTCTCTAATGTCGACCGCTTCGGACTCGTCTCGTTGTGGCTGCATGGACTGAGCTCCAACGGCTATCCTCGTATCTGGAGTCTCCCAAGAATGCATCTCACCACCTAGCATCCGAATTAAGTCGAACCATTCGATCGATTCGTCAAAACCTCATAATCCCCCAAGAGCTCAACATCTTGGTATAGTTTAATAGTATCGAATACATACCACAGCATCGGTGGTCCAGCCGTAGAAGGGCAAACCCAAGCCTCACTAATGGGGCCATAGAACTGCCGCAAACCCGAATGTTCAAAGGCTTTCACACGGTCATTAAGTCGAGTTAGGGTTTCATTCTTCTAGAGGGACCATAGAATTGCCTGCATGTCTTTCCGACTACTTTAAACTTAGAATAATAGGTTTCCGACATTCGATCGTCTCTGTCGACCCTCACGTCTCTGCGTGAAGTCGTTTCTAGCTGGAATCAATCTATCTGATGAACTCTCATCGGGTAGGCGAACGAACCACATGTCTTCGTCATTCATCCTCGGGTGACTAGCGACCTTCTATCATCTCTTAGTACAATCTGTACTGCAATAGCTCCAATATATGGGGCGATATCTCGTCGCTCGCAGCAACAACTGGCTCACTCGTCTGCATGCTGAACGGTGCCTCAATCATCAGGAGTAAGCAACACACCAACGGTCATCAAAATCTGGCTGGCCTCTATCATTGGCTCAATCCTCTAGTGTCGATCAGCACCTCCGAGTAACCTCATAAAGGCAATCCGCCAATCGCTCGTGGCGCGGAAACACAGTAAAAAGACACATCTCTGCAATCGTGTGTCGCTGGAATTTCGCCCTGGTCAGTCCTCGTTCGTGACGAGCTTGTGCTGACCGTAACTCTAGCCGTAGCTCTCCCTGCCCGTAACCGTAGTACCAAAACCAAACTGGTACCGATGAGGCTAGATCAGGAAGGAATATAATACTGAACAAGGAAATGTACATCCTAAGGCTTCATAAGTGGAGTAGCGTATCGTAAATATGCCGCGGAATATACCAACGGTACGTCACTCTACTTTAGTCACCTATTCCATCAACCAAGGGTCATCCTACGCTCCGAAGGTAAAACCTAACGCTCTGATACCAACTTTGTCACGATCCGAAAGTATGGAACATGACCGGCACTTAAACTACGAACGTCTCGAGGCGTACGTAATCTAAGTAAACCGAAAACCCAGAAATCCAAACCAAAAAAGTAGTAGAGTGCAGGAAAAACCAACTTAAAGCAAGTAGTTTCAATAGCATAAGCCGAATTATGCGGTTTTTAAAAACATCAAAAATTTACTAAAAATTTCGGCAGAGTCTCCTTTGTAAATACTGGCCCCCAAACGGGATACAACATGAATAGTATACGAAATCAAGAAAAAGGCATCCCCAAGCGGGAGCTAGCTCTTCGTCAATCGACGGTCACAACCACACAAGCAATATAATATACAACGCCAACGGCGAGGATCAAAACTCAAAAGGAAACTCAAAACCACCAGAAATGTAACGAGCGACTCTAAGGTCGAAAGAATAAACAATACTGGTCTCTATCTCACTAAATACATGTTTGGTTGATGGAATTTACTAGATACAACTGAATAATATTATACAAGGTAATATGATAGGTACGATACAAGAAAAACCCACCTACTAGCAAGTCACCCGAATGAAACTGAGCCCGCAAAGCCGTAATGAAACCTGTACGGCAAAACCTGCAAGAAACTGGGGCACAACGGGGGTGAGTTGCCAACTCGTGAATAGAAGAACATCTACGCACAGAAATGGCATAAATAACGCAATCCTAGGTCAATGATCATAATATATCCTCAAATATATGTATAACAGGCAGCCTATGACAATGTCTAGGGTAATATCTAACCCGAGTGTAATCACATGTGCCCGTGTCAGTGCCTCAGGTAGCAATATATCGTATGGATGATGTATGAATGCATGAAACAGAATGCTTGTACTGAATAAAACTGGTTTCATAAATCAGTGAGATTTCTATATTTTAAAAGAAATGAGGTACCATATATGAAATCAGCATAAAACAGTGCCCAGCATCGACACAAAACAAGTGTCCAAATACCTCGATATCTCTGTGTCACAATCTATGTACCTCAAGTCTCAATCACAATATATAGGGCCCCGTCAGTCCAGACCGGCCCCTACCATCCATCTCAAGACCACGACGGTATCCTCCGGATATCCGACGTGTCAGGTAATATCACTGGTAGGTAGTGCTCCCCTGCCAGGCTCACATCGTCATCATCACGTGCTTCTTGCCCCGGGGTACCTTACCGGGTCCACCATGTACCCGAAACGGTTCATCCGTCTCCTCGAATCGGGTCTCGAAATCCATCAGCAAACTCATGGTGGACGACTCATACATCATAGGAAAAACCGCACTTTTATTTAAAAAAGAGAGAAATCAGTTTATATATGTTTTGCGGTTTTCCTCCAAATCCAGAAAATATCATGGAAATCCGAATCATCAATAGCATGTAGAACCATGAATATAAGCATGAGAATGAATAACAGTATGCATGAAGCGACAAGTAATAACTACAATATCTAAGCTGGCATATAAGGTATGTACACTAATATTACGTCAAACTACTGGCTATCAGGCTAAGTTAAGCGACAATATTTTCTAAAGTGTACGTGACATGGCAATTACCGATGAAGATGTGTGTGAGCCGGCAAGTAAGTGTATGTGGTACATACGCATCATCGGTAATGGTGCTGGTGTCCTAACATCATAATGTCAACAATGCAATATGAAATAACAATGTAAATGTGCGATGCGGAGCGAGCAACCAAAATGAACGGGAGCTAAAAACTAGACGCAACTATAACTAATCTGCATTAATCTAATATAAGTCCTACAAATGGTTCCATTTGAAATAACACGAACCGCGGGGTTTTGAAAATAGGGCTACGGTGGTTTTTAAGAAAGGATACGTCTTTTGAAATATCCGTAGATCCCTTGACCTGTCTTTTAAAATACCCACGATGCGCTAGTTTTGAAATAGGTAGGATTCTAATCTAATCTAACAACTACACTAAACTATACGGCTGAACTAACAAGCTGATCTACAGGTAAGGAAACCGCCTATCATCTGAGTCGATATATATACATACCTGTATATATACAGTCGGTGATCCCGCCTCAATAATATCATATCCATAACCAGACATCCCAAGTCAAGAGTGCAGATCAATCATCAAAATATAGCTCGTACGTAAATCCGTCGTACGGCATCCCCAAATCTGGGTACGGTCAATATCACATTCATTATACTATTCATCTAATATCCTCTTTATCAAGTATCATGATCGGGGTACTGATCTACGTCTAGTACAATATTGATACCATCTATGTATGCATGCATGTATGTGAAACACTACGTCAAGGACCCGCTACAACATCATGTCGTATCTCAAATACGAACCCTGCTATATCACCGATCTCACGGCCTCAAATCAAATCTCATCGACTCATCATAAATCCCAAGTACTATCATCCTCAATCCGTATGTGAACACATAGTCCCATACCCATGTGAACACATAACTATATAATCCCGTATAAGCACAAATGAAAGAAGAAAGTATGCAAGTATGGGTGTGTGTGTGCATGTGTGGTGCGACCACTACTCTAGGGTTTCGCGACACTAAATCATCCAAGAACACCAAATATCTATATCATCGATAATATCAAACAAATTATAGTCAAAATATATATATATATATATATGTGTGTGTGTGTGTGTATACGTATTCGTATACATCACCACGAACTGCGGGGGTGCTATACGCCATCCACCCGACTTCTCCCCGTAGATATAAATCTACTCACCTGGTCCTCGCTCGCCGGTGCCGACGTCGCCATGCGCTTGCTTGTTGTCTCGAAGTCCACATGGGGGTACCTACATATCATAATGCACCATATCTCATTAAAATCCGACTCATGATCAAAACGACGCACGAATCCCACATAGGTCAAAACCTATGGTTGCTTTCACAAATCAACCCAAAAACCCTCGACGTCGGCGTACAAATGCCAAACCATCGAGAAAAACCCAAATACACTCATTTGCACATTCACGAACACTAATTTTAATATAAACTAGGTTGAAACTCACAAAAACGCCAATTTCACTCAAAAAGCCATTTTTCCGAAAATCTAGCGAGCACAATTCACCGTTTTTGTACAAAACATGTTGTTTAAATGAATGTAGAGGCCAATACATTTATTAAATATCTTAAATAAGTCATAGAAACAATTTCCGGAATTTAATCTCATTAAATTCCAAAAACCCTAATATTCTAGTTTACAAAATACCCTTTTTAACAATTTCAAAGCAAAAAAAAATGCACAAACTACAATCTATGTTGGATTTCCATGAACAAAAGCATTAAACCACTCAATATAATCTTTATAATGACATGAAACCTAAATTTGAATTTTATCTCATAAGAATATAATTATTTAAAAAACCTAGTTTACCAATTATATAATTATCACTTTTAAATTAACAAATATGCAAACTAGCAACTTAAATTGGATTTAGCATAACATTAATATGTCAATTATATCACATAAACTAAATCTCCCAACACAAATTACCAATTTAAAATCAAACCTCTCTCTTGAACTTTAAATCATGCACCTAAAACTAATTAAAAACCTAATTAAACAATTAATTAAGCTAACCTAAGCAATTAACAACACATTAAGCAAAAAGGTTAGAATTTATATCCAAATAATTTGAAGAACCCACAAGCACACTTAGCCTCCCAAATTGAAATCTAAATCCCTAGATCCATGCTATGGTAGCCAAGGGAAAATGGGTAGGAGGTGGATTTTGATTTGGATTTTTGCTTGATTTTTTGTGGATTTTTCAAGCATTTTTGAAGAACTTTTTTAAAGAGTAGGAGATGAAGAATGAAGGGCTGTTGGGGTTCAGATTTTGGCCAGAAAATGAGCGGGGGAGGAGAGAGAGGGAGGTGGAGAAAATGGGGAGAAAGTCAAAGTCAATTCAAGGTCAAAAGTCTAACTAATTTATCCATTTTCTTTTCTTTTCTTGCATTTCTTTTCCTTTGAAATTCAAGTGGGGAAAAAATGGGGGCTGCTGAATTTAGCTAAGGGGAGAAGTAAGTGGGGGTGTGTGGGTGTGGGCACGGGTGTGGGGTGATGAAAAATGATAAATACAATACCCCAAACATCCATTTACGCTAAAAAAAGGCCTTTTTTCTTCAATAATTTCTAAACCGTTTTGGCAAATGATTTCGTTCCAAAAACCATATGATAAATTTTTATTTAAAGTTTTATGATGCACAAAATTTGTTTCAACTCATTCCAATTTGTAATTTTCCCTAATTAAATGTATTAGTGACGGCTTAAAATAATAATAAAATAATATTTTTTTTCAGAAAATTTGAAATTTCACCAGCGGCTCAATAAACACCAAATAATAGCAATTACATACCTAGAATATGTATATTTAATTTTTATAATAAGATATTTGTATTTTGACTTTTTACAGAAAACCCCTTTATTTTACCGATTTTTCGAAATTTCACCGAAACGATTTTCAAAACGCTACAGATTCCCACTGTGCTTTGATTTCCACCTTACCACGTCCAAGAGGGCATTCAAAATGGTGGTTTTTGGGTACAGTCCCGAATCACATGGAGGCAATGAGCGATAGGAGGGGATTCGTCTCTCCCGGTATAGGGAGTTGATGTTGCGCTGTGTTCGATTGGCTATAACCAGAAATCCCTGGCCAGGGTTGCTGAGATTTACTGGTAAGTGTTACCAGTAGTTTCTCGAACTGTTATAGACCTCATATCGACACGACTTATCGAGCTATTAGGGTCTGACGTTTACCACCCCTAGGCGAGATATGCGACATATCAGACGACGAGACCGGACTGTACGGTAAGTTTTACTGGTTGGATTCACAGGAGTGTGAGCGGGCTTGCTCGTCGATCTTCTCATCGCTCAATACCCGGGTGGCCGTTATGTTTAGCAGACCGCTTGCGGCTTGTGGGTGTTTGATATGATCATCACCTGCTGCCGGCGTATTGACGAGTCTTTAGAGTCCTACACAGAGGTTTCCTGGCTCAAGTGAAACGAAATAGGAGCGCATATGAGATATGTGCGGGACCGAGAATAATGCGTGTATGTGATACCGTATTCTATTCTCGCGATGAATGTACCGAATGGTTGTATGCGATATAACCTAGTTATCGAATCGAGGATTGATTCGATAAGCCGATACATTGGATACTAGTCGGTTATATGCGACATGACCGGATCATTGAATCAAGTGTTGATTTAATGATTTAATATATAATTATATATTTGATATATTACTTTGCATTAACTAGTATTGGTTCACTTTAAAAGGATTTTCTCACTTGATGTACACAACTTGTATATGTGATATACTTTTGTGCACTTGTTTGTATCATGTTTGATGATACATGCTCACTTGGGTGTAGTTTTGGTTTAAACCTTGGTTATGTAAATGGTTAAGGTTTTTAATTATTTATTCATTTATTTATTTCATTTTGGCAAGAAATAAAATGGTTGCTAGTTTTGTTTTACATTGAAAGTTCATGAAGGTTTGAAAAGTTGACCATTTTGTTTCTTTCCTTTAACCTAACCATTCCACTTAACCCTAGTTTATTCTCTACACCTAACTATGGTTGCATTATGATAAGTATTCATTTTTCTTTTCATTTTTAATTAACTTATCTTAATATTATCATCTTCTTCTTCTTCTTCTACACAAGAAGAAAAGCTTGCTTCATCAATGGTGATTTGATGAAATCAAGTGAGAAATCCAATTCTAAAGTGAACCCACTTCCTATTTCTTCATCCTCTACCTCTTGCCAAGTTGTATAGGGTGTTTTCTTCACAAGTTCATGACTTGGTGAAGTGGGAGCTTGATCTAGTGATGCCTCGACGTAGATCATCTTCGGCATCGAAGTCGACGACCTAGCCCGCCCATTTTTCCGATGAAGCCGACGCTAGAGCCCGGGATTCGATTTGGACAGCGAGGAGACTTCATTGAGGAGCTATGGAGGTGGAGGACTGGATCAACAAAGGTTGTATTTCCGTTCTTTTAGTCAAATTGTTAACTAGCTTCCTTTTGTCGCCTAAAATCTAGTTAACGATCCGTATTAGGGTTTCTCGGCACATGTAAAATTTGAAATTGGCATGGTTGATGCCTTGTGAGACCTCACTAGTGTGCCTAGGAACCCTACAGAAATCACAACCAAAGAATTTTTTGACCGCAATCAATAACGGTGTCGATTGTAGTGCGTTAGCGAATGCGGATCGTCCACAGGGAAAGTGAGATCCGTTCGTATTTGAATTAGATGAATTGAAAATTAAAGAAAAGAAAGAAAAGACAATTCAATTCAAGATTTAAAAGTGAATTCAAGAATTACGTAGATCTAATCTAATTAACAAGAAAACATTTAAAATCAAGAATTAAGAATTGATGATATCCAATCCAATAATCAACAATCGAAGTGAGGCTCGTAGGAATCGATCGAATCTATAGGCGTGATGAAATCTATTGATTACGTATTCTTATCCATCGATGAAATTGATACTAGATCGATGATGATCAACGAGAATTAGGGATTTCTTGCGGAAACTAAAGTTTCATCATTTATCCCTTGTCCTTTCGTTGATTTCATTCACATTCTAGCCTCTAGTAAATTCAAGAATCGATAGTGGATCCCTAATTAAGAGCGAACACAATCAAGAAAGCATCGCTCGAAACTAGTTCGTTGATTCTTCAATTTGCTAGGGTTTACAAAACTCATAGGACTTAAGAATCGTTTCAAGATTTGTCGCATCATCATCTATTGATTCTCTCGACTCCTTCACGAGTGGAGTTTTACTCAAACATCATATCAAATAACACAATCATAAATCGAGATCTAATCATGATGCAAGAATGTAAAGAAAGCAAGATAAAGAATTTCACCTTTTATTTATCAACAATTTTGTTACAATTCTCTCAAAATCTACAATGAGGAAAGAACTCGATCGTCGATTTGGCATCGCATCGTCTTCGTGAGTCGCGGATCGTCTTGGATCACTTGCTCGGATGAAGATCGGCTTCGCTCCTAAAAGGTTGAAGGCTTCTCGCTTGATTTGTACTCGGTGTTCTTGATTTTTGGTTTTGGATTTTGAATTGGGGATTAGGGTTTTGAATGCACAAGTTGTGTCACTCAACTTGTGGGTGAATTGATGTGTAATGAACAATCCAAAACCCTAGATCTAGGTTTCCTTTTATAACCATCTCAACCCTAGATCTAGAATTCAAATTTCAAATTTTCCTCCAAAATGAACAACTTTTCCCTCCAAAATGAACTACCTCATTTGAATTTTCCCTCCAAAATGAGGTTGTTAGAAAGAATCTTCTAGAAGAAGTTTGTTGGAGGGAATATTCTAGAATGAGGTTGTTACAAGGAGGCTTCTAGAAGAAGGTTGTTATAAGGAGGCTTCTAGAAGAAGGTTGTTGGAGGGAATGTTCTAGAATGAGGAATATTCTTGGGTAAGATTGTTAGGCCGGGCCTTCTGGATGAAGCCACGTGTTATTCTGGAGTCTTCTGGAAGCTTAGGCACGTGAGGAAATATGCAGAGATGACGTCCCTATTGCGCCACGGATCCGCTGTGGTAATGGGCTATTGGCCCCGGATCCGCGGCGCTTTAGAGGCCTTGCTGCTTGCAACTTCTGTTCTTTATTTGTGCTGTTCTTGTGGCACTTTTATGATATGTGGAATCTCATAAATCTTTCTTTTTCACTGCCAGATCACAAGCCTTGGACTTGGCGTATTTTTGTCAGCACTTTTCACAGTTTCGGCTCTTTTCTAGGAATTTCCTGCACAGATTCTCGAGACAAGTGTTGCGCTACACAAAGATTATGCGATGCAATGATAAACACTCAATTTCCCTCAAAAATGCTGGTTATAATATATAACACATGTTATTTGGTATTTTACATTCAAATTGCTAATATGTGCTATAATCATACCGAACACCTTTAGATGAGTGCAAATGGTAGGGAAATTGATGTGTTAAAAATGCAATATTTTCGACTGATCAAATTTCCCCAAACTTATTTTCGGTCGTCTCGAGCGAACTGTTTTATTAAAAAGAGAAGGAGAAAATAAAGAAAGAGAAAAACTAACTAGCACACTTTTGTAGGCAACACGATTACACTGAGCACGTGCAACAAGCCTTTAAACCTCTAGGTGTCCCTAGTAGGAGGAGTGTTTTCTCCTGAGGGTTTTCAGCGGATTGCACCCACAAAATCCAATAACAAAAGGAAGACCATGAATATTACATATAAAGACAAGAATTATAAAAGAAAGACTTTGAAAATTAGAGTTTCCAACTATGCTAGCTTTTCGGTTGTCATGAGCCCTATCTTAATAGTCATGAAAAATGTCAGAAATCACATCATCCCTCAATAAAACATCGTTTTTATTCTTCATTCCTATTTTTCTTCCAAATATCGATCATATAACCCTACGTGTGTGTAAAAGACATCCCTACACCCGGAGAATTCAATTCAAGCTATCATACTCTTGTCCATCTTCCTCAGTACTTTTTAATTAATGAATATTTAGATTTGCTCACACATTTTCATGCGACCGTTAAAACTTCTTGAGGTACTAACCGACCGATTACTCATGTGCTTGCTTATACGGTGTTTTTTCCTCGTCTTGCACCACCTAAGGCTTAGCAGTGACTCCCAGACCAGTTGGTCTAAGGCACTAGGTGATGAAGCACCCTCGCTATATTTTTTATTGCTGCCTTGGCGATAACAAAACCAGTGTTCATTTTTCTTCACCATTTTATATTTTATTCATTTTTTTAAAATTTCCTTCATACTTTGTCTTTTAGACAAGAGCATTTCAAGGTATCCTCTACTAACCCGAGTTTCAAGACGTGTGTAAGTGCGAATAGTAGGGTATCAACGTTCAAAATGTTTGGCTTCCAGAATAGGAACTATTTTTCAGACTTATTTTTATCCTCAGATTAGTGACTTCCTTCATCTTACTAACCCTTGGGACAACGGCTCATAACTACTTATTACTAATTCGTTTAAGAAAACTTCTAATTTTCGAGGTTTTCTTAAATTTTTCCAATCTTTTGGATGTAATTTTTCACTATCTAATCTTCTATTATCTTATTTATGTACAAAAAAATATTTTTATTTTTGAAAATTTTTAAATTTTTATAGGTTTTGAAAATGTTTTGTGCTTATGCAAAGTATGATGCAAATGATGCGAAAATAAGCACAAACCTCCCCCAAACTTGTTTTCAACAGTGTCCTCACTGTTGCCATCTGCTAAATCTCGAAAACCTGTAAGTCTGGGAGGAAATTTATTAATGGGGGCAAAATATTTATAAGTGAAAATCCTCCCCCAAACTTATTTTTGGCCCATCATTTTGTAAAAATTTTCTTTTCAGGAGCCAGATTGTACCCCCCAAAACTTGAGTTAAAACATGTTAAGCTTTAAAAATCACCTGAGGGGGTCAAGAATCATTGGTCGATGCCAAGCTTTGGAAAGACCAAAAGTTAACACCAACCATTCGAAAATTTTATCAATGTAGTGCTCAGGTTGGTGGAAGAAGAAGTGGGGAAAGGGTAAGTGGTGGAATAGAATGTGTGCGCGTCTCATTTTGGAGAGACGATGCAGTGAATATGATGGATTGCTCGCATTCTTTTTACAGTTCAGAAGAAGGGGTGGAGGTTCAATTTCATTGATTGGGAGATGATTTATCTTAACACCCGTGTCATTCAAAAATGCGAGTTCATCAGCGAAGATTTCCTCAAAAGTTCCATCAATACCCCGGAGAATAATGTCATCACAAAGCGCGGGGTGATCTTCAGACTCTAAAAGCAGTTCACAATCAGTGTTAGTTGTTGACCCAGACATCTCGGTGGAAGAGTCCATATGTGTATGATACATAATTGGGTCAAACAACAACGTATGAAAAGAGTCTAGATCAGTATCATGAGGATCATCAATTTCGCTGCTGTCGAAATCCATTAAGTCGACAGAACAAACCTGAGCAGTAGGTTCGGAGGGTACACTTCCCAACTTGTAAATGTTCAGCTCAATTGACCTATTCCCGAAGGATAGGGTCATAAAACCATTACGACAGTTGATGATAGCGT
Organism: Agapanthus africanus; assembly: GCA_030015575.1. Lineage (NCBI taxonomy): Eukaryota > Viridiplantae > Streptophyta > Magnoliopsida > Asparagales > Amaryllidaceae > Agapanthus > Agapanthus africanus. Next base: position 669,984,763 of record CM057341.1, on the reverse strand, counting down.
TGGAAGTGGCCAAAAAGGGGTGACCTAAAATCACCGGAATTTGATTCCGTGGGTTCTCTACAGGCTGTGTATCAAGTACAATAAAGTCCACAGGGAATACAAATTCCCCGATTTTTATTAACACATCCTCCAGTTCACCCCTAGGTTTGGTGATTGATCGGTCAGCCATCTGGAGAGTTATGCTCGAAGGCTTTAACACTCCGATACCTAACTGCTCGTAAACCGAGTATGGAAGCAAGTTAACACTAGCGCCAAGGTCTAGTAGAGCACGGTTAATGTGTTTTTCCCCAATAGAAATGGAAATAGTAGGACAGCCAAGGTCCTTACGTTTCCATGGTAATTGTTGGGGAAAGGCTGTGTCTACTGTCTTTGCCATGAATATCTTCTTAGGCACTTGAGTCTTCCTCTTCCTAGTGCACAAGTTCTTAAGAGTTTTCGCATAGGACGGAACTTGTTGGATAGCATTTAGAAGAGGGATGTTGATGTTAACTTGCTTAAACATGTCCACAAGCTTCTCCATTTGGGCATTGGGTTTGTTGGGCCTCAACCTATTTGGAAATGGAGCTCTATCAATAAGTGTTGGGTCCAACATTTGTGGAGAAGGTTGTGGGGGTGGGAAGGATGAAGTGGGTGGAGGGTTCGAACCTTTGGGAAAACGGAGAATAGGCTCGGAAGAAGACGGTAAATTAGACGAAGTGGGATAAGAAGTAGAAGTGTGAGTGGAAGTGGAAGTGGAAGCCTGGGGTTCACTTGATTCCTCAACATCAATCTGTTTACCCACATGATTGTCTAGCACTCTTCCAGATCTCAATGTGGTAAGTGCATCCACATTTGTGTAATGTGAAGGTCCAGGATCAGGTAAAGGTTGAGCTGGAAGTTTCCCTTTCTCTCTTGCACTCATTTCGGCTTTTAATTGTGCAATTTGTTCTTCCATCGATTTAATACTCTCATTTTGGGAGTCAGAGTTTTTCTGGATTTTATCGACGGAAGACTAAAAATTTGCCGTAAATTGCATGAAATTTTTCAAAAACAAATTCATGGTTTGTTCGAGTGCAGAGGTGTTATTGGTTCCGGCAGAAAAAGGATCAAAGTTGTTGGCCGGGTTTTGAAAATTTTGTGGTTGGAAGGGGTGCTGACTCGGTTGTGGTGGTTGTTGTTGCTGTGGAGGGACCCTTTGGAAAGTGTTCTGGTTTAGATCCGTGTATTGAGGTTGGTGTTGGATCCAAGAAAAATCAGGGCGATTCCTCCAATCTTGATTATATGAGGAAGAAGAAGGCTCGTTTCCAGGTCTTTGCTGAAATGCAGCATTAGTGTGACCTTGAAACGGTAAATTCAAAGGACATTCTTCCGTCAAATGTGATGGGTTTGAACAGCAGCCACACACGGTTTTGGGAAGTGTGTATTCGTTTAGGGAGACTGAAGAGATTTTGTTTTCTATAGTGTCGAGTTTCCTTTGTATTGTGGCCATTTCGGCTCTCATTATGACGGAAATATCGAGCTGATTGACATCTTTCCTAGGCGGTGGTGGTCTAACACTTTCCCATTGTGATGTGTTTTGAGCTAAATCTTCTTGGTATTTCCAAGCTTCACCATCATCTTTGGTCATGAAAGTGCCTTGACATATGGTTTCAAGCATCTGTCTAGTAGTGAGATCAATACCCTCATAGATAATTCGATACAAATCCCATCTGGAGATTCTGTGATGAGGACATTGGATAAGAAGATCCTTGAACCGTTCAAAGCATTTCCAGAATGGTTCATTGGAAGTTGGGTAAATTTGAAGATTTCACTCCAAACACGGCTGGTCTTGTGATTGGGATAAAATTTCTTTAGGAATACTTTTACAAATTCATCCAATTTTGAAATAGAATGTGCGGTTGTGTTGTAAAGCCACTTCTCGGCTAAATCGCACAAAGTGAATGGGAGAAAACGTAAACGCAGAGCATCCACAGACAGTTGTGACGTTCCAATCATTGCGCATACGTTTTCAAATTTGGAGATAAAAACGTATGCGTCTTTAGAATCAAGACCGTGAAATTTGGGTAACAGTTCGATAAATTGGGGGTTAATTTCAAAATTTTCCCCGTTAGCAGGTGGTATAGAAAGACAGGTGGGAAGGAGAACACGTGAAAGATAGCATCTCTCTTGGAGAGAAATGCGTGGAGGATTCTGCGCACCTGCGGACGGTGGCAGAGTGGTGTAAAAGTTTGATGGATAACCGTCCATCGCGGTGGTGGTGGGAAAAAGAAAAGGTAGAAATACCGACTTTGGGGTCGACAGGGGAAAACGCAGACAAGACGGGCACTAGAATCCCGTGTCCAACCGAGCTTGCACTAAAAGGTTTAGCACAAGTGACAGCGTTAAGATAATTAGAGAAAATGTGGATTGGTGTTTGTTTTGAAAAAGATACGGATTTTTTGAAAAAATGATGCAAATCACAACAAATGCACAAGCACAACCCTAAGTCTAATAGTCACCTAGGTCAAGGCTCTAGACTGCTCCTAACTGCCAAAAGACAAGCCGCATGATCAATTCTCTACTACCTCTTTGTCCCTCCTGTGGCCAGGTAAGTGCCAGGTAAGTGGGAGGTTCTCCACTACGTAAGTAGTGGGCCTAATTAAGTAACCACTTGCCTTAGACACACTTGCCTTAGACACCACAAAAGAAACGCGGATAAGCAATAGATTACCCACGGCCTTCTCCTGTCCTAAGTGAGTGCGACGGTCCTTAGAGTCATGTCTAGATTTCTTTTAGTTAATGAGGGTAATGCAGATGCAAATTTTGTGATTTTCAAGGCTTAAGAAGGGTAATGGACTCCCCACCTAATCTGAATTTGGTCTGTGCCTCTTAATTTCCGTATTAAAAATGCAAACAACCAAGATCAAACACGCACAATTTTTGTTTTTGCGGCGCTGCGAATTTCTGCAAAGAAACCTGCAGAAATTGGTTAAAGGAGCAGATCAAGGAGGTGATAAGAAAGTCAGAGAGTCACCGAGAAAATTTAGCACCGCAAGTCCCTAGGCCCGCCGCGGAACCACCGCGAATGCACACTAATGCCGCGGAAACGCGGTCGAAAAGTTTGACCACTACACAAAATTTCTTGCAGATGCTATTGTTGCTTCACTAAGCTCTCTGGAATATTCACAATATTTTTCCTCTTGCTCCACAGATTCCAGATTTTCTCGTAACAAATCACAACGAATCGTTTAGTGTTTGTGCGAATTTTGATCTAAAAATTCTGATGGAATAAATTTTTCAACTCAAATTTCAAAAACGAACAAATTAGCACACGATCCCTGGTAATGGCACCATTTCATTGATTCGTTCTTTGTGTATATAAGAAAAGTGTAAGAAATCACAACCAAAGAATTTTTTGACCGCAATCAATAACGGTGTCGATTGTAGCGCGTTAGCGAGTGTGGATCGTCCACAGGGAAAGTGAGATCCGTTCGTATTTGAATTAGATGAATTGAAAATTAAAGAAAAGAAAGAAAAGACAATTCAATTCAAGATTTAAAAGTGAATTCAAGAATTATCTAGAACTAATCTAATTAACAAGAAAACATTTAAAATCAAGAATTAAGAATTGATGATATCCAATCCAATAATCAAGAATCGAAGTGAGGCTCGTAGGAATCGATCGAATCTATAGGCGTGATGAAATCTATTGATTACGTATTCTTATCCATCGATGAAATTGATACTAGATCGATGATGATCAACGAGAATTAGGAATTTCTTGCGGAAACTAAAGTTTCATCATCTATCCCTTGTCCTTTCGTTGATTTCATTCACATTCTAGTCTCTAGTAAATTCAAGAATCGATCGCGGATCCCTAATTAAGAGCGAACACAATCAAGAAAGCATCGCTCGAAACTAGTTCGTCGATTCTTCAATTTGCTCGGGTTTACAAAACTCATAGGACTTAAGAATCGTTTCAAGATTTTTCGCATCATCATCTATTGATTCTCTCGACTCTTTCACGAGTGGAGTTTTACTCAAACATCATATCAAAGAACACAATCATAAATCGAGATCTAATCATGATGCAAGAATGTAAAGAAAGCAAGATAAAGAATTTCACCTTTTATTTATCAACAATTTTGTTACAATTCTCTCAAAATCTACAATGTGGAAAGAACTCGATCATCGATTTGGCATCGCATCGACTTCGTGAGTCGCGGATCGTCTTGGAACACTTGCTCGGATGAAGATCGGCTTCGCTCCTAAAAGGTTGAAGGCTTCTCGCTTGATTTGTACTCGGTGTTCTTGATTTTTGGTTTTGGATTTTGAATTGGGGATTAGGGTTTTGAATGCACAAGTTGTGTCACTCAACTTGTGGGTGAATTGATGTGTAATGAACAACCCAAAACCCTAGATCTAGGTTTCCTTTTATAACCATCTCAACCCTAGATCTAGAATTCAAATTTCTAATTTCCCACCAAAATGAACAACTTTTCCCTCCAAAATGAACTACCTCATTTGAATTTTTCCTCCAAAATGAACTAACTCATTTGAATTTTCCATCCAAAATGAACTACCTCATTTGAATTTTCCCTCCAAAATGAGGTTGTTAGAAAGAATCTTCTAGAAGAAGTTTGTTGGAGGGAATATTCTAGAATGAGGTTGTTACAAGGAGGCTTCTAGAAGAAGGTTGTTATAAGGAGGCTTCTAGAAGAAGTTTGTTGGAGGGAATATTCTAGAATGAGGAATATTCTTGGGTAAGGTTGTTAGGCAGAGCCTTCTGGATGAAGCCACGTGTTATTCTGGAGTCTTCTGGAAGCTTAGGCACGTGAGGAAATATGCAGAGATGACGTCACTATTGCGCCGTGGATCCACGGCGGTAATGGGCTATTGGCCCCGGATCCGCGGCGCTTTAGAGGCCTTGCTGCTTGCAACTTCTGTGCTCTATTTGTGCTGTTCTTGTAGCACTTTTATGATATGTGGAATCTCATAAATCTTTCTTGTTCACTGCCAGATCACAAGTCTTGGACTTGGCATATTTTTGTCAGCACTTTTCACAGTTTCGGCCCTTTTCCTGGAATTTCCTGCACAGATTCTCGAGACAAGTGTTGCGCTACACAAAGATTATGCGATGCAATGATAAACACTCAATTTCCCTCAAAAATGTCGGTTATAATATATAACACATGTTATTTGGTATTTTACAGTCAAATTGCTAATATGTGCTATAATCATACCGAACACCTCTAGATGAGTGCAAATGGTAGGGAAATTGATGTGTTAAAAATGCAATATTTTCGACTGATCAAGTATCGCCGCCTCTCGTCCAGGCGATCAGTTAGTTTTGGGCCACTGGACTGCTGTTGAGCATTTGCGACGAAGGTTGCTTTCCCTTTGCCCGTTTCGTTCCGTGGCTCTGGCTTTGAAGGAGACGGTCTATGACCCATCTGGTCTATTTGGGCCAGTTTGTCAATCAAGGCCTAGAACATGGTCGGTTTGAAGAACATCATAAATTGGGAAATAGTCGCTTGAGGGTCAAGAGTTCCCACAAACATGCCTACTGCCGGCGCTTCTTCGATAAGCTGCTCACATTTTGACCACAAATTCCGCCATCGTATTGCGTATTCAACCCATGTCTCGCCAGGTTTCACCCTGGCATTGATCAATGCTGTTATTGGGGTGCGTTCACTAGCACTCGCGAAACGCTGGGTGAATAGTAGCTCCATCTCTGCAAAAGTTTTGACGGAGTCGTTCGGGAGTTCAGAGTACCATTCGAACGCTGTCTCCGATAAGCTGCCGACGAACTGGCGAAGTAGCAGTTTATCATCTCCTCCGGTGTTGCCACATAGAGCCCTGAACTGGGTAACATACTGATGCAGATTTCCCGTCCCTTTATATACATGGAATTTGGGGATCGTGTATCTTGGCGGATACTTGATCTGGATCATACCATCCTGGATATGGTCGCCCAGTTTTAACAATTTGGTCGGCCGCTTCATTCGCCTGGTGAGCTCGTATTTGCTGAGCGATGTAGTCGTCCAAGGCGGCCTTACAGATTGTCTCTTCTTTGGCTGCTGAAAGAGCCGGAGGGGGGTTTGATGTCTCCCATCTGTCGTCTTCAATGATGATCGGGGGGTCTTCAGCTGGAGGTTCTGGCTGTAACATCATCCCAGCCATGTCTTGGAATAAAAGAGCCATTCGTTTGATGTTGGCTGCCTGTTCCGCGGCCTCTTTTTATTTCCTCTCGAGCATTCTTCAGAGGAATTCAGTATCAGTTTCTTGTTCCCGACGCTGCTCTGAGGTCTCTGGATTTTCTTTCGACCCAGTGAGTGCGGCCATTGCAGTCAGCATCTCCTGAAGTTTCTGCTGCTATTGTTCCTGAGCCTTCGTTATCGATCGGGTAAGCGGTCGATGACCCGTAGAAGCGCGGCTTTCCTCTTTTCCGGAAGCCATATAAACGGTATGTGGTACCATGCCCCCAGACTTGGGGCGTTTAGACTCAGCGTCTTTGCGGTTCGCCGCGGTCATAGGGGCTTTCTCCGGCCTCCTTCTCTTGTGAGCGGTTGATGTTGAGGGAGCCGTTATAGTGGGCACTCAGACGGATGACATCTTCTGTGGTACCACGGGATGGTTCTTTTCTTGCTGAGCTTTAAGCTTCTTTGGCCGGCGAGAGTAGTCCTGGTTAATCACCGATTCCTGGACTTGTCGCCAGACTTTATAAATTTTGGAGGATAGCCGCCGAGGGGGCTACTCCGGCTTCTTTTCTGTAGTAATCTCTATAGGATCTCTTCAGCACGGTAGTCGTAGAGTTCTTGCGAACCCTCCTAAGTGGTTCAAAGCTGTTCCCAATTGGAACAACGACATTGATTTCCACCATGGGAGCTGGTGGAGTTAGTCCCGACGGGGAGCTGCCCCCAGCCTTCCTTACTCGGCGCCAGTGGCGACGTCGAGCGTGTCTTGCAGATGGAGTTGGTTCAGCTATAGGGGTGACTTCCTCATGCCCCCTGTGTTGGTCAGAAGTTGTCGTTGTTAGCCTATTGAAGACTGACATCCGTTGAGAGGGAATAGCCAGTCTGTCGAAGGCAGACTTCTGAGTAGGTGAAGCAGCCTTGACGATTTTGCCTGAAACGGGAGCCGGAACGGCTAGCCTTGTGAAGACTGACTTCTTAGCAGAGGAAGCCTTTCTGATAATTTCATCCGCTTGAGCCAGGATGGTTATCCGCTTTGGGATGGCTGCTTCGGGTATCGCGGGATTGTTGGCGTTCTGTCCCAGTCTGTTGAAAATCGAGGCATTAGATTTGGGCGACCCATTGAGAGGGGCCATGGTAGTGGTGAGCCGATCAAAGACCGACTTCTTGGAAGCTTTTGACGGCATTGGGGCACTGAAGTTCATGGGTAGGAGCATGGTCCCGAAGAATAGTCCAGTAGTAGCCTGAGTTATTTGCTCCACCGGCGTCTTGAACAGTGAGGCCGCTTGAGGCCCGTAAGTCACTCCCCCGGACGGGACGGAGCGAGAGTTGCAGTTGCAGTTAGTGCAGGTTGAAGCCATTTCTTTTTCTGCACAAGAGCAAAACCAAATCTTAGTACCTCGAACCCAAGGGCAACCATATCAAACCGCGATTTGTTCGCGAACACGACACACGAAATGTGGAGTGGAAAGATGAAAAGGTCCTACCGGACGTGCCAGAATCTGTTCCCCTCCGAAACACGGAGACATGACCGCGCAGGTCCGTCTTGCCTGAATTTTAGGGCAGATGCTAATTGGTACTATCCGTCTACCTCTCCAAAGATACCAAGTTAATTTACGACACCATGTATCGAAGGTCTAAACGGATGCGGCCGATGTAGCAGACTTCGTCAGATTCCCCCTTATTTGAGGGGGTTTTGATTGTGGGGACGCTCTTCCCTGCAGGCGCAAGCCCCTGCAGTTAATTACGCTACCGCATCGCAGTAACCACTTTCTCCTTCTCCAGATGGTCACTTCATGTCGTGGGTGTTTGTTTTGTTTTTGGTTGCCCGTGGATTGTATACGGAGACTAATGTATGTTGTCGTCCGTGGGGCGTAAATTAGTCCAAATCCGTATTTTCTTAGATTTGGGTTTTGGGTTGGGTTTAAGGATCGTTAATCTCATTTGAGACTAAGATCAACTTAAACGTTTGTTAAGGATACGTTAGTCTAATTTTAGACTAAGATCAACTTAACAATTTGTTAAGGATACGTTAGTCTAACTTTAGACTAAGATCAACTTAACAGGATCATTTTGATCCAACAAAAGAGCATTTGGGCTCTATTGTTTTAGTTTAGAGACTTTGCGGTCCATTACCAGTTTAAGGACATGGTGGTCCAATGTTAGTTTAAGGATATCTCGGTCCAGGTTAAGGACATCATAGTCCGTGAGTTTAAAGACCTCACAGTCAAGGTTAAGGACATCATAGTCCGTGAGTTTAAAGACCTCACAGTCAAGGTTAAGGACATCATAGTCCATGAAATGTATGGTTGTCGGGACCCGTCACCTCTCCGAAGACGTTGAAGGATTACAACGATAAATATCAGAGGAGTTCAGAGATGTACCCTTAAACCGATGTGGGTTGAGAGACCTGTAGTCTAATTAGGACTAAGATCTGTGATTTATGAGCATATGAACTCAATTAATCTGAATTGAGGACTTATGGCCAATTTGGGCTAAGTCCATTCAATTACAATGTTCAACATTTGTTTTTGAGTTGTTAGATGTTTTTTTGAGCACAATCCCTTTAAAATGCTAAGCATTGGTTTGGTCTCTGACAATGTTTCGTCTTTAGTTGAATGCTGTGCATTTATTATAGCTCCAGGCTTATTCAAAGAACAGTTTATGTTCTATCCAAGCGCACATAAAAGCATGTGGCGCACTTGGCACTAGCGCCAGTCGATGAGCGATGTGCGCTATGGTTAAAGCGCTAATGCGCTTAGCGCCAGATATGAAGCGCTAATGCGCTTAGCGCTTTGCGCTAAATGAAGAGCGCTGACACGCTTAGCGCTTTGTGCTAGATGTAGAGCGCCGATGCGCTATAGTTGAAGTGTTGAGGAGTTTGGCGCTGGTGCCATATAATGAGCGCAAAGCGCTTTTAGTAATGCAGTGCACACGTGAGGAGCACGTGGCGTGCTTAGCGCTGAGCGCTAGCCAATGAGCGCAGTGCGCTGTGTTTGAAGCGCTATGGCACTGCAGCGCTTTGCGCTAGCTAAAGAGCACTAAGGCACTTTTAAATTAGGAGCGCTAAGGCTCTTCTTAGATTAGGAGTGCTAAGGCACTTCTTAGGTTAACTTTGCGCTCTGAAGATTATCTTTTCATTGATAAGAGACTTTGTCTCAAGATTCTAAGAACAAAGTTCTTATTTTATAGGAGATATTTCAATCTCTTTTTGATGAAAGACTTTGCCTCTATGGATCTGTGATCTTAAGAGAATTGAATAATTCTCCCTCCCTTTATAATGAGATGTTCATAATCTCTTTTGTGAAATACAATTTGTCTTATAGATCTATGATATATGAAAGAAGTAAATACTTCTTTTTATATTGAGATGATTTCGTCTTTCTATTCTTTTTTACCTTGAAAAGAATTGTTTTCTTTTGCCGAGAGCTTCTTCTTCTTCCTGAGATTTTCTCAAAGTTTATTGGGGGGGCGTTCCTCTCTATCAGACTTGAAGTCTTGGGGCCTTTATATAGGGCAGGCTGATTTGTTCCATCGTTTAAAGAGATTTATTCTCTAATTGATTTGGGAATTTCCCCATCGTCAGATCTTTGATCCAAGGGCTTCTGGTTTACAGAAGATAATCTTCTTGTTTTTTAACAAGATTGGGAAATCTTTCCCCCTTACAAAATTTGTTCTGTATTTTAGTGATTTTTAATCACCATTGGATCATTGATCCAACAGTGTTCCAAATTCACGGCACAATCTTTTCTGTTTGGAAAGATTCAACAGAATTTCATTCTTATTAATTGATGATTTAATCATATCCGTTGGATATTTGATCCAACGGTGAGGAACATTTAGTTCCAGCGCTAGCGCTTATGCGCTCTGCCCATGGTGCGCTACTTGGAGCGCAGCGCTCTTAGCGCTAGCGCACATGTACTTTGCACGTGGTGCGCTACTTGGAGCGCAGCGCATCTAGCCCTAGCGCCTATGCGCTTTGCACGGGGTGCGCTAGTTGTAGCGGAGCGATTTTATAAAAGCGCGGCTTTAATTCAAATTTTGAATTCTGAACAGAGCTTTACTCTAATTGGGAAAACAGGGGCTCCTACATTGAAGGCTCGGGAGATTCTGCATTTGTATTCAATCAGGCCGGGCTTTTTAGTGTTCAGGCAGAACGACTCGGCGCTGTTCATGAGTGTCACGACCCAAAGTTTGGCCCGTGACCGGCATTTAACCACGTAACGTCTACAGGCGTAACGCGACTAAGTAAGCCGAAACCCAGAAATCAAAACCAGTAAAAGTATAGAGTGTTTAAAACTTTTATTAGAAACAATTATTAAACTGTTAAGAGAACCGTAAGTAGACAATCACCACGATAACAATATACGACGCCATAGCGAAGAAAAGAGCAATAAGTGGAAAACATCACACAAGATAAGAACTGCATAAGTAAAGTCGGCTCACAACGAGCTCGACACCAGAATACAAAATAATATACTTCATCGTCCTCACACTGGTCTCTAAGTCAAATACATAAAAGTAGATGGAGAGTACTAAATACAAAGATGTACATAACTGAAAAATAAACAGATACCGTACAAAACCCACCTATCAGCAAAAGAGCTAGTATGCCAACTATAGGGTATCTGTGTCAAAAGATGCTAGAAAGCAGCCTGCCACGACTACTCCGAAGGGCAACCTGCAAACACTGTGGCACAACGGAGGTAAGTTGCCAACTCGTGAGTAGTAGATAACATATAAAGGTAATCGCGAGTATGCACGTGCTGCGATACTCTAACCTATGCCAACAGATAACATCTATATGATGAACTATATGTTGGATATATATGCCCTAAAGGCCTTCATTGTATAGGATGCTAGGGATATGTATGTACATGACAGTCTTGCTTAATATGATAGTATGCTATTTGGTTTGTCTTTATCTTAACATATGATATATTTTGCGTAGTATTCACATATATATACATGTTGATAAAGCCCATAGGGTGTTTGCCTGACTACCGACGTTGTGATGGCAGTCATACTAGTGGGAGCTGGATAGTCAATAGGCACATCCTTAGATGTCCCTGGTCGTAGGAGTATCGAGACTGGGCATCGATACTCCGGAGTAGACTGGTGTATACAAATCTAGAACCTGAGGAGGGGCGATGGATTGGTCCCGCGGCCATTGGTGGAGTGCGCCTAAGATTGTATACAGATGCTCACTGGGTGTGTGTACACCGGACAGGACTCGCCGAGAACTGACTGGATGGTATTTAGACCTAACGTCAGATAGCAGTTCTCAGGTGACATGTGTGCAGATAGTCCATTGACTTAAAGTTGTCATTTGTCTCGTGTGAGTTCCCACTATGCTTTGATTACTACCCTACCACGGTTCAAAGGAGTCGTGCAAATAGGTTTTAGTTGGGCACAGTCCCGAGCCACGTGGAGGCAGTGAGTGACTGTTAGGGATTCGTCTCTCCCGGTATAGGGAGTTGATATCGCACGGTGATCGGTTGGTCATTACCATAAGTCCCTGGCCAGGGCTGATTGAGAATTACTGATAGATTGATCAGAAGGCTCTCGGATGGTGATTGAGCCATGCCGACACGACTTGTACGGTTATTAGGAGTCTGACGTTTACCACCTCCCTAGACCATACATGCGATACTCTTAGACGAACAGACCGGACTGCACGGATATTGTCACGGACAGGCTCAGTAGGATTTCGGATGGGTATCCTCATCGGCTTTCTTATCGACATCTACCTGGGGACCGTTACGTACAGCTAGTGCCGCTTGCGGTCTGTGGTTAAACCCACTGCCAGCGTAGTAGTCGAGTCTTTAAAGTCCCACACAGAGTTTTCCCAACTCCAGGAGAAACAATATAGAGGTCGTACGGTTTTACGACAAGGGTTCGGACGAATACGTGTTTAAACGCACGTACGACATTCGGACAGTTTTTACTAGACGGCTTTGGTTTAAGCCAGATTCTAGTATTAGGTTATTGGATTTATACAGTCTAAAGTTTTCCGTGTTTTCACGGATGGGAGGGGCGTTCTCGTAATTTCCGAGAAGCTTCTAGAAATATGGTGACTTGAGGGGTTTAGGTGGCATTGTCTTTAATGATATTGTGGCTCATAATGTGTGATTCACTATATCATTAATGCATTATTAAATGCTTAATGACTCACATAGTGAATCACTCATAATACATTTATGTAGCATGATGAATAATCTCTTATTATTCATTTATTGATTTATTCATTATGCTTCATATATCAAGTGAGAAACAATTTCATTTTTATTATTCTAGTTCACCTTCTCTCTCCTCAAGCTCACTCTTTCTTCAAGCTCTAATCCTAGCACTCATGAGTTGAGAACAAGGATTAGAAAAGACTAAACATTCCACAACCTAACTCTATATGATCTAAGTTCCTTTGATTAGCAACTAGAGAAACTTAGTTACCTCAACTTTTGAGGTGAAGCTTGGATTAGGGTTCTCGGGTGGATCATCTATCACTTAGAGGAGGCCGAGGAGGACGTAGAGATCGTAAAGACGAAGGACACGAATCGCTAGGTATAATCTCTTTACATAGTAGTTTAGAACTTCTATGGTAGTTGTTAATTATCTTTTAGCAAAGATCTTCGGTTAGTCGATGTATGCTTCAAGAACAAGATCGTTTTTCATATTTCCGCCTCCCCGCAACTCGTGGGGTGTTGCACATCGACTTACAGTGGTATCAGAGACTCACTAAACAATAATTAACTCACTTGCAAAGTCATATGAATTTCGAACGCAAAACGAACTGGAAAAGATATCGTATTCACATAGTTTCTGTCAATTTTAAATTGAGGTCCAAAAATTTTTTAGGGACCTTCAGAATAACTTACATGGAAACCTAAGAACACTGGAGAAATTTGGGTGCATGAATCAGCTAACACACCGCGGAACCGTGGCCCAACACACCGATCCGCCGCGGATTCGCGGCCGAGTTAAGCCCGATTCACCCCAAATTTCCCCAGTAACTCTTCTGTAAATGTTTATCTTTTCTGGAATGTTTATTTTTTGCTCAGGTCTCAGGTTTACAGAGAAGTTTTGGAGCAGAATCTATTGGGTTTGATCGATCGAAATTATACGATGTTTGCTTGTTTGATTATATCTGTGAACTGTATTATGTGTTTGTAAACCTCCCCTAACTGCTAGTATGTCGGTTGGCAGGGGGTTGCACATATCTGTAATGTTTTAACTGCTTTTGATTATGAACTGTATTGGATTGTTGTGATGATTAGCCGGGGGTTTTGTGATGGGTTATTGTATTAATTCATTCGATGTAATTGTAATAAGTTGTAATATTATTTTGCGGGGCATATCCAGGTTGCTGTTGTAGCCACCGTTGTATTATTTCTTTTTACTATTTTTGCTCCTAGGATAGACCCAAGGTGGGGTGCATAAACTACCGGGTATTTCGAAGTGTTTAGTGGCCTACTCACGTCGTTGAGGGAGACCGCTTCACTTCGGGTACTTTGCAGGTAGTTTGCCGTACCCGTAGGGGTCTGGGGAAGGGTAATGGCTATTCATCACAACTGTGTAATCCGTTTTTCGTTGCAGGCTCAAATGAAACGCGGATTGCTTGCATATCCAATAAAGTTTATCTGTGATCTGGAATGCCTATTATTGCGTCTGACGAATGTACAATATCTATATATGATAGCTATTTAGACGTCACTTATGTTTTACACCCGCACTAGCCCAGCCCCCGCTCTGCCGTTAGTTAAGTAACCAAACGGGTGATGACGGAACCCCGTGGCGAATGCAGATGGCATAAGAGGACGTTGTATTTTCATTGTTATCTGTAATGATAGGTTAATGACGGGACGCATTATTTTTAATGCAAAGAAAAATAAAACCTAAATTGAATCGTTGGAACAATTTCTAAACCACTCGGTTTTCTTCAAAAAGCAAATTTTAAATACGGAGCTTAAACCACTCCTTTTAATAAAGGCTATCATGGTTCCTTCGATCATATCAAGTTCACTACGTTAACGGTTTTTTGCTAAAAACCAGCCGTAACCCTCCATCGTTTCAAATAGACAGCACATCGTATTCTTGCTATGCTTGTTGGCCTACGTCAAGGCATAGTGGTTGGTAGTAGTGTGGTTTGCTTATTTGTTGCATAGATAGATGCATTAGTATAGGATAGACGTACAGCCTTGTTGGCCTACGTCAAGGGTATGTACGATGTACCTAAATTAATCAGGACAACGACGGGTAGAACTTGACCTGCGTCTTATGATTTGTTGGCCTACGTCAAGGTCATAAGAGCTTGGGGTAAAAATCACATCGGGAGTTTCGAAAGCAAAAGGAAACTTGCAGATTTAGCATACCTTCTGAAGTTTGGTGACTAGAGTGGCTTCCATCTAGTACATCATGCAATGATAGTTGGATCCCAATCCCACTGATGAGTAGGATTTGATTGAATAACGATTTTCCGTTGTGTGTTGGTTTTTAGAAAATTGTATTTAGAAATCACAACCAAAAAAATATTTTGACCGCAATCAATAACGGTGTCGGATGTAGATCGTTAGCGAGTGCGGATCGTCCACAGGGAAAGTGTAATCCGTTCAATTTCCGAATTAGATGAGTTGAAAATTTAAGGAAAATAAAATAAAACAATTCATGGTTTGCATTTAAAGATCAAGAAATAAGAAAAATCTAGATCTAGAAAAGACATTAAAAACAAGAATTAAGATGTGTGATAATTTCCAACCAACAATCAAGATTAGAAGTATGGCTCGTAGGAGTAGATCGGATCTATAGATGTGATGAGATCTAAAAATTACTAATTCTTATCCATTAACGAATTGATACTAGATCGATGCAAATTCATCGAGGGTTAAGGATCTTGCGAGGAAATTAGGGATTTCGCAACTCATCCTTTGTCCTTTCAATGGATCGCATTCAAATTCTAGCTTCTAGTGAATCAAATGGTCCATAGTTGTTCCCTAGTTTCGAGTGAACACGATCAAGAAAGCATCATCTTGAAACTAGGTTATTAATCATTTGATTCACTAGAATTTCCAAACATTATAGAATTTAAGAATTGTAAAAATATCTAAATCATCATCATCTAAAGATCGTCACAACTCCTATACGAGCGGAGATTACTCAAACATCATGATCACAAACACAATCACAAATTGAGATCTAATCATTATGCTTGAATTAAAAGATAAGCAAGAATATAGAAAATTCACCTTTATTTATCGACAAATTTTGTTACAACTCTCTTGAATTTACAAAAGGAAGGAACTAGATCGTCGATTTCGGCTTCGCTCGGCTCCTTGAGTCGCGGATCGGCATGGATCTCTTGCTCCGTTGGAATCCGGCGTCGCTTCTAAAGGTTGAAGGTTCTCTTGCTTGAATTGCTCTCGGGATCTTGATCTTGAAGTTGAATTGGAATTGGGGTTTGAATTTGAGGCACAAGTTGTGTCACTCAACTTGTGGGTTGAAGATGGTGGTGATTCTTGAACAAACTTCACCCTAGATCTAGGCTCTCTTTTATAGACCTCCAAATTCTAGATCTAGGATTTGAAATTTAAATTTCCCTCCAAAAGTTTGTTAGCAAAAGATTTGAATTTCCCTCCAAAAGTTTGTTAAGAGAACCTTCTAGAAATAGTTTGTTAAGCCGAGCCTTCTAGATAAGCCACGTGGAGTTTCTACAATGTTCTGGAAGCTTAGGCCGTTATTTTAGAGCATGTGAGGAAATTTGAACCAATGATGACGTCATCACGCCACGGTTCCGCGGCGCAAGCAGGCTCCCGCCGCGGAACCGCGGCGCTTTGGAGGCCTTAGGGCTTGAAATTTCTACTGTGGCCTTGGGCTGATATGTGGGCCTTTGTCTGATATGTTGATTTTTATATTTCCTTCTGAATTGCTACCAGATCTGAAATCATTAGTTGGCGTATTTTATCAACACTGTTTTCACAAATTTTTGCTCGGATTCTGCAATTTCCTGCACAGACTTTAAGACAAGAGTTGCGCAATACAAGGATGATGCGATACCATGATAAACACACAATTTCCCTAAAAGTTCCGGTTTTAAAGTCTAACACATGCAATCTGGTATTTCAGAGATATTTTGCTAATATGTGCAATATGAATACCGAACACTTCTAGATGAGTGCAAATGATAGGGAAATTGCCGTGTTAAAAATGCAGTATTTTCGACTGATCAAATTCACCCAAACTTATTTTCGATCGTCTCGATCGAACTGTTTTATTAAAAAGAGAAGGAGAAAATAAAGAAAGAGAAAAGTACACTTTCGTAAGCAACACGATTGCACTGAGCTCGTGCAACAAGCCTTTAAACCTCTAGGTGTCCCTAGTAGGAGGAGTGTTGTCTCCTGAGGGTTTTTAGCGGATTGCACCCACAAAATCCAATAATAAAAGGAAGATCATGAATATTACATTTAAAGAAAAGAATTGTAAAAGAAAAGCCTTGAAAATTAGGGTTTCCAACTAAGCTAGCTTTTCGGTTGTCATGAGCCATATCTTAATGGTCATGAAAAGATGTCAGAAATCACGTCCTCCCTCAATAAAACATCGTCTTATTCTTCATTCCTATCTTTCTTCCAAACATTGATCATATTGTAGGGTTCCTAGGAACTCTCAAGAGGTCTCACAAGGCATCAACCATGCCAATTTCAAAATTTACGGGTGCCGAGAAACCCTAATACGGATCGTTGGCTAGAAATATAGGCGAGAACTAGAACTAGTAAACTACTTTACTAAGAGTGACGGAAATACAACCTTTGTAGATCCGGTCCTCCACCTCCACGGCTCCGTGATGAAGTACTCTCCGCTGTCCAAATCAAAATCCGGGCTCTAGCGTCGGCTTCATCGGAGAAATGGGCGGGCAAGGTCGTCGGCTTCGTGCCGAAGATGATCTACGTCGAAGCATCACAAGATCAAGCTCCCACTTCACCAAGTCATGAAACTTGTGAAGAAAACACACTCTACTACTTGGCAAGAGGTAGAGGATGAAGAAATAGGAAGTGGGTTCACTTTAGAATTGGATTTCTCACTCTTTTCATCAAGTTGCCATTGATGAGGCAAGCTTTTTCTTCAAGTAGAAGATGATGAAGAAGAAGAAGATAATATGATAAGTTAATTCAAAAAATAGAAAGGAAAATGAATTCTTATCATAATTGTAACCATGGTAAAGTGTAGAGAACTAACTATAGTTTAATGAATGGTTAGGGTTAATGAGATGAAGACAAAAGGGTTTCTTTGGTCAAAGCTTCATGAAAGAAACCCTTTTGTTTTTCTTTTCTCTTTTCATTTCTTTTAATCCAAATTAAAAGATAAATGAAAGAATAAATGAAAACCCTAACCATTAACTAACCATGGTTTAATCTTTACACTTGACCAAGTTAACATGTATCATCAAACATGATACAATCAAGTGCACAAAATATATCACATATACAATGTGCACATCCGAGTGAGAAAATCCATCTTAAGGTGAACCGATACTAGTTAATGCAAAGTAATATATCAAATATATAATTATGCATTAAATCATTAAATCAACACTTGATTTAATGACCCGGTCATATCGCATATAACCGACTAATATCTACAGTAACAACTTATCGAATCAACACTTGATCCGATAACCCGGCTATATCGCATATAACCGATCAATGTCACAAATCGCGAGAATCGAATACAGTATCACATACTGGTATCATTCTCGGTCCCGCACATATCTCATATGCGCTCCTATTTCGTTTCGCTTGAGCCAGGAAACCTCTGTGTAGGACTCTAAAGACTCGTCAATACGCCGGCAGCAGGTGATGATCATATCAAACACCCACAAGCCGCAAGCGGTCTGCTAAACGTAACGGCCACCCAGGTATTGAGCGATCAGAAGATCGACGAGCAAGCCCGCTCACACTCCTGTGAATCCAACCAGTAACACTTACCGTACAGTCCGGTCTGATCGTCTGATATGTCGCATATCTCGCCTAGGGTTGGTAAACGTCAGACCCCAATAGCTCGATAAGTCGTGTCGATATGAGGTCTATAACAGTTCGAGAAACTACTGGTAACACTTACCAGTATATCTCAGCAACCCTGGCCAGGGATTTCCGGTTATAGCCAATCGAACACAGCGCAACATCAACCCCCTATACCGGGAGAGACGAATCCCCTCCTATCGCTCATTGCCTCCATATGACTCGGGACTGTACCCAAAAACCACCATTTTTCATGCCCTCTTGGACGTGGTAAGATGGAAATCAAAGCACAGTGGGAACCACACGAGACTCTATGACGATCTCGGGTCAACAGACTACTCTGTACCAGTGTCACCAGAGAACTGCCATCTGACGTAAGGTATAATACCATCTGGGAGTTCTCGGCGAGTCCGTCCAGTGTACCCAGTCTCTACTGAGCACCCTTATATCATCTCTGATGTCAAACACCAATAGATATGGGATCATCCATCGCCCATCTGTATGGGTCGAGAAGGTATACGCTAGTCTACTCTGGTATATCGATGCCCCGTCTCGATACACCCACGACTAAGGACTTTGAAGGATGTACTTATGGACTACCATGTCCCCACTAGTATGATCCGCATCATAGTCCGGGTAGTCAAGTACACATCCTAAGGGCTTTACCAACATGTAACAGAGAGACAATTAGTATACACGTTAAGGTAAAGTTCAACCAGATAGCATACTATCATGTCGAGCAAGAAAGTCCTCCCTATATATGTCCCAGCATCCACTACAATATACATCCAATGTACAGTAATGGCCTCTAGGGCATACATATAACTAACAATCTCCCACTTGCACTAGGGCCATCTGATAGCAGTGGTTGTAGTATCTCATACTCAACCATCCCATAAAAATCTCTCTCTGGGAACAGGCCTTTGTGAGTGGATCCGCTGTGTTGTCCTCTGAGTCTACTCTCCTGACCTCGATCCCCTGGAGATCAACCATCTCCATGATCAGGTGATACTGCCTTAGAATATGTCTGGATCACTGATGGGACGAGCGTTCCTTGGCACAAGCCATAACTCCATTGTCACACAATGGTAGGAACCTAGTTCATCTCATGAACCAATATACACCCAAACAGCCTCTTTGGTAGCATCTTTAGTAGCGATGTATCCTGCCTTTATCGTCTAGTATGTCACGGTATCTAGCTCGGAACTCTTCCAACATACCGTCCCTTTACTGAGGGTAAAGACAATGCCTGTGACTGACACTCAGTCGTCTTTATCACCCTGGAACCCTTCCAGTGATTCTCCCCAGGATCGATTGATACCATCTCACTACAACTAGTGAGAATACTAACATCCAATTAGATCTATCTCATAGATCCAAAACCCAGGATTTAGTAGGTATCAATTTGATCATATTTGGAGAATCATTGTGATAAGCGGAGATTGATCGAGCGTAGCATAGGAAACTTCTTCCCTATCAAGAGTATGTTATCCACGTTCTTTACGAGGATCACCGTCATACTCCCTACTACCTTTTTGTTTATACAAGGTTCATCTACCATTTTGATGATGTCAACTTCTTTGACTAATCCATCAAAACAGATGTTCCAACTCCGCGATGCCTGCTTTATCTTATAAAGCATCTTGCACACGTTTCCGCTGCTCCCACTGTCTACGAAGCCCTCTGGATGTGTACTTATAGACGCCCTCTTCTAAAACTTCATTTAGAAAAGCTGTCATGACACCCAACCACCAGATATCGTAGTCATGGTATGTAGCCGTGGCAAGTAGGATCTGGATGGACTTAAGCATAGCCACTGGAAAAGGTTTCATCATTATCCACGCCTGGTCGATGACGAAAAACTTTAACAAGTCTAGCTTTGAAAGTCTTAACTTTTCCATCTACACCAAGTAATCTTCTCAAGATATACTTGCTCCTGATGGGGATTTAACCCTTCAGATATAGCAACCAAAGTCCATACTTTGTAGGTGTATAAGGATTCCATCTCAGATCGATAAACATCCAGCCATTCTTACAGAGTCTTACTCTCGATGGCCTGCTCGAAGCTAGTTGGGTCATCATCTCATGATGCAATCCTCGCTCCCACTGTCATAGAGAAACAGAAGTATCTCTCAGGTGGGTGAGGAACCCTACTAGATCGGCGGAGAGGCTGAGGTTCGTTGGAATCTACTGAATCCTTTGGTTTTATCAAATCATCAGCTGCAGTTTGTATAGCTGGAACCTTTCCAGTTCTACATTACAGACTTTGCCTCGAGCTTGTCCGGATTTTGCTTTCAGACATAGGCCGGTCAACCCCAAATCTTAACTAGCTTAAGACATGGGCTCTTCCCTTTCCATATCACATATGAAATGGTAGACAACTGATTTGATTGGAACCCTATTCAATAGGTGTGCAACTTCATAAGTGCATAACTCCCAAAAGGAAAAAGGTAACTCAGCAGTACTCATCATAGAGCACACCATATCAAATAGGGTGTATCTGCTCCGCCCCGATATACCATCGTGCTATGGTGTATACGGAGGAGTAATATGAGAGAGAATCTCATTCTCCTTTAGAATAGTCCAGGAATTCCGTGCTCAAGTATTCTCCTCCCTGATCACATCAAAGGACATAATACTTATACCCGTATTAGTTCTCTACTTCTAGCTTATATTATGTGAATATCTCAAAAGGTTCGGACTCATGTTTCAACAGGAACATGGGTCTGAATCTCGAAAGATCATCAGAGAATGTAATGAAGTACAAAGAACCAGTCTTGGAATGTGTAGACAGGGGACCTACATACATCAACATGTATCATCCCAAGAGTTCACTAACTCTTTCTCTGTTTCCAATAAACAGAGCTGTGGTCATCTTATCTCTGTGACATGACTGGCAAGTTTCACAAGATGTAAATTCAAACTGATTTAAATATGCATCTATATGTAACTCTAGCTAGTCGGGTCGCATTGATATGATCTAGTCTACAATGCCTCAAGAAGGATCCGTTCATTTCTGAACTCTTCCTCTTGTGTGTGTTCCGTATACTAAGAACTGTAGTTTGATTTAGAACATCAATGCTTTTAGATAACGTGCCTGAACCGATCAACTTTTGATATAGGAAATGTTCAAAACATTATCCAACAATACAAAATTTTATCCTTTCTTTACTAATAAAGAGACTGATATGATTTTGTATATCAGGTTCGGTATCTAATAACATTCGCTCAGAATCAATGTATTAGTAATACAGGGTGACAGTGACCAACAGACTTGGCTGCAACACTTGCCCCGTTTTCTGCCTCATGAAACTTATCACCCGTTCTCAGTTCTCTACCTTTCTGTAGCCCTATGTAACAGATTACATATCTGGGATCCTGATCTGGTATCACATACCCAGGACGTAAAGGATACTGAGAAACAGTTCTCTGTAATGAACACAGCCGAAGATGATGCATCAGCATGCACTCTCTTTGTTTGGGCGGCACGGGAATTCTGGTAATCCCCAATTTCCTGCTCTGTCTTATAACAATTATAAGTTGGAGAGGGACCAACGTTCCCCAGCTCAGTATAACAAGCGGGTTCGGTCAAATATCCGTTTTATTATCTTGGTTAAGGCGTGACATGGTCGCTACCAGGAGAGAGAAAGAAGAAAACACTCAGCGTGCGCTCTTGCAAGAATAGATTGGTTATTATTTTATCTAATCAGGATGGCTCCTGATTGTAAAAGAATTCTTGATTGGATGTAAAAGTATCGAATCAAATAGTCCCCGGCAACGGCGCCATTTGATTGAAACGAATTCTTGATTGGATGTAAAAGTAAATCAAATCAAATAGTCCCCGGCAACGGCGCCATTTGATTGAAATGAATTTCTCGTTGTGTATATTTGAGAAAATTGTAAAGAAATCACAATCAAAAATTATTTGACCGCAATCAACTACGGTGTCGGATTGTAGATTGTAAGTGAGTGCGGATCGTCCATAGGGAAAGTGTAATCGTTCGTCTTTTGAATTAGATGAATTGAAACTTTAATGAAAAGAAAACAAAACAATTCATGATTTGAAATTGAAGTTCAAGAATGAGAAAAATCTAGATCTAAGAAAGCATTAAAAGATAGAATCAAGAATTGATCGTTTGTTGATTTTTCCAAACCAAATCTCAAGAATCGAAATGAGGCTCGTAGGAATCGATCGGATCTATAGATGTGATGTAATCTTACAATTACGTATTCTTATCCTTCGATGAATTGATACTAGATCGATGATGATCGACGAGAATTAGGGATTTCTTGTGAAACTAGGGTTTCATCTTATCTCTTGTTCTTTCATTGATACCATTCATATTCTAGCCTCTAGTAAATTCAAGAAACGATCGTAGATCCCTAATTTCGAGCGATCACAATCAAGAAAGCATCGCTACGAAACTAGGTCATCGATTCTTGAACTTGCTAGGGTTTACAAAACTCGTAGGACTTAAAAATCGTATTAAGATTTGTTACATCATCATTCTACAATCGTCTCGACTCCTTTACGAGCGGAGTTTTACTCAAACATCACAACAAGAACAACAATTACAAATTGAGATCTAATCATGATGCAAGAATTAAAAGAAAGCAAGATTAAAGAATTTCACCTTTTATTTATATCAACAATTTCATTACATTCGCTCAAGAACTACAAGAGGAAGAATTCGATCGTCGACTTGGCTTCGCTCGTCTCCGTGGATCGCGGATCGGCTTGGATCACTTCCCCGATTGAAGATCGGCTCGGCTCCTAAAAGGTTGAAGGCTTCTCGCTTGATTTGGTACTCAAGATCTTGGATTTGGAGTGGAATTAGGGTTAGGGTTTCGCACAAGCCTTGTCACGAGACTTGTGGAAGAAAATGGTGTAGAATGAACCAATGATTATTGATTATTGATTATTGATTACCCTTTAACCCTAGTTCTAGGTTCCTATTTATAGATAACTAACCCTAGATCTAGGATTTCAAATTCTAAGTTTCCCTCCAAAAGTTTGTTGAGAGAATTCAAATTTCCCTTCAAAAGTTAGTTAGGGGAGAAGCTTCTAGATGTGATTAGTTAGGAGGGAGCTTCTAGATGTGGATTAATTTGGAGCTTAATTTAGGATTAGCCTTCTTAATCTTCTTTGCTGATCTGGCAGTAGGTTCGAGAGAATTATGGGATTTGAAGTATCACAATGAGCTGTGGGTCCCGCTGGAAGAATTCTGCACTGAAAATGATACGATGACGTGGCCAAACAGGCGCGGATCCGCGGCCCAAGAAGGCATATGCCGCGGATCCGCGGCTCTATATGGGCTTCAGGCTTTGGTTTTTCTGGGTTGAACTTGGGCTGTTGTATGGGCCTTCTTCTGATGTCTTGAATTATCTAATTTCTTCTGCATTGATACCAGATCTGAAATGATTGACTTGGCTTATTGTTTGATCAGCTTCTTTTGATTTTCTTCCGTATTTCCTGCACAGACTCAAGACAAGTGTTGCGCAAATACAGAAATGATGCGATGCCATGAAATGCGGTTAATTTCCTTTAAAGTGTCGGTTTGAAAGTCTAATACATGCAATCTCATATTTTGTGACAGATTTGCTAATATGTAGAATATGAATGCCGAACACTTCTAAATGTATGCAAAAGATGGGGAAATTGCCGGCTAAAATATACAATATTTTCGACTGATCAGCTCCCACTGCTTTTTATCAAATCTTCCTTCAAACCCTAAAAGGAAAGACTGGCCGGGATTAATTACACACTACAAGTTCGCCAATCTTTCAGCCAGGCCAGTGTCGGTACTTTGAGGGAGGTCCCCCGTGCTTTCGCACGAACCTAATTAATGTAAACCTCGTTTTCCCAGAGGCGTAACCTCGTTAACACCTTTCTAGACACCTACTTGATCGGCTAATTGTAATGTATAAAACTCTCCCAGGAGTAACACTTACTCACAGCGGGTATCGGGATCCAACTATCTCATAGAAGGTATGCAATCTCATTGCAAATTTCAACACTTGAAATTCCCGATAATTTTGCCCCTAGCGTCCTATGACCTTGACGCAGGCCAACAAACCATAGTGCGCTAGTCAAGTTCAACCCGTCATTTTCTGATTGAATTAAACCCACCCGCACGACCCTTGACGCAGGCCAACAAAGTCGCACGACTACCCTAATCCAATCTGCATCATATGCATAAGCAGATAAATACTAGTTAGCTACCGCACACTACGCCTTGACGCAGGCCAGCAAACGTAGCACGAATACTAACTACCACTTATCGGAAATGACGGAGGGCTACGACAGGTTTTTCTGAAAACCTATTGCGTAATGAACTTGATATCGTTGTAGAATCAAATGATTTTAAAAATGGAGTGTTTTTGAGGCTTTTCTAGTTTTGCTAAAGGGGTCACTCCCGGTGAAGGGATCGTCGGCCCTTTCCTCGTCGAATGAGGTGCGGGATATATCATATATATCGCTGTGCAAAGCAAAAACTCTTAAAAGCAATCAAAAGACAAACCGAGTGTGTAGCATCTGCCAGTTATTGCTAAAGGAGTCACTCCCGGTGAAGGGATCTCGGTCCTTTCCTCATCGAATAAGGTGCAGGATATATCACATATACCGCTGTGCAAAGCAAGAACTGTAGCTACCTGTTTTATTTTGAAATTCGATTCTACAACATCTTAGGTTTCTTTTATTTCATTAATCATATTAATGAAGTCCCATCATTTAAATACCTAAACATCACAGATAAATACGACGTACACTTATGCCATCCGCATTCGCCTGGATGTCCCCTCGTGCACCGTTAGGTTAGGTAACTAACGGCAGAGCGGGGCAGGGCTAGCGCAGGTGTAAAACATAAGTAACGTCTATATAATATATCATATATACTATATACTGTATCTATCACAGAACATCACATGATCACATCACAGATATCGCAGCAGAAGAATCATATGAAATATTGGATATACTAGGACGTCCGTGTTTTCAATACGAGCCAGTATAAAACACGGATTCCACGGTCGTGATGAATAGCCAAACACACACCCCTAGACCCCTACGAGAGCGGCAAGCAACCCTACCAATTCTAGAATTAGGAGACCCGGACTCGACTCCTCGAGTTGGTCTCCCACTGGACCCTAGAACCCGGTTACTTGTGCTCCCCTCCTTGGGTCTATCCTAGTGCGGAAAAGTAAATAATATACAAAAGGTGACAACTTCCGCAACCTGGAAGTGCCCCAATAAAAGAATATTACATACAAGTTTTTACATGAATGAAAATGAAAAACACTCATCTCACATAAAAACCCCCGGCTATTCAAACACGACGATCCAATATAACATATCCAGCAACACATAACATCACATGTCATCAACGTAAGTAAATATGCGCATCCCAATTGTCTTTGACATATAGCAACGAAACCGGCGATATCACATATTACACTTACGGTCACAGAAAAGAAAGTGTAAAACTACAACAGTTGGAATCCGCAACCTGCATAGACATCGCATGCCTAATCAAATGAATTCCTTAGACATCGCATGCCTAACAATTATAAACCCCGCATTTTAGTCTCATTATCGAAAACTCTTTTCAATATCAAGTCGGGCAATTCAACAAGATTCCCGACATCCTGATCGAATGCTCGTCGCAAACTTCAGTAGACGGCTGCACCCCCGATACCGTCGACGAAGTGCACCAAGGCGGAACACCGCTACCGCGAGCACCCGAACAGATGCTTTCGGCGACGGGGTTCTCCTACAGTCACTTGGTCAGGGCTAAAAGATGTAGCTGTCTAATAAGTTTATCCGGTGAGTATCCGCGTACGCTACGTGATTGCGATGGACTTTTGATCACATCAAAATTCCGTGGCAACCGATCAAGTGAGACTAAACCGCTAGATTTATAACATTCATTCAGTTATCTCATAACTACTTGTGGATTCCAAGTATTGTATCACATTCCGGATAAATAGAAAATGTCAAACTTTCCGATCGAACATTCAAAAACCCAAGTTTTCCCGATACAGCTCAACCCATGAAATAAGTTCAAAGACATTCACTTCGTGCCTCAGTACCAACGGTCCAGCCGTAGAAGGGTCAAGCCAATGCCTCACATGTGGCACGCCGTACTGCCCCAAACCCGAAGGTTCAAAGGGCAGTTCTAGACGGTCACATAATCGAGTTAAGGTTTGTTGTCTTCTAGAGGGACCATCGCGTTACTTGCACTACTTAGAACGTCTTTAAACCTCGGAAAAATCCAACACTTGGAAATTTTCCGGCAGGGGAAAGATTGCACTATTTATATCCGGTCGAACTTTTTAACATATTCAAAAATTATCCGGAAAAGCACACTGACAAAATTAGACAATCCGATCGATACACCGAGTCCCCAATACAACCCAGAAAATTCAACTCTTGAAAAATATTAAAAACATCCAGAACACACAAGAAACACCAACAGAAACAACTGAAGAAGACTCACAGCCTGATCATCACAGACGGCCGCGGAACCGCCGCAAAAGGGGGGTAAACGCCGCGGTTCCGCGGCCGTACTGTAGAATTAGGCTGTAGTTTTCTGCAGTTTTTCTTAGAATTTCCTGCACATTTCTCTGCATATTTTTAATTCTAAAAATTCCTCAATTTTCAAAAAAGTACAGAGAGCAATATTAGGGTTTGGGTTTTAATTCGATCGGAGTTCGAATTCCGTCTGGACTTCGCCTAAGGCTCTAGCTAGGCTCTGATACCACTGTAGGGTTCCTAGGCACTCTTAAGAGGTCTCACAAGGCATCAACCATGCCAATTTCAAAATTTACGGGTGCCGAGAAACCCTAATACGGATCGTTGGCTAGAAATATAGGCGAGAACTAGAACTAGTAAACTACTTTACTAAGAGTGATGGAAATACAACCATTTTAGATCCGGTCCTCCACCTCCACGGCTCCGTGATGAAGTCCTCTCCGCTGTCCAAATCAAAATCCGGGCTCTAGCGTCGGCTTCATCGGAGAAATGGGCGGGCAAGTTCGTCGGCTTCGTGCCGAAGATGATCTACGTCGAAGCATCACAAGATCAAGCTCCCACTTCACCAAGTCATGAAACTTGTGAAGAAAACACACTCTACTACTTGGCAAGAGGTAGAGGATGAAGAAATAGGAAGTGGGTTCACTTTAGAATTGGATTTCTCACTCTTTTCATCAAGTTGCCATTGATGAGGCAAGCTTTTTCTTCAAGTAGAAGATGATGAAGAAGAAGAAGATAATATGATAAGTTAATTCAAAAAATAGAAAGGAAAATGAATTCTTATCATAATTGTAACCATGGTAAAGTGTAGAGAACTAACTATAGTTTAATGAATGGTTAGGGTTAATGAGATGAAGACAAAAGGGTTTCTTTGGTCAAAGCTTCATGAAAGAAACCCTTTTGTTTTTCTTTTCTCTTTTCATTTCTTTTAATCCAAATTAAAAGATAAATGAAAGAATAAATGAAAACCCTAACCATTAACTAACCATGGTTTAATCTTTACACTTGACCAAGTTAACATGTATCATCAAACATGATACAATCAAGTGCACAAAATATATCACATATACAATGTGCACATCCGAGTGAGAAAATCCATCTTAAGGTGAACCGATACTAGTTAATGCAAAGTAATATATCAAATATATAATTATGCATTAAATCATTAAATCAACACTTGATTTAATGACCCGGTCATATCGCATATAACCGACTAATATCTACAGTAACAACTTATCGAATCAACACTTGATCCGATAACCCGGCTATATCGCATATAACCGATCAATGTCACAAATCGCGAGAATCGAATACAGTATCACATACTGGTATCATTCTCGGTCCCGCACATATCTCATATGCGCTCCTATTTCGTTTCGCTTGAGCCAGGAAACCTCTGTGTAGGACTCTAAAGACTCGTCAATACGCCGGCAGCAGGTGATGATCATATCAAACACCCACAAGCCGCAAGCGGTCTGCTAAACGTAACGGCCACCCGGGTATTGAGCGATCAGAAGATCGACGAGCAAGCCCGCTCACACTCCTGTGAATCCAACCAGTAACACTTACCGTACAGTCCGGTCTGATCGTCTGATATGTCGTATATCTCGCCTAGGGGTGGTAAACGTCAAACCCCAATAGCTCGATAAGTCGTGTCGATATGAGGTCTATAACAGTTCGAGAAACTACTGGTAACACTTACCAGTATATCTCAGCAACCCTGGCCAGGGATTTCCGGTTATAGCCAATCGAACACAGCGCAACATCAACCCCCTATACCGGGAGAGACGAATCCCCTCCTATCGCTCATTGCCTCCATGTGACTCGGGACTGTACCCAAAAACCACCATTTTGCACGCCCTCTTGGACGTGGTAAGATGGAAATCAAAGCACAGTGGGAACCACACGAGACTCTATGACAATCTCGGGTCAACAGACTACTCTGTACCAGTGTCACCAGAGAACTGCCATCTGACGTAAGGTATAATACCATCTGGGAGTTCTCGGCGAGTCCGTCCAGTGTACCCAGTCTCTACTGAGCACCCTTATATCATCTCTGATGTCAAACACCAATAGATATGGGATCATCCATCGCCCATCTGTATGGGTCGAGAAGGTATACGCTAGTCTACTCTGGTATATCGATGCCCCGTCTCGATACACCCACGACTAGGGACTTTGAAGGATGTACTTATGGACTGCCATGTCCCCACTAGTATGATCCGCATCATAGTCCAGGTAGTCAAGTACACATCCTAAGGGCTTTACCAACATGTAACAGAGAGACAATTAGTATACACGTTACGCTAAAGTTCAACCAGATAGCATACTATCATGTCGAGCAAGAAAGTCCTCCCTATATATGTCCCAGCATCCACTACAATATACATCCAATGTACAGTAATGGCCTCTAGGGCATACATATAACTAACACATATCACCCTGCGTGTGTGTAAGGACATCCCTACACCCGGAGAATTCAATTCAAGCTATCATACTCTTGCCCATCAGCCTCAGTACTTTTTAATTAATGAATATTTAGATTGCTCACACACTTTCATGTGACCGTTAATACTTCTTGAGGTACTAACCGACCGATTACTCATGTGCTTGCTTATTTGGTGTATTTTCCTCGTCTTGCACCACCTAAGGTATAGCAGTGACTCCCAGATCAGTTGGCCTTAGGGCACTAGGTGAAGAGGCACCCGCGCTATATATTTTTTTATTGCCCTCGGTGATAACAAAACCAGTGTCCATTTTTCTCACCAATTTATATTTTCTTCATTCACTTTTTTTTCCTTCATACATCGGCTTTAAGACAAGAGCATTTCAAGGTATCCTCTACTATCCCGGGCTTTAAGACGTGTGTAAGTGCGAATAGCAGGGTATCAACGTTCAAAATGTTTGGCTTTCCAGAATAGAAACTATTTTTCAGACTTATTTTTATCCTCAGATTAGTGACTTCCTCCATCTTACTAACCCTTGGGACAACGGCTCATAACTACTTATTACTAGTTCTTATAAGGAAACTTCAAATTTTCTTAGTTTTCTTAAATTTTTCTAATCTCATGGATGTAATTGTTCACTATCTAATCTTTTATTATCATAAATATTAAATATTTTTATATTTTTTTTGAATTTTTTTTTGAATTTTTATGAGTTTTGAAAATTTCTGAATTTTTATGGATTTTGAAAAATTATTTACAAAAAATGATGAGCTAAAAGAAAAATATTTACACAAAATTTTTATGGGTTTTGAAAATTTTTGAATTTTTTATGGTTTTTTTTTAAAGAAATGTTTTGTGCTTATGCAAATGATATGCACATGATGCAAAACTAAGCACAAACCTCCCCCAAACTTGTTTTCAACAGTGTCCTCACTGTTGCCATCCTCTATATCTCGAAAAACCTGTAAGTCTGGGAGGAATTTATTAGTGGGGGCAAAATATATAAGTGAAGATCCTCCCCCAAACTTATTCGTGGCTCAAAATTTTTTTTGTAAAAATTTTCTTTTCAAGAGCCAGAAAAAAAAAATGTCTCCCCCCAAACTTGAGTTATGCAATGTTAAGCTTTGAAAATCACATGAGGGGGTCAAGAACCATTGGTCAATGCCAAGCTTTGTAAAGACCGAAAATCAACACAAACCATTCGAAGATTTTATCAATGCAGTGCTCGGGTTGGTGGAAGAAGAAGTGGGGAAAGGGTAAGTGGTGGAACAGAATGTGTGTGCGTCTCATTTTAGAGAGATGATGCAATGAATGTGATGGATTACTCGCATTCTTCTTACAATTCAGAAGAAGGGGTGGAGGTTCAATTTCAATGATTGGGACATGATTCATTTCAACACCCGTGTTATTCAGAAATGCGAGTTCATCAGCAAAGATCTCCTCAAAAGTATCATCAATACCCCGAAGAATAATGTCATCACAAAGTGCGGGGTGATCTTCAGACTCTAAAAGCAGTTCATAATCGGTGTTAGTTGTGTTGCGCCACGGCAGCGCCCCGGCCGTCTATCCGAGGCCAAAATGCGGAATCAAAATTTTTCTTAACTTTTAAACTGGCACTACCGCGGACAATAAAACCCGGATCGTAACCATTAACGTAATCCTAGCTATCAAGAGAATGGGGTAGAAGCTATACCGAGCGATCCGTGTCCTCCGGTCTTCGTCTCCACTCCGATCTCCCGCGGAATCCCCGTCCGTCACCTCCTCGTCGAAAAGGCACCACGTAGCCGATATCTTTTACGGGCTCCAACCTCTGGACCGAGGCAACTCGGGCGCGAAGTTGGCTAGCCGACACGTCCAAGGGTACTGTAGGTTGCAGTGTAGAACCTTGTCTCTTTAGGGTCATGGAGTTGCCATAAAGATGATGGAGAAGAGAAAGAACTTTTGAAGAGGAGGAAGGTGTATCATATTTTCAAGCATGAAGAATGAGAGATGAATAAAAACCATACTAGAAAAAGAACTCTATCTCTCTCATATCAAAAAGTGGCCGGCCCCAATACAATGAGAATGAGATGGAGAGCAAAAACAAGAAGGGAGGTGAGTGTAGGAAAAATTTAATGGTGACCACACCCAAGGGAAATGATAACCATCTCAAATCACATTCTAATCTCATTTAATGCAAGAAAGAGATGGAAATAGAATCTAATGATACTATTAACCATCATGATGCCACCAATATGCAAGAAACCCCTCCATAACAAGTTATTTGCAAACTTGCAAATAACCCCCTCAATCGGAAAGTCCGGCCGGGAAGGAACAAAGAAAAACCGGCCGGAACGGAATACAAACTGGCAACTTCAGAAAACTGATCCCGCAATAAATTAGAGGAAAACCCCGCGACTGCATATACATGCCCGCATTTGTATTCCCACTGAACACAAATGCAAAGAGACAAAATCTACACTGTCCAATACTAGGATCCGGCTTAAACCAAAGCCGGCTAGTAAAATCCGTCCGATCACGATTCGTGCAATACCGCACGTATCTGATCGAACCCTGCTATATCTCCATACGGCCTCTACAGCGTTTCGCCCGAAACTTGAGTAACTGTGTGTGGTGGACTCTAAAGACTCGTCAATACTATGGCTGTGGATTTAACCACTAGCACGTCAGAGGTATTAGCCATACGTGACGGGCCACCAGCTATTGACCAAAAGGGACGTCGATGAGCGAACTCATCCTAACACCCTACTGAGCCTGTCAGTGACAATATTCGTAAAGTCCGGTCCGTTCGTCTATGAGTATCGCATGGCGGGCCTAGGGGGTTGGTAAAAGTCAGACCCCCAAAAGCGGTACAAGTCGTGTCGGAGTGTAGCCCAGAACACCCTGAGATACTACTGGAATACCTACCAGTAAATCTCCTGCCTCGGCCGAGGGCTTTGTGTAATGGCTCTCCTAGACACAGCGTGACCTCACCCCCAATACCGGGAGAGATGAACCCCTGCAGATCCGCTCACTGCCTCCATGTGGCTCGGGACTGTACCCAACTAAAACCTGTTTGCACGACTCCTTTGAGCCATGGTAGGGTAGTAATCAAAGTACAGTGGGAACTCACACGAGACAAATGACGATCTCAGGTCGATGAACTAACCTGTACACATGTCACCAGGGAACTGCCATCTGACGTCTGGTATTAGACCAGCTAGCATATTCCCGGCGAGTCCTGTCCAGTGTACTCATAACCCAATGAGCACCTGTATACATCTTAGGTGAACCAACTGACACCAGTGGCTTGTGAGACCGGCCCCCGCCCCTCGTCGGGGTCTCGACTGTATACACTAGTCTACTAATGGAGTATCGATGCCCAGTCTCGAAACTCCCACTACTAGGGACCTTTTAAGGATTTGCTTATAGACTCCAGCTCCCACGTATATGATCGCCCTCATACTGCTGGTTGTCAAGCAAGAATCCTAAGGGCTCTATCAGCGTGCAATAGTGACCTATCAGGTCACCTAAAGCAGTACACGATGATAAAGATAAACCAGATAGCATACTATCATCTTGAGTAAGACTGTCCTACTGGGATAGGTCCTCCCTCAATCATTGCAATCACGTGCCTGTGATCCAATAATTGACTCTGAGGGCACTACCTCCAACAATCTCCCACTTGCACTCAAGGCTAATTATTGCGATGTCGTATACTTACAGCCTGTGTGATACCGAACACCCAACTCCTCTACTAATCAGTTTCACAAAGCCCGTTTGCGAAACTATTGCGTTCGAGGAATAGCCTCAGTGAGTGGATCCGCTTTGATGTTTCTTTCTATGTCTCTCTATATCTCAAGTTCGCGGAGAAAGCCATCTCTCGAAATGAGCAATACCTGTCTTGGAATGTCTGGATGTCTGATGGGACCTAGTTCATAAATGAACTCTAAATCCAAACTTCTTAGACTGTATCGTCAACTGAACTTAATCAGTATCCTGCGCCATGCCTCCCTCAGTATCCGCCTGGACCACCTGTCCAAAATACTGCCCCTCGTCAGAGGGATAACTATAACTCTGACGGCCACCCTGTCGTCCAGGTCACCTTGGAAGCCTGGAATGATAACCGTCTCCTAAAGGAGGCTGCCGTTATCAAATCCCTAGAACACGCACTTATGTCCTAAAACAGCTTCCGATCGTTTCTCCAGGATTGGATTAATATCAAATTATTGCATCTAATGCAAGAACAACATCTGGTGTGGTACTTGACATCTTATGATTGACTCAATTGCCTAAGCAAGTGATCTGCCAATCATGCACATCCCTCTCTACTTTAGTTTATAAGACACCTTTAGAGAGGGTGACTCCATCACCTGCAGGTACACTACCGTGCCAGGAGTCGACCATTCTAAATACTCATAGAATGCTTGTCAAAGTACCCAGATTAGGAAACCACCCAAATCTAGATCTAAAACCATAGATCCAGTAACCAGAATGTCTGATATAATATCCACGTCCTATGTGGAGAAACTACTGTGTGACAACCAAAGTATAACCGATCGTAGTTTAGGAATATCACTTCCTACTCTGTGTATGTCATCCAAATACCAGGACATCACACCCTACTACCTTCTTAACAGATCCATCCCCTATTCTAATGAAGTCAAACCTATGACAGTCACATCAGAAATAGATGATCTATCTCCGCTATATCTGCTTTAGTCTATAAATAGACATAAGCCACCTGTCCACCAATGCTTCCGCTGCTCCCACTGACCACGACAACCCTCTGGCAGAGTCATATACGCGTACACTTCTAAAGCAAGTTTAGAACGACGCTATACTCATCCTCCTGCCGGGTCTCACAATCTAGAATCAACAACAATGGCAAGTCTGGGTAAACAAGAACCTCCCTGTCACCGTCCTTGAGTATACCGAAATACCTCTCGGGTGCCTGAGGTTACCCACTTTATCTGCGGAGTGGCCAATGGAATGTCAAACCAGGTTGAATCTTTAGGTTCCTATCAAATTTTCAGTAATCGTTTGAGGTTCTGGAATCACTTCCAGTTCTACCATACTCCCACTACTGTTTTCTGAAAAAATCCAATTTTATTAAAACTGTGGCGAGTCAAGAACAATATCACTATTGATCTTCCAGATGGTAGAATATCAACCCTCGTCATAGCCTGGGTTAACCCACAAACAGCCATTACAGAAACGTGCCTTGAGTTATCCAGAGTCTGATTTTAAGCATAAGCCAGACAACTCCACGTATCTTAACAATGTCAAGATATGAACTGTTCTATATCCAATACAGAAACAGAGGCACTGATTTAATTGAACCAGATTCAAATAATGCAGCTGTCTCCAGTACATGTCAATTAAATGGAAAGAGGCCGATCAGCGTTACTCAACTTAGAAATGCTTCCAATTATGAGTAACCTGAAAGAGAAGCAAGTTCTCTTAATCATTACTATCAACTGAATACCATGCACAAGTATCTACATCTTCGATCACTTTGAAGAATCCCGATACTTGCAATACCTGGTTCTCTACTTTATTCATATACCTATAACTTCTCAAAATTCGGACCCTGTGTTTCTACGAAACACCTGTCTGAAAACTAGAGAAGTCACAAGTAAACAAAATATAGTACGAGTACCTACCCCTCTATCCTAATGGACACTGGACAACATACAATGCTCTGTATAAGTCCCCTGAGTTTAATAACTCATTCACTGTGTGTCGTAGGTTGAAAACTGTACTATGGTTATGAAGAATTACACCGCTGTTTAATGCTCCTTACCTAACCATCCACTGATATAGGTAAATGTCATAGACATAATTTCAAAAAGGTACATCTCACTCTATAAAAAATAGACGTACAGATATATCAATTTGAAATTGGTGCATAACAACGGATATTCAAAACCAAATATTTGCCGTCTGGCAAACAATCCAGGTGACTTTCTCAAATATCACCAATTACAACGAATCCCGATATAATGAGGATGATCACCTAATTCCCAATAACTTACTCCCACTCATCATCTGTAAAACCATACAGATGTGAGAATCAAACCTGGTAAATACATACCCTGGAGCAAGTGTCTAATTGGGAAATCAGTTTTCTTTTAACAGTCCACAGTGAAACTGAAACATTGAAATGTTTCGATAGGGTATCCCGGTATTCCTAGTAATGCCTCTTCCATTATCCAGATTCACAACTATAACCGTATAATTCTTTGCTATCTCTCCAAATCCCTTTATATGTCTTTAGTCATTACCTTCTGCACACCCCTTTAGGCCAAATGGTTTTCTTCCTTCCCTACCGTTCGGCACCAGCCTATGGTTTGGAAGAAGACTATCCAATAAGCATAAAGGGTGTACTGTCCTAATCCTAGGAGCACTCGCAATGCGAGAGAAGGTGAAGATAAAAGACAACCGAATGAACCTTATTCCTATTTCTCCTGAACCAGGATCCATCCCCGAACTGGAACAAGTTCCTTTCGAGTTCGTATATAACCATACGATGGATTATCCAATAAACTGGGATCTTCGTAGTGATACGGAGTGTCCTGGAGAAATACAAAGGTGATTTAGGATTGGCGAAGAAATATTTGGTTTGGTCGTGAATAGCAGTCGCAATTTACTTTGCCCTCTTACTAATCCCTTTCTTTGTCTTTACTTAATACCTTCTGTACACCGTTTAGGCTAATTGGTTTTCTTCATTCCACACCGTTTGGCACCAGCCTAAGGTTTGGAAGAAGACTATCCAATTTGCGTAATAGGTGTACTATCTCCTAAGCCAAAGAGTACTCGCAATATGAGAGAGAAGGTAAAAGGAAAAGACAACTGAATAGTCCTATTCGTTTTCTCCAGAACCGGAAACCATCCTCGAATTCCTTCGAGTTCGTATATAACCATACGATGGTTTTGTCCAATGGAAGTGGACGTTCGTAGTAATACGGGGTGTCCTGGAGAAAAGGGTAAAAGTAGGAGTGGCAATGAGGTTTGCAACTCTGACAATCCAAAAGCCAGGGTTAAGAAGCTTCGGTTAATTTTGGTCACTGAGTCATAGTCTAGGGTCGGGTCAATGGTCACTGCCAAAGAAAGAGAGAAAAGAAACACTCAGCGTGCACTCTAACCTAGATCAGAATGGTTATCACTTTATCTAATCAGGAAACCTCCCACTGTAACCTCAAATTCTTCTCCAAACCTGAAAGAAGAATTAGTCGGGATCACCCGAGGAGTAAACCAACTCATCAGTGGGAATCGGGATCCAACTATCATCGCATGATAACTTGACGGAATCCACTCAAGTCACCACACTCCAGAAGGTATGCGCATGCCTGGCAAGTTTCAGTTTCTTTAGAAACTCCCGATGTGTGTTTTTACCCCTAGGTCCCAAGTGGCCTTGACTGAGCCAACATATCAAAGGATCCTAGTCAAGTTCAACCCGTCATTATCTTGATTGCATTAGACCCACCCGCACGAGTCCTTGACTGAGCCAAAATGACCGTACGACTGTCCTAACCAATCACATATCCATAAGACAGAAAAGCATTACAGAGCTACCGCACACTACGCCTCAGCTGAGCACGACATACGTAGCACGAATACTAAGCAATACTAATCTGAAATGACGGAGGGCTACGGCTGGTTTTTGGCGAAAAACCTTTAACGTAATGAACTTGATATCGTTGAAGGAACCGGATAACTTTTTAAAAAAATATAGTGACGAAAACCTTTGCTAAAGAGGTCACTCCCGGTGAAGGGATCTCGGCTCTTTCCCCGTAGAATGAGGTGCAGGATATTCCAACTGAATACCACGATGCAAAGCAAAAGTAATCGACTATAGTGAAGTTATTGCTCTGACGCAAACTTCTGTCCAAGGGGTCACTCCCGGTGAAGGGATCTCGGCCCTTGCCTCGTCGACTGAGGTGCTGGATATTCATAACCGAATACCACTATGCAAAACAAAAGAGAACGTCGTTGCAATAACAGTTTTTTGAAAAATGTTCCGACAACATCAGAAAAGGTTTGTTTAGCTTGCATTGATCTGAATCAACGCAGTCCCATCAATTGATCACACCAATAAAGAACGAAAATAATGATGTACGTATATGCCATCCGCATTCGCCACTGGGTCCCGCCATCACCCGTTAGCTTACTTAACTAACGACAGAGCGGGGACTGGACTAGCGCGGGTGTAAAACATATACAACATCTACTAGTATATATATCAATATATAATATTCGCTCAAGGCGTGATAAAATGCAACATCACAGAAATGTACAGCATCACAGAATAATACAGATATCTGGGATCCCCGGGTTTCATAGAGCCGCTACTGAAACCCGACGTTCCTCTGGTCGTGTGGATAGCCTGTGCAATGAAAACGTAGACCCCTACGGGCGCGGCAAGTTACCCGCCAAAATCTGAAGCGAGGAAGCCCCCTTCAGCAACGTGAATGGACCACCCAGCACTTCACGGAATCCGGTAACTTGAGCACCCCTCCTGGGTCAACCTATACCCCCTACGAGTGCGGCGAATAGCCCGCTAATTCTAGAGTAAAGCCCCCTCCGTCTCAACGCCATGAGATGCGGGCTTGTTGCCCTCTAGAACCCGGCTATCCGTGCACCCCTCCGCGGGGTAATCCTAGTACAGAAAGTAAAATATACATACAACTGGTACATCGACCGCAGCCAGGTTGTGCCCCAAAAGAATAATACAAACAGGCAGTGACGGCAGTCCACATGTCGGACGCTCGCCCCGCAATATCAAATGTACATATAAAACAAAACTGTACTACCACTGCAACCAGGTTATCCCCACAACCGATCCGTGACATCATAGCACAATACAGAACATCAACGTGAATGTCACGTTCGCAAATCCGTCTAAAAGGGCTATAGCAGTTAGACAGGATTTACCGATCAAATGACATTCACGGTCGCAGATATAATGTAAATACTGTGAACTAGCGTGTTTAAAATTTCCGATCGAACAAATTTACCAAGTGGGCCCCAAAGCATTATGTAGCACTTACAGAAAATCTGGGCCCAAAAATAATATTCCAGAAACCCTATTTTCTAGTGTAAGACAATATGGAAAAATTTGGTGCAGTGAGGAGCCTAAGTGGCGGCAAAACCGCGGCCCAAGCATGGCTTTGGCCGTGGTTCCGCGGTGGGATGATGGATTCAGGCGACCAAATTTTACAAGAATTCTTATACTTCTCTGCACATCATTCTGCAACTACCTGAAAATTTTTAGAGTCCAAAAAATTTCGACAGAAACCTGATGTGCACGAAATACGGTTTTTGGGATTTTTGTTCGATCGGGACTTTAAACATACTAGAGCAAGCTAGACTAGGTTAATGGCGTGGCTCTGATACCATGTTGCGCCACGGCAGCGCCCCGGCCGTCTATTCGAGGCCAAAATACGGAATCAAAATTTTTCTTAACTTTTAAACTGGCGCTACCGCGGACAATAAAACCCGGATCGTAACCATTAACCTAATCCTAGCTATCAAGAGAATGGGGTAGAAGCTATACCGAGCGATCCGTGTCCTCCGGTCTTCGTCTCCACTCCGATCTCCCGCGGAATCCCCGTCCGTCACCTCCTCGTCGAAAAGGTACCACGTAGCCGATATCTTTTACGGGCTCCCACCTCTGGACCGAAGCAACTCGGGCGCGAAGTTGGCTAGCCGACGCGTCCAAGGGTACTGTAGGTTGCAGTGTAGAACCTTGTCTCTTTAGGGTCATGGAGTTGCCATAAAGATGATGGAGAAGAGAAAGAACTTTTGAAGAGGAGGAAGGTGTATCATATTTTCAAGCATGAAGAATGAGAGATGAATAAAAACCATACTAGAAAAAGAACTCTCTCTCTCTCATATCAAAAAGTGGCCGGCCCCAATACAATGAGAATGAGATGGAGAGCAAAAACAAAAAGGGAGGTGAGTGTAGGAAAAATAGAATGGTGACCACACCCAAGGGAAATGATAACCATCTCAAATCACATTCTAATCTCATTTAATGCAAGAAAGAGATGGAAATAGAATCTAATGATACTAGTAACCATCATGATGTCACCAATATGCAAGAAACCCCTCCACAACAAGTTATTTGCAAACCTGCAAATAACCCCCTCCATCGGAAAGTCCGGCCGGGAAGGAACAAAGGAAAACCGGCCGGAACGGAATACAAACTGGCAACTTCAGAAAACTGATCCCGCAATAAATTACAGAAAAACCCCGCGACTGCATATACTGTAGGGTTGCTATGCACGTGCACAAGGGTCTACGAGGCATCAGCCATGCCCGATTAAAAATTTAGCCGTGCCGAACAACCCGAATACGGATCTTTAAACTAGAGATTAGGCGAAAACTAGCATGCTAAACATTTTAACACTAAGTGAGAGTGATTACAACCTTTGTAGATCCGGTCCTTCACTTCATATGCTCCGTGTTGTGGTCCCTTCGCTGCGATCATCAGTTTCCGGACTCTCGAGAGGTTCCACGAAGAGAAAGATGCAAGCTTTGCTTCCGATCTTCGATACAAAGATGATCTACCTTGAAGTTTCGTTAACACAAGCTAACACTTATGAAATGATGTGAACACCCTCATCTAAATGGCAAGGGAAGATGAGGATGATGAAGTAGGATTTTTTGCTCTCTTTATTTATCTTTTTCTCATATTTATTCATCACTTTAGAAAAATCTAGAAAGCTTTTTCATGAAGAGAATGAAGGAAGAAGATGAACAATGATAGAATTATATTAAACCTTTTGTGATGAATAATAATAGACTTTGATAAGGTTAGAAATGCAACCATGGTTTAAGTAACCATTGTAGATAATTAACTAGGGTTAGGGTTTAGGGTTGAGTTAAAGAAATATCTTGCAAAATATCTTTTCCAAAACAAAAAAGAAAACCTTCTAGAAACTTCTAGAAATGATTAACCCTAATCAAACTCTAATCATGTTTAATCTCCACTAAACATGTTGCATTAATAACCATATCATGTTACAATATTATATATCACATATATAATATTTATTGTAACAAAATAAAATAATACAATTAACATATATCGCATATATATCAATGTATTACCCGAGTGAGAAAAATAATCTTTTAGTGAGCTAATATTAGTTAATGTAATTTAATATATCATATATATTATTATACATTAAATTATCGAATCAACACTTGATCCGACAATCCGGCTATATCGCATATAACCGACTAATATATATCCGTACCGATTCATCGAATCAACACTTGATCCGATGACCCGGCTGATATCAAATATCGCGAGAATAGAATACGGTATCTCATATCGTATTATCCTCGGTCCCGCACATATCACATATGTGCTCCTACTCCGTTTTGCCTGAGTCAAGAAACCTCTGTGTATGACTCTAAAGAATCGCCAATACGCCGGCAGTAGGTGATGATCATATCAAACACCCACAAGCTGCAAGCGGTCAGCTAAACGTAACAGCTACCCAGGTATTGAGCGCTCAGAAGATCAACAAGCAAGCCTGTACATTCTCTTGTGAATCCAAACAGTAACACTCCCGTACAGTCCGGTCTCGTCGTCTGATATGTTGCATATCTCGCCTAGGGGTGGTAAACGTCAGACCCCAGTAGCTCGATAAGTCGTGTCGATATGAGGTCTATAACAGTTCGAGAAACTACTGATAACACTTACCAGTAAATCTCAGCAACCCTGGCCAGGGATTTCCGGTTATAGGCAATCGAACACAGCACAACATCAACTCCCTATACCGGGAGAGACGAATCCCCTCCTATCGCTCATTGCCTCCATATGATTCGGGACTGTACCCAAAAGCCACCTTTTTGCACGCCCTCTTGGACGTGGTATGATGGAAATCAAAGCACAGTGGGAATCACACAAGACTCTATGACGATCTCGGGTCAACAGACTACTCTGTACCAGTGTCACCGGAGAACTGCCATCTGACGTGTGGTATAATACCATCTGAGAGTTCTCGGCGAGTCCGTCCAGTGTACCTAGTCTCTACTGAGCACCCGTACACCATCCTTGATGTCAAACACCGATGGATATGGGATCATCCATCGCCCATCATATGGGTCAAGATGCGTATACGCTAGTCTACTCTAGTGTATCGATGCCCTGTCTCGATATACCCTCGACTAGGAACAGTTATAGGATGTACTCATCGACAACCGTGGCCCCACTAGTATGATCTCATCATAGTCCTAGTAGTCGAGTACATATCCTAAGGGCTTTATCAACATGTAATATAGAGACAATCAGAGTACATGTTAAGATAAAGTATAACCAGATAGTGTACTATCATGTCGAGCAAGAAAGTCCTCCCTATATATGTCCCAGCATCCACTACAATATACATCGTATGTACAGTAATGGCCTCTAGGGCATACATATAACTAACATATACATGCCCGCATTTGTATTCCCACTGAACACAAATGCAAAGAGACAAAATCTACACTGTCTAATACTAGGATCCGGCTTAAACCAAAGCAGGCTAGTAAAATCCGTCCGATCACGATTCGTGCAATACCGCACGTATCTGATCGAACCCTGCTATATCTCCATACGGCCTCTACAGCGTTTTGCCCGAAACTTGAGTAACTGTGTGTGATGGACTCTAAAGACTCGTCAATACTATGGCTGTGGATTTAACCACTAGCACGTCAGAGGTATTAGCCATACGTGAAGGGCCACCAGCTGTTGACCAAAAGGGACGTCGATGAGCGAACTCATCCTGACACCCTACTGAGCCTTTCAGTGACAATATCCGTACAGTCCGGTCCGTTCGTCTATGAGTATCGCATGGCGGGCCTAGGGGGTTGGTAAAAGTCAGACCCCCAAAAGCGGTACAAGTCGTGTCGGAGTGTAGCCCAGAACACCCTGAGATACTACTGGAATACCTACCAGTAAATCTCCTGCCTCGGCCGAGGGCTTTGTGTAATGGCTCTCCTAGACACAGCGCGACCTCACCCCCAATACCGGGAGAGATGAACCCCTGCAGATCCGCTCACTGCCTCCATGTGGCTCGGGACTGTACCCAACTAAAACCTATTTGCACGACTCCTTTGAACCGTGGTAGGGTAGTAATCAAAATACAGTGGGAACTCACACGAGACAAATGACGATCTCAGGTCGATGAACTAACCTGTACACATGTCACCAGGGAACTGCCATCTGACGTCTGGTATTAGGCCAACTAGCATGTTCCCGGCGGGTCCTGTCCAGTGTACTCATAACCCAATGAGCACCTGTATACATCTTAGGTGAACCAATTGACACCAGTGGCTTACGAGACCGGCCACCGCCCCTCGTCGGGGTCTCGACTGTATACACTAGTCTACTAATGGAGTATCGATGCCCAGTCTCGAAACTCCCATGACTAGGGACCTTTTAAGGATTTGCTTATAGAATCCATCTCCCACGTATATGATCGCCCTCATACTGCTGGTCGTCAAGCAAGAATCCTAAGGGCTCTATCAGCGTGCAATAGTGACCTATCAGGTCACCTAAAGAAGTACACGATGATAAAGATAAACCAGATAGCATACTATCATCTTGAGTAAGACTGTCCTACTGGGATAGGTCTTCCCTCAATCATTACAATCACGTGCCTGTGATCCAATAATTGACTCTGAGGGCAGTACCTCCAACAATCTCCCACTTCCGCTCAAGGCTAATTATTGCGATATCGCATACTCACAGCCTGTGTGATACCGAACACCCAACTCCTCTACTAATCAGTTTCACAAAGCCCGTTTACGAAACTATTGCGTTCGAGGAATAGCCTCAGTGAGTGGATCCGCTTTGATGTTTCTTTCTATGTCTCTCTATATCTCAAGTTCGCGGAGAAAGCCATCTCCCGAAATGAGCAATACCTGTCTTGGAATGTCTGGATGTCTGATGGGACCTAGTTCATAAATGAACTCCAAATCCAAACTTCTTAGACTGTATCGTCAACTGAACTTAATCAGTATCCTGCACCATGCCTCCCTCAGTATCCTCCTGGACCACCTGTCCAAAATATTGCCCCTCGTCAGAGGGAGAACTATAACTCTGACGGCCATCCTGTCGTCTAGGTCATCTTGGAAGCCTGGAATGATAACCGTCTCCTAAAGGAGGCTGCCGTTATCAAATCCCTAGAACACGCACTTATGTCCTAAAACAGCTTCCGATCGTTTCTCCAGGATTGGATTAATATCAAATTATTGCATCTAATGCAAGAACAACATCTGGTGTGGTACTTGACATCTCATGATTGACTCAATTGCCTAAGCAAGTGATCTGCCAATCATGCACATCCCTCTCTACTTTAGTTTATAAGACACCTTTAGAGAGGGTGACTCCATCACCTGCAGGTACACTACCGTTCCAGGAGTCATCCATTCTAAATACTCATAGAATGCTTGTCAAAGTACCCAAATTGGGAAACCACCCAAATCTAGATCTAAAACCATAGATCCAGTAACCAGAATGTCTGATATAATATCCACGTCCTATGTGGAGAAACTACTGTGTGACAACCAAAGTATAACCGATCGTAGTATAGGAATATCACTTCCTACTCTGTGTATGTCATCCAAATACCAGGACAT
Source organism: Agapanthus africanus (assembly GCA_030015575.1). Classification (NCBI taxonomy): domain Eukaryota; kingdom Viridiplantae; phylum Streptophyta; class Magnoliopsida; order Asparagales; family Amaryllidaceae; genus Agapanthus; species Agapanthus africanus. The sequence continues at coordinate 669,941,007 of CM057341.1, read as the reverse complement.
CACACCCTACTACCTTCTTAACAGATCCATCCCCTATTCTGATGAAGTCAAACCTATGACTGTCACATCAGAAATAGATGATCTATCTCCGCTATATCTGCTTTAGCCTATAAATAGACATAAGCCACCTGTCCACCAATGCTTCCGCTGCTCCCACTGACCACGACAACCCTCTGGCAGAGTCATATACACGTACACTTCTAAAGCAAGTTTAGAACGACGCTATACTCATCCTCCTGCCGGGTCTCACAATCTGGAATCAACAACAATGGCAAGTCTGGGTAAACAAGAACCTCCCTGTCACCATCCTTGAGCATACCGAAATACCTCTCGGGTGCCTGAGGTTACCCACTTTATCTGCGGAGTGGCCAATGGAATGTCAAACCAGGTTGAATCTTTAGGTTCCTATCAAATTTTCAGTAATCGTTTGAGGTTCTGGAATCACTTCCAGTTCTACCATACTCCTACTACTGTTTTCTGAAAAAATCCAATTTTATTAAAACTGTGGCGAGTCAAGAACAATATCACTATTGATCTTCCAGATGGTAGAATATCAACCCTCGTCATAGCCTGGGTTAACCCACAAACAGCCATTACAGAAACGTGCCTTGAGTTATCTAGAGTCTGGTTTTAAGCATAAGCCAGACAACTCCCCGTATCTTAACAATGTCAAGATATGAACTGTTCTATATCCAATACAGAAACAGAGGCACTGATTTAATTGAACCAGATTCAAATCATGCAGCTGTCTCCAGTACATGTCAATTAAATGGAAAGAGGCCGATCAGCGTTACTCAACTTAGAAATGCTTCCAATTATGAGTAACCTGAAAGAGAAGCAAGTTCTCTTAATCATTACTATCAACTGAATACCATGCACAAGTATCTACATCTTCGATCACTTTGAAGAATCCCGATGCTTGCAATACCTGGTTCTCTACTTTATTCATATACCTATAACTTCTCAAAATTCGGACCCTGTGTTTCTACGAAACACCTGTCTGAAAACTAGAGAAGTCACAAGTAAACAAAATATAGTACGAGTACCTACCCCTCTGTCCTAATGGACACTGGACAACATACAATGCTCTGTATAAGTCCCCTGAGTTTAATAACTCATTCACTGTGTGTCGTAGGTTGAAAACTGTACTATGGTTATGAAGAATTACACCGCTGTTTAATGCTCCTTACCTAACCATCCACTGATATAGGTAAATGTCATAGACATAATTTCAGAAAGGTAAATCTCACTCTATAAAAAAGAGACGTACAGATATATCAATTTGAAATTGGTGCATAACAACGGATATTCAAAACCAAATATTTTCCGTCTGGCAAACAATCCAGGTGACTTCCTCAAATATCACCAATTACAACGAATCCCGATATAATGAGGATGATCACCTAATTCCCAATAACTTACTTCCACTCATCATCTGTAAAACCATACAGATGTGAGAATCAAACCTGGTAAATACATACCCTGGAGCAAGTGTCTAATTGGGAAATCAGTTTTCTTTTAACAGTACACAGTGAAACTGAAACATTGAAATGTTTCGATGGGGTATCCCGGTATTCCTAGTAATGTCTCTTCCATTATCCAGATTCACAACTGTAACCGTATAATTCTTTGTTATCTCTCCAAATCCCTTTATATGTCTTTAGTCATTACCTTCTGCACACCCCTTTAGGCCAAATGGTTTTCTTCCTTCCCTACCGTTCGGCACCAGCCTATGGTTTGGAAGAAGACTATCCAATAAGCATAAAGGGTGTACTGTCCAGTGTACTCATAACCCAATGAGCACCTGTATACATCTTAGGTGAACCAACTGACACCAGTGGCTTGTGAGACCGGCCACCGCCCCTCGTCGGGGTCTCAACTGTATACACTAGTCTACTAATGGAGTATCGATGCTCAGTCTCGAAACTCCCATGACTAGGGACCTTTTAAGGATTTGCTTATAGACTCCAGCTCCCACGTATATGATCGCCCTCATACTGCTGGTCGTCAAGCAAGAATCCTAAGGGCTCTATCAGCGTGCAATAGTGACCTATCAGGTCACCTAAAGCAGTACACGATGATAAAGATAAACCAGATAGCATACTATCATCTTGAGTATGACTGTCCTACTGGGATAGGTCCTCCCTCAATCATTGCAATCACGTGCATGTGATCCAATAATTGACTCTGAGGGCACTACCTCCAACAAGTTGTTGACCCGGACATCTCGGTGGAAGAGTCCGTATGTGTATGATATATAGTTGGGTCAAACAATAACGTATGAAAAGAGTCAAGATCGGTATCAGGAGGATCATCAAATTCGCTGCTGTCGACATCCATTAAGTCGACAGAACAGACATGAGCAGTAGGTTCGAAGGGTACACTTCCCAACTTGTAAATGTTCAGCTCTATTGACCTATTCCCGAAGGATAGGGTCATAAAGCCATTACGACAGTTGATGATAGCGTTGGAAATGGCCAAAAAGGGGCGACCTAAAATCACCGGAATTTGATTCCGGGGGTTCGCTACAGGCTGTGTATCAAGTACAATAAAATCCACAGGGAATACAAATTCCCCGATTTTTATTAACACATCCTCCAGTTCACCCCTATGTTTAGTGATTGATCGGCCAGCCATCTGGAGAGTGCAATGGGCTGATTTCAACTCTCCGATCCCTAGTTGCTCATAGACTGAGAAAGGAAGCAGGTTAACACTTGCGCCAAGGTCTAAAAGAGCACGGTTGATGTGTTTATCCCCAATAGAAATTGATATCGTAGGATATCCTGGGTCCTTACGTTTCTTTGGTAGCGGAGGGATAAAAGCAGTGCTAATGCTATTGGACATAAAGACCTTCTTTGGCATTTGAGTCTTCCTCTTCCTAGTGCATAAGTCCTTAAGAATTTTCGCATAAGCGGGGACTTGTTGAATCGCATCTAGGAGAGGGATGTTGATGTTAACATGTTTGAACATTTCCATAATTTTCTCCATATGTGGACTCGATTTGTTAGCCCTTAACCGGTTCGGGTAAGGTGCTTTAGCAATGAGCACTGGGTCCATCATAGGAGAAGGAAGTGGGGGTAGACGTGATCCCGAAAGAGGAGTGGGGATCGTCTGTGGAGGGATAGAAGAGGTCAGCTGAGGTGTCGAGCCTAGTGGGAAGTGAAGAATAGGCTCGTGAGAAGGCGGTGGGGTAAAAGAACAAGAATCAGAAGTGTGTATGTGAGGAAAGGTCTCAGCCAGGGTGTTGATAGGATTTTCAATATCATCAATTTCTTCCCCAACATGGTTTTCCAGCACTCTCCCAGATCTCAACGTGGTGATTGCATTCACATGATGTGAATAGACAGGATTGGGCAAAGATTGAGCTGGGAGTTTCCCTTTCTCTCTTGCACTCATTTCGGCCTTAAGTCGTGCAATCTCAGCTTCCATCATTTTGATACTCTCAGCTTGGGACGCTGAGTTTTTCTTTATCTCACCAACGGAAGACCCAACCTCGGCCGACACTTCCATAAAATTTGACAAGAGTATTTCATGGTTTGAGCGACTTGAGAGAACTCGTCAGAACAGGTCGACTGCATAGAATTAGATGGTGCAGGAAGGTTGACCTGGTTTTGGAAATTTTGTGACTGGTAGGGGTGCTGGGTGAGATGAAGTGGTTGTTGTTGTGGAGGAAGAGCCCTTCGGAATTGATTCGGGTTTGGAACCGTGTTTTGGGATTGGTTCCAGGCAAAATTCGGGTGATTCCTCCAACCCTGATTGTATGAGGAAGAAGAGGGATAGTTTCCAGGTCTTTGTTGAAGTGCAGCATTAATGTGACCTTGAAACTGAGAGTTTAATGGACATTCTTCCGTTAAGTGAGAAGGATCAGAACAGCACCCACAAACAGTTTTGGGGAGCGACATTGGGTTTAGGGAGGATGCTAAGAATTTGTGTTCCATAGCGTCGAGCTTCTTTTGCATTGCTGCCATCTCGGCTCGAACACCTATGGACACGTCTATTTGATGTACGCCACCCCTACTCGATGGCTGGGTTCCAGTCTCCCACTGTAGTGACTTTTCAGCGAACTCTTCTAAAAATTTCCATGCTTCCTCATCATCCTTGGTCATAAAGGTGCCTTGACACATGTTTTCAAGGTTTTGTTTAGTGGTAGGGTTACTGCCCTCATATATGATTCGGCAAAGGTCCCATCTCGGGATGCCGTGATGTGGGCATTGAACCAAAAGATCCTTGAATCGTTCAAAGCATTTAGAGAATGGTTCAGCTGGAAGCTGGGAGAATTGATATAGTTCGCTATGGATTCGAGCTGTCTTTTGCATAGGGTAGAATTTCTTAAGGAATGCCGCAACGAATTCTTCCCAATTCGTGATGGAGTGTGCGGTGGTGTTATACAGCCACTTCTCGGCTGTATCGCACAAAGTAAATGGAAGAAGTCGTAGACGCATGGCATCCACAGAAAGTTGTGATGTACCCATCATTGCGCATACGTTTTCAAATTTGGTAATAAAAACGTACGCGTCTTCAGTCTCGAGACCGTGGAATTTGGGTAGAAGGTTGATGTACTGGGGCTTAATCTCAAAGTTATCCCCGTTGGCTGGTGGAATGGATAAGCAGGTCGAGAGAGGACCTCGCAAAGGGTAGCACCTCTCTTGGAGAGAGATGCGGGGAGGATTCTGCGCACCAACGGACGGCGGCAGAGCAGCGGTAAAGAGGTTCGATGGAGACGGATCCATCAGTGTGGGTGTGGTGGGGGGTAAAAGAAAGGTAAATGGAGAAATACCGACTTCGGAATCGATCGAGGGGGCGTGGACAAGTCGGGCACTAGAATCCTGTGTCCAGCCTATCTTGCTCTAAAAGAGGTTAGTACAAGTGGCAGCGTGATTTATAATTAGGGGGATGAAATGAATGCGGTGTTTGTTTTGAAAAATGATACGGATTTTGAAAATATGATGCGATCACAACAAATGCAACAAGCAACCCTAAAATCTATGGTCACCTAGGTCAAAGCTCTAGACCGCTCCTAACTGCCAAAAGACAAGTCGCAGGATAAAATCCTTCACTGCCTCTTTGTCCCCCTGTGGCCAGGTAAGTGCCAGGTAAGTGGGAAGGTACTCCACTACGTAAGTAGTGGGCCTAATTAATAACCACTAGCCTTCGACACACTTGCCTTAGATACCACAAGCAAACGCGGATAAGCAATGAATCACCCATGGCCTTCTTCTGTCCTAAGTGAGCGCGACGGTCCTTAGTGTCATCTCTAGATATTTTTTAATTAATGAGAGTAATGCAGATGCAGGTTTGTGATTTTTGAGGCCTAGGAAGGGTAATGAACTCCCCACCTAATCTGGATTTGGCCGTGCCCCTTAATGTCCGTATTAATTATGCAAACAACCACAAAATCAAAAACAAGCACAATTTATTTTTCTTTTTGCGGCGCTGCGATATTTGCAAAGAATCCTGCAACAAATTGTTAATTGGAGCAGATTTTAGGAAGGAGATAAGAAAGATAGAAGTTACCTGCTAAACTTTTTCCAGAGAACCCCTTGAACCGCCGCGCTTCCACCGCAATTGTTGCCTTAGACCGCGGTTCCGCCGCGCCTCAAGCTCCTCTCTACACAAAAAATCACCAGAGCACTCCTGAACACCTCCTTAGCTCTCTGGAATTCTCCAAATAATTTTCCAATTTCACAGCAAGCTTCAGATTTCCTTGCAATTAACCACAACAACTCGTTTAGTGTTTTGCGCGAGTTTTGATCTCAAAATTTTAGATGGAATAAACTTTTCAACTCAAATTTCAAAAAATGAACAAATAGCACACGATCCCCGGCAACAGCGCCATTTTGATTGAATAACGATTTTCCGTTGTGTGTTGGTTTTTAGAAAATTGTATTTAGAAATCACAACCAAAAAAATATTTTGACCGCAATCAAAAACGGTGTCGGATGTAAATCGTTAGCGAGTGCGGATCGTCCACAGGGAAAGTGTAATCCGTTCAATTTTCGAATTAGATGAGTTGAAAATTTAAGGAAAAGAAAAGAAAACAATTCATGATTTGCATTTAAAGATCAAGAAATAAGAAAAATCTAGATCTAGAAAAGACATTAAAAACAAGAATTGAGATGTGTGATAATTTCCAACCAACAATCAAGATTAGAAGTATGGCTCGTAGGAGTAGATCGGATCTATAGATGTGATAAGATCTAAAAAATACTAATTCTTATCCATTAACGAATTGATACTAGATCGATGCAAATTCATCGAGGGTTAAGGATCTTGCGAGGAAATTAGGGATTTCGCAACTCATCCTTTGTCCTTTCAATGGATCGCATTCAAATTCTAGCTTCTAGTTAATCAAATGGTCAATAGTTGTTCCCTAGTTTCGAGTGAACACGATCAAGAAAGCATCATCTTGAAACTAGGTTATTAATCATTTGATTCACTAGAATTTCCAAACATTATAGGATTTAAGAATTGTAAAAATATCTAAATCATCATCATCTAAAGATCGTCACAACTCCTACACGAGCGGAGATTACCAAACATCATGATCACAAACACAATCACAAATTGAGATCTAATCATTATGCTTGAATTAAAAGATAACCAAGAATATAGAAAATTCACCTTTATTTATCGACAAATTTTGTTACAACTCTCTTGAATTTACAAAAGGAAGGAACTAGATCGTCGATTTCGGGTTCGCTCGGCTCCTTGAGTCGCGGATCGGCGTGGATCTCTTGCTCCGTTGGAATCCGGCGTCGCTTCTAAAGGTTGAAGGCTCTCTTGCTTGAATTGCTCTCGGGATCTTGATCTTGAATTTGAATTGGAATTGGGGTTTGAATTTGAGGCACAAGTTGTGTCACTCAACTTGTGGGTTGAAGATGGTGGTGATTCTTGAACAAACTTCACCCTAGATCTAGGCTCTCTTTTATAGACTTCCAAATTCTAGATCTAGGATTTGAAATTTAAATTTCCTTCCAAAAGTTTGTTAGCAAAAGATTTGAATTTCCCTCCAAAAGTTTGTTAAGAGAGCCTTCTAGAAATAGTTTGTTAAGCCGAGCCTTCTAGATAAGCCACGTGGAGTTTCTACAATGTTCTGGAAGCTTGGGCCGTTATTTTAGAGCATGTGAGGAAATTTGAACCAATGATGACGTCATCACGCCGCGGTTCCGCGGTGCAAGCAGGCTCCCGCCGTGGAACCGCGGCGCTTTGGAGGCCTTAGGGCTTGAAATTTCTACTGTGGCCTTGGGCTGATATGTAGGCCTTTCTCTGATATGTTGATTTTTATATTTCCTTCTGAATTGCTACCAGAGTTGAAATCATTAGTTGGTGTATTTTAACAACACTGTTTTCATAAATTTTTGCTCGGATTCTGCAATTTTCTGCACAGACTTCAAGACAAGAGTTGCACAATACAAGGATGATGCGATGCCATGATAAACACACAATTTTCCTAAAAGTGCCGGTTTTAAAGTCTAACACATGCAATCTGGTATTTCAGAGATGTTTTGCTAATATGTGCAATATGAATACCGAACACTTCTAGATGAGTGCAAATGATAGGGAAATTGCCGTGTTAAAAATGCAGTATTTTCGACTGATCAGGATTACTCTCGGGAAACTTTCTCACTTAACAATCAATGCTATAAGCCAAGTAGGTGTCCAGAAAGGTGTTAGAGGGGCTACGCCTCCAGGGAAAAGAGGTTATTTAATTAAGGAACTTCGCGAAAGCGTTGAAAAACCTCCCTCGAAGTACCAACACCGGCCTGGCTGAAATGTTAAGCAAATATTGTAACGTACGATTAAATCCTGACTAGTTCTTCTTTTAGGTTTTGAAGAAGGATTTGAGGGAACGGTGGAAGCCATCCTGTTTAGATAAAATGATAACTAATCTAAACTTGCAAGAAGCATATGCTAAGTGTTTTCCTTTCTCTCTCTAGCAGCTACCATGATAGGGTTAAAACTATTACTTGAAAAAAATATACTGATCGGGCAGAACTATAAAGATTGGCTAAGGAACGTCAACATTGCACTGACTTATGACAAAGTAGCATATGTTACTACCGCTATTCCTCCCCTTATCCCAGGACCAGATTCCTCAGTTGTGGACAAGGAAGTTCGCAAAACCTGGGATCTAGATTGTGAGCGAGCTAAATGTATCATGCTGGCGTCCATGAACAATGAACTCCAGAAACAGTACGAGAGTATGGATATTATATCCATCTTTCTCCATGTCAAGGAATTATATGGAGAGCACTCCCGTATCGCAAGGTACGAGACCTCAAGGAAACTCTTCCAGATGACGTTAACTCCAGGATCTCCTGTAGGAGAGCACGTCCTCAAAATGATTAGCCTCATTGAGGAACTCGCAAACATGGGATGCGTGCTACAGAATGATTTGTATATCGACTTGATTTTGCAGTCCCTTCCCCACACCTTCTCTCAGTTCGTGCTTAGCTTCAACATGCACGAAATGGAAGCTGATCTTGTAAAGCTCCTCAATATGTTGAGGGTAGCAGAGACCTCCTTGAAAAAGGAGAAGACCCCCGTTCTGTATGTTGGCCAATCATCCTCTTCTAAATCTAAAGCGAAAGCTAAAGGGAAGAAGAAGATGAAAGCCACCAAACCGAAGGGTGGGGTCAAGAAGGTGCAGGGAACGAACAAGGCAGGAAGGGTGAAAGAGGATATAAACGAATGCTTTTATTGTCATAAGCAAGGGCACTGGAAGAAGGACTGTATAGCCTTCAAAGCCAAGGACAAGAAGCTAGCTGTTGCTTCTGCTTCAGGTGTGTTCGTAATCGAAAATTGTCTTTCAGTAAACTCTACATCATGGGTACTTGATACCGGTTCTGGTTCTTACATCTGTAATTCATTGCAGGATCTGAGAAATAGTAGAGTGCTGGGGACAGGTGATATGACTCTCCGGATGGGCAATGGAATGCATGTAGATGCTATTGCAATAGGGGAATATAACCTAGGGTTGACTAGGGGGCACATTTTGGTGTTGTACAGCTGTTTTTGTATTCCCAGTATGTTGTGTAATATTATATCAATATCTTTGTTATCTAATGAAGGATATAATTTTGCGCATGAAAGAAATGTCATAAACATTCTCCTAAATCAAGAACTGATTGGGTATGGCACACTGGAAAATGGCATATACATACTTAATCAACATCGAATTTTCAATATTCAAAACACACTTAAAAGAAAAGCTCCAGATTCAAATCAAGCCTTCCTATGGCATTGTAGACTTGGTCATATAAACGAAACAAGGTTGACTAAGTTACATAAAGATGGATATCTAGATCCGTTTGAATATTCATCATATGCAACTTGTCAATCATGTATCAAAGGAAAAATGACCAAATCTCCGTTCACCGGACACGGAGCAAGAGCCACAGAACTCTTGGGACTTGTACACAGTGATGTATGTGGTCCAATGTCTATATATGCGAGAAGCGGTCACTCCTACTTCATCACTTTTACTGATGACTTCTCTCGGTATGGACATGTGTTCTTAATGAAACATAAATCCGAGGCTTTTGAGAAGTTTAAGGAGTATAAAAATGAACTAGAGAAACAAACTAGTAAAAGCATCAAGACACTTTGATCTGATCGGGGTAGAGAATACTTAAGTACCAGTTTCCTTGAATGCTTAAAAGAGAATGGAATTCTCTCTCAGCTTACTCCGCCTTATACACCTCAGCATAATGGTGTATCAGAAAAGGGGAATCGCACGCTATTAGATATGGTGTGTTCAATGATGAGTAGTGTTGAGTTGCCACTTTCCTTTTGGGGATTTGCTCTAGAATCAGCATCATACTTATTGAATAGAGTTCCAACTAAGTCTGTGCCTACCACTCCATATGAAATGTGGAGCGGGAAGAGACTATATCTCAAGTATATCAAGATATGGGGGTGTCCGCCATATGTTAAAAAGCATAGACCGGACAAGCTCGATGCACGATCGGTTTTGTGCAATTTTGTAGGATACCCCAAACATTCAAGGGGGTACATGGTCTACCACACTGAAGAACAAAAGGTGTTTCTCGCTCGCCACATTGTCTTCTTAGAAAGCGAATTTTTGCAAAAGAAATTAGTGGGAGCGCGGTAGAGCTGGAAGAAATTCCAGAACCTCAAACTGCTACAGAGGACTTAGTAGAATCTCATATTTCAATAGAACATGACGAACCAACACCACTCCGCAGATCTAGTAGGCTTTCTCATCCTCCTGAGAGATACTATGGTTTTCTTCTAAATGGGGATCGAGAGGATTGCATCATCGATGATGATGAGCCTACTAGTTTTCAGCAGGGTATCACGAGTATTGACTCGGTGAAGTGGCTGGATGCTATGAGATCCGAAATGGAATCCATGTACACCAATAAAGTATGGACTTTAGAAGTTGCTCGTCCTGGGGTGAAACCAGTTGGATGCAAATGGATCTTCAAAAAGAAGATTGGTGCACTTGGACAAGTGGAAACCTACAAAGCTAGACTCATTGCAAAAGGTTTTCGTCAAAGACCAGGATTGGACTATGATGAAACCTTTTCACTTGTAGCTATGCTTAAATCCATTCGGATCCTGCTTGCCATTGCTGCCTTCTATGACTATGAAATCTGGCAGATGGACGTAAAAACAGCTTTTCTAAATGGACATTTAGAAGAGAGTGTTTATATGGATCAACCAGAAGGTTTCTTAGACAGTGGGAGCAGCGGAAGAGTGTGCAGGTTGCTTAAATCCATCTATGGATTAAAGCAAGCATCGCGAAGTTGGAACATCTGCTTTGATGAGACAGTCAAAGAATTTGCCTTTATCAAAAATGTAGATGAACCATGTATTTATAGGAAGATTGTAGAAGGAGCAGTAGTCTTCCTCGTTTTGTACGTCGACGACATACTACTGATAGGGAATGATGTCCCTATGCTATAATTAGTAAAGCTCTTCTTGTCACAGAAATTCTCCATGAAAGATTTGGGTGATGCAACCTACATTTTGGGTATTAAGATCTATCGTGATAGATCTAATAGAATGTTAGGACTTTCACAGTCCAAGTATATTGACACTATACTAAAGAGATTTAGTATGGAAGATTCCAAGCGCGGTAATATGCCCGCTTGTTACTGGATCACCCTCTCTAAAGAGATGTCTCCAAAGACTGATGAAGAGAGGGCTCGCATGGGTATTATACCCTATGCTTCGGCAGTAGGATCTATAATGTATGCGATGTTATGTACAAGACCAGATGTAGCTTACGCACTTGGTGTGGTAAGCAGGTATCAGTCTGACCCAGGTGAGAAGAGGGACCTCCAGGTAGAGGCTTTTACCGACTCCGGCTTCCAAAGTGACAAAGATGATTCTAAATCCATTTCGGGTTTTGTATTTACCCTCAATGGAGGGGCGGTATGTTGGAAGAGTTCCAAACAGGATACCGTCGCAGACTCAACTATGGAGGCTGAGTATATAGCTGCTAGTGAAGCCACAAAAGAGGCTGTCTGGATGAGGAAGTTCATCTCTGAACTTCAGGTGGTTCCGTCCATTGCCAATCCAATACCTTTGTATTATGATAACAATGGGGCTGTAGCATTAGCGAAGGAACCGAGGTCCCATCAGAAATCTAGGCATATCTTAAGGCGATTTCACCTGATCAGGGAGATCGTTGATCTTCGGGAGATCGTTGATCTTCGGGAGATCGAGGTATGGAGAGTGGACACAAAAGACAATACGGCAGATCCATTCACCAAGGCCATCCCTCAAGTCCAGTTCGATAGGCTGTTTGAGATGTTGGGCATGCGGTATGCTAGCAACTGGATCTAGTGCAGACAGTGGGTACTCATTGCGCCAATTATAGGACTTAGTTCAAGTAGGAGATTGTTGGATATATATGCCCTAGAGGCCTTCATTGTATAGGATACTAGGGATATGTATGTACATGACAGTCTTGCTTAATATGATAGTATGCTATTTGGTTTGTCTTTATCTTAACATATGATATATTTTGCGTAGTATTCATATATATATATACATGTGATAAAGCCCATAGGGTGTTTGCCTGACTACCGGCGTTGTGATGGCAGTCATACTAGTGGGAGCTGGATAGTCAAGAGGCACATCCTTAAATGTCCCTGGTCGCAGGAGTATCGAGACTGGGCATCGATACTCCGGAGTAGACTGGTGTATACATATCTAGACCCTGAGGAGGGGCGATGGATTGGTCTCGCAGCCATTGGTGGAGTGCACCTAAGATTGTATACAAATACTCACTGGGTGTGAGTACACCGGACAGGACTCGCCGAGAACTGACTGGATGGTATTTATACCTAACGTCAGATAGCAGTTCTCAGGTGACATGTATGCAGATAGTCCGTTGACTTAAAGTCGTCAATTGTCTTGTGTGAGTTCCCACTGTGCTTTGATTACTACCCTACCACGGTTCAAACGAGTCGTGCAAACAGGTTTTAGTTGGGCACAGTCCCAAGCCACGTGGAGGCAGTGAGTGACTATTAGGGATTCGTCTCTCCGGGTATAGGGAGTTGATATCGCACGGTGATCGGTTGGTCATTACCATAAGTCCCTGGCCAGGACTGATTGAGAATTACTGATAGATTGATTAGTGGATTCTCGGATGGTGATTGAGCCATGCCGACACGACTTGTACGGTTATTAGAGGTCTGACGTTTACCACCTCCCTTGACCATACATGCGATACTCTTAGACGAACAGACCGGACTGCACGGATATTGTCACGGACAGGCTCAGTAGGAGTTCGGATGGGTATCCTCATCTGCCTTCTTATCGACATCTACCTGGGGACCGTTACGTACAGCTAGTGCCGCTTGCGGTCTGTGGTTAAACCCACTGCCAGCGTAGTAGTCGAGTCTTTAGAGTCCCACACAGTGTTTTCCCAACTCCAGGCGAAACAATATAGAGGTCGTACGGTTTTACGACAAGGGTTCGGACAAATACGTGTTTAAACGCACGTACGACATTCGGACAGTTTTTACTAGACGGCTTTGCTTTAAGCCAGATTCTAGTATTATGTTATTGGATTTATACAGTCTAAAGTTTTTCCGTGTTTTCACGGATGGGAGGGGTGTTCTCGTAATTTCCGGGAAGCTTCTAGAAGCATGGTGACTTGAGGGGTTTAGGTGGCATTATCTTTAATGATATTGTGACTCATAATGTGTGATTCACTATGTAATTAATGCATTATTAAATGCTTAATGACTCACATAGTGAATCACTCATAATACATTTATGTAGCATGATGAATAATCTCTTATTATTCATATATTGATTTATTCATTATGCTTCATATATCAAGTGAGAAACAATTTCATTTTTATTATTCTAGTTCACCTTCTCTCTCCTCAAGCTCACTCTTTCTTCAAGCTCTAATCTTACCACTCATGAGTTGAGAACAAGGATTAGAAAAGACTAAACATTCCACAACCTAACTCTATATGATCTAAGTTCCTTTGATTAGCAACTAGAGAAACTTAGTTACCTCAAATTTTGAGGTGAAGCTTGGATTAGGGTTCTCGGGTGGATCATCTATCACTTAGAGGAGGCCGAGGAGGACGTAGAGATCGTAAAGACGAAGGACACGAATCGCTAGGTATAATCTCTTTACATAGTAGTTTAGAACTTCTATGGTAGTTGTTAATTATCGTTTAGCAAAGATCTTCGGTTAGTCGATGTATGCTTCAAGAACAAGATCGTTTTTCATATTTCCGCCTCCCCGCAACTCGTGGGGTGTTGCACATCGACTTACACTATATGAGCAGTAATCATGCATCAAGTACGATCTAACAACATCTCTTAAAGATAAGCAGGGTATGCAATAATCGTGCATAGCAAATGCAATCTAATGACATCTATATAGGATGAGCAGGGTATGCAATAATCGTGCATAGCATGTGAAATCTAATGACATCTATATAGGATGAGCAGGGTATGCGATAATCGTGCATAGCATGTGAAATCTAATGACATCTATATAGGATGAGCAGGGTATGCAATAATCGTGCATAGCATGCGAAATCTAATAACATCTATATAGGATGAGCAGGGTATGAAATAATCATGCATAGCATTTGAAATCTAATGACATCTATATAGGATGAGCAGGGTATGCAATAATCGTGCATAGCATGTGTACTCTATCAGGTACAACAGATACAGGATGAGATATAAAATACTGAATGCTGAGCATGGGAATAATTAATATCTACACGAAATATCAACGTGGAAAATAATCGGCGTCCATCCATATACCCAAATCATGTAAATCTCATAGAATCATGGGTGCCTAGCATCGACACACTAAAATATCATGAATCATCGTGTCTAGCATCGACACGCAAATCCTCCAGTACCGGGCTCCGTCTGCGGAATCGGCCCTCGGCCCCGGCAGTACGGCTCGGCCCGTATCCATCTCTCATCACTGGTCAGTATCCTCCGGATAACCGCCAGATCTAACCAATCACCGGTAGGTAGTAGTCCCTCCGCCAGGCTCACCGACTAACAATACGAGTCTTCTTGCCCCGGGGTACCGTACCGGGCCCACCATGTACCCGCAATCGGTGCCTACCGCTCCTCGAATCGGGTATACTCAACAAGCTCTCTGGAACAGAGAAAACTAATGGTGGACGCACTGAAATATCATATCAAGAGAAACCGGGTTTTTAAAATAGTGCATATTTTCTTAAAATAATACTCCGGTTCCCAAATCCAGAAATCACATAAATCCAAACTCAATGCGTAAATCCATGCAAGTATGAAGATATCAATATATGTGTGCACTGGTATGAATATACAGTGTGCATGTGCCCAAGTATGAAGATATCAATATATGTGTGCACTGGTATGAATATACAGTGTGCATGTGCGCAAATATGAAGATATCAATATATGTGTGCACTGGTATGAATATACAGTGTGCATGTACGCCAATATGAAGATATCAATATATGTGTGCACTGGTATGAATATACAGTGTGCATGTGCGCAAGTATGAAGATATCAATATATGTGTGTGTAAGTCCACGTTGCCCACCCCGGTTCTTACGGGGAGGCGGAAACGGTAAAAAATGATTTTTTTTTGACACAAGGCAACATGGACTAAAAAGAGGATCTTTGCTAAACAAAAACCTAGCAAACTACATGAGGTTCTATCTACTATGCTAAAGAGATTATATCTCATGAAACCGGTCCTTTGAGTCTTCTCTCCGCTATCCTCCTCATCCATCCAAGCTCCGAGGATCGATCCGGATCTTGGTCACCTCCGCGGCCTCCTAGAGTCAAAGACGATCCACCCGAGAGTTTGTGTTCCGAGCTCCACCTCAAGACGAGGTAACTAGGGCAACAAGGTTGCTAAGCTTGATGTCCTAGGTTGTGTAGAAGAAGAAGATGGATGTGTTTGTCAATTTAGATCCTTATTTTCTCAACACATGAGAGCAAAGGAAAAATCAAGAGGAGGAAGAAGAAGGAGCAACCATGGAGCTTCTCATTTCAAGAGAGAGAATGAGAAGAGAATAATGAACCAAGAATAATGAACCATGGATATTATCATTACTAATCTCTTCATGATAAAGTTGATGGTTACCTTGATTTGACAATTATCATCACAAAAATAAAATCAAAACCAAAAAAAGACTCTAGATCTCACATGAAAGATCCTAGTCAACTTTGGTCAAATGGTCAACAAAGTCAAGTATGGTCAAATGGTCAAAGCAATTACCCATAACATAATTATCATTAAAAAAGATTAGTAAATAATGTCCCCGCCTCATAATGGTTTTGACCGAACCAACTGTTAAAACCCTAATGAGGCACCTCCTCCTTCTTCGCTCCTCACAACCGTGCATACACACCTACATCCGCATTCCGTAGAATGCGAATGCACAGAAAACAAAACTAATCCATCCATACAATACTAGGATCTGGCTTAATCCAAAGCCCACTAGCATTGTCTGCCCGAACATCATACGCGCACAAGTGTACGTAAGTGATTATAGCCTTGCCGTAAAACCATACGTTCTCTACACCTTTCGCTCAGTGCAGGGAAACTCTCTGTGTGGGACTCTAAAGACTCGACACTACGCTGGCAGTGGGTTTAACCACAGACAGCAAGCGGCACTGGCTGTACGTAACGGTCCCCGGGTAGATGTCGATATGAAGGCCGATGAGGTAAACCCATCCGAACTCCTACTGAGCCTGAATGTGACAATCTTCGTACAGTCCGGTATGTTCGTCTGAGAATATCGCATGGCGGGCCTAGGGGGCGGTAAACGTCAGTCCCCTAATAGCGGTACAAGTCGTGTCGGAGTGTAGCCCAGAACACCCTGAGATAACACTGGAAAAACCTACCAGTATATCTCGCTTGCCCTGGCCAGGGACTTTGTGTAATGGCTCTCCTAAACACAGTGCGATATCAACCCCCAATACTGGGAGAAGCGAATCCTATCTAACCGTCACTGCCTCCAAGTGCTTCGGGATTGCACCCAACTACTGCCTGTTTGCATGACTCCTATGAGCCGTGGTAGGGTAGTAATCAAAGAACTGTGGGAACACACTCGAGGCGAAGTGACAGTGTCAAGTCAACGGACTAAGCTTTACTCATGTCACCTGGGAACTGATAACCAACGATAGGTATAGTACCAACCAACAGTTCCCGACGAGTCCTGTCCAGTGTACTCGTAACCTAACGAGCACCCGCATACTATCTCAAGTACGACGTACTAATGGCTGTGGGATAGACCATCTCCCCTGCTGGGATGAGAAGCGCATGCGCTAGTCTACTCCGGAGTATCGATGCCCCGTCTCGATAATCCAACGACTAGGGACCTGTATAAGGATGTGCTTGTAGATTATCCAGCCCCCACTAGTGTGACTGCCATCACAATGCTGGTAATCAAGCAAAGATCCTAAGAGCTCCACTAATGTGTATAAGCGATATGCTAAAAGAAACACATGCACACATTAAAGTAGAAACAAACCAAGCAGTATACTACCATTTCGAGCAAGATTATCTATACAACTGTGGAATATCCCAAGCTTCCATCAAGTAATATACAAGCTAGTATGATACAGTAATGGCCTCTAGGGCAATTACACTAACAATCTCCACTTGCACTAAGGCCATGTACTTGCATATCGAAGACCTATCATCTCGATCAGCCGCTCGAACTGAGTCTGGGGTATGGCCTTCGTGAATGGATCTGCAGTGTTATTCTCCAAATTTACTCTCTTCACCTCGATCTCCCGGCGATCTACGATCTTCCTGATTAGGTGGTACCGCCTCAAAATGTGCCTGGACTTCTGATGGGACCTGGGTTCCTTCACTAAATCTATAGCGCCGGTTGTTGTCATAATACAGCGGTATTGGATCAACAATGGTAGGAACCACCTGAAGCTCCGTGAGGAACTTCTTCATCCCGACAGCTTCCTTTGCGGCATCGCAAGCAGTTATGTACTTCGCTTCCATAGTTTGAGTCAGCAACGGTTTCCTGCTTGGAGCTCTTCCAGCAAACCGCCCCTCCATTGAGGGTAAAGACATAACCCGACATGGACTTGGAGTCATCCTTGTCACTCTGGAAGCTGGAGTCAGCAAAAGGCCTCGATCTGGAGGTCTTTTCCGCCATGCACCAAGAACATCTCCTTAGTCCTTCTTAGGTACTTAAGAATGTTCTTTACTGCTATCCAGTGTTTCTCCCCTGGGTCGACTGATACCGGCTTACAACGCTCAATGCGTATGCCACATCTGGTCCTGGTACACAACATCGCATACATTATAGAGCCTACCGCAGATGCGTAGGGGTATAGATGACATGCGAGCCCTTTCCAAATCAGTCTTGGGAGACATCTCTTTAGAGAGGGTGATTCCGTGACAAGCGGTAGATTACCGCACTTTGAATCTTCCATACTGAATAGTTTCAGTATGGTGTCGATGTACCTGGACTGCGAAAGTCCTAACATCCTCTTAGATCTATCACGATAGATCTGGATCCCCAGAATGTAGTTGGCATCGCCTAGGTCCTTCATGGAGAACCTCTATGACAAGAATCCTTTGACTGACTGTAGCATAGGAATATCATTTCCTATTAGGAGAATGTCATCCACGTACAAGACGAGGAATACCACAGTTCTCCCTACAATCTTACTGTAAATGCATGGTTCATCTGGGTTTTTGATAAAGTCGAATTCTTTGACAGTATCATCAAAGCAGATGTTCCAAACTCCGCGATGCCTGCTTCAGTCCATAGATGGACTTAAGCAACTTGCACACTTTACCGCTGCTCCACTCTAAATGAATCCCTCCGGCTGATCCATATAGACGCACTCTTCCAAATTTCCATTTAGGAAAGCCGTCTTTACGTCCATCTGCCAGATCTCATAATCGTGGAAGGCAGCAATGGCAAGAAGGATCCGAAATGGATTTGAGCATAGCTACTGGAGAAAAGGTTTCATCATAGTCCAAAACTAGGTTTTTGACGAAAAACCCTTTGCAACAAGTCTAGCTTTATAGGTTTCAACCTGCCCATCCACACCAATCTTCTTTCTGAAGATCCATTTGCAGCCTATAGGTTTTACCCCTTCTGGAGCAAAGTCCAAAGTCCAAACTTTGTTGGTGTACATGGGACTCCATCTCAGTCCGCATTGCATCCAGCCATTTTACTGAGTCACCGCTCTGAATGGCTTGCTGGAAGCTAGTAGGGCTCATCATAATCAATGGTGCAATCCTCTCTATCCCCGTCTATAAGAAAACCGTAGTATCTCTCGGGCGGATGAGACTGCCTACTACTCCTGCGGAGTGGCGGTGGGATGTCCGGTTCTCCTGAACCTTCTGGTTCTACTAAGGTTTCAGTAATAGCTTGTGGTTCTGGAATTTCTTCCAGTTCTATTGCGCTCCCACTTATCTGATTTCTAAAATACAGTTTCCAAGAAGCGGGGCATGACGAGAAACAAAGGACCTTTTGCTCCTCTGCGTAATATAAAAACATACCCCTTGGAGTTCTTTGGGTATCCCATAAACTTACACTGTACTAAGCGTGCCTCGAGCTTGTCCCGTATGCTGCTTTTTGACAAAAGCTGGACATTCCCCATGTCTTAAAGTGTTTAAGACAGGGTTTCTTCCCACTCCACATCTGATATGGTGTGGTAGGCACTGACTTAGTAGGAACTTGGTTCAAAAGATATGCAGCTGTTTCTAGTGCATAACCCCAGAAAGATCGCGGTAACTCGGCCTTACTCATCATGGAATGAAACCATATCCAATAGAGTTCGATTCCGCCTTTGGTGTGTATGGAGGAGTAAGCTGAGAGAGAATTCCATTCTCTTTTAAGTAGTCCAGAAACTCGGCACTTAAGTATTCACCACCTCGATCAGATCTCAGTGTCCTTGATACTCTTGCTGTTTATTTTTAAACTTCATTCTTGTATTCCTGAAATTTCTCAAAGGCCTCGGATTTATACTTCATCAGGAAGACATGTCCATACCTAGAGAAATCATCCTTAAAAGTAATGAAGTATGAAAAACCACTTTCGCGCATGTGTAGGACATTGGACCACACACGTCATTGTGTATGAGTCCCAAGAGCTCGCTTGCTCTTTCTCCGTGTCCAGTGAACGGAGTCCTTTGTCATCTTTCCATGAGACAAGATTCACAAGTGGCATAAGATTGATACTCGAACGGATTCAAGTATCCCTCTTTATGTAACTTTGTTAAACCGTGTCTCATTAATGTTACCCAGTCTACAATATCATAAGAAAGCCTGATTTGTTTCCGGAGACTTTCTTTTAAGTGTGTTCTGGACACTGAAAACCTGAGCTTGATTCAATGCGTATATTCCGTTTTTCTAATGTACCGACCCCAATCAGAACTTGATTTAGGTGGATGTGGACCACATCGCTTACAAAAGTAAAATCATATCCTTCTTAGAAAATAAGGATACAGATATGATATTACAAGCCATACTAGGTACATACAAACAGTTACGCAAAATCAATATCTGCCCAGTTGTCAACCCAAGGTGATATTTCCCCTACGGATTCAGCGTCCATGCTCATTCCGTTAGCAACCCTGAGAGTCATATCACCTATCCTGATAACTCTACGGTTTCTTAGAGCCTGTAATGAATTATAGATGTGAGATCCTGATCCGGTATCCAAAACCCAGGAAGTAGGGTTAATTTACATACAGTTCTCTATTACAAACACACCCGAAGCCGAAGCCACAACATGCTTCGAATCCTGGCTACTGGCTTTGCTAGCCCTGCAATCCCACAACATGCTTCGAATCCTGGCTACTGGCTTTGCTAGCCCTGCAATCCTTCTGCCAATGTTCATTCCCGTAACAATAGGAACGTCCCTCCTTTACTGCATCCATCCCCGAAACTTTTGCCCTTCCCTTTCCTTCTACTTCCCTGGTTTCTTTCAAGGTATAAGCAGAGGGCAGAGACTGTAGAATCAAGTCAGTACTCGACCCGTTCTTCAACGTGGTCTTCAGGTCCGTGAGCTGATCAAAATAGCAAGTCTCTGTAAGGACGTTGTCCCCTACAAATGACCCGAAAGCCAACCTCGCTTGAACCAATTCGTTCGAGGTCTCATATCTTGCGATACGAGATTGCTCTCCATATAAATCTTTGTTATGGAGGAAGATAGAAACTAAGTCCATCTTCTCGTGCTGTCTCTGGTATGCACCATCAACTGAGGCCAACACGAGGTACTTGGCATTCGCACAGTCTTTTTCCGATGTCTTACGGATATCAATATCCATGACAGGGGAAACTGGTCCTGAGACGGCAGGGTTTGATTAGTTAGGAGGTGTCCCAGCTTGTCATGGGTAATGGACATCTGGACAGACCTTTGCCAATCATAACAGTCAGATTCAGTCATTTTATTATCTAGATGTAACCTATGTCTGGTCACTGGGTCGCTGCAATTAAGAGAGAGAGAAGAAAACACTCAGCATGATGCTCTTGCAAGTTTAGATTGGTTTTTAGTTTATCTAAACAGGATGGCTCCCACTGTTTCTCGAATCCTTCCTCAAACCATAAAAGAAGAATTAGTCGGGATCAATCTCACCGTACTATACTTGCTTAACCGTTCAGCCAGGCCAGTGTTGGTACTTCAAGGGAGGTATTCCAACGCTTTCGCGAAGTTTCTTAATTAAATAACCTCTTTTCCCTATGGGCGTAGCCCCGCTAACACCTTTCTAGACACCTACTTGGTCTATAGCATTGATCGTTAAGTGAGAAAGTTCCCGAGGAGTAGCATATACTCACAGTAGGATCGGGATCCAAATATCATCGTGTAATAAAACTGAAGGAATCCTACCAGAATCATCACACTCCAAATGGTATGCAGCGCCTAGCAAGTCTCAGTTTCTTTAGAAACTCCCGATGTAGATTTTTGCCCCATGCACTTATGACCTTGACTAAGGCCAACAAATCATAAGTCACATGTCAAGTTCTACCCGTCATTGTCCAGGTTGATTTGAACCCACCCGTATATACCCTTAACTATGGCCAACAAAGTAATACGACTGTCCCAAACCAACGCATCTATGTATGCAACATATGAATACCCACTAGCTACCAATCACTATGCCTTGACTAAGGCCAACAAACATAGCTTGAATACTATTGGATATTCATATGAAACGACGGAGGGCTACGAATGGTTTTGGCGAAACCGTGAACGCAGTGAACTTGATATAATCGAAGGAACCATGATAGCTTTTAAAAGGAGTGGTTTAAGCTCCGCATTTTTAAAAGTTTTCTGTTTTGAAAAGAAACCGAGTGGTTTTGAAATTGTTCCAACGACTTTAACTTTGGTTTATTTTCTTGCATTACTTTAATGCGTCCCATCATTTAATCCTACCATTGCAGAAAACAACGAAAATATGACATACGCTTATGCCATCCGCATTCGCCACGGGGCCCCGTCATCACCCGTTAGGTTACTTAACTAACGACAGAGCGGGGGGCTGGACTAGCGCGGATGCAAAACATAAACAACGCCTACTAGATATCATATATAGATATATACATTCATCAGATGCAATGATAGCCATTCCAGATCACAGATGAACACATTGGATATACTAGGAATCCGTGTTTCATTCAAGCCTGCAACGAAAGACGGATTACACGGTCGCAATGAATAGCCAAACCCCACCCTAGACCCTACGGGTGCGGCAAACTACCCGCCAAGTACCCGAAGTGAAGCGAACCTCCCTCAACAACGTGAGTAGGCCACTCGGCACTTCAAAGTATCCGGTAGTTTGTGCACCCCACCTTGGGTCTATCCTAGGAGCAAAAAACAGTAAAAGAAATAATATACAATGGCGGCTACAACCTCATCCCGGATGTGCGACCATAAAATAATATTACATCAATTTACATCAAATGAAAGATAAAGAAAAATCTCATCTCACAACCCTCGGCTATTCATCCGCGACAATCAACGAATTCATATACACAATCCAACAATATTACAGATCACAGATATGCACAACCCCCACTAATCGACGTATAGCGATTAGTTGATGTTCAGTGCATATATCACATCACAGATATAACCAATTAGCTAAAGTCTACAGAACTTCGATCAAAAATACGGATTTGTAACTACCCCAAACACAACTTTGTTCTACGGAAAATCTGGGCAGAAACAAAATACTTTAAAAATCCCAAAACAGAACACTGAACACACTGCAGCAAACCCGAGTCGCGGCCGAGTCAACTCGGACGCGGATCCGCGGGGAAACGCATGATTTCGCCACGGTTCCACGGTGAGTTGACCGAGTCAGGGGCTCGTTTTTTCTGTGTGTTCTAAGAAAAACCCTGAGCCGATTTTTAAGGTTATGTCAAATTATTTTTGGAGCAGTTTTAAAAATCGGCAGAAACATGAGGATTTTGACGTGTTTTGCGATTTTTTTTTCGGATCGAAATTCTAAATACTTTGCTAACATGCTAGTTGTTGTTTAGCTAGGCTCTGATACCACTGGTAAGTCCATGTTGCCCACCCCGGTTCTTACGGGGAGGCGGAAAAGGTAAAAAACGATTTTTTTTTGACACAAGGCAACATGGACTAAAAAGAGGATCTTTGCTAAACAAAAACCGAGCAAACTACATAAGGTTCTATCTACCATGCTAAAGAGATTATACATCACAAAACCGATCCTTTGGGTCTTCTCTCCGCTATCCTTCTCGTCCATCCAAGCTCCGAGGATCGATCCGGATCTTGGTCACCTCCGCGGCCTCCTAGAGTCGAAGGTGATCCACCCGAGAGTTTGTGTTCCGAGCTCCACCTCAAGCCGAGGTAACTAGGGCAACAAGGTTGCTAAGCTTGATGTCCTAGGTTGTGTAGAAGAAGAAGATGGATATGTTTGTCAATTTAGATCCTTATTTTCTCAACACATGAGAGCAAAGAAAAATCAAGAGGAGGAAGAAGGAGCAACCATGGAGCTTCTCATTTCAAGAGAGAGAATGAGAAGAGAATAATGAACCAAGAATAATGAACCATGGACATTATTATTACTAATCTCTTCATGATAAAGTTGATGGCTACCTTGATTTGACCATTATCATCACAAAAATAAAATCAAAACCAAAAGAAGACTCTAGATCTCACATGAAAGATCCTAGTCAACTTTGGTCAAATAGTCAACAAAGTCAAGTATGGTCAAATGGTCAAAGCAATTAGCCATAACATAATTATCATTAAAAAAGATTAGTAAATAATGTCCCCGCCTCATAATGGTTTTGACCGAACCAACTGTCAAAACCCTAATGAGGCACCTCCTCCTTCTTCGCTCCTCACAACCGTGCATACACACCCGCATCCGCATTCCGTAGAATGCGAATGCACAGAAAACAAAACTAATCCATCATACAATACTAGGATCTGGCTTAAACCTAAGCCCACTAGCATTGTCTGCCCGAACAGCATACGCGCACAAGTGTACGTAAGTGATAGTAGCCTTGCCGTAAAACCATACGGCCTCTACACCTTTCGCTCAGTGCAGGGAAACTCTCTGTGTGGGACTCTAAAGACTCGACACTACGCTGGCAGTGGGTTAACCACAGACCGCAAGCGGCACTAGCTGTACGTAACGGTCCCAAGGTAGATGTCGATAAGAAGGCCGATGAGGTAAACCCATCCGAACTCCTACTGAGCCTGAATGTGACAATCTCCGTACAGTCCGGTCCGTTCTTCTGAGAATATCGCATGGCGGGCCTGGGGGCGGTAAACGTCAGTCCCCTAATAGCGGTACAAGTCGTGTCGGAGTGTAGCCCAGAACACCCTGAGATAACACTGGAAAACCTACCAGTATATCTCGCTTGCCCTGGCCAGGGACTTTGTGTAATGGCTCTCCTAGACACAGCGCGATATCAACCCCCAATACCGGGAGAGGCGAATCCTGTCTAACCGTCACCGCCTCCAAGTGCTTCAGGACTGCACCCAACTACTACATGTTTGCACGACTCCTTTGAGCCGTGGTAGGGTAGTAATCAAATAACAGTGGGAACACACTCGAGGCGAAGTGACAGTGTCAAGTCAACGGACTAAGCTGTACTCCATGTCACCTTGGAACTGATAACCGACGATAGGTATAGTACCAACCAATAGTTCCCGACGAGTCCTGTCCTGGTTACTCATAACCTAACGAGAACCCGCATACTATCTCAAGTACAACGTACTAATGGCCGTAGGGACAGACCATCTCCCCTGCTGGGATGAGAAGTGCATGCGCTAGTCTACTCCGGAGTATCGATGGCCCGTCTCGATAATCCAACGACTAGGGACCTGTATAAGGATTGTTAGTTATATGTATACCCTAGAGGCCATTACTGTACATAGGGATTTTATATGTAGTGGATGCTAGGACATATATAGGGAGGACTTTCTTTCTCGACATGATAGTATGCTATCTGGTTGCTCTTTATCTTAACGTGTACACTGATTGTCTCTCTATTACATGTTGGTAAAGCCCTTAGGATGTGTACTTGACTACCTGGACTATGATGCAGATCATACTAGTAGGGACATAGTAGTCCATAAGTACATCCTTCAAGGTCCCTAGTCGTGGGTGTATCGAGACGGGGCATCGATTATACCAGAGTAGACTAGCGTATACCTTCTCGACCCATACAGATGGGCGATGGATGATCCCATATCTATTGGTGTTTGACATCAGAGATGATATACGGGTGCTCAGTGGAGACTGGGTACACTGGACGGACTCGCCGAGAACTCCCAGATGGTATTATACCTTACGTCAGATGGCAGTTCTCTGGTGACACTGGTACAGGTTAGTCTGTAGACCCGAGATCGTCATAGAGTCTTGTGTGATTCCCACTGTGCTTTGATTTCCACCTTACCATGTCCAAGAGGGCGTGCAAAACGGTGGTTTTTGGGTACAGTCCCGAATCACATAGAGACAATAAGCGATAGGAGGGGATTCATCTCTCCCGGTATAGGGAGTTGATGTTGCGCTGTGTTCGATTGGCTATTTTTAGTTATGTATATGCCCTAGAGGCCATTGTTGTACATATGATGTATATTATAATGGATGCTTGGATATATATAGAGATGAATTTCTTGCTCGTCATGATAGTATGCTATTTGGTTTCACTTTATCTTAACATGTTGACTTGTATTGGTTTACTGTTTTACTCTCACATGTTGATAAAGCCCTTAGGATCTGTACTCGACTACTGGGACTATGATGAGATCATACTAGTGGGGCCACGGTAGTCGATGAGTACATCCTATAACTATTCCTAGTCGAGGGTATATCGAGACAGGGCATCGATACACCAGAGTAAACTAGCGTATACGCATCTTGACCCATATGATGGGTGATGGATGATCCCATATCCATCGGTGTTTGACATCAGAGATGGTGTACGGGTGCTCAGTGGAGACTGGGTACACTGGACGGACTCGCCGAGAACTCCCAGATGGTGATATACCACACGTCAGATGGCAGTTCTCCGGTGACACTGGTACAGGGTAGTCTGAAGACCCGAGATCGTCATAGAGTCTTGTGTGATTCCCACTGTGCTTTGATTTCCACCTTACCATGTCCAAGAGAGCGTGCAAAATGGTGGCTTTTGGGTACAGTCCCGAATCACATGGAGGCAATGAGCGATAGGAGGGGATTCGTCTCTCCGGTATAGGGAGTTGATGTTGTGCTGTGTTCGATTGGTTATAACTGGAAGTCCCTGGCCAGGGCTGATATAGAGATTTACTGGTAAGTGTTACTAGTAGTTTCTCGACCCGTTATGAGCCACACATCGACATGACTTATCGGTTACTGGGGTCTGACGTATACCACCCCTAGACTTGATATGCGACATATCAGACGAACAGACCGGACTGTACGGGAGTGTTACTGATTGGATTCACAGGAGAACGCACAGGCTAGCTTGTTGATCTTCTGATCGCTCAATACCTGGGTGGCTGTTACGTTTAGCTGACCGCTTGCAGCTTGTGGGTGTTTGATATGATCATCACCTGCTACCGGCGTATTGACGATTCTTTAGTGTCCTACACAGAGGTTTCTTGGCTCAGGCGAAACGGAGTAGAGGCACATATGTGATATGTGCAGGACCGAGAATAATGCGATATGAGATACCGTATTATATTCTCGCGATATTTAGTTATGAACCGGGTCATCGGATCAAGTGTTGATTCGATGAATCGGTACATGAAATATTAGTCGGTAATATTCGATATAGCCGGATCGTCGGATCAAATGTTGATTCGATGATTTAATGTATAATAATATATATGATATATGCATTACATTATCTAATATTGGCTCGCTTTATTATTTCATTTTCTCACTGGATGATACATTGATATATATGCGATATATGTTAATTGTATTATTTTCTTTTGTTGCAAATATATAATATATATGTGATATATATTATTGTGACATGATATGATTAATTGTTAAACATGGTTAAGGATGATTAATTGAGGTTAGGGTTTGATTAGGGTTAGATGCTTCATGCACCTTCTAGAAGCATTCTTCTTTTGTCATTCTTAAGATATTTTTGGATGACACATTCTTTAACCCAACCAAACCCTAACTCTAGTTTATTCTCTACACAATCCTAGCCACTCATCCTTAACCATGGTTTATATAACAATCATATACACTTCTTTCTATTCATCACAAAAGGATTAATCGTATTTATTGATTTTCCATTTATGATCTTCTTCTCTCTTGAAGAAAGCTTACTAGATTTTCTTTATGTGATGAAATAATATGAGAAAATGATTTA
Source organism: Agapanthus africanus (assembly GCA_030015575.1). Classification (NCBI taxonomy): domain Eukaryota; kingdom Viridiplantae; phylum Streptophyta; class Magnoliopsida; order Asparagales; family Amaryllidaceae; genus Agapanthus; species Agapanthus africanus. Next base: position 669,913,700 of record CM057341.1, on the reverse strand, counting down.
AAAGAAAGCCAAAACTACTCTCTCATCCTCCTCTCATCTAGCCCATGAGATTAGTGTGTTCATCTCTTTAGAGTGAGAAAGCTTGAGTCTTTGCAACTTCGAGGTAGATCATCGGAGATTTGGAATACTTCAAGCTAGCATGGATCGTTCGAGTCGTGGAGCCTCTCATGAGTCCGGGAGATCATGGATCGCGGCAAAGGGACTTCTACTCGGAGCTTGTGAAGCGAAGGAGCGGACTACAAAGGTTGTAATCCCTCACACTTAGATAAAAGTTATCATCTTGCATGTTAAACCCTAATAATCTAGCAAAGATCCCGGCTTTGGGTTGTTCGGTACGTCTAAATTTTTATCCGGGCATATTTGATGCCTTATGAACCTTCACAAGAGTGCCTAGGAACCCTACAGCTATAACCGGAAATCCCTGGCCAGGGTTGCTGAGATTTACTGATAAGTGTTACCAATAGTTTCTCGAACTATTATAGACCTCATATCGACACGACTTATCGAGCTACTGGGGTCTGACGTTTACCACCCCTAGGCGAGATATGCGACATATTAGACGAACAGACCGGACTATACGGTAAGTGTTACTGGTTGGATTCACAGGAGTGTGAGCGGGCTTGCTCGTTGATCTTCTGATCGCTCAATACCCGGGTGGCTGTTACGTTTAGCAGACCGCTTACGGCTTGTGGGTGTTTGATATGATCATCACCTACTGCCGGCGTATTGACGAGTCTTTAGAGTCCTACACAGAGGTTTCCTGGCTCAAGCGAAACAAAATAGGAGCGTATATGAGATATGTGCGGGACCGAGAATAATACCAGTATGTGATACTGTATTCTATTCTCGCGATTTGTATCATCGGTCGGTTATATGTGATATAGCCGGGTTACCGAATCAAGTGTTGATTCGATATATTGATACACTTGATATTAGTCGGTTATATGCAGTATGACCAGATCGTTAAATCAAGTGTTGATTTAATGATTTAATGTATAATTATATATTTGATATATTACTTTACATTAACTAGTATTTGTTCACTTAAGATTGATTTTCTCACTTGAAGTGCACAAGTTGTATATGTGATATATTTTTGTGCACTTGTTTGTATCATGTTTGATGATACATACAAACTTGGGTGTGTGTATGACTTACACCAAGTTTAGGTTAATGGTTAGGGTTTTATTTATTTATTTATTTTGGTAAACAAAATGGTGCTTTTCTTTCACTTTGGCTTGAAGCTTCATGAAGCTTCAAAGCATCTTTGAAAAGTCTAACCATTTTGTTTTATGCTTAAACCTAACCATTACCTAAACTATGGTTTGCTCTCTACATGAGTTTACTTCACCCATGGTTGCATTATGATAAGTCTTCACATGATTTTTCATTTTTATGATGATTGATATTCTTTTCTTCTTCTTCTTCTTCTTCTTGATGAAGAAAAGAAAACCTTGCTAGAAAATTTCAAGTGTTGAAATCAAGTGAGAAATCCAAATCCAAAGTGAACCCACTTCCTATTTCTTCATCCTCTACCACTTGCCATGTTGTATAGGGTGTTTTCTTCACAAGGTTCATGACCAAGTGAAGATGGAGCTTGAGTTTGAGTCACCTCGACGTAGATCATCTTCGGCACCGAAGTCAACGACCTAGCCCGCTCATTTCTCCGACGAAACCATCGCTAGGGTCCGGGATCCCGATGATCGCAGCGAAGGGACGTCAACATGGAGCTCTTGAAGTGAAGGACCGGATCTACAAAGGTTGTATTCCCATTCACTTAGTAGCAAAGTAGTTTGCTTGCTTGTAGTTTCGCCTTATCTTTAGTTAACGATCTCAATTAGGGTTTCTCGGCACATAAAATTTTGTATTTGGCATGGTAGATGCCTTGTGGAACCCCTTGAGTGTGCCTAGGAACCCTACAGTGGTATCAAAGCCTAGCTAGAGCTTTAGGCGAAGTGTAGACGAAGTTAGAGATCCGATCGAACCCCGAAACCCCGATCAAAACCCTTCTCTGTATTTTCAAACTGTGGATTTTTGTGAATTAAAAAATGCTCAGAAAATTAAGCAGGAAAATCTATGAATTACTGTGAAGTACGGACCTCTAACTCAAAAATTTGACCTCGTAACCGCGGCCAAACCAAGGGTTTGGCGGCGGTTCCGCGGCCAAAATTGTGAATTAGTCCCTCAAACTTCACATATTTATTCTTAGGTCCTTTCTTGTCATTTTTTCTGGGAATTTTTTAATTCCACTGAAGTGTTGAGTTTTTTAGGGTTTTATTGGGGACTCGTTAATTCGATCGGATAATTTAACTTCGTTTATGTTTATCCGGATATTTTAGAAACTGTTAAAAAGTTCGACCGGATATAAATACCCAATTTGTCCCCTGCCGGAAAATTTCCAAGTGTTGGATTTTTCCATAGTTTAAGAACGTTCTAAGTAGTGCAAGTAACGCGATGGACCCTCTAGAAGACAACAAACCTTAACTCGATTATGTGACCGTCTTGAACTGCCCTTTGAACCTTAGGGTTTGGGACAGTACGGCGTGCCACATGTGAGGCGTTGGCTTGACCCTTCTACGGCTGGACCATTGGTACTGTGGCATGAAGTGAATGTTTTTAAACTTATTTCAAGTGTTGAGCTGTTTCGGGAAAACTTGGGTGTTTGATTGTTCGATCGGAAAGTTTAACATTTTCTATTTATCTGGAATGTGATACAATATTTGGAATCCACAAATAGTTATAAGATAACTGATTTGAATGTTATGAATCTAGCAGTTTAGTCTCACTTAATCGGTTGCCACGGGATTTTGATGCGATCAAAAGTCCGTCGCAATCGCGTAGCGTACACGGATACTCACCGGTAAACTTAATAGATAGACACGCCCCATAGCCCCGACCAAGTGACTGTAGGAGAACCCCGTCGCCAAAAGCATCCGTTCGGGTGCTCGCGGCAGCGGTGTTCCGCCTCAGTGCACTTCGTCGACGGTATCGGGGGTGCGGCTATCTACTAAAGTTTTCGATGAGCATTCGATCAAAATGTCGGAAATCTTGTTGAATTGCCCGACTTGATATTGAAAAGTGTTTTCGATAATGAGACTAAAATACGGGGTTTATAATTGTTAGGCATGCGATGTCTAAGGAATTCATTTGGTTAGGCATGCGATGTCTAAAGGGGTTGCGGATTCCAACTGTTGTAGTTTTACACTTTCTTTTCTGTGACTGTAAGTGTAATATGTGATATCGCCGGATTCGTTGCTATATGTCAACGACAATTGGGATACGCATGTTTACTTACGTTGATGACATGTGATGTTATGTGTTGCTGGATATGTTATATTGGATCGTTGTGTTTGAATAGCCCGGGTTTTTTTATGTGAGATGAGTGTTTTTCATTTTCATTCATGTAAAAAAACTTGTATGTAATATTCTTTTATTGGGGCACTTCCAGGTTGCGGAAGATGTCACCATTGTATACTATTTACTTTTCCGCACTAGAATAGACCCAAGGAGGAGGGCACAAGTAACCGGGTTCTGGAGTCCAGTGGGAGACCAACTCGAGGAGTCGAGTCCGGGTCTCCTAACTCTAGAATTGGTAGGGTTTCTTGCCGCTCTCGTAGGGGTCTAGGGGTGTGGGTTTGGCTATTCATCGCGACCGTGGAATCCGTGTTTTATACTGGCTCGTATTAAAAACACGGACGTCCTAGTATATCCAATGTTTCATATGTTTCTTCTGCTGCGATATCTGTGATGTGATCATTTGATGTTCTGTGATAAATATTATATATAGTATATATGATATATTATATAGACGTTGCTTATGTTTTACACCCGCGCTAGCCCTGCCTCGCTCTGCCGTTAGTTACCTAACCTAACGGCGCAGATGGGACATCGAGGCGAATGCGGATGGCATAAGCGTACGTTATATTTATCTGTGATGTTTAGGTGGACTTAAATGATTGGACTTCATTAATGTGATTAATGAAAGAAAAGAAACCTAAGATGTTGTGGAATCGAATTTTCAAAAACAGGTAGCTACAGTTCTTGCTTTGCATCACGGTGTTCCTTGTAGAACATCCTACACCTTATTCGATAAGGAAAGGGCCGAGATCCCTTCACCGGGAGTGACCCCTTTAGCAATAACTGGCAGATGCTACAAACCTCGGTTTGTCATTTGATTGCTTATATAGTTTTTGGTTTGCACAGCGGTATATATGATATATCCTGCACCTTATTCGATGAGGAAAGGGCCGACGATCCCTTCACCTGGAGTGACCCCTTTAGCAAAACTAGAAAAGCCTAAAAAACACTCCATTTCAAAATTCATTCGATCCTACAACAATATCAAGTTCATTACGCAATAGGTTTTCAAAAAAACCTGTCGTAGCCCTCTGTCATTTCAGATAAATCCTGCTTAGTATTCGTGCTGCGTTTGTTGACCTTGTCAAGGCGCAGTGTGCGGTAGCTGACCAGTATTTATCTGTTTATGCATAAGATGCATTTTTTTTAGTGTAGTCGTACGGCCTTGTTGACCTTGTCAAGGGTCGTGCGGGTGGGTTTGATTCAATCAAGAAATGACGGGTTGAACTTGACTTACGGTCTATAGTTTGTTGACCTTGTCAAGGTCATAGATCGTTTGAGGCAAAATAGTATCGAGAATTTCAAGTGTTGAAATTTGTAATGAGATTGCATACCTTCTATGAGATAGTTGGATCCCGATACCCGCTGCGAGTAAGAGTTACTCCTGGGAGAGTTTTACACATTAAAATTAGCCAATCAAGTAGGTGTCTAGAAAGGTGTCAACGGGGTTACGCCTCTGGAAAAATGAGGTTTAGTTTAATTAGGTCCGTGCGAAAGCACGGGAAACCTCCCTCAAAGTACCGACACTGGCCTGGCTGAAAGATTGGCAAAGTTGTAGGGTGTAATTAATCCCGGCTAGTCTTTCCTTTTAGGGTTTGAAGGAAGATTTAATAAAAATAGTGGGAGACATCCTGATTAGATAAAATAATAACCAATCTGATCTTGCAAGAGCGCACGCAGAGTGTTTTCTTCTCTCTCTCTCTCCAGGTAGCGACCATGTCACGCCTTAATCAAGATAATAATACGGATGTATTGACCGAACACGCTTGTTATACTGAGCTGGGGAACGTTGGTCCTGCTCCAACTTATAAATATTATGAGACAGAGCAGGATTTTGGGGAATACCAGATTTCCCGTGCCGCCCAAACGAAGAAAGTGCATGTTGATGCATCATCTTCGGGTGTGTTCGTTACATAGAACTGTTTCTCAATATCCTTTACGTCCTGAGTATGTGATACCGGATCAGGATCCCGCATATGTAATCTGTTACAAGGGCTACAGATAGGTAAAGAACTGAGAACGGGTGATAAGTTTCATGAGACAGAAAATGGTGCAAGTGTTGCAGCCAAGACTGTTGGTCACTGTCACCCTGTATTACCAGTACATTGATTCTGAACGAATGTTATTAGATACCGAACCTGATATACAAAATCATATCAGTCTCTTTATTAGTAAAGAAATGATAAAATTTTTGTATTGTTGGATAATGTTTTGAACATATCCTATATCAAAAGTTGATCGGTTCAGGCACGTTATCTAAAAACATTGATGTTCTAAATCAAACTACAGTTCTTAGTATACGGAACGCACACAAGAGGAAGAGTTCAGAAATGAACGAATCCTTCTTGAGGCATTATAGACTAGGTCATATCAATGCTACCCGACTGGCTGAAGTTACATTTAGATGCATATTTAAATTAGTTTGAATTTACATCTTGTGAAACTTGCCGGTCATGTCACAAAGATACGATGACCACAGCTCTGTTTGTTGGAAACAGAGAAAGAGTTAGTGAACTCTTGGGATTGATACGTGCTGATGTATGAAGGTCCCCTGTCTACATATGCCAAGACCGGTTCTTTGTACTTAATTACATTCACTGATTATCTCTCAAGATTCAGATATATGTTCCTGTTGAAACACAAGTCCGAAACTTTTGAGATAATCACAGAATATAAGTTAGAAGTAGAGAACCAAAATACGGGTATAAGTATTATGTCCTTGATGTGATCAAGGAGGAGAATACTTGAGCACGGAAATCCTGGGCTATTCTAAAAGAGAATGAGATTCTCTCTCAGCATTACTCCTCCGTATACACCATAGCACGATGGTATATCGGGACGGAGCAATAGCACCCTATGTGATATGGTGTGCTCTATGATGAGTACTACTGAGTTTCCTCTTTCCTTTTGGGAGTTATGCGCTTGAGAAGCTGCATACCTATTGAATAGGGTTCAAATCAAAACAGTTGCCTACCGCTTCATATGTGATATGGTATGGGAAGAACCTATCTCTTAAGTAAGTTAAGATTTGGGATTGTCCGGCCTATGTCAAAAGCAAAATCCGGACAAGATCGAGGCAATGTCAGTTCTGTACAATTGGAAAGGTTCCAGCTATACAAAACTGCAGCTGCTGATTTGACAGAACCAAAGGATTCAATAGTCCCCGACGAACCTCAGCCTCTCCGCCGATCTGGTAGGGTTCCTCATCCGCCTGAGAGATACTTTGGTTTCTCGATGACAGTAGGAGCGAGGATTGCATCATGAGATGATGACCCAACTAGTTTCGAGCTGGCCATCAGGAGTGGGACTCTATAAGAATGGCTGGATGCTTAGCGATCTGAGATGGAATCCTTATACACTAACAAAGTATGGACTTTTGTTGCTTTATCTAAAGGGTTAAATCCCCATCAGAAGAAAGTATATCTTGAGAAGATTACTTGGTGTAGATGGAAAAGTTGAGACTTTCAAAGACTAGACTTGTTAAAGGTTTTCGTCATCGACCAGGCGTGGAAAATGATGAAACCTTTTCAAGTAGCTAAGCTTAAGTCCATCCAGATCCTACTTGCCACGGCTACATACCATGACTACGATATCTGGCGGTTGGGTGTCATGACTGCTTTTCTAAATGATGTTTTAGAAAAGAGCGTCTATAAGTACACAGCCAGAGGGCTTCGTAGACAGTGGAAGCAGCGGAAACGTGTGCAAGATGTTTTATGTGATAAAGCAGGCATCGCGGAGTTGGAACGTCTGTTTTGATGTGGTAGTCAAAGAGTTTGACTTCATCAAAATGGTAGATGAACCTTGTATATACAAAAAGGTAGTAGAGAGTATGGCGGTGATCCTCATAGAGTACGTGGATGACATACTCTTGATAGGGAAGTAGTTTCCTATGCTACGCTCGGTCAATCTCCGCTTATCACAAGGATTCTCCAAATAGGATCAAAGCGATACCTCCTAAATCCTGGGTTTTGGATCTATGAGATAGATCTAAATGGATGTTAGGATTCTTACTAGCTATAGTAAGATGGTATCAATGGATCCTGGAGAGAATCACTGGAAATGTTCCAGGGTGATAAGGACGACTGAATGTCAGTCGCAGGCATTGTCTTTACCCTCAGTGGAGGGACGGTATGTTGGAAGAGTTCCAAGCTAGATACCGTGGCAAACTAGATGATAAAGGCTGGTGACATCGCTATTGAAGATACTACCAAAGAGGCAGTTTGGGTGTATATTGGTTCATGAGATGAACTAGGTTCCTACCATTGTGTGACAATGGAAGTATGGCTTTGGCCCAGGAACCTCGGTCCCATCAGTGACCCAGACATATTCTGAGGCAGCATCACCTGATCATGGAGATGGTTGATCTCCAAGGAGATCGAGGTTAGGAGTGTAGACTCAGAGGATAACACGGCGGATCCACTCACAAAGGCCTTTTCCCAGAGAGAGACTTTTATGGGATGGTTGAGTATGAGATACTGCAACCACTGCTACAGATGGCCCTAGTGCAAGTGGGAGATTGTTAGTTATATGTATGCCCTAGAAGCCATTACTGTACATAGGATGTATATTGTAGTGGATGCTAGGACATATATAGGGAGGACTTTCTTGCTAGACATGATAGTATGATATCTGGTTGCTCTTTATCTTAACGTGTACACTGATTGTCTCTCTATTACATGTTGGTAAAGCCCTTAGGATGTGTACTTAACTACCTGGACTATGATGCGGATCATACTAAGTGGGGACTTGGTAGTCCATAAGTACATCCTTCAAGGTCCCTAGTCGTGGGTGTATCGAGACGGGGCATCGATATACCAGAGTAGACTAGCGTATACCTTCTCGACCCATACAGATGGGCGATGGATGATCCCATATCCATTGGTGTTTGACATCAGAGATGATATACGGGTGCTTAGTGGAGACTTGGTACACTGGACGGACTCGCCGAGAACTCCCAGATGGTATTATACCTTACGTCAGATGGCAGTTCTCTGGTGACACTGGTACAGGTTAGTCTGTAGACCCGGAGATCGTCATAGAGTCTTGTGTGATTCCCACTGTGCTTTGATTTCCACCTTACCACGTCCAAGAGGGCATGCAAAACGGTGGTTTTTGGGTACAGTCCCGAACCACATAGAGGCAATGAGCGATAGGAGGGGATTCATCTCTCCCGGTATAGGGAGTTGATGTTGCGCTGTGTTCGATTGGCTATAACCGGAAATCCCTGGCCAGGGTTGCTGAGATTTACTGATTAGTGTTACCAATAGTTTCTCGAACTGTTATAGACCTCATATCGACACGACTTATAGAGCTACTGGGGTCTGACGTTTACCACACCTAGGCGAGATATGCGATATATCAGACGAACAGACCGGACTGTACGGTAAGTGTTACTGGTTGGATTCACAGGAGTGTGAGCGGGCTTGCTCGTTGATCTTCTGATCGCTCAATACCCAGGTGGCTGTTACGTTTAGCAGACCGCTTGCGGCTTGTGGGTGTTTGATATGATCATCACCTACTGCCGGCGTATTGATGAGTCTTTAGAGTCCTACACAGAGGCTTCCTGGCTCAAGCGAAACAAAATAGGAGCGTATATGAGATATGTGCGGGACCGAGAATAATACCAGTATGTGATACTGTATTCTATTCTCGCGATTTGTATTATCGGTCGGTTATATGTGATATAGCCGTGTTACCGAATCAAGTGTTGATTCGATATATTGATACACTTGATATTAGTCGGTTATATGCAGTATGACTGGATCGTTAAATCAAGTGTTGATTTAATGATTTAATGTATAATTATATATTTGATATATTACTTTACATTAACTAGTATTTGTTCACTTAAGATTGATTTTCTCACTTGAAGTGCACAAGTTGTATATGTGATATATTTTTTTGCACTTGTTTGTATCATGTTTGATGATACATACAAACTTGGGTATGTGTATGACTTACACCAAGTTTAGGTTAATGGTTAGGGTTTTATTTATTTATTTATTTTGGTAAACAAAATGGTGCTTTTCTTTCACTTTGGCTTGAAGCTTCATGAAGCTTCAAAGCATCTTTGAAAAGTCTAACCATTTTGTTTTATGCTTAAACCTAACCATTACCTAAGCTATGGTTTGCTCTCTACATGTGTTTACTTCACCCTTGGTTGCATTATGATATGTCTTCACATGATTTTTCATTTTTATGATGATTGATATTCTTTTCTTCTTCTTCTTCTTCTTCTTGATGAAGAAAAGAAAACCTTGCTAGAAAATTTCAAGTGTTGAAATCATGTGAGAAATCCAAATCCAAAGTGAACCCACTTCCTATTTCTTCATCCTCTACCACTTGCCATGTTGTATAGGGTGTTTTCTTCACAAGGTTCATGACCAAGTGAAGATGGAGCTTAAGTTTGAGTCGCCTCGACGTAGATCATCTTCGGCACCGAAGTCAACGACCTAGCCCGCTCATTTCTCCGACGAAACCATCCCTAGGGTCCGGGATCCTGATGATCGCAGCGAAGGGACGTCAACACGGAGTTCTTGAAGTGAAGGACCGGATCTACAAAGGTTGTATTCCCATTCACTTAGTAGCAAAGTAGTTTGCGTGCTTGTAGTTTCGCCTTATCTTTAGTTAACAATCTCAATTAGGGTTTCTCGGCACATAAAATTTTGTATTTGGCATGGTAGATGCCTTGTGGAACCTCTTGAGTGTGCCTAGGAACCCTATAAGGATGTGCTTGTAGATTACCCAGCCCCTACTAGTGTGACTGCCATCACAATGCTGGTAATCAAGCAAAGATCCTAAGGGCTCCACTAATGTGTATAAGCGATATGCTAAAAGAAACACATGCACACATTAAAGTAGAAACAAACCAAGTAGCATACTACCATTTCGAGCAAGATTATCTATACAACTATGAATATCCCAAGTTTCCAACAAGTAATATACAAGCTAGTATGATACAGTAATGGCCTCTAGGGCATATACACTAACAGTGTGCACTGATATGAATATACAGTGTGCATGTGCGCAAGTATGAAGATATCAATATATGTGTACACTGGTATGAATATATCGTATGCATGTGCGTAAGTATAAAGATATCAATATATGTGTGCACTGATATGAATATACAGTGTGCATGTGCGCAAATATGAAGATATCAATATATATGTGCACCGGTATGAATATACAGTGTGCATGTGTGCAAGTATGAAGATATCAATATATGTGTGCACTGGTATGAATATACAGTGTGCATGTGCGCACGTATGAAGATATCAATATATGTGTGCACTGGTATGAATATACAGTATGCATGTGCGCAGGTATGAAGATATCAATATATGTGTGCACTGGTATGAATATACAGTGTGCATGTGCGCAGGTATGAAGATATCAATATATGTGTGCACTGGTATGAATATACAGTGTGCAAGTGCGCAGGTATGAAAATATCAATATATGTGTGCACTGGTATGAATATACAGAGTGCATGTGCGCAGGTATGAAGATATCAATATATGTGTGCACTGGTATGAATATACAGTGTGCATGTGCGCAGGTATGAAGATATCAATATATGTGTGCACTGGTATGAATATACATTGTGCATGTGCACAGGTATGAAGATATCAATATATGTGTGCACTGGTATGAATATACAGTGTGCATGTGCGCATGTATGAAGATATTAATATATGTGTGCACTGGTATGAATATACAGTGTGCATGTGCGCAGGTATGAAAATATCAATATATGTGTGCACGTGCGCAGGTATGAAAATATCAATATATATGTGCACTGGTATGAATATACAGTGTGCATGTGCGCAGGTATGGAAATATCAATATATGTCAATGTGCGACAAGTCATGACAATCATCAATAATGCGACAATCAAACGATATGTATAATGCGTAGCAATGCTATAGTGCGGGTGTCATGGCAATCACTAACGGTGTGGGTGTAACATACAAATAGTGCTCGTGCAGCTTGAATCGTTAGTGACAGTGCAGTGTACTATGCTATCATTTCTATATGCAACAATAAGGTATGCTACTATAGTCCATATGAACATCTACAACTAAATATCCTAACACGCCCTGACGCTTAACGCCATACGGGCGATTTCCCCGTAGATGTTAAATCTACTCAGCTGGTCGCATGCTACACGTAGCCGACCACTTGCTTCCCTTTCTTGGCGGCGTCCGACATACCCTCCTGCGAACCTAGAACAACACAAGGAATCCATATATATAAGCAAAATTCTACAAAACGCGATATCGAAACAAAACGAGAAACTCGCGTCGCGAATTAACGTGCGTGTGTACGATACGCTGAAACGTGTATATACGCGTCTAAGACTAACCCGACACGTCGCGACACGCTGGATCACAGAACCCACTCAAGTATCGCGCGTATCGCGCGAACTAAACGTACTTGAAAAACGATATACTGTCCCAGATTCTACCCAGGTTAAAAACTTACAAAATTGCATATACCATAGACCTTAGAAATGTAGCAGACACCTACAGAACAAACCCTAACACCTAGCTCCCCTGTCTGGCCGCAATTTGCGGCCAGAAGGAATATTACGGCGGCCAAACGTTGGGTAGGGGGTCTCGTCCTATGGTGGTGTGGTCAGGGTCTCCCAAGTAGGCTACAGTCAACTCAGATTTTATCTAAAGTACCCGGGTCTATAGCAGATCACAGAAAGCCAAGATTTTGCTTAAAAAGGTTAAATTTTGCACAAATTGAAAACTTAGGGTATTTTAGTGCAATCTGAGGTTTAACTAGGTTTAAGTGGCCCTAATAATACTTAATAAAGTTAGTCTATCCAATACTAACCTCACTTAACCAAAGTTCACACTAATCACCATATTTAGCACTAAAAATGCATAATTATCGCTAATCAAAGCTAAACTACACAAGATTAGCAAGCTATAGAGTTAAGCTTAAGAGTTATATCTCACTTGACCCTAGGTGCAAGGAGGAGGAGGAGAAGAAGAGAGGAAGCTGCTGCAGTTGCCTGCCTCTGCTGCTGTTTTTTCTGTTACTATTTTTGCTGAAGCTGGAGCTGCTGATGCTGGTGCTGGAGCTGCTGCTGCTTGTGCTGGGGCTGCTGCTGTGAGAGAGTGTGTGTGTGTGTGTGTGTGTGTGAGTGAGAGTGAGAGAGTTGTTGTGAGGAAAAGAGTTTAGAGAAAAAAAAAGATAACCATGCTAGTCAACCCTTCTTTCTCAGTACCTCTCTCTTCATTAAATGAAGCATGGCAAGGCCAGCATGCCCCATCATGCACCCTCTCTCTCTCTCACCAAGTCAAACCCAAAACAATTTCAAAAAAAACAACCCTTAAATAAAATAACCAATTAAACTTAATTAAAACCCAAATAACCTAATTCCCATGTTTTAAACCACCATGGTTGCTAATCATGGTTCAATCCCATTTTTAACCCTAGTTTACATGCACAAGTGTGTGCAAGCCTAGGAAAAAATCTAATAAAATATTCATTAAATTTGGAAAAATATTTGAAACTCAATTTGGTAAACTTTTTAATAAAATCCACATATTAAAATATAATTAGCCACTAATCACATCCTAAGGTGTTACAATGAGGTACAACCCGTACCGTTTTGCTCAACAGTCGGGTTACAATCAGGGTGTCCTGCTTGAGGCTTTTTTAGCTGAGCCGGTTGCTATGGAAGAGGGTATCCGCAGCGCGCTGCACCACTTCATGCGGCTAAATACCGGGTCCAACTTTCTCATCAGTGAGCTGAGCTACGTTCCGAAAGCCTCGAACGCATACATGGCGTGGTACCAACATGCGACGGGTGCTGTTATTAGGGAAGAAAGGCGGTTACTGCTCGATCGCAAGGGTGCGGTCCCTGCTGGTAATCTAGCTATCTCCTTAAAGAGACGGACCATTGTTCGTCCTTCCTTAAGAGAAGCTGCTGCAGTTGTGGTCCTGTGCGCCTTTCCTGAGGAGCCTGTACCCCGCGTTCCTGAAGAAGTGGTAGCTGCAGCGTCCACGGAGTCTGGCGTTGGTGTAGAATCCGCCGCCCAAAAATGCCCGTTAAGCGCAAGCTCTTGTCATCGGCTGACGGCACTCGCTCGCAAAAGAAGAAGAAGAAGTCGCTATTTTCTGCCGACGTCATATTTGTCCAGGAGCCACATGCTCCTTACAGCGAGGGTTTGTGCGAGTATGTGACCAATAAGGGTCTATTCATCGCGCCAGCAGATGATACTGATCTCCAGGCTGCCCTTGTGGCTTTCGAGCGACTGGTTCACGATGAAGCGGTGCTGATCACTATCGTAAAGTCAAGTATACTTCAGTTACATTCTTCCACAGCTATCTTCTTTTATTATACTTCTACTGACGCTTTCTTCTTCAACAGGTATTCCTGCCGAAGAGGCTCTCGCGGCTTCCCTCAAGACATTCGAAGATGAAAAGAAGCTCCGTGCTCTTTGGGCCTTGGTATAATTTATTTTATTACGCTTTTATTCTTTCCATTGGTGCTCTGACGCTTTCTTTTACCCTACTGCAGGGATTACCTTAGCTCAAGTTCTTCCACGTGTTGCGTCGATCCCGAGTGGTGACACAGTAGGACTCTTAGAGCCGGCTACCACGGCCACGGCTATCCCCAAGCCACCGCGGGAGGCTTCGCTAAAGCAGTCGATGATGGACGTCGTAACGGCGCCGGAGGCAGAGCTCGGTTCAGACGACGACGTCCCCTTGTCGGAAGTTTTAAGGAGGTCAGTCCTCACGGCACAGACCGAAAGGAAGCGCAGGAAGCGCACAGCGAAGGAATGCGATGCCGCCTCGGCTGTGGGAGCAGGCTCAAGTAACATCCTGTCTGCTGATATCTCTTTGGCGGATGTTCCAGCTGCCCTATCTACCGCCCATAGACAGGTTGCGCGCGCGGCTCGGGAGGAAACTGAGAATCTATCTCAAGGTAACATAATGCCCAGTATTTTTATTAAAACTCGATCCGCATATTCTTATATACCATATCCAGCAGGGCCAAATCTCGACGGTGGGATGGCAGGCGAAATGATGGCGGTCACAGAGCCCGAAGTGGCCACTCTCTCTCGGGAGTCTGGGACTGCCCAAACCGTCGCTCTTTCCCTTTGTGGCTCCGTGGTATCGGTAGGCGTCGTAAGCATCACGACGGCCCTCATCGAATCAGGGGATGAAGCTATAGGCGTAGAAACTACTCCTCCTAAGAAGAGCGAAGAAGCCGCTACGCCTGGTGATGCTTCCGTCGTGGTTTTGGTTAATGACCCATCAGGTAGGTCTTGGGTCACTGTTCTCTTTTTATTTCTCGATCCCGTTCAGCCCCCTCTGATGATATTTTGTTTGTTTTGAGTGTAGGTGCAGTGAATGCTGAGATTGTGCCATCTGAAGCACCTTCGGTCGCCGCCATGACGGCTGTTGTTCCCTCGCCTTCTCCTATGTCCTCTGAAATGCTGGAAGGTATAGGTTTGCGATTTATCGGTTTCACTGCGGGTAACATCCTCTTTTTATTGACAGTGTATTGTCACAACCTTGCAGGAGTCCTTTTTGACCATCTATATCAGGTGCTGAACCTGCATTTCTCCTTCCAGTCGGAAATCGTCCTACCTGCTGGTATTGGTTAGTATAGTCTTTAGCCAGTGCTTCTTCTTTTCTTTTATGAGTAAACGTATTGTTTTTTTAAGTTTTAAGTTTTCTTCATGTTGATCATAGTGTCGCGGGTCGAGAGAATAGCCGAGCCTTCTGCACTCTCCGTCTTGCCGCCTGTTATAGCCGGTATGATAGACTCTATCCCTTATGTGTTTTCTTTATCACCTGAGTCGACGTTTGGCCGTTATTGATTTTGCAGCAATTGCATTATCCAGAGCTCCCTTTGAGTCTCGCATTCCGATGCCGGTAGGGCCTTTTGCTAAATGCACATCTTTCAGGAGTGCTGCAAACAGCCGACGCATATTGATCGAATTCGTCGAGGATCTTGACACCGAAGCCCTCACATCCGCTGTAGATTTTGCTGCTGAGGTTAATCCTATGCTGGCGACGCTCGTGAACTTCCATGATGAAGGTGTCGTCGAGTCTTGGGTTAATTACTACAGAAAGATCGAGGCTTGCCTGCACGAGATTGAGCTCAAGTGTCTTGCTCCTGAGGTTCTGGCTTTGAATTCCCAGCGAGCTGCATGGGTTGAGCATAGTGCTCCTTTCCTCCATCATTTTGAACAAGAGGTGACCCTGAGACGAAAGGAACATGAGGTGGCTTCCAACGAGTCTGTCCGATTGCGTGCCCAAATTGAAGCGAATGCTGCACAGCTAAAAGCCGTCTTTGACAACCTTCAAAGATGTATTTCGGATGGGTTGGCGCTAAGGAGGATGCTTGACCTCACCGAGCGGGTTGTACAGGACTGCGAAGCTGCCATGCTAGAAACTAACGAAAAGCTTTCGTCCTGTTTGTAGCAGCGAACTCAAATTGAAGCGGAGTTGGCCGCGGTGGCTGACCACGAGAAGGGATTAAGAGGAGTGCGCGGGCGGCTTGCTGACTTATTGAAGATGCCTCCTTCTTAGCATCCATTTCTGTATTTTTTTTTTGACTGAAAATTTGTAATTGGTAAATAACATGCATTCACTTTTGATTCTTTTATGTGATGTATCCTTTATTCATTTGAATTCCTGAATAAAAGGCATATTTTATCTCATACTAGGCTTTCTTTTCTTTGTCGTGTCATTGGCATGTGACTTTAGCAAATGTGGCCTGTAGATGGTGGATAACGGTTCATCTTGAACTCCTTGTAGGGTAGCGATGGCTTAGGAAACAGGTTCAGATCTGCTGCCTAAGACTTTTCAACTTTATGAGCCGTAAGGGTCTCATAAAGACGTTTCTCCACACGAGTCAAAAGGATCTCGTAGGTGTAATTTCTCCTTAGGGGTCGTGAGGACCCCTAAGTGTGTTTTCTCTTGAGAGTCGTAAGGATCTCACAAGAGAGTTTTCTTTTTTCGGGTTGAAAGGTTTGCGCAGGGACACTGATCTCCCTGGGGGTCGAGACGAATCGAGAGATTATTGGTTGACTTGTTTTCGAGACGGAGCATTGTTCTGGCGGGGAGGTCATTGGTTGACTTGTTTCCGAGACGGAGCGTTTTTCCGTCGGGGAGGTCATTGGTTGACTTATTTCCGAGACGGAGCATTGTTCCGGCGGGAGGTCATTGGTTGACTTGTTTCCGAGACGGAGCGTTTTTCCGTCGGGGAGGTCATTGGTTGACTTGTTTCCGAGACGGAGCATTGTTCCGGCGGGAGGTCATTGGTTGACTTGTTTCCGAGACGGAGCATTGTTCCGGCGGGGAGGTCATTGGTTGACTTGTTTCCGAGACGGAGCATTGTTCCTGCGGGGAGGTCATTGGTTGACTTGTTTCCGAGATGGAGCATTGTTCCGGCGGGGAGGTCATTGGTTGACTTGTTTCCACTTTCTGCGGTGTCGGGGTTGACTTACTCTGCTTTCTGCGGTGTCGAGAAGGAACGCCGTGTCGATCTTCTGGGATGCAGATGTTGCCGTCGAGATCTGACTCTCTCTTTGACAGAGTCTGTTGGGAAATGTGATTCCCTTTTCGTTTATGCTTATGGATTGTATACAGGGGTCAATATAGACTCGCTTGTAGGGAAAAAGTTTCATTCTTTCATTTTTTTTTATTTCCTTCCGCGATGCTCTATCATTTCAGCTTTTTATATCGCGAAAGTCACGATTGCCCAATCATTTCGGCTATTTTTCGTGGTGCCCAATCATTTCGGCTATTTTCTTTTTACTCGCTACTTTTTATTGCGAGTTGCCCAATCATTTCGGCTATTTTTATATGTATTTTTGGCTCGCTGATTTTGTTGCGAGTATGGACTTGAGATCTGATACCAATCTTAGCATCAGCATCGCTGCGGCTGGAATATTGCCAGGAGCGAATCATCACTTGCCGTGAAAGGACTTGGAATTCGTTACCGATTTAGGCATCAATATCGCTACTACTGGAGCATTTCCAGGAGCGAATCATTATTTGCCTTTGCCGCTATCGAACAAAGGTGGCTTAGTAGACAGGGTTAGGGACCTGACGACTAAGGCTTTTGACTTCATGAGCCGTAAGGATCTCATAAAGGTATTTCTCCCTACGAGTCGTCAGGATTTTGTAAGTGTAATTTCTCCTTAGGGGTCATGAGGACTCCTAAGTGCGTTTTCTATTGAGAGTCGTAAGAATCTCACAAGAGCATTTTCTCCTTGCAAGTCGAGAGAACCTATAAGTGTTGTTCACCAGATAGGGGAATTTCACACCATTGGTGGAACTGGGCGAGGGAACCCTTATTTATGCCCGTGGATTGTATAAAAGGGTCAATATTGACCGCCTGTAGAGCAAAAGTTTGGGGGATATGATAGCTTAAGAATAAGTTCAGGTCCCTGTATCTTAAGACTTTTGAATCCTGTGAGCCGTGAGGGTCTCATAGGGGGGAAATTCTCCTTACAAGTCGTGAGGATCTCGTAAGTGTAATTTCTCCTTAGGGATCGTGAGGATTCCTAAGTGTTTTGCTCCCTTGTGAGTCGTAAGGATCTCACGCGGGTATTTTCTCCTTACAAGTCGTGAGGACCCTGCAAGTGCACAGGAATTTTTTTACGAGTCTACGCCCTTTCGGGTTTTCACAAACTCACTGGTAGCCTTGCTGATTTTACTCACGGAGCTCTTTCGGGTTTTCATCCGTGCCCATTTCGCTTATGGACGTACCGTTTTTTTGCCGCGTTAGCCTAAGGATGCTGCGGTTCGTAGTAGTTTAAGGACGTTACGGTCCGTAGCTAGTTTCAAGACATTGCGGTCCATTGTTAGTTTAGAGACGTTTCGATCCATTGTTAGTTTTCTGCGGCGAAGTTTTGCCGGATAGCACTTACAGAGTTTAGTACTCAGGAAGACAGCGAGCGGATACAAGTGTCATCATCTATCATTAACCTGGGCTGTGACTCGTCAGGCATAGTATTTCTTAAATCGGCCGTTTATTGGTTGGATGGGTCTTTCGCCATGCATATACATGAGCAAGTAATCCCCTCCTTGGTAGACTTTGTCTATGATGTACGGGCCATCATAGTTTGGCTCGAATTTCCCCCGTTTGGCATGATTGGGGATCATAGGTCTTTTGACAACTAGCACGAGTTCGCCTTGGCAGAATGTTCTCGGCCTAGTTAATCTTTCATATGAGCGTGTCATCTTTGCTTTGTAAGCCTCCAAGTTTTGCTGCGCCATGAGACGAGTTTCATTGAGGGCGTCGAGCTCCTTAAACCGAAGATGAGCATTCTCTTCATCTGTTAATCTGTAATGAATCGCCACTCGTAGAGAGGGTAGCTCTATCTGCAAGGGGAGTACTGCTTCCATGCCAAATATCAATGCATACGGCGTTGTATTCGTAGCCGTTTTGAACGTAGTTCGATATGCCCAGAGAGCTTCATGCAGTCTCTCGTGCCAGTCCTTTTTATTTTTAGACACCATCTTCTTTATGATCTTTGTCAAGGTTTTGTTGAAAGCCTCAGCTAGACCGTTAGCTCGGGGAGAGTATCTCCAGTCTATGTTATGCTGCTGTGCGAAGCGGCTGATTCTGTGACTTCTGTAGGCCGGCCCGTTATCGGAGATAATCCGTCGTGGAGTGCCGAACCGATAGATGACGCGTGTCTTGAAGAAATGGAGGATGTTCTCCGTCTTCACTTCTCTTAGCGGTATGCCTTCTGCCCACTTAGAGAAGTAATCAGTTGTCGCCAATATGAACCAATGTCCTTTGGATGCCGCTGGTTCGATGGGCCCAATTATGTTGGTTCCCCACATTTCGAACGGCTAGCTAGCCACTGTTGGGTGTAGCGGGTTTGGATGCTAGTGGATGAAGTCTCCATGAATTTGGCACGAGTGGCACTGCTTCGCGTATTCGAGGCAGTCCTGAATCATTGTGGGCCAATAGTAGCCAATTCTTTTGATCTTCAGTTTCATCTTTGGTCCGGCTTGTTGAGAACCGCAGAGTCCGTCGTGAGTTTCTTGGACGACTCTCCTTGCTTCTTCCGGTCCCATGCATCTCAGCCACAGAGATTCGAACGATCTCTTATACAGAGTATCATTGATGAAGGTGAAAGACAGAGCTCGTTTCATGAGCTGATGTCTTGAGGATGCATCTTCAGGTGTTCGACGGGATTTGAAGTAGTCTATGAAGACTTCTCTCCAATCCTTAACCCTTTCTTGGTCCTCTATTTGTAGGGTTGTTTGCTTGATCGCTTCCTTTTCTTCAGACGACTCCGAAGATATTTCTGCTGGTGCAAGAACCCGATGGCTTTGTACAATGATCCTTACGTCATCGAGGTTTTCGTCAGCCAGTTCTTTAGCGAGTTTGGCTAATGCGTCCACTTTTCTATTTTCTGTACACGGTATGCTTTCCAGGGCGTAAGAGGGAATTTGAGTTAGTAACAGTTGCACTCTTTTGCCATATTTTACCAACTCCGGCTTGCACGTCTGATAGTTACCATTTACTTGGCTAACGACCAGCTGGGAGTCTCCGTATATGAGGAGGTTTTCGATTCCCATGTCGACAGCGATCTCAAGACCTGCTATCAAAGCCTCATATTCTGCTTCATTGTTTGTCCTCGGCTCTGTTAAGGAAAAGGCAAAGCGCATTATCCCTCCCTGTGGAGTCACGAGGATGAGGCCTACCCCAGATTTGATTATGGGGGAGCTGTGCTTTCGCTTCTTCATGGAAGATGCCCTATCGAAGTAGAGTTCCTATCGGATATCACTCTCTCCTCTCTCCCCATCGATTGTATCAAGCGCGTGCTTGTCTGGCAATTCGCAATTTAGGGGTGAATCGGCAGGTATCGGATGCTCAGCGAGGAAGTCGACGATGGCCTGGCCTTTCACTGCCTTGAGAGGTCGGTATGTTATCAAGAATTCCATTAAGAGTAAGGCCCATTTAGCGAGCCGTCATATTAGTATGGCTCTTGACTTCAAATATTTGAGAGGATCCACTTTTGATATGAGATGTACCTCATGCGCCAAAGCATAATGCCGAAGCTTCGTTATCGCGAAGATTAACGCCAGGCGGTGTTTTTCGATAGGGGAGTAGTTGTTGTCTGCCCCCAGGAGAAATCGACTCAAATAGTAGAGGGCTCTCTCTTTCCCTTGGTCGTTCTCCTGTGCCCATAGTGCACCTAAAGAACCTTCAAGGGCTGTTGTGTACAGGATGAGGGGCTTTCCCTTGACTGGAGTGGTCAGTACCGGCGGGTTCCGCAGATATTGCTTGATTTCGTCGAGTGCGCTTTGGCATTTACGATCGCAAACGAACGGGGTTCCCTTCTTCATTAGGTGACTGTAGGGACGACATTTTCCGGAAAGGTTGGCTATGAACCGTTGGATATACGCGATCTTTCCTTGTAGAGACCGCAATTGTTTTAAAGTTCTTGGAGTGGGCATTTCCATAATCGCCTTGATCTTCGATGGATCTATTTCGATGCCCTGATGTCGTATGATGAACCCTAGAAATCTTCCTGAGGAGACTCCAAATGCGCATTTCAGAGGGTTCATCTTCAGGTTATACTTACGAAGACGTTGGAACACTGTTTTCAAATGCTCCCAGTGTTCCTCATACGATTTGCGTTTCACTACGAGGTCATCGATGTAACATTTGTTAGATATAGTGCCCTCAGAGTCAATTATTGGATCACAGGCACGTGATTGCAATGATTGAAGGAGGACCTATGACGGTAGGATAGTCTTACTCAAGATGATAGTATGCTATCTGGTTTATCTTTATCATCATGTACTGCTTTAGGTGACCTTACAGGTCGCTATTACACGTTGATAGAGCCCCTAGGATTCTTACTTGACTACCAGCAGTATGAGGGCGATCATATACGTGTGAGCTGGGGTCTATAAGCACATCCTTAAAAGGTCCCTAATCGTGGGAGTTTCGAGACAGGGCATCGATACTCCAGAGTAGACTAGTGTATACAGTCGAGACCCCGATGAGGGGCGGTGGCCGGTCTCACAAGCCACTGGTGTGAGTTGGTTCACCTAAGATGTATATAGGTTCTCATTGGGTTATGAGTACACCGGACAGGACTCGCCGGGAACCTGCTAGTTGGTATTATACCTGATGTCAGATAGCAGTTCCCTGGTGACATGTGTACAGGTTAGTTCATCGACCTGAGATCGTCATTTATCTCGTGTGAGTTCCCACTGTACTTTGATTACTACCCTACCACGCTTAAAGGAGACGTGCAAACAGGTTTTAGTTGGGTACAGTCCCGAGCCACATGGAGGCAATGAGCGGATCTATAGGGGTTCGTCTCTCCCGGTATTGGGGGTGAGGTCGCGCTGTGTCTAGGAGAGCCAGTATATGAAAAGTCCTTGGCCAAGGCAGGAGATTTACTGGTAGGTATTCTAGTAGTATCTCAGGGTATTCTGGGCTGCACTCCGACACGACTTGTACCGCTTTTGGGGGTCTGACTTTTACCAACCCCCTAGGCCTGCCATGCGATGCTCATAGACGAACAGACCGAACTGTACGGATATTGTCACTGACTGGCTCAGTAGGGTGTCAGGATGAGTTCGCTCATCGACGTCCTTTTTGGTCAGTACCTGGTAGACCGTTACGTATTGGCTAATACCTCTGACGTGCTAGTGGTTAAATCCACAACCAAAGTATTGACGAGTCTTTAGAGTCCCCCACAGACCAGTTTCTCAAGTTTCGGGCGAAACGCTGTAGAGGCCGTATGGAGATATGGCAGGGTTCGATCAAATACGTGCGATATTGCACGGATCGTGATAGACGGTTTTTACTAGCCGGCTTTGGCTTAAGCCGGATCCTAGTATTTGACAGTGTAGATTTTTTCTCTTTGCATTTGTATTCAGTGGGAATACAAATGCGGGCATGTATATGCAGTCGTGGGGTTTTCCTGTAATTTATTACGGGATAAGTTTTCTGAAGTTGCCAGTTTGCATTCCGTTCCAGCCAGTTTTCCTTTGTTCCTTCCCGGCCGGACTTTATCGATGGAGGGGGTTATTTGCAAGTTTGCAAATAACTTTTGTGGAGGGGGTTTATTGTGATTGTGGCTTCTGTCATCATGAGATTCCTTTTGAATCAATCCTAGCATTTATTATGATGGAACTTTGAGTTGATGAGATGAGAAATGGGTGTGACCATTTTCCTTTTTCTTTTATCACACCTTATTCTCTTGTGAGATAATTGATTCCCTCCACCATTCTTATGAAAGGCCGGCCACTTTGGTGGGAGAGAGAGAGAGGTTTCATTATGGATGAGGGAAATTGATTCATATCTTTTTCATGCTTGCAAAAATATTTACACCATCCTTCTCCCAAAGTTCTTTTCTCCTCCACATCAAATGGCAACTTCTCTACCCATAGAGACAATGGTTTCTACACTACATCTATAGCAAATCTTGGATGCGTCGGCTAGCCAACTTCACGCCCGAGTTGCCTCGGTCTAGAGGTGGGAGCCCGTAAAAGAATTCGGCGATGTGGTGCCCGTTTCGACGAGGAGGTGACGGACGGAGATTCCGCGGGAGATCGGAGTGGAGACGAAGACCGAAAGACACGGATCGCTTGGTATAACTTCTCTACTCCTTTTCTTGTTTGCTAGTAACTAGGTTAATGGCCCAATCCGGGTTAAAAGTGCGCGGTGGTGCCGGTTTGCAAGTTTCGCAAAGTTTTTCGTTTCCGCATTTCCGGCGTCGGATCGACGGCCGGGGCGCCGCCGTGCACTTACATTGGTATCATAGCCACACCGTTAACCTTGCCTAGCTTGCTCTAGTATGTTTAGAACTCGATCGAACAAAAATCCCCAAAAACCGTATTTTCCAATGCTTCAGGTTTCTGTCGATTTTATTTTGTCTCAAAAAATTTTTCAGTACATTGCAGAAACATGTGCATGGAATTCTAAGAACTCTGGAAAAATTTGGTCTTGTGATGCTTCAGGATGACCGCGGAAACGCGGCCAAACCCCTGGTTTGGCCGCGGTTCCGGGGTGGAAAGAACTCCTTGCTGTGCGAAATTTTTCCAGAGGGCTTTTTACTTAGAAATAGGGGTTTTGGGATATTCTTTTTGGGCCCAGAATTTCTGTAAGTGCTACAGTACTGCTTGGGGCCCACTTAGGCAATTTTGATCGATCGAAAAGTTTAAACATGTTAGTTCACAGTATTTACATTATATCTACGACTGTGAATGTCATTTGATCGGTAAATCCTGTCTAACTGCTATAGCCCGGTTAGACGGATTTGCGAACGTGACATTCACGTTGATGTTCTGTGTTGTGCTGTGTTGTTGCGGATTGGTCGTGGGGGATAGCCTGGATGCAATGTTAGTACAGTTTTGTTTTATATGTACATTTGATATTGCAGGGCGAGCGTCCGACATGTGGACTGCCGTCACTGCCTGTTTGTATTATTCTTTTGGGGCATGACCGGGTCGAGGTCGATGTACCCGTTGTATGTATATTTTACTTTCTGTACTAGGATTACCCCACGGAGGGGTGCACGGATAGCCGGGTTCTAGAGGGCAACGAGCCCGCATCTCATGGCATTGAGACGGAGGAGGATTCACTCTAGAATTGGCGGGTTATTCGCCGCACTCATAGGGGGTATAGGTTGACCCAGGAGGGATGCCCAAGTTACCGGATTCCGTGAAGTGCTGGGTGGTCCATTCACGTTGCTGAAGGGGCTGCCTCACTTCAGGTTTTGGCGGGTAACTTGCCGTGCCCGTAGGGGTCTAGGATTTCATTGCACAGGCTATCCACACGACTAGGGGAACGTCGGGTTTCAGTAGCGGCTCTATGAAACCCGGGGATCCCAGATATCTGTATTGTTCTTTGATGCTGGTTACATTTCTGTGATGTTGCATTTTATCACGCCTTGAGAGATATTATATATTGATATATATATACTAGTAGATGTTGTATATGTTTTGCATCCGCGCTAGTCCAGTCCCCGCTCTGTCGTTAGTTAAGTAACCTAACGGGCAATGACGGGACCCAGTGGCGAATGCGGATGGCATATACGTACATCATTATTTCCGTTCTTTTGTGGTGTGATCAATTGATGGGACTGCGTTGATTCGGATCAACGCAAGATAAACAAACCTATTCTGATGTTGTTGGAACACTTTTCAAAAAGATGTTATTCCAAGGACGTTATCTTTTGTTTTGCATAGTGGTATTCAGTTGGAATATCCTGCTCCTCAGTCGACGAGGCAAGGGCCGAGATCCCTTCACCGGGAGTGACCCCTTGGACAGAAGTTTGTGTCAGGGCAATAACTTCACTATAGCCGATTACTTTTTCTTTGCATCGTGGTATTCAGTTGGAATATCCTGCACCTCATTCTACGGGGAAAGAGCCAAGATCCCTTCACCGGGAGTGACCTCTTTAGCAAAGGTTTTCTTCACTATATATTTTCAAAGCTATCCGGTTCCTTCAACGATATCAATTTCATTACGTTAAAGGTTTTCGCCAGAAACCATTCGTAGCCCTTCGTCGTTTCATATGGATAGTCAATAGTATTCAAGCTGTGTTTGTTGGCCATAGTCAAGGCACAGTATTTGGTAGCTATGGGTGTTCATATGCAACATAGATAGATGCCTTGGTTTGGGACAGTCGTATAGCCTTGTTGGCCCTAGTCAAGGGCTTGTACGGGTGGGTTCAAATCAACCAGGACAATGACGGGTAGAACTTGACATGTGACTTATGATTTGTTGGCCTTAGTCAAGGTCATAAGAGCATGGGGCAAAAATCACATCGGGAGTTTCTAAAGAAACTGAAACTTGCCAGATATGCGCATACCTTCTGGAGTGTGATAGCATGAGCGGATTCCGTCACATTATCATGCGATGATAGTTGGATCCCGATTCCCACTGATGAGTTGGTTTACTCCTCGGGTGATCCCGGCTAATTCTTCTTTCAGGTTTGGGGAAGAATTTGACGTTACAGTGGGAGGTTTCCAGATTAGATAAAGTGATAACCATTCTGATCTAGGTTAGAGTGCACGCTGAGTGTTTCTTTTCTCTCTCTCTTTGGCAGCGACCATTGACCCTACCCTAGACTATGACTCAGTGACCAAGATTAACCAAACCTTCTTAACACTGGCTTTTGGATTGTCAGAGTTGCAAACCTCATTGCCACTCCTACTTTTACCCTTTTCTCCAGGACACCCCGTATTACTACGAACGTCCACTTCCATTGGACAAAACCATCGTATGGTTATATACGAACTCGAAGGAATTCGAGGATGGTTTTCGGTTCTGGAGAAAACGAATAGGACTATTCAGTTGCCTTTTCCTTTTACCTTCTCTCAGGTTGCGAGTACTCCTTGGTTTAGGAGTAGTACACCTATTACGCAAATTGGATAGTCTTCTTCCAAACCTTAGGCTGGTGCCGAACGGTAGGGAATGAAGAAAACCAATTAGCCTAAACGGTGTACAGAAGGTATTAAGTTAAGACAAAGAAAGGGATTAGTAAGAGGGCAAAGTAAATTGCGACTGATATTCACGACCAAACCAAATATTTCTTCGCCAATCCTAAATCACCTTTGTATTTCTCCAGGACACTCCGTATCACTACGAAGATCCACAGTTTATTGGATAATCCATCGTATGGTTATATACGAACTCGAAAGGAACTTGTTCCAGTTCAGGGATGGATCCTGGTTTAGGAGAAATAGGAATAAGGTTCATTCGGTTGTCTTTTATCTTCACATTCTCTCGCATTGCGAGTGCTCCTAGGATTAGGACAGTACACCCATTATGCTTATTGGATAGTCTTCTTCCAAACCATAGGCTGGTGTCGAACGGTAAGGAAGGAAGAAAACCATTTGGCCTAAACGGGTGTACAGAAGGTAATGACTAAAGACATATAAAGGGATTTGGAGAGATGGCAAAGAATTATATGGTTACAGTTGTGAATCTGGATATTGGAAGATGTATTACTAGAATTACCAGGATACCCCATCGAAACATTTCAATGTTTCAGTTTCACTGTGTACTGTTAAAAGAAAACTGATTTCCCAATTAGACACTTGCTCCAGGGTATGTATTTACCAGGTATGATTCTCACATCTGTATGGTTTTACAGATGATGAGTGGGAGTAAGTTATTGGGAATTAGGTGATCATCCTCATTATATCGGAATTCGTTGTAATTGGTGATATTTGAGGAAGTCACCTGGGTTGTTTGTCGGACGGCAAATATTTGGTTTTGAATATCCGTTGTTATGAACCAATTTCAAATTGATATATCTGTACGTCTATTTTTATAGAGTGAGATATACCTTTTTGAAATTATGTCTATGACATTTACCTCTATCAGTGGATGGTTAGGTAAGGAGTATTGAACAGCGGTGTAATTCTTCTTAACCATAAGTACAGTTTTCAACCTACGACACACAGTGAATGAGTCACTAGACTCAGAGGACTTATACAGAGTATTGTATATTGTCCAGTGTCCATTAGGACAGAGGGGTTGGTCCTCGTACTATATTCGGTTTACTTATAACTTCTCTAGTTCTAAGACAGGTGTTTTGTAGAAACACAAGGTCGAAGTTTTGAGAAGTTATAGGTATAAGAGTAAAGTAGAGAACCAGGTATTGCAAGTATCGGGATTCTTCAAGGTGATCGAAGATGTAGATACTTGTGAATGGTATTCAGTTGATAGTAATGATTAAGAGAACTTGCTTCTCTTTCAGGTTACTCATAAGTGGAAGCATTCCTAAGTTGAGAAACGCTGATCGGCCTCCTTCCATTTAGTTGACATGTACTGGTGACAGCTGCATGATTTGAATCTGGTTCAATTAAATCAGTGCCTCTATTTCTATATTGGATATAGAACAGTTCATATCTTAACGATGTTAAGGTACGGGGAGTTTTCCGGCTTATGCTTAAAACCAGACTCTGGATAACTCAAGACACGTTTCTGTAATGGCTGTTTGTAGGTTGACCAGGGCTATGACGAGGGTTGACTTTCTACCATCTGGAAGATCAATAGAGATATTGTTCTTGACTCGCCACAGTTTTAATAAAAATGGATTTTTTTCAGAAAATAGTAGTGGGAGTATGGTAGAACTGGAAATGATTCCAGAACCGCAAACGATTACTGAAGATTTGATAAGAACCTAAAGATTCAATCTAGTTTGACATTCCATTGGCAACTCCGCAGATATGGTGGATAACCTCAGGCACTCGAGAGGTACTTCGGTATGCTCAAGGAAGGTGGCAGGGAGGTTCTTGTTTACCCAGACTTTCCATTGCTGCTGTTCCAGACTGTGAGACCCGGCAGGAGGATGAGTATAGCGTCGTTCTAAACTAGCTTTAGAAGTGTACGTCTATATGACTCTGCCAGAGGGTTGTCGTGGTCAGTGGGAGCAGCGGAAGCATAGTGGACAAGTGGCTTATGTCTATTTATAGATTAAAGCAGATATAGCGGAGATAGATCATCTATTTCTGATGTGACAGTCATAGGTTTGACTTCATCAGAATAGGGGATGGATCTGTTAAGAAGGTAGTAGGGTGTGATGTCCTGGTATTTGATGACATACACGGAGTAGGAAGTGATATTCCTATATTACGATCGGTTATACTTTGGTTGTCACACGGTGGTTTCTCCACATGGGACTTGGATATTATATCAGACATTCTGATCACTAGATCTATGGTTTTAGATCTAGATTTGGGTGGTTTCCTAATCTGGGTACTTAGACAGCATTCTAAGAGTTTTTAGAATGGACGACTCCTGGCACGATAGTATACCTGCAGGTGATGGAGTCACCCTCTCTAAAGGTGTCTTACAGACTAAAGGAGAGAGGGATGTACATGATTGGCAGATCACTTGCTTAAGCAATTGAGTCAATCATGAGATGTCAAGTACCACACCAGATGTTGTTCTTGCAGTAGGTGCAATAAGTTGATATTCATCCAATCCTGGAGAAACAATCGGAAGCAGCTTTAGAACATAAGTGGATGTTCTAGGGATTTGATAACGGCAGCCTCCTTTAGGAGACGGTTATCATTCCAGGCTTCCAAAGTGACCTGGAAGACAGAGTGACTGTCAGAGTTATAGTTTTCCCTCTGACAAGGGGAAGTATTTTGGACAGGTGGTCCAGGTGGATACTAAGGGAAGGATGGCGCAGGATACTGATTAAGTTCAGTTGACGATACAGTCTAAGAAGTTTAGATTTGGAATTCACTTGTGAGCTAGGTCCCATCAGATATCCAGACATATTCTGAGACAGGTATTGCTCATTTCGGGAGATGGCTTTCTCCGCGAACATGAGATAATGAGAGACATGGAAAGAAACACCACAGAGGATCCACTTACTGAGGCTATTCCTCGAACGCAATAGTTTCGCAAACGAGCTTTGTGAGACTGACTAGTAGAGGAGTTGGGTGTTTGGTATCACACGGGCAAGTGGGAGATTGTTGGATATAGTGCCCTCAGAGTCAATTATTGGATCACAGGCATGTGATTGCAATGATTGAAGGAGGACCTACGCCGGTAGGACAGTCTTACTCAAGATGATAGTATGCTATCTGGTTTATCTTTATCATCGTGTACTGCTTTAGGTGACCTTTCAGGTCGCTATTACACGTTGATAGAGCCCCTAGGATTCTTGCTTGACTACCAGCAATATGAGGGCAATCATATACGTAGGAGCTGGGGTCTATAAGCACGTCCTTAAAAGGTCCCTAGTCGTGGGAATTTCGAGACAGGGCATCGATACTCCAGAGTAGACTAGTGTATACAGTCGAGACCCCGACGAGGGGCGGTGGCCGGTCTCACAAGCTACTGGTGTCAGTTGGTTCACCTAAGATGTATACAGGTGCCCATTGGGTTATGAGTACACCGGACAGGACTCGCCGGGAACATGCTAGTTGGTATTATACCTGATGTCAGATAGCAGTTCCCTGGTGACATGTGTACAGGTTAGTTCATCGACCTGAGATCGTCATTTTTCTCGTGTGAGTTCCCGTTGTACTTTGATTACTATCCTACCACGCTCAAAGGAGACGTGCAAACAGGTTTTAGTTGGGTACAGTCCCGAGCCACATGGAGGCAGTGAGCGGATCTGCAGGGGTTCGTCTCACCCGGTATTGGGGGTGAGGTCGCACTGTGTCTAGGAGAGCCTGTACATGAAAAGTCCTTGGCCAAGGTAGAAGATTTACTGGTAGGTATTCCAGTAGTATCTCAGGGTGTTCTGGGCTGCACTCCGACATGATTTGTACCGCTTGGGGGTCTGACTTTTACCAACCCCCTAGGCCCGCCATGTGATGCTCATAGACGAACGGACCGGACTGTACGGATATTGTCACTGACAGGCTCAGTAGGGTGTCAGGATGAGTTCGCTCATCGACGTCCCTTTTGGTCAGTACCTGGTATCCCGTTACGTATTGGCTAATACCTCTGACGTGCTAGTGATTAAATCCACAACCAAAGTATTGACGAGTCTTTAGAGTCCCCCACAGACCAGTTTCTCAAGTTTTGGGCGAAACCCTGTAGAGGCCGTATGGAGATATGGCAGGGTTCGATCAGATACGTGCGGTATTGCACGGATCGTGATCGGATGGTTTTTATCAGCCGGCTTTGGCTTAAGCCGGATCCTAGTATTTGACAGTGTAGATTTTGTCTCTTTGCATTTGTATTCAGTGGGAATACAAATGCGGGCATGTATATGCAGTCGTGGGGTTTTCCTATAATTTATTACGGGATAAGTTTTCTGAAGTTGCCAGTTTGCATTCCGTTCCGGCCAGTTTTCCTTTGTTCCTTCCCGGCCGGACTTTATCGATGGAGGGAGTTATTTGCAAGTTTGCAAATAACTTTTGTGGAGGGGGTTTATTGTGATTGTGGCTTCTATCATCATGAGATTCCTTTTGAATCAATCCTAGCATTTATTATGATGGAACTTTGAGTTGATGAGATGAGAAATGGGTGTGACCATTTTCCTTTTTCTTTTATCACACCTTATTCTCTTGTAAGATAATTGATTCCCTTCACCATTCTTATGAGAGGCCGGCCACTTTGGTGGGAGAGAGAGAGAGGTTTCATTATGGATGAGGAAATTGATTCATATCTTTTTCTTGCTTGCAAAAATATTTACACCATCCTTCTCCCAAAGTTCTTTTCTCCTCCACATCAAATGGCAACTTCTCTACCCATAGAGACAATGGTTTCTACACTATATCTACAGCAAATCTTGGACGCGTCATCTAGCTAACTTCGCGCCCGAGTTGCCTAGGTCCAGAGGTGGGAGCCCGTAAAAGAATTCGGCGATGTGGTGCCCGTTTCGACGAGGAGGTGACGGACGGAGATTCCGCGGGAGATCGGAGTGGAGACGAAGACCGAAAGACACGGATCGCTTGGTATAACTTCTCTACTCCTTTTCTTGTTTGCTAGTAGCTAGGTTAATGGCCCGATCCGGGTTAAAAGTGCGCGGTGGTGCCGGTTTGCAAGTTTCGCAAAGATTTTCGTTTCCGCATTTCCGGCGTCGGATCGACGGCCGGGGCGCCGCTGTGCACTTACAGCATTCGACAATCTCATGTATGAGGTCATCGAAGATCTTCGTCATGACCCTCTGGTAGGTAGCGCCTGCATTCTTCAGACCGAAAGGCATCACTTTATAGCAAAATATGCCCAGAGGAGTCCGGAAAGCGGTATGCTTTTGGTCTTCGGGATGCATCTTTATTTGATTGTACCCTGATGATCCATCCATGAAGGAGAAGACTTTGTGAGTGGATGTGTTATCTATCATCAGCTCGGTAACCGGTACGGGAAAGTCATCCTTCGGACATGCTTTGTTGAGGTCCCGAAAGTCCACGCAGATGCGCACCGTCCTATTTTTCTTCATCACTGGGATAATGTTGGCGATCCAGTCAGGGTATTGAACTTCTTGGATGAAGCCGGAGTTGATTAGCTTCTTGACTTCGGCATTGATACTCATTTCAAGTTCGAGTCGCATTCTTCTCGGTGCTTTTTTGACTGGCTTGACGTCCGGAGATATCGCTAATTTATGCACAGCTATTTCTGGATCTAGTCCCGACATCTCGGAGTAGTTCCATGCGAAGCAGTCTTTATACTGCATGAGCACATCTTTTAGCGTAGCCACCTGCTCTTTAGACAGCAGCTCACTGACGAACGTTGGTCATGGGTCGTTTTTCATCCCCAAGTTGATTTTTTTCAGGTTGTCCGCCGTGGTGTGTATCCCATCCTCCAGCTCTTTTGGCGTCGGTGGGAATTCTGAGATCACCCCGTCCTCATTCTCATTTGTGAAGCACTGGGAGAGGTCGTCGATATTCTTGTGCACTCCTTGTTCCGACAGCGTTATCACGTGACAGGTACGAGATCGTTTCCAAGACCGATGTTGATCTGGTTCTACTCTCGCTATATACATTACTTTTGGCACATACTTTTGTGGTGGGGATACCCGCCAACTGTTGGATAGAGCGAATCTGCCGAGTTGATATTGGTCTTCGACCCAGTTTTTTAAAGTGAAGCGGTCTTCAAGAGGATGTCCTATCGCTCGGTGATAGGAGCAATAATCCAGGTGATGAACCTCGTTTGCTTGATCGGGGTGCCGAGACTCCGGGAGTGTCATCATCTGATATTTCATGACAAGGTCAAAGATTCTCCTTGCTTGTCTCGAGGGAAAGAATATGCTCGACCCATCTTTTTCATAAGAGACGGATTCCGGCCGACCTTTTCTCGATCGCGTGGCCTTTTGGATCCGTTTTGCCGCTGTTGGACGTTTTTTCCGTTCTTTAACTTGTTTTTGCCTCCGCTTCGGGCCTTTTTCTTGTCTTAGGAATGCATGGCGGGCTGATGGTGGAGGGCATTGTCATCCTCCGTAGCCTGCTGAAGGAGGCGTTGCGCCTTGGCTTTCTTGTAAATGGCCATTTCGCGACTGTGGTCGTTCCGAACCTTTTGACTCACTTCTCTTACTAGCTTGTCCATCTGTTCTTCAAACGACGGACTCGGCATTTTTATGACAGGACCTCGTTCTGGTTCAGCGTCAGCGTCTTTTAAAAGAGCACCCCCTTCTTCATCGAGGTCATTTATGACATGGCAACCATAGAATTGCTCCCGTTTCTTGGTCTGGACATATCCAAGCCCAATCGTTTCCATTTTTCCATTGGGCAATTTTCGCTGAGTTCCGGGGACGTTCCAAATCATGTTGTAGAACTGAGCTTGTCGAGGAGTCTGTTTGAAAGGTATGCCTTGGCATCTTAATAACCTTCTCAATCCCTCCGTGTAGTATCTAGGCAGATGGATGGGTTGGAACCTGTCGAGCGCAAAATTGGCACCATGCCAGACTTCTTTTTCGACTTTAGTCTCCATGGATCGATAGAATAGGATCGCCTTTTCACCTCTTCGCCTGGGAGGGACGTAGAATGTCTACAGCTCTTGCACACTATATGTCTCAAGCGCATCAAGCTCTCTGTAGTGCTGCCGTGGAACCATGGCGATTTGCAAACTCTGATCATCTCCAGTGAAGGCCTGCATTGGTGGACGGACCGAGAACACTGCGTCGACTTCGTCTTCAGAGTCACTGCCAAAGAACAAAATAGGGGTAGATGGTCCCGGCCTGTTGCATTGGGGCGGCCCCGAATAGACTATCTCTTCTTCCTCCTCGGTATCGCTCCCGAAGACCGGAATAGTGGTGATAGCTTTTTGCTTATTCTCCGGTTTATGGCATCTTTCCGTGTATTCAAAGTCTGGTAGGAAATACTTTGCATCTTCGTACTTTCGGACATCATTTACGGAGAATGGGTTTAGTTCCCCCGTCACGGTATACTCGAGACCATCTTTGAAATACTTCATACACTGATGTTGTGTAGAAGGGATGATGTTGTACTCGTGTAACCAAGGCCTGCCGAGCAAAACGTTGTAGCATGTCTTTGCGTTAATGACATGAAATTTGATATCAGTGACGAGTAGCCCAAAGTATAACGTTAGTATTACAGACCCGAGCATCCATGATGACTGGGAGTTGAAGCCGGAGTAGGTGATTTTATCCCGAGCGAGGTGCTGAACGCTCATGCAGATTTCTTTTAGCACCCTCACATTTAGGAGGTTGACAGAGGACCCGTTGTCAACTAAGATCTTCCCTATCTTGATTTCATGGCAGTACCTGGTGACATACAGGGGACGGTTATGCTCGCACGTTCCGAGGAGGAGATCTTCATCTCCGAAAGTGATGTCAGCTGTGTGCACTTCTTCCAGCTCGTCTCTCATCTTCTCTTTGGCAAGGAAAGCTTGAAACTGTTCGGGCTCTTGTAATGTCCTGATCAGAGAATCTCGTGCCTCTTTAGACAACAGAAGGGAATCTAAAACGCTTAGATGTAATGGTATCTTCCTCAGGTGTGCCAGGACATTGTAATCCACTTCGTTTTTCTTGGGCGGGTCCTTAGCTGCCAGCTCTTCGACGAATTGATCATCGAGGGAGATATCCTCAGGGACTTTTTCCTTCCCCTTATCTTTTTTGTTGGATCCCTTGTTTGTAGGTCCGGGATTCTTTTCGAGCAACGTACGATTACGTAGCTGAATGTTTTCACAGTTCTTTATCTCTTCCTCTTTTCCTGAGATGGATTCCTTGAAGAGAGGGCTGAAGGCTACTTCTTCATCAGAATCGCTTCCGAAGGTGAGAACTTACGATCCCCTGGTATCAACTATGTGACAGTTGCCAGCAGTTCTTTTGTGCTCATCTGTCGTGCTTCTTTGCTCCCGACGAGTTTTACGCTTCATCCGCTTGAAATATTGTCGGTGAGCAACGTATCCCTGCCATCACTTTTTAAAGGCCATGAATTCTTCGGTAGGGTGTGCAATCCTCTGATGGTATAAGCAGTAGTTAGGATGTACATCCGCTTCGTCAAGGTGTATACCGCCAGGAGTATCTCTTTTGAAAGATGGAAGCTTCATTCCCATTGGCAGGGTTTTAGCGAACCGTTTCCTTGTCTTAAACCTGTTTTTGTCTGCCCCGGGCTTGCTTCGATCTGGTCGGAGTGCTTTGCGACACATCCCTACCATGACTTCTTCAACTTGATGCCGACGCCTGGCCCTTTCGAATATGTCCATTTCACGCTCTTGATCAGCTTTGCTCTTCTGACGGGCTTTGTTCAGCAGCATGTCAATCATCTAGTCTGACGGTTCCAAGGATTTTGGCACCAATTCTGCCCCCAGCTCCTCTATATTATCTTCTGACGCCGAGTGAGCTTCTTCATCATTTACTGAAGAATGAGAGATCATATGACAACTTGCCACATAATCCTCGAGTTCTTCTGACGAGTCATTTCCGTCGTCATTGTCATTATCTCCGCTCTCAAGGATATGGTTGAGAAACTCTTGGAGTGTGACCAGGGTTCGCGCCTTCTGGTTATATTCTTCCAGCGCGTCAATATGTTTTTGCAGGTCCGTGCGTTTGTCGTCAGACTGCGCGGGCTTTTTGGTCTTCTTCTTCTTCTTCTTCGAAGACTTTGACAGCTGGACCTGGGTGTTTTGCCCATTGCTACCAACTCTCGGTGTTGGACGCGGTTTCAGCATCCCCTCAATGATCTCTGGCTCTAGCGGGCTTTTCCATCTAATTGCCAGACATGCTTGAAGATCCTCCAGCATTCTCTTAGTCTTATCCGAAAGAACAACTTCCTGTGGAGCTTCCTCTATAAATGAGCATGATGCCCCCGGCGTGTCTACCTTTTTAGGAGCGTGCGGTTGTGGAGGGTTTACCCTCCAGTTTTCAGACAGCGCGAACTTGCTTTGTTGGTACCGGTCCTCAATCCAGTTTTTGAAGACGAAGCAATCTTCGATTGGGTGTACCACTATTCGATGGTAGGGACAGTAATTGGGATTGTTGACGTCGCCCGGTTGTAGTGGACGTCTCGGATCTGGTAGAGTGATAAGCCTGTTGCGCACCGCCAGTTCGAACAGTCTTCTCATTTTATCCCGAAGGAATGAGTAAGGACGTCTCAACTTTTCTCCGAGTGATCGCGGTTTATTGTTTTGGCGAGCAGCTGGTTTCGGATCACTTAGCTGCTGCTGAGCGTTGGCGAAGAAGGTAGCTTTCCCTTTACCCTTTTCATTTCGAAGCTCCGTTTTTTAGGAGGACGGTCTATGGCCCATCTGGTCTATTTGGGCCAGCTTGTCGATCAAGGCTTGGAAAGTGGTCGGCTTGAAGAACATCATAAATTGGGATATAGTTGCCTGCGGATCAAGGGTCCCCACGAACATGCCCACAGTAGGAGCTTCTTCTATGCGTTGTTCGCATCTCGACCAGAGGTTTCGCCACTGAATTGCATACTGAACCCATGTCTCTCCAGGCTTCACCCTGGCATTGATCAATGCCGTGATCGGAGTGCGTTCGATGGCGCTTGCGAAACGCTGGGTGAATAGCAACTCCATTTCTGTGAATGTTTTGATGGAGTCATTCGGAAGCACCGAGTACCATTCAAATGTCGTCTCCGCTAAGCTGCCGACGAACTGGCAAAATAGCAATTTGTCGTCACCTCCAGTATTGCCGCAGAGAACCCTGAACTGAGCGACGTGCTGATGGTGGTTGGTTGTCCCCTTATACACGTGAAATTTAGGGATCGTATATCCCGGCGGGTACATAATTTGATCGTACCAGCTTGGATAGGGTCGTCCAGTTCTGACGACTTGGCCAGCGGCTTCGCTTGCCTGATGAGCTCGTATTTGTTGAGCTATGTAGTCATCAAGCGCAGCTTTCGAGATCGTCTCCTCCCTGGCTGCTGATAATGCTGGAAGAGGGTTTGATGTCTCCCCTCTGTCGTCTTCAATGATTATTGGGGGATCTTCAGTTGGAGGGTCTGGCTGGATCATCATGCCCACCATATCTTGGAATAGGAGCACCATTTGTTTTATATTAGCTGCTTGTTCCGCGGCCTCTTTATATTTTTTCTCGAGCATCCTTCGTAGGAACTTGGCATCGGTTTCTTGTTCCTGGCGTTGTTCCGACGACGCTTCTGGGCTTTCTTTCTGCCCAGTAAGTGAGGCCATCTTTGTCAGCATCTCCTGGAGGTTCTGTTGTTGCTCCTGAGCCTTTGTTAGGGACTGTGTAAGTGGTCGATAACCCCCAGAAGCACGGCTTTCCTCTTTTCCGGAAGCCATGTAAATGGTGTGCACTACCATGCCCCCAGACTTGGTGCGTTTAGATCCATCACGCTCAGAATTTGTCACCGGTGGTGGTTGACTCTCTGGCCTTCTCTTTTTGTGGGATGCCGAAGTTGAGGGAGCCGTTGCAGCGAGCACCCGTGCAGACGATACTTTCCGTGGCATGACGGCAGGATGATCCTCCTCTTGCTGGACCTTCATTTTCTTCGATCGGCGGGAGTAGTCTTTGTCGATTACAGAGTCTTAGACTCTTCGCCAGACCCTGTGAATTTTGGAGTACAACCACTGAGGGGGTTGTTCCGGCTTTGCCTTTGTGATGTTCTCCGCGGGTGGAGGAGACCTTTTTAGTACGGCAATTGGAGAATTCTTGCGCACCCTCCTGAACAGCTCAAAACTGTTCCCAGTTGGAACAGCAGCATCAACTTCCACCATTGGAGCTGGTGGGGTAAGTCCAGAAGGAGAGTTGCTCCCAGCTTTCCTCACTCGGCGCCAGTGACGACGTCGAGCATGTCGTGTAGCCGGGATCACCTATATTGTCGAAGTAGCTTGGTCATGCCCCCTGCTTTGAGGAGAGGCTGTTATTGGCGCCAGCCTATCAAAGACTGACATCCGCTGGAAAGGAATGGTCAACCTGTCGAAGGCCGACTTTCGAGTATGGGAAGTAGTTTGGACGACTTCACCTATAGCAGGAGTTGGGATAGCCTTCACCGGTATTGTGAGCCTCTTCGCGGGCCCATTTAAGCTTAGGCTCAGCCTGTCGAAGACTGAGGCAATAGACTTGGACGATCCGTTGAGAGGGGCCGCGGTAGTTGCAAGCCGATCAAAGACCGACTTCTTTAGAGCTTCCTGTGACGGCACTGGAGCATTGAAGCTTATCGGTGGGAGCATGGTCCCGAGGAACAATCCAGTGGTGGTCTGTGTCACCTGTTCCACCAGCATTGCGAAGATGGAGGCCGCTTGGGGCCCGTAAGTTACTCCTCCAGACGGGGCGGAGCGGGAGTTTTTGTTGCAGTTGGTGCAGCTGGATGCCATTGATCTTCTTTTCTCTACACGGGAGCAAGACACCAAATCTTAGTACCTTGAATACAGGGGCAACCATATTAAACCATGATTCATTCGCGAACACGACACACGAAGTGTGGAGTGGAAAGAGGAAAAGGTCCCACCGGGCGTGCCAAAATCTGTTTACCGTCGAAAGACGCGACCGAGACGTTAGGACGTCTGGCCTGAATTTTGGGTGCAGATGCTATTTGGTTTTATCCGTTCACCTCTCCGAAGATGCCAAGTTGATTTATGGCACCGTGTATCGGAGGTTTGGACAGATGCGGCCGTTGTAGCAGACTTCGTCAGATTCCCCTTCATTTCTGAGAGGTTTTTTGATTGTGGGGACATTCTTCCCTGCAGGCGCAATCCCCTGCAGTTAATTACGTTACCGCATAGCGATAACTACTTTCTATGGATCCAGAAGTTCACTTCGTGTCGTGTGTGTTTGTTTTATTTTTGGTTGCCCTTGGATTGTATACGGAGATTAATTAGCGTTGTCGCCCGTAGGGCGTGGATTAGTCCAAATCCGTATTTTCTTAGATTTGGGTTTGTTTGATTTAAGGATCGTTAACCTTGTTTAAGATTAAGATCGACTCAAATGTTTGTTAAAGATACGTTAATCCGATATTGGACTAAGATCTACTCAACGGAGGTTCAGGATCATTTTTGATCCAACAAAAGAGCATTTTAGCTCTATTGTTTTAGTTTAAGGACGTTGCAGTCCATAGGCTAGTTTAAGGACATTACGGTCCACATTTATTTTAAGGACGTTTCGGTCCAAAGTTCAGTTTAAGGACGTTTCGGTCCAGATTTTAGTTTATGGACGTTACGGTCCGTAGTTTAGTTTAGGGACGTTGCGGTCCACGGATTACCATTTTTTAGGTGAGGGTTTAGTTTAAGAATGTTGCGGTCCACAGTAGTTTAAGGACGTTTCGGTCCGTTATTAGTTTAAGGACTTTGTGGTCCATTATTGCTGGTTGCCGGGACCCGCCACCTCTCTGAAGACGTTGAAGAATTACAACGACATGTATCAGAGGTGTGGGGAGATATACCCTTGAACCAATGAATGTTCATCTGGGACTTAGTAGTCTTGTTTGGGACTAAGGCCAATTTAGAAGAAGACATATGGGCTTAGTCGATTTGGGGTTTGGCTAACCTTGGGCTCAGCCTACTTGATTACTTATTTGGGCTTGATCCCCTTTCTGTATCAGCACTGCTGGGCATTGATTTGGGTTCTGACGCCCCTTTTTCTTTTTGTTTTATTTATATTCTTTCATATGGACAATTTATAGTGCCCACGTGCAGAGCACGTGAGGCGCTCAGCGCTGAGCGCTAGACACTGAGTGCTAAGCACCATTTTATTAAATAGCGCCCACGTGAGGAGCACGTGGAGCGCTTGGCGCTGAGCGCCAGACTTCGAGTGCTAAGCGCTTCTTATTAAATAGCGCCCATGTGAAGAGCACGTGGAGCGCTCGGCGCTGAGCGCCAGACTTCGAGTGCTAAGCGCTTCTTATTAAATAGCGCCCACATGAGGAGTACGTGGAGCGCTCGGCGCTGAGCGCCAGACTTTGAGTGCTAAGTACTGAGTTTTCTGTTCTGCTTAATTCAATTCTCTGAGAATTAGATTCTCACTTGTGAAAGACTTTGTCTTATAGATCTCAGATCTGGAAAAAGAACTAAGTTCTTCTGATCTGAGAGTTAAACTCTTAGATATGGAGGAGATGCTATGATCTCTCTTATTTTTATTTACCTTGAGGAGAAATCGTTCTCGTCTTGAAGTTTGAAGTTTATAGAAGGGTTTCTCGGTACAAGACTTGAAGTCTTAGGTCCTTTATATTGTGGAGGTTGATTTGTTGATTTAGTTAAGGAAATCTCTCATTGAGAGATCTCTAATTGATTTGGGGATTTTATCCACAGTTGGATCTTTGATCCTAGGCTTTCTATTTTACAGAAGATATTTTCTTGTTCTCAACAAGATTGGGAAAATATTTTCCATACAGAGCTTATTCTGTAATTTGGTGATTTTTTAATCACCATTGGATCTTTAATCCAACAGTGCTCTGTTTTACAAAGTGTAATCTTTTTTATTTAGAAAAATTCGAGGAATATTTCCTCAACAGAATTTAATTCTGTAATTTGATGATTTATCATCTTCGTTGGATTTTTGATCCATGGGTGGAGAACTTTTAGTTCTGGCGCCGGCGCTCTCGTACTTTGTACGTGAGGCGTTGCCTTAGAGTTTTTAACTCTGGGCGCTGGCGCTCTCGTGCTTTGCACGTGAGGCGCTGCCTCAGTTCAAATTTTGAACAGAGCCTTGCTCTCTTATTGGGGGGAAACAAATGCCCCCCACCGTTGCGCTCATGTAGCTCACACGTGAGTGCAGCGGTGGCAACCTTTCCACCGTTAGATCATCTTGGAAGTTGGATCGTCTTCCAGCGCCTATAAGTAGGGCCTTTAGCCCTTGAGATAACTTCTGTTCATCTTCTTCCTTTCTTGTTTCTAAGAATTTAATTCTCCCTTCAGAGCTTAGATCTTTGCCCAAGGAAATTCCTTTTAGAGTTAAAACTCTGCCCAA
This sequence comes from Agapanthus africanus, assembly GCA_030015575.1. Classification (NCBI taxonomy): domain Eukaryota; kingdom Viridiplantae; phylum Streptophyta; class Magnoliopsida; order Asparagales; family Amaryllidaceae; genus Agapanthus; species Agapanthus africanus. Next base: position 669,873,561 of record CM057341.1, on the reverse strand, counting down.
ATTTGGTAAGGATCGAACTTATTAATAGAGCTTTGCTCTTCTCAGATCGTAGATCTTAAAATGGATTTTTAGGGTTACTTAACCCATTAATTAGAATACTGTTCATCTCTATGAAGAACTCTCAGAGTTCGTTTTGTAGATCTTAAAGATCTTGGAGTTTTTACTCTGCAAAAAGCTTTGCTTTTTAGGGTTCTGATGGATTACTCCATCGTTTTCATAGAGCATGGCTTTTAGAATTTTTGGGGAATTTTTATTCCCCTCATAATTAAAGTTGACAGAGGTAATTTCTGTTTGCAGAGCACTGCTCTCGAGGGGATTTAACTCCTTGGCCCAATGAGTTTCTCATTAAATGAGAATATTTTTAGGATTTCCTCCTTAATTATTGACGTCTTATCAATAATGAGCCGTCACTTTGATTTTGTGGGTCCCCCTCGGTCCTTTTTTCCTGCATTGCAGTGTGGTACAAATTTAAAGTACTAAATATCAGAATTTGTAATATAGTATTGACGTCTAACCCTCGTTTCTTTTCACGCAGGTACTATGTCTTTTGACTCTTCTTTCCCATTTGTTCGCCCGGAGAGTGCATACGCCGACGCGCCCGTGGATCGAGAAGTTTTTTCACTGATTAAAGATCACGACCCGGATCAGAAGTCTCTTCACTTATGGGGGTTGTGGTACAACCAAATTATTCGGGGTCGGCGCAGTTTCTCTTGTGCGGCACCTTCAAAGCCAATTTCCGCCATTCATTATGCTGACTCGCTCCAGGTGAATTACGCTGTGGAGGAGGTTAACTGGAATACGGAGGGACGCCTCCAGCCCTCTATGGGCTCATTACCTGTACAGCGGCTGATGGCTTTAAATATTCTGGGGCGGCGCATATGTCAAGGCGAGTCACGCCCTTGGGGACATGTATACATGATAGGCTTGACTCCTCGCCATTCAGCCGGATACTTGTAGTGGGCTCGATACATCTTGTTGGCCAAAAAGTTGCTACTGCTGAAGCTCGGGTTATACCCTGCTATCTACGCGTCTCTTTTCCAGTATCCTGTGCCTCACGTATGGTGAGCCAAGGCTTTTTTGGAACAGTGGAATACCCGACTCACACCTTTCTTTTATCAGACTGGGAGGTTTCAATTTCCTTGGAGGAATTTGCAGAAATTTCGGGCCTAGCCGTCAGAGGGGAACAGTACGAGGAAATACTTCCCCCTGATGAGTACATTTTCGCCACCAAATCAGTGGTGATTGGTCTCACTCCGGAGAATGCTATTCAATATCGATTCCCGAGTCTAATCAAGGTGTTGAACATTTATGAGAGTTTGTTTCTCGAGTCTAGAGGGCACGGAGTCAGCTTCGTGGATTTCATCGCCCGCTTTCTTTGACCGGAAGTCTTGTCAAAATAAGTCGCGGTAGTATGCTTGGGTATAAGATACTTGCCTGGAGGACAACACGGCGGATCCACTCACAAAGGCCATACCCCAGATACAATTTAAGAGACTCTTCGGGATGTTGGGTATGAGATACTACAACAACTGGCCTTAGTGCGAATGGGAGATTGTTAGTTATATGTATGCCCTAGAGGCCCTTATTGTATATGTGATGTATATTATAGGGGATGCTTAGATATATATATATAGGTCTTTCTTGCTCGACATGATAGTATGCTATCTGGTTGCTCTTTGTCTTAACATGTTGACTTGTATAAGTGATGCTGTCTTGCTCTCACATGTTGATAAAGCCCTTAGGATGTGTACTTGACTACCAGGACTATGATGGAGATCATACTAGTGGGGCCAAGGGTACTCTATAAGTACACCCTATAATAGTTCCTAGTCGAGGGTGTATCGAGACAGGGCATCGATATTCCATAGTAGACTGGCGTATACGCATCTTGACCCATATGATGGGCGATGGATGATCCCACATCCATTGGTGTTTGACATCAAAGATGGTATATGGGTGCTTAGTGGAGACTGGGTACACTGAACGGACTCGCCGAGAACTCCTAGTTGGTATTATACCTATCGTCAGATAGCAGTTCTCTGGTAACACTGGTACAGGTTAGTTTGTAGACCCGAGATCGTCATAGAGTCTTGTGTCATTCCTACTGTGCTTTGATTTCCACCTTACCACGTTCAAGAGAACGTGCAAAACGGTGGCTTTTGGGTACAGTCCCGAATCACATAGAGGCAATGAGCGATAGGAGGGGTTTCGTCTCTCCCGGTATTGGGGGTTGATGTTGCGCTGTGCTCGATTGGTCGTAACAGGAAGTCTCTGGCCAGGGATGATATGGAGATTTACTAATAAGTTTTATCAGTAGTTTCTCGACCCGTTATGAGCCCCACATCGTCATGACTTATCGGTTATTGGGGTCTGACGTTGACCACCCGTAGACTGGATATGCGATATATCAGACGAAGAGACCGGACTGTACGGTAGTGTTACTGATAGGCTTTACAGGAGTAAAAGCAGGCTTTCTTGTTGATCTTCTGATCGCTCAATACCCGGGTAGCCGTTACGTCCAGCTAGTACCGCTGACGGCTTGTGGGTGCTTGATATGATCATCGCCTACTGCCGGCGTATTGACGAGTCTTTAGAGTCCTACACAGAGCTTTTACTGGCTCAGGCAAAACGAAGTAGGAGCACATATGTGATATGTGCGAGACCGAGATTAATACGAGTATGTGATACCGTATTCTATTCTCGCGATTTATGTTATCGGTCGGTTATATGAGATATAGCCGGATTATCGAATCAAGTGTTGATTCGATAAGTTGATACAAATAATATTACTCGGTCATATGAGATATAACCGTTTTATTAAATCAAGTGTTGATTTAATAATTTAATATATAATTATATATTTGATATATTGATTTACATTAATTAGTATTAGCTCACTTAAGCATTTCTTTTCTCACTTATGCATTTAATATATATGTGGTATATATTAATTGTATTTCTTTTTGTGTCATGCTTGATGCCACATGCTACATGGGTGTTTGAGACTTACAACATGCTAATGATAATGCAAGGTTTATTTATTTAAAGTAAATCCAAATTAGTTGGAAATTAATCACATGTATGAAGATTGTAGAAGCTTGTAGATGCATTGACTTAGTCCACTAATTTTGTTTTACTAAAGATATTTATTAACCCAACCATTATCTAAACTTATAGTTAAGTCTCTATATGAGAGATATGAGATATTTCTCACCCATGGTTGTCATTAACTCTCTCATCTATTATTGCTTCATCTTCTTCAAGCTCAAAAGAGAGCTCTCTAGGTTTTTGAGAGATAAAGAAAAATAGTGAGAAAAAGATTTCTAAAGTGAGAAAAAATCCTACTTTATCATCCTCTACTAGATTAGCTATTTAGTTTAGGGTGTTAGCTTCACTAATCCCTAATTAGTGAAGAGATAGCTTGGGTTAGTGTTTCCTCGACGTAGATCATCTTCGGCCTCGAAGACATCATACAAGCTTGTTCCTTGCATCTTGTGGAGCCGTTCTAGAGTCCGCAAGATCACTACTTGGAGCAAGAGGACTACTACATGGAGCTATTGAAGTGAAGGACCGGTCTACAAAGGTTGCATTCCTTGTTCACTTAGTTGTAAAGTAGTTTACACTTTGTATTGTCTAAATCTCTAGTTAAGATTCTAGGGTTAGGATTATTTAGCATGGCAAAAATTTGAAGATGGCATGGATGATGCCTCCCGAAACCTTGTTGTCATACCAAGCAATCCTACAGTGGTATCAGATCCAAGCTAGAGCATTATGCAATATCTAGACGAAGTTAGAAGTCCGATCGAACCCCGAAAACCCAATTTTGGACCCCTCTCTGGAAATTTTTCCAAAAGTTGGATTTTTCCATGTTAAAAATACTCTAAAAATCATGCAGGTAATTCCATGGACCCACCTGAAGAACGAGTCTCTAACTCGTCTAAGTGACCGCGGAACTGTTAGTTATATGTATGCCCTAGAGGCCATTACTATACATAGGATATATATTGTAGTGGATGCTTGGACATATATAGGGATGACTTTCTTGCTCGATATGATAGTATGCTATCTGGTTACTCTTTACCTTAACGTGTACACTGATTGTCTCTCTGTTACATGTTGGTAAAGCCCTTAGGATGTGTACTTGACTACCTGGACTATGATGTGGATCATACTAGTGGGGACATGGTAGTCCATAAGTACATCCTTCAAAGTCCCTAGTCGAGGGTGTATCGAGACGGAGCATCGATGTACCAGAGTAGACTAGCGTATACCTTCTCGACCCATACAGATGGGCGATGGATGATCCCATATCCATTGGTGTTTGACATCAGAGATGATATACGGGTGCTCAGTGGAGACTGGGTACACTAGACGGACTCGCCGAGAACTCCCAGCTGGTATTATACCTTACGTCAGATGGCAGTTCTCTGGTGGCACTGGTGCAGGTTAGTCTGTAGACCCGAGATCGTCATAGAGTCTTGTGTGATTCCCACTGTGCTTTGATTTCTATCATACCACGTCCAAGAGGGCGTGCAAAAAGGTGGCTTTTGGGTACAGTCCCAAATCACATGGAGGCAATGAGCGATAGGAGGGGTTTCGTCTCTCCCGGTATAGGGAGTTGATGTTGCGCTGTGCTCGATTGGCTATAACAGGAAGTCCTTGGCCAAGGCTGCTTTAGGGATTTACGGGTAAGTGTTACCAGTAGTTTCTCGACCCGTTATGAGCCTCATATCGACATGACTTATCGAGTTATTGGGGTCTGACGTTTACCACCCCTAGACAAGATATGCGACATATCAGACGAACAGACCGGACTGTATGGTAAGTGTTACTGATTGGATTCACAGGAGTGTGAGCAAGCTTGCTTGTTGATCTTCTGATTGCTCAATACCCGGGTGGCCGTTACGTTTAGCAGACCGCTTGCGGCTTGTGGGTGTTTGATATGATCATCACCTGCTGCCAGCGTATTGACGAGTCTTTAGAGTCCTACACAGGGGTTTCCTGGCTCAAGCGAAACGAAATAGGAGCGCATATGAGATATGTGCGGGACCGAGAATAATACCAGTATGTGATACTGTATTCTATTCTCGTGATTCGTATCATTGGTCGGTTATATGTGATATAGCCGGGTTACCGAATCAAGTGTTGATTCGATACATTGATACACTTGATATTAGTCGGTTATATGCGATATGACCGGATCATTAAATCAAGTGTTGATTTAATGATTTAATGTATAATTATATATTTGATATATTACTTTACATTAACTAGTATTGGTTCATTTAACATTGATTTTCTCACTTGAATGTGCACATTATTTATTTGTGATATATGCAAGTGTACATGTTTGTATCATGCTTGATGATACAAACAAGTTGAGTGTATGAGACTTGAACCAAATCAAGGTTAAATTAGGGTTTACTATTTTTCTATCATATAACAAAAGAGTGTGACTTTGGTCAATGTTATCAAGCTTCATGAAGCTTGATAAATATTGACAAAGTCAACTCTTTTGTCATTTGTATAAGATATTAGTTAACCCAACCGTTAACCTAATGCTTTGGTTAATTCTCTACATGAATTAAGCATGAGGGATTAACTCAACCATGATGCCATTATTTATTGGATAAGTTTCATTTTGGATAATGATTCATATGATTCTTTTCTTCTTCTTCTTCTTCATCAAGCTCACAAAAGCTTGCTAGCTCCATTGGTGCCATGAGAAAAAGAGTGAGAAATCCAATTCTAAAGTGAACCCACTTCCTATTTCTTCATTCTCTACCACTTGCCATGTAGTATATGGTGTTCTCTTCACAAAGTTTTTGACCAAGTGAAGGAATAGCTTGAGTTTGAGTCTCCCCGACGTAGATCATCTTCGGCCTCGAAGTCAACGACCTAGCCCGCTCATTTCTCCGACGAAACCATCGCTAGAGTCCGGGATCCCGATGATCGCAGCGGAAGGACGTCAACACGGAGCTAAAGAAGTGGAGGACCGGATCTACAAAGGTTGTAATCCCTTTCACTTAGTAGCAAAGTTGTTTGCTAGCTTTTATTTTCGCCTAATCTCTAGTTAACGACCTTCATTAGGGTTCCTCGGCACATAAAAATTTGAATTTGGCATGGTAGATACCTTGTGAAACCTCTTGAGTGTGCCTAGTAACCCTACAGTGGTATCAGAGCCTAGCTAGAGTTTTAGGCGAAGTGTAGACGAAGCTAGAAGTCCGATCGAACCCGAAACCCTAACTCAAACCCTTCTCTGTACATTTTCTGAAAATGTGGATTTTTCCAAATTAAAAATATCCAAAAACTACAGCATGGTATTATAAGAGTTACTGTGAAGCACGTGAGCCCAAGTCAACCAAAGCGCCGCGGAACCGCGGCCCCACCCTAGCATGTGCGGCGGTTCCGCGGCCATAAAGATGATTCTTGGCACGTGCTTTGCACAGTAATGTCCTATATTGATTGCTGTGTTTTCTGGGAATGTTTAATATTTACTCAAGAGTTGGGTTTTCTGGGTTGTATTGGAGACTCGGTGTTTCGATCGGGATGTTTAACTTCGTCTATAAGTTTTTTCCGGATTATTTTAGATTATGTTAAAAAAAGGTTCAACCGGATATAAATACCCACTTTTTCCCCTGTCGGGAAATTTCCAAGTGTTGGATCTTTCCGTAGTTTAATAACGTTCTAAGTGTGGGGTTCCTAGGCACACTTGTGAAGGTTCATAAAGCATCAAACATGCCCGAATAAAATTTTACATGTGCCGAACAACCCAAAGACAGGATCTTTGCAAGATTATTAGGGTTTAGCATGCAAGATAACATCTTTAAAGCTAAGTGTGGGGGATTACAACCTTTGTAGTCCGCTCCTTCGCTTCACAAGCTCCGAGTAGAAGTCCCTTCGCCGCGATCCTCGATCTCCCGGACTCAAGAGAGGCTCCACGACTCGAACGATCCATTCTAGCTTGAAGTGTTCCGATTCTCCGATGATCTACGTCGAAGTTGCTATAACCCAAGCTTTCTCACTCTAAAGAGATGAACACCCTAATCTAATAGGCTAGATTAGATGAGGATGATGGAGTAGTATTTATGCTATCTTTTTATTTCACTTTCTCACAATAAATCATCACATAAGGAATTTCTAGTGAGCTCTCTCTTTCAAAAAACAAAGAGAGAAGAAGATGAAGAATGAAAGAATCATCCTTTTGTGATGAATAGTAGTCAAGTGTATATGATTGATTATAGAACCATGGTCAAGGATGATAGGATAAAACTTGTAGAGAATAAACTAGAGTTAGGGTTTGGTTAGGTTAAGGATAAGTATCAACCATAATATCTTAACTAAGACAAAATAGAATCCTTCTAGAATGAACTTGAAAGAGCTAACCCTAATCAAACCCTAATCCCTTTTTATCATCCTTAAACATGTTTTATAATAAATCATATCATGTGACAATAATATATATCACATATATATTATATATTTGCAACAAAAGAAAATAATACAATTAACATATATCGCATATATATCAATGTATTAATCCGGTGAGAAAATGAAATAATAAAGCGAGCCAATATTAGATAATGTAATACAATATATCATATATATCATTATACATTAAATAATCAAATCAACACTTGATCTAACGATCCGGCTATATCGAATATAACCGACTAATATATCATATACCAATTCATCGAATCAACACTTGATCCGATGTCCCGATTCATATCTAAATATCGCGAGAATATAATACGGTATCTCATATCGCATTATCCTCGGTCCTGCACATATCACATATGTGCCTCTACTCCGTTTTACCTGAGCCAAGAAACCTCTGTGTAGGACTCTAAAGAATCGTCAATACGCCGGTAGCAGGTGATGATCATATCAAACACCCACAAGCTGCAAGCGGTCAGCTAAACGTAACAGCCACCCAGGTATTGAGCGATCATAAGATCAACAAGCTAGCCTGTCCGTTCTCCTGTGAATCCAATCAGTAACACTCCCGTACAGTCCGGTCTGTTCGTCTGATATGTCGCATATCAAGTCTAGGAGTGGTATACGTCAGACCCCAGTAACTGATAAGTCATGTCGATGTGAGGCTCATAACAGGTCGAGAAACTACTGGTAACACTTACCAGTATATCTCTATATCAGCCCTGGCCAGGGACTTCCAGTTATAGCCAATCGAACACTGCACGACATCAACTCCCTATACCGGGAGAGACGAATCCCCTCCTATCGCTCATTGCCTCCATGTGATTCGGGACTGTACCCAAAAGCCACCGTTTTGCACGCCCTCTTGGACGTGGTAAGGTGGAAATCAAAGCACAGTGGGAATCACACAAGACTCTATGACGATCTCGGGTCTACAGACTACCCTGTACCAGTGTCACCGGAGAACTGCCATCTGACGTGTGGTATATCACCAACTGGGAGTTCTCGACGAGTCCTTCCAGTGTACCCAGTCTCCACTGAGCACCCGTACACCATCCTTGATGTCAAACACCGATGGATATGGGATCATCCATCGCCCATCATATGGGTCAAGATGCGTATACGCTAGTCTACTCTGGTGTATCGATGCCCTGTCACGATATACCCTCGACTAGGAACATTTATAGGATGTACTCATCGACTACCGTGGCCCCACTAGTATGATCTCATCATAATCCCAGTAGTCGAGTACATATCCTAAGGCTTTATCAACATGTGAGAGAAAGACAGTAAACCAATACAAGTCAACATGTTAAGATAAAGTGAAACCAAATAGCATACTATCATGACGAGCAAGAAAGTCCTCTCTGTATATATCCAAGCATCAATCATAATATACATCATATGTACAACAATGGCCTCTAGGGCATATACATAACTAACAATCTCCCACTTGCACTAAGGCCAGCTTCAGTAGTATCTCATACCTAGCATCCCGAATAATCTCTCAAACTGTATCTGGGGAATGGCCTTCGTGAGTGGATCCGCAGTGTTGTCCTTCGTATCTACTCTCCTGACCTCGATCTCCCGGCGATCAACTATCTCCCTGATCAGGTGATACCGCCTCAGAATATGTCTGGACTTCTGATGGGATCTGGGTTCCTTGGCCAAAGCCACAGCTCCTTTGTTATCGCAATACAGAGGTATTGGATGTTCAATGGATGGAACCACACCAAGTTTAGTGATGAACTTCTTCATCCAGACAGGCTCTTTGGCAGCATCGTTGGCAGCGATGTATTCAGCCTCCATCGTCGAGTCTGCAACGGTATCCTGTTTGGAACTCTTCCAACATACCGCCCCTCCACTGAGGGTAAAGACAAATCCCGAGTGCGACTTAGAGTCGTCCTTATCACTTTGGAAGCTGGAATCGGTAAAGGACTCCACCCGGAGTTCTCCGTTACCATACACCAAGAACATATCTCTAGTCCTTCGTAAGTACTTGAGAATGTTCTTCACAGCTGTCCAGTGACTCTCTCCAGGATCTGCTTGATACCGACTCACTACACTTAGTGAGTATGCTACATCGGGTCTGGTACATAGCATCGCATACATGATAGAGCCTACTGCCGAAGCATAGGGTATCCCTTGCATGCGAGCTCTCTCTAAATCAGTCTTGGGAGACATCTCTTTGGAGAGAGCGAGTCCAGAGATCATGGGTTGGTTCCCACGCTTGGATTCTTCCATACTAAACCTCTTTAGTATGGTGTCAATGTACCTGGATTGGGACAATCCCAATATCCGTTTGGATCTATCTCTATAGATCCTTATCCCCAATATGTTAGTTATATGTATGTCCTAGAGGCCAATACTGTACATTAGATGTATATTGTAGTGGATGCTGGGACGTATATAGGGAGGACTTTCTTGCTCGACATGATAGTATGCTATCTGGTTGATCTTTAGCTTAACGTGTACACTGATTGTCTCTCTGTTACATGTTGGTAAAGCCCTTAGGATGTGTACTTGACTACCTGGACTATGATGCGGATCATACTAGTGGGGACATGGTAGTCCAAAAGTACATCCTTCAAAGTCCCTAGTCGTGGGTGTATCGAGACGGGGCATCGATATACCAGTGTAGACTAGCGTATACCTTCTCGACCCATACAGATGGGCGATGGATGATCCCATATCCATTGGTGTTTGACATCAGAGATGATATACGGGTGCTCAGTGGAGACTGGGTACACTGGACGGACTCGCCGAGAACTCCCAGATGGTATTATACCTTACGTCAGATGGCAGTTCTCTGGTGACACTGGTACAGAGTAGTCTGTTGACCCGAGATCGCCATAGAGTCTTGTATGGTTCCCACTGTGCTTTGATTTCCACCTTACCACGTCCAAGTGGGCGTGCAAAACGGTGGTTTTTGGGTACAGTCCCGAATCACATGGAGGCAATGAGCGATAAGAGGGGATTCGTCTCTCCCGGTATAGGGAGTTGATGTTGCGTTGTGTTCGATTGGCTATAACCGGAAATCCCTGGCCAGGGTTGCTGAGATTTACTGGTAAGTGTTACCAGTAGTTTCTCGAATTGTTATAGACCTCATATCGACACGACTTATCGAGCTATTGGGGTCTGACATTTAACACCCCTAGGTGAGATATGCGACATATCAGACGACGAGACCGGACTGTACGGTAAGTGTTACTGGTTGGATTCACAGGAGTGTGATTGGGCTTGCTCGTCGATCTTCTGATCGCTCAATACCCGGGTGGCCGTTACGTTTAGCAGACCGCTTGCGGCTTGTGGGTGTTTGATATGATCATCATCTGCTACCGGCGTATTGACGAGTCTTTAGAGTCCTACACAGAGGTTTCCCGGCTCAAGCGAAACGAAATAGGAGCGCATATGAGATATGTGCGGGACCGAGAATAATGCGTGTATGTGATACCGTATTGTATTCTCGCGATGAATGTATCGATATGGTTGTATGCAATATAACCTAGTTATCGAATCAAGGATTGATTCGATAAGCCGATACATTAGATATTAGTCGGTCACATGCGATATGACCGGATCGTTAAATCAAGTGTTGATTTAATGATTTAATGCATAATTATATATTTGATATATTACTTTGCATTAACTAGTATTGGTTCACTTTAAATGGTTTTTCTCACTTGTTTGTGCACATTGTATATGTGATATATTTTTGTGCACAAGTTTGTATCATGTTTGATGATGCATGCTAACTTGGGTTTGTGTAAAGATTAAACCATGGTTATATGAATGGTTAGGGTTTTGTTTTCTTTTTCATTTATCTTATTTAGTTATTCATTTTGAAAAATAAAAAGCATAAAGAGAAAATGGTGGCTTTCTTTGTTTGTATATTGAAGCTTCATGAAGCTTTGACTAAGTGACCATTTTGTCTCATGCTTAACCCTAACCATTCCACTTAACCCTAGTTCATTCTCTACACTTGATCACGGTTGGATTATGATAAGTATTCAATTTATTTTCTATTTTGAATATACTTATCATAATATTTTCTTCTTCTTCTTCTTCATCATCAACATGAAGAAACCTTGCTCCATCAATGGCAACTTGAGCAAATGAGTGAGAAATCCAATTCTAAAGTGAACCCACCTCCTATTTCTTCATCCTCTACCTCTTGCCAAGTAGTATAGGGTGTTTTCTTCACAAGTTTCATGACTTGGTGAAGTGGGAGCTTGATCTTGTGATGCCTCGACGTAGATCATCTTCGGCATCGAAGTCGACGACCTAGCCCGCCCATTTCTCCGATGAAGCCGACGCTAGAGCCCGGGTTTCGATTTGGACAGCGAGGGGACTTCATCACGGAGCCGTGGAGGTGGAGGACCGGATCTACAAAGGTTGCAGCCTCTTTCTTTTAGTTAAGTTGTTAACTAGTTTCATTTGTCGCCTAAAATCTAGTTAACGATCCGTATTAGGGTTTCTCGGCACTTGTAAAATTTGAAATTGGCATGGTTGATGCCTTATGAGACCTCGTTAGTGTGCCTAGGAACCCTACACAATATGCATGAGGCATCACCTAGATCTTTCATTGAGAATCTTTATGACAAGAAGAGCTTGACTGATTGCAGCATAGGAATATCATTTCCTATCAAGAGTATGTCATCCACGTACAATACGAGGAAGACAACCTTACTCCCTGCTACCTTCTTATAGATACAAGGTTCATCTATGTTTTTGATGAAGTCAAACTCTTTGACTGCTACATCAAAACAGATGTTCCAACTCCGCGATGCTTGCTTTAACCCATAAATAGATTTAAGCAGTTTGCACACCTTTCCGCTGCTCCCACTATCTACGAAGCCCTCTGGCTGAGTCATGTACACGCACTCTTCTAAATCACCATTTAGAAAAGCGGTCTTAACATCCATTTGCCAGATTTCTTAGTCATGGTATGCAGCAATGGCAAGTAAGATCCGGATGGACTTAAGCATAGCCACTGGAGAAAAGGTTTCGTCATAATCCACACCTGGTCGTTGACGAAATCCCTTTGCTACAAGTCTAGCTTTGAAAGTCTCAACTTTTCCATATAAACCAAATTTCTTTTTAAAAATCCACTTGCTCCCAATGGGTTTTACCCCTTCAGGAGCATTTTCCAAAATCCATACTTTATTGGTGTACATGGATTCCATCTTAGATCGCATTGCATCCAGCCATTTCACAGAGTCACCACTCGTGATGGCCTGCTCGAAACTAGTCGGGTCATCATCTTCCATGATGCAATCCTCGCTTCCACAATTAATGAGAAAACCGCAGTATTTCTCAGGTGGAGGAGAAACCCTACTAGATCGGCGGAGAGGCTGGGGTTCGTCGGGTACTACCGAATCCTCTGGTTCCACTAAATCTTCAGTTACAGTTTGTGTTTCTGGAACTTCTTCCAGTTCTACCTCAGAGCCACTAATCTCTTTTGCAAGAAATTCCTTTTCTAAAAAGATGGCATGTTGAGCAATAAACACTTTTTGTTGTTCACTGTGGTAGGAAAAATATCCATTTGAATGTTTAGGATATCCCACAAACTTACATAGAACTGACCGTGCCTCGAGTTTGTCTGGATTTTGCCTTTTGACATAGGCCAGACAACCCCATATCTTAACTCGTTTAAGACATGGTCTCTTCCCACTCCATATCTCATATGGTGTGGTAGGTACAGATTTAGTTGGAACTTGATTCAATAGGTATGCTGCTGTCTCAAACGCATACCCCCAGAAGGAAATAGGTAACTCAGCTGTACTCATCATAGAGCGCACCATATCTAATAGGGTGCGATTCCTCCGCTCCGATACACCGTTGTGCTGTGGTGTATAAGGAGGAGTAAGCTGAGAGAGAATCCCATTCTCTTTTAGATATTCTAGGAACTCATTGCTTAAGTATTCTCCTCCTCGATCAGATCGAAGGATCTTAATACTTTTGCCCGTTTGTTTTTCTACTTCGTGCTTATATTCTCTGAATTTCTCAAAAGCTTCAGACTTGTGTTTCATCAGGAACACATGTCTGAATCTAGAGAGATCGTCGGTGAATGTAATGAAGTAGGAAGAACTGTTCCTGGCATGCGTAGACATGGGACCGCATACATCACTATGTATCAATCCTAAGAGTTCCGTAACTCTTTCTCCGTGTCCACTAAACGGAGCTTTGGTCATTTTTCCTTTGAGACATGAATGGCAAGTATCATAAGATGATAATTCGAACGAATTCAAATAACCATCCTTATGTAACTTAGCCAGTCGTGTTGCATTGATATGACCAAGTCTACAATGCCACAAGAAGGATTCGTTCATTTCTGAACTTTTCCTCTTGTGTGTGTTTTGTATATTGAGGACTGTATTCTGATTTAGAATGAATATGCCATTATGTAACGAGCCTGATGCAATCAACTTTTGATCTAGGAATATGTTCATAACATTATCCTTTACTACAAAATTATATCTTTCTTTACTTAATAAAGAAACTGATATAATGTTGCACATCATGTTCGGTATATAATATCATTCATTTAGAATCGGTGTATTACGACTTGGCAATACCAGGTGATATTCGCCAACTGCTTTGGCTGCAATACTTGCACCGTTCCCTACTTGAATGGAATGATCACATTTTCCCAGTTCTCTACCTTTACGTAGCCCATATAACAATTTACATATGTGGGATCCTGATCTGGTATCCAATACCCTGGACGTAGGGTGAACTGAGAAACAGTTCTCGATAACTAACACACCTGAAGAAGATGCTGTTAGTGTATATGCCCTAGAGGCCATTACTGTATCATACTAGTTTGTATATTACTTAATGGAAGCTTGGGATATTCACCTTGTATATACAATCTTGCTCAAAATAGTAGTATACTACTTGGTTTGTTTCTACTTCAATGTGTACATGTGTTTATTTTAGTATATCACCTATACACATTAGTGGAGCCCTTAGGATCTTTGCTTGATTACCAGCGTTGTGATGGCAGTCACACTAGTGGGGGCTAGGTAATCTATAAGCACATCCTTATGCAGGTCCCTAGTCGCAGGACTATCGAGACAGGGCATCGATACTCCGGAGTAGACTAGCGTATGCGCTTCTCATCCCAGAGTGGGAGATGGTCTGTCCCACAGCCATCAGTACGTCGTACTGGAGATAGTATGCGGGTGCTCGTTAGGTTACGAGTACACTGGACAGGACTCGTCGGGAACTGACCTGTTGGTATTATACCTATCGTCAGTTATCAGTTCCCAGGTAACATGAGTACAACTTAGTCCGCTGACTTGACACTGTCACTTCGCCTCGAGTGTGTTCCCACTGCACTTTGATTACTACCCTACCACGGCTCAAAGGAGTCGTGCAAACAGGTAGTTTTTGGGTGCAGTCCCGAAGCACTTGGAGGCAGTGACGGTTAGACAGGATTCTTCACTCCCGGTATTGGGGGTTGACATCGCGCTGTGTCTAGGAGAGCCATTACACGAGTAGTCCCTGGCCAGGGCAAGCGGGATATACTGGTAGGCTTCCAGTGTTATCTCAGGGTGTTTTGGGCTTCACTCCGACACGACTTGTACCGCTATTAGGGAACTGACGTTTACCGCTCCCCTAGGCCCGCCATGCGATGTATCAGACGAACAGACCGGACTGTACGGAGACTGTCACATTCAGGCTCAGTAGGAGTTCAGATGGGTTTCACCTCGTCAGTCTTCTTGTCGGCATCTACCTGGGGACCGTTACGCACAGCTAGTGTCGCTTGCGGTCTGTGGTTAAACCCACTGCCAGCGTAGTGTCGAGTCTTTAGAGTCCCACACAGAAAGCTATTCGCCTTTAGGCAAAAGAGTAGATGTCGCATGGTTTTGCGACAGGGTCCGGTCACATCCGTGCACTTGTGCACGTACAGTGTCCGGACAGTTAACACTAGCGGGCTTTGGTTTAAGCCAGATCCTAGTGTACGTTTTGGGATTGGTTTTATCCAGTATGTATTCGTGTTCCTCGAAACGCGGATGCGGGTGTGTATGCACAGTTGACGGAGAGACAGAGGCAGAGGATTCTTATTAGGGTTGTTGACCGTTGACTGTTGACTATTGACTTTTTGCTCAACCCTAATGAGAATATGATATGTAATTAACAATAATATTAATTAAGTATTATAGTGACATGGTTGTTGAGGGGTTGACTTTGTTGACTTGTTGACTTTGTTGACCGGTTGACTAGGTTGGACTAGTTGACCATCATGATGACAATGGCTATCATTTCATGGCAAAGACTTTTGCTTGCTTGTTCTTTTGTGCAAAATGAGTGCATGAAATGATATGGCTATTGTAGCTTAAACCATCACTAATACTTGATTGCTATTATTGGTTATGATGGATTTGGATTATGAGAGCCAAGAGAGAAAAGTCTTGCTCATTCTTTCATTTTCCTTTCTCTCTCTTGTGTTCTTGAGCTCTCATCCTCTTCCTCTTGCTCTCCCTCTCTTTAGTCTATGGTTCACTTGTCTCATGTGTTGAGAAGCAAGAACCATAGAGAAAAATCCCAACACACTCTCCCCTACTCACTCTAGTTCACAAGGTTTGGCAAACCGAGTGATCTAGTTTCTTCAAAGTTCGAAGAAGAAGCCAAAGGTAGAAGCTTTCAGGTGGATCGATCTTCGGCGCAAGGAGCCGACGGGGTGAATTCGATCCGTACACCATCGAGATTTGAAGACGAAGGAGTTCAAGAAAGACAGGTATAACCCCCTAACCGAGTAGTTAACAACTCCTAGTTAGGTTGTTGGTTAGATGTTTAACAATGATCCGGTTTTGAGTCCATGTTACCGCCTCTAGAAAATTGTTTTTCACCAAATTCCGCATGCCCGAAAGTACCGGGAGAGGTAGCATGGACTTACAGTGGTATCAGAGCCTAGTTAAACTCTATCTAACATGTTAGCAAAGTAACTAGAAGATCGATCAAAGAAAAAGTCGTGAAACGAACCCGATATATCAAGTTTCTGCCGATTTTTTTTCTGTTCCAAAATTGATAAATTTCATCTTAAAAATCGGCTCAGGCTTTTTATTAAACACCCACAAAATTTGGTCCCACGAACCGATCAAAGCGCCACGGAAACGCGGCGGGAGCACGCTCCCGCCACGGTTCCGCGGCCGAGTTGACTCGGCCGAGGTCCAAATTTTGTGCAGTGTGTTTCTGGGGTTGTTTTGGGATTTTTGGAATATGTCTTTTCAGCCCAGATTTTCCAAAAAGAAAATTTTGTGTTTGGGGCCTAAAAATCCGTATTTTTTATCGAACTTCTAAAGACTTAAGCTGACGGGTTTTTATCTGTGATGTGATATTTGTATTGAACGTCTGCTATATGTCGATTAGTGGGGGTTATACAAATCTGTGATCTGTAATGTCATTGGAATGTGTATATGAATTCATTGGATTGTCGCGGGTGAATGGCCGGGGGTTGTGAAACGAGAGTTTTCTTTTCTTTCAATTCATGTAAAATTGTAAATTGATGTAATTAATATTTGTATGGCCGCACAACCGGGTCGGGGTTGTAGCCGTCATTGTATAATTTCTTTTTACTGTTTTTGCTCCTAGGATAGACCCATGGAGGGGGTGCACAAACTACCGGGTATCCCAAAGTGCCGAGTGGCCTACTCACGGAGTTGAGGGAGGTTGCTTCGCTTCGGGTACTTGGTGGGTAGTTTGCCGCACCCGTAGGGGTCTTGGGTGGGGTATTGGCTATTCACTGCAACCGTGTAATCTGCTTTTCGTTACAGGCTCGTACGAATTGCGGGTTCCTAGTATATCCAATGTGTTCATCTGTGATCTGAAATGGCTATCATTGCAATATATCTATATATGATATTATTTAGGCGTTGCTTATGTTTTACAGCCGCGCTAGCCCAGCCCCCGCTCTGTCGTTAGTTAAGTAACCTAACGGGTAATGACGGGGCCCCGTGGCGAATGCGAATGGCATAAGCGTACGTCATATTTTGGTTGTTTTCTGCAATGGTAGGATTAAATGATGGGATGCATTAAAAGAACTAATGCAAGAATATCACGCATTAAAAGAACTAATGCAAGAAAATAAACCAAGTAAAAGTCGTTGGAACACTTTCGAAAAACCACTCAGTTCTTTTCAAAACCAACTTTTAAATGCGGAGTTTGAGCCACTCCTTTTAAAAGCTATCTCGTTCCATCGATTATATCAAGTTCACTACGTTCACGGTTTCGCCAAAACCATTCGTAGCCCTCCGTCGTTTCACATAAATAGTCAATAGTATTCAAGCTATGTATGTTGGCCAAAGTCAAGGCATAGTGATTGGTAGCTATTAGGTATTCATGTGTAGCATAGATAGATGCGTTGGTTTTGGCCAAAGTCAAGGGTAGGTACGGGTGGATCCAAATTAACCTGGAGAATGACGGGTAGAACTTGACATGTGACTTATGATATTTTGGCCAAAGTCAAGGTCATAAGAGCATGGGGCAAAAATCCACATCGGGAGTTTCAAAAGAACTGAAACTTGCTAGTGTTGCATACCATTTGGAGTATGATGATTCTGGTAGGATTCCTTCAGTTTCGTCACGCGATGATATTTGGATCCCGATCCTACTGTGAGTATATGATACTCCTCGGAAAATTTCTCACTTAACGATCAATGCTATAAACCAAGTAGGTGTCTAGAAAGGTGTTAACGGGGCTACGCCCACAGGGAAAAGAGGTTATTTAATTAAGGAACTTCGCGAAAGCGTTGGAAAACCTCCCTCGAAGTACCGACACTAGCCTGACTAAACGGTTAAGCAAGTATTGTACAGTGAGATTGATCCTGACTAATTCTTCCTTTTTGGTTTGAGGAGGGATTCGAGAAACAGTGGGAGCCATCCTGTTTAGACAAACTAAAAACCATTCTAAACTTGCAAGAGCATCATGCTGAGTGTTTCTTCTCTCTCTCCTAATTGCAGCGACCAATCGACATGCCTGGACTTAAGTTACTTCTAGATAAAAATATACTGACAGGGCCAAACTATAAAGATTGGCTCAGGAATGTCAAGATGGCAATCACTTACGACAAGCTAGGGTATCTTCTTACCACCAAAGCTCCCCCTGTCCCAGGTCCCAAAACCAGCGTCGCGGATAAGGAAATCCGTAAGACCTGGGAAATCGATTGCGCGAAGGCCAAGTGCCTTGTGCTTGCCTCTATGGACAACGAACATCAGTGGAGGCACGAGAATATGGACCTCGAATCCATATTTCTCCATACAAAAGAACTATATGGAGAGCAGTCTCGTATCGCAAGATACGAAGTGTCGAAGAAGCTATTTTCGGCAAGGTTGGCCGTCGGATCATCGGTAGAGGAACACGTGCTTAAGATGATTGGCTACATAGAAGAGCTCGCGGACCTTGGGACCTCGTTTGAGAATGAGCTCTATACGGACTTGATTCTCCAGTCCCTTCTTCCACTTACGCCCAGTTTATCCTGAACTTCAACTTACAAGAAAAGAAAGTTGAACTTTCAGAACTCCTCAACATGCTGAGGAGCGCAGAGGGCACCCTACAGAAAGGTAGGGAAACATCCACTTTGTTTGTAGGAGGATCTTCCTCTTCTAGGTCCAAGGCGAAAGCTAAGGGAAAGAAGAAGAAAGCCCCCGCCAAACCAAGGGGCGGTGTTAGTAAAGTGGATACGAAGGGAAAGGCAAAAGCAACAAAGAAAGTGGGGAAGCTTGTGGATAAAGAAGAATGCTTCTATTGTCATAAGAAGGGACACTGGAAGAATGATTGCAGGGCTTGGAAGGCCAGAACACAGGAAATGAAGCAAGTTGCGGCTTCAGCTTCAGGTGTGTATGTTATTGAAAACTGTCTATCAATAAACTCTACTTCCTGGGTATTGGATACCGGATCAGGATCTCATATCTGTAATTCTTTGCAGGCGTTGAGAAACCGTAGGGTTTTGAAGGCAGGTGACATGACCCTCAAAGTTGCAAACGGAGCTAGCATGGATGTTAAGGCCGTGGGGGACTATCACCTGGGGTTGTCAGATGGACACGTTTTGGTTTTGCGTAATTGCTATTTTGTACCCAACGCAACTTGTAATATCATTTCTGTATCTTTGACTTCTAAAGAAGGTTATGAATTTGCGTTTGTAAGTAATGTTGTAAACATTCACCTTAATCAAGTTCTGATTGGGTCAGGTACATTAAGCAATGGTATATACGTATTAAACCAACCACATATTTTCAATGTCCAGAATACACACAAAAGAAAGTCTCCGGAAATCAATCAGACTTTCTTATGGCATTGTAGACTGGGTCACATCAATGAGAGAAGGTTGACGAAGTTACATACAGAAGGATATTTGAATCCGTTCGAATATCAATCGTATGCCACTTGTCAATCCTGTCTCAAAGGAAAGATGACAAAGACTCCGTTCACTGGACACAGAGTAAGAGCGAGCGAGCTCTTGGGACTCGTACACAGCGACGTGTGCGGTCCAATGTCTACACATGCGCGAAGCGGTTATTCTTACTTCATTACTTTTACGGATGACTTTTCAAGGTACGGTTATGTCTTCTTAATGAAACATAAGTCCGAAGCCTTTGGAAAATCCCAGGAATATAAGAATGAAGTAGAAAAACAAACCGGCAAAAGTATCAAGATTCTAAGATCGGATCGAGGTGGTGAATACTTGAGTGCCGAGTTCCTGGACTATTTAAAAGAGAACAGAATTCTCTCTCAGCTTACTCCTCCATACACTCCGCAACATAACGGTGTATCGGAGAGACAGAACCGAACCCTACTGGATATGGTACGGTCCATGATGAGTAACGCTGAGTTACCGCGATCATTCTAGGGGTATGCGCTAGAATCAGCTGCATACCTTTTGAACCGAGTTCCCACTAAGACTGTGCCTACCACACCATATGAAATGTGATGTGGAAAGAGGCCCCATCTCAATCACATTAAGACATGG
The DNA here is from genome assembly GCA_030015575.1 of Agapanthus africanus. NCBI lineage: Eukaryota > Viridiplantae > Streptophyta > Magnoliopsida > Asparagales > Amaryllidaceae > Agapanthus > Agapanthus africanus. Next base: position 669,853,147 of record CM057341.1, on the reverse strand, counting down.
GGAAGTCCAGCTTTTGTCAAAAAGCAGCATGCGGACAAGCTCGAGGCACGCTCAGTATAGTGCAAGTTTGTGGGATATCCAAAGAACTCCAAGGGATATTTCTTCTACTGCAAAGAGGAACAAAAGGTTTTTGTTTCTCGTCATGCCCACTTTCTAGAACACCAGTTCTTAGAAAAGGAAATTAGTGGGAGCGCAGTAGAACTGGAAGAAATTCCAGAACCACAGACTATTACTGAAAGCTTAGTGGAACCAGAGGGTTCAAAAGAACAGGACATTCCTACGCCGCTCCGCAGGAGTAGTAGGCAGTCTCATCCGCCCGAGAGATACTACGGTTTTCTCATAGACGGGGATAGAGAGGATTGCATCATAGATTATGATGAGCCTACTAGCTTCCAGCAGGCCGTTCAGAGCGTTGACTCGGTAAAATGGCTGGATGCAATGCGGACCAAAATGGAGTCCATGTACACCAACAAGGTTTGGACGTTGGACATTGCTCTAGACGGGGTAAAATCCATAGGATGCAAGTGGATCTTTAAAAGGAAGATTGGTGTAGATGGACAGGTTGAGACCTATAAAGCTAGACTTGTTGCAAAGGGTTTTCGTCAAAGACCTGGTTTGGACTATGACGAAACCTTTTCTTCAGTGGCTATGCTGAAATCCATTCGGATCCTTCTTGCCATTGCTGCCTTCCACGATTATGAGATTTGGCAGATGGACGTAAAGACCGCTTTTCTAAATGGAAATTTAGAGGAGTGTGTCTATATGGACCAGCCAAAGGGTTTCATTCAGAGTGGGAGCAGCGGAAAGGTGTGCAAGTTGCTTAAGTCCATCTATGGACTAAAGCAGGCATCGCGGAGTTGGAACATCTGCTTTGATGAGACGGTCAAGGAATTTGGCTTTATCAAAAATCCAGATGAACCATGCATCTATAGTAGATTTGTAGCGAGAACTGTAGTATTCCTCGTTTTATACGTGGATGGCATTCTCTTAATAGGAAATGACATTCCTATGCTACAATCTGTCAAGGGGTTCTTGTCACACAGGTTCTCCATGAAAGACCTAGGTGATGCCTCATACATCCTGGGGATCCGGATCCATCGTGATAGATCCAAGAGGATATTAGGACTTTCACAGTCCAGGTACATCGACACCATACTAAAAAGATTCAGTATGGAAGATTCCAAGCGCGGTAATCTACCGGCTTGTCACGGGATCACCCTCTCTAAAGAGATGTCTCCCAAGACTGATTTGGAGAGGGATCGCATGTCTATTATACCCTACGCTTTTGCGGTAGGCTCTATAATGTATGCGATGTTGTGTACCAGACCGGATGTAGCTTATGCACTGAGTGTGGTAAGCCGGTATCAGTCAAACCCTGGGGAGAAACACTGGATAGCGGTAAAGAACATTCTCAAGTACCTGAGAAGGACTAAGGAGATGTTCTTGGTGTATGGCGGAAAAGACCTCCAGATCGAGGCCTTTGCTGACTCCAGCTTCCAGAGTGACAAGGATGATTCCAAGTCCATGTCGGGTTTTGTCTTTTCCCTCAATGGAGGGACGGTGTGTTGGAAGAGTTCCAAACAGGAAACCGTTGCAGACTCGACGATGGAAGCGGAATACATCGTTGCATCTGATGCCGCAAAAGAAGCTGTCTGGATGAGGAAGTTCTTGAAAGAACTTCAGGTGGTTCCGTCCAATGTTGATCCAATACCTCTGTATTGCGACAACAACGGGGCTATAGCTTTAGCGAAGGAACCCAGGTCCTATCAGAGATCCAGACACATCTTGAGGCGGTGTCACCTGATCAGGGAGATCGTGGATCGCCAGGAGATCGAGGTTCGAAGGGTTGCTTCAGAAGATAACACTGCAGATCCATTCACCAAGGCCTTGCCCCAGACTCAGTTCGAGCGGCTGATCGAGATGATAGGTCTTCGATACGCCAGTACATGGCCTTAGTCCAAGTGGGAGATTGTTAGTGTATATGACCAAGAGGCCATTATTGTATCATACTAGTTTGTATATTACTTAATGGAAGCTTGGGATATTCACCTTGTATATACAATCTTGCTCAAAATAGTAGTATGCTACTTGGTTTGTTTCTACTTCAATGTGTACATGTGTTTATTTTAGTATATCACCTATACACATTAGTGGAGCCATTAGGATCTTTGCATGATTACCAGCGTTGTGATGGCAGTCACACTAGTGGGGGCTGGGTAATCTATAAGCACATCCTTATGCAGGTCCCTAGTCGCAGGACTATCGAGACAGGGCATCGATACTCCGGAGTAGACTAGCGTATGCGCTTCTCATCCCAGAGTGGGAGATGGTCTGTCCCACAGCCATCAGTACGTCGTACTGGAGATAGTATCCGGGTGCTCGTTAGGTTACGAGTACACTGGACAGGACTCGTCGGGAACTGACCGGTTGGTATTATACCTATTGTCAGTTATCAGTTCCCAGGTGACATGAGTACAGCTTAGTCCGCTGACTTGACACTGTCACTTCGCCTCGAGTGTGTTCCCACTGCACTTTGATTACTACCCTACCACGGCTCAAAGGAGTCGTGCAAACAGGTAGTTTTTGGGTGCAGTCCCGAAGCACTTGGAGGCAGTGACGGTTAAACAGGATTCGTCTCTCCCGGTATTGGGGGTTGACATCGCGCTGTGTCTAGGAGAGCCATTACACGAGTAGTCCCTGGCCAGGGCAAGCAGGATATACTGGTAGGCTTCCAGTGTTATCTCAGGGTGTTTTGGGCTTCACTCTGACACGACTTGTACTGCTATTAGGGGACTGACGTTTACCGCCCCCTAGGCCCGCCATGCGATGTATCAGACGAACAGACCGGACTGTACGGAGACTGTCACATTCAGGCTCAGTAGGAGTTCAGACGGGTTTCACCTCGTCAGTCTTCTTGTCGGCATCTTCCTGGGGACCGTTACGCACAGCTAGTGCCGCTTGCGGTCTGTGGTTAAACCCACTGCCAGCGTAGTGTCGAGTCTTCAGAGTCCCACACAGAAAGCTATTCATCTTTAGGCAAGAGAGTAGAGGTCGCATGGTTTTGCGACAGGGTCCGGTCACATCCGTGCACTTGTGCACGTACAGTGTCCGAACAGTTAACATTAGCGGGATTTGGTTTAAGCCAGATCCTAGTGTACGTTTTGGGATTGGTTTTATCCAGTATGTATTCGTGTTCCTCGGAACGCTGATGCGGGTGTGTATGCACAGTTGACGGAGAGACAGAGGCAGAGGATTCTCATTAGGGTTGTTGACCGTTGACTGTTAACTATTGACTTTTTGCTCAACCCTAATGAGAATATGATATGTAATTAACTATAATATTAATTAAGTATTATAGTGACATGGTTGTTGAGGGGTTGACTTTGTTGACTTGTTGACTTTGTTGACCGGTTGACTAGGTTGGACTAGTTGACCATCATGATGACAATGGCTATCATTTCATGGCAAAGACTTTTGCTTGCTTGTTCTCTTGTGCAAAATGAGTGCATGAAATGATATGGCTATTGTAGCTTAAACCATCACTAATACTTGATTGCTATTATTGGTTATGATGGTTTTGGATTATGAGAGCCAAGAGAGAAAAGTCTTTCTTATTCTTTCATTTTCCTTTCTCTCTCTTGTGTTCTTGAGCTCTCATCCTCTTCCTCTTGCTCTCCCTCTCTTTAGTCTATGGTTCACTTGTCTCATGTGTTGAGAAGCAAGAACCATAGAGAAAAATCCCAACACACTCTCCTCTACTCACTCTAGTTCACAAGTTTTGGCAAACCGAGTGAACTAGTTTCTTCAAAGTTCGAAGAAGAAGCCAAAGGTAGAAGCTTTCAGGTGGATCGATCTTCGGCGCAAGGAGACGACGGGGTGAAGCCAATCCGTACACCATCGAGATTTGAAGACGAAGGAGTTCAAGAAAGAAAGGTATAACCCCCTAACCGAGTAGTTAACAACTCCTAGTTAGGTTGTTAGTTAGATTTTTAACAAAGATCCGGTTTTGAGTCCATGTTACCGCCTCTAGAAAATTGTTTTTCACCAAATTCCGCATGCCCGAAAGTACCGGGAGAGGTAGCATGGACTTACAGATGCATCAACATGCATGTTCTTTTGGGCGGCGTGAGAATCCAGATATTCTCCTGTTTCCTGTTCAGTCTTATAACTCTTATAAGAAAGAACGGGTCCAACGTTCCCCTGCTCAGTATAATAAGCGGGTTCAGTCAATACATCCATATTATTATCTTGATTATGGCCTGACATGGTCGCTACCTAGAGAGAGAGAGAAGAAAACACTTAAGTGTATGCTCTTGCAATATTAGATTGGTTATTATCTTATCTAATCAGGATGTCTCCCACTGATTTTATCAAATCTTCCTTCAAACCCTAAAAGGTAAGATTAGCCGGGATTAATTACACCCTACAATTTCGTCAATCTTTCAGCCAGATCGGTGTCGGTACTTTGAGGGAAGTTCCCCGTGCTTTCGCACGGACCTAATTAAAGTAAATCTCGTTTTCCCATAGGCGTAACCCCGTTAACACTTTTCTAAACACCTACTTGATTGACTAATTTTCCTGTGTAAAACTCTCCCAGGAGTAACTCTTACTCGCAGTGGGTATCGGGATCCAACTATCTCATAGGAGGTATGCAATCTCATTGCAAATTTCAACACTTTAAATTCCCGATAATATTTTTCCCCTAGTGTACCATGACCTTGACAGAGGTCAACAAACCATAGTGCACTAGTCAAGTTCAACCCGTCATTTCTTGATTGAATCAAACCCACTCGTACGACCCTTGACAGAGGTCAACAAGGTCGTACGACTACGCTAATCCAATCACATCACATGCTTTACAGATAATTACTAGTTAGCTACCGCACACTATGTCTTGACAGAGGTCAACAAACGCAGCACGAATACTAAATAGTCTTTATCTGAAATGACGGAGGGTTACGACAGGTTTTTCTAAAAACCTATTGCGTAATGAACTTGATATCGACGTAGAATCAAGTGAAATTTTGAAATGGAGTGTTTTTTAGGCTTTCATTAGTTTTGCTAAAGAGGTCACTCCCGGTGAAGGAATCTCGGCTCTTTCCTCATCGAATAAGGTGCAGGACATATCATATATATCACTGTGCAAAGCAAAACTCTAAAAGCAATCAAAAGACAAACCGAGTTTTGTAGCATCTGCCGGTTTTGCTAAAGAGGTCACTCCCGGTGAAGGGATCTCGGCTCTTTCCTCATCGAATAAGGTGCAGGGTATATCATATATACCGCTATGCAAAGCAAAACTGTAGCTACCCTTTTTATAAAATTTTGATTCTACAACATCTTTTAGGTTTCTTTTCTTTTTATTAATCTCATTAATAAAAAATCCCATCAGCTTATGCTTCCTAAGCATCACAGATAAATACGGCGTACACTTATGCCATCCGCATTCGCCTTGATGTCCCCTCGTGCACCGTTAGGTTAGGTAATTAACGACAGGGCAGGGCTAGTGCGGGTGTAAAACATAAGTAACGTCTATATAATCTATCATATATACTATATACTGTATCCATCACAACAAATCAAATGATCACATCACAGATATCGCAGCAGAAACATAGATATAATGTGGGATATACTAGGACGTCCGTATTTAGTATTTAGCCAACAATAGAAAATACGGATTCCACAGTCGCGATGAATAGCCAAGCCCACACCCTGGACCCCTACGAGAGCGGCAAGCGACCCTACCAATTCTGGAGTTTAGGAGACCCGGTCTCGACTCCTCGAGATGGCCTCCCACTGAACCCCAGAACCCGGTCACCTGTGCTCCCCTCCTTGGGTCCATCCTAATGCGGAAAAGTAAATAATATACAACACTGGTGGCATCAACCTCAACCTGGAAGTGCCCCAAATAAAAGAATATTACATTATATTTGAATTTACATGAATGAAAATATAAAACTCTCATCTCACATAAAACCCCCGGCTATTCAATCGCGACAATCCTGCATATCATATCTCAGCAACACATAATATCTCATATTATCAACGTAAGTAAGTATGCATACACCGATCATCGTCGATGTATAGCAACGACAACCGGCAATACAACTACATACTACACTTACGGTCGCAGAAAAGAAAGTGTAAAACTACAATATTTGGAATCCACAATCACTTTAGACATCGTAAATCCGAAATATCACATACTTCGCACTTCATGCCTAACACAATGAATTCCACATATTGTATCACATTCCAGATAAATAGACAGTATTAAACTTTTTGAACAGATAATCAAATACCCAAAATTTCCTAAAGTGCTCAACACTTGAGCGGAGTTCAAATAATCCCAGAATATGTCACAGTACCAGTGATCCAGCCGTAGAAGGGTCAAGCCAACACCTCACATGTGGCACGCCGTACTGCCCCAAACCCGAAGGTTCAAAAGGCAGTTCAAGCCGGTCACATAATCGAGTTAAGGTTTGTTGTCTTCAAGAGGGTCCACCGTGTTACTTGCACATTTTTCCGAAAGATTTAAACCCGAAAAAAATTCAACACTTGAAAATTTTTGCCGTGCCGGGAAAAAATGAGTTAATGATTTCCGTTCGAACATTTTAACAATTTCTAAATATCCAGAAATCAAAAAGAATTTAAATATTCCGATCGAATGTACGATTACAAAATAAACCCCAGAATACTCAACTCTTGAGTAAAAATAAAAATACCAGAAAACTTACAAGACTTAAAAAAGAATTACTGTGAAATTAAAACTGTCAAATCAAACAGTGCTGCCGCGGAACCGCGGCCCAAGCAGGGTACGGCCGCGATTCCTCGGTCAACTGTACGGATCAGGTCTACGAATTTCACAGTTATTCTTATTTTTATGTGCTGTATTTTTCAGGTATTTTTAATTCAGAAAAAATCGCATTTTTGAAATATATCCAGAGAGGGGTTCATTTTCGTCGATTCGGGTTCGATCGGAGTTTTAACTTCGTAAACACGTCGCCTAATGCTCTAGCTAGGCTCTGATACCACTGTGGGGTTCCTAGGCACACTTGTGAAGCTTCATAAAGTATCAAACATGCCCGAATAAAATTTTACATGTGCCGAAAAACCCAAAGACGGGATCTTTGCTAGATTATTAGGGTTTAGCATGCAAGATAACATCTTTAAAGCTAAGTGTGAGAGATTACAACCTTTGTAGTCTGCTCCTTCGCTTCACAAGCTCCGAGTAGAAGTCCCTTCGCCGCGATCCTCGATCTCCCGGACTCAAGAGAGGCTCCACGACTCGAACGATCCATTCTAGCTTGAAGTGTTCCGATTCTCCGATGATCTACGTCGAAGTTGCTATAACCCAAGCTTTCTCACTCTAAAGAGATGAACACCCTAATCTAATGGGCTAGATTAGATGAGGATGATGTTGTAGTATTTATGCTATCTTTTTATTTCGCTTTCTCACAATAAATCATCACATAAGGAATTTCTAGTGAGCTCTCTCTTTCAAAAAACAAAGAGAGAAGAAGATGAAGAATGAAAGAATCATCCTTTTGTGATGAATAGTAGTCAAGTGTATATGATTGATTATAGAACCATGGTCAAGGATGATAGGATAAAACTTGTAGAGAATAAACTAGAGTTAGGGTTTGGTTAGGTTAAGGATAAGTATCAACCATAATATCTTAACCAAGACAAAATAGAATCCTTCTAGAATGAACTTGAAAAAGCTAACCCTAATCAAACCCTAATCCCTTTTTATCATCCTTAAACATGTTTTATAATAAATCATATCATGTCACAATAATATATATCACATATATATTATATATTTGCAACAAAAGAAAATAATACAATTAACATATATCGCATATATATCAATGTATTAATCCGGTGAGAAAATGAAATAATAAAGCGAGCCAATATTAGATAATGTAATACAATATATCATATATATCATTATACATTAAATCATCAAATTAACACTTGATCTAACGATCCGACTATATCGAATATACCGATTCATCGAATCAACACTTGATCCGATGTCCCGATTCATATCTAAATATTGCGAGAATATAATACGGTATCTCATATCGGATTATCCTCGGTCCTGTACATATCACATATGTGCCTCTACTCCGTTTTGCCTGAGCCAAGAAACCTCTGTGTAGGACTCTAAAGAATCGTCAATACGCCGGTAGCAGGTGATGATCATATCAAACACCCACAAGCTGCAAGCGGTCAGCTAAACGTAACAGCCACCCAGGTATTGAGCGATCAGAAGATCAACAAGCTAGCCTGTCCGTTCTCCTGTGAATCCAATCAGTAACACTCCCGTACAGTCCGATCTGTTCGTCTGATATGTCGCATATCAAGTCCAGGGGTGGTATACGTCAGACCCCAGTAACCGATAAGTCGTGTCGATGTGAGGCTCATAACAGGTCAAGAAACTACTGGTAACACTTACCAGTATATCTCTATATCAGCCCTGGCCAGGGACTTCCGGTTATAGCCAATCGAACACTGCACGACATCAACTCCCTATACCGGGAGAGACGAATCCCCTCCTATCGCTCATTGCCTCCATGTGATTCGGGACTGTACCCAAAAGCCACCATTTTGCACACCCTCTTGGACGTGGTAAGGTGGAAATCAAAACACAGTGGGAATCACACAAGACTCTATGATGATCTCGGGTCTACAGACTACCCTGTACCAGTGTCACCGGAGAACTACCATCTGACGTGTGGTATATCACCAACTGGGAGTTCTCGGCGAGTCCGTCCAGTGTACCCAGTCTCCACTGAGCACCCGTACACCATCCTTGATGTCAAACACCGATGTATATGGAATCATCTATCGCCCATCATATGGGTCAAGATGCGTATACGCTAGTCTACTCTGGTGTATCGATGCCCTGTCTCGATATACCCTCGACTAGGAACATTTATAGGATATACTCATCGACTACCGTGGCCCCACTAGTATGATCTCATCATAATCCCAGTAGTCGAGTACATATCCTAAAGGCTTTATCAACATGTGGGAGAAAGACAGTAAACCAATACAAGTCAACATGTTAAGATAAAGTGAAACCAAATAGCATACTATCATGACGAGCAAGAAAGTCATCTCTGTATATATCCAAGCATCCATCATAATATACATCATATGTACAACAATGGCCTCTAGGGCATATACATAACTAACACTAAGTAGTGCAAGTAACGCGATGGACCCTCTAGAAGACAACAAACCTTAACTCGATTATATGACCGTCTTGAACTGCCCTTTGAACCTTCGGGTTTGGGGCAGTACGGCGTGCCACATGTGAGGCGTTGGCTTGACCCTTCTACGGCTAGACCGTTGGTACTGAGGCATGAACTGGATGTTTTTAAACTTGTTTCATGTGTTGAGCTGTTTCGGGAAAACTTGGGTGTTTGATTGTTCGATCGGAAAGTTTAACATTTTCGATTTATCTGGAATGTGATACAATATTTGGAATCCACAAGTAGTTATGAGATAACTGATTTGGTTGTTATAAACATAGCACTTTAGTTTCAGTTAATCGGTTGCCACGGAATTTTGATGTGATCAAAAGTCCGTCGCAATCACGTAGCGTACGCGGATACTCGCCGGTAAACTTAATAGACAGCTACACCCCATAGCCCCGACCAAGTGACTGTAGGAGAACCCCATCGCCAAAAGCATCCGTTCGGGTGCTCGCGGCAGCGGTGTTCCGCCTTGGTGCACTTCGTTGACGGTATCGGGGGTGCGGCCGCCTACTAAAGTTTGCGACGAGCATTCGATCAGTTTTTCGGGAATCTTGTTGAATTGCCCGACTCGATATTGAAAAGAGTTTTTGATATAGAGACTAAAATGCGGGGTTTATAACTGTTAGGCATGCGATGTCTAAGGAGGTTGCGGATTTCAACTGTTGTAGTTTTACACTTTTTTTTCTGCGACCGTAAGTGTAATATGTGATATCGCCGGTTTCGTTGCTATATGTCAACGACAATTTGGATGCGCACATTTACTTACGTTGATGACATGTGATGTTATGTGTTGCTGGATATGTTATATTGGATCGTCACGTTTTGAATAGCCGGGGGGTTTATGTGAGATGAGAGTTTTTATTTTCATTCATGTAAAATTCATTTGTATGTAATATTCTTTTATTGGGGCACTTCCAGGTTGCAGAAGATGTCACCGTTGATGTATATTATTTATTTTTCCGCACTAGGATAGACCCAAGGAGGATAGCCAAGTAACCAGGTTCTAGAGTCCAGTGGGAGACCAACTCGAGGAGTCGAGTCCGGGTCTCCTAACTCTAGAATTGGTAGGGTTGCTTGCCGCTCTCGTAGGGGTCTAGGGGTGTGGGTTTGGCTATTCATCACGACCGTGGAATCCGTGTTTTATAGAGGCAAAAAATAAAGCACGGACGTCCTAACATATCCAATATTTCATATGTTTTTTCTGCTGCGATATCTGTGATGTGATCATTTGATATGTGATGATAGATACTGTATATGATATATATGATATATTATATAGACGTTACTTATGTTTTACACCCGCGCTAGCCCTGTCCCACTCTGCCGTTAGTTACCTAACCTAACGGTGCACGAGGGGACATCGAGGCGAATTCGGATGGCATAAGTGTACGTCGTATTTATCTGTGATGTTTAGGTAATTTAAATGATGGGACTTCATTAATGTGATTAATGAAAGAAAAGAAACCTAAGATGTTGTGGAATCGAATTTTCAAAAACAGGTAGCTACAGTTCTTGCTTTGCATCGCGGTGTTCCTTGTAGAACATCCCGCACCTTATTCGATAAGGAAAGGGCCGAGATCCCTTCACCGGGAGTGACCCCTTTAGCAATAACTGGCAGATGCTACAATCCTCGGTTTGTCTTTTGATTGCTCCTATAGTTCTTGCTTTGCACAGCGGTATATATGATATATCCTTCACCTTATTCGATGAGGAAAGGGCCGACGATCCCTTCACCGGGAGTGACCCCTTTAGCAAAACTAGAAAAGCCTCAAAAACACTCCATTTTAAAATCATTTGATTCTACAACGATATAAAGTTCATTACGCAAAGGGTTTTCTTAAAAACCTGTCGTAGCCCTCCGTCATTTCAGATAAGTAATAGTTATTATTCATGCTGCGTTTGTTGACTCAGTCAAGGCGTAGTGTGCAGTAGCTGATTAGTGCTTGTCTGCAAAGCATATGATGCGATTGGATTAGGGTAGTCGTGCGGCCTTGTTGACTCAGTCAAGGGTCGTGCGGGTGGGTTTAATTCAATCGGGAAATGACGGGTTGAACTTTACTTGCGGTCTATGGTTTGTTGACTCAGTCAAGGTCATAGATCGCTTGGGGCAAAATATTATTGGGAATTTCAAGTGTTGAAATTTGCAATGAGATTGCATACCTTCTATGAGATAGTTGGATCCCGATACCCGCTGTGAGTAATTGTTACTCCTGGGAGAATTTTGCACATTACAATTAGCCGATCAAGTAGGTGTCTAGAAAGGTGTCAACGGGGTTACGCCTCTGGGAAAACGAGGCTTACTTTAATTAGGTCCGTGCGAAAGCACGGGGAACCTCCCTCAAAGTACCGACACTGGCCTGGCTGAAAGATTTGTGAACTTGTAGCGTTTAATTAATCCCGGCTAGTCTTTCCTTTTAGGGTTTGAAGAAAGATTTGATAAAAACAGTAGGAGCCATTCTGATTAGATAAAATAATAACCAATCTGATCTTGCAAGAGCGCACGCAGAGTGTTTTCTTCTCTCTCTCTCTAGGTAGCGACCATATCACGCCTTAATCAAGATAATAATATGAATGTATTGACCGAACCCGCTTGTTATACTGAACTAGGGAACGTTGGTCCCGCTCCAACTCATAATTGTTATAAGACAGAGCAGGAAATAGAGGAATACCAGAATTCCTATGCCGCCCAAACGAAGAAAGTGCATATGATGCATCTCCTTCGGGTGTGTTCATTACAAAGAACTGTTTCTCTGTATCCTCTACGTCCTGGGTATTTGATACCAGATCAGGATCCCATAAATGTAATCTGTTACATAGGGCTACAGAAAGGTAGAGAACTGAGAACGGGTGATAAGTTTCATGAGGCAGAAAACGGTGCAAGTGTTGCAGCCAAGTCTGTTGGTCATTGTCACCCTGTATTACCTGAATACATTGATTCTGAACAAATGTTATTAGATACCGAACCTGATATACAAAATCATATCAGTCTCTTTATTAGTAAAGAAGGATATAATTTTGTATTGTTGGATGATGTTTTGAACATTTCCTATATCAAGAGTTGATCGGTTCAGGCACGTTATCTAAAAGCATTGACGTTCTAAATCAAACTACAGTTCTTAGTATATAGAATACACACAAGAGGAAGAGTTCAGATATGAACGAATCCTTCTTGAGGCATTGTAGACTAGGTCATATCAATGCGACCCGACTAGTTGAAGTTACATTAAGATGCATATTTAAATTTGTTTGAATTTACATCTTGTGAAACTTGCCGGTCATGTCACAAAGATAAGACGACCATAGCTCTGTTTATTGGAAACAGAGAAAGAGTTAGTGAACTCTTGGGATTGATACATGATGATGTATGAAAGTCTCCTGTCTACACATGCCAAGACCGGTTCTTTGTACTTCATTATATTCTCTAATGATCTCTCAAGATTCAGACATATGTTCCTGTTGAAACACAAGTCCGAAGCTTTTGAGATATTCACAGAATATAAGTTAGAAGTAGAGAACCAAAAATGGGTATAAGTATTATGTCCTTTGATGTGATCAGGGAGGAGAATACTTGAGCAGGGATTCCTGGACTATTCTAAGAATGAGGTTCTCTCTCAGCATTACTCCTCCGTATACACCATAGCACGATGGTATATCGGGGCGGAGCAATAGCACCCTATATGATATGGTGTGCTCTATGATGAGTACTACTGAGTTTCCTATTTTTAGGGAGTTATGCACTTATGAAGTTGCATACCTATTGAATAGGGTTCCAATCAAATCAGATGCCTACCATTTCATTTGAGATATGGAAAGGGAAGAGCCCATCTCTTAAGTCAGTTAAGATTTGAGGTTTTCCGGCCTATGTCTAAAAGCAAAATCCGGACAAGCTCGAGGCAAAGTCAGATCTGTGGAAGTTTGTTGGATATCCCAAGCATTCACAAGGGAATATCTTCTACCTAACCGAGGAACAAAAATGTTTTGTTTCTCATCATGCCACCTTTGTGAAAGGGAATTTCTTGTGAAGAAATTATTGGACATGAGGTGGAACTGGAAACAGTTCCAGCTATACAAACTGCAGCTGATGATTTGGTAGAACCAAAGGATTCAATAGCAACCAATGAACCCCAGCCTCTCCGCCGATCTAATAGGGTTTCTCACCCACCTGAGAGATACTTCGATTTCTCTATGACAGTGGAAGCGAGGATTGCATCATGAGATGATGACCCAACTAGTTTCGAACTGGCCATCAGGAGTAGGACTCTGTAAGAATGGCTGGATGCTTATCGATCTGAGATGGAATCCTTATACACCAACAAAGTATGGACTTTGGTTGCTTTATCTGAAGGGTTATAACCCTATCAGGAGCAAGTATATCTTGAGAAGATTACTTGGTGTACATGGAAAAGTTAAGACTTTCAAAGCTAGACTTGTTAAAGGTTTGCATCATTGACCAGGTATGGATTATAATGAAACCTTTTCTAAGTAATTATGCTTAAGTCCATCCAGATCCTACTTACCACAGCTGCATACCATGACTACGATATCTGACGGTTGGGTGTCATGACTGCTTTTCTAAATAATGATTTAGAAGACAGAGTCTATAAGTACACAGCTAGAGGGAATCGTAGACAGTGGGAGCAGCGGAAACGTGTGCGAGATGTTTTATGTGATAAAGCAGGTATCACGGAGTTGGAACATCTGTTTTGATGTGGTAGTCAAAGAGTTTGACTTCATCAAAATGGTAGATGAACCTTGTATATACAAAAAAGAAGTAGGGAGTATGGTGGTGATCCTCGTAAAGTACGTGGATGACATACTCATGATAGGGAAGAAGTTTCATATGCTAGGCTCGGTCAATCTCTGCTTAACACAAGGATTCTCCATATAGGATCAGAATGATACCTCCTGAATCCTGGATTTTGGATCTATGAGATAGATCTAATTGGATGTTAGGATACTCACTAGTTGTAGTGAGAAGGTATCAATTGATCTTGGGGAGAATCACAGGAAAGGTTCCAGAGTGATAAGGATGACTGAATGCCAGTTACAGGCATTGTCTTTACCCTCAGTAAAGGGATGGTATGTTGGAAGAGTTCCAAGCTAGATACCGTGGCATACTAGACGATAAAGGCTGGATACATCGCTACCAAAGATGCTACCAAAGAGGCAGTCTGGGTGTATATAAGTTCATGAGATGAACTTCGTTCCTCCCATTGTGTGACAATGGAGTTGTGGCTTAGGCCAAGAAACGCCCGTCCCATCAGTGATCCAGACATATTCTAAGGCAGTGTCACCTGATCATGGAGATGGTTGATCTCCAGGGGATCAAGGTTAGGAGAGTAGACTCAGAGGACAACACGGCGGATCCACTCACAAAGGCCTTTTCCCAGAGAGAGACTTTTATGGGATGGTTGAGTATGAGATACTACAACCACTGCTATCAGATGGCCCTAGTGCAAGTGGGAGATTGTTAGTTATATGTATGCCCTAGAGGCCATTACAATACATAGGATGTATATTGTAGTGGATACTTGGACATATATAGGGATGACTTTCTTGCTCGATATGATAGTATGCTATCTGGTTATTCTTTACCTTAACATGTACACTGATTGTCTCTCTGTTACATGTTGGTAAAGCCCTTAAGATGTGTACTTGACTACCTGGACTATGATGCGGATCATACTAGTGGGGACATGGTAGTCCATAAGTACATCCTTCAAAGTCCCTAGTCGTGGATGTATCGAGATGGGGCATCGATGTACCAGAGTAAACTAGCGTATACCTTCTCGACCCATACAGATGGGCGATGGATGATCCTATATCCATTGGTGTTTGACATCAGAGATGATATACGGGTGCCCAGTGGAGACTGGGTACACTGGACGGACTCGCCGAGAACTCCCAGCTGGTATTATACCTTACGTCAGATGGCAGTTCTCTGGTGGCACTGGTGCAGGTTAGTCTGTAGACCCGAGATCTGTTGGAGATAGTGCCCTCAGAGTCAATTATTGGATCACAGGCACGTGATTGCAATGATTGAGGGAGGACCTATCCCAGGAGGACAGTCTTGCTCGAGATGATAGTATGCTATCTGGTTTACCTTTATCATCGTGTACTGCTTCAGGTGACCTTACAGGTCGCTATTACACGCTGATAGAGCCCCTAGGATTCTTGCTTGACTGCCAGCAGTATGATGGCGATCATATACGTGAGAGCTGGTGGTCTATAAGCACATCCTTAAAAGGTCCCTAGTCGTGGGAGTTTCGAGACAGGGCATCGATTCTCCAGAGTAGACTAGTGTATACAGTCGAGACCCCGACGAGGGGCGGTGGCCGGTCTCACAAGCCACTGGTGTCAGTTGGTTCACCTAAGATGTATACAGGTGCTCATTGGGTTATGAATACACCGGACAGGACTCGCCGGGAACATGCTAGTTGGTCTTATACCTGACGTCAGATAGCATTTCCCTGGTGACATGTGTACAGGTTAGTTCATCGACCTGGGGATCGTCATTTGTCTCGTGTGAGTTCCCACTGTACTTTGATTACTACCCTACCACGGCTCAAAGGAGTCGTGCAAACAGGTTTTAGTTGGGTACAGTCCCGAGCCACATGGAGGCAGTGAGCGGATCTTCAGGGGTTTGTCTCTCCCGGTATTGGGGGTGAGGTCGCGCTGTGTCTAGGAGAGCCATTACACAAAGCCCTCGGCCGAGGCAGGAGATTTACTGGTAGGTATTCCAGTAGTATCTCAAGGTGTTCTGGGCTTCACTCCGACACGACTTGTACCGCTTTTGGGGGTCTGATTTTTACCAACCCCCTAGGCCCGACATGCGATGCTCATAGACGAACGGACCAGACTGTACGGATATTGTCACTGACAGGCTCAGTAGGATGTCAGGATGAGTTCGCTCATCGACGTCCCTTTTGGTCAATAGCTGGTGGCCCGTCACGTATTGGCTTATACCTCTGACGTGCTAGTGGTTAAATCCACAGCCATAGTATTGACGAGTCTTTAGAGTCCACCACACTTTCAGTTACTCAAGCTTTCGGGCGAAACGCTGTAGAGGCTGTATGGAGATATAGCAGGGTCCAATCAGATACGTGCGGTATTGCACGGATCAGGATCGGACGGTTTGTACTAGTGGCCGTATGGATATATGGCAGGGTTCGATCTGATACGTGCGGTATTGACGGATCAGGATCGGACGGATATTACTAGCCGGCTTTGGTTTAAGCCGGATCCTAGTTTAGTACAGTGTAGATTTTGTCTCATTGCATTTGTATCCGGTCGGAATACAGATGCGGGTGTGTATGCACAGTATCGGGGTTTTCCTGTAATTTATTACAGGACCAGTTTTCTGGAGTTGCCAGTTTGCATTCCGTTCCGGCCGGTTTTCCTTTGTTCTTTCCCGGCCGGACTTTTCCGATGGAGGGTGTTATTTGCAAGTTTGCAAATAACATTTGTGGAGGGGGTATCTTGCATTTTGGTGGCATCATGATAGTTTTTCATGATGAGATTCTTTTTCCTTCTTATCACTTGCTTTATGGTGATTAGAGTGGATTTGAAATTGATTTGAGAGAATGATCATTTCCTTTTGGATGTGGTCACCCCCTTGCTTTTACTACACTCACCTCCCTTCTTGTTATGGTTTGATATTCCTTTCCTCCACCATTCTCACTAGATGAAGAGAGGCTTCACTTGAGAGAAAAAGAATGAGAGAGTTCATTTTTGTTATGTGAGGAATTCTTCATCTCATCTTCTTCTTGCTAGAAAATTGAAAGCACCAATTTTCTTTACCTCTTCCTCCATCCATCAATGGCAACTACATAAACTTCAAGAGACAAAGTTTCTACACTACACATTCTACAGCAAACCTTGGGCACGTCGACTAGCCAGCTTCGTGCCCGAGTTGCCTCGGTATTGAGGTGGGAGCCCGTAAAAGATGCAGACGAAGTGGTGCCCTTCCGGCAAGGATGCGACGACCGGAGTTTCTGCGGGAGATCGGGACGACGACGAGAAGACCGGAGGACTCGGATCACTCGGTATATCTCTCACCCTTTCTCTTGTTAGCTAGTATCGGTTAATGGTTACGATCCGGGTTTATTGTCCGCGGTAGCGCCAGTTTAAAAGTTAAGAAAATTTTGATTCCGCATTTTGGCCTCGGATAGACGGCCGAGCCGCTGCCGTGGCGCAACATGGTATCAAAGCCAGGCCATTAACCTAGTCTAGCTTGTTCTAGTGCGTTTTACTTTTCCGATCGAACAAAAATTCCAAAACCGCGTTTTCTTCACATCAGTTTTCTGTCGATTTTTTCGGGCTCCAAAAATTTTTCAGGTTGTAGAAAAGTGATGTACTGATAGTCGTAAGAACACTGGAAAAATTTGGTGCCATGATCCTTCCGTACTACCGCGGAACCGCGGCCTTAACCCCCCTTTGGCCGCGGTTCCGCCGCAAGAATGTGGGTTCATGTCATCATTTCTTTGCAGTGGGCTTGTGGGCTGAAAATAGGGGTTTTGGTATACTTTGTTTGGGCCCAGATTTTTTGTGTGTGCTACAGTAAGTACTTGGGGGCCCACTTGGTAATTTTGATCGATCGAATATTTTAAACATATTGGTTCCCAGTATTTACATTATATCTGCGACCGTGAATGTCACTTGATCGGTAAATCCTGTCTAACTGCTATAGCCCGGTTGGACGGATTTGCGAACGTGACATTCACGTTGATGTCTTGTATATTGCTGTTGTTGCGCCACGGCAGCGCCCCGGCCGTCTTACTCGAGGCCAAATTGCGGAATCAAAATTTTTCCTTGCTCGGAAACCGGCGCTACCGCGGACAAAGAAAACCCGGATCGTTAACCATTAACCTATACTAGCTATCAAGAGATGGGAAGAGAAGTATACCAAGAGATCCGGTCCTCCGGTCTTCTCATCATCGCCCCGATCTCCCGCGGAAAGTGTAGTCTCCATATCGTCGCCTCCTTGCCGGAAAGGGCACCACGTCGCCTTCGTCTTTTACGGGCTCCCGCCTCAATACCGAGGCAACTCGAGCATGAAGCCGGCAACTCGACATGCTCAAGATTTGCTGTAGGAAGCGTAATGTAGAATCATAGTCTCACTTTGGGGTTTGTTGCCTTTGGATGGAGGAATGAGAACAAGGAAAATATATGGTGCTTTCATTTTTCCTTGCATGAAGATTTGAGATGAAGAAAAATGTGTCATTCCAAAAAGAAATTTTCTCTCATCTCCTCACTCAAGTGGCCGGCCATGTCAATAAGGAATGGTGGAGGGAGAAACAATATGTAGTATGAAGGGAGGTGATGGTAGGAAGAAGAGAGGAGGTGACCACATCAAGAGACCAATAAACATACAACCATGCTTATTACTTTAACCCATTCCTATCTCATAAATGCACCAATAAAGCAAGTGATGGTGTAAAAAGATATGAAGCTATCATAATCAACACAATTGCATAAATCCCCTCCACAAAGTGTAATTTGCAAAACTGCAAATTACCCCCTCCATCGGAAAAGTCCGGCCGGGAAAGAACAAAGGAAAACCGGCCGGAACGGAATGCAAACTGGCAACTCCAGAAAACTGGTCCCGTAATGAATTACAGGAAAACCCCGACACTGTGCATACACACCCGCATCTGTATTCCGACCGGATACAAATGCAATGAGACAAAATCTACACTGTACTAGACTAGGACCGGCTTAAGCCAAAGCCGGCTAGTAAAATCCGTTTGATCCTGATCCGTGCAATACCGCACGTATCTGATCGAACCCTGCCATATTACTATACGGCCACTAGTACAAAACTGTCCGATCCTGACCCGTGCAATACCGCACGTGTCTGATTGGACCCTGCCATATCTCCATACGGCCTCTACAGCGTTTCACCCGAAAGCTGAGTAACTTAAGTGTGGTGGACTCAAAAGACTCGTCAATACTATGGCTGTGGATTTAACCACTGGCACGTCAGAGGTATAAGCCAATACGTGACGAGCCACCAGCTATTGACCAAAAGGGACGTCGATGAGGAAGCTCACCCCGACACCCAACTGAGCCTGTCAGTGACAATATCCGTACAGTCCGGTCCGTTCGTCTATGAGTATCGCATGGCGGGCCTAGGGGGTTGGTAAAAGTCAGACCCCCAAAGGCGGTACAAGTCGTGTCGGAGTGTAGCCCAGAACGCCCTGAGATACTACTGGAATACCTACCAGTAAATCTCCTGCCTCGGCCGAGGGCTTTGCGTAATGGCTCTCCTAGACACAGCGCGACCTCACCCCCAATACCGGGAGAGACGAACCCCTGCAGATCCGCTCACTGCCTCCATGTGGCTCGGGACTGTACCCAACTAAAACCTGTTTGCACGACTCCTTTGAGCCATGGTAGGGTAGTAATCAAAGCACAGTGGGAACTCACACGAGACAAATGACGATCTCAGGTCGATGAACTAACCTGTACACATGTCACCTGGGAACTGCTATCTGACGTCTGGTATAAGACCAACTAGCAGGTTCCCGGCGAGTCCTGTCCGGTGTACTCATAACCCAATGAGCACCTGTATACATCTTAGGTGAACCAACTGACACCAGTGGCTTGTGAGACCGGCCACCGCCCCTCGTCGGGGTCTCGACTGTATACACTAGCCTACTAATGGAGTATCGATGCCCAGTCTCGAAACTCCCACGACTAGGGACCTTTTAAGGATGTGCTTATAGACTACCAGCCCCCACGTATATGATCGCCATCATACTGCTGGTCGTCAAGCAAGAATCCTAGGGGCTCTATCAACGTGTAATAGCGACATGTCAGGTCACCTAAAGCAGTACACGATGATAAAAATAAACCAGATAGCGTACTATCATCTCGAGTAAGACTGTCCTACCGGGATAGGTCCTCCCTCAATCATTGCAATCACGTGCCTGTGATCCAATAATTGACTCTGAGGGCACTAACTCCAACAGCTGTGATGTTGCGGATCGGTCGTGGGGGATAGCCTGGATGCAATGCTAGTACAGTTTTGTTTTATATGTACATTTGATATTGCGGGGCGAGCGTCCGACATGTGGACTGCCGTCACTGCCTGTTTGTATTATTCTTTTGGGGCACGACCTGGTTGCGGTCGATGTACCCGTTGTATGTATATTTTACTTTCTGTACTAGGATTACCCCGCGGAGGGGTGCACGGATAGCCGGGTTCTAGAGGGCAACGGGCACGCATCTCATGGCATTGAGACGGAGGGGGCTTCACTCTAGGATTGGCGGGCTATTCGCCGCACTCGTAGGGGGTACAGGTTGACCCAGGAGGGGTGCCCAAGTTACCGGATTCCATGAAGTGCTGGGTGGTCCATTCACGGTGCTGAAGGGGGCTGCCTCGCTTCAGGTTTTGGCGGGTGACTTGCCGCGCCCGTAGGGGTCTAGGTTTTCATTGCACAGGCTATCCACACGACCAGGGGAACGTCGGGTTTCAGCAGCGGCTCTGTGAAACCCGGGGCTTCCAGATATCTGTATTGTTCTATGATGTTGTATATTTCTATGATGTTGCATTTTATCACGCCTTGAGCGAAATATAATATATTGGTATATATATTAGTAGATGTTGTATATGTTTTACATCCGCGCAAGTCCAGTCCCCGCTCTGTCGTTAGTTAGCTAACCTAACGGGTAATGACGGGACCCAGTGGCGAATGCGGATGGCATATACGTACATCAGTATATTTTCGTTCTTTGTGGTGTGATCAATTGATGGGACTGCGTTGATTCGGATCAATGCAAGATAAACTAACCTATTCTGATGTTGTTGGAACACTTTTCAAAAAGCTGTTATTGTAAGGACGTTCACTTTTATTTTGCATCGTGGTATTCATTTGGAATATCCTGCTCCTCAGTCGACGAGGCAAGGGCCGAGATCCCTTCACCGGGAGTGACCCCTTGGACAAAAGTTTGCGTCAGGGCAATAACTTCACTATAGCCGATTACTTTTGCTTTGCATCGGGGTATTCAGTTGGAATACCCTGCACCTCATTCTACGGGGAAAGAGCCGAGATCCCTTCACCGGGAGTGATCTCTTTAGTAAAGGTTTTTGTCACTATATTTTTATAAAAAGTTATCCAGTTCCTTCAACGATATCAAGTTCATTACGTTAAAGGTTTTTCGCCAAAAACCAGTCGTAGCCCTCCGTCATTTCAGATTAGTATTGCTTAGTATTCGCGCTGCGTTTGTCGTTGCTATTCGCCGAGGCGTAGTGTGCGGTAGCTTTGTTGTGCTATTCTGTCGCATGGATATGAGGATTGGTTAGGACAGTCGTACGACTTTGTGATTATTCATCAAGGGTCGTGCGGGTGGGTTTAACGCAATCAAGATAATGACGGGCTGAACTTGACTAGGACCTTTTGATTTGTTGATTATTCGTCAAGGTCACTTGGGTCCTAGGGGTAAAAATCACATCGGGAGTTTCAAAAGAACTGAAACTTGCCAGGCATGCGCATACCTTCTGGAGTGTGGTGACTTGAGTGGATTCCGTCAAGTTATCATGCGATGATAGTTGGATCCCGATTCCCACTGATGAGTTAGTTTACTCCTCGGGTGATCCCGGCTAATTCTTCTTTCAGGTTTGGGGAAGAATTTGACGTTATAGTGGGACGTTTCCTGATTAGATAAAGTGATAACCATTCTAATCTAGGTTAGAGTGCACGCTGAGTGTTTCTTTTCTCTCTCTCTTTGGCAGCGACCATTGACCCGACCCTAGACTATGACTCAGTGACCAAGTTGACCGAACCTTCTTAACACTGGCTTTTGGATTGTCAGAGTTGCAAACCTCATTGCCACTCCTACTTTTACCCTTTTTTCCAGGACACC
The DNA here is from genome assembly GCA_030015575.1 of Agapanthus africanus. NCBI lineage: Eukaryota > Viridiplantae > Streptophyta > Magnoliopsida > Asparagales > Amaryllidaceae > Agapanthus > Agapanthus africanus. The sequence goes on along the minus strand of CM057341.1, from coordinate 669,831,008 downwards.
CCGTATTACTACGAACGTCCAACTTCCATTGGACAAAACCATCGTATGGTTAGATACGAACTCGAAGGAATTCGAGGATGGTTTCCGGTTCTGGAGAAAACGAATAGGACTATTCAGTTGTCTTTTCCTTTTACCTTCTCTCAGGCTGCGAGTACTCCTTGGTTTAGGAGTAGTACACCTATTACGCAAATTGGATAGTCTTCTTCCAAACCTTAGGCTGGTGCCGAACGGTGGGGAATGAAGAAAACCAATTAGCATAACGATGGTGTACAGAAGGTATTAAGTTAAGACAAAGAAAGGGATTAGTAAGAGGGCAAAGTAAATTGCGACTGCTATTCACGACCAAACCAAGTACTTCTTCGCCAATCCTAAATCACCTTTGTATTTCTCTAGGACACTCCGTATCACTACGAAGATCCACAGTTTATTGGATACTCCATCGTATGATTATATACGAACTCGAAAGGAACTTGTTCCAGTTCGGGGATGGATTCTGGTTCAGGAGAAATAGGAATAAGGTTTATTCGGTTGTCTTTTATCTTCACCTTCTCTCGCATTGCGAGTGCTCCTAGGATTAGGACAGTACACCCATTATGCTTATTGGATAGTCTTCTTCCAAACCATAGGCTGGTGCCGAACGGTAGGGAAGGAAGAAAACCATTTGGCCTAAAGGGGTGTGCAGAAGGTAATGACTAAAAACATATAAAGGGATTTGGAGAGATGGCAAAGAATTATACGGTTATAGTTGTGAATCTGGATAATGGTAGAGGCATTACTAGAAATACCAGGATACCCCATCGAAACATTTCAATGTTTCAGTTCAACTGTGTACTGTTAAAAGAAAACTGATTTCCCAATTAGACACTTGCTCCAGGGTATGTATTTACCAGGTTGGATTCTCACATCTGTATGGTTTTACAGATGATGAGTGGGAATAAGTTATTGGGAATTAGGTGACCATCCTCATTATATCAGGATTCGTTGTAATTGGTGATATTTGAGGAAGCCACCTGGGTTGTTTGCCGGTCGGCAAATATTTGGTTTTGAATATCCGTTGCTATACACCAATTTCAAATTGATATATCTGTACGTCTATTTTTATAGAGTGAGATGTGCCTTTTTGAAATTATGTCTATGACATTTACCTATATCAGTGGATGGTTAGGTAAGGAGTATTAAACAGCGGTGTAATTCTTCTTAACCATAAAGTACAGTTTTCAACCTACAACACACAGTGAATGAGTTATCAGACTCAAGGGACTTGTACAGAGTATTGTACGTTGTCCAGCGTCCATCAGGACAGAGGGGTTGGTCCTCGTACTATATTCGGTTTACTTATGACTTCTCTAGTTTTTAGACAGCTGTTTCGTGGAAACACAGGGTCCGAATTTTGAGAAGTTATAGGTATTTGAATAAAGTAGAGAACCAAGTATTGCAAGTATCGGGATTCTTCAAAGTGATCGAAGATGTAGATACTTGTGTATGGTGTTCAGTTGATAGTAATGGTTAAGAGAACTTGCTTCTTTTTCAGGTTACTCATAATTGGAAGCATTCCTAAGTTGAATAACGCTGATCGGCCTCCTTCCATTTAGTTGACATGCACTGGAGACAGCTGCATGATTTGAATCTGGTTCAATTAAATCAGTGCCTCTGTTTCTGTATTGGATATAGAACAGTTCATATCTTGACATTGTTATGGTACGGGGAGTTGTCCGGCTTATGCTTAAAACCAGACTCTGGATAACTCAAGGCACGTTTCTGTAATGGCTGTTTGTGGGTTGACCCGGGCTATGACGAGGGTTGATTTTTTACCATCTGGAAGATCAATAGAGATATTGTTCTTGACTCGCCACATTTTTAAAAGAAATGTTTTTTTCAGAAAACAGAAGTGGGAGTATGGTAGAACTGGAAGCGATTCCAGAACCGCAAACGATTACTGAAGATTTCATAAGAACCTAAAGATTCAATCTGGCTTGACATTCCATTAGCCACTCCGCAGATATGGTGGGTAACCTCAGGCACCCGAGAGGTACTTCGGTATGCTCAAGGACGGTGGCAGGGAGGTTCTTGTTTACCCAGACTTGCCATTGCTGTTGTTCCAGACTGTGAAACCCGGCATGAGGATGAGTATATCGTCATTCTAAACTGGCTTTAGAAGTGTACGTCTATATGACTCTGCCAGAGGGTTGTCGTAGTCAGTGGGAGCAGCGGAAGCATTGGTGGATAGGTGGCTTATGTCTATTCATAGACTTAAGCAGATATAGCGGTGATAGATCATCTATTTCTGATGTGACAGTCATGGGTTTGACTTCATCAGAATAGGGGATAGATCTGTTAAGAAGGTAGTAGGGTGTGATGTCCTGGCATTTGGATGACATACACAGAATAGGAAGTGATATTCCTATACTACGATCGGTTATACTTTGGTTGTCACACAGAAGTTTCTCCACACAGGACTTGGATATTATATTATACATTTTGGTTACTGGATCTATGGTTTTAGATCTAGATTTGGGTGGTTTCCCAATCTGGGTATTTTGACAGCATTCTATGAGTATTTAGAATGGACGACTCCTGGCAAGGTAGTGTACCTGCAGGTGATGGAGTCACCCTCTCTAAATGTGTCTTATAGACTAAAGTAGAGAGGGATGTGCATGATTGGCAGATCACTTGCTTAGGCAATTGAGTCAATCATGAGATGTCAAGTACCACACCAGATGTTGTTCTTGCAGTAGGTGCAATAAGTTGATATTGATCCAATCCTGGAGAAACAATCAGAAGCAGTTTTAGAACATAAGTGAATGTTTTAGGAATTTAATAACGGCAGCCTCTTTTAGGAGACGGTTATCATTCCACGCTTCCAAGGTGACATGGATGGCAGAGTGGCTGTCAGAGTTATAGTTTCTCCTTCTGACGAGGGGCAGTATTTTGGACAGGTGGTCCAAGGCAATACTGAGGGAGGCATGGCGCTGGGTACTGATTAAGTTCAGTTATCGATACAGTCTAAGAAGTTTGGATTTGGAGTTCATTTATGAGCTAGGTCCCATCAGATATCCAGACATACTCTAAGACAGGTATTGCTCATTTCGGGAGATGGTTTTCTCCGCGAACTTGAGATATAGAGAGACAAAGAAAGAAACATCACAGCGGATCCACTCACTGAGGCTATTCCTCGAACGCAATAGTTTCGCAAACGAGCATTGTGAGACTGACCAGTAGAGGAGTTGGGTGTTCGGTATCACACGGGCTGTGAGTATGCGAGATCGCAATAATTAGCCTTGAGTGCAAGTGGGAGATTGTTGGAGATAGTGCCCTCAGAGTCAATTATTGGATCACAGGCACGTGATTGCAATGATTGAGGGAGGACCTATCCCAGGAGGACAGTCTTGCTCGAGATGATAGTATGCTATCTGGTTTACCTTTATCATCGTGTACTGCTTCAGGTGACCTTACAGGTCGCTATTACACGCTGATAGAGCCCTTAGGATTCTTGCTTGACTGCCAGCAGTATGATGGCGATCATATACGTGAGAGCTGGTGGTCTATAAGCACATCCTTAAAAGGTCCCTAGTCGTGGGAGTTTCGAGACAGGGCATCGATTCTCCAGAGTAGACTAGTGTATACAGTCGAGACCCCGACGAGGGGCGGTGGCCGGTCTCACAAGCCACTGGTGTCAGTTGGTTCACCTAAGATGTATACAGGTGCTCATTGGATTATGAGTACACCGGACAGGACTCGCCGGGAACATGCTAGTTGGTCTTATACCTGACGTCAGATAGCAGTTCCCTGGTGACATGTGTACAGGTTAGTTCATCGACCTGGGGATCGTCATTTGTCTCGTGTGAGTTCCCACTGTACTTTGATTACTACCCTACCACGGCTCAAAGGAGTCGTGCAAACAGGTTTTAGTTGGGTACAGTCCCGAGCCACATGGAGGCAGTGAGCGGATCTTCAAGGGTTCGTCTCTCCCGGTATTGGGGGTGAGGTCGCGCTGTGTCTAGGAGAGCCATTACACAAAGCCCTCGGCCGAGGCAGGAGATTTACTGGTAGGTATTCCAGTAGTATCTCAAGGTGTTCTGGGCTTCACTCCGACACGACTTGTACCGCATTTGGGGGTCTGACTTTTACCAACCCCCTAGGCCTGACATGCGATGCTCATAGACGAACGGACCGGACTGTACGGATATTGTCACTGACAGGCTCAGTAGGGTGTCAGGATGAGTTCGCTCATCGACGTCCCTTTTGGTCAATAGCTGGTGGCCCGTCACGTATTGGCTTATACCTCTAACGTGCTAGTGGTTAAATCCACAGCCATAGTATTGACGAGTCTTTAGAGTCCACCACACTTTCAGTTACTCAAGCTTTCGGGCGAAACGCTGTAGAGGCTGTATGGAGATATGGCAGGGTCCGATCAGATACGTGCGGTATTGCACGGATCAGGATCGGACGGTTTGTACTAGTGGCCGTATGGATATATGGCAGGGTTCGATCTGATACGTGCGGTATTGCACGGATCAGGATCGGACGGATATTACTAGCCGGCTTTGGTTTAAGCCGGATCCTAGTTTAGTACAGTGTAGATTTTGTCTCATTGCATTTGTATCCGGTCGGAATACAGATGCGGGTGTGTATGCACAGTATCGGGGTTTTCCTGTAATTTATTACAGGACCAGTTTTCTGGAGTTGCCAGTTTGCATTCCGTTCCGGCCGGTTTTCCTTTGTTCTTTCCCGGCCGGACTTTTCCGATGGAGGGTGTTAATTGCAAGTTTGCAAATAACATTTGTGGAGGGGGTATCTTGCATTTTGGTGGCATCATGATAGTTTTTCATGATGAGATTCCTTTTCCTTCTTATCACTTGCTTTATGGTGATTAGAGTGGATTTGAAATTGATTTGAGAGAATGATCATTTCCTTTTGGATGTGGTCACCCCCTTGCTTTTACTACACTTACCTCCCTTCTTGTTATGGTTTGATATTCCTTTCCTCCACCATTCTCACTAGATGAAGAGAGGCTTCACTTGAGAGAAAAAGAATGAGAGAGTTCATTTTTGTTATGTGAGGAATTCTTCATCTCATCTTCTTCTTGCTAGAAAATTGAAAGCACCAATTTTCTTTACCTCTTCCTCCATCCATCAATGGCAACTACATAAACTTCAAGAGACAAAGTTTCTACACTACACATTCTACAGCAAACCTTGGGCACGTCGACTAGCCAGCTTCGTGCCCGAGTTGCCTCGGTATTGAGGTGGGAGCCCGTAAAAGATGCAGACGATGTGGTGCCCTTCCGGCAAGGATGCGACGAACGGAGTTTCCGCGGGAGATCGGGACGACGACGAGAAGACCGGAGGACTCGGATCACTCAGTATATCTCTCACCCTTTCTCTTGTTAGCTAGTATCGGTTAATGGTTACGATCCGGGTTTATTGTCCGCGGTAGCGCCAGTTTAAAAGTTAAGAAAATTTTGATTCCGCATTTTGGCCTCGGATAGACGGCCGGGGCGCTGCCGTGGCGCAACAAGATCTTCATAGAGTCTTGTGTGATTCCCACTGTGCTTTGATTTCCATCATACCATGTCCAAGAGGGCGTGCAAAAAGGAGGCTTTTGGGTACAGTCCCGAATCACATGGAGGCAATGAGCGATAGGAGGGGTTTTGTCTCTCCCGGTAAAGGGAGTTGATGTTGCGCTGTGCTCGATTGGCAATAACAGGAAGTCCTTGGCCAAAGCTGCTTTAGGGATTTACTGGTAAGTGTTACCAGTAGTTTCTCAACCCGTTCTGAGCCTCATATCGACACGACTTATCGAGTTATTGGGGTCTGACGTTTACCACCCCTAGACAAGATTTACGACATATCAGACGAACAAACCGGACTGTACAGTAAGTGTTACTGATTGGATTCACAGGAGTGTGAGCAGGCTTGCTTGTTGATCTTCTGATCGCTCAATACCCGGGTGGCCATTACGTTTAGCAGACCTCTTGCGGCTTGTGAGTGTTTGATATGATCATCACCTGCTGCCGGCGTATTACGAGTCTTTAGAGTCCTACACAGGGGTTTCCTGGCTCAGGCGAAACGAAATAGGAGCGCATATGAGATATGTGCGGGACCGAGAATAATACCAGTATGTGATACTGTATTCTATTCTCGTGATTCGTATCATTGGTCGGTTATATGTGATATAGCCGGGTTACCGAATCAAGTGTTGATTCGATACATTGATACACTTGATATTAGTCGGTTATATGCGATATGACCAGATCATTAAATCAAGTGTTGATTTAATGATTTAATGTATAATTATATATTTGATATATTACTTTACATTAACTAGTATTGGTTCATTTAAGATTGATTTTCTCACTTGAATGTGCACATTGTTTATATGTGATATATGCAAGTGTACATGTTTGTATCATGCTTGATGATACAAACAAGTTGAGTGTATGAGACTTGAACCAAATCAAGGTTAGATTAGGGTTTACTATTTTCCTAGCATATAACAAAAGAGTGTGACTTTGGTCAAAGTTATCAAGCTTCATGAAGCTTGATAAATATTGACAAAGTCAACTCTTTTGTCATTTGTATAAGATATTAGTTAACCCAACCCTTAACCTAATGCTTTGGTTAATTCTCTACATGAGTTAAGCATGAGGGCTTAACTCAACCATGGTGCCATTATTTATTGGATAATTTTCATTTTGGATAATGATTCATATGATTCTTTTCTTCTTCTTCATCTTCATCAAGCTCACAAAAGCTTGCTAGCTCCAATGGTGCCATGAGAAAAAGAGTGAGAAATCCAATTCTAAAGTGAACCCACTTCCTATTTCTTCATCCTCTACCACTTGCCATGTAGTATAGGGTGTTCTCTTCATAAAGTTTTTGACCAAGTGAAGGAATAGCTTGAGTTTGAGTCTCCCCGACGTAGATCATCTTCGGCCTCAAAGTCAACGACCTAGCCCACTCATTTCTCCAACAAAACCATCGCTAGAGTCCGGGATCCCGATGATCGCAGTGGAGGGACGTCAACACGGAGCTAAAGAAGTGGAGGACCGGATCTACAAAGGTTGTAATCCCTTTCACTTAGTAGCAAAGTTGTTTGCTAGCTTTTATTTTCGCCTAATCTCTAGTTAACGATCTTCATTAGGGTTCCTCGGCACATAAAAATTTGAATTTGGCATGGTAGATACCTTGTGGAACCTCTTGAGTGTGCCTAGTAACCCTACAGGAACCATGTCCAAAACATGGTTTTGGCGGCGGTTCCGCGGCGCCACTTGAGAGGCTTTGGACAGACCTTCAGCTGCTGGTCCATGGGCACTGTGGTATGGTTCTGGGTACTTTTAACAGTGCTCAAGTGTTGAGCTTTCTGGGAAATTTGGGAATTCGTTGATTCGATCGAATTGTTTAAACTTCGCCTAGCTTTCTGTGATTGTGATACAATATTTGGAATCCATAATAATTAGTTATATGATAACTAGTTTGAATTTTATAAATCTAGCAATTTAGTCTCAATTCATTGGTTGCCACGGAATTTTGATGTGGATCAAAAGTTCGTCGCAATTACGTAGTGAACACGGATACTCGCCGGGTAACGTTACTAGATGGCCACGCCCCATATCCCCGACCAAGTGACTGTAGGAGAACCCCATTGCCTAAAGCATCCATTTGGGTTCTCGCGGCCGCAGTGTTCCGCCTAAGTGCACTTTGTCGACGGCATCGGGGGTGCGGCCGTCTACTAAATTTTCCGACGAGCATTCGATATGGATGTCGGGAATTTTGTTGAATTGCCCGACTTGTTATTAGAAAGTGTTTTCAATGTCGAGATTAAAATGCAGGTTTATAATTTTCAGGCATGTGATGTCTAAGAAATTCATTTGGTTAGGCATGAAATCCAAAGTATGTGATACATTGGGTTTATGATGTCTAAGGTGGTTGCGGATTCCAATTGTTGTAGTTTTTCACTTTCTTTTCTGCGACCGTAAGTGTAATATGTGGTGTATCGCCGGTTTCATTGCTATATGTCAACGACAATTGGGATACGCATAATTTCCCAATTGGCTTTGTGTGAAGCGTGCCTGAACAGACTAGTCTACGTTCATATTTACTTACGTTACGTTCATATTTACTTACGTTGATGACATGTGATGTTATGTTTTGCTGTGATATGTCATATTGGATCGTCGTGTTTTGAATAGCCGGGGTTTTTATGTGAGATGAGAGTTTTTATTTTCATTCATGTAAAATTCTATGTATGTAATATTTTTTTATTGGGGCACTTCCGGGTTGAGGATGATGTCACCATCGATATATATTATTTACTTTTCCGCATTATTATAGACCCAAGTAGGGGAGTACAAGTAACCGGGTTCTAGAGTCCAATGGGAGACCATCTCGAGGAGTCGAGACCGGGTCTCCTAACTCTAGAATTGGTGGGGTTGCTTGCCGCTCTCATAGGAGTCTAGGGATGTGGGTTTGGCTATTCATCGCGACCGTAGAATCCGTGTTTTATACTAGCTTAATTTAAAACACGGAATTCCTATAATATCCAATATTTCATATGTTATCTTCTGCTGCTGATATTCTGTGATGTGATCACTTTATATGCCTGAGACGAATGCTTTATTATTGTATATATGATATATAATAAACATTGCTTATGTTTTGCACCCGAGCTAGTCCCTCCCCGCTATGCCGTTAGTTAAGTAACCTAACGGTGCATAACAGGACACTGTAGCGAATGCGGATGGCATAAGCGTACGTTGTATTTACGTTTCTTCTGTGATACTTAGGAAGCATAAATGATAAGACTTCATTAATGAGATTAATGAAAAAGAAAAGAAACCTAAAAGATGTTGTAGAATCATATTTTCAAAAAGGGTAGCTCTAGTTTTTGCTTTGCATAGCGGTATTCCTTGTAGAATATCCATCACCTCATTCGATGAGGAAAGAGCCGAGATCCCTTCACCAGGAGTGACCTCTTTAGCAAAACTAGCAGATACTACAACCCACTCGGTTTTGTCTTTTGATTGCTTCTTTTAGTTCTTGCTTTGCATAGCGGTATTTATGAAATATCATGCACCTTATTCGATAAGGAAAGAGCCGAGATCCCTTCACCGGGAGTGACCTCTTTAGCAAAACTAGTAAAAAGCCTAAAAAACACTCCTTTTTGAAAAATCACTTGTTTCTACAATGATATCAAGTTCATTACGCTCATGGTTTTCTTAAAAACCTGCGTAGCCCTCCGACATTTCAGATAACTAATATTTAGTATTCGTGCTGCGTTTGTTGGCTTTCGTCAAGGCGTAGTGTGCGGTAGCTACTTACTGCTTATCTGCTGCATATGATACGATTGGATTAGGGTAGTCGTACGGCTTTGTTGGCTTTCGTCAAGGGTCGTGTGGGTGGATTTAATTCAATCATGAAATATACGGGTTGAACTTGACTAGCACACTATGGTTTGTTGGTTTTCATCAAGGTCATAGAACGTTAGGGGTAGAATATTATCGGAAATTTCAAGTGTTGAAATTTCCGATGAGATTTCATGCCTACTATGAGATAATTGGATCCCGATACCCACTGCGAATAAGAGTTACTCCTGGGAGAGTTTTACACATCACAATTAGCCGATCAAGTAGGTGTCTAGAAAGGTGTTAACGGGGTCACGTCCCTGGGAAAACGAGGTTTATTTTAATTAGGTCCGTACGAAAGCACATGAAACCCCCCTCAAAGTACCAACACTGGCCTGGCCGAAAGATTGGCGAACTTGTAAGATATAATTAATCCCGACCAGTCTTACATTTTTAGGGTTTGAAGGAAGATTTGATAAAAACAGCGGGAGCCATCCTGATTAGATAGGATAATAAACCAATCTAATCTTGCAAGAGCATACGCTAAGTGTTTTCTTCTCTCTCTCTCTCTCTCCAGGTAGCGACCATGTCAGGCCTTAATCAAGATAATAATATGGATGTATTGACCGAACCTGCTTGTTATGCTGAGCAGGGGAACGTTGGTTCCGCTCCAACTTATAATTGTTATTAGTCCGAGCATAAAATAGGAAAATATCCGGATTTCCACGCCACCCAAACGAAGAATGAGCATGTTGATGTATCTTCTTCGGGTGTGTTAGTCACCCAGAACTGTTTCTCAATTCATTCTATGTCCTGGGTATTAAATACTGGATCGGGATCCCACATATGTAATATGTTACATGGGCTAAGGAAAAGTAGAGAACTGGGAATAGGTGATCATTCCGTACTAGTAGGGAATGGTGCAAATGTTGCAGCCAAAGCAGTTGGTAAATATCACCTTGTATTACCAAATGGTAATATATTGATTCTGAACGAATGCTATTACATACCGACCCTGATATGCAATCTTATATCAGTTTCTTTATTAAGTAAAGAAGGATATAATTTTGTAGTACAGAATAATGTTATGAACATTTTTCTGAATCAAAAGTTGATTGGATCAGGCTAGTTAAATAATGGCATATACATTCTAAATCAAACCACAGTTCTTAACGTACAGAACACACACAAGAGGAAGAGTTCAGAAATGAACGAATCCTTCTTGTGGCATTGTAGACTAGGTCATATCAATGCGACATGACTAGCTAAGTTGCATAAGGATGGATATTTGAATCCGTTCGAATTATCATCTTATGAAATTTGCCAGTCATGTCTCAAAGGCAAGATGACCAAAACTCCGTTTACTGGACACGGAGAAAGAGTTACGGAACTCTTGGGACTGATACATAGTGATGTATGCGGTCCCATGTCTACACATGCTAGGAATGGTTCTTCATACGTCCTTATATTCACTGACGATCTCTCAAGATACGGACATGTGTTCCTGATGAAACACAAGTCTGAAGCTTTTGAGAAATTCAAAGAATATAAGCATGAAGTTGAGAACCAGACGGGTAAAACTATTAAAATCCTACGATCCGATCATGGAGGTGAATACTTGAGCACGGAATTCCGTGACTATCTAAAAGAGAATGTGATTCTCTCTCAGCTTACTCCTCCGTATACACCATAACACAACGGTGTATCGGAGTGGAGGAATCGCACCTTATTAGATATGGTGCTGTCACGACCCAAAAGTTTGGCACATGACCGGCACTTAAACCACGTAACGTCTACAGGCGTAACGCAATTTAAGTAAGCCGAAAACCCAGAAATCTAAACCATCGAAAGAAGTGATAAAAACATTGTAAAAAATATTTGTAAATCTCAAGTAAAAATCTTTAAAGTTTAAATTTATTTTCTTAAATATTTTGGCAGCACCTCCTTTGTAAAAACTAGCCCCAAAAACGGGTACAGACCTAAAATATAAGTAAACAACATATGATATAAATAAAGCATCCCCAAACGGGAGCAAATCAGCCCCGAAGGCGGAAACAACCACCAAAAGCATAAATATACGACATCGTAGCAAAGAAATGGAAAACATAAGTGAAAAACAATATAAAAGATAAAACTGCATAATAAAGACCGGCTCACACGAGCTCGACACCCAAAGTCACAAATATACAATATCGTCCTCACAACTCGTCTCTAAGTCAATACATGAAAAGGTGGATGGAAAGTACTAGATACAATGAGAGATATACAATAAATATAAACGGATGACCGCACACCCACCTATAGCAAAACGGCTCACAGCTAACCGTAGCGGTATCCGCTGCAAAAATATACAAATAGGAAGAAGCCTTGCCGCGACTACTCTGAGTGTAAAACCTGCAAAACACTGTGGCACAACGGGGGTAAGTTGCCAACTCGTGAGTAGTTAGTAACATTATACAGGTAATCGCAGGTATGCGCGTACTGCGATACTCTATCACATGCAATCTGATAGTATCAATATGGTAATATGGATATGCAACAACCATGAAAGGTACTCTATCAGGTACTAAAAATACATGAAGTTATGCAAAACAATGAATGCTGAGTATGGGGTAAAACATGACATCATTAATGAATCATCATCGTGGAAAAACCGGTGTCCATCAAATATGGCCAAAATCTCAATACCTCAGGTGCCGTCACTCGGATCGGCTCTCATATCCTGTAAATCTCATGGAACTTGAGTGCCTAACATCGGCACTCGAAAACATCATGAAATACTCGTGTCCAGCATTGACACGCAAATACTCATCTCTCAGGCGCCACATCCCAGATCGGCCCTCAATATATCTCATGTCATAACTCCCAAACGGTATCCTCTGGATATCCGTCGGGTTCTATACTATCACCGGTAGGTAGTAGTCCCTCCACTGGGCTCACCGCCTATCTATACGAGTCTTCTTGCCCCGGGATACCATACCGGATCCACCATGTACCCACAGATGGTGCCTACCGCTCCTCGAATCGGGTATACTCACACAAGCTCTCAGAACCGAGAAAACTCATGGTGGACGTACTGAAATATCATATCAAGAGAAACCGGGTTTTCAAAACAATACATAATTTCTTGAAATAATAACATGGTTCTCAAATCCATAAACCACATGAAATCCATATCCAAATGCGAAAATCTATAAATATGATATATGCAACATAAAATAGTAATATGAGCACATCAAGGGAAAACCGTGCTTTTAGGTGAATCCAGTTTTAAATATATATCATGCGGTTCCTAATTTTCCAACATCAAATCCAACATCATCTAAGGATGCACATGTAACTATAGCAAGTATGGGTGTACGCAAGTATGTATGTACAAGTATGTATGTACGCAAGTATGTATGTACGCAAGTATGTATATACAAGTATATATGTACACAAGTATGTAGTTCATATGCGCAAAGGAACAAGCATCATGTCTAATCATCAATAATAAGGTAAGTTAAACGATGTATTATTCATGGCAATTCTATAGTGTGAGTGTCATGGCAATTACTAACGGTGTGTGGGGGGCATACAGTTTAGTGTTCGTGCGACATGAACCGTAAGTAACAGTGTTGTGTCTCATTAATACTATGTCCATATGCAACAGGAAATGGGGTATGCAACAGTGGTACACATGCACAATAAATGTATATATATATATATATATACTTATAACTAATGGTCATATCATTGAATCTAGCCCCGATGCATAACGCCATACGGGTGATTCCCCCGTAGATGTTAAATCTACTCACTGTGAACTCAAGCTAAGTAAAGCCAACCACCTACTTCACTTTCTTCACAGCGTCCGAAGTCCCCGCCTGCGATCCTATTAACACATAAAACATAGCAAGGCAAACTTAGGCACTGTCCAATAATACATACACACTACGTTTAAATCGACGCACCGACTCCAACACCCTCTAAAGCGTCCGCTTAGCGACTAACGCGTGTGGTGACACTCTAAAACAACCCTAAGTGCAGAAATATCACGAAGCACAGAACTGAGTCGGACACCGTGTCGGATATCGTAACGCGCGTCGTCGAAACACTAAAACTAGCTAATCGATCCCAGATTTCACCCACTGTCAAAACATCAAAATCTAGCAGTACCAAACATCCTAAAATAACTGCAGACAACTACCCATAAAGTTTCAACTCCCCAGGCCCCTGTACAGCCGAGCTCGCCGAACCTACCCCTATTCTCGCCGGCCAAAACCGCTCAAGTAAGTCTCGTGTTACTGGCGTACACTCATGGCAACTAGCACTATACTACTAAACTGCTTGATTTCACAGTAAAGACTCGGGATCACAGTGTAAGTGCACGGCGGCGCCCAAGCCGTCAACCCGACACCGGAATGCGGAAACGAAAAACTTTTCAAACTAGAAAATCGGTACCACTGCGCACTAAAAACCCGGATCGGGCTATTAACCTAACTCTAGCAAACAAGAAAAGGAGTAGAGAAGCTATACCAAGCGATCCGTGTCCTTCGGTCTTCGCCTCCACTCCGATCTCCTCGCGGAATCTCCGGTCGTCGCCTCCTCGTCGAAACGGGCACCACATCGCCGAGTTCTTTTACGGGCTCCCACCTCTGGATCGAGGCAACTCGGGCGCGAAGTTGGCAAGCCGACGCGTCCAAGGTTGAAGTAGAGAAGTGTAGAATGGTTTGTCTCTTTGGGGTTTTGAAGTTTCTTTTGGATGGATAGGAGAGAGTGATCTTTTGAGAGAGGTAAAAGAATATATGTAGCAAGCATAATGAGATGAGTAATTTCCCCACACACCAAAAAGAACTCTCTCTCCCTCACCCAAGAAGTGGCCGGCCCTCTCATGAGAATGGTGGAGGAAATCACAAGAAGAATCCAAGTGGGAAAATATGTGATAAAAAGAAATAAAAAGATCATCACAAGATCAACCTCACATCCTTTCAATAACCCATCATAATAAATGCAATGGAAGAGACTAAAAAGGAATCTCATCATGAAGCCACAAATTTACAAAGGACCCCTTTCACAAATGATAATTTTCACACTTGAAAATTACCCCTCCAACGAAAAAGTCCGGCTGCGAAGGAACAAAGGAAGACTGGTCGGAACGGAATACAAACTGGCAACTTCAAAAAACTGATCCCGTAATAAATTACAGGAAAACCCCGCGACTGCATATACATGCCCGCATTTGTATTCCCACTGAATACAAATGCAAAGAGACAAAATCTACACTGTACAATACTAGGATCTGGCTTAAACCAAAGCCCACTAGTATAAACCGTCCGATCATGATCCGTGGAATACCGCCCGGATAAGATTGAACCCTGCCATATCTCCATACGGCCTCTACAGCGTTTCGCCCGAAACTTGAGTAACTGTGTGTGGTGGACTCTAAAGACTCGTCAATACTATGGCTGTGGATTTAACCACTAGCACGTCGGAGGTATTAGCCATACGTGATGGGCTACCAGCTATTGACCAAAAAGGGACGTCGATGAGTGAACTCATCCTGACACCCTACTGAGCCTGTCAGTGACAATATCCATACAGTCCGGTCCGTTCGTCTATGAGCATCGCATGGCGGGCCTAGGGGGTTGGAAAAAGTCAGACCCCCAAAAGCGGTACAAGTCATGTCGGAGTGTAGCCCAGAACACCCTGAGATACTACTGGAATACCTACCAGTAAATCTCAAGCCTTGGCTAAGGACTTTCATGTACTGGCACTCCTAGACACAGCGCGACCTCACCCCTAATACCGGGAGAGACGAACCCCTGCAGATCCGCTCACTGCCTCCATGTGGCTCGGGACTGTACCCAACTAAAACCTGTGCACGTCTCCTTTGAGCGTGGTAGGGTAGTAATCAAAGCACAGTGGGAACTCACACTAGACAAATGATGATCTCAGGTCGATGAACTAACCTATACACATGTCATCAGGGAACTGCTATCTGACGTCAGGTATAATACCAACTAGCAGGTTCCCGGCGAGTCCTGTCCGGTGTACTCATAACCCAATGAGCACCTGTATACATCTTAGGTGAACCAACTGACACCAGTGGCTTGTGAGACCGGCCACCGCCCCTCGTCGGGGTCTCGACTGTATACACTAGTCTACTCTGGAGTATCAATGCCCTGTCTCGAAACTCCCACGACTAGGGACCTTTTAAGGATTTGCTTATAGACCCCAGCTCTTACGTATATGATCGCCCTCATACTGCTGGCAGTCAAGCAAGAATCCTAGGGGCTTTATCAACGTGTAATAGCGACTCGTAAGGTTGTTAGTTATATGTATGCCCTAGAGGCCATTACTGTACATACGATGTATATTGTAATGGATGCTTGGACATATATAGGGAGGACTTTCTTGCTCGACATGATAGTATGCTATCTGGTTGTACTTTGTCTTAACATGTACTCTGATTGTCTCTATATTACATTTTGATAAAGCCCTTAGGATATGTACTCGACTACTGGGACTATGATGAGATCATACTAGTGGGGCCACGGTAGTCGACGAGTACATCCTATAACTGTTCCTAGTCGAGGGTGTATCGAGATAGGGCATCGATACACCAGAGTAGACTAGCGTATACGCATCTTGACCCATATGATGGGTGATGGATGATCCCATATCCATCGGTGTTTGACATCAAGGATGGTGTACGGGTGCTCAGTGGAGACTGGGTACACTGGACGGACTCGCCGAGAACTCCCAGATGGTATTATACCTCACGTCAGATGGCAGTTCTCCGGTGACACTGGTACAGAATAGTCTGTTGACCCGAGATCGTCATAGAGTCTTGTGTGATTCCCACTGTGCTTTGATTTCCATCATACCACGTCCAAGAGGGCATGCAAAAAGGTGGCTTTTGGGTACAGTCCCGAATCACATGGAGGCAATGAGCGATAGGAGGGGATTCGTCTCTCCCGGTATAGGGAGTTGATGTTGTGCTGTGTTCGATTGGCTATAACCGGAAATCCCTGGCCAGGGTTGCTGAGATTTACTGGTAAGTGTTATCAGTAGTTTCTCGAACTGTTATAGACCTCATATCGACACGACTTATCAAGCTACTGGGGTCTGACGTTTACCACCCCTAGGCGAGATATGCAACATATCAGACGACGAGACCGGACTGTACGGGAGTGTTACTGTTTGGATTCACAGGTGAATGTACAGGCTTGCTTGTTGATCTTCTGAGCGCTCAATACCTGGGTAGCTGTTACGTTTAGCTGACCGCTTGCAGCTTGTGGGTGTTTGATATGATCATCACCTACTGCCGGCGTATTGACGATTCTTTAGAGTCCTACACAGAGGCTTCTTGGCTCAGGCAAAACGGAGTAGGAGCACATATGTGATATGTGCGGGACCGAGGATAATGCGATATGAGATACCGTATTCTATTCTCGCGATATTTGATATAAGCCTGGTCATCGGATCAAGTGTTGATTCGATGAATCGGTACGGATAAATATTAGTCGGTTATATGCGATATAGCCGGATTGTCGGATCAAGTGTTGATTCTATAATTTAATGTATAATAATATATATGATATATTAAATTACATTAACTAATATTAGCTCACTAAAAGATTCTTTTTCTCACTCGGGTAATACATTGATATATATGCGATATATGTTAATTATATTATTTTATTTGGTTACAATAAATATTATATATGTGATATATAATATTGTAACATGATATGATAACTAATGCAACATGTTTAGTAAAGATTAATCAAGATTAGGGTTTGATTTGGGTTAATGACTTCTAGTATATTCTAGAAGGTTTTCTTTTTGTTTTTGAAAAGATATTTTCAAGTGACTCATTCTTAACTCAACCCAAACCCTAACCCTTGGTTAATTCTCTACAATGGTTAAGTCAACCATGGTTGCATTATTTATCATATTAATCCTTTCATTATTCATCACAAAAGAAAATGGATCACTATTCTTCTTCTTCCTTGAGTTCTTCATGCAAAACATTCTTGTTTTGATATTTGTGATAAAAATATGTGAGAAAAAGATAAATAAAGAGAGCAAAAATCCTACTTCATCATCCTCATCTTCCCTTGCCCTTTAGATGAGAGTGTTCACTCAATTTTAGTGAGTGTTAGCTTGTGTTAATGAAACTTCAAGGTAGATCATCTTTGTATCGAAGATCGGAAGCAAGACTGCACCTTTCTCTTCGTGAAGCCTCTCGAGAGTCCAGAGCACGATGATCGCAGCGAAGGGACCTCAACACGGAGCATATGAAGTGAAGGACCGGATCTACAAAGGTTGTAATCCCTCTCACTTAGTGTTAAAGTGTTTAGCATGTTAGTTTTCGCCTAATCTCTAGTTTAAAGATCCGTATTCGGGTTGTTCGGCACGGCTAATTTTTTAATCGGGCATGGTTGATGCCTAGTAGACCCTTGTGCGCGTGCCTAGCAACCCTACAAAGGTCACATAAAGCAGTACACGATGATAAAGATAAACCAGATAGCATACTATCATCTTAAGTAAGACTGTCCTACGGGCATAGGTCCTCCCTCAATCATTGCAATCACGTGCCTGTGATCCAATAATTGACTCTGAGGGCACTATATCCAACACACAGCAGTTTACAGTGATATAAAAACGACACTAAAAACACTATATTACACTAAAACCAAATCTTTAGGGTTCTAAACTGAAACTAACTAGCAACACCACATAATAAACTCCTAATTAATAGTTTAGTGGTTATACCTATCCACACTTCCTCAAAATCCAAGCTTTCCAAGCTCCAAGTGATCTCTAGTGGCTTTAGATCAAGTTTGATGAAAGGTGTAATGAGTTTTGTGAAGATTTGTGAGGGTTTATGAGGATTTGGGTTAGGGTTTGTGATGAAAAAGGTGAGGATTCAGTTTGGGGTGTGTGAGGGAGATATGAGGTGAAGAAAGTGATGAGTGAATGAGAGAGTGAGGGATTATGTGAGTGTGTATGTGAGTGAGGGTGAGGGAAATGAGGGGTGAGGGTAGCATGAGCCATGCCTCCCTCTCTCTTCATTAAATGCATGGCATGCTTGCCCCATGCCTCATGATGCCCCCCCTCTCTCTCCTCAAGTCAACAATTCAAATCTTTAATCATTTTTTAAAAAACTAAATAATTAACTAATTACATATAGCATAATGAAAGGGGTTAAGGTGCCATAGCTACTTATACATGGTTACCACTAAAAATAACCCTAGGTTAACATGCACATGTGTGTGCAAGCCCAAAATAAATATTAATAAAATTATAAAATATTTGAAAACTATTTTGGTAAACTTTTTATTAAAAACCTGCATTATCTCTTAATTAACACTAATCACAAATCTAAGGTGTTACAGGTGCGCTCTATGATGAGCACTGCTGAGTTGCCTATTTCCTTTTGGGGGTATGCGCTTGA
Organism: Agapanthus africanus; assembly: GCA_030015575.1. NCBI lineage: Eukaryota > Viridiplantae > Streptophyta > Magnoliopsida > Asparagales > Amaryllidaceae > Agapanthus > Agapanthus africanus. The sequence continues at coordinate 669,812,220 of CM057341.1, read as the reverse complement.
GACAGCCATACACCTATTGAATATGGTCCCTACCAAATCTGTGTCTACCACTCCATATGAGATATGGAAGGGGAAGAGACCATATCTTAATTATGTTAAGATATGGGGTTGTCTGTCCTATGTCAAAAAGCATAATCCGGACAAACTCGATGCGAGGTCTGTTCTGTGCAAGCTTGTAGGATATCCCAAAAACTCATAAGGGTATATCTTCTACCACATCGAGGAAGGTGTTTGTTTCTCGGCATGGCATCTTTTTAGAAAAGGAATTTCTTGTATAAGAAATTAGTGGCCTTGAGGTAGAACTGGAAGAAGTTCCAGCAGCACAAACTATGACAGAAGATTTCGTAGAACCAGAGGATTCGATAGCTCCCAACAAACCTCAATCTCTCCACCGATCTAGTAGGGTTCTTCATCCACCTGAGAGATACTATGGTTTCTCATAGACGGTGGGAACGAGGATTGCATCATGGAAGATGATGACCCAACTAGTTTCGAGCAAGCCATCAAGAGTGGGGACTCTATGAAATGGCTGGATGCAATGCGATCTGAGATGGAATCCATGTACACCAACAATGTATGGACTTTGGAAGATACTCCTGAAGGGGTAAAACCCATCGGGAGCAAGTGGATCTTCAAGAAAAAATTTGGTGTTGATGGAAAAGTTGAGACTTTCAAAGCTAGACTTGTTGCAAAAGGTTTTCGTCAACGACCAGGTGTGGACTATGATGAAACCTTTTCTCCAGTGGCTATGCTTAAGTCCATCCGGATCCTACTTGCCATTGCTGCATACCATGACTACGAAATCTGGCAAATGGATATTAAGACTGCCTTTCTAAATGGTGATTTAGAAGAGTGCGTGTACATGACTCAGCCAGAGGGCTTCGTAGACAGTGGGAGCAGCGGAAAGGTGTGCAAGCTGCTTAAATCCATCTACGAGTTAAAGCAGGCGTCGCGGAGTTGGAACATCTGTTTTGATGTCGTAATCAAAGAGTTTGAATTCATCAAAAATGTAGATGAACCTTGTATATACAAGAAGGTGGCAGAGAGTAAGGTTGTCTTTGTTCCTGCCAAATTTCTGCATAAAAGAGCCCAAGGCATCAAATGGCAGCGATACGCTTAAGAAAATGTGAACCTGTATTTTCCGGGCTGTATTTTGACAAACTCATAAATGAGAAATAGCTAAATTCTTATGGTATTGAAAGCATCTCAAAAAATCCTTCGATTTGATATATTATGGGCCTCATAATTCATCCGGGATCAAAAAATATGAGCAAATGTCTATGCACATGTGATCTAAGCAAGAAGATACGAATCAGTATTTTCCGAGCTGTATTTTGACAAACTCTGGAATGAGAAACAGCTAAATTCTGATGGTATTGAAAGAATCTCGAAAAAACCTTTGATTTGGTATATTATGGGCCTCATAATTCATCCGGAATCAAAAGTTATGAGCAAATGTCTATGCACATGTGATCTAAGGAAGAAGATGCGAACCAGTATTTTCCGAGCTGTATTTTGACAAACTCCGGAATGAGAAATGGATAAATTCTGATGGTATTGAAAGCATCTCGAAAAGACCTTCGATTTGATATATTATGGGTCTCATAATTCATCCGAGATCAAAAGTTATGAGCAAATGTATTACGCACGTGCGCGAACGCAAAGAAGCCTTTTTCAGCAGCGAGAAGCTTAAGCTCCAGCCTGTTCTTCCCCCTAATGAGTGAGACATGGTTCAAAGGGTACATCCCTCCACACCTTCGATATATGGCACCGTAATCTCTCAGTGTCGTCGGAGAGGTGGTGGGTCCCAACGACCAATGATCCTTCTTTTTAAAATAAAAAAAGAAGAAGAAGAGAGAACATTGACAGAGAAACAGAGAAAGAATTCAGAATACTCCTAAAAAGAAAGTTTGAGAAGAAATCAGAAAGAAAAGAAGGTAAACCTTTGAAAAGAAGAATTTCTTCTGAAAAGATCAATGATCTAAGAACAAGATCAAGATCTTAAAATAAAAAGAAAAGATCAAATAATAAGAATAAAATAAGAAGTAATATACTTCTTTATTAGATCATTTGATCTACACAAAGGCATTGCCTTTTGATGAACCACTGGTTCTGGAATCTTAAAAAGATTCTTTTCTTGAATCCAAAATTGGATCAAGATATTAAAACAGTGTCTTGCACTTGTAAATCTGTACTGTTGCGTTGTTGGGTTGGCGCAAGCCACCAGAAAGCGCCACGTGTCGGCTCCAGAACAACTTGCGCTATGCGCTTTTAAAATAGAGCATTGCTCTCTGAAATTGGTGCAACTCACCAGAGCGCGCCACGTGTCCGCAGCGCACTGCGCTAACTGCGCTTGCGCTCACCAAAGCGTGACACGTGTCACCTCCACATGCGCTTGCGCTCATTAATTAGCGCAAAGCGCCTGACAGGCCACATGACCACTGTCAGATAATTAATGCACTGCATTATTGAAAAGAAGGGCCGAGCCCAATTAAAAAGGCCTAACAGGCCTAATAAAATGCCATGCATTATTTTAAAAAAGGCAGAGCCCAAACAAAGGTCTGTCAGACCAAAACAGATGCTCTGCATCATTTATAAAGGGACAGAACCCAAATCAAAAAGGCCTAGCAGGCCAGAATAAAATGCAGTGCATTATTAAACAGGGGCAAAGCCCTAGCACAGGCCTAATAGGCCAAAGATAAATAAAAACGTTGAATATTCTCAACTGGACTTAGCCCAATCATGGCCGTAAGTCTTCAAATTAAATTGACTGAGCAAGACTGCTCTCCTAAATCAATTTACATCCGGTTCAAGAGTACATCTCTGAACTCCTCTGACACCTATCATTATAATCCTTCAACGACGTCAGAGAGGTGACGGGTCCCGACAACCACACATCGATACGGACTGCGGGGTCCTTAAACTCGTGGACCGAAACGTCCTTAAACTAATATTCGTCCCAAAATGGGAACGTTGGACCGAAATGTCCTTAAACTAATGCTCGTCCCTAAATGGGAATGTTGGACCACCATGTCCCTAAACTGGAAATGGACCGCTATGTCCCTAAACTGGAGCAATAGAGTCAATTGCTCTCTTGTCGGATCCAAACGATCCCGTTAAGTTGATCTTAGTCTGGAGATTAGGCTAATGTATCCTTAACAAAAGTTTAAGTTGATCTTAGCTTTAAATAGGGCTAACGTATCCTTAAACCAAAACCCTAAACCCAAATCTAAGAAAATACGGATTTGGACTAATCCACGTCCTACGGGCGACGACATAAATTAGTCTCCGTATACAATCCACGGGCAACCACAAACAAAACAAACACACACGACACGAAGTGAAATTCTGGAGAAGGAGAAAATTGTTACCGCGATGCGGTAGCGTAATTAACTGCAGGGGCTTGCGCCTGCAGGGAAGAGCGTCCCCACAATCAAAAACCCCTCAAACGAGGGGGAATCTGACGAAGTCTGCTACATCGGCCGCATCCGTCTATACCTCCGATACACGGTGCCATAAATCAACTTAGCATCTTCGGAGAGGTGGACGAATAAAACCAAATAGTATCTGCCCTGAATCTCAGGCAAGACGTCCCTGTCTTGCCGTCTTTCGGAGGGGAACAGATTCTGGCACGCCCGGTGGGACCTTTTCCTCTTTCCACTCCACACTTCGTGTGTCGTGTTTTTCTCGTGATCAGATAATCGCGGTGTGTATGTTTGTGGTTGCCCTTAGGGGAGTGGATACTGAAGTCGGCGCTTTGTCTTTATGAAGAATGGCGTTTGTTCTGACCTTAGCAATACAGGCTCTGTCATATCTGGTGGAGTCAAGTACGGTCCACTTGCAGGCTCAAATCTCTGCAATCCGGCTCTTCAAGAAATCAACGGGCTTCTTTTTGGGTCGATGCTCCCACCTCCCACCCTCGGTGCCTCAACGCCGATGGAGGAAGCCCAGAGGATTTCTGTCGTCCACAGGCTAGCTCCCCAAGCAGTAGCTTTGCCGACGGAATCGGTCCTCAAACAACTGGCACATGCCAAAGACCAAGGTTGACGCAGGGGGCAGAATATTCAAGCTCTTCAAGAAATCAATAGCTTCAAACTGCACTAACTGCAACAGCAACTCTCGCTCTGTCTCATCTGGAGGAGTAACCTACGGGCCCCAAGCGGCCTCCCTTTTCACTATGCCAGTGGAGCGGGTAACTCAAGCCACCACTTTGCTATTCTTCGGGACCATGCTCCCGCCAACGAGCTTCAGCGCTCCTGTACCATCACAAGAAGCTCCCAAGAAGTCATTTTTCAGCGCTCCTGTGCTTATTTACGCCCTACTTTGCATTATACTATATATAAGCACACAAAAAAATTATGATAATAAAAGAGTAGAAAGTGAAAAATTATATTTAAAAGATAGGAATAGTTTAAGAAAAACAAGAAAGTTAAATGTTTTCTTAAATGAAACTAGTAATAAGTAGTTATGAGCTGTTGTCCCAAGGGTTAGTAAGATGAAGGAAATTACTAATCTGAGGATAAAAATAAGCCTGTAAAATAATTCCTATTCTGGAAGCCAAACATTTGAACGTTGATACCCTACTATACGCACTTACACACATCTTGAAACTTGGGATAGTGGAGGATACCTTGAAATGCTCTTGTCTAGAAGCCAAAGTATGAAGAAAATAAAAGATAAAACGGTGAAAAGAAAAATGAACACTAGTTTTGTTATCACCGAGGCAGCAATAAAAAAATATAGCGAGGGTGCTTTATCACCTAGTGCCTTAGATCAACTGGTTTGGGAGCCACTGCTAAGCCTTAGGTGTTGCAAGACGAGGAAAAACACCTAATTAGCAAGCACATGAGTAATCGATCGGTTAGTACCTCAAGAAGTATTAACGGTCGCATGAAGAATGTGTGAGCAAATTCCATCTAAATATCTATTAAAAAGTACTGAGGTAGATGGATAAGAGTATGATTGCTTGAATTGAATTCTCTGAGTGTAGGGATGTCTAGTTCATACACGTAGGGGTATATGATCAATGTTTGGAAGAAAGGTAGGAATGAAAATTAAAGGCGATGTTTTATTGAGGGATGATGTGATTTCTAACATCTTTTCATGACTATTAAGATAGGGCTCATAGCTACTGAAAAGATGGTAGAGTTGAAAACTCTTATTTTCAAGTTCTTTCTTTTATAGTTCGTATCTTTATATAACTTTCACCATCTCTCTTTTATTATACGATTTTGTAGGTGTAATCCGCTGAAAACCCTCAGGAGACAACACCTCTCCTACTAGGGATATACCACTGGCGCCGAGTAAGGAAGACCGGGGGCAACTCTCCTTCTGGACTGACTCCGCCGACTCCAACGGCGGAAATTGATGCTGCTGTTCCAACTGGAAACAGCTTTGAACCACTTAGGAAGGTCCACAAGAACTCTCCGACCGCTGTGCTGAAAAGATATCCTCCACCTATGGAGAGCGCTACAAAGGTGAAGTCGGAAAAGCCCCTCAACGGCTGTCCTCTAAAATCTATAAGGTCAGGCGTCAAGTCTAAGACTCGGTAATTGATCAAGATTATCCCCGCCGACAGAAAAAGGTGAAAGTTCAGCGGGAAGAGGACCATCCTATATATCAAGCCACAAAAGGTGATAGCTACTTGGGTGCCCGCTGCAACGGCTCCCTCAACCTCGACCGCCCACGAAAGAGGAGAAGGCCGGAGAAAATCCCTGGGTCTGCGATGAACTGCAAGACCACTGAACCCAAACACCCCAAGTCTGGGGGCATTATGGTACATACCGTCTATATGGCATCCGAAAAAGAGGATAGCCATGTCTTCACAGGTCATAGACCGCTTACGCGATCAGTGACTAAGGATCAGGGGCAACAACAACAAAAGCTCCAAGAAATGCTGACAGCCATGGCCGCACTTACGGGACCGAAAGCAAGCCCGAAGACATCCTCGGAGCAGCGCCGTGAGCAAGAAACTGATGCCGAGTTTTTTCAGAGAATCCTCGAAAAGAAGGACAAAGGGGTAGCGGAACAAGCTGCCAACAAAAAACAAATTCAAGACTAGGAAAAGGTTTGCTAAAGTCATATCAATAGGAATGAAGCTACCACCTCTGAAGAAAACACTCTCGGTGTAGTAGAGATGCATCCTAATTACTGCCTATATCATCAGAAGATCGCGCATCCCACTAAAGACTGCAACTCCTTTAAGTGTTAGTGGCAAGGGTATGTCGCTCACAGGCAACACTTCAACAGGACAAAGCGTGAAGCTCGTAGACAGCGAAAAATACGACAGATGAGCATAAAAGAGTTGCCGGCAATTGTCATAGGGATGACCCCGGGGGATCACGAGTTCTCACCTTCGGGAGCGATTCCGACGAAAAAGTAGCCCTTGGCCCTCTCTTCAAGAAGTCCATCTCTGAAGGATTGAGAAGTTGCGAGAACATTCAGACGTGCAATTGCACGATACTCGGAGAGAATCTCGGGCCCACAAACAACGGAGCGAACAAAAGGGATAAAGGAAAAGGAAAAACGGCCTTCGTCGCCAGCGCTCAACAACAATCAAGTGACCCTAGACCGGTTTCGCCAAAGCAACAAGCGGCAACCTCTCTATGAGAAGTTGAAACGGCCTTACTCATTTCCCCGGGATGAAACAAAGAGGCTGTTCGAACTAGCAGTGCACAACAGGCTTATCACTCTACCGGAGCCGAAACACCAGCTACAACTGAATGATGTCAACAATCCTGATTACTGCCCTTACCACCAAGTATTGGGCCATCTGATCGAAAACTGCTACGTTTTCAAAAACTGGGTTGAAGACCAATACCAACAGGGCGAGTTCGCGTCGTTCGAAAACTGGAATGTGAGCCCGCCACAACCACATGCTCCAAGAAAGATGGATATGCCGGGGGAATCATGCTCATTCATAGGGAAAGCCCCATTGAACCAGCATCGTCCAGGGGACATCGATTCATCTTGGCGACGACTGATTATTTCTCCAAATGGGCAGAAGCAGTACCGTTGAGGGAAATAAAGATGGAGAATATCCTCCATTTCTTCAAGACGCACGTCATCTATCGGTTTGGAACTCCGAGACGGATTATCTCCGATAACGGGCCAGCTTACAGAAGCCATAAAATCAGTCGCTTCACGCAGCAGCATAATATAGACTGGAGATATTCCTTAGTTTATAACTGTAAGTGCACGGCGGCGCCCCGGCCGTCAATCCGACGCGGGAATGCGGAAGCGGTGATTTACTTTAACTTTTCAAACCAGCACCACCGCGCACTATCAACCCGGATCGGGCCATTAAACTAGTCCTAGCTATCTAGAGAGGGGGAAGAGAGATATACCGAGTGATCCGAGTCCTCCGGTCTTCTCGTCGTCGTCCCGATCTCCCGCGAAATCTCCGGTCTCCACCTCCTCGCCGGAAGGGCACCACTTCGCCGGCTTCTTTTACGGGCTCCCACCTCAATACCGAGGCAACTCGGGCACGAAGTTGGCGAGTCGACGTGCCCAAGATTTGCTGTAGAATGTAGTGTGGAACTTGTGTCTCATTTGGGGTTGTGGAAGTTGCCTTTGGTGGAGGAAAGGAACTAAGACTTTTTGGAGATGAAACTTTAGGATTTTTGTGAAGCCAAAAGACCAAAAATCCCCTCACCAAATATTGGGACAGCCCCTCCTTGGCTTGGCCGGCCATGCACCATGGTGAAGAGAGGAGAGTGAGAGGATGAGGGAGTGAGTGAGTATCCAAAAGAATGAGTGAGCCAACCAATCAAGCAAGAGAGAGAGAAAGGGTGATGATAACAAACAATGATCACAAACTAAAACCCACACTCAACCAACCTCATCATCTCATCACAAAGTCAAGCTATCGTGAAAGAAGAAGTCAAATGGTCAAGGGATGGTGCAACCATCATGACACTACAAGATGCAAATACCAGCCTCCAAAAAGCTTATTTGCACAAATGCAAATAAGCCCTCCTCCACCAAACTTCGGCCAATGAAAGATACAAAGAAATATGGCCGAAACAGAAAGCAAACTGGCAACTCCAGAAAACTGGTCCCGTAATAAATTACAGGAAAACCCCGATACTGTGTATACACACCCGCATCTGTATTCCGACCGAATACAAATGCAATGAGACAAAATCTACACTGTACTATACTAGGATCCGGCTTAAACCAAAGCCCGCTAGTATAAACCCGTCCGATCATGATCCGTGAAATACCCCACGTATCTGATCGAACCCTGCCATACCTCCATATGGCCTCTACAGCGTTTCGCCCAAAAACTTGAGCAACTGAATGTGGGGGACTCTAAAGACTCGTCAATACTATGGCTGTGGTTTTAACCACTAGCACGTCGGAGGTATTAGCCATACGTGATGGGCTACCAGCTATTGACCAAAAAGGGACGTCGATGAGCGAACTCATCCTGACACCCTACTGAGCCTATCAGTGACAATATCCGTACAGTCCGGTCCGTTCATCTATGAGCATCGCATGGCGGGCCTAAGGGGTTGGAAAAAGTCAGACCCCCAAAAGCGGTACAAGTCGTGTCGGAGATCAGCCCAGAACACCCTGAGATACTACTGGAATACCTACCAGTAAATCTCCTGCCTTGGCCAAGGACTTTTCATTTTCTGGCTCTCCTAGACACAGCGCGACCTTACCCCCAATACCGGGAGAGACGAACCCCCGAAGATCCGCTCACTGCCTCCATGTGGCTCGGGACTGTACCCAACTAAAACCTGTTTGCACGTCTCCTTTGAGCGTGGTAGGGTAGTAATCAAAGTACAGTGGGAACTCACATGAGACAAATGACGATCCTCAGGTCGATGAACTAACCTGTACACATGTCACCAGGGAACTGCTATCTGACGTCAGGTATAAGACCAACTAGCATGTTCCCGGCGAGTCCTGTCCGGTGTACTCATAACCCAATGAGCACCTGTATACATCTTAGGTGAACCAACAGACACCAGTGGCTTGTGAGACCGGCCACCGCCGCTCGTCGGGGTCTCGACTGTATACACTAGTCTACTCTGGAGTATCGATGCCCTATCTCGAAACTCCCACGACTAGGGACCTTTTAAGGATGTGCTTATAGACTACCAGCTCCCACGTATATGATCGCCCTCATACTGCTGGCAGTCAAGCAAGAATCCTAGGGGCTCTATCAACGTGTAATAGCGTCCTGTCAGGTCACCTAAAGCAGTTCACGATGATAAAGGTAAACCAGATAGCATACTATCATCTTGAGTAAGACTGTCCTACCAGGATAGGTCCTCCATCAATCATTGCAATCATGTGCCTGTGATCCAATAATTGACTCTGAGGGCACTATCTCCAACAATCTCCCACTTGCACTCAAGGCTAATTATTGCGATGTCGCATACTCACAGCCCGTGTGATACCGAACACCCAACTCCTCTACTTGTCAGTCTCACAAAACTCGTTTTTGAAACTATTACGTTCGAGGAATAGCCTCAGTGAGTGGATCCGCATTGTTGTTTCTTTCTATGTCTCTCTATATCTCAAGTTCGCGGAGAAAGCCATCTCCCGAAATGAGCAATACCTATCCAAGAATGTGTCTGGATGTCTGATGGGACCTAGCTAATAAACGAACTCCAAATCCAAACTTCTTAGACTGTATCGTCAACTGAACTTAATCAGTATCCTGCGCCATGCCTCCCTCAGTATTGCCTTGGACCACCTGTCCAAAATGCTGTCCCTCGTCAGAAGGAAAACTATAACTCTAACAACCTCCTTGTCGTCCAGGTCACCTTGGAAGCCTGGAATGATAACCGTCTCCCGAATGAGGCTGTCGTTATCATATCCCTAGAACATCCACTTATGTTCTAAAACTGCTTCCGACTGTTTCTCTAGGATAGGATCAATGTCAACTTATTGCATCTAGTGCAAGAACAACATATGGTGTGGTACTTGACATCTCATGATTGACTCAATTGCCTGAGCAAGTGATCTGCCAATCATGCACATCCCTCTCCCCTTTAGTCTGTAAGACACGTTTAGAGAGGGTGACTCCATCACCTGCAGGTACACTACCGTGCCAGGAGTTGTCCATTCTAAATACTCTTAGAATGCTGTCTAAGTACCCTTAATTGGGAAACCACCCAAATCTAGATCTAAAACCATAGATCCAGTAACCAGTATGCCTGATATAATGTCCAAGTCCCATGTGGAGAAACCACTGTGTGACGACCAAAGTATAACTGATCGTAGTATAGGAATATCACTTCCTACTTTGTGTATGTCATCCAAATACCATGACATCACACCCTACTACCTTCTCAACAGATCCATCCCCTATTCTGATGAAGTCAACCCTATGACTGTCACATCAGAAATTGATGATCTATCTCCGCTATATCTGCTTTAGTCTATAAATAGACATAAGCCACTGTTAGTGTTTATGCCCTAGAAGGCCATTACTGTATCATACTAGTTTGTATATTACTTAATGGAAGCTTGGGATATTCACATGTATATAACAGTCTTGCTAAACATGGTAGTATGCTACTTGGTTTTTCTATCTTAATATGTGAGTGTACGTATTGATAGAGCTCTTAGGATCTTGCTTGTCTACCAGCGTTGTGATGGCAGTCACACTAGTGGGGGCTGGATAGTCTACAAGCACATCCTTATTCAGGTCCCTGGTCGTTGGATTATCGAGACAGAGCATCGATACTCCGGAGTAGACTAGTGTGTACGCTTCTCATCCCAGTTGGGGAGATGGTCTGTCCCACAGCCGTCAGTACGTCGTACTGGAGATAGTATGCAGGTGCTCGTTAGGTTACGGGTACACCGGACAGGACTCACAGGGAACTGTTGGTTGGTTTGATACCAGTCGTCAGTGAGCAGTTCCCAGGTGACATGAGTACAGCATAGTCCGCAGACTTGACACTGCTACTTCGCCTCGAGTGTGTCCCACTGTTCTTAGATTGCTACCCTACCACGGCTCAAAGGAGTCGTGCAAACAGGTAGCAGTTGGGTGCAGTCCCGAGCACTTGGAGGCAGTGGCGGTTAGACAGGATTCGTCCCTCCCGGTATTGGGAGTAGATATCGCGCTGTGTCAGAGAGCCATTACGCAAAGTCCCTGGCCAGGGCAAGCGAGATTTGCTGGTAGGTTCTAGTAGTTTCTCAGGGTGTAATGGGCTTCGCTCCGACACGACTTATACCGCTATTAGGGGACTGACGCTTGCCGCCCCCCTAGACCCGATATGCGATAGTCTTGGACGAACAGACCGGACTGTATGGAGATTGTCACATCAGACTCAGTAAGAGTTCGGATGGGTTTCCTCATCGGCCTTCTTATCGACAACTACCTGAGGACCGTTACGTACAGCTAGTGCCACTTGCGGTCTGTGGTTAAACCCACTGCCAGCGTAGTAGTCGAGTCTCTAGAGTCCCACACAGAGAGTTTCCTATTCCAGGCGAAACGATATAGAGGTCGTATGGTTTTACGACAAGGGTTCGGACGCATACGTGTGTTTACGCACGTACGACTTTCGGACAGTTTTTACCAGTCGGCTTTGGTTTAAGCCAGTTACTGGTATCCGGTTATTGGATTTTTACAGTCTAAAGTTTTTCCGTATTTTTGCGGATTGGAGGGGCGTTCTCGTAATTGTACGAGAAGCTTCTAGAAGTGGTGACTAAGGAGGTTTAGGTGTCATTTGCATTAAATGAGTTTAGTGAGTCATGGGGGTGATTCATGCATATCATTAATGCATGATAAATGCTTAATGAGTCATGACAATGAATCACCATTAGATATTTGTGAAGCATGCTTATTCATTATGTATTATTCTTTTCTTCAAAAATAAGAATGCTTCATATTTATTATGATAACTTACTATTCTCATATGATAATCATCTACACATTCTCTCTCCTCAAGCTCTCTCTCTTCAAAAGACTAATCCTCCCCTCTCATGAGTTGAGTACAAGGGTTAGTAAGACTAAACAATCCATAACCATCACTCTATCTCAATCTATCTTCTTTGATTAGCAATCCAAGAAGGTTAGTTGCCTCAAGTTTAGAGGCTAAGCTTGGAGTTTTGCTCTCGGGTGGATCGTCTACTACAAAGAGAAGGCCGAGGAGAACAAGGAGATCGTAAAGACGAAGGAGTTGGTTCATTAGGTATAATCCCTAAACACAGTAGTTTAGAAACACTTTGTGTTTGGTTATTTATAGTTTAGCTTCGATTCAAGCGGTTAGTCGATGTTCGTTCACTAAACAAGTTCGTTTTTGAAAATTCCGCCTCCCCACAAGTATTGGGGTGTAGTACATCGACTTACAGTGGTATCAGAGCCTCGCTAAACAATAAATAACTTTATTGCAAATTTGTACGAATTTCGAACGGAAAAACGAAGCCGGAAAACCCTAAAAATATCAGTTTTTTGTCGACTTTAAAATGATGTCCTAAAATTTTTCAGGGAGTTCAGAGAGCTTGAAAAGACACCAGAAGAACACCCAAGAAATTTGAGCTCCTGAATCGGCAACGCGGCCGCGGAACCGCGGCGGATCGCACCGATCCGCCGCGCTTCCGCCGCCGAGTTGCCGAGTCAGGAACTCAAATTTCCTGTGCTGCTTCTCTGTGTTATTTGGGATTTTCTGGAATATTTAATATTTGCTCAGGTTTCAGTTTTACAGAGCAGTTTTTAGAGCAATATTGAAGATGTTTAATCGATCGAAATTGTACAGTATTTGCATATTGGATTATATCTGTGATTGATAAATGTGTTCGTAAACCTCCCCTAACTGCTAGTATGTCGGTTGGCAGGGGGTTGCACATTTCTGTAATGGTTTTATCTGTTTGTGCATATGAACCGTAATTGGACTGTTGTGGTGTATAGCCGGGGTTTAGCAATGGGTTATTATTTAATTCATTTGTTGTAAATGTAATTTGTTGTAATATTATTTTTGCGGGGCACATCCAGGTTGCGGTTGTAGCCACCGTTGTATTATTTCATTTTACTGTTTTTGCTCCTAGGACTGACCCAAGGAGGGGTACACAAACTGCCGGGTGGGTAGTTTGCCGTACCCGTAGGGGTCGAGGGTAGGGTAATGGCTATTCATCACAACTGTGTAATCTGTTTTTTCTTGCAGGCTCAAAAGAAATACAGATTGCTTGCAAATCCAATTAAGTTCATCTGTGTTCTGGAATGTATATCATTGCGTCAGACGAATGTAAAATATCTATATATATGATAGCTATTTAGACGTCACTTATGTTTTACACCCGCGCTAGCCCAGCCCCCGCTCTGTCGTTAGTTAAGTAACCTAACGGGTGATGACGGGACCCCGTGGCGAATGCGGATGGCATAAGAGGACGTTGTATTTTCGTTGTTTTCTGCAATGATAGGTTAATGATGGGACACATTATCTATAATGCAAAGAAAAACAAACCAAAGTTTAAATCGTTGGAACAATTTAAAAGAAACCACTCGGTTAATTTTAAAAACAGATATTTTTAAATGCGGAGCTTTAACCACTCCTTTTAAAAGCTACCAGGTTCCTTCGGTTATATCAAGTTCACTACGTTCACGGTATCGCCAAAACCAGTCGTAGCCCTCCGTCATTTCTTATGAATGGTCAGTAGTATTCAAGCTATGTTTGTTTGGCCCTTAGTCAAGACATAGTGATTGGTAGCTGCTGGGGTATTCATTTGTTGCATAGATAGATGAGTTGGTTTGGGACACTCGTATTACTTTGTTTGGCCCTTAGTCAAGAGTATATACGGATGGGTTCAAATCAACAGGATAATGATGGGCAGAACTTGACATGTGACTTATGATTTGTTGGCCCTTAGTCAAGATCATAAGAACATGGGGCAAAAATATATATCGGGAATTTCTAAAGAAACTGAAATTTGCAAAGAGATGCATACCATTTAGAGTTTGATGAATGTTGGTAGGATTCCTTCAACATTATCATACGATGATATTTGGATCCCGATCCTACTGTGAGTATATGCTACTTATCAGGATATTCGTCACTTAACGATCAATGCTATAAACCAAGTAGGTGTCCAGAAAAGTGTCAGCGGGGTTACGCCCCCAGAGAAAAGAGGTTATTTAATTAAGGAACTTCGCGAAAGCGTTGGAAAACCTCCCTCGAAATATCGACACTGTCCTGGCTGAACGGTTAAGCAAGTATTGTACGGTGAGAATAGTCCTGGCTAATTCTTCTTTTATGGTTTGAGGAAGGATTCGAGAAACAGTGGGAGCCATCCAGTTTAGATAAACTAAAAACCACTCTAAACTTGCAAGAGCATCATGCTAAAGAGTTTTCTTCTCTCTCTCCTAATTGCAGCGACCATGAAAATGACTGGACTTAAGTTACTTTTAGAGAAAAATATACTGACAGGGCCAAACTATAAAGATTGGCTGCGGAATGTCAAAATGGCTTTGACCTATAACAAATTGGGGTACATCCTCACCGCTACGGCACCTGCTGTCCCTGGTCCCAAATCCAGCAATGCGGATAAGGAAATCCGCAAAACCTGGGATTTAGATTGCGCGAGAGCCAAGTGCATCGTGCTTGCCTCAATGAACAATGAACATCAGAGGAGGCACGAGGATATGTCCCTAGATGGCATATTTCTCCATACAAAGGAACTTTATGGAGAGCAATCTCGTATAGCAAGATACGAGACCTCTAAGAACTTGTTTCGAGCGAGGTTGGCTGTCGGGTCATCGGTAGGTGAACATGTCCTAAAGATGATCGGCTATATTGAAGAGCTCGCAGACCTTGGGACGACTTTGGATAATGAGCTCTATACAGACCTTATTCTCCAGTCCCTTCCTCCCACCTACGCCCAGTTTATCCTCAACTTCAACCTTCAAGGAAAAGAAGTTGAACTTGCGGAACTCCTGAACATGTTAAGGAGTGCAGAGGGCACCTTGCAGAAGGCAAGGGAAACACCCGCTATGTTTGTTGGCGGTGCATCTTCTTCCGGGTCCAAGGCTAGGGCCAAAGGAAGGAAGAAGAAGGCCGCACCCAAACCTAGAGGAGGTGTTAGTAAGGTGGGAAAGAAGGGAAAGAAAAAGTTTGCAGTACCGGTAGTTAGCCAGGATGAGTGCTTCCATTGTCACAGGAAAGGGCACTGGAAGAAGGATTGCAAGGCGTGGAACGCCAAGAACCAGGAACCGAAGCAAGTTGTGGCTTCGACTTCAGGTGTGTTTGTAATTGAGAATTGTCTGTCGATCAACTCTACTTCCTGGGTATTGGATACCGGATCAGGATCTCATATTTGCAATTCTTTGCAGGCACTGAGAAACCGTAGAGTGCTGAAGGAAGGTGATATGACCCTAAAGGTTGCTAACGGAGCTAGCGTGGGAGCTGCGTCCGTCGGGGATTATCACCTAGGATTGACGAGTGGACACATTTTGGTTTTACATAACTGTTATTTTGTACCAAGCTTAACGTGTAATATCATATCGGTTTCCTTGTTATCAAATAAAGGTTATGATTTCACGTTTGTAAGAGATGTTGTCAACATCCACCTTAATCATGGTTTGATTGGGTCCGGTACTCTAAATAACGGTATATATGTTTTAAACCAACTCCAAATTTTCAATGTCCAGAACACACTAAAAAAAAAGTCTCCAGATTTAAATAAAGCTTTCTTATGGCATTGTAGACTGGGTCACATCAATGAGAGAAGGTTGACTAAGTTGCATAGAGAAGGATATTTGGACTCGTTTGAATATCAAACTTATGACACATGTCAATCCTGTCTCAAAGGAAAGATGACAAAGACTCCATTTACTGGACAAGGAGTAAGAGCGAGCGAGCTCTTAGGACTCATACACAGCGATGTATGTGGTCCAATGTCTACACATGCGAGAGGTGGTTATTCCTACTTCATTACTTTTACAGATGATTTCTCTAGGTTTGGACATGTCTTCTTAATGAAACATAAATCCGAAGCCTTTGAGAAATTCCTGGAATACAAGAGTGAAGCGGAAAACCAAACAGGCAAAAGTATTAAGACACTAAGATCTGATCGAGGTGGAGAATACTTAAGTGCCGAGTTCCTAGGTTACCTAAAGGAGAAAGGAATTCTCTCTCAGCTTACTCCTCCATACACTCCACAGCACAACGGTGTATCGGAGAGACGGAATCGAACCCTATTGGATATGGTACGATCCATGATGAGTAATGCTGAGTTACCGCGATCTTTCTGGGGTTATGCGCTAGAATCAGCGGCATATCTTTTAAACCAGGTTCCAACCAAGACTGTGCCTACCACACCATATCAGATGTGGAGTGGGAAGAAACCCTGTCTAAAACATTTTAGGACATGGGGGTGTCCAGCTTTTGTAAAAAAGCAGCATGTGGACAAGCTCGAGGCACGCTCAGTACTGTGTAAGCTTGTGGGATATCCAAAGAACTCCAAGGGATATTATTTCTATTACGCAGAGGAACAAAAGGTTTTTGTTTCTCGTCATGCCCACTTCTTAGAAACTGAATTTTTAGAAAATCAGAAGAGTGGGAGCACAGTAGAACTGGAAGAAATTCCAGAACCACAAGCTGTTACTGAAAGTTTGGTAGAACCAGAGGTTCAAGAAGAACAGAACATTCCCGCACCCCTCCGCAGGAGTAGTAGGCCGTCTCATCCGCCTGAGAGATACTACGGTTTTCTCATAGATGGGGATAGAGAGGATTGCATCATAGATGATGATGAACCTACTGACTTCCAGCAGGCCATCCAGAGCGGCGACTCGGTACGATGGCTAGATGCAATGCGGACCGAAATGGAGTCCATGTACACCAACAAAGTATGGACTTTGGACTTTGCTCCAGATGGGGTAAAACCCATAGGATGCAAATGGATCTTCAATAAAAAGATTGGTGTGGATGGACAGGTGGAAACCTATAAGGCTAGACTTGTTGCAAAGGGTTTTCGTCAAAGACCTAGTTTGGACTATGACGAAACTTTTTCTCCAGTGGCTATGCTCAAATCCATTCGGGTCCTTCTTGCTATTGCTGCCTTCCATGATTATGAAATCTGGCAGATGGACGTAAAGACGGCTTTTCTGAATGGAAATTTAGAAGAAAGCGTCTATATGGACCAGCCAGAGGGTTTCAATCAGAGTGGGAGCAGCGGGAAAGTATGCAAGCTGCTTAAGTCCATTTATGGACTAAAGCAGGCATCGCGGAGTTGGAACATCTGTTTTGATGAGACAGTCAAAGAATATGACTTTATCAAAAATCCAGATGAACCGTGCATATATAGTAAAGCTGTAGCCAGAAGTGTCGTATTCCTCGTCTTGTACGTGGATGACATTCTATTAATAGGAAATGACATTCCTATGCTACAATCTGTCAAAGGATTCTTGTCACACAGGTTCTCCATGAAAGACCTGGGTGATGCCTCTTACATTCTGGGGATCCGGATCTATCGTGATAGATCCAAGAGGATATTGGGACTTTCTCAGTCCAGGTATATCGACACTGTACTGAAAAGATTCAGTATGGAAGATTCTAAGCGCGGTAATCTACCGGCTTATCACGGAATCACCCTCTCTAAAGAGATGTCTCCCAAGACCGATTTAGAAAGGGAACGCATATCTATTATACCCTACGCTTCTGCGGTAGGCTCTATAATGTATGCGATGTTGTGTACCAGACCAGATGTAGCTTACGCACTAAGCGTGGTGAGCCGGTATCAGTCAGACCCAGGGGAGAAACACTGGATAGCAGTAAAGAACATTCTCAAGTACCTGAGGAGGACTAAGGAGATGTTCTTTGTTTACGGCGGAAAAGACCTCAGGTTGGAGGCCTTTGCTGATTCCGGCTTCCAAAGTGATAAGGACGATTCCAAGTCCATGTCGGGTTATGTCTTTACCCTCAACGGAGGGGCGGTATGCTGGAAGAGCTCCAAGCAGGACACCGTTGCTGACTCGACGATGGAAGCGGAGTATATAGCTGCTTGCGATGCCGCAAAAGAAGCAGTCTGGATGAAGAAGTTCCTAACAGAACTTCAGGTGGTTTCTACCATTGTTGATCCAATACCTCTGTATTGCGACAACAACGGAGCTATAGCTTTAGCAAAGGAACCAAGGTCCCATCAGAAGTCCAGACACATCTTGAGGCGGTATCACCTGATCAGGGAGATCATTGATCGTCAGGAGATCGAGGTTCGGAGAGTTGCTTCTGAAGAGAACATTGCTGATCCATTCACAAAGGCCCTACCTCAGATTCAGTTCGAGAGGCTACTCGAGATCATCGGTCTACGATATGCCAGTACATGGCCCTAGTGCAAGTGGGAGATTGTTAGTGTTTATGCCCTAGAAGGCCATTACTGTATCATACTAGTTTGTATATTACTTAATGGAAGCTTGGGATATTCACATGTATATAACAGTCTTGCTAAACATGGTAGTATGCTACTTGGTTTTTCTATCTTAATATGTGAGTGTACGTATTGATAGAGCTCTTAAGATCTTGCTTGTCTACCAGCGTTGTGATGGCAGTCACACTAGTGGGGGCTGGGTAGTCTACAAGCACATCCTTATTCAGGTCCCTGGTCGTTGGATTATCGAGACAGAGCATCGATACTCCGGAGTAGACTAGTGTGTACGCTTCTCATCCCAGTTGGGGAGATGGTCTGTCCCACAGCCGTCAGTACGTCGTACTGAAGATAGTATGCAGGTGCTCGTTAGGTTACGGGTACACCGGATAGGACTCACAGGGAACTGTTGGTTGGTTTGATACCAGTCGTCAGTGAGCAGTTCCCAGGTGACATGAGTACAGCATAGTCCGCAGACTTGACACTGCTACTTCGCCTCGAGTGTGTCCCATTGTTCTTAGATTGCTACCCTACTACGGCTCAAAGGAGTCGTGCAAACAGGTAGCAGTTGGGTGCAGTCCCGAGCACTTGGAGGCAGTGGCGGTTAGACAGGATTCGTCCCTCCCGGTATTGGGAGTAGATATCGCGCTGTGTCAGAGAGCCATTACGCAAAGTCCCTGGCCAGGGCAAGCGAGATTTGCTGGTAGGTTCCAGTAGTTTCTCAGGGTGTAATGGGCTTCGCTCCGACACGACTTATACCGCTATTAGGGGACTGACGCTTGCCGCCCCCCTAGGCCCGATATGCGATAGTCTTGGACGAACAGACCGGACTGTATGGAGATTGTCACATCAGACTCAGTAGGAGTTCGGATGGGTTTCCTCATCGGCCTTCTTATCGACAACTACCTGGGGACCGTTACGTACAGCTAGTGCCGCTTGCGGTCTGTGGTTAAACCCACTGCCAGCGTAGTAGTCGAGTCTCTAGAGTCCCACACAGAGAGTTTCCTATTCCAGGCGAAACGATATAGAGGTCGTATGGTTTTACGACAAGGGTTCTGACGCATACGTGTGTTTACGCACGTACGACTTTCGGACAGTTTTTACCAGTCGGCTTTGGTTTAAGCCAGTTACTGGTATCCGGTTATTGGATTTTTACAGTCTAAAGTTTTTCCGTATTTTTGCGGATTGGAGGGGCGTTCTCGTAATTGTACGAGAAGCTTCTAGAAGTGGTGACTAAGGAGGTTTAGGTGTCATTTGCATTAAATGAGTTTAGTGAGTCATGGGGGTGATTCATGCATATCATTAATGCATGATAAATACTTAATGAGTCATGACAATGAATCACCATTAGATATTTGTGAAGCATGCTTATTCATTATGTATTATTCTTTTCTTCAAAAATAAGAATGCTTCATATTTATTATGATAACTTACTATTCTCATATGATAATCATCTACACATTCTCTCTCCTCAAGCTCTCTCTCTTCAAAAGACTAATCCTCCCCTCTCATGAGTTGAGTACAAGGGTTAGTAAGACTAAACAATCCATAACCATCACTCTATCTCAATCTATCTTCTTTGATTAGCAATCCAAGAAGGTTAGTTGCCTCAAGTTTAGAGGCTAAGCTTGGAGTTTTGCTCTCGGGTGGATCGTCTACTACAAAGAGAAGGCCGAGGAGAACAAGGAGATCGTAAAGACGAAGGAGTTGGTTCATTAGGTATAATCCCTAAACACAGTAGTTTAGAAACACTTTGTGTTTGGTTAATTATAGTTTAGCTTCGATTCAAGCGGTTAGTCGATGTTCGTTCACTAAACAAGTTCGTTTTTGAAAATTCCGCCTCCCCACAAGTATTGGGGTGTAGTACATCGACTTACAGCCACTTGTCCACCATGCTTCCGCTGCTCCCACTGACTACAACAACCCTCTGGCAGAGTCATATAGACGTACACTTCTAAAGACAGTTTAGAACGACGCTATACTCATCCTCCTGCCGGGTCTCACAGTCTGGAACAATAGCTATGGCAAGTCTGGGTAAACAAGAACTTCCCTGTCACCGTCCTTGAAGCTACCGGAGTACCTCTCGGGTGCCTGAAGTTACCCACCTTATCTGCGGAGTGGCCAATGGAATGTCAAACCAGATTGAATCTTTAGGTTCCTATCAAATCTTCAGTAATCGTTTGTGGTTCTGGAATCACTTCCAGTTCTACCATACTCCCACTACTATTTTCAGAAAAAAAAATCCATTTTTATTAAAAATGTGGCGAGTCTAGAACAATATCACTATTGATCTTCCAAATGGTAGAAAGTCAACCCTCGTCATAGCCTGGGTCAACCCACAAACAGCCATTACAGAAACGTGCCTTGAGTTATCCAGAGTCTGGTTTTAAGCATAAGCCAGACAACTCCCCGTACCTTAACATCGTTAAGATATGAACTGTTCTATATCCAATATAGAACCAGAGGCACTGATTTAATTGAACCAGATTCAAATCATGCAGGTTTCTCCAGTGCATGTCTACTAAATGGAAGGAGGCCGGTCAGCGTTACTCAACTTAGAAATGTTTCCAATTATGAGTAACCTGAAAAGAGAAGCAAGTTCTCTTAATCATTACTATCAACTGAACACCATACACAAGTTTCTACATCTTCGATCATTTTGAAGAATCCCGATACTTGCAATACTTGGTTCTCTACTTTATTCATATACCTATAACTTCTCAAAATTCGGACCCTGTGTTTCCACGAAACACCTGTCTAAAAACTAGAGAAGTCATAAGTAAACCGAATATAGTACGAGGACCAACCCCTCTGTCCTGATGGACCCTGGACAACATACAATACTCTGTATAAGTCCCTTGAGTCTGATAACTCATTCACTGTGTATCGTAGGTTGAAAACTGTACTTATGGTTAAGAAGAATTACACCGCTGTTTAATGCTCATTACCTAACCATCCACTGATATAGGTAAATGTCACAGACATATTTTCAAAAAGATATATCTCACTCTATAAAAATAGACGTACAGACATATCAATTTGAAATTGGTGCATAACAGCGGATATTCAAAACCAAATATTTGCCGACCGGCAAACAGTCCAGGCGATTTCCTCAAATATCACCGATTACAACGAATCCCGATATAATGAGGATGATCACCTAATTCCCAATAACTTACTCCCACTCATCATCTGTAAAACCATACAGATGTGAGAATCATACCTGGTAAATACATACCCCGGAGTAAGGACTAATTGGGAAATCAGTTTTCTTTTAACAGTACACAGTGAAACTGAAACATTGAAATGTTTCGATGGGGTATCCCGGTATTCCTAGTAATGCCTCTTCCAGATTCACGACTGTAACCGTATATTTCTTTGCCACCTTTCCAAATCCCTTTCTATGTCTTTAGTCATTACCTTCTGTACACCCCTTTAGGCCAAATGGTTTTCTTCCTTCCCTACCGTTCGGCACCAGCCTATGGTTTGGAAGAAGACTATCCAATAAGCATAATGGGTGTACTGTCCTAATCCTAGGAGCACTCGCAATGCGAGAGAAGATGAAGATAAAAGACAACCGAATAAACCTTATTCCTATTTCTCCTGAACCAGAATCCATCCCCGAACTGGAACAAGTTCCTTTCGAGTTCGTATATAACCATACGATGGAGTATCCAATAAACTGTGGATCTTCGTAGTGATACGGAGTGTTCTGGAGAAATACAAAGGTGATTTAGGATTGGCGAATAAATACTTGGTTTGGTCGTGAATATCAGTCGCAATTTACGTTGCCCTCTTACTAATCCCTTTCTTTGTCTTTACATAATACCTTCTGTACACCATCGTTATGCTAATTGGTTTTCTTCATTTCCCACCATTCGGCACCAGCCTAAGGTTTGGAAGAAGACTATCCAATTTGCATAATAGGTGTACTGTCTCCTAAACCAAGGAGTACTCGCAACCTGAGAGAAGGTAAAAGGAAAAGACAACTGAATAGTCCTATCCGTTTCCTCCAGAACCTGAAACCATCCTCGAATAAATTCCTTCGAGTTCGTATATAACCATACGATGGTTTTGTCCAATGGAAGTGGACGTTCGTAGTAATACGGGGTGTCCTGGAGAAAAGGATAAAAGTAGGAGTGGCAATGAGGTCTGCAACTCTGACAATCCAAGAGCCAGTGTTAAGAAGGCTCAGTCAACTTGGTCACTGAGTCATTGTCTTAGGGTCGGGTCAATGGTCGCTGCCAAAAAGAGAGAGAAAAGAAACACTCAGCGTGCACTCTATCCTAGATCAGAATGGTTACCAATTTATCTAATCTGGAAACCTCCCACTTGTAGTGTTCCTAGGCACTCCCAAGAGGTCTCACAAGGCATCAACCATGCCAATTTAAATTTTTACGGTGCCGAGAAACCCTAGACTAGATCGTTAACTAGAATTTTAGGCGAAAACAATAAGTAGTTAACAACTAAACTACAAGAACAGAAATACAACCTTTGTAGATCCGGTCCTCCACCTCCATAGCTCCGCAATGAAGTCTCCTCGCTGTCCAAATCGAATCCCGGGCTCTAGCGTCGGCTTCATCGGAGAAATGGGCGGGCTAGGTCATCGACAACGATGCCGAAGATGATCTACGTCGAGGCATCACAAGATCAAGCTCCCACTTCACCAAGTCATGAAACTTGTGAAGAAAACACACTCTACTACTTGGCAAGAGGTAGATGATGAAGAAATAGGAGGTGGGTTCACTTTAGAATTGGATTTCTCACTCTTTTTCTCACTTTGCCATTGTTGGTTGCAAGCTTCTTCATGTGAAGAAGAAGAAGATGATGATGATGATAATATGATAAGTTATTTTTCAAAAAGAAAAATAAAATGAATACTTATCATAATCCAACCATGGTCAAGTGTAGAGAATAAACTAAGGTTGGTTAAAGGGTTAGGGTTAAGCATGAAGACAAAATGGTCACTTAGTCAAAGATGCTTTGAAGCTTCAAGAAGCTTCAAGCAAAGAACAAAGAAAGCCACCATTTTCTCTTTATCATTTCCAAAATAAAATAAATGAATAAGAAAATGAAAACCTTAACCTTTATACAACCATGGTTTAATCTTTACACAAACCCTAGTGAGCATGTATCATCAAACATGATGCAAACTTGTGTACAAAAGTATATCACATATACAATGTGCACATAAAGTGAGAAAATCATTTAAAGTGAACCAATACTAGTTAATGCAAAGTAATATATCAAATATATAATTATGCATTAAATCATTAAATCAACACTTGATTTAACGATCCGGTCATATCGCATATGACCGACTAATATCCAATGTATCGGCTTATCGAATCAATCCTTGATTCGATAACTAGGTTATATCGCATACAACCATATCGATACATTCATCGTGAGAATACAATACGGTATCACATACACGCATTATTCTCGGTCCCGCACATATCTCATATGTGCTCCTATTTCGTTTCGCTTGAGCCAAGAAACCTCTGTGTAGGATTCTAAAGACTCGTCAATACGCCGGCAGCAGATGATGATCATATCAAACACCCACAAGCCGCAAGCGGTCTGCTAAACGTAACGGCCACCCGGGTATTGAGCGATCAGAAGATCGACGAGCAAGCTCGCTCACATTCCTGTGAATCCAACCAGTAACACTTACCGTACAGTCCGGTCTCGTCGTCTGATATGTCGCATATCTCGCCTAGGGGTGGTAAACGTCAGACCCCAATAGCTCGATAAGTCGTGTCGATATGAGGTCTATAACAATTCGAGAAACTACTGGTAACACTTACCAGTAAATCTCAGCAACCCTGGCCAGGGATTTCCGGTTATAGCCAATCGAACACAGCGCAACATCAACTCTCTATACCGGGAGAGACGAATCCCCTCCTATCGCTCATTGCCTCCATGTGACTCGGGACTGTACCCAAAAACCACCATTTTGCATGCCCTCTTGGACGTGGTAAGTTGGAAATCAAAGCACAGTGGGAACCACACAAGACTCTATGACGATCTCGGGTCAACAGACTACTCTGTACCAGTGTGAACTGCCATCTGACGTAAGGTATAATACCATCTGGGAGTTCTCGGCGAGTCCGTCCAGTGTACCCAGTCTCTACTGAGCACCCGTATATCTCCTCTGATGTCAAACACCAATGGATATGGGATCATCCATCGCCCATCTGTATGGGTCGAGAAGGTACACGCTAGTCTACTCTGGTATATCGATGCCCTGTCTCGATACACCCACGACTAGGGACTTTGAAGGATGTACTTATGGACTACCATGTCCCCACTAGTATGATCCGCATCATAGTTCAGGTAGTCAAGTACACATCCCAAGGGCTTTACCAACATGTAACAGAGAGACAATCAGTATACACGTTAAGGTAAAGAGTAACCAGATAGCATACTATCATGTCGAGCAAGAAAGTCCTCCCTATATATGTCCAAGCATCTACTACAATATACATCCTATGTATAGTAATGGCCTCTAGGGAACATATAACTAACAATCTCCCACTTGCACTAGGGCCATCTGATAGCAGTGGTTGTAGTATCTCATACTCAACCATCCCATAAAAGTCTCTCTCTGGGAATAGGCCTTAGCTTCATGAAGCTTTGACCAAGTGACCATTTTGTCTTCATGTTTAACCCTAACCATTCATCTAACCTTAGTCAATTCTCTACACTCTGTAGGGTTCCTAGGCACTCTCAAGAGGTCTCACAAAGCATCAACCATGCCAATTTAAATTTTTACGGTGCCGAGAAACCCTAGACTAGATCGTTAACTAGAATTTTAGGCGAAAACAATAAGTAGTTAACAACTAAACTACAAGAACGGAAATACAAGCTTTGTAGATCCGGTCCTCCACCTCCATAGCTCCGCAATGAAGTCTCCTCGCTGTCCAAATCGAATCCCGGGCTTTAGCGTCGGCTTCATCGGAGAAATGGGCGGGCTAGGTCATCGACAACGATGCCGAAGATGATCTACGTCGAGGCATCACAAGATCAAGCTCCCACTTCACCAAGTCATGAAACTTGTGATGAAAACACACTCTACTACTTGGCAAGAGGTAGAGGATGAAGAAATAGGAGGTGGGTTCACTTTAGAATTGGATTTCTCACTTTGCCATTGTTGGTAGCAAGCTTCTTCATGTGAAGAAGAAGAATAAGAAGATGATGATGATAATATGATAAGTTATTTTTCAAAACGAAAAATAAAATGAATACTTATCATAATCCAACCATGGTCAAGTGTAGAGAATAAACTAAGGTTAGTTAAAGGGTTAGGGTTAAGCATGAAGACAAAATGGTCACTTAGTCAAAGATGCTTTGAAGCTTCAAGAAGCTTCAAGCAAAGAACAAAGAAAGCCACCATTTTCTCTTTATCATTTCCAAAATAAAATAAATGAATAAGAAAATGAAAACCCTAACCTTTATACAACCATGGTTTAATCTTTACACAAACCCTAGTGAGCATGTATCATCAAACATGATACAAACTTGTGTACAAAAGTATATCACATATACAATGTGCACATAAAGTGAGAAAATCATTTAAAGTGAACCAATACTAGTTAATGCAAAGTAATATATCAAATATATAATTATGCATTAAATCATTAAATCAACACTTGATTTAACGATCCGGTCATATCACATATGACCGACTAATATCCAATGTATCGGCTTATCGAATCAATCCTTGATTCGATAACTAGGTTATATCGCATACAACCATATCGATACATTCATCGCGAGAATATAATACGGTATCACATACACGCATTATTCTTGGTCTCGCACATATCTCATATGTGCTCCTATTTCGTTTCGCTTGAGCCAGGAAACCTCTGTGTAGGACTCTAAAGACTCGTCAATACGCCGGCAGCAGATGATGATCATATCAAACACCCACAAGCCGCAAGCGGTCTGCTAAACGTAACGGCCACCCGGGTATTGAGCGATCAGAAGATCGACGAGCAAGCCCGCTCACACTCCTGTGAATCCAACCAGTAACACTTACCGTACAGTCCGGTCTCGTCGTCTGATATGTCGCATATCTCGCCTAGGGGTGGTAAACGTCAGACCCCAATAGCTCGATAAGTCGTGTCGATATGAGGTCTATAACAATTCGAGAAACTACTGGTAACACTTACCAGTAAATCTCAGCAACCCTGGCCAGGGATTTCCGGTTATAGCCAATCGAACACAGTGCAACATCAACTCCCTATACCGGGAGAGACGAATCCCCTCCTATCGCTCATTGCCTCCATGTGACTCGGGACTGTACCCAAAAACCACCGTTTTGCACGCCCTCTTGGACGTGGTAAGGTGGAAATCAAAGCACAGTGGGAACCACACAAGACTCTATGACGATCTCGGGTCAACAGACTACTCTGTACCAGTGTCACCAGAGAACTGCCATCTGACGTAAGGTATAATACCATCTGGGAGTTCTCGGCGAGTCCGTCCAGTGTACCCAGTCTCTACTGAGCACCCGTATATCTCCTCTGATGTCAAACACCAATGGATATGGGATCATCCATCACCCATCTGTATGGGTTGAGAAGGTACACGCTAGTCTACTCTGGTATATCGATGCCCTGTCTCGATACACCCACGATTAGGGACTTTGAAGGATGTACTTATGGACTACCATGTCCCCACTAGTATGATCCGCATCATAGTCCAGGTAGTCAAGTACACATCCCAAGGGCTTTACCAACATGTAACAGAGAGACAATCAGTATACACGTTAAGGTAAAGAGTAACCAGATAGCATACTATCATGTCGAGCAAGAAAGTCCTCCCTATATATGTCCAAGCATCCACTACAATATACATCCTATGTATAGTAATGGCCTCTAGGGCATACATATAACTAACACCACTGTCACCTCAAATTCTCCTCCAAACCTGAAAGAAGAATTAGTCGGGATCACCCGAGGAGTAAACCAACTCATCAGTGGGAATCGGGATCCAACTATCATCGCATTATAACGTGACGGAATCCGCTCACGTCATCACACTCCAGAAGGTATGCGCATATCTGGCAAGTTTCAGTTTCTTTAGAAACTCCCGATGTGATTTTTTCCCCATGCTCTTATGACCTTGACTTTGGCTAACAAATCATAAGTCACATGTCAAGTTCTACCCGTCATTCTTCAGGTTAATTTGAGCCCACCCGCACAAGCCCTTGACTTTGGCCAACAAGGATATACGACTGCCCCAAACCAACGCATCTATCTATGCTGCATATGAATACCCAACAGCTACCAAACACTGTGCCTTGACTTTGGCCAACAAACACAGCTTGAATACTATTGACCACCCATATGAAACGACGGAGGGCTACGAATGGTTTCTGGCGAAAACCTTTAACGTAATGAACTTGATATCGTTGAAGAAACGGATAGCTTTTAAAAATATAGTGACGAAAACCGTTGCTAAAGAGGTCACTCCCGGTGAAGGGATCTCGGCTCTTTCCCCGTAAAATGAGGTGCAGGATATTCCAACTGAATACCACGGTGCAAAGCAAAAGTGATCGGCTATAGTGAAGTTATTTTTCTGACGCAAACTTTTTGTCTAAGGGGTCACTCCCGGTAAAGGGATCTCGGCCCTTGCCTCGTCGACTGAGGAGCAGGATATTCCAACTGAATACCACGATGCAAAACAAAAGTGAACGTCCTTGCAATAACAGCTTTTTGAAAAGTGTTCCAACACCATCAGAAAAGGTTTGTTTTTAACTTGCATTGATCCGAATCAACGCAGTCCCATCAATTGATCACACCACAAAGAACAAAATATAATGATGTACGTATATGCCATCCGCATTCGCCACTGGGTCCCGTCATTACCCGTTAGGTTAACTAACTAACGACAGAGCGGGGACTGGACTAGCGCGGATGCAAAACATATACAACATCCACTAATATATATATATATATATATATATATATATATATATCAATTTATAATATTTCGCTCAAGGCGTGATAAAAAAATGCAACATCACAGAAATGTACAGCATCACAGAACAATACAGATATCTGGGATCCCCGGGTTTCACAGAACCACTACTGAAACCCGACGTTCCCCTGGTCGTGTGGATAGCCTGTGCAATGAAATCCTAGCCCCCTACGGGCGCGGCAAGTTACCCGCCAAAACCTGAAGTGAGGCAGCCCCCTTCAGCAACGTGAATGGACCACCCAGCACGTCACGGAATCCGGTAACTTGGGCACCCCTCCTGGGTCAACCTGTACCCCCTACGAGTGCGGCGAATAGCCCACCAATTCTAGAGTGAAGCCCCCTCCGTCTCAATGCCATGAGATGCGGGCCCATTGCACTCTAGAACCCGGCTATCCGTGCACCCCTCCGTGGGGTAATCCTAGTACAGAAAGTAAAATATACATACAACGGGTACATCGACCGCAACCTGGTCGTGCCCCAAAATAATAATACAAACAGGCAGTGACGGCAGTCCACATGTCGGACGCTCCCCCGCAATATCAAATGTACATAATACAACAAAACTGTACTACCACTGCAACCAGGCTATCCCCCACGACCGATCCGCAACATCACAGCAATACACAGAACATCAACGTGAAGGTCACGTTCGCAAATCCGTCTAACCGGGCTATAGCAGTTAGACAGGATTTACCGATCAAGTGACATTCACGGTCGCAGATATAATGTAAATACTGTGAACTAACATGTTTAATATATCCGATCGATCAAATTTTACCAAGTGGACCCCAAGCATTACTGTAGCAGTTAAAGAAATTATGGGCCCAAAAATAATATTCCAAAACCCATATTTTCAAGTCAGGAGGCCTATATAAAAAATTGGTGCACTGAACAGTTTAAACAGCGGTGGAACCGCGGCCCAAGCATGGGTTTGGCCGCAGTTCCGCGGTGAGATAATGAGATCGTGCGACCAAATTTTTACAGGAGGCTTATACTTCCCTGAACATCATTCTGCAACACCCTGAAAAAAATTTCGAGCCAGAAAAAAATCGAAAGAAAACTGATGCAAAGAAAACGCGGGTTTTTGGAATTTTGTTCGATCGGAAATGTAAAACACATTAGACAAAGCTAGACTATGTTAATGGCGAGGCTCTGATACCACTGTAAGTGCACGGCGGCGCTCCGGCCGTCAATCCGACGCCGGAATGCGGAAGCGGTGATTTACTTTAACTTTTCAAACCGGCACCACCGCGCACTATCAACCCGGATCGGGCCATTAAACTAGTCCTAGCTATCTAGAGAGGGGGAAGAGAGATATACCGAGTGATCCGAGTCCTCCGGTCTTCTCGTCTTCGTCCCGATCTCCCGCAGAATCTCCGGTCTCCACCTCCTCGCCGAAAGGGCACCACGTCGCCGGCTTCTTTTACGGGCTCCCACCTCTATATCGAGGCAACTCGGGCACGAAGTTGGCGAGTCGACGTGCCCAAGATTTGCTGTAGAATGTAGTGTGGAACTTGTGTCTCATTTGGGGTTGTGGAAGTTGCCTTTGGTGGAGGAACCTAAGACTTTTTGGAGATGAAACTTTGGGATTTTTGTGAAGCCAAAAGACTAAAAATCCCCTCACCAAATATTGGGACAGCCCCTCCTTGGCTTGGCCGGCCATGCATCATGGTGAAGAGAGGAGAGTGAGAGGATGAGGGAGTGAGTGAGTATCCAAAAGAATGAGTGAGCCAACCAATCAAGCAAGAGAGAGAGAAAGGGTGATGATCACAAACTAAAACCCATACTCAACCAACCTCATCATCTCATCACAAAGTCAAGCTATCGTGAAAGAAGAAGTCAAATGGTCAAGGGATGGTGTAACCATCATGGCACTACAAGATGCAAATACCAGCCTCCAAAAAGCTTATTTGCACAAATGCAAATAAGCCCTCATCCACCAAACTTCGGCCAATGAAAGATACAAAGAAATATGGCCGAAACGGAAAGCAAACTGGCAACTCCAGAAAACTGGTCCCGTAATAAATTACAGGAAAACCCCGATACTGTGTATACACACCCGCATCTGTATTCCGACCGAATACAAATGCAATGAGACAAAATCTACACTGTACTATACTAGGATCCGGCTTAAACCAAAGCCCGCTAGTATAAACCTGTCCGATCATGATCCGTGCAATACCGCACGCTGGTGAAAGAATCGCTTCTGGGGCTGGAGTCAAAGGAGCTTGAATAGACATCGAAATCATAATAGAAACTAGGCCTGCGAGCAGCGAGTGCCCTTTGGTTGTTGCGAGCCTGTCAAACCATAGGCACAGTTACAGCTAGAGAGTCTAGAACAGATCCTTATTTCGGATAAGCACTTGTAACCTTTGTTGGCCTGCTCTTCATGATCTTCGGCAGTTCAGCTGTAAACAAGGATGTCATCAAAATAGACCACGATGAACTTCGCAAAGAGGTCCAGTTCAAGCAAATCAGATCATAAGCGAATTAGGATTGAAAGTGGGTTTGGAATGCCGGGTAATACTCTTCATCGGTCGCAACTGGCTCGATCCCTGCCATCCCTCCATATGGCCTCTACAGCGTTTCGCCCGAAAACTTGAGCAACTGAATGTGGAGGACTCTAAAGACTCGTCAATACTATGGTTGTGGATTTAACCACTAGCACGTCAGAGGTATTAGCCATACGTAACGGGCTACCAGCTATTGACAAAAAGGGACGTCGATGAGCGAACTCATCCTGACACCCTACTGAACTTGCCAGTGACAATATCCGTACAGTCCGCCCCTTTCGTCTATGAGCATCGCATGGCGGGCCTAGGGGGTTGGTAAAAGTCAGACCCCCAAAAGCGGTACAAGTCGTGTCAGAGATCAGCCCAGAACACCCTGAGATACTACTGGAATACCTACCAGTAAATCTCCTGCCTTGGCCAAGGACTTTTCATGTTCTGGCTCTCCTAGACACAGCGCGACCTCACCCCCAATACCGGGAGAAACGAACCCCCGAAGATCCGCTCACTGCCTCCATGTGGCTCGGGACTATACCCAACTAAAACCTGTTTGCACGTCTCCTTTGAGCGTGGTAGGGTAGTAATCAAAGTACAGTGGGAACTCACACGAGACAAATGACGATCCTCAGGTCGATGAACTAACCTGTACACATGTCACCAGGGAACTGCTATCTGAAGTCAGGTATAAGACCAACTAGTATGTTCCCGGCGAGTCATGTCCGGTGTACTCATAACCCAATGAGCACCTGTATACATCTTAGGTGAACCAACTGACACCAGTGGCTTGTGAGACCAGCCACCGCCCCTCGTCGGGGTCTCAACTGTATACACTAGTCTACTCTGGAGTATCGATGCCCTGTCTCGAAACTCCCACGACTAGGGACCTTTTAAGGATGTGCTTATAGACTACCAGCTCCCACGTATATGATCGCCCTCATACTGCTGGCAGTCAAGCAAGAATCCTAGGGGCTCTATCAACGTGTAATAGCGACCTGTCAGGTCACCTAAAGCAGTACACGATGATAAAGGTAAACCAGATAGCATACTATCATCTTGAGTAAGACTGTCCTACCAGGATAAGTCCTCCCTCAATCATTGCAATCACGTGCCTGTGATCCAATAATTGACTCTGAGGGCACTATCTCCAACAATAACCCGCGAGCTAACGGTCTAGCTGAAGCCTTCAACAAGACCCTGACGAAGATCATGAAGAAGACGGTGTCCCGAAATAAGAAGGACTGGCATGAGAGACTGCAAGAAACTCTTTGGGCGTATCGAACTACATTCAAGACAGCCACGAACACAACGCCGTACGCGTTGGTATTCGGTACAGAAGCAGTACTCCCCCTCGAGATAGAGTTACCCTCTCTACGAGTGGCGGTCCACTACGAGCTGACGGACGAAGAAAACGCTCACCTTCGGCTTGAGGAGCTTGACGCCCTTGATGAAACCCGGCGCATAGCGCAACAAAATCTGGAGGCTTATAAAGCAAAGATGAGGCGCTCATATGAAAGATTGACTAGGCCGAGGACATTCTGCCAAGGCGAACTCGTGCTAGTGGTCAAAAGGCCTATGATCCCTAATCGCGCCAAGCGGGGAAAATTCGAGCCGAACTATGAAGGCCCGTACATCATAGACAAGGTCTACCAAGGTGGAGCCTATCTACTCATGGATATGCACGGTGAAAGGCCTTTCAGGCCAATAAACGGCCGCTTCTTCAAGAAATACTACGCTTAATGAGCCATAGCCTAGGTCAATGATAGATGACGACGACTATGTCCGCTCGCTATCTTCCTAAACTCAAACTTTATAAGCAGTAACCGGCCTTCTCCTGAGCGGACCAAAACGTTCTTAAACTAATGACGGACCGAAACGTCCTTAAAATACTACCGCAGCATCCTTAGGCTGACGAGAAGAATATAAAAAAATAATAATAAAAAAAATAAAATAAAAAAATAAACGGTATGTCCATGAGCAAAATGAGTACGGATGAAAACCCGAAAGGGCTCCGTGAGTAAAAACAGCAGGGCTACCGGCGAGTGCTCGTGAAAACCCGAAAGGGCGCGACCTCATAAAAAAAAAGAAGAATAAAAAAATATAAAAAAATAATAAACGGTATGTCCGTGAGCAAAATGGACACGGATGAAAACCCGAAAGGGCTCCGTGAGTAAAAACAGCAGGCCTACCGGCGAGTGTTTGTGAAAACCCGAAAGGGCGCAACCTCGTTAAAGGACACTTACAAGGTCCTCTCGACCTTGTAAGGAGAAATCACCCGCGTGAGATCCTTACGACTCACAAGGGAGAAACACACTTAGGGATCCCCACGATTCCTAAGGAGAAAATACACTCGCGAGATCCTCACGACTCGTAAGGAGAACTCTCTTATGGGACCCTCACGGCTCATAAGATTTGAAAGTCTTAAGTTACAGAGACCTAAAACTGTGCTTAAGCAACCCCCACAACCTTCGATATTGCCCTACAAGTGGCTCAATACTGACCCTTGTATACAATCCACGGGCACGAATAAACATTTCCCCAGCAAAGTCCCACCCGTGACTAGGGATATGTCTATATGGTGAACAACCCTTATAAGTCCTCTCGACTTATAAGGAGAAACCCTTTAGTAAGATCCTTACGACTTACAGGGGAATATACACTTAGGAATCCTCACGATTCCTAAGGAGAAAACACACCTACGAGATCCTCACGACTCGCAGGGATAAATACCTTTGTGAGACCCTTACGGCTCATGAAGTCAAAAGCCTTAGTCGACCGAATCCTAACCCTGTTTACTAAGCCACTTTTGTTCAACATCGACAGAGGCAAATGATGATTCGCTCCTGGTAATATCCCAGTTGTAGCGATGTTGATGCCTAAATCGGTATCAAATTCCAAGTCCTTTCATGGCAGATGATGATTCGCTCCTGGCAATATTCCGGTTGCAGCGATGCTGATGCTGAGATTGGCACCAGATTCCAAGTTCTACACTCGCAATAAAAATCAGCGAGCTGAAAATGCATACTAAATAGCCGAAATGATTGGGCAACTCGCAATAAAAAGCAGCTAGTAAAAATAAAATAAATAGCCGAAATGATTGAGCAACTCGCAATAAAAAGCAGCGAGTAAAAATAAAATAAACAGCCGAAATGATTGGCAACTCGCAATAAAAAGCAGCGAGTAAAAATAACATAAACAGCCGAAATGATTGGGCACCGTGAAAAATAGCCGAAATGATTGGGCAATCGCGACCTTCGCGATATAAAAGCTGAAATGATAGAGCATCACGGAAATAAAACAATAATAAAAAAAATATGATGAAACTTTCGCCCTACAGATGAGAACACATCGATCCCTGTATACAATCCAAGGGCACAAACAAAGAGGGAACCACACCTTCCCAACAGGCTCTGCCAGAAAGAAAAGCCAAATCTGGACGGTTCACCAACAATCTAGAGACAACTGCGACATTCGTCTCGATACAGCATACGCAGTGCCAGCAAGCGAAGAAAAGGCTGAATTCCTAGCTTCAGGGTTTTGACGGTAACTCATATGGAACCTGAAAAACCACCAGAGATCATTTCAAACCCCATGGAAATCAGTGTCCTTGGCAACTACCTCGATTCAGGGAAACTAGTGTCCTTGACGAGAGCACCTCGATTCACGTCGACCCGCAGAGAAATCAGTGTTTTTGCAGGAATACTTCGACTCGTCTCAACCCCAGGGAAATCAGTGTCCTTGGCAACCTCCTCGAATCAGGGAAACCAGTGTCCTTGACGAGAGCACCTCGATTCGCGTCGACCCGCAGAGAAACCAGCGTCTTTGCAGGAACACCTCGATTCGTTTCAACCCCAGGGAAATTAGTGTCCTTGGCAAATACCTCAATTCAGGGAAACTAGCGTCCTTGATGAGAACTTCTTAATTCGCGTCGGCCCGCGGAGAAACCAGTGTCTTTGCAGGAATACTCCGATTCGTTTCAACCCCAGGGAAATCAATGTCCTTGGCAACCTCCTCAACTCAGGGAAACCAGCGTCCTTGACGATAACATCTTGATTCGCGTCGACTCGCAGAGAAACCAGTGTCTTTGCAGGGGTACCTCGACTCGTCTCAACCCCAGGAAAATCAGTGTCCTTGGCATGTAGGGTTGCTATGCACGCGCACAAGGGTCTACGAGGTATCAACCATGCCCGATTAAAAAATTAGCCGTGCCGAACAACCCGAAACCGGATCTTTAAACTAGAGATTAGACGAAAACTAACATGCTAAACACTTTAACACTAAGTGAGAGGGATTACAACCTTTGTAGATCCGGTCCTTCACTTCATATGCTCCGTGTTGAGGTCCCTTCGCTGCGATCATTGTGCTCTGGACTCTCGAGAGGCTTCACGAAGAGAAAGGTGCAGTCTTGCTTCCGATCTTCGATACAAAGATGATCTACCTTGAAGTTTCATTAACACAAGCTAACACTCACTAAAATTGAGTGAACACTCTCATCTAAAGGGCAAGGGAAGATGAGGATGATGAAGTAGGATTTTTGCTCTCTTTATTTATCTTTTTCTCACATATTTTCATCACAAATATCAAAACAAGAAAGCTTTGCATGAAGAACTCAAGGAAGAAGAAGAATAGTGATCCCTTTTCTTTTGTGATGAATAATGAAAGGATTAATATGATGAATAATGCAACCATGGTTGACTTAACCATTGTAGAGAATTAACCAAGGGCTAGGGTTTGGGTTGAATTAAGAATGAGTCATTTGAAAATATCTTTTCCAAAACAAAAAAGAAAACCTTCTAGAATCTACTAGAAGTCATTAACCCAAATCAAACCCTAATCTTGATTAATCTTTACTAAACATGTTGCATTAGTTATCATATCATGTTACAATATTATATATCACATATATAATATTTATCGTAACAAAATAAAATAATACAATTAACATATATCGCATATATATCAATGTATTAATCCGGTGAGAAAAAGAATCTTTTAGTGAGCTAATATTAGTTAATGTCATTTAATATATCAAATATATTATTATACATTAAATTACCGAATCAACACTTGATCCGACAATCCGGCTATATCGCATATAACCGACTAATATTTATCCGTACCGATTCATCGAATCAACACTTGATCCGATGACCCGGTTGATATCAAATATCGCGAGAATAGAATACGGTATCTCATATCGTATTATCCTCGGTCCCGCACATATCACATATGTTCCCCTACTCCGTTTTGCCTGAGTCAAGAAACCTCTATGTAGGACTCTAAAGAATCGTCAATACGCCGGCAGTAGGTGATGATCATATCAAACACCCACAAGCTGCAAGCGGTCAGCTAAACGTAACAGCCACCCAGGTATTGAGCGCTCAGAAGATCAACAAGCAAGCCTGTACCTTCTCCTGTGAATCCAATCAGTAACACTCCCCTACAGTTCGGTCCCATCGTCTGATATGTCGCATAGCTCGCCTAGGGGTGCTAAACGTCAGACCCCAGTAGCTCGATAAGTCGTGTCGATATGAGGTCTATAACAGTTTGAGAAACTATTGATAACACTTACCAGTAAATCTCAGCAACCCTGGCCAGGGATTTCCGGTTATAGCCAATCGAACACAGCACAACATCAACTCCCTAAACCGGGAGAGACGAATCCCCTCCTATCGCTCATTGCCTCCATGTGATTCGGGACTGTACCCAAAAGCCACCTTTTTGCACGCCCTCTTGGACGTGGTATGATGGAAATCAAAGCACAGTGGGAATCACACAAGACTCTATGACGATCTCGGGTCAACAGACTACTCTATACCAGTGTCACCGGAGAACTGCCATCTGACGTGAGGTATAATACCATCTGGGAGTTCTCGGCGAGTCCGTCCAGTGTACCCAGTATCCACTGAGCACCCGTACACCATCCTTTATGTCAAACACCGATGGATATGGGATCATCCATCGCCCATCATATGGGTCAAGATGCGTGTACGCTAGTCTACTCTGGTGCATCGATGCCCTGTCTCGATACACCCTCGACTAGGAACAATTATAGGATATACTCGTCGACTAACGTGGCCCCACTAGTATGATCTCATCATAGTCCCCGTAGTCGAGTACACATCCTAAGGGCTTTATCAACAAGTAATATAGAGACAATCAGAGTACATGTTAAGATAAAGTACAACCAGATAGCATACTATCATGTCGAGCAAGAAAGTCCTCCCTATATATGTCCCAGCATCCACTACAATATACATCGTATGTACAGTAATGGCCTCTAGGGCATACATATAACTAACAACCTCCCACTTGCACTAGGGCCATCTCTTGTGGTATCACATACCCAACATTTAGCTGCGGTTGATGTATCTCATACTCAACCATCCCATAAGAGTCTCTACTGGGAAAAAGGCCTTTGTGAGTGGATCCGCGCTGTCGTCCTCTGTGTCTACTCTCCTAACCTCGATCTCCCTGGAGATCAACCATCTCCATGATCAGGTGATACTACCTAAGAATTATATCTGTATTTCTGATGGGACGGGGGTTACTTGGCATAAGCCACAACTCCATTATCACACAATGGTAGGAACGAAGTTCATCTCATGAATTTATATATATCCAGACTGCCTCTTTGGTAGCATCCTTGGTAACAATGTATCTTGCCTTTAATCGTCTAGTATGTCACAGTATCTAGCTTGAAACTTTTCCAACATACCGTCCCTCCACTGAGGGTAAAGACAATGCCTACGACTGACATTCAGTCGTCCTTATCACCCTGGAACCTTTCCAGTGATTCTCTTCAGGATCGATTGATACCATCTCACTACAACTAGTGAGTATCCTAACATCCAATTAGATATATCTCATAGATCCAAAAATCCAAGATTTAGGAGGTATCACTTTGATCCTATATGGAGAATCCTTGTGATAAGCGGAGATTGACCGAGCGTAGCATAGGAAACTCCTTCCCTATCAAGAGTATGTCATCCACGTACTCTACGAGGATCACCATCATACTCTCTACTACCTTTTTGTATATACAAGGTTCATCTACCATTTTGATGAAGTCAAACTCTTTGACTACCACATCAAAACAGATGTTCCAACTCCGCGATGCCTGCTTTATCATATAAAACATCTTGCTCACGTTTCCGCTGCTCCCACTCTCTACGAAGCCCTCTGGCTGTGTACTTATAGACGTTCTCTTCTAAAACATCATTTAGAAAAGCAGTCATAACACCCAACCACCAGATATCGTAGTCATGGTATGTAGCCGTGGCAAGTAGGATCTGGATGGACTTAAGAATAGCTTTGAAAGTCTCAACTTTACCATGTACACCAAGTAATCTTCTCAAGATATACTCGCTCCTGATAGGAATTTAACCCTTCAGATAAAGCAACCAAAGTCCATACTTTGTTGGTATATAAGGATTCCATCTCAGATCGATTAAGCATCCAGCCATTCTTACAGAGTCTCACTCCTGATGGCCAGCTCGAAACTAGTTGGGTCATCATCTCATGATGCAATCCTCACTCCCACTGTCATAGAGAAATCAAAGTATCTCTCAGGTGGGTGAGGAACCCTACTAGATCGGCGGAGAGGCTGAGGTTCATTGGAAACTATTGAATCCTTTGGTTCTACCAAATTATCAGCTGTAGTTTGTATAGCTGGAACCTTTCCAGTTCTACATAACAGACCTTGCCTCGAGCTTGTCCAGATTTTGCTTTTAGACATAGGCCGGGCAACCCCAAATCTTAACAAGCTTAAGATATGGGCTCTTCCCTTTCCATATCAAATATGAAGTGGCAGGCAACTGATTTGATTTGAACCCTATTCAATAGGTATGCAGCTTCTCAAGTGCATAACTCCCCAAAGGAAATAGGAAACTCAGTAGTACTCATCATAGAGCACACCATATCAAATAGGGTGCTAATGCTCCACCCCGATACACTGACGTGCTGTGGTGTATACGGAGGAGTAATGCTAAGAGAGAATCTCATTCTCCTTTAGAATAGTCCAGGAATTCCGTGCTCAAGTATTCTCCTCTTTGATCTCATCAAAGGACATAATACTTATACCTGTATTTTGGTTCTCTACTTCTAACTTATATTC
Organism: Agapanthus africanus; assembly: GCA_030015575.1. Lineage (NCBI taxonomy): Eukaryota > Viridiplantae > Streptophyta > Magnoliopsida > Asparagales > Amaryllidaceae > Agapanthus > Agapanthus africanus. The sequence goes on along the minus strand of CM057341.1, from coordinate 669,773,286 downwards.
TGTGAATATCTCAAAAGCTTCGGACTTATGTTTCAACAGGAACACATGTCTGAATCTTGAGAGATTATCAGAGAACGTAATGAAGTAAAAAGAACTGGTCTTGGCATGTGTAGACAGGGGACCTTCATACATCAGCATGTATCAATCCTAAGAGTTCACTAACTCTTTCTCTGTTTCTAATAAACAGAGTTGTGGTCATCTTATCTTTGTGACATGACCGGCAAGTTTCATAAGATGTAAATTCAAACTAATTTAAATATGCATCTATATGTAACTTCAGCTAGTCCGGTCGCATTGATATGACCTAGTCTACAATGCCACAAGAAGGATTCATTCATTTCTGAACTCTTCCTCTCGTGTGTGTTCTGTATACTAAGAACTGTAGTTTGATTTAGAACGTCAAAGCTTTTAGATAACGTGCCTGAACCGATCAACTCTTGATATAGGATATGTTCAAAACATTATCCAACAATACAAAATTATATCGTTTCTTTACTAATAAAGAGACTGATATGATGTTGTATATCAGGTTCGGTATCTAATAACATTCGTTCAGAATCAATGTATTCCGGTAATACAGGGTGACAGTGACCAACAGACTTGGCTGCAACACTTGCACCATTTCTATCTCATGAAACTTATTTACCCGTTCTCAGTTCTCTACCTTTCTGTAGCCCATGTAACATATTACATATACGGGATCCTGATCCGGTATCTCATACCCAGGACGTAAAGGATACTGAGAAACAGTTCTCTATAATGAACACACCCGAAGAAGATACATCAGCATGCACTTTCTTCGTTTGGGCGGCACGTGAAATCTGGTATTCCCCAATTTCCTGCTCTTTCTTATAACAATTATAAGTTGGAGCGGGACCAACGTTCCCCAGCTCAGTATAACAAGCGGGTTCGGTCAATATATCCGTTTTATTATCTTGATTAAGGCGTGATATGGTCGCTACCTGGAGAGAGAGAGAAGAAAACACTCAGCGTATGCTCTTGCAAGATTAGATTGGTTATCTAATATATCTAATCAGGATGTCTCCCACTGTTTTAATCAAATCTTCCTTCAAACCCTAAAAGGAAAGACTAGCCGGGATTAATTACACGCTACAAGTTCGCCAATCTTTCAGCCAGGCCAGTGTCAGTACTTTGAGGGAGGTCCCCCGTGCTTTCGCACGAACCTAATTAATGTAAACCTCGTTTTCCCAAAGGCGTAACCCCGTTAACACCTTTCTAGACACCTACTTGATCGGCTAATTGTAATGTGTAAAACTCTCTCAGGAGTAACTCTTACACGCAGCGGGTATCGGGATCCAACTATCTCATAGAAGGTATGCAATCTCATTGCAAATTTCAACATTTGAAATTCCCAATAATATTTTACCCCAAGCCTCCTATGACCTTGACAAAGGCCAACAAACCATAGGCTGCTAGTCAAGTTCAACCCGTCATTTCTTGATTGAAGTAAACCCATCCGCACGGCCCTTGACAAAGGCCAACAAGGTCGCACGACTACCCTAATCCAATCTGCATCATATGCATAAGCAGATAAGTACTATTCAGCTACCGCACACTACGCCTTGACAAAGGCCAACAAACGCAGCACGAATACTAAACAGTCCTTATCTGAAATGACGGAGGGCTACGACAGGTTTTTAAGAAAACCCTTTGCGTAATGAACTTGATATCGTCGTAGAATCGAATGATTTTAAATGGAATGTTTTTGAGGCTTTTCTAGTTTTGCTAAAGGGGTCACTCACGGTGAAGGGATCGTCGGCCCTTTCCTCATCGAATAAGGTGCAGGATATATCATATATACCACTGTGCAAAGCAGAAAATATAGAAGCGATCAAAATACAAACCGAGGGTTGTAGCATCTACCAGTTATTGCTAAAGGATTCACTCCCGGTGAAGGGATCTCGGTCCTTTCCTTATCGAATAAGGTGCAGGATGTTCTACAAGGAACACCGCGATGCAAAGCAAGAACTAGAGCTACCAGTTTTTAATTTAAACAAGTTTCTACAACATCTTAGGTTTCTTTTATTTCATTAATCTCATTAATGAAGTCCCATTTTATTATGCTTCCCAAGCATCTCTTTTGAAACGAAATCTGCAATATAACATATATCTCATATATATAAAATATAAACATTCGTCTCAAGCAGTAATATGATCTCATCACAGAACATTGCAGCAGAAGAAACATATATGAAATATTGGATATACTAGGACGTCCGTGTTTTAATACGAGCCTGTATAAAACACGGATTCCACGGTCGCGATGAATAGCCAAACCCACATCCCCAGACCCCTAATGAGAGCGGCAAGCAACACTGCCAATTCTAGGGTTAGGAGACCCGGTCTCGACTCCTCGAGATGGTCTCCCACTGGACCCTATAACCCGGTTACTTGTGCTCCCCGCCTTGGGTCTATCTAATGCGGAAAAGTAAATAATATACAACGGTGACATCTTCCGCAACCTGGAAGTGCCCCAATAAAAGAATATTACATACAAATGAATTTTTACATGAATGAAAAAGAAAAAACTCTCATCTCACATAAAACCCCCGGCTATTCAAAACGCGACGATCCAATATAACATATCACAGCAACACATAATATCTCATATCATCAACGTAAGCAAGTATGCGTATCCCGATTGTCGTTGATGTATAGCAACGAAGCCGGCGATACACCACATACTACGCTTACGGTCACAGAAAAGAAAGTGTAAAACTACAACAGTTGGAATCCACAACCTCCTTAGACATCGCATGCCTAACCAAATGAATTCCTTAGACATCGCATGCCTAGCAATTATAAACCCCGCATTTTAATCTCAATATCGAAAACTCTTTACAATATCAAGTCGAGCAATTCAACAAGATTCCCGACAACCTGATCGAATGCTCGTCGCAAACTTTAGTAGACGGCCGCACCCCCAGATGCCGTCGACGAAGTGCACTAAGGCGGAACACCGCTGCCGCGAGCACCCGGACGGATGCTTTCGGTGACGGGGTTCTCCTACAGTCACTTGGTCGGTGCTATGGGGCGTGGCTGTCTATTAAGTTTACCCGGCGAGTATCCGCGTACGCTACGTGATTGCGACGGACTTTTGATCATATCAAAATTCCATGGCAACCGATCATCTGAGACTGAAGTGCTAGATTTATAACATTCAAATTAATTATCCCATAACTACTTGTGGATTCCAAATATTGTATCACATTCCAGATAAATAGACAAAGTTAAACTTTCCGATCGAATCATCAAACACCCAAGATTTCCCAATATATCTCAACACTTGAAATCAGTTTAAAAACATCCATCACATGCCACAGTACCAATGGTCCAGCCGTAGAAGGGTCAAGCCAACGCCTCACATGTGGCACGCCGTACTGCCCCAAACCCTAAGGTTCAAAAGGCAGTTCAAGACGGTCACATAATCGAGTTAAGGTTTGTTGTCTTCTAGAGGGTCCACCGCGTTACTTGCATGACTTAGAACGTTCTTAAACACGAGAAAAAGTCCAACTTTTGAAAAAATTTCCGACAGGGGAAAAAGTGAGTTATTGATATCCGTTCGAACTTTTTAACAGTTTCTAAAAGTTATCCGGACAAAACACAAAAGACGCAGTTAAAGTTCCCGATCGAATCATCGAATCCCCAATACAACCCAGAAAATTCAACAGTTGAATAAATATTAAAAATTCCCAGAAAATACAGCACTAAAAGACAAGAATTACTGTGCAAATTTCAAATGGTGAAGTGACTAAAGTGCCGCGGAACCGCCGCACATGCCATGCTTGTGCCGCGGTTCCGCCGCGCTTTGGTGGAATCAGGCGCACGTGCTTCACAGTAACTCTTGTATTTCCCTGATGATTTTTTTGAGCATTTTTAATTTGGAAAAAATCACAGTTTTGAAAAATTTCCAGAAACTAGGGTATATCGGGTTTTCCGGGTTCGATCGGACTTTAAACTTCGTCTAGACTTCACCTAAAGCTCTAGCTTGGCTCTGATACCACTGTAGGGTTGCTATGCACGCGCACAAGGGTCTACGAGGTATGAACCATGCCCTATTAAAAAATTAGCCGTGCCGAACAACCTGAAGCTGGATCTTTAAACTAGAGATTAGGCGAAAACTAACATGCTAAACACTTTAACACTAAGTGAGAGGGATTACAACCTTTGTAGATCTGGTCCTTCACTTCATATGCTCCGTGTTGAGGTCCCTTCGCTGCGATCATCGTGCTCTGGACTCTCGAGAGGCTTCACGAAGAGAAAGGTGCAGTCTTGCTTCCGATCTTCGATACAAAGATGATCTACCTTGAAGTTTCATTAACACAAGCTAACACTCACTAAAATTGAGTGAACACTCTCATCTAAAGGGCAAGGGAAGATGAGGATGATGAAGTAGGATTTTTGCTCTCTTTATTTATCTTTTTCTCACATATTTTCATCACAAATATCAAAACAAGAAAGCTTTGCATGAAGAACTCAAGGAAGAAGAAGAATAGTGATCCATTTTCTTTTGTGATGAATAATGAAAGGATTAATATGATGAATAATGCAACCATGGTTGACTTAACCATTGTAGAGAATTAACCAAGGGCTAGGGTTTGGGTTGAGTTAAGAATGAGTCATTTGAAAATATCTTTTCCAAAACAAAAAAGAAAACCTTCTAGAATATACTAGAAGTCATTAACCCAAATCAAACCCTAATCTTGATTAATCTTTACTAAACATGTTGCATTAGTTATCATATTATGTTACAATATTATATATCACATATATAATATTTATCGTAACAAAATAAAATAATACAATTAACATATATCGCATATATATCAATGTATTAATCCGGTGAGAAAAAGAATCTTTTAGTGAGCTAATATTAGTTAACGTTATTTAATATATCATATATATTATTATACATTAAATTACCGAATCAACACTTGATCCGACAATCCGGCTATATCGCATATAACCGACTAATATTTATCCGTACCGATTCATCGAATCAACACTTGATCCGATGATCCGGTTGATATCAAATATCGCGAAAATAGAATACGGTATCTCATATCGTATTATCCTCGGTCCCGCACATATCACATATGTGCCCCTACTCCGTTTTGCCTGAGTCAAGAAATCTCTGTGTAGGACTCTAAAGAATCGTCAATACGCCGGCAGTAGGTGATGATCATATCAAACACCCACAAGCTGCAAGCGGTCAGCTAAACGTAACAGCCACCCAGGTATTGAGCGCTCAGAAGATCAACAAGCAAGCCTGTACCTTCTCCTGCGAATCCAATCAGTAACACTCCCCTACAGTTCGGTCCCGTCATCGGATATGTCGCATATCTCGCCTAGGGGTGGTAAACGTCAGACCCCAGTAGCTCGATAAGTCGTGTCGATATGAGGTCTATAACAGTTTGAGGAACTACTGATAACACTTACCAGTAAATCTCAGCAACCCTGGCCAGGGATTTTCGGTTATAGCCAATCGAACACAGCATAACATCAACTCCCTATACCGGGAGAGACGAATCCCCTCCTATCGCTCATTGCCTCCATGTGATTCGGGACTGTACCCAAAAGCCACCTTTTTGCACGCCCTCTTGGACGTGGTATGATGGAAATCAAAGCACGGTGGGAATCACACAAGACTCTATGACGATCTCGGGTCAACAGACTACTCTATACCAGTGTCACCGGAGAACTGCTATCTAACGTGAGGTATAATACCATCTGGGAGTTCTCGGCGAGTCCGTCCAGTGTACCCGGTCTCCACTGAGCACCCGTACACCATCCTTGATGTCAAACACCGATGGATATGGGATCATCCATCGCCCATCATATGGGTCAAGATGCATGTACGCTAGTCTACTCTGGTGCATCGATGCCCTGTCTCGATACACCCTCGACTAGGAACAATTATAGGATATACTCGTCGACTAACGTGGCCCCACTAGTATGATCTCATCATAGTCCCCGTAGTCGAGTACACATCCTAAGGGCTTTATCAACATGTAATATAGAGACAATCAGAGTACATGTTAAGATAAAGTACAACCAGATAGCATACTATCATGTCGAGCAAGAAAGTCCTCCCTATATATGTCACAGCATCCACTATAATATACATCGTATGTACAGTATTGGCATCTAGGGCATACATATAACTAACATGGTAACCGTCTCAACTTCAGGGAAATCAGTGTCCTTGACGAGAGCATCTCGATTCGCGTCAACCCGCAGGGAAATCAGTGTCTTTGCAGGAGTACCTCGACTCGTCTCAACCCCAGGGAAATCAATGTCCTTGGCAACCTCCTCAATTCAGGGAAACCAGTGTCCTTGACGAGAGCTTCTTGATTCGCGTCGACCCGCAGAGAAACCAGTGTCTTTGCAGGAGCACTTCGATTCGTTTCAACCTCGAGGAAACCAGTGTCCTCGGCAAAACTCCTCGATTCAGGGAAATCAGTGTCCTTGACGAGAACATCTTGATTCGCGTCGACCCGCAGAGAAGCCAGTGTCTTTGCAGAAGTACCTCGACTCGTCTCAACCCCAGGGAAATCAGTGTCCTTGGCAACCGTCTCAACTTCAGGGAAATCAGTGTCCTTGATGAGAGCATCTTGATTCGCGTCGACCCGCAGAGAAACCAGTGTCTTTGCAGGAACACTTCGATTCATTTCAACCTCGAGGAAACCAGTGTCCTTGGCAAAATACTTCGACTCAGGGAAACTAGCATCCTTGATGAGAGCTTCTTGATTCGCGTCGGCCCGCAGAGAAACCAGTGTCTTTGCAGGAGCACTTCGATTCGTTTCAACCCCAGGAAAATCAGTGTCTTTGGCAAATACCTCAATTCAGGGAAACTAGCGTCCTTGATGAGAGCTTTTTGATTTGCGTCGGCCCGCAGAGAAACCAGTGTCTTTGCAGGAATACCCCGATTCGTTTCAGCCCCAGGGAAATCGGTGTCCTTGGCAAATAACCCGACTCAGGGAAATTATTGTCCTTGATGAGAGCTGCTCGATTCGTCTCGACTCGTGAGGAAATTAGTGTCTTTGCGAGGACTTCCCGATTCGTCTCGACTTCCAAGATAAATCCTTAGGCAGCAGGGATTAAAAAACTAAGCACTGGGACCCTGCAAGTCGGTCTAAAACGGTCTCATGCATACTATCCACGGGTCTCACTCTCCAAAGTCGAATCTCGACAAGGAGGGAAACAACCGCTTATGAGTTCTCTCGACTCGTGTAGGGTTGCTATGCACGCGCACAAGGGTCTACGAGGCATCAACCATGCCCGATTAAAAATTTAGCCATGCCGAACAACCCGAATACGGATCTTTAAACTAGAGATTAGGCGAAAAGTAACATATTAACAACTTTAACACTAAGTGAGAGGGATTACAACCTTTGTAGATCCGGTCCTTCACTTCATATGCTCCGTGTTGTGGTCCCTTCGCTGCGATCATCGGGATCCGGACTCTCGAGAGGTTCCACGAAGAGAAAGATGCAACCTTTGCTTCCGATCTTCGATACTAAGATGATCTACCTTGAAGTTCCGTTAACAGAAGCTAACACTCATGAAATGATGTGAACACCCTCATCTAAATGGCAAGGGAAGATGAGGATGATGAAGTAGGATTTTTGCTCTCTTTATTTATCTTTTTCTCATATTTATTCATCACATTGAAAAAGGCTAGCAAGCTTTTTCATGAAGAGAATGAAGGAAGAAGATGAACAATAATAGAATTCCTTTTGTGATGAATAATGCAAAAGAGATAATGATGAATTATGCAACCATGGTTGACTTAACCATTGTAGAGAATTGATCAAGGGTTAGGGTTTGGGTTGAGTTAAGAATGAGTCATAACAAAATATCTTTCACAAAACAAAACTAAACCTTCTAGAATCATCTAGAAAGCATTAACCCAAATCAAACCCTAATCTTGTTTAATCTCTACTAAACATGTTGCATTATTTATCATATCATGTTACAATATTATATATCACATATATAATATTTATTGTAACCAAATAAAATAATACAATTAACATATATCGCATATATATCAATGTATTATCCGAGTGAGAAAAAGAATCTTTTAGTGAGCTAATATTAGTTAATGTCATTTAATATATCATATATATTATTATACATTAAATTATCGAATCAACACTTGATCCGACAATCCGGCTATTCGCATATAACCGACTAATATATATATCCATACCGATTCATCGAATCAACACTTGATCCGATGACCCGGCTGATATCAAATATCGCGAGAATATAATACAGTATCACATATCGCATTATCCTCGGTCCCGCACATATCACATATGTGCTCCTACTCCGTTTTGCCTGAGCCAAGAAACCTCTGTGTAGGACTCTAAAGAATCGTCAATACGCCGGCAGTAGGTGATGATCATATCAAACACCCACAAGCTGCAAGCGGTCAGCTAAACGTAACAGCTACCCAGGTATTGAGCGCTCAGAAGATCAACAAGCAAGCATGTACATTCTCCTGTGAATCCAAACAGTAACACTCCCGTACAGTCCGGTCTCGTCGTCTGATATGTCGCATATCTCGCCTAGGGGTGGTAAACGTCAGACCCCAGTAGCTTGATAAGTCATGTCGATATGAGATCTATAACAGTTCGAGAAACTACTGATAACACTTACCAGTAAATATCAGCAACCCTGACCAGGGATTTCCGGTTATAGCCAATCGAACACAGCACAACATCAACTCCCTATACCGGGAGAGACGAATCCCCTCCTATCGCTCATTACCTCCATGTGATTCGGGACTGTACCCAAAAGCCACCTTTTTGCACGCCCTCTTGGACGTGGTATGATGGAAATCAAAGCACAGTGGGAATCACACAAGACTCTATGACGCTCTCGGGTCAACAGACTACTCTGTACCAGTGTCACCGGAGAACTGCCATCTGACGTGAGGTATAATACCATCTGGGAGTTCTCGGCGAGTCCGTCCAGTGTACCCAGTCTCTACTGAGCACCCATACACCATCCTTGATGTTAAACACCGATGGATATGGGATCATCCATCGCCCATCATATGGATCAAGATGCGTATACGCTAGTCTACTCTGGTGTATCGATGCCCTGTCTCGATACACCCTCGACTAGGAACAGTTATAGGATGTACTCGTCGACTACCGTGGCCCTACTAGTATGATCTCATCATAGTCCCAGTAGTCGAGTACTTATCCTAAGGGCTTTATCAACATGTAACATAGAGACAATCAGAGTACATGTTAAGATAAAGTACAACCAGATAGCATACTATCATGTCGAGCAAGAAAGTCCTCCCTATATATGTCCTAGCATCCACTACAATATACATCGTATATACAGTAATGGCCTCTAGGGCATACATATAACTAACAACTCGTAAGAGGGAAAATTCTCTTATAAGATCCTTACGACTTATAAGAGAAATCGCACTTAGGAATTCTCACGATTCCAAAGGAGAAAATACACCTACGAGATCCTCTCGATCCGTAGGGAGAAAAGTCTTTATGAGACCCTCACGGCTCATAAAGTTGAAAAGTCTTAGGTGGCAGATCGTATCCATGTCTTCTAATCCATCACTACCTTATAAAGGATTCAAGATGAATTGTTATCTACCATCTATGGGCCACACTTGCCAAAGCTACATGCTACTGAAATGGAGAAGTTACTCACGAGCATATAAACTACTTCACGCCAGAGTAAAACATAAAGAAATAGAAGGGTGCGGCTCATGGAATTGAGAGTTTGGAACTATATCCCTTAAGAGTCGAGATTCGAGTCAATGATAAATGACGACGCTTGTGTCCGCTCGTTATCTTCTCAGATCAAGATTCTGAAAGTTATATACCAACCTGAAACTGGTCATACGCCATGCATTACTCTGCACCACTTCACCCATGTATATACTTACGTAGGCAAAGTAATGGGGGGCATTTGTTCCCGCCAAATTTCTGCACAAAAGAGCCCAAGGCATCAAATGGCAGCGATACGCTTAAGAAAATGTGAAGCTGTATTTTCCGGGCTGTATTTTGACAAAATCACAAATGAGAAACTGCTAAATTCTGAGGGTATTGAAAGTATCTCGAAAATTCCTTCGATTTGATATATTATGGGCCTCATAATTCATCCGGGATCAAAAGTTATGAGCAAATGTCTATGCACATGTGATCTAAGAAAGAAGATGCGAACCAGTATTTTTCGAGCTGTATTTTAACAAACTCCGGAATGAGAAACAGCTAAATTCTGATGATATTGAAAGAATCTCGAAAAAACCTTCGATTTGATATATTATGGGCCTCATAATTCATCCGGGATCAAAAGTTATGAGCAAATGTCTATACACATGTGATCTAAGGAAGAAGATGCGAACCAGTATTTTCCGAGCTGTATTTTGACAAACTCCGGAATGAGAAACGGCTAAATTCTGATGGTATTGAAAGTATCTCGAAAAGACCTTCGGTTTGATATATTATGAGCCTCATAATTCATCCGAGATCAAAAGTTATGAGCAAATGTGTTATGCACGTGTAATCTAAAGTAATGCTCTACTACATGGGGAATGCATTTTTTAGTCCCACATCGGGAAAAGGAGAGATGACTTCTCTACCACTCCCATATAAATAAGAGGGGATACCTCTTAGAAAGGGTGGAGTTCAATCCTCAAAGGATTCAATACTCAAAGGAGCTTAGTTCTCCAAGATAGGAGCATGCTCCACCCCATAATACGCATATGCACAAGCGCCATGTGCGCTACGTGCAACGCACGTATGCCCGCCATGTGGCACCACGTGCAACGCACGTGCGCACCACATGAGAACATTTAATAATATTAAAAGGAGCCTAGTTCTCCATATATAGAAGCCTTGCTTCTCCTCATAATGCGTATGTGCGCTACGTGCAACGCACGTGTGCTCGCCACGTGCGCACCATGTGCAACGCACGTGCGCACCACATGAGAACATTTAATAATATTAAAAGGAGCCTAGTTCTCCATATATAGAAGCCCTGCTTCTCCTCATAATGCGCATGTGCTCTACGTGCAACGCACTTGTGCTTGCCACGCGCGCACCACGTGCAACGCACGTACGCACCACATGAGAACATTTAATAATATTAAAAGGAGCCTAGTTCTCCATATATAGAAGCCATGCTTCTCATAATGCGCATGTGCGCTACGTGCAACGCACGTGTGCCTGCCACGCGCGCACCAGTGCAACGCACATGCGCACCACATGAGAATATTTAATAATATTAAAAGGAGCCTAGTTCTCCATATATAGAAGCCCTGCTTCTCCTCATAATGCGCATGTGCGCCACGTGCAACGCACGTATGCCCGCCACGCGCGCACCACGTGCAACGCACGGGCGCACCACATGAGAATATTCAATTAAAAGGAGACTCGTTCTCCATAAGAGCTTGCTCCCCCCATACTTCCCCCATAATACGCATATGCGCAAGCTCCATGTGCGCTGCGTGCAAATATGAGCGCCCAACATGTGCGACGCACGTGCGCCCAACACGTGCGACGCACGTGCGCGAACGCAAAGAAGCATTTTTCAGCAGCGAGAAGCTTAAGCCCCAGCCTGTTCTTCCCCCCTAATGAGTGAGACATGGTTCAAATGGTACATCCCTCCACACCTTTGATATATGGCACTGTAATCTCTCAGTGTCGTCGGAGAGGTGGTGGGTCCCAACGACCAATGATCCTTCTTTCTAAAATAAAAAAAGAAGAAGAAGAGAGAACATTGACAGAGAAACAGAGAAAGAATTCAGAGAACTCCTAAAAAGAAAGTTTGAGAAGAAATCAGAAAGAAAAGAAGGTAAACCTTTGAAAAGAAGAATTTCTTCTGAAAAGATCAATGATCTAAGAACAAGATCAATATCTTAAAATAAAAAGAAAAGATCAAATAATAAGAATAAAATAAGAAGTAATATACTTCTTTATTAGATCATTTGATCTACACAAAGGCATTGCCTTTTGATGAACCACTGGTTCTGGAATCTTAAAAAGATTCTTTTCTTGAATCCAAAATTGGATCAAGATATTAAAACGGTGCCTTGCACTTGTAAATCTGTACTATTGCGCTCTTGGGTTGGCGCAAGCCACCCGAAAGCGCCACGTGTCGGCTCCAGAACAACTTGCGCTATGCGCTTTTAAAATAGAGCATTGCTCTCTGAAATTGGTGCAACTCACCAGAGCGCGCCACGTGTCAGCAGCGCAGCGCACTGGCGCAGCGCACTGCGCTAACTGCGCTTGCGCTCACCAGAGCGTGACACGTGTCACCTCCACATGCGCTTGCGCTCATTAATTAGCGCAAAGCGCCTGACAGGCCACATGACCACTGTCAGATAATTAATGCACTGCATTATTGAAAAGAAGGGCCGAGCCCAATTAAAAAGGCCTAACAGGCCTAATAAAATGCCATGCATTATTTTAAAAAGGGTAGAGCCCAAACAAAGGTCTGTCAGACCAAAACAGATGCTCTGCATCATTTATAAAGGGACAGAGCCCAAATCAAAAAGGCCTAGCAGGCCAGAATAAAATGCAGTGAATTATTAAACAGGGGCAAAGCCCTAGCACAGGCCTAATAGGCCAAAGATAAATAAAAACGTTGAATATTCTCAACTGGACTTAGCCCAATCATGGCCGTAAGTCCTCAAATTAAATTGACTGAGCATGACTGCTCTCCTAAATCAATTTACATCCAGTTCAAGGGTACATCTCCGAACTCCTCTGACACCTATCGTTGTAATCCTTCAACGACGTCAAAGAGGTGACGGGTCCCGACAACCACACATCGATACGGACTGCGGGGTCCTTAAACTCGTGGACCGAAACGTCCTTAAACTAATATTCATCCCAAAATGGGAACGTTGGACCGAAATGTCCTTAAACTAATGCTCGTCCCCAAATGGGAATGTTGGACCACCATGTCCCTAAACTGGAAATGGACCGTTATGTCCCTAAACTGGAGCAATAGAGCCAATTGCTCTCTTGTCGGATCCAAACGATCCCGTTAAGTTGATCTTAGTCTGGAGATTAGGCTAACGTATCTTTAACAAAAGTTTAAGTTGATCTTAGCTTTAAATATGGCTAACGTATCCTTAAACCAAAACCCCAAACCCAAATCTAAGAAAATACGGATTTGGACTAATCCACATCCTACGGGCAACGACATAAATTAGTCTCCGTATACAATCCACGGACAACCACAAACAAAACAAACACACACGACACGAAGTGAAATTCTGGAGAAGGAGAAAGTTGTTACCCGCGATGCGGTAGCGTAATTAACTGCAAAGGCTTGCGCCTGCAGGGAAGAACGTCCCCACAATCAAAAACCACTCAAACGAGGGGGAATCTGACGAAGTCTGCTACATCGGCCGCATCCGTCTAAACCTCCGATACACGGTGCCATAAATCAACTTGGCATCTTCGGAGAGGTGGACGGATAAAACCAAATAGTATCTGTCCCGAATCTCAGGCAAGACGCCCCTGTCTTGGCCGTCTTTCGGAAGGGAACAGTCTTTCTCATATTGTACGTGGATGACATACTCTTGATAGGAAATGATGTTCCTATGCTGCATTCGGTCAAGCTCTTCTTATCACAAAGATTCTCAATAATAGATCTAGGCGATGCCTCCTACATCTTGGGGATTAAGATCTATAGAGATAGATCTAATCGGATACTAGGATTGTCCCAATCCAGGAACATTGACACCATACTAAAGAGGTTTAGTATGGAAGCATCCAAGCGTGGGAATTTACCCACGATCACAGGACTCACTCTCTCCAAAGAGATGTCTCCCAAGACTGATTTGGAGAGAGCTCGCATGCAAGGGATGTTGGAGATAGTGCCCTCAGAGTCAATTATTGGATCACAGGCACGTGATTGCAATGATTGAGGGAGGACCTATACCGGTAGGACAGTCTTACTCAAGATGATAGTATGCTATCTGGTTTATCTTTATCATCGTGTACTGCTTTAGGTGACCTTACGAGTCGCTATTACACGTTGATAAAGCCCTTAGGATTCTTGCTTGACTGCCAGCAGTATGAGGGCGATCATATACGTGGGAGCTGGGGTCTATAAGCACATCCTTAAAAGGTCCCTAGTCGTGGGAGTTTCGAGACAGGGCATCGATACTCCAGAGTAGACTAGTGTATACAGTAGAGACCCCGACGAGGGGCGGTGGCCGGTCTCACAAGCCACTGGTGTCAGTTGGATCACCTAAGATGTATACAGGTGCTCATTGGGTTATGAGTACACCGGACAGGACTCGCCGGGAACATGCTAGTTGGTATTATACCAAACGTCAGATAGCAGTTCCCTGGTGACATGTGTACAGGTTCATCGACCTGAGATCGTCATTTGTCTCGTGTGAGTTCCCACTGTACTTTGATTACTACCCTACCACGCTCAAAGGAGACGTGCAAACAGGTTTTAGTTGGGTACAGTCCCGAGCCACATGGAGGCAGTGAGCGGATCTGCAGGGGTTCGTCTCTCCCGGTATTGGGGGTGAGGTCACGCTGTATCTAGGAGAGCCATTACACGAAGTCCTTGGCCAAGGCAGGAGATTTACTGGTAGGTATTCCAGTAGTATCTCAGGGTGTTCTGGGCTACACTCCGACACGACTTGTACCGGTTTTGGGGGTCTGACTTTTACCAACCCCCTAGGCCCGCCATGCGATGCTCATAGACGAACGAACCGAACTGTACGGATATTGTCACTGACAGGCTCAGTCGGGTGTCAGGATGAGTTCGCTCATCGACGTCCCTTTTGGTCAATACCTGGTAGCCCATCACGTATGGCTAGTACCTCTGACGTGCTAGTAGTTAAATCCACAGCCAAGGGATTGACGAGTCTTTAGAGTCCCCCACGGACCGTTTCTCAAGTTTCGGGCGACACGCTGTAGAGGCCGTATGGAGATATGGCAGGGTTCGATCATATACGTGCGGTATTGCACGGATCATGATCGGACGGACAATACTAGCGGGCTTTGGTTTAAGCCGGATCCTAGTATAGTACAGTGTAGATTTTGTCTCATTGCATTTGTATTCGGTAGGAATACAAATGCGGGTATGTATATACAGTCGCGGGGTTTTCCTGTAATTTATTACGGGATCAGTTTTCTGAAGTTGCCAGTTTGCATTCCGGTTTCAGCCATTTTCCTTTGTTTCTTTCTTTGGCTGAATTTTGGTGGAGGAGGGCTTATTTGTAAATGTGCAAATTAGCATTGTGGAGGGTGGTCTTTGCATATTGTTGCTTCATGATGGTTGCACCATCATTTGACTTCTTTACTTCATGATTGCTTGACTTTTGGAGTTATGATGGTTGATGGAGTGTTGGACTTTGTTTGTGATCATCTCTTCTCATCATCACTCTTTTCTCTCTCTTGCATTATTTTTGCTCACTCTCTCCCATCATTCTAGTAAGGGGCCGGCCATTAGAGGGAGAGGCTGTCCAATTTTTGGGGAGGGGAAAAATGTTGGTCTCATTTTTGTTTTGCAACAAAAATTCTAGTTCATCTCCATAGTTCATTCCTCCATTCTAAAAGCAACTTCTTACACCCCCCATGAGACATAGAGTTCAACACTATTCTACAGCAATTCTTAGACACGTCGACTCGCCAACTTTGTGCCCGAGTTGCCTCAGTCCAGAGATGGGAGCCCGTAAAAGAACCCGGCGATGTGGTGTCCTTCCGACGAGGAGATGAAGACCGGAGATTCCGCGGGGAGATCGGGACGACGACGAGAAGACTGAAGGACACGGATCGCTCGGTATATCTCTCTACCCCTTCTCTAGTTAGCTAGGAGTAGGTTAATGGCCCGATCCGGGTTTTATAGTGCGCGGTGGTGCAGGTTTACAAGTTTTGTAAAAGTATCGTTTCTGCATTTTGGCCTCGTTCAGACGGCCGGGGCGCCGCCGTGCACCTACACTGGTATCAGAGTCACGCCATTAACCTAGTCTAGCTTGCTCTAACATGTTTACAAGTTCGATCGATCAGATTTTCTAAAAACCGCGTTTTTCATCCATCAGTTTTCTGTCGAATTTTTTTTGGCTCGAAATTTTTTTCAGTACATTGCAGAAATACGTGCAGGGAATTCTAAGCATTCTGTGAAAATTTGGTCGCGGGAAGTCACTTTTCCACTACGGAACCGCGGCCAAACCCACGCATTGGCCGCGGTTCTGCCGCTACTTTGACTGTTCATTGCATCAAATTTTTACAGTGGGCTTCTGAGTTGAAAATGGGGTTTTTGGAATATTCTTCTTGGGCCCAGATTTTCTTTGAGTGCTACAGTAGTGCTTGGGGCCCACTTCGGTAAATTTGATCGATCGAAAATTTTAAATATGTTAGTTCACAGTATTTACATTATATCTGCGACCGTGAATGTCATTTGATCGGTAAATCCAGTCTAATTGCTATAGCCCTTTTAGACGGATTTGCGAACGTGATATTCACGTTGATGTTCTGTGTTGTGCTGTGATGTTGCGGATTTGTCATGGGGATAACCTGGATGCAATGTTAGTACAGTTTGGTTGTATATGTACATTTGATATTGCGGGGCGAGCGTCCGACATGTGGACTGCCGTCACTGCCTGTTTGTATATTATTCTTTTGGGGCACGACCGGGCTGAGGTGATGTACCTGTTGTATATTTTACTTTCTGTACTAGGATTACCCCGCGGAGGGGTGCACGGGTAGCCGGGTTCTAAATGGTAATGGGCCCGCATCTCATGGCGTTGAGACGGAGGGGGCTTCACTCTAGAATTGGCGGGCTATTCGCCGCACTCGTAGGGGGTACATGTTGACCCAAGGAGGGGTGCTCAAGTTACCGGATTCCGTGAAGTGTTGGGTGGTCCATTCACGTTGCTGAAGGGGGTTGCCTCGCTTCAGGTTTTTGCGGGTAACTTGCCGCGTCCATAGGGGTCTAGGATTTCATTGCACAGGCTATCCACACGACCAGGGGAACGTCGGGTTTCAGTAGCGGCTCTATGAAACCCGGGGATCCCAGAAATCTGTATTGTTCTGTGATGCTTATTACATTTCTGTGATGTTGCATTTTATCACGCCTTGAGCGAATATTATATATTGATATATATACTAGTAAATGTTGTATATGTTTTGCATCCGCGCTAGTCCAGTCCCTGCTCTGTCGTTAGTTAAGTAACCTAACGGTTGATAATGGGACCCAGTGGCGAATGCGGATGGCATATACGTACATCATTATTTTCGTTCTTTATTAGCGTGATCAATTGATGGGACTGCGTTGATTCGGATCAACGCAAGCTAAACAAACCTATTCTGATGTTGTTGGAACATTTTTCAAAAAGCTGTTATTGCAAGGACGTTTTCTTTTGTTTTGCATAGTGGTATTCAGTTGGAATATCCTGCACCTCAGTCGACGAGGCAAGGTCCGAGATCCCTTCACCGGGAGTGACCCCTTGGACTGAAGTTTGCGTCAGGGCAATAACTTCACTATAGCCGATTGCCTTTGCTTTGCATCGTGGTATTCAGTTGGAATATCCTGCACCTCATTCTACGGGGAAAGAGCCGAGATCCCTTCACCGGGAGTGACCTCTTTAGCAAAGGTTTTCGTCACTATATTTTTATAAAAAGCTATCCGGTTCCTTCAACGATATCAAGTTCATTACGTTAAAGGTTTTTCGCCAAAAACCATTTGTAGCCCTCCATCATTTCAGACGGGTAGCACGTAGTATTCATGCTATGTTTGTTGACCTTTGTCAAGGCATAGTGAATGGTAGCTGCTTGTTACCTTTCTGCTGCATAGATAGATGCGTTGGTTTGGGACAGTCGTATAGCCTTGTTGACCTTCGTCAAGGGCTTGTACGGGTGGGTTCAAATTAACCTGGACAATGACGGGTAGAACTTGACATGTGACTTATGATTTGTTGACCTTCGTCAAGGTCATAAGAGCATGGGGTAAAAATCACATCGGGGGTTTCTAAAGAAACTGAAACTTGCCAGATATGCGCATACCTTCTGGAGTGTGATAACGTGAGCGGATTCCGTCACGTTATCATGCGATGATAGTTGGATCCCGATTCCCACTAATGAGTTGGTTTACTCCTCGGGTGATCCCGACTAATTCTTCTTTCAGGTTTGGAGGAGAATTTGACGGTATAGTGGGAGGTTTCCTGATTAGATAAATTGATAACCATTCTGATCTAGGTTAGAGTGCACGCTGAGTGTTTCTTTTCTCTCTCTCTTTGGCAGGGACCATGACCCGACCCTAGACTATGACTCAGTGACCAAGTTGACCGAACCTTCTTAAACACTGGCTTTTGGATTTGTCAGAGTTGCAAACCTCATTGTCACTCCTACTTTTACCCTTTTCTCCAGGACACCCCGTATTACTACGAACGTCCACTTCCATTGGATAAAACCATCGTATGGTTATATACGAACTCGAAAGAATTTATTTGAGGATGGTTTCTGGTTCTAGAGAAAACGAATAGGACTATTCAGTTGTCTTTTTCTTTTACCTTCTCTCAGGTTGCGAGTACTCCTTGGTTTAGGAGATAGTACACCTATTACGCAAATTAGATAGTCTTCTTCCAAACCTTAGGCTGGTGCCGAACGGTGGGGAATGAAGAAAATCAATTAGCATAACGATGGTGTACAGGAGGTATTAAGTAAAGACATATCAAGGGATTAGTAAGAGGGCAAACTAAATTGCGACTGCTTTTCACGACCAAACCAAGTATTTCTTCGCCAATCCTAAATCACCTTTGTATTTCTCCAGAACACTCCGTATCACTACGAAGATCCACAGTTTATTGGATACTCCATCGTATGGTTATATACGAACTTGAAAGGAACTTGTTCCAGTTCGGGGATAAACTCTGGTTCAGGAGAAATAGGAATAAGGTTTATTCAGGTGTCTTTTATCTTTACCTTCTCTCGTGTTCCGAGTGCTCCTAGGATTAGGACAGTACACCCATTATACTTATTGGATAGTCTTCTTCCAAACCATAAGCTGGTGCCGAACGGTAGGGAAGGAAGGAAACCATTTGGCCTAAAGGGGTGTACAGAAGGTAACGACTAAAGACATATGAAGGGATGTGGAGAGATGGCATAGAAATATACGGTTACAGTTATGAATTTGATAATGGAAGAGGCATTACTAGGAATACCAGGATACCCCATCGAAACATTTCAATATTTCAGTTTCACTGTGTATTGTTAAAAGAAAACTGATTTCCCATTTAGACACTTGCTCCAGGGTATGCATTTACGAGGTTTGATTCTCACATCTGTATGGTTTTACAGATGATGAGTGGGAGCAAGTTATTGGGAATTAGGTGATCATCCTCATTATATCAGAATTCGTTGTAATTGGTGATATTTGAGGAAATCGCCTGGGTTGTTTGCCGGACGACAAATATTTGGTTTTGAATATCCACTGTTATGCACCAATTTCAAATTGATATATCTGTATGTCTATTTTCATAGAGTGAGATATACCTTTTTGAAATTATGTATATGACATTTACCTATATCAGTGGATGGTTAGGTAAGGAGCATTAAACAGCGGTGTAATTCTTCTTAACCATAAGTACAGTTTTCAATCTACGACACACAGGGATTGAGTTATTAGACTCAAGGGACTTATACAGAGTATTGTATGTTGTCCAGTGTCCATCAGGACAGAGGGGTTGGTACTCGTACTATATTCTGTTTACTTATGACTTCTCTAGTTCTTAGACATGTGTTTCGTAGAAACACAAGGTCCAAGTTTTGAGAAGTTATAGGTATATGAATAAAGTAGAGAACCAGGTATTGCAAGTATCGGGATTCTTCAAGGTGATCGAAGATGTAGATACTTGTGTATGGTATTCAGTTGATAGTGATGATTAAGAGAACTTGTTTCTCTTTCAGGTTACTCATAATTGGAAGCATTCCTAAGTTGAGTAACGCTGATCGGCCTCTCTCCATTTAGTTGACATGCACTGGAGACAGCTGCATGATTTGAATCTGGTTCAATTAAATCAGTGCCTCTGTTTCTGTATTGGATATAGAACAGTTCATATCTTAACGATGTTAAGGTACGGGGAGTCGTCCGGCTTATGCTTAAAACCCGACTCTGGATAACTCAAGGCACGTTTCTGTAATAGCTATTTGTGGGTTGACCCAGGCTATGACGAGGGTTGACTTTCTACCATCTGGAAGATCAATAGTGATATTGTTCTTGACTCGCCACAGTTTTAATAAAAATGGATTTTTTCAGAATACAGTAGTGGGAGTATAGTAGAACTGGAAGTGATTCCAGAACCGCAAACGATTACTGAAAATTTGATAAAAACCTCAAGATTCAATCTGGTTTGACATTCCATTAGCCACTCCACAGATAAGGTGGGTAACCTCAGGCACCCGAGAGGTACTCCGGTAGCCTCAAGGACGGTGGCAGGGAGGTTCTTGTTTACCCAGACTTGCCATTGTTGTTGTTCCAGACTATGAGACCCGGCAGGAGGATGAGTATAGCGTCGTTCTGAACTGGCTTTAGAAGTGCACGTGTATATGACTCTGCCAGAGGGTTGTCGTAGTCAGTGGGAGCAGCGGAAGCATTGGTGGACAACAGGCTTATGTCTATTTATGGACTAAAGCAAATATAGCGGAGATAGATCATCTATTTCTGATGTGACAATCATAGGTTTGACTTCATCAGAATAGGGGATGGATCTGTTAAGAAGGTAGTAGGGTGTAATGTCCTGGTATTTGGATGACATACATAGAGTAGGAAGTGATATTCCTATACTACGATCGGTTATACTTTGGTTGTCACACAGTGGTTTCTCCACTGAGGAATTGGGTATTATATCAGACATTCTGGTTACTAGATCTATGGTTTTAGATCTAAATTTAGGAAGTGTCCCAATCAGGGTACTTAGACAGCATTCTAAAGGTATTTTAGAATGGACGGCTCCAGGCACGGTAGTGTACCTGCAGGTGATATAGGGTTGCTAGGCACGCGGACAATGGTCTACGACGCATCAACCATGCCCGATTAAAAATTTAGCCGTGCCGAACAACCCGAATACGGATCTTTAAACTAGAGATTAGGCGAAAACTAGCATGTTAACAACTTTAACACTAAGTGAGAGGGATTACAACCTTTGTAGATCCGGTCCTTCACTTCATATGCTCCGTGTTGTGGTCCCTTCGCTGCGATCATCGGGATCCGGACTCTCGAGAGGTTCCACGAAGAGAAAGATGCAACCTTTGCTTCCGATCTTCGATACTAAGATGATCTACCTTGAAGTTCCGTTAACACAAGCTAACACTCATGAAATGATGTGAACACCCTCATCTAAATGGCAAGGGAAGATGAGGATGATGAAGTAGGATTTTTGCTCTCTTTATTTATCTTTTTCTTATATTTATTCATCACTTTGGAAAAATCAAGCAAGCTTGTTCATGAAAGAATGAAGGAAGAAGAAGAATAGTGATCCATTTCCTTTTGTGATGAATAAGAAAGGATTAATATGAAGAATAATGCAACCATGGTTGACTTAACCATTATAGAGAATTGACTAGGGTTAGGGTTTGGGTTGGGTTAAAGCATGAATCACTTGTAAATATCTTTATCATGACAAAAAGAAAACCTTCTAGAAACATCTAGAAAGCTTAACCCTAATCCAAACCCAAATCATGTTTAAACTCCACAAAACAAGTTGCATTAGTTATCATATCATGTTACAATATTATATATCACATATATAATATTTATCGTAATAAAATAAAATTATACATTTAACATATATCGCATATATATCAATGTATTACCCGAGTGAGAAAAAGAATCTTTTAGTGAGCAAATATTAGTTAATGCAATTTAATATATCATATATATTATTATACATTAAATCATCGAATCAACACTTGATCCGACAATCCGGCTATATCGCATATAACCGGCTAATATTTATCCGTACCGATTCATCGAATCAACACTTGATCCGATGACCCGGCTGATATCAAATATCGCGAGAATAGAATACGGTATCACATATCGCATTATCCTCGGTCCCGCACATATCACATATGTGCCCCTACTCCGTTTTGCCTGAGTCAAGAAACCTCTGTGTAGGACTCTAAAGAATCGTCAATACGCCGGCAGTAGGTGATGATCATATCAAACACCCACAAGCTGCAAGCGGTCAGCTAAACGTAACAGCTACCCAGGTATTGAGCGCTCAGAAGATCAACAAGCAAGCCTGTACATTCTCCTGTGAATCCAAACAGTAACACTCCCGTACAGTCCGGTCTCGTCGTCTGATATGTTGCATATCTCGCCTAGGGGTGGTAAACGTCAGACCCCAGTAGCTCGATAAGTCATGTCGATATGAGGTCTATAACAGTTCGAGAAACTACTGATAACACTTACCAGTAAATCTCAGCAACCCTGGCCAGGGATTTCCGGTTATAGCCAATCGAACACAGCACAACATCAACTCCCTATACCGGGAGAGACGAATCCCCTCCTATCGCTCATTGCCTCCATGTGATTCGGGACTGTACCCAAAAGCCACCTTTTTGCACGCCCTCTTGGACGTGGTATGATGGAAATCAAAGCACAGTGGGAACCACACAAGACTCTATGACGATCTCGGGTCAACAGACTACTCTGTACCAGTGTCACCGGAGAACTGCCACCTGACGTATGGTATAATACCATCTGGGAGTTCTCGGCGAGTCCGTCCAGTGTACCCAGTCTCCACTGAGCACCCGTACACCATCCTTGATGTCAAACACCGATGGATATGGGATCATCCATCGCCCATCATACGGGTCAAGATGCGTATACGCTAGTCTACTCTGGTGCATCGATGCCCTGTCTCGATACACCCTCGACTAGGAACAGTTATAGGATGTACTCGTCGACTACCGTGGCCCCACTAGTATGATCTCATCATAGTCCCAGTAGTCGAGTACACATCCTAAGGGCTTTATCAACATGTAATATAGAGACAATCAGAATACATGTTAAGATAAAGTACAACCAGATAACATACTATCATGTCGACCAAGAAAGTCCTCCCTATATATGTCCTAGCATCCACTGCAATATACATCGTATGTACAGTAATGGCCTCTAGGGAATACATATAACTAACAATCTCCCACTTGCACTAGGGCCAACTGTTATGGTATCGCATACCCAACAATTAGCTGCGGTTGAAGTATCTCATACCCAACCATCCCATAAAAGTCTCTACTGGGAAAAAGGCCTTTGTGAGTGGATCCGCGCTGTTGTCCTCTGTGTCTATTCTCCTAACATCGATCTCCCTGGAGATCAACCATCTCCATGATCAGGTGATACTGCCTAAGAATTATATCTGGATTTCTGATGGGACGGTAGTTCATTGGCTGAAGCCACAACTCCATTGTCACACAATGGTAGGAACGAAGTTCATCTTATGAAATTATAAATATCCAGACTGCCTCTTTTGGTAGCATCCTTGGTAACGATGTATCTTGCCTTTAATCATCTAGTATGTCACGGTATCTAGCTTGGAACTCTTCCAACATACCGTCCCTCCACTGAGGGTAAAGACAATGCCTACGACTGACATTCAGTCGTCCTTATCACCCTGGAACCTTTCCAGTGATTCTCCTCAGGATCGATTCATACCATCTCACTACAACTAGTGAGTATCCTAACATCCAATTAGATCTATCTCATGGATCCAAAAAAAACCCAGGATTTAGGAGGTATCACTTTGATCATATATGGAGAATCCTTGTGATAAGAGGAGATTGACCGAACGTAGCATAGGAAACTCCTTCCCTATTAAGAGTATGTCATCCACGTACTCTACGAGGATCACCACCATACTTTCTACTACCTTTTTTGTATATACAAGGTTCATCTACCATTTTGATGAAGTCAAACTCTTTGACTACCACATCAAAACAGATGTTCCAACTCCGCGATGCCTGTTTTATCATATAAAACATCTTGCACACGTTTCCGCTGCTCCCACTGTCTACGAAGCCCTCTGGCTGTGTACTTATAGACGTTCTCTTCTAAAACATCATTTAGAAAAGTAGTCATGACACCCAACCACCAGATATCGTAGTCATGGTATGTAGCCGTGGGAAGTAGGATCTGGATGGACTTAAGCATAGCTTTGAAAGTCTCAACTTTTCCATGTACACCAAGTAATCTTCTCAAGATATACTCGCTCCTGATAGGGATTTAACCCTTCAGATAAAGCAACCAAAGACCATACTTTGTTGGTGTATAAGGATTCCATCTCAGATCGATAAGCATCCAGCCATTCTTATAGATTCCCACTCCTGATGGCCAGCTCGAAACTAGTTGGGTCATCATCTCATGATGCAATCCTCGCTCCCACTGTCATAGAGAAACCGAAGTATCTCTCAGGTGGGTGAGGAACCCTACTAGATCGGCGGAGAGGCTGAGGTTCGTTGGAAACTATTGAATCCTTTGGTTCTACCAAATCATCAGTTGCAGTTTGTATAGCTGGAACCCTTCCAGTTCTACATAACAGAACTTGCCTCGAGCTTGTCCGGATTTTGCTTTTAGACATAGGCCGGACAACCCAAATCTTAACCAACTTAAGATATGGGCTCTTCCCTTTCCATATCACATATGAAGTGATAGGCAACTGATTTGATTTGAACCCTATTCAATAGGTATGCAGCTTCTTAAGTGCATAACTCCCAAAAGAAAATAGGAAACTCAGCAGTACTCATCATAGAGCACACCATATCATATAGGGTGTGATTGCTCCGCCCCGATACACCGACGTGCTGTGGTGTATACGAAGGAGTAATGCTGAGAGAGAATCTCATTCTCCTTTAGAATAGTCCAGGAATTCTGTGCTCAAGTATTCTCCTCCTTGATCTCATCAAAAGACATAATACTTATACCCGTATTTTGGTTCTCTACTTCTAATTTATATTCTGTGAATATCTCAAAAGGTTCGGACACCTGTGTTTCAACAGAAACATATGTTTGAATCTTGAGAGATTATCAGAGAATGTAATGAAGTAGAAAGAACCGGTCTTGGCATGTGTAGACAGGGGACCTTCATACATCAGCATGTATCAATCCCAAGAGTTCACTAACTCTTTCTCTGTTTCCAATAAACAGAGCTGTGGTCATCTTATCTTTATGACATGACCGGCAAGTTTCATAGGATGTAAATTCAAACTAATTTAAATATGCATCTATATGTAACTTCAGCCAGTCTGGTCGCATTGATATGACCTAGTCTACAATACCTCAAGAAGGATTCGTTCATATCTGAACTCTTCCTCTTGTGTGTGTTCCGTATACTAAGAACTGTAGTTTGATTTAGAACGACAATGCTTTTAGATAACGTGCCTGAACCGATCAACTCTTGATATAGGAAATGTTCAAAACATTATCCAACAATACAAAATTATATCCTTTCTTTACTAATAAAGAGACTGGTATGATTTTGTATATCAGGTTCGGTATCTAATAACATTTGTTCAGAATCAATGTATTCTGGTAATACAAGGTGACAGTGACCAACAGACTTGGCTGCAACACTTGCACCGTTTTCTGTCTCATGAAACTTATCACCCGTTCTCAGTTCTCTACCTATCTGTAGCCCATGTAACAGATTACATATATGGGATCCTGATCCGGTATCACATACCCAGGACGTAAAGGATACTGAGAAACAGTTCTGTGTAATGAACACACCCGAAGATGATGCATCAACATGCACTTTCTTCGTTTTGGGCGGCACGGGAAATCTGGTATTCCCCAATTTCTTGCTCTGTCTTATAACAATTATAAGTTGGAGCGGGACCAACGTTCCCCAGCTTAGTATAACAAGCGGGTTCGGTCAATATATCCGTTTTATTATCTTGATTAAGGCGTGATATAGTCGCTACCTGGAGAGAGAGAGAAGAAAACACCCAGCGTATGCTCTTGCAAGATTAGATTGGTTATCTAATATATCTAATCAGGATGTCTCCCACTGTTTTAATCAAATCTTCCTTCAAACCCTAAAAGGAAAGACTAGCCGGGATTAATTACACGCTACAAGTTCGCCAATCTTTCAGCCAGGCCAGTGTCGGTACTTTGAGGGAGGTCCCCCGTGCTTTCGCACGAACCTAATTAAAGTAAACCTCGTTTTCCCAGAGGCGTAACCCCGTTAACACCTTTCTAGACACCTACTTGATCGGCTAATTGTAATGTGTAAAACTCTCCCAGGAGTAACTCTTACTCTCAGAGGGTATCGGGATCCAACTATCTCATAGAAGGTATGCAATCTCATTGCAAATTTCAACACTTGAAATTCCCAATAATATTTTACCCCTAGCGTCCTATGATCTTGACAAAGGCCAACAAACCATAGGCTGCTAGTCAAGTTCAACCCGTCATTTCTTGATTGAATTAAACCCACCCGCACGGCCCTTGACAATGGCCAACAAGGTCGCACGACTACCCTAATACAATCTGCATCATATGCATAAGCAGATAAGTACTATTCAGCTACCGCACACTACGCCTTGACAAAGGCCAACAAACGCAGCATGAATACTAAACAGTCCTTATCTGAAATGACGGAGGGCTACGACAGGTTTTTATGAAAACCCTTTGCGTAATGAACTTGATATCGTTGTAGAATCGAGTGATTTTAAATGGAGTGTTTTTGAGGCTTTTCTAGTTTTGCTAAAGGGGTCACTCCCGGTGAAGGGATCGTCGGCCCTTTCCTCATCGAATAAGGTGCAGGATATTTCACAAATACCACTATGCAAAGCAAAAACTATAGAAGCAATCAAAAGACAAACCGAGTTTGTAGCATCTGCCAGTTATTGCTAAAGGAGTCACTCCCGGTGAAGGGATCTCG
This sequence comes from Agapanthus africanus, assembly GCA_030015575.1. Lineage (NCBI taxonomy): Eukaryota > Viridiplantae > Streptophyta > Magnoliopsida > Asparagales > Amaryllidaceae > Agapanthus > Agapanthus africanus. The sequence goes on along the minus strand of CM057341.1, from coordinate 669,746,354 downwards.
GTCCTTTCCTTATCGAATAAGGTGCTGGATGTTCTACAAGGAACACCGCTATGCAAAGTAAGAACTAGAGCTACCAGTTTTTATAAACAAGTTTCTACAACATCTTAGGTTTCTTTTATTTCATTAATCTCATTAATGAAGTCCCATTTTATTATGCTTCACAAGCATCTCTTTTGAAACGAAATCTGCAATATAACATATATCTCATATATATATAATATAAACATTCGTCTCAGGCAGTAATATGATCTCATCACAGAACATTGCAGCAGAAGAACATATATGAAATATTGGATATACTAGGACGTCCGTGTTTTCAATACGAGCCTGTATAAAACACGGATTCCACGGTCGCGATGAATAGCCAAACCCACATCCCTAGACCCCTACGAGAGCGGCAAGTAACACTGCCAATTCTAGGGTTAGGAGACCCGGTCTCGACTCCTCGAGATGGTCTCCCACTGGACCCTAGAACCCGGTTACTTGTGCTCCCCGCCTTGGGTCTACCTAATGCGGAAAAGTAAATAATATACAACGGTGACATCTTCCGCTACCTGGAAGTGCCCCAATAAAAGAATATTACATACAAATGAATTTTACATGGATGAAAAAGAAAAACTCTCATCTCACATAAAACCCCCGGCTATTCCAAAAGCAACGATCCAATATAACATATCACAGCAACACATAATATCTCATATCATCAACGTAAGCAAGTATGCGTATCCCGATTGTCGTTGATGTATAGCAACGAAGCCGGCGATACACCACATACTACGCTTACGGTCACAGAAAAGAAAGTGTAAAACTACAACAGTTGGAATCCGCAACTTCCTTAGACATCGCATGCCAATCCAAATGAATTCCTTAAACATCGCATGCCTAACAATTATAAACCCCGCATTTTAGTCTCATTATCGAAAACTCTTTTCAATATCAAGTCGGGCAATTCAACAAGATTCCCGACGTGCTGATCGAATGCTCGTCGCAAACTTTAGTAGACGGCCGCACCCCTGATACCGTCGACGAAGTGCACCAAGGCGGAACACCGCTACCGCGAGCACCCGAACGGATGCTTTCGGCGACGGGGTTCTCCTACAGTCAATTGGTCGGGGCTATGGGACGTAGCTGTCTATTAAGTTTATCCGGCGAGTATCCGCGTACGCTACGTGATTGCGACGGACTTTTGATCACATCAAAATTCCGTGGCAACCGATCATCTGAGACTAAACTGCTATGTTTATAATATTCAAATTAGTTATCTCATAACTACCTGTGGATTCCAAATATTGTATCACATTCCAGATAAATAGACAAAGTTAAACTTTCCGATCGAATCATCAAACACCCAAGATTTCCCCAAGATTTCTCAACACTTGAAATCAGTTTAAAAAAACATCCATCACATGCCACAGTACCAATGGTCCAGTCGTAGAAGGGTCAAGCCAACGCCTCATATGTGGCACGCCGTACTGCCCCAAACCCTAAGGTTCAAAGGGCAGTTCAAAACGGTCACATAATCGAGTTAATGTTTGTTGTCTTCTAGAGGGTCCATCGCGTTACTTGCACGACTTAGAACGTTCTTAAACACGAGGAAAAATCCAACTTTTGAAAAAATTTCCGACAGGGGAAAAAGTGAGTTATTGATATCCGTTCGAACTTTTTAACAGTTTCTAAAATTTATCCGGACAAACTAAACAAAGTTATAATATCCGATCGAATCTTTATGTCCCCAATACAACCCAGATAATTCAACAGTTGAATAATAAAAAAATAAAAATTTCCAGAAGACTCAGCACTTGAAGACAAGAATTACTGTGCAAGCCACGTGGTGTAACTCACCAAAGTGGCCGCGGAACCGCCGCGAAACCCAGGGTTGGGCCGCGGTTCCGCGCCTCCTTTGTCGAGTTAGCATCACGTGCTTCACAGTAACTCATAGAATTCCCTGCTGAATTTTTTGGCAATTTTTAATTCACAAAAATCCAAAGTTTCAGAAAATTTCCAGAGAAGGGATTATATCGGGCTTTCCGGGTTCGATCGGACTTTAAACTTCGTCTAGACTTCTCCTAAAGCTCTAGCTTGGCTCTGATACCACTATAGGGTTGCTAGGCACGCGCACAAGGGTCTACGAGGCATCAACCATGCCCGATTAAAAATTTAGCCGTGCCGAACAACCCGAATACGGATCTTTAAACTAGAGATTAGGCGAAAACTAGCATGTTAACAACTTTAACACTAAGTGAGAGGGATTACAACCTTTGTAGATCCGGTCCTTCACTTCATATGCTCCGTGTTGTGGTCCCTTCGCTGCGATCATCGGGATCCGGACTCTCGAGAGGTTCCACGAAGAGAAAGATGCAACCTTTGCTTCCGATCTTCGATACTAAGATGATCTACCTTGAAGTTCCGTTAACACAAGCTAACACTCATGAAATGATGTGAACACTCTCATCTAAATGGCAAGGGAAGATGAGGATGATGAAGTAGGATTTTTGCTCTCTTTATTTATCTTTTTCTCATATTTATTCATCACTTTGGAAAAATCAAGCAAGCTTGTTCATGAAAGAATGAAGGAAGAAGAAGAATAGTGATCCATTTCCTTTTGTGATGAATAAGAAAGGATTAATATGAAGAATAATGCAACCATGGTTGACTTAACCATTGTAGAGAATTGACTAGGGTTAGGGTTTGGGTTGGGTTAAAGCATGAATCACTTGTAAATATCTTTATCATGACAAAAAGAAAACCTTCTAGAAACATCTAGAAAGCTTAACCCTAATCCAAACCCAAATCATGTTTAAACTCCACAAAACAACTTGCATTAGTTATCATATCATGTTACAATATTATATATCACATATATAATATTTATCGTAACAAAATAAAATAATACATTTAACATATATCGCATATATATCAATGTATTACCCGAGTGAGAAAAAGAATCTTTTAGTGAGCAAATATTAGTTAATGCAATTTAATATATCATATATATTATTATACATTAAATCATCGAATCAACACTTGATCCGACAATCCGGCTATATCGCATATAACCGGCTAATATTTATCCGTACCGATTCATCGAATCAACACTTGATCCGATGACCCGGCTGATATCAAATATCGCGAGAATAGAATACGGTATCACATATCGCATTATCCTCGGTCCCGCACATATCACATATGTGCCCCTACTCCGTTTTTCCTGAGTCAAGAAACCTCTGTATAGGACTCTAAAGAATCGTCAATACGCCGGCAGTAGGTGATGATCATATCAAACACCCACAAGCTGCAAGCGGTCAGCTAAACGTAACAGCTACCCAGGTATTGAGCGCTCAGAAGATCAACAGGCAAGCCTGTACATTCTCCTGTGAATCCAAACAGTAACACTCCCGTACAGTCCGGTCTCGTCGTCTGATATGTTGCATATCTCGCCTAGGGGTGGTAAACGTCAGACCCCAGTAGCTCGATAAGTCATGTCGATATGAGGTCTATAACAGTTTGAGAAACTACTGATAACACTTACCAGTAAATCTCAGCAACCCTGGCCAGGGATTTCCGGTTATAGCCAATCGAACACAGCACAACATCAACTCCCTATACCGGGAGAGACGAATCCCCTCCTATCGCTCATTGCCTCCATGTGATTCGGGACTGTACCCAAAAGCCACCTTTTTGCACGCCCTCTTGGACGTGGTATGATGGAAATCAAAGCACAGTGGGAACCACATAAGACTCTATGACGATCTCGGGTCAACAGACTATTCTGTACCAGTGTCACCGGAGAACTGCCACCTGACGTATGGTATAATACCATCTGGGAGTTCTCGGCGAGTCCGTCCAGTGTACCCAGTCTCCACTGAGCACCCGTACACCATCCTTGATGTCAAACACCGATGGATATGGGATCATCCATCGCCCATCATATGGGTCAAGATGCGTATACGCTAGTCTACTCTGGTGCATCGATGCCCTGTCTCGATACACCCTCGACTAGGAACAGTTATAAGATATACTCGTCGACTACTGTGGCCCCACTAGTATGATCTCATCATAGTCCCAGTAGTCGAGTACACATCCTAAGGGCTTTATCAACATGTAATATAGAGACAATCAGAATACATGTTAAGATAAAGTACAACCAGATAGCATACTATCATGTCGAGCAAGAAAGTCCTCCCTATATATGTCCTAGCATCCACTGCAATATACATCGTATGTACAGTAATGGCCTCTAGGGCATACATATAACTAACAGGTGATGGAGTCACCCTCTCTAAAGGTGTCTTATAGACTAAAGGGGATAGGGATGTGCATGATCGGCAGATCACTTGCTTAGGCAATTAAGTTGATCGTGAGATGTCAAGTACCACACCAGATGTTGTTTTTGCAGTGGATGCAATAAATTGATATTAATCCAATCCTGGAGAAACTATCGGAAGCAGTTTCTAGAACATAAGTGGATGTTCTAAGGATATGATAACAACAGCCTCTTTTAGGACACTTATCATTCCAGGCTTCCAAGGTGACCTGGATGACAGAGAGGTTGTCAGAGTTATAGTTTTCCTTCTAACGAGGGGCAGTATTTTGGACAGGTGGTCCAAGGGGATACTGAGGGAGGCATGACGCAGGATACTGATTAAGTTCAGTTGACGATACAGTCTAAGAAGTTTGGATTTGGAGTTCATTTATGACCTAGGTCCCATCAGATATCCAGACATATTCTAAGACAGGTATTGCTCATTTCGGGAGATGGCTTTCTCCTCGAACTTGAGATAAAGAGAGACATAGAAAGAAACATCAGAGCGGATCCACTCACTGAGGCTATTCCTCGAACACAATAGTTTCACAAACAGGCTTTATGAGACTGATTAGTAGAGGAGTTGGGTGTTCGGTATCACACGGGCTGTGAGTATGCAACATCGCAATAATTAGCCTTAAGTGCAAGTGGGAGATTGTTGGAGATAGTGCCCTCAGAGTCAATTATTGGATCACAGGCACGTGATTGCAATGATTGAGAGAGGACCTATACCGGTAGGACAGTCTTACTCAAGATGATAGTATGCTATCTGGTTTATCTTTATCATCGTGTACTGCTTTAGGTGACCTTACAGGTCACTATTGCACGTTGATAGAGCCCCTAGGATTCTTGCTTGACTGCCAGCAGTATGATGGTGATCATATACGTGGGAGCTGGGGTCTATAAGCACATCCTTAAAAGGTCCCTAGTCGTGGGAGTTTCGAGACAGGGCATCGATGCTCCAGAGTAGACTAGTGTATACAGTCAAGACCCCGACGAGGGGCGGTGGCCGGTCTCACAAGCCACTGGTGTCAGTTGGATCACCTAAGATGTATACAGGTGCTCATTGGGTTATGAGTACACCGGACAGGACTCGCCGGGAACATGCTAGTTGGTATTATACCAGACGTCAGATAGCAGTTCCCTGGTGACATGTGTACAGGTTAGTTCATCGACCTGAGATCGTCATTTGTCTCGTGTGAGTTCCCACTGTACTTTGATTACTACCCTACCACGCTCAAAGGAGACGTGCAAACAGGTTTTAGTTGGGTACAGTCCCGAGCCACATGGAGGCAGTGAGCGGATCTGCAGGGGTTCGTCTCTCCCGGTATTGGGGGTGAGGTCGCGCTGTGTCTAGGAGAGCCATTACACGAAGTCCTTGGCCAAGGCTGGAGATTTACTGGTAGGTATTCCTGTAGTATCTCAGGGTGTTCTGGGCTACACTCCGACACGACTTGTACCGCTTTTGGGGTCTGACTTTTACCAACCCCCTAGGCCCGCCATGCGATGCTTATAGACGATCAGACCGGACTGTACGGATATTGTCATTGACAGGCTCAGTCGGGTGTCAGGATGAGTTCGCTCATCGACGTCCCTTTTAGTCAATACCTGGTAGCCCGTCACGTATGGCTAATACCTCTGACGTGCTAGTGGTTAAATCCACAGCCAAGGGATTGACAAGTCTTTAGAGTCCCCCGCAGACCGTTTCTCAAGTTTCGGGCGAAACGCTGTAGAGGCCGTATGGAGATATGGCAGGGTTCGATCATATACGTGCGGTATTGCACGGATCATGATCGGACGGACAATACTAGCGGGTTTTGGTTTAAGCCGGATCCTAGTATAGTACAGTGTAGATTTTGTCTCATTGCATTTGTATTTGGTCGGAATAAAAATGCGGGTATGTATATACAGTCGCGGGGTTTTCCTGTAATTTATTACGGGATCAGTTTTCTGAAGTTGCCAGTTTGCATTCCGGTTTCGGCCATTTTCCTTTGTTTCTTTCTTTGGCTGAATTTTGGTGGAGGAGGGCTTATTTGCAAATGTGCAAATTAGCATTATAGAGGGTGGTCTTTGCATATTGTTGCTTCATGATAGTTGCACCACCATTTGACTTCTTTACTTCATGATTGCTTGACTTTTGGAGTTATGATGGTTGGAGTGTTGGACTTTGTTTGTGATCATCTCTTCTCATCATCACTCTTTTCTCTCTCTTGCATTATTTTTGCTCACTCTCTCCCATCATTCTAGTAAGGGGCCGGCCATTAGAGGGAGAGGCTGTCCAATTTTTGGGGAGGGGAAAAATGTTGGTCTCATTTTTGTTTTGCAACAAAAATTCTAGTTCATCTCCATAGTTCATTCCTCCATTCTAAAGGCAACTTCATACAACCCCATGAGACATAGAGCTCCACACTATTCTACAGCAATTCTTGGACACGTCGACTCGCCAACTTCGTGCCCGAGTTACCTCGGTCCAAAGGTGGGAGCCCGTAAAAGAACCCGGCGATGTGGTGCCCTTTCAACGAGGACATGAAGACCAGAGATTCCGCGGGGAGATCGGGACGACGACGAGAAGACCGAAGGACACAGATCGCTCGGTATATCTATCTACCCCTTCTCTAGTTAGTTAGGAGTAGGTTAATAGCCCGATCCGGGTTTTATAGTGCTCGGTGGTGCCGGTTTACAAGTTTTGTAAAAGTATCGTTTCCGCATTTTGGCCTTGTTCAGACGGCCGGGACGCCGCCGTGCACTTACAAGGGATACCCTATGCTTCGGCAGTAGGCTCAATCATGTATGCGATGTTATGTACCAGACCCGATGTAGCATACTCACTAAGTGTAGTGAGTAGGTATCAAGCAGATCCAGGAGAGAGTCACTGGACAGCTGTGAAGAACATTCTCAAGTACTTGAGAAGGACTAAAGAGATATTCTTGGTGTATGGTAACAGTGAACTCCAAGTGGAGTCCAATACCGATTTGAGTTTCCAGAGTGATAATAACGACTCTAAGTCAAGTCTCGGGATTTGTGTTTACCATCAATGGAGGAGCGGTTTGTTGGAAGAGTTCCAAGCAAGAAACCGTGGCAGACTCGACGATAGAGGCTGAATACATCGCTGCCAACGATGTTGCCAAAAAGACTGTCTGGATGAAGAAGTTCATAACTGAACTTGGAGTGATTCCGTCCATTGAGCATCCAATACCTTTGTATTGTGATAACAATGGAGCTGTGACTTTGGCCAATATAACAATCCTAAACTTTCTGTAAAAATTTTTCAAAAATACAGAAAGGGGTACTTTTGTCTGAGCACAAGATATAAGTTTGTTTTGCTTTTTAATAGCTAGAAGGAGCTTGTAGCTAATTGGTAATACCTTGCACTGCTGAACCAAAGTACCAGAGTTCAAATCCCATCCCCCACATTATTTTTAATATTGTTTTCTTTCAATATTTTTAGAATTCCAAGAGTCTACACGTGCTAAATCCGTAAAACCCCACTACACATATAAAACAAACTGTCCCAGGAGAATACCCAACCGACAAAAGACACGTGCCCCCTTTCCCCGGTCCAACTCGGGCCGACTCGGTCGGTAGATCGGCCGACTCGACCGCCACCGCCGGCCGAACTCGGGTGAATCCGAGTGGTGTCTTCTGGGTTTTGTGCCTTTTGACCTCCTCTAACCCCATGTACACTTTAATTTCCCTGTAATTTAACATAACCAATAAAAACACCTAATTACTCTATTTTTAATACAATTTTTATTACATTTTCAATACAACCTTTCATCTACCCTAAACCCTATATTACCCTATAAATATCACCCCTAAACACACACCCCTCACTCACAAATTCTGTCCAAAACTATCAAGAAAACTCTATAGAATTTTGTGTGCAAGTGGAGTTAGCAAAGGACGAAACTCCGGCGAACTTCCGACGACGACTCTGGGAGCTCCCGGCGAAGAAACGACGCACCGACAACTCCTACTTCCTCCTCTTCCTCATCCCTAACCTCTAAACCAGTATGTCCCACCTCTCTCTTCTCTAATCTATTCTTAAAACTTCTTTTACTAAAACCCGACGGAAGCGGAGTTAAATCCGACTTCCGATTCGGTTTTCCTTATAAAGTTCAATTTTCTTCAACAAAACCATATTAAACTCTTACATATTGACTATTAATCATTAACAAAATATGTTGAACAAGTTTCATAACAAAATATTTCATTTTGTAATTTTTACCGCTCTTTTTCACTAAAATACCATGTAGTTTACTTTCTACTTTAAAACATCATTAATCTTTCTATACCTTTAATTAGATCACGAGATAATGACTACCTCCTCACAACACTCATATGCAACATAGCACAATACCTTTCGAAAACATAGAATACGGGAAAACGAAACTTTACATATAAATAACATTCACTATTAAAACCATTTTTCACAAGATTACGTATTTTACACAAATCATTGCAAAGCGCCGCTACAACCCATTTTGGGGAACGCGATCAGGATAGTGTGGATTATCGCACATTCTCGGGCTTAGTAGTGCAAGATGCAGACCTCCGCAAGGAGCATTCGGTCTCGAGAGATTTAAAATACAAATATCTTAAGAAAATGAGATTTCTAGAAAATAATAAATTAAAATTATTTTTATAAATATAAAATATATATTATCAAAATATCTATTTTTGTTATAATATCAATATTCCAACTTTTCTAAGTCAAAAGAATCACTTTATATGAAAATACCATGAAATTTCCATACAAGTTCAATATTACAATTAAATACCATGTATTATGAAAAATAGGTTTATTCACTAGAAATGTCACAAATACAAAATTCACAGCTATGAAAACTCTAAATACAATAATTAAATACTTGAGGTGTATTTTGTAAATTATACAAAATTATTTTTACATAAAACCCCCTCAAGTTTTATAAATTACAATAAGGACCCTAGTAAATATAGGTTTAAGCGGGATCAGTCTCTTGAGCCTCAGGGAGCCGGAGATATGGGTGCTTGCCTATTTAAGATAGACAACTTAACAACGGTGTTATCAACACGGTAATCGTCTTTGAAAGAGACACAAATCATGCCGCCCATGTGCAGCGGTTATCGATATCACCAAAACCTAATTCAGGATTCAATTTCTTTTCTAATTGTTTGACTCGGACTGAGTCTCATTATAATAATCTGACTTGAATATGATTCATGTACAATCTACAATACTACAATTCAATATAAATCCATGAATATATATATTCAATCTATTCAATCTATATTGACCGAACCGAACCATAGATATACTTCTATTTACATGATTCTCCAGTTACATTCATGATTCTCCAAACACATCCATTTACTGATATCATGGTTTTGGCAAGTCATCCAATTATACAATCTATATTACAAGACAATACAAGTTGAAATACAAACAATACAAACAAGACATCGCGGGGTTTAAGGGGTAGATTGGTACGGAAGGTGTTAGAAGTGGCACGAGACTGTAAGATTTAAGACACCTAACCTGAATACAACGTTGTTGTTCCAGGCTTTCTAATGGAGCCTTGTACTTTCAGTTGCCTTTAGTCTCTAGCATATAGAGACTCCTCTTGTATACACTGGCATCCTTCTGTACCAAGCTACAAACAACAGCGTTAACTATAAATACAACTTTAAAAGCTACACTCTCTCTCTCTCTTACTCTCTGTCTATTCTACTTCTCCCTTATCTTTGAGACTTACCGATAGATTTGATCGCTGACGACATTCACTTTCTTTCTTCTTTGAATATCATCAGGTGATTCGGACCTTCCAGAGATCGAGCCTAGCATTGAAGACTTGGACCAGTTTATTGAAGATCTCGAGTTGTAGTTTCACTTGTACATTTCCTTTACATTCTGTATTTCCTTTTCTGTTATGCCATTGTTTATGCATTGCTTTCATTCCGATGTATATACTTTTCCATGTACTGTACAATAATGTTAATAAATAAAGTTGCTGTTCAATTATACCTTTTGTCTCTTGAGCATTTCTTTTATATTGCTTAGATACGCTTAGAGTATTTACTTCAGAGTAAATACTTAGCGGCCTCGTCGCGTCCTCTACCCGTACACTGGGAAGCGGGGCGTGACAGCCAAGGAACCCAGGTCCCATCAGCGATCCATGCATATTCCGAGGCGGTATCACCTGATCCGGGAGATAGTTGATCGCCGGGAGATCGAGGTCAGGAGAGTTGACACGAAGGACAACATGGCGGATCCACTCACAAAGGCTATACCCCAGATACAATTTGAGAGACTCTTCGGGATGTTGGGTATGGGATACTATAACAGCTGGCCTTAGTGCAAATGGGAGATTGTTAGATATATGTATGCCCTTGAGGCCATTATTGTACATGTAATGTATATTATAGTGGATGCTTGGATATATATAGAAAGGACTTTCTTGCTCGACATGATAGTATGCTATCTGGTTGCTCTTTGTCTTAACATGTTGACTTGTATAAATGATGTTGTCTTGCTCTCACGTGTTGATATAGCCCTTAGGATGTGTACTTAACTACCAGGACTATGATGGAGATCATACTAGTGGGGCCAAGGGTAGTCCACAAGTACACCCTATAATAGTTCCTAGTCGAGGGTGTATCGAGACAGGGTATCGATATTCCAGAGTAGACTAGCGTATACGCATCTTGACCCATATGATGGGCGATGGATGATCCCACATCCATTGGTGTTTGACATCAAAGATGGTATACGGGTGCTCAGTGGAGACTGGGTATACTGAACGGACTCGCCGAGAACTCCTAGTTGGTATTATACACATCGTCAGATAGCAGTTCTCTGGTGACACTGGTACAGGTTAGTCTGTAGATCCAAGATCGTCATAGAGTCTTCTATGATTCCCACTGTGCTTTGATTTCCACCTTACCACGTTCAATTGAACGTGCAAAACGGTGGCTTTTGGGTACAGTCCCGAATCACATAGAGGCAATGAGCGATAGGAGGGGATTCGTCTCTCCCGGTATTGGGGGTTGATGTTGCGCTGTGCTCGATTGACCATAACAGGAAGTCCCTGGCCAGGGATGATATGGAGATTTATTGAGTGTTATCAGTAGTTTCTCGACCCGTTATGATCCTCACATCGGCACGACTTATCAGTTATTGGGGTCTGACGTTGACCACCCCTAGACTGGATATATGACATATCAGACGAAGAGACTGGACTGTACGGTAGTGTTACTGATAGGCTTTACAGGAGTAAAAGCAGGCTTGCTTGTTGATCTTCTGATCGCTCAATACCCGGGTAGCCGTTACGTCCAGCTAGTACCGCTGACGGCTTGTGGGTGCTTGATATGATCATCACCTACTGCCGGCGTATTGACGAGTCTTTAGAGTCCTACACAGAGCTTTTACTAGCTCAGGCAAAACGAAGTAGGAGCACATATGTGATATGTGCGGGACCGAGATTAATACGAGTATGTGATACCGTATTCTATTCTCGCGATTTATGTTATCGGTCGGTTATATGAGATAGCTGGTTTATCGAATCAAGTGTTGATTCGATAAGTTGATACAAATAATATTAGTCGGTCATATGAGATATAATCGGATTATTAAATCAAGTGTTGATTTAATGATTTAATGTATAATTATATATTTGATATATTGATTTACATTAACTAGTATTAGCTCACTTAAGAATTTCTTTTCTCATTTATGCATTTAATATATATGTGATATATATTAATTGCATTTCTTTTTGTGTCATGCTTGATGCCACATGCTACATATGTAAGTCTATGGTAGCGCCCCGGCCGTCAATCCGAGACCAAATGCGGAAACAAAAACTTTTCTAAACGAAAACGGCGCTATTGTAGTCTTTCACCCGAATCGAACCATTAACGCTAAACTAGCTAACTACTAAGAAGTGAGAGTGGCAATACCGATTGATCCGTGTCCTTCGGTCTTTGGCCACCATCCCAAGCTCCTCGCGGCATCTCCGATCTCCGGTCTCCTCGTCGGAAGGGCACCACATCAATGAGTCTTTTTACGGGATCCCGCTTCATCCGAAACAACTCAAACGTGAAGTTTGCTAGCCGACATGTCTAAGGCGATGTAGAGAATGTGTGTGATAACTTTGTCTCAAGCATCCATTAATTCTCAACACATGAAAGTGTATGGATGGAGGTTGAAGATGATGCCATTGGTGGAAATGGTGAGAGCTAGAGGAAGAAGAAGAAGAAGCTTTTTCTTTCTATTATGTTGGAATGATAATGTGTGCTATAGAATAAATCCCAAGAGCAAGCTTAAGCCTAAGTGGCTGTCCACTCTCTCTCTACACATCATTTCAACATAATAAACAACTACTAATGTGACATTAGCACAAATAAAAAGACCATGAGTCACTACCCATGTCCATGTCACATTAAATGCTCCTCGTGATCATTTCCACTCACAATTTCCACTTGTAAACATTAATCCAAATGTTTACAACAATAAAAAGATATGGCAACATCTAAAGTAAACTCGTGATGGATCACAAGGATACCCCTCACCTGTATATACATACCTGCATCCGCATTCCAACTGAATGCGAATTCAATGAGACGAAAGTAATCCAACAAATCTAATACTAGGATCCGGCTTAAACCAAAGCCCACTAGTATGATCCGTCCGATCATGATCCGTGCACGACTGCACGTATATGATCGAACTCTGCCATAATACCATACGGCCTCTACAACGTTTCGCCCGAAACTTGAGAAACTATCTGTGGGGAACTCTAAAGACTCGTCAATACACTGGCTATGAATTTAACCACTAGCAAGTCAGTGGTACTAGCTGTACGTAACTGGCTACCAGGTATTGACCAAAAGGGAGGTCGATGAGCGAACTCATCCTGACACCGTACTGAGCCTGTTAGTGACAATATGCGTACAGTCCGGTCCGTTCGTCTATGAGTATCGCATGTCGGGCCTAGGGTGTTGGTAAAAGTCAGACTCCCAAAAGTAGTACAAGTCGTGTCGGAGTGTATCCCAGAACACCCTGAGATACTACTGGAATACCTACCAGTAAATCTCCTGCCTTGACCAAGGACTTCGTGTAATGGCTCTCCTAGACGCAGGGCGATCTCACCCCCAATACCGGGAGAGACGAAACCCCTACCGATCCGCTCACTGCCTCCGTGTGGCTCGGGACTGTACCCAACTAAAACCTATTTGCACGACTCTTTTGAGCCGTGGTAAGGTAGTAATCAAAGCACGGTGGGAACTCACACGAGACAAATGACGATCTCAGGTCGATGAACTAACCTGTACACATGTCACCAGGGAACTGCTATCTGACGCTAGATATAATACCAACTAGCATGTTCCCGGCGAGTCCTGTCCGGTGTACTCATAACCCAATGAGCACCCGTACACGTCTTAGTTGAACCAACTGACACCAATGGCTTATGAGACCAGCCATCGCCCCTCGTCGGGGTCTCGATCGTATACACTAGTCTACTAATGGAGTATCGATGCCCAGTCTCGAAACTCCCACGACTAGGGACGCATTTAAGGATATGCTTATAGACTACCCAACTCTCTCCTATATGATCGCCATCATACTGCTGGTAGTCAAGAAAAAATCCTAAGGGCTCTATCAACGTGTAATAGTGATCTGTAATGTCACCTAAAGCTGTACACGATGATAAAGGTAAACCGGGTAGCATACTATTCTCTATCAACGTGTAATAGTGAACTGCAATGTCACCTAAAGCATGTACACGATAATAAAGACAAACCAAATAGTATACAATCCTCTCGAGTAAGACCGTCCTACCGGTATAGGTCCTCCCTCAATCATTGCAATCACATGCCTGCAATCCAATAATTAACTTTGAGGGCACTATATCCAACAATCTCCCACTTGAACTCAATGCTAATTATTGCGATGTCGCATACTCACAGCCTGTGTGATACCGAACACCCAACTTCTCTACTGATCAGTTTCACAAAGCTTGTTTTTGAAACTATTGCGTTCGAGAAATAGCCTCAGCTAGTGGATCCGCTCTGATGTTTCTTTCTATATCTCTCTTTATCTCAAGTTCGCGGAGAAAGCCATCTCCCAAAATGAGCAATACCTGTCTTAGAATATGTCTGGATATCTTATGGGACCTAGTTCATAAATGAACTCCAAATCCAAACTTCTTAGACTTTATCGACAACTGAATTTAATCAGTATCCTGCGTCGTGCCTCCCTCTGTATCCACTTGGACCACCTGTCCAAACTACTGCCCCTCGTCAGAGGGAAAACTATAACTCTGACAGTCACTCTGTCAACCAAGTCACCTTGAAAGCCTGGAATGATAACCGTCCCTCGAAGGAGACTGCCGTTATCAAATCCCTAGAACATCCACATATGTCCTAAAACTTCTTCCGAACGTTTCTCCAGGATTGGATTAATATCAACTTATTGCATCTCGTGCAAAAAACAACATCTGGTGTGGTACTTGACATCTCATGATCAACTCAATTGCCTAAGCAAGTGATCTGCCAATCATGCACATCCCTCTCCCCTTTTAGTCTGTAAGACACCTTTAGAGAGGGTGACTCCATCACCTGCAGGTACACCACCATGCCAGGAGTCGTCCATTCTAAATACTTTTAGAATACTGTCTAAGTACCCAGATTAGGACACTACCCAAATCTAGATCTAAAACCATAGATCTAGTAACCAGAATGCCTGATATTATATCCATATCCTATGTGGAGAAACCACTGTCGTGACAACCAAAGTATAACTGACCGTAGTATAGGCATATCACTTCCTACTCTGTGTGTGTCATCAAATACCAGGACATCACACCCTACTACCTTCTCAACAGATCCATCCCTTATTCTGATGAAGTTAAAGTCTATGGCTGTCACATCAAAAATAGATGATCTATCTCCGCTATATTTGCTTTAGTCTATAAATAAACATTAGCTACTTGTCCACTATGCTTCCGCTGCTCCCACTGACTACGACAACCCTCTGGCAGAGTCATATACACGTGCACTTCTAAATCTAGTTTAGAACGACGCTATACTCATCCTCCTGCCAGGTCTCATAGCGTGGAACAACAGTAGTATCAAGTATGGGTAAACAAGAACCTCCCTGTCACCGTCCTTGAGGCTACCGGAGTACCTCTCGGGTGCCCGAGGTTACCCACCATATCTGCGGAGTGGCTAATGGAATGTCAATCCAGATTGAATCTTTAGGTCCTATTAAATTTTCAGTAATCGTTTGCGGTCCTGGAATCACTTCCAGTTCTACCATACTCCCACAACTGTTTTCTGAAAAAAAAAATCCATTTTACTAAAACTGTGGCGAGTCAAGAACAATATCACTATTGATCTTTCAGATGGTAGAAAGTCAACCCTCGTCATAGCCCGGGTTAACCCACAAACAGCCATTACAGAAACGTGCCTTGAGTTATCCAGAGTCTGGTTTTAAGCATAAGACGGACAACTTTATATACCTTAACATCGTTAAGATATGAGCCATTCTATATCTAATATAGAAACAGAGGCACTGATTTAATTGGAACCAGATTCAAATCATGCAGCTGTCTCCAGTACATGTCAACTAAATGGAGAGAGGCCGATCAGCATTACTCAACTTAGGAATACATCCAGATATGAGTAACCTGAAAGAGAAGCAAGTTCTCAAAACCATTACTATCAACTGAATACCAAACAAAAGTATCTACATCTTCTATTACCTTGAAGAATCCTGATACTTGCAACACGTGGTCCTCTACTTTACTCTTATACCTATAACTTCTCAAAACTTAGACCTTGTATTTCTACGAAACACTTATCCAAAAACTAGAAAAGTCACAAGTAAACAGAATATAGTACGAGGACCAACCCCTCTGTCCTAATGGACACTGGACAATATACAATGCTTTGTATAAGTCCCCTGAGTTGAATAACTCAAACCCTATGCATCGTAGGTTGAAAACTGTACTATGGTTCTGAAGAATTACACCGCTGCTGAATGCTCCTTACCTAACCATCAACTGATATAGGTTAATGTCATGGACATAATTTCAAAAGGTTATATCTCACTTTATAAAAATAAACGTACAGATATATCAATTTGAAATTGGTGCATAACAATGGATATTCAAAACCAAATATTTGTCGTCCAGCAAACAACCCAGGCGATTTCCTCAAATATCACCAATCACAACGAATTCAGATATAATGAGGATGATCACCTAATTCCCAATAACTTACTCCCACTCATCATCTGTAAAACCATACAGATGTGAGAATCATACCTGGTAAATACATACCCTGGAGTAAGGACTAATTGGGAAATCAGTTTTCTATTAACAATACACAGTGAAACTGAAACATGAAAATGTTTCGTAGGGGTATCCTGTTATTCCTAGTAATGCCTCTTCCATTATCCAGATTCATGACTATAACCATATATTTCTTTGTCATCTCTTCAAATCCCTTTATTTGTCTTTAGTCGTTACCTTCTGTACACCACCTTTAGGCTAAGTGGTTTTCTTCCTTCCCTACCGTTCGGCACAAGCCTATGGTTTGGAAGAAAACTATCCAATAAGCGTAATAGGTATACTGTCCTAATCCTAGGAGCACTCGCAACGCGAGAGAAGGTAAAGATAAAAGAAAACTGAATAAACCTTATTCTATTTCTCCTGAACCAGAATCCATCCCCGAACTGGAACAAGTTCCTTCGAGTTCGTATATAACCATACGATGGATTATCCAAATAACTGTAGATCTTCGTAGTGATACGGGGTGTTCTGGAGAAATACAAAGATGAAGTAGGAGTGGCGATGAAATATTTGGTTTGGTCGTGAATAGAAGTCGCATTTTACTTTGCCCTCTTTCTAATCCCTTTATTTGTCTTTACTTATTACCTTCTGTACACCTCACTTAGGCTAATCGGTTTTCTTCATTCCCTACCTTTCGGCACCTGCCTATGGTTTGGATGAAGACTATCCAATTAGCGTAATAGGTGTACCGTCCTAATCCAAGAAGCACTCGCAACCTGAGAGAAGGTAAAAGGAAAAGACAACTGAATAGTCCTATTCATTTTCTCCAGAACCAGAAACCATCCTCGAATCTGGAACAAGTTCCTTCGAGTTCGTATATAACCATACGATGGTTTTATCCAATGGAAGTGGATGTTCATAGTGATACGAGGTGTTCTGGAGAAAAGGGAAAAAGTGGGAGTGGCAACGAGGTGTGCAACTCAGACAGTCCAAAAGCCAGTGTTTTAAGAAGGTTCGGTCAACTTGGTCACTGAGTCATAGTCTAGGGTCGGACCATGATCGCTGCCAAAGAGAGAGAGAAAAGAAACACTCTGCGTGCACTCTAACCTAGATCAGAATGGTTATCAATTTATCTAATCAGGAAACCTCCCACTGTATCCTCAAATTCTCCTCCAAACCTGAAAGAAGAATTAGTCAGGATCACCCGAGGAGTAAACCAACTCATCAGTGGGAATCGGGATCCAACTATCATCGCATGATAACGTGATGGAATCCACTCACGTTATCACACTCCAGAAGGTATGCGCATATCTGGCAAGTTTCAGTTTCTTTAGAAACTCCCGATTTGATTTTTACCCCATGCTCTTATGACCTTGACTAAGGCCAACAAATCATAAGTCACATGTCAAGTTCTACCCGTCATTGTCTAGGTTAATTTGAACCCACCCGTACAAGCCCTTGACTAGGGCCAATAAGGCTGTATGACTGTCCCAAACCAACGCATCTATCTATGCAACAGAAAGGTAACAAGCAGCTACCATACATTATGCCTTGACGAAGGCCAACAAACATAGCATGAATACTAAGTGCTACCCGTCTGAAATGACGGAGGGCTACAACTGGTTTTTGGCGAAAAACCTTTAACGTAATGAACTTGATATCATTGAAGGAACCTGATAGCTTTTTACAAAAATATAGTAACGAAAACCTTTGCTAAAGAGGTCACTCCCGGTGAAGGGATCTCGGCTCTTTCCTCGTGGAATGAGGTGCGGGGTATTCTAAACTGAATACCACGATGCAAAGCAAAAAGTAATCGACTATAGTGAAGTTATTACCCTGACGCAAACTTCTGCCCAAGGGGTCACTCCCAGTGAAGGGATCTCAGCCCTTGCCTCGTCGACTGAGGTGCTGGATATTCATAACCGAATACCAATGTGCAAAGCAAATGAAAACGTCCTTGTAATAACAGCTCTTTTTTTTTTAAAAATGTTCCAACAACATCAGAATAGGTTTGTTTTCCTTGCATTGATCTGAATCAACGCAGTCCCATCAATTAATCACACCAATAAAGAATGAAAATAAAATGTACGTATATACCATCCGCATTCGCCACTGGGTCCCGTCATCACCCGTTAGGTTACTTAACTAACGACAGAGCGGGGACTGGACAAGCGCGGATGTAAAACATATACAACATCTACTGGTATATATATCAATATATAATAATCGCTCATGGCATGATAAATGCAACATTACAGACAAGTAATAATTATCACAGAACAATACAGATATCTGGGATCCCCGGGTTTCCTTTGAGCCGCAATCGAAACCCGACGTTCCCCTGGTCGTGTGGATAGCCTGTGCAATGAAATCCTAGACCCCTATGGGTGCGGCAAGTTACCCGCCAAAACCTGAAGCGAGGCAGCCCCTTTCAACAAAGTCAATGGACCATCCAGCACTTCACGGAATCCGGTAACTTGAGCACCCCTCCTTGGGTCAACCTATACCCCCTACGAGTGCGGCAAATAGCCCGCCAACTCTAGAGTGAAGCCCCCTCCATCTCAAAGCCATAAGATGCGAGCCCGTTGCCCTCTAGAACCCGGCTATCCGTGCACCCCACCGCGGGATAATCCTAGTACAAAAAATAAAAATATGTATAATGGGTACATCGACCTCAACCCGGTCGTGCCCCAAAAGAATAATATACAAACAGGCAGTGACGG
Organism: Agapanthus africanus; assembly: GCA_030015575.1. Lineage (NCBI taxonomy): Eukaryota > Viridiplantae > Streptophyta > Magnoliopsida > Asparagales > Amaryllidaceae > Agapanthus > Agapanthus africanus. The sequence continues at coordinate 669,727,050 of CM057341.1, read as the reverse complement.
CAGTCCACATGTCGGACGCTCGCCCCGCAATATCAAATGTACAAATATAACCAAACTGTACTATCATTACATCCAGGCTATCCACCACGACAAATCCGCAACATCACAGCACAACACAGAACATCAACGTGAATGTCACGTTCGCAAATCCGTCTAAAAGGGCTATAGCGATTAGACAAAATTTACCGATCGAATGAAATTCACGGTCACAGATATAATGTAATGCACTGTAAACTTTAAACAATATTATAAAATATCGAATCCGAAATAACCCCCCGAATAGCCCAGAAAAACTGATAAAACCATATCCAAATAGGGCCGAACAAACAATATCACTGCACCAACTTCCCAGAGACCTGCCTGCAGCCCAAATACGAAGCCCAAACACAACAAATGGGATGGCCTGGCCGGAATTATTGGCTTGGTGGCCGGTTTTGGTCCGAAGGGTAGGGCTCGTTTTTGGGCTGTGGACTTGTGGTCTCGGGAGTGTTCTTCTGCACTTGTTTAAAAAAATTTATGAACACTTTTTAAAAATAACAGAGAGCAAGACAGCAGTGGCAATGTTTGGGTTTCATTACGGTTTTGATACTTTAACATTGTTTAAAACAAGCTAGCTAAGGTTAATGTTGTGGCTCTGATACCATGTAAGTCTACGGTAGCGCCCCGGCCGTCAATCCGAGGCCAAATGCGGAAACAAAAACTTTTCTAAACGAAAACGGCGCTATCGTAGTCTTTCACCCAGATCGAACCATTAATGCTAAACTAGCTAACTACTAAGAAGTGAGAGTGGCTAAACCGATCGATCCGTGTCCTTCGGTCTTTGGCCACCATCCCAAGCTCCTCGCGGCATCTCCGGTCTCCGGTCTCCTCGTCAAAAGGGCACCACATCAATGAGTCTTTTTACGGGCTCCCGCTTCATCCGAAGCAACTCGAACATGAAGTTTGCTAGCCGACATGTCCAAGGCGATGTAGAGAATGTGTGATAACTTTGTCTCAAGCATCCATTGATTCTCAACATATGAGAGTGTATGGATGGAGGTTGAAGATGATGCCATTGGTGGAAATGGTGAGCTAGAGGAAGAAGAAGAAGAAGAAGCTTTTTCTTTCTATTATGTTGGAATGATAATGTGTGCTATAGAATAAATCCCAAGAGCAAGCTTAAGCCTAAGTGGCTGTCCACTCTCTCTCTACACATCATTTCAACACAATAAACAACTACTAATGTAACATTAGCACAAATAAAAAGACCATGAGTCACTACCCATGTCCATGTCACATTAAATGCTTCTCATGATCATTTCCACTCACAATTTCCACTTGTAAACATTAATCCAAATGTTTACAACAATAAAAAGATATGGCAATATCTAAAGTAAACTCGTGACGGATCACAAGGACACCCCTCACCTGTATATACATACCTGCATCCGCATTCCAACTGAATGCGAATGCAATGAGACGAAAGTAATCCAAAAAATCTAATACTAGGATCTGGCTTAAACCAAAGCCAACTAGTATGATTCATCCGATCATGATCCGTGCACGACTGTACGTATATGATCGAACCCTGCCATAATACCATACGGCCTCTACAACGTTTCATCCGAAACTTGAGAAACTGTCTGTGGGGGACTCTAAAGACTCTTCAATACACTGGCTGTGGATTTAACCACTAGCACGTCAGTAGTACTAGCTGTACGTAACTGGTTACCAGGTATTGACCAAAAGAAAGGTCGATGAGCGAACTCATCCTGACACCCTACTGAGCCTGTCAGTGACAATATCCGTACAGTCCGGTCCGTTCATCTATGAGTATCGCATGTCGGGCCTAGGGGGTTGGTAAAAGTCAGACCCCCAAAAGCGGTACAAGTCATGTCGGAGTGTAGCCCAGAACACCCTGAGATACTACTGAAATACCTACCAGTAAATAACCTGCCTTGGCCAAGGACTTCGTGTAATGGCTCTCCTAGACACAGCGCGATCTCACCCCCAGTACCGGGAGAGACGAAACCCCTGTCGATCCGCTCACTTCCTCCATGTGGCTCGGGACTGTACCCAACTAAAACCTGTTTGCACGACTCCTTTGAGCCGTGGTAGGGTAGTAATCAAAGCACGGTGGGAACTCACACAAGACAAATGACGATCTCAGGTCGATGAACTAACCTGTACACATGTCACCAGGGAACTGCTATCTGACGCTAGGTATAATACCAACTAGCATGTTCTCGGCGAGTCCTGTCCGGTGTACTCATAACCCAATGAGCACCTGTACACGTCTTAGGTGAACCAACTGACACCAATGGCTTGTGAGACCAGCCACCGCCCCTCGTCAGGGTCTCGATCGTAAACACTAGTCTACTAATGGAGTATCGATGCCCAGTCTCGAAACTCCCACGACTAGGGACACATTTAAGGATATGCTTATAGACTACCCAACTTTCACGTATATGATCGCCATCATACTGCTTGTAGTCAAGCAAAAATTCTAAGGGCTCTATCAACGTGTAATAGTGATCTGTAATGTCACCTAAAGTTGTACACGATGATAAAGGCAAACCAGGTAGCATATTATTCTCTATCAACGTGTAATAGTGAACTGCAATGTCACCTAAAGTATGTACGTGATGATAAAGACAAACCAGATAGTATACAATCCTCTCGAGTAAGACCGTCCTACCGGTATAGGTCCTTCCTCAATCATTGCAATCACGTGTCTGTGATCCAATAATTGACTTTGAGGGCACTATATCCAACAACATAGGTGTATGAGACTTACACCATGCTAAAGATAATGCAAGGTTTATTTATTTAAGGTAAATCCAAATTAGTTGGAAATTAGTCACATGCATGAAGCTTATAGAAACTTGTAGATGCATTGACTTAGTCCACTAATTTTGTTTTACAAAACATATTTATTAACCCAACCATTATCTAAACTCATAGTTAAGTCTCTACATAAGAGATATGAGATATTTCTCACCCATGGTTGCCATTAACTCTCTTATCTATTATTGCTTCATCTTCTTCAAGCTCAAGAGAGAGCTCTCTAGGTTTTTGAGAGATAAAGAAAAATAGCGAGAAAAAGATTTCTAAAGTGAGAAAAAATCCTACTTCATCATCCTCTACTAGATTAGCCATTTAGTTTAGGGTGTTAGCTTCACTAATCCCTAATTAGTGAAGAGGTAGCTTGGGTTAGTGTCTCCTCGACGTAGATCATCTCCGGCCTCGAAGACATCGTGCAAGCTTGTTCCTTTCATCTTGTGGAGCCGTTCTAGAGTCCGCAAGTTCACTACTTGGAGCAAGGGGACTACTACACGGAGCTATTGAAGTGAAGGACTGGTCTACAAAGGTTGTATTCCTTGTTCACTTAGTTGTAAAGTAGTTTACACTTTGTATTGTCTAAATCTCTAGTTAAGATTCTAGGGTTTGGATTGTTTAGCATGGCAAAATTTTGAAGATGGCATGGATGATGCCTCCCGAAACCTTGTTGTCGTGCCAAGCAATCCTACAGTGGTATCAGAGCCAAGCTAGAGCATTAGGAATCTAGACGGATTTAGAAGTCCGATCGAACCCCGAAAACCCAATTTTGGACCCCTCTCTGGAAATTTTTCCAAAAGTTGGATTCTTCCATGTTAAAAATACTCTAAAAATCATGCAGGTAATTCCATGGACCCACCTGAAGAACGAGTCCGTAACTCGTCTAAGTGACCGAGGAACCGCGGCCAAAACATAGTTTTGGCAGCGGTTCCGCGGCGCCACTTGAGAGGCTTGGGACGGACCTCCGGCTACTACTCCATGGGCACTGTAGTATGGTTCTGGGTACTTTTAACAGTGCTTAAGTGTTGAGCTATCAACGTGTAATAGCATATTATTCTCCTAGCTTTCTGTGATTGTGATACAATATTTGGAATCCACAATAATTAGTTATATGATAACTAGTTTAATTTTATAAATCTAGCAATCGAGTCTCAATTCATCGGTTACCACGAAATTTTGATGTGAATCAAAAGTCCGTCGCAATTACGTAATGTACGCGGATACTCGCCGGGTAATGTTACTAGATAGCCATGCCCCATAGCTCCGACCAAGTGACTGTAGGAGAACCCTGTTGCCTAAAGCATCTATTTGGGTTCTCGCGGCCACAGTGTTCCGCCTAAGTGCACTTTGTCGACGGCATCGGGGGTGCGGCCGTCTACTAAAGTTTCTGACGAGCATTTGATATGGATGTCGGGAATCTTGTTGAATTGCCCGACTTGTTATTGGAAAGTTTTTTCAATGTCGAGACTAAAATGCGGGGTTTATAATTGTTAGCATGCGATGTCTAAGGAATTCATTTGGTTAGGCATGAAATCCAAAATATATGATTCATTGGGTTTATGATGTCTAAGGTGGTTGCGGATTCCAATTGTTGTAGTTTTTCACTTTCTTTTCTACGACCGTAAGTGTAATATATGGTGTATCGCCAGTTTCGTTGCTATATGTCAACGACAATTGGGATACGCATATTTACTTACATTGATGACATGTGATGTTATGTGTTGCTGTGATATGTTATATTGGATCATCGTGTTTTGAATAGCCGGGGGTTTTTATGTGAGATGAGAGTTTTTATTTTCATTCATGTAAAATTCTATGTATGTAATATTCTTTTATTGGGGCACTTCCGGGTTGAGAATGATGTCACCATCGATGTATATAATTTACTTTTTCGCATTAGGATAAACCCAAGGAGGGGAGCACAAGTAACCGGGTTCTAGAGTCCAATGGGAGACCATCTCGAGGAGTAGAGACCGGGTCTCCTAACTCTAGAATTGGTAGGGTTGCTTGCCGCTCTCGTAGGGGTCTAGGGATGTGGGTTTGGCTATTCATCGCGACCGTGGAATCCGTGTTTTATACTGGCTTAATTTAAAACACGAAATTCCTAGTATATTCAATATTTCATATGTTATCTTCTGCTGCTGATATTCTGTGATGTGATCACTTTATATGCCTGATACGAATGCTTTATTATTGTATATATGATATATAATAAACGTTGCTTATATTTTGCACCCGCGCTAGTCCCGCACCGCTATGTCGTTAGTTAAGTAACCTAACGGTGCATAACAGGACACTGTGACGAATGCGAATGGCACAAGCGTACGTTGTATTTTTGTTTCTTCTGTGATGCTTAGGAAGCATAAATGATAGGACTTCATTAATGAGATTAATGAAAAAGAAAAGAAACCTAAAAGATGTTGTAGGATCATATTTTCAAAAAAAGTAGCTCTAGTTTTTGCTTTGCATAGCGGTATTCCTTGTAGAATATCCAGCACTTAATTCGATGAGGAAAGAGCCGAGATCCCTACACCGGGAGTGACCTCTTTAGCGAAACTAGCAGATGCAACAACCCACTCGGTTTTGTTTTTTGATTGCTTCTTTTAGTTTTTTCTTTGCATAGCGGTATTTATGAAGTATCATGCACCTTATTCGATAAGAAAAGAGCCGAAATCCCTTCACCGGGAGTGACCTCTTTAGCAAAACTAGTAAAAAACCTAAAAAACACTCCTTTCTCAAAACTCACTTGTTTCTACAATGATATCAAATTCATTACGCTCATGGTTTTCTTAAAAACCTGCGTAGCCCTCCGACATTTCAGATAAGTAATATTTAGTATTCGTTCTATGTTTATTGGCTTTCGTCAAGGCATAGTTGTAGGGTTCCTAGGCACACTAATGAGGTCTCACAAGGCATCAACCATGCCAATTTCAAATTTTACGGGTGCCGAGAAACCCTAATACGGATCGTTAACTAGAAATTTAGGCGAAAGATGAAACTAGTTAACAACTTAACTACAAGAACGGAAATACAACCTTTATAGATCCGGTCCTCCACCTCCATAGCTCCGCAATGAAGTCTCCTCGCTGTCCAAATCGAATCCCTGGCTCTAGCGTCGGCTTCATCGGAAAAATGGGCGGGCTAGGTCGTCGACTTCGATGCCGAAGATGATCTACGTCGAGGCATCACAAGATCAAGCTCCAACTTCACCAAGTCATGAAACTTGTGAAGAAAACACCCTATACTACTTGGCAAGTGGTAGAGGATGAAGAAATAGGAAGTGGGTTCACTTTAGAATTGGATTTCTCACTCTTTTCATCAAATCACCATTGATGATTCAAGGTTTTCTTCATGTGAAGAAGAAGAAGAAGAAGATGAATATTATGATAAGTTATTTTGAAATAGAAAAGAAAATCAATACTTGTCATAATACAACCATGGTCAAGTGTAGAGAATGAACCAAGGTTAAGTGAATGGTTAGGTTTAGGAGAAGAAGACAAAATGGTCAAAGCTACTTGAAGCTTCAAAGAAAAGAACAAAAGAAGCAACCATTTCATTTTCTTTCCAAAATAAATAAATGAATAATTAAATAAATCAAACCCTAACCAATCACTTAATCATGGTTTAAAGTAAACCTACACCCAAGCTTGCATGCATCATCAAACATGATACAAACTAGTGCACAATACTATATCATATATACAATGTGCACTTCAAGTGAGAAAATCCTTTCAAAGTGAACAAATATTAGTTAATGTAAAGTAATATATCAAATATATATAATTATACATTAAATCATTAAATCAACACTTGATTTAACGATCCGGTCATATCGCATATAACCGACTAATATCAATAGTAACAACTTATCGAATCAACACTTGATCCGATAACCGGCTATATCGCATATAACCGATCAATGTCACAAATCGCGAGAATCGAATATAGTATCACATACTGGTATTATTCTCGGTCCCGCACATATCTCATATGCGCTCCTATTTCGTTTCGCTTGAGCCAGGAAACCTCTGTGTAGGACTCTAAAGACTCGTCAATACGCCGGCAGCAGGTGATGATCATATCAAACACCCACAAGCCGCAAGCGGTCTGCCAAACGTAACGGCCACCCGGGTATTGAGCGATGAGAAGATCGATGAGCAAGCCCGCTCACACTCCTGTGAATCCAACCAGTAACACTTACCGTACAGTCCGGTCTCGTCGTCTGATATGTCGCATATCTTGCCTAGGGGTGGTAAACGTCAGACCCCAATAGCTCGATAAGTCGTGTCGATATGAGGTCTATAACAGTTCGAGAAACTACTGGTAACACTTACCAGTATATCTCAGCAACCCTGGCCAGGGATTTCCGGTTATAGCCAATCGAACACAGCGCAACATCAACCCCATATACCGGGAGAGACGAATCCCCTCCTATCGCTCATTGCCTCCATGTGATTCGGGACTGTACCTAAAAACCACCGTTTTGCATGCCCTCTTGGACGTGGTAAGGTGGAAATCAAAGCACAGTGGGAACCACACAAGACTCTATGACGATCTCGGGTCAACAGACTACTCTGTACCAGTGTCACCTGAGAACTGCCATCTGACGTAAGGTATAATACCAGCTGGGTGTTCTCGGCGAGTCCGTCCAGTGTACCCAGTCTCTACTGAGCACCCGTATATCATCTCTGATGTCAAACACCAATGGATATGGGATCATCCATCGCCCATCTGTATGGGTCGAGAAGGTATACGCTAGTCTACTCTGGTATATCGATGCCCCGTCTCGATACACCCACGACTAGGGACCTTGAAGGATGTACTTAAGGACTACCATGTCCCCACTAGTATGATCCGCATCATAGTCCAGGTAGTCAAGTACACATCCTAAGGGCTTTACCAACATGTAACAGAGAGACAATCAGTGTACACGTTAAGGTAAAGAGTAACCAGATAGCATACTATCATGTCGAGTAAGAAAGTCCTCCCTATATATGTCCAAGTATCCACTACAATATACATCCTATGTATAGTAATGGCCTCTAGGGCATACATATAACTAACAATCTCCCACTTGCACTAGGGCCATCTGATAGCAGTGATTGTAGTATCTCATACTCAACCATCCCATAAAAGTCTCTCTCTGGGAATAGGCCTTCGTGAGTGGATCCGCCGTGTTGTCCTCTGAGTCTGCTCTCCTAACCTAGATCACCCTGGAGATCAACTATCTCCATGATCAGGTGATACTGCCTTAGATTATGTCTGGATCATTGATGGGACCGGCGTTCCTTGGCATAAGCCACAACTCCATTGTCTCACAATGGTAGGAACGTAGTTCATCTCATGAACTAATATACACCCAAACATCCTCTTTGGTAGCATCTTAAGTAGCGATGTATCGTGCCTTTATCGTCTAGTATGCCACGGTATTTAGCTTGGAACTCTTCCAACATACCATCCCTTTACTGAGGGTAAAGACAATGCCTGTGACTGACATTTAGTCGTCTTTATCACCCTGGAACACTTCCAGTGATTCTCCCCAGGATCTATTGATACCATCTCACTACTACTAGTGAGATTCCTAACATCTAATTAGATCTATCTCATAGATCCAAAATCCAGGATTTAGTAGGTATCACTTTGATCCTATATGGAGAATCATTGTGATAAGCGGAGATTGACCGAGCGTAACATAGGAAACTCCTTCCCTATCAAGAGTATGTCATCCACGTACTCTACGAGGATCACTACCATACTCCCTACTACCTTTTTGTTTATACAAGGTTCATCTACCATTTTGATGATGTCAAACTCTTTGACTAACACATCAAAACAGACGTTCCAACTCCGCGATGCCTGCTTTATCCTATAAAACATCTTGCACACATTTCCGCAGCTCCCACTGTTTACAAAGCCCTCTGGCTGTGTACTTATAGACGCACTCTTCTAAAACATCATTTAGAAAAGCAGTCATGACACCCAACCGCCAAATATCGTAGTCATGGTATGTAGCCGTGGCAAGTAGTATCTGGATGGACTTAAGCATAGGCCCCAGAAAAAGGTTTCATCATTATCCACGCCTGGTTGATGACGAAAACCTTTAACAAGTCTATTTTTGAAAGTCTCAACTTTTCCATCTACACCAAGTAATCTTCTCAAGATATACTTGCTCCTGATGGGGATTTAACCCTTCAGATATAGCAACTAAAGTCCATACTTTGTTGGTGTATAAGGATTCCATCTCAGATCGCTAAGCATCCAGCCATTCTTACAGAGTCCTTACTCTCGATAGCCTGCTCGAAACTAATTGGGTCATCATCTCATGATGCAATCCTCGCTCCCACTGTCATAGAGAAACCAAAGTATCTCTCAGGTGGGTGAGGAACCCTACTAGATCGGCGGAGAGGCTAAGGTTCGTTGGTATCTACTGAATCCTTTGGTTCTACCAAATCAGCTGCTTCAGTTTGCATAGCTGGAACCTTTCCAGTTCTACATAACAGACCTTGCCTCGAGTTTGTCCGGATTTTGCTTTTAGACATAGGCCGGACAACCCCAAATCTTAACTAACTTAAGATATGGGCTCTTCCCTTTCCATATCACATATGAAGCGGTAGGCAACTGATTTGATTCGAACCCTATTCAATAGGTATGCAGCTTCATAAGTGCATAACCCCCAAAAGGAAATAGGTAACTCAGTAATACTCATCATAGAGCACACCATATCATATAGGGTGTGATTGCTCCGTCCCGATATACCATCGTGCTATGGTGTATTCGGAGGAGTAATGCCGAGAGAGAATCTCATTCTCCTTTAGAAAAGTCCAAGAATTCCTTGCTCAAGTATTCTCCTCCCTGATCTCATCATAGGACATAATACTTATACCCGTATTTTGGTTCTCTACTTCTAACTTATATTCTGTGAATATCTAAAAAGGTTCGGACTTGTGTTTCAACAAGAACATATGTCTGAATCTAAAGAGATCATCAGAGAACGTAATGAAGTATAAAGAACCAGTCCTGGCATGTGTAGACAGGGGACCTACATACATCAACATGTATCATCCCAAGAGTTCACTAACTCTTTCTCTGTTTCCAATAAACAGGGCTATGGTCATTTTATCTTTGTGACATGACTGGCAAGTTTCATAAGATGTAAATTCAAACTGATTTAAATATGCATCTATATGTAACTTCAGCTAGTCGGGTCGCATTGATATGACCTAGTCTACAATACCATAAGAAGGATCCGTTCATTTTTGAACTCTTCCTCTTGTGTGTGTTCTGTATACTAAGAACTGTAGTTTGATTTAGAACATTAATGCTTTTAGATAACGTGCCTGAACCGATCAACTTTTGATATAGGAAATGTCCAAAACATTATCCAACAATACAAAATTTTATCATTTCTTTACTAATAAAGAGACAGATATGATTTTGTATATCAGGTTCGGTATCTAATAACATTCATTCAGAATCAATGTATTACAATACAGGGTGACAGTGACCAACAGACTTGGCTGCAACACTTGCCCCGTTTTCTGCCTCATGAAACTTATCACCCGTTCTCAGTTTTTCTACCCTTTTGTAGCCCTATGTAACCCCTATTTCCTGCTCTGTCTTATAACAATTATAAGTTGGAGCGGGACCAACGTTCCCCAGCTCAGTATAACAAGCGGGTTCGATCAATAATCCGTATTATTATCTTGATTAAGGCGTGACATGGTCGCTACCAGGAGAGAGAGAAGAAAATACTCTGCGTGCGCTCTTGCAAGAATAGATTGGTTATTATTTTATCTAATCAGGATGGCTCCCACTGTTTTTTATCAAATCTTCCTTCAAACCCTAAAAGGAAAGACTAGCCGGGATTAATTACACACTACAAGTTCGCCAATCTTTCAGCCAGGCCAGTGTCGGTACTTTGAGGGAGGTCTCCCGTGCTTTCGCACGAACCTAATTAATGTAAACCTCGTTTTCCCAGAGGCGTAACCTTGTTAACACCTTTCTAGACACCTACTTGATCGGCTAATTGTAATGGAGTAACTCTTACTCGCAGTGGGTATCGGGATCCAACTATCTCATAGAAAGTATGCAATCTCATTGTAAATTTCAACACTTGAAATTTCCGATAATATTTTGCCCCTAACGTGCTATGACCTTGACGAAAGCCAACAAACCATAGCCCGCTAGTCAAGTTCAACCCGTACATTTCTTGATTGAATTAAACCCACCCGCATGACCCTTGACGAAAGCCAACAAAGCCGCACGGCTACCCTAATCCAATCGCATCGTATGCTTGCAGATAAGCAGCATATAGCTACCGCACACTGCACCTTGACGAAAGCCAACAAATGCAGCACGAATACTATATACACTTTATCTGAAATGACGGAGGGCTACGACAGGTTTTTCTGAAAACCTATTGCGTAATGAACTTGATATCGTTGTAGAATCAAATGATTTTGAAATGGAGTGCTTTTGAGGCTTTTCTAGTTTTGCTAAAGGAGTCACTCCCGGTGAAGGGATCGTCGGTCCTTTCCTCGTCGAATGAGGTGCGGGATATATCATATATATCACTGTGCAAAGCAAAAACTCTTAAAAACAATCAAAAGACAAACCGAGTGTGTAGCATCTGCCAGTTATTGCTAAAGGAGTCACTCCCGGTGAAGGGATCTCGGTCCTTTCCTCATCGAATAAGGTGCAGGATATATCATATATACCGCTGTGCAAAGCAAGAACTGTAGCTACCTGTTTTATTTTGAAATTCGATTCTACAACATCTTAGGTTTCTTTTATTTCATTAATCACATTAATGAAGTCCCATCATTTAAATTACCTAAACATCACAGATAAATACGACGTACACTTATGCCATCCGCATTCGCCTCGATGTCCCCTCGTGCACCGTTAGGTTAGGTAACTAACGGCAGAGCGGGGCAGGGCTAGCGCGGGTGTAAAACATAAGTAACGTCTATATAATATATCATATATACTATATACTGTATCTATCACAGAACATCACATGATCACATCACAGATATCGCAGCAGAAGAATCATATGAAATATTGGATATACTAGGACGTCCGTGTTTTCAATACGAGCCAGTATAAAACACGGATTCCACGGTCGTGATGAATAGCCAAACCCACACCCCAAGACCCCTACGAGAGCGGCAAGCAACCCTACCAATTCTAGAGTTAGGAGACCCGGTCTCGACTCCTCGAGTTGGTCTCCCACTGGACTCCAGAACCCGGTTACTTGTGCTCCCCTCCTTGGGTCTATACTAGTGCGGAAAAGTAAATAATATACAAAATGTGACATCATCCGCAACCTGGAAGTGCCCCAATAAAAGAATATTACATACAAGTTTTTTTTTTACATGAATGAAAATGAAAAACACTCATCTCACATAAAAACCCCCGGCTATTCAAACACGACGATCCAATATAACATATCCAGCAACACATAACATCACATGTCATCAACGTAAGTAAATATGAGCATCCTAATTGTCGTTGACATATAGCAACGAAACCGGCGATATCACATATTACACTTACGGTCACAGAAAAGAAAGTGTAAAACTACAACAGTTGGAATCCGCAACCATTTTAGACATCGCATGCCCAAACCAATGAATTCCTTAGACATCATATGCCTAATAATTATAAACCCCGCATTTTAGTCTCATTATCGAAAACACTTTTCAATATTAAGTCGGGCAATTCAACAAGATTCCCGACATTCTGATCGAATGCTCGTCGCAAACTTCAGTAGGCGGCCGCACCCCCGACGCCATCGACGAAGTGCACCAAGGCGGAACACCGCTACCGTGAGCACCCGAACGGATGCTTTCGGCGACGGGGTTCTCCTACAGTCACTTGGTCGGGGCTATGGAGTGAGGCTATCTATTAAGTTTACCCGGCGAGTATCCGCGTACGCTACGTGATTGCGATGGACTTTTGATCACATCAAAATTCCGTGGCAACCGATCAAGTGAGACTAAACTGCTATGTTTATAACATTCATTCAGTTATCTCATAACTTCTTGTGAATTCCAATTATTGTATCACATTCCAGATAATTAGAAAATGTTAAACTTTTCGATCGAACAATCGAACACCCAAGTTTTCCCGATACAGCTCAACACATGAAATAAGTCTAACAGCATTCAGTTCGTGCCTCAGTACCAACGGTCCAGCCGTAGAAGGGTCAAGCCAACGCCTCACATGTGGCACGCCGTACTGCCCCAAACCCGAAGGTTCAAAGGGCAGTTCAAGACGGTCACATAATCGAGTTAAGGTTTGTTGTCTTCTAAAGGGACCATCGCATTACTTGCACTACTTAGAACGTCGTTAAACTACGGAAAAATCCAACAATTGGAAATTTCCCGGCAGGGGAAAAAGTGGGTATTTATATCCAGTCGAACTTTTTAACATATTCTAAAAATTATCCGGAATCCACATAGACAAAATCAGATAATCCGATCGAATCATCGAATCCCCAAAACAACCCCAGAAAATTCAACTCTTGAATAAATATTAAAAATTCCCAGAAAACTCAGCACCTGAATAAAGGAAGTTACTGCGCAAAATTGGGAGGGTGACATCATCAAATGGCCGCGGAACCGCCGTAGAAGCCAGGCTTCTGCCGCGGTTCCGCCACACTTTGGACACATCGTTATGAAAATTTTGCACCGTAATTCTTAGAATTTCCTGCTGAATTTTTTAAGCATTTTTAATCTGGAAAAAACCCAGTTTTTGAAAAAAGTCCAGAGAGCATGAAAATTTTAGGGTTTCGGGTTCGTTCGGGTTTCAAACTTCGTCTACGCATCGCCTAAGGCTCTAGCTAGGCTCTGATACCACTGTAGGGTTCCTAGGCACACTAATGAGGTCTCACAAGGCATCAACCATGCCAATTTCAAATTTTACAGGTGCCGAGAAACCCTAATACGGATCGTTAACTAGAAATTTAGGCGAAAGATGAAACTAGTTAACAACTTAACTACAAGAACGGAAATACAACCTTTGTAGATCCGGTCCTCCACCTCCATAGCTCCGCAATGAAGTCTCCTCGCTGTCCAAATCGAATCCCGGGCTCTAGCGTCGGCTTCATCGGAAAAATGGGCGGGCTAGGTCGTCGACTTCGATGCCGAAGATGATCTACGTCGAGGCATCACAAGATCAAGCTCCAACTTCACCAAGTCATGAAACTTGTGAAGAAAACACCCTATACTACTTGGCAAGTGGTAGAGGATGAAGAAATAGGAAGTGGATTCACTTTAGAATTGGATTTCTCACTCTTTTTATCAAATCACCATTGATGATGCAAGGTTTTCTTCATGTGAAGAAGAAGAAGAAGATGAATATTATGATAAGTTATTTTGAAATAGAAAAGAAAATAAATACTTATCATAATACAACCATGGTCAAGTGTAGAGAATGAACCAAGGTTAAGTGAATGGTTAGGTTTAGGAGAAGAAGACAAAATGGTCAAAGCTACTTGAAGCTTCAAAGAAAAGAACAAAAGAAGCAACCATTTCATTTTCTTTCCAAAATAAATAAATGAATAATTAAATAAATCAAACCCTAACCAATCACTTAATCATGGTTTAAAGTAAACCTACACCCAAGCTTGCATGCATCATCAAACATGATACAAACTAGTGCACAATACTATATCATATATACAATGTGCACTTCAAGTGAGAAAATCCTTTTAAAGTGAACAAATATTAGTTAATGTAAAGTAATATATCAAATATATATAATTATACATTAAATCATTAAATCAACACTTGATTTAGCGATCCGGTCATATCGCATATAACCGACTAATATCAATAGTAACAACTTATCGAATCGACACTTGATCCGATAACCGGCTATATCGCATATAACCGATCAATGTCACAAATCGCGAGAATCGAATATAGTATCACATACTGGTATTATTCTCGGTCCCGCACATATCTCATATGCGCTCCTATTTCATTTCGCTTGAGCCAGGAAACCTCTGTGTAGGACTCTAAAGACTCGTCAATACGCCGACAGCAGGTGATGATCATATCAAACACCCACAAGCCGCAAGCAGTCTGCCAAACGTAACGGCCACCCGGGTATTGAGCAATGAGAAGATCGACGAGCAAGCCCGCTCACACTCCTGTGAATCCAACCAGTAACACTTACCGTACAGTCCGGTCTCGTCGTCTGATATGTCGCATATCTTGCCTAGGGGTGGTAAACGTCAGACCCCAATAGCTCGATAAGTCGTGTCGATATGAGGTCTATAACAGTTCGAGAAACTACTGGTAACACTTACCAGTATATCTCAGTAACCCTGGCCAGGGATTTCCGGTTATAGCCAATCGAACACAGCGCAACATCAACCCCCTATACCGGGAGAGACGAATCCCCTCCTATCGCTCATTGCCTCCATGTGATTCGGGACTGTACCCAAAAATCACCGTTTTGCACGCCCTCTTGGACGTAGTAAGGTGGAAATCAAACCACAGTGGGAACCACACAAGACTCTATGACGATCTCGGGTCGACAGACTACTCTGTACCAGTGTCACCTGAGAACTGCCATCTGACGTAAGGTATAATACCAGCTGGGAGTTCTCGGCGAGTCCGTCCAGTGTATCCAGTCTCTACTGAGCACCCGTATATCATCTCTGATGTCAAACACCAATGGATATGGGATCATCCATCGCCCATCTGTATGGGTCGAGAAGGTATACGCTAGTCTACTCTGGTATATCGATGCCCCGTCTCGATACACCCACGACTAGGGACCTTGAAGGATGTACTTAAGGACTACCATGTCCCCACTAGTATGATCCGCATCATAGTCCAGGTAGTCAAGTACACATCCTAAGGGCTTTACCAACATGTAACAGAGAGACAATCAGTGTACACGTTAAGGTAAAGAGTAACCAGATAGCATACTATCATGTCGAGCAAGAAAGTCCTCCCTATATATGTCCAAGCATCCACTACAATATACATCCTATGTATAGTAATGGCCTCTAGGGCATACATATAACTAACAATAGTGTGCGGTAGCTACTTACTGCTTATCTGCTGCATATGATGCGATTGGATTAAGGTAGTCGTACGGCTTTGTTGGCTTTCGTCAAGGGTCGTGCGGGTGGGTTTAATTCAATCATGAAATGTACAGCTTGAACTTGACTAGCGCACTATGGTTTGTTGGCTTTCGTCAAGGTCATAGAACGTTAAGGGCAGAATATTTTCGGGAATTTCAAGTGTTGAAATTTGCAATGAGATTGCATACCTACTATGAGATAGTTGGATCCCGATACCCACTGCGAGTAAGAGTTACTCCTGAGAGAGTTTTACACATCACAATTAGCCGATCAAGTAGGTGTCTAGAAAGGTGTTAACGGGGTGACGCCCCTGGGAAAATGAAGTTTATTTTAATTATGTCCGTACGAAAGCACGGGGAACCTCCCTCAAAGTACCAACACTGGCCTGGTCGAAAGATTGGCGAACTTGTAAGGTGTAATTAATCCCGATCAGTCTTGCCTTTTTAGGGTTTGAAGGAAGATTTGATAAAAACAGCGGGAGCTATCCTGATTAGATAAGATAATAAACCAATCTAATCCTGCAAGAGCATATGCTAAGTGTTTTCTTCTCTCTCTCTCTCCAGGTAGCGACCATATCAGGCCTTAATAAAGATAATAATATGGATGTATTGACCGAACCCGCTTGTTATGCTGAGCAGGGGAACGTTGGTTCCGCTCCAACTTATAATTGTTATAAGTCCGAGCAGGAAATAGGAAAATATCCGGATTTTCACGCCACCTAAACGAAGAATGAGTATGTTGATGCATCTTCTTCGGGTGTGTTAGTCACTCAGAACTGTTTCTCAATTCACTCCACGTCCTGGGTATTAGATACTGGATCGGGATCTCACATATGTAATATGTTACATGGGCTAAGGATAGGTAGAGAACTGGGAATAGGTGATCATTCCGTACTAGTAGGGAATGGTGCAAATGTTGCAACCAAAGCAGTTGGCGAATATCACCTTGTATTACCAAATGGTAATACATTGATTCTGAACGAATGCTATTACATACTGACCCTGATATGCAATCTTATATCAGTTTCTTTATTAAATAAAGAAGGATATAATTTTGTAGTACAGGATAATGTTATGAACATTTTTCTGAATTAAAAGTTGATTGGATCAGGCTCGTTAAATAATGGCATATACATTCTAAATCAAACCACAGTTATTAACGTACAGAACACACACAAGAGGAAGAGTTCAGAAATGAGTGAATTCTTCTTGTGGCATTGTAGACTAGGTCATATCAATGCGACACGACTAGCTAAGTTGTATAACGATGGATATTTAAATCCGTTTGAATTATCATCTTATGAAACTTGCCAGTCATGTCTCAAAGGCAAGATGACCAAAACTCCGTTTACTGGACACAGAGAAAGAGTTACGGAACTCTTGGGACTGATACATAGTGATGTATGCGGTCCCATATCTACACGTGCCAGGAATGGTTCTTCATAATTCATTACATTCACTGACGATCTCTCAAGATACGGACATGTGTTCCTGATGAAACACAAGTCTGAAGCTTTTGAGAAATTCAAAGAATATAAGCATGAAGTTGAGAACCAGACGGGTAAAAGTATTAAAATCCTACGATCCGATCGGGGAGGTGAATACTTGAGCACGGAATTCCGTGACTATCTAAAAGAGAATGGGATTCTCTCTCAGCTTACTCCTCCGTATACACCACATCACAACGGTGTATCGGAGCGGAGAAATCGCACCTTATTCGATATGGTGCGCTCTATGATGAGCACTGCTGAGTTGCCTATTTCCTTTTGGGGGTATGCGCTTGAGACATCTATACACCTATTGAATATGGTCCCTACCAAATCTGTGCCTACCACTCCATATGAGATATGGAAGCAGAAGAGACCATATCTTAATTATGTTAAGATATGGGGTTGTCCGGCCTATGTCAAAAAGCATAATCCGGACAAGCTCGAGGCGAGGTCTGTTTAGTGCAAGTTTGTAGAATATCCCAAAAACTCACAAGGGTATATTTTCTACCACATCGAGAAACAAAAGGTGTTTGTTTCTCAGCATGCCACCTTTTTAGAAAAGGAATTTCTTGCGAAAGAAATTAGTGGCCTTGAGGTAGAACTAGAAGAAGTTCCAGCAGCGCAAACTATGACAAAAGATTTGGTAGAACCAGAGAATTCGATAGCTCCCAACGAACCTCAGCCTCTCAGCTGATCTAGTAGGGTTCCTCATCTACCTGAGAGATACTACGGTTTTCTCATAGACGGTGGGAGCGAGGATTGCATCATGGAAGATGATGACCCAACTAGCTTCGAGTAGGCCATCAAGAGTGGGGACTCTGTGAAATGGCTGGATGCAAAGCGATCTGAGATGGAATCTATGTACACTAACAAAGTATGGACTTTGGAAGATACACCTGAAGGGATAAAACCCATAGGGAGCAAGTGGATCTTCAAGAAAAAATTTGGTGTAGATGGAAAAGTTGAGACTTTCAGAGCTTGACTTGTTGCAAAAGGTTTTCGTCAACGACCAGGTGTGGACTATGATGAAACATTTTCTCCAGTGGCTATGCTTAAATCCATCCGGATCCTACTTGCCATCGCTGCATACCATGACTACAAAATCTGGCAAATGGATGTTAAGACCGCCTTTCTAAATGGTGATTTAGAAGAGTGCGTGTACATGACTCAGCCATAGGGCTTCGTAGACAGTGGGAGCAGCAGAAAGGTGTGAAAGCTGCTTAAATCTATCTACGGGTTTAAGCAGGCGTCGTGGAGTTGGAACATCTGTTTTGATGTCGTAATCAAAGAGTTTGACTTCATCAAAAACGTAGATGAACCTTGTATATACAAGAAGGTGGCAAAGAGTAAGGTTGTCTTCCTCGTATTGTACGTGGATGACATACTCTTGATAGGAAATGATGTTCCTATGCTGCACTCAGTCAAGCTCTTCTTATCACAAAGATTCTCAATGATAGATCTAGGTGATGCCTCCTACATCTTTGAGATTAAGATCTATAGAGATAGATCTAATCGGATACTGGGAGTGTCCCAATCCAGGTACATTGACACCATTCTAAAGAGGTTTAGTATGGAAGAATCCAAGCGTGGGAATTTACCCATGATCACAGGACTCACTCTCTCCAAAAAGATGTCTCCCAAGACTGATTTGGAGAGAGCTCGTATGCAAGGGATACCGTATACTTCGGCAGTAGGCTCTATCATTTACGCAATGTAATATACCAGACCCGATGTAGTATACTCACTAAGTGTAGTGAGCAGGTATCAAGAAGATCCAGGAGAGAGTCACTGGACAGCTATGAAGAACATTCTTAAGTACTTGAGAAGGACTAAAGAGATGTTCTTAGTGTATGGTAACGGTGAACTCCAAGTGGAGTCCATTACCGATTCGAGCTTCCAGAGTGATAAGGACGACTCTAAGTCGGTCTCGGAATTTGTCTTTACCCTCAATGGAGGGGAGGTTTGTTGGAAGAGTTCCAAGCAAGAAACCGTAGCAGACTCGACGATGGAAGCTGAATTCATCGCTGCCAACGATGCTGCCAAAAAGACTGTCTGGATGAAGAAGTTCATAACTGAACTTGGAGCGGTTCCGTCCATTGAGCATCCATTACCTTTATATTGTGATAACAATGGAGCTATGGCTTTGGCCAAGAAACCCAGGTCCCATCAGCAATCCAGACATATTCTGAAGCGGTATCACCTGATCCGGGAGATAGTTGTTCGCCGGAAGATCGAGGTCAGGAGAGTTGACATGAAGGACAACATGGCGGATCCACTCACATAGGCCATATCCCAGATACAATTTGAGAGACTCTTCGGGATGTTGGGTATGAGATACTACAACAACTGGCCTTAGTGCAAATGAGAGATTGTTAGTTATATGTATGCCCTAGAGGCCATTATTGTACATGTAATGTATATTATAGTGGATGCTTGGATACATATAGAGAGTACTTTCTTGCTCGACATGATAGTATGCTATCTGGTTGCTCTTTTTCTTAACATATTGACTTGTATAAGTGATGTTGTCTTGCTCTCACATGTTGATAAAGCCCTTAGAATGTGTACTTGACTACCAGGACTATGATGGAGATCATACTAGTGGAGCCAAGGGTAGTCCACAAGTACACCCTATAATAGTTCCTAGTCGAAGGTGTATCGAGACAGGGCATTAATATTCCAGAGTAGACTAGCGTATACGCATCATGACCCATACGATGGGCGATGGATGATCCCACATCCATTGGTGTTTGAAATCAAAGATAGTATATGGGTACTCAGTGGAGACTGGGTATACTGAACGGACTCGCCGAGAACTCCTAATTGGTATTATACCTATCGTCAGATAGCAGTTCTCTGGTGACACTGGTACAGGTTGGTTTGTAGACCCGAGATTGTCATAGAGTCTTGTATGATTCCCACTGTGCTTTGATTTCCACCTTACTACGTTCAAGAGAACGCGAAAAACGGTGGCTTTTGGGTACAGTCCCGAATCATATGGAGGCAATGAGCGATAGGAGGGGATTCGTCTCTCCCGGTATTGGGGGTTGATGTTGCGCTGTGCTCGATTGGCCATAACAGGAAGTCCCTGGCCAGGGCTGATATGGAGATTTACTGATAAGTGTTATCAGTAGTTTCTCGACCCGTTATGAGCCTAACATCGGCACGACTTATCGGTTATTGGGGTCTGACGTTGACCACCCATAGACTGGATATGCGACATATCAGATGAAGAGACCGGACTGTACGGTAGTGTTACAGATAGGCTGTATAGGAGTAGAATCAGGCTTGCTTGTTGATCTTCTGATCGCTCAATATCCGGGTAGCCGTTACGTCCAGCTAGTACCGCTGACGGCTTGTAGTTGCTTGATATGATCATCACCTACTGTCGGCGTATTGATGAGTATATAGAGTCCTACACAGAGGTTTTACTGGCTCAGGAAAAACGAAGTAGGAGCACATATGTGATATGTGCGGGACCGAGATTAATACGAGTATGTGATACCGTATTCTATTCTCGCGATTTATGTTATCGATCGGTTATATGAGATATAGCCGGGTTATCGAATCAAGTGTTGATTCGATAAGTTGATACAAATAATATTAGTCGGTCATATGAGATATAACCGGATTATTAAATCAAGTGTTGATTTAATGATTTAATTTATAATTATGTATTTGATATATTTATTTACATTAACTAGTATTAGCTCACTTAAGCATTTCTTTTCTCACTTATGCATTTAATATATATGTGATATATATTAATTGTATTTCTTTTTGTGTCATGCTTGATGCGACATGCTACATGGGTGTATGAGACTTACACCATGCTAAAGATAATGCAAGGTTTATTTATTTAAGGTAAATCCAAATTAGTTGAAAATTAGTCACATGCATGAAGCTTGTGGAAGCTTGTAGATGCATTGACTTAGTCCACTAATTTTGTTTTACTAAAGATATTTATTAACTCAACCATTATCTAAACTCATAGTTAAGTATCTACATGAGAGATATAAGATATTTCTCACCCATGATTGCCATTAACTCTCTCATTATTCTTTCTTCATTTTCTTCAAGCTCAAAAGAGAGCTCTCTAGGTTTTTGAGAGATAAAGAAAAATAGTGAGAAAAAGATTTCTAAAGTGAACAAAAATCCTACTTCATCATCCTCTACTAGATTAGCCATTTAGTTTAGGGTGTTAGCTTCACTAATCCCTAATTAGTGAAGAGGTAGCTTGGGTTAGTGTCTCCTCGACGTAGATCGTCTTCGGCCTCGAAAACATCGTGCAAGCTTGTTCCTTTCATCTTGTGGAGCCGTTCTAGAGTCCGCGAGATCACTACTTAGAGCAAGGGGACTACTACACGGAGCTATTGAAGTGAAGGACCGGTCTACAAAGGTTGTATTCCTTGTTCACTTATTTGTAAAGTAGTTTACACTTTGTATTGTCTAAATCTCTAGTTAAGATTCTAGGGTTAGGATTTTTAGCACGACAAAATTTTGAAGATGGCATGAATGATGCCTCCCGAAACCTTGCTGTCGTGCCAAGCAATCCTACACCGGCTATATCACATATAACCGACCAATATCACATATCGCGAGAATAGAATGCGGTATCACATACGCGCATTAATCTCAGTCCCGCACATATTACATATGTGCTCCTACTTTGTTTCGCATGAACCAGGAAACCTCTGCGTAGGACTCTAAAGACTCGTCAATACGCCGGCAGTGGGTGATGATCATATCAAACACCCACAAGCCGCAAGCGGTCTGCCAAACGTAATAGCCACCCGGGTATTGAGCGATCAGAAGATCAACAAGCAAGCCTGCTCATACTCCTGCGAATCCAATCAGTAACACTACCGTACAGTCCGGTCTCTTCGTCAGATATGTCGCATATCACAGCCTGGGGGTGGTATAACGTCAGACCCCAATAGCCTGATAAGTCATGCCGATGCAAGGTCCATAACGGTTCGAGAAACTACTGATAACACTTACCAGTAGATCTTAGCAACCCTGACCAGGGATTTCCTGTTATGGCCAATCGAGCATAGCGCAACATCAACCCCCAATACCGGGAGAGATGAATCCCCTCCTATCGCTCATTGCCTCCATGTGACTCGGGACTGTACCCAAAAACCACCATTTTGCACGATCTCTTGAACGTGGTAAGGTGGAAATCAAAGCACAATGGGAATCACACAAGACTCTATGACGATCTCGGGTCGACAGACTAACCTGTACCAGTGTCACCAGAGAACTGCTATCTGACGACAGGTATAATACTATCTAGGAGTTCTCGGCGAGTCCGTTCAGTGACCCAGTCTCCACTGAGCACCCGTATACCTTCTCTGATATCAAACACCAATGGATGTGGGATCATCCATCGCCTATCATATGGGTCAAGAAGCGCATACGCTAGTCTACTCTGGAGTATCGATGCCCTGTTTCGATACTCCCACGACTAGGAACAATTGAAAGATGTACATACCGACTACACTGTCCCCACTAGTATGATCTGCATCATAATCCTGGTAGTCAAGTACTCATCCTAAGGGCTTTATCAACATGTAATAGAGAGACAATAAGTGTACATGTTAAGATAAAGAGCAACCAGATAGCATACTATCATGTCGAGCAAGAAAGTCCTCTCTATATATGTCCAATCATCCACTACAATATATATCACATGTACAGTAATGGCCTCTAGGGCATACACATAACTAACAATCTCCCACTTGCACTAAGGCCATTTCTTTTTGTATCTCATACTCAACGTCCTATAGAAGTCTCTCTAGGGAAAAGTCCTTTGTGAGTGGATCCGCCGTGTTATCCTTCGCGTCAACTCTCCTTACCTTGATCCCTAGGAGATCAACTATCTCCATGATCAGGTGATACTGTCCTCAGAATATGTCTGGATCGCTGATGGGACCGGCGTTCTTAGGCCAAAACCACAACTCCATTGTTGTCTCAATAACAGTTATTGGACGCTCAATGGTAAGAACCATGTTCATCTCATGAGTAAGAATTATCCAGACATCCACTTTGGTAGTATCGTTGGTAGCTATGTATTCAGCCTTTATTGTCTAGTCTGCCACGGTATCTAGCTTGGAACTCTTCCAACATACCGTCCCTCCACTGAGGGTAAAGACAAAGCCCGTGACTGACTTTCAGTCGACTTTATCACTCTGGAAGCTTGAATTGGTAAAGGACTCCCACTGGAGTTCACCGTTACCAAACCCTAAGAACATTTCTTTAGTGCTTCTCAAGTACTTAAGAATTTCCTCCACAGCTCCAGTGATTCTCCCAAGATCCGATTTATTCCTAATCACTAAACCTAGTAAGTTAGCTACATCTGGTGTGGTACATAACATCGCATACATGATAGAGCCTACCGCCGAAGCATAGGGTATCCCTTGCACGCGAGCTCTCTCCAAATCAGTCTTGGAAGACATCTTTTTGGAGAGACCGATTCCTGAGTAAGTGGGCGAACCACCACGCTTAGAATCCTCCATACTAAACCCCTTTAGTATGGTGTTAATGTACCTGGATTTAGGACACTCCCAACGTCCACTTAGATCTATCACCATAGATCATAATCCATAAGATGTAGTAGGTATCAACCAGATCTTCTATTGAGAATTTTCATGATAAGAGGAGCTTGACTGAGTGTAGCATAGGAAACCATTTCCTATCAAGAGTATGCCATCTACGTACAATACGTGTAAGACAAACTCACTCTCTACTACCTTCTTGTATATACAAGGTTCATCTACCTTTTGATGAAGTCAAATTCTTTGACTGCTATATCAAAACAGATGTTCCAACTCCGCGATGCGTGCTTTAATCCTGATGGACTTAAGCATAGCCACTGGAGAAAATGTTTCATCATAAACCACACTTGGTTATTGACGATAGCCTTTTACTACAAATTTAGCTTTGAAAGTCTCAACTTTTCCATCTACAACTAGAATCTTCTCAAGATCCATTTGCTCCCAATGGGTTTTACCCCTTCAGGTGCAACATGCAAAGTCATACTTTGTTGGTGTATATGGATTCCATCTTTGATCGCATAGCATCCAGCCTTTTCACAGAGTCACCACTCGTGATGGCCTGCCTGAACCTAGTTGGGTCATCATCAACCATGATGCAATCATCGCTCCCACCGTCACCGAAGAAACCGTAGTATCACTCAGGTGGATGAGGAACCCTACCAGATTCGTGGAGAGGATGAGCTTCGTTGGAGACTATTGAATCCTTTAGTTTTACCAAATCATCAACTGTTAGTTTGTCTAGCTGGAACTCCTTCCAGTTCTACCTCATGACCACTAATTTCTTCATAAGAAATTCATTTTCTAAAAAGGTGGCATGCTGAGAAACAAAACACCTTTTGCTCCTTAGAATGGTAGAAGATATTCCCTCGCAATTGTTTGGGATATCCAACAAACTTATACAGAACTGACCTTGCCTCGAGCTTGTCCGTATTTTGCTTTTCAACATAGGCCAGACAACCGCATATCTTAACTCATTTAAGGCACGGTCTCTTCCCATACCATATCTTATATGGAGTGGTAGACACTGATTTGGATGGAACCCCATTCAATAGGTATGCATCCACTCAAGTGCATAAATCCAAAAGGAAACAGGTAACTCAGCAATACTCATCATAGAGCACGCCATATCTCATAGGGTGCGATACCTCCGCCCCGATACACCGTTGTGCTGTGGTGTATTCGAAGAAGTAAGCTGAGAGAGAATCCCATTCTCCTTTTAGAAAATCCAGGAACTCCATGCCCAAGTATTCCCTTCTCCAATCATATCGAAGGACTTAATACTTCTACCCGTCTGGTTCTCAACTTCAAGCGTATATTCCATGAATTTCTCAAAAGTTTCAGACTTGTGTTTCAACATGAACATATGTCTGAATCTCGAGAGATGATCAGTGAATATAATGAAGTACGAAGAACCAAGCCTGGCATTTGTAGACATAGGACCATATGCATCATCATGTATCCGTCCCAAGAGTTCAATAACTCTTTCTCTGTTTCCAGTAAATGGAGTATTGGTCATTTTATCTTTGAGACAAAACTGGCAAGTATCATAAGATGAAAATTCGAACAGATTCTCATATTCATCCTTATGTAACTTAGCTGGTCGTGTCGCATTGATATGACCTAGTCTACAATGCCATAAGAAGAATTCGTTCATTTCTGAACTACTCCTCTTGTGTGTGTTCTAGATACTTTGAACTGTGATTTGATTTAGAACGTATATGTCATTTCATAACGTGCCTGATCCAATCAACTCTTGATTCAGGAAAATGTTCACAACATTATCCTCCAATACAAAATTATATCTTTCTTTAACTCAATAAAGAATATGATGTAATGTTGTATATCAGGTTCGGTATCTAATAACATTTGTTCAGAATCAACGTATTTACCATTTGGTAATACAAGGTGGTATCTGCCAACTGATTTGGCTGCAACAATTGCACCATTCTCTAATATTTAGAGACATATCACCCTATCCCAGTTCTCTATCTTTCTGTAGCTCATGTAACAAATTACATATATGGGATCCTAATTCGGTATCTCATACCTAGGACGTAGAGGATACTGAGAAACAGTTCTTGGTAATGAACACACCCGAAGAATATGCATCAACATGCTCATTCCTCGAATGGGTCACATGGAATCCGGATATTCCCCTATTTCCTGCTCGGACTTATAACAATTATAAGATACAACAGAACCAACGTTCCCCAGCTCAGTATAATAAGCAGGTTCGGTCAATGCATCCATATTATTATCTTGATTAAAGTGTGACATGGTCGCTACCAGGAGAGAGAGAAGAAAACACTCAGCGTATGCTCTTGCAAGATTAGATTGGTTATTATTTTATCTGATCGGGATGGCTCCCGCTGTTTTTATCAAATCTTCCTTCAAAACCTAAAAGGTAAAACTAGCCGGGATTAATTACACCCTACAAGTTCGCCAATCTTTCGGCCAGGTCAGTGTCGGTATTTTAAGGGAGGTTTCCCGTGCTTTCGCACGGACCTAATTAAAATAATCCTCGTTTTCCCAGGGGCTTAACCCCGTTAACACCTTTCTAGACACCTACTTGATCGGCTAATTGTAATGTGTAAAACTCTCCTAGGAGTAACTCTTACTCGCAGTGGATATCGGGATCCAACTATCACATAGAAGGTATGCAATCTCATTGCAAATTTCAACTCTGAAATTCCCGATAATATTCTGCCCCTAGCAACTAATGACCTTGGCTAAGGTCAACAAATCATAAGCGCTAGCCAAGTTCAACCCGTCATTTCTTGATTGAATTAAACCCACCCGTACGACCCTTGGCTAAGGTCAACAAAGCCGTACGACTACCCTAACTCAATCGCATCATATGCTTGCAGATAAGCACTAATTAGCTACCGCACACTACGCCTTGGCTAAGGTCAACAAACGCAGTACGAATACTAAAAATTACTTATCTGAAATGACGGAGGGCTACGACAGGTTTTTAAGAAAACCTTTTGCGTAATGAACTTGATATCATTGCGGAATCGAGTGATTTTGAAAAGGAGTGTTTTTTAGGCTTTTACTAGTTTCGCTAAAGAGGACACTCCCGGTGAAGAGATCTCGGCTCTTTCCTCATCGAATGAGGTGCAAGATATTTCACAAATATGACTATACAAAACAAGAACTAGAAAAGTAATCAAAAGACAAAACCGAGTGGGTTGTAGCATCTGCTAGTTTCGCTAAAGAGGTCACTCCCGGTGAAGGGATCTCGGTTCTTTCCTTATCGAATAAGGTGTTGGATATTCTATAAGGAATACCGCTATGCAAAGCAAGAACTAGAGCTACCTTTTTTTAAAATAAGATTCTGCAACATCTTTAGGTTTCTTTTATTTCATTAATCTCATTAATGAAGTCCCATCAATTATGCTTCCTAAGCATCACAGAAGAAACGAAAGCAGCAATATTTATTATATATCATATATATAATATAAGCATTCATCTCAGAATATCAAGTGATCACATCACAGAATATCAGCAGCAGAAGAACACATATGAAATATTGGATATACTTGGAATTCCGTGTTTTAATTAAGCCGATAAAAAAACGCAGATTCCACGGTCGCGATGAATAGCCAAACCCACATCCCTAGACCCCTACGAGAGCGGCAAGCAACCTTACCAATTCTAGAGTTAGGAGACCCGGTCTCGACTCCTCGAGATGGTCTCCCACTGGACCCTAGAACCCGGTTACTTGTGCTCTCCTCCTTGGGTCTATCCTAATGCGGAAAAGTAAATAATATACATCAATGGTGACATCATCCTCAACCCGGAAGTGCCCCAATAAAAGAATATTACATACAAGATTTTACATAAATGAAAATGAAAAACTCTCATCTCACATAAAAAACCCGGCTATTCAAAACACGACAATCCAATATAACATATCACAGTAACACATAACATCACATGTCATCAACGTAAGTAAATATGCGTATCCCAATTGTCGTTGACATATAGCAACGAAACCGGCGATACACCACATATTACACTTACGGTCGCAGAAAAGAAAATGAAAAACTACAACAATTGGAATCCGCAACCACCTTAGACATCATAAACCCAATGTATCACATACTTTGGATTTCATGCCTAACCAAATGAATTCCTTAGACATCACATTCCTAACAATTATAAACCCCGCATTTTAGTCTCGATATTGAAAACACTTTTCAATAACCAGTCGGATAATTCAACAAGATTCCCGATAACCTGATCGAATGCTCATCGGAAACTTTAGTAGACGGCCGCACCCCCGATGCCGTCGACGAAGTGCACTTAGGTGGAACACCGTGGCCGCGAGCACCCGAACGGATGCTTTTGGCAATGGGGTTCTCCTACAGTCACTTAGTCGGGGCTATAGGGCGTGGCTATCTAGTAAGGTTACCCGGCGAGTATCCGCGTACGCTACGTAATTGCGACGGACTTTTGATCCACATCAAAATTCCGTGGCAACCGATCAAATGAGACTAAACTGCTAGATTTATAAAATTCAAACTAGTTATCTCATAACTAAATATGTGGATTCCAAATATTGTATCATAATCACAGATAGCTAGACGATGTTAAACTTTTCGATCGAATAAGCAAACACCCAAAATTTCCCAAAGAGCTCAGAACTTGAGCGGAGTTTAAAAAGTACCCAGAACATGCCACAGCACCTATGAACCATCCGTAGAAGGGCCGACCCATGCCTCACTCATGTCGCCGTGGAACTGCCGCAAACCTTAGGGTGTGACCGCGGTTCCGCGATCCAAAAAGTCGAGTTTGGGTATCGTTCTTCTAGAGGGTCCACAGAATCGCTTGCATGATTTTCTGATAATTTTAAACTTGGAAAATATCCAACTCTTGGAAAATTTCCAACGAGGGAAAATATGAGTTATTGATATACGTTCAAACATTTTAACATCATCTAAATAACCCGAATAGATGTTAGAATTACGACTACGAAGCACTTTGAATTGCTTTTATAAAAAGATAACATCACATGCAAATTTAGAAAAAACAAGCAACACCTGAAATACCAAAACCCAGAGACTGGAACACCCTAGAAATTTCAACCCAGAACATCACCACAAAACCGAGCTGGCCGGATTTTCATGAGGTGTGGCCGGCCATAATCCGGCGAGGGGGGTTGAATTTTCTACTGTGTTCATGTTACATCCATATAACATTCTGCAGTTGCTTAAAAAAAATTTGACTCTCTGAAAATTTCAACAGAAACTAGATTTTTATTTCGGGTGTTTCGGAGTTGTTTCGGTTTCGTAATTCTACAAACATCGTTTAATTCTCTAACTTGGCTCTGATACCACTGCATGGTTACCTAGCACGACAGCAAGGTTTCGGGAGGCATCGTCTATGCCAATTTCAAATTTTGCCGTACTAAATAACCCTAACCCTAGAATCTTAACTAGAGATTTAGACGAACTAACAATGCAAACAACTTTACATCTAAGTGAATAAGGAATATAACCTTTGTAGACCGGTCCTTCACTTCTAAAGCTCCGTGTGGTAGTCCCTTCGCTCCAAGTAGTGAACACCCGAACTCTTGTAAGGGTTCACATGAAGAAATGAGCAGGCTTGCTCGAAGTCTTCGAGGCTGAAGATGATCTACGTCGAGGAGACTCAAGCTCATGCTATCTCTTCACTAATGGTAGATTAGTGAAGCAAACACCCTAAACTAAATGGCTAATATAGTAGAGGATGATGAAGTAGGAATTGGACTCACTTTAGATTTATTTTTCCTACAATATTTCATCATCTTGAGAAAAGCTAGAAAGCTTTCTCATGAGGAAGAAGAAGATTAAGTGGAGATGAGAATGAAACTCATGAGGTGAGAATATCAACCATGGGTGAGTTAGTGTCATACACTAACTCATGTAGAGAATAAACTATGGCTAAGGATAATGGTTAGGTTAATAAATATCTCAAGTAAAACAAATTAGTGGACTAAGTCAATGGACACAACAAGCTTCTCCAAGCTTATAGCCATGACAAATTTCCACCAATTTGTCAATTAATAAAATAAATAAAAACTTTAATATTATCTTAAGTATAGTGTAAGTCTCATACACCCAAGAAGCATGTGGCATCAAACATGACACAAAATAATGTACATTAATATATATCACATATATACTATATGCACACAAGTGAGAAAAAAGAAATGTTTAAGTGAGCTAATATTAGTTAATGTAATTCAATATATCAAATATATAATTATACATTAAATTATTAAATCAACACTTAATTTAATAATCCGGCTATATCACATACAACCGGCTAATATCAAATGTAACAACCTATCGAATCAACACTTGATCCGATAACCCGGCTATATCACATATAACCGACCGATATCACATATCGCGAAAATAGAATGCGGTATCACATACGCACATTAATCTCGGTCCTGCACATATCACATATGTGCTCCTACTTCGTTTCGCATGAACCAGGAAACCTGTGTGTAGGACTCTAATGACTCGTCAATATGCCGGCAGTAGGTGATGATCATATCAAACACCCACAAGCCGCAAGCGATCTGCCAAACGTAATGGTCACCCGGGTATTGAGCGATCAGAAGATCAACAAGCAAACCTGCTCATACTCCTGCGAATCCAATCAGTAACACTACCGTACAGTACGGTCTCTTCGTTAGATATGTCGCATATCGCAGCCTTGGGTGGTATAACGTCAGACCCCAATAGCCTGATAAGTCATGCCGATGCAAGGTCCATAACGGTTCGAGAAACTACTGATAACACTACCAGTAGATCTCAGCAACCCTGGCCAGGAATTTCCTGTTATGGCCAATCGAGCATAGCGCAACATCAACCCCCAATACCGGAAGAGACGAATCCCCTCCTATCGCTCATTGCCTCCATATGACTCAGGACTGTACCCAAAAACCACCGTTTTGCACGATCTCTTGAACGTGGTAAGGTGGAAATCAAAGCACAGTGGGAATCACACAAGACTCTATGACAATCTCGGGTCGACAGACTAATCTGTACCGGTGTCACCAGAGAACTGCTATCTGACGATATGTATAATACCATCTAGGAGTTCTCGGCGAGTCCGTTCAGTGTACCCAGTCTCCACTGAGCACCCGTATACCTTCTCTGATGTCAAACACCAATGGATGTGGGATCATCCATCGCCCATCATATGGGTCAAGAAGCGCATACGGTAGTCTACTCTGGAGTATCGATGCCCTGTCTCGATACTCCCACGACTAGGAACAATTAAAGGATGTACTTACCGACTACCCTATCCCTACTAGTATGATCTGCATCATAATCCTGGTAGTCAAGTACTCATCCTAAGGCCTTTATCTGTTAGTGTATATGCCCTAGAGGCCATTACTGTATCATACTAGCTTGTATATTACTTGATGGAAGCTTGGGATATTCACAGTTGTATATACAATCTTGCTCGAAATGGTAGTATGCTACTTGGTTTGTCTCTGCTTTAATATGTGCATGTGTTTCTTTTAGCATATTGCTGGTATACATATTAGTAGAGCCCTTAGGATCTTTGCTTGATTACCAGCGTTGTGATGGCGCTCGCACTCGTGGGAGCTGAGTAATCTATAAGCACATCCTTATACAGGTCCCTGGTCGTTGGACTATCGAGACAGGGCATCGATACTCCGGAGTAGACTAGCGTATGCGCTTCTCATCCCAGTGTGGGAGACGGTCTGTCCCACAGCCGTTAGTACGTCGTACTTGGGATAGTATGCGGGTGCTCGTTAGGTTACGAGTACACTGGACAGGACTCGTCGGGAACTGTTGGTTGGTAATATACCTATCGTCAGTTATCAGTTCCCAGGTGACATGAGTACAGCTTAGTCCGCTGACTTGACACTGTCACTTCGCCTCGAGTGTGTTCCCACTGCACTTTGATTACTACCCTACCACGGCTCAAAGGAGCTGTGCAAACAGGTAGTTTTTGGGTGCAGTCCCGAAGCACTTGGAGGCAGTGACGGTTAGACAGGATTCGTCTCTCCCGGTATTTGGGGTTGACATCGCGCTGTGTCTAGGAGAGCCATTACACGAGTAGTCCCTGGCCAGGGCAAGCGAGATATACTGGTAGGTTTCCAGTGTTATCTCAGGGTGTTCTGGGCTACACTCCGACACGACTTGTACCGCTATTAGGGGACTGACGTTCACCGCCCCCCTAGGCCCGCCATGCGATGTATCAGACGAACAGACCGGACTGTACGGAGACTGTCACATACAGGCTCAGTAGGAGTGCAGATGGGGTTCACCTCGTCAGTCTTCTTATCGACATCTACCTGGGGACCGTTACGTACAGCTAGTGCCGCTTGCGGTCTGTGGTTAAACCCACTGCCAGCGTAGTGTCGAGTCTTTAGAGTCCCACACAGAGAGCTATTCGCCTTTAGGCAAAACGAGTAGAGGTCGCATGGTTTTGCGACAGGGTTCGTTCGCATCCGCGCACTTGTGCACGTTTGCTGTCCGGACAGTTTATACTAGCGGGCTTTGGTTTAAGCCGGATCCTAGTATATGATTTGAGATTGGTTTTTCTCATTGTGTTCGTGTTCCTCGGATCACGAATGCGGGTGCGTATGCACAGTTGCTTGAGATTGGGGGAGAGGACCTTGTTTAGGGTTAATGGCTTTTGTCATTTTATTAACCCTATTGATTTTGTGTGGATTATTGTTAATTGATAATTAGCTTAATTATTGTGCATGGTTGTTGTTGACAATTTGACTTCATTGACTTGTTGACCATGTTGACAACTTGACCATAATCATTTCATTTGGAAGATGCTCTTTGATCTTTGCAAAAATGAAATGATAATGGTCAATTCATGATTTATCATGACAATTTTCAAGCTAATTATCTAATTAAAATTATCCTCACATATTAGTGAGAATGGCTCACTATTTTCTCATTCTCTCATTCTATTTCTCTCTCTTGCTCATCCTCTCCCTCAAGCTCTCTCCCTCTCATGTGTTGAGAAACAAAAAGCTTGAGAAAAACCCTCTCTTGATCTCCTCTTCTCACTTCTAGGGTTCAAGTCTTAGCATTTCTTGCACTCTAGTTACTCCTAGCTTGGAGTTGAAGCTAAAGGTGGTGGCTTTCAAGTGGATCCTTCTTTGACGGGAGAAGACAAGCAAGGTGAACTCTTTCTACCATACCTAGGAGCAAGGAGAGAAGGACTAAAGACCAAAGGTATAACCTTTCTTCACTTAGCTACTTTGTAGTTAGGGTTAGCTAGTTTATGTTTAGCAAAGATCCTCACAAGCATAGTCCATGTTGCCTAAGTCATTAAAAATCCGATTTTTATTATGTTTTCCGCCTCCCCGTAAGCACCGGGGTGGGCAACACGGACTTACATTATCAACATGTAATAGAGAGACAATAAGTGTACATGTTAAGATAAAGAGCAACCAGATAGCATACTATCATGTCGAGCAAGAAAGTCCTCCCTATATATGTCCAAGCATCCACTACAATATACATCACATGTGCAGTAATGGCCTCTAGGGCATACACATAACTAACAGCAATTTCCTTTGCCCTCATTCTAATCCCTTTATATGTCTTTACTTATTACCTTCTGTACACCACACTTAGGCTAATTGGTTTTTTTCCTTCCCTACCTTTCGACACCTGCCTATGGTTTGGAAGAAGACTATCCAATAAGCGCAATAGGTATACTCTTCTAATACTAGGATCCCTCACAACCTGAGAGAAGTTAAAGATAAAAGACAACAGAATAGTCCTATTCAATTTTTCCAGAACCGGAATCCATTCTCGAACTGAAAAAAGTTTCTTCGAGTTCGCATGTAACTATACGATGGAATATCCAATCAATGTGGATCTTCGTAGTGGTACGGAGTGATCTGGAAAAATGCAAAGGGAAAATAGGAGCGGTAGGGATATATGTGACTATGACAATCCAAAAGCCAAAGTGTTTTAAGAAGGTTCAGTTAACTGTTCATATCAGATTTTTGCATTTTCATACCGCCCAATTTTTATCACATTGCATATCGGTAGATACTCTTGAGCCGTGTTTGCTAGTCAATTGCAGGATACAGGTTCTCGGTTCTAAAACGGTGGAATTCATGGAAAACACGACAAAATCCGGGTTCCTGCCAACCACAGATAAAACACGGTCTCCGCTCTTCATCCGTATGTTGCCAGATACCAGTTTAGGAAGACAAAATGGCAAATCGATTGTCACCTTCATGCACAAGGCTCAATGGCAACAAGAAGTTCCAAGAAATCTACGCGGAGCTCGAGGCAATCATGCCAAATCTTGACAAAAAGTCCACCTTTCCCTCAACAGAAATTCTGGAAAAATCGTGGAGCCAAATTGAGAAAATACATGTACCAGAATTATGTACACTGAAGAACAGGGAAGCACAAAAAAGAAGAGGGCCCAAATCCTCTAAAGGGCCGCGGATCCGCGGCCAATAGGGGGTCTAGGCCGCGGATCCGCGGCCATATGGTGGCGGCAGTTGATAATTTTTTAGGGGTATTTTGGTCTTTGTATATGTGTTCTGGTGGTTGCCCTAGGTTTTCATTTTTTGGCCTATAAATAGCCCAGAACTGAGAGAAGGAAAGGGTCCATGATTGTATTTTCATTTTGCTAGGTTTAGTTGTGTTTGTTCTTCCTCTTCTCACCTCTTCTCCATTGAAACTTGTAGTGAGCTTGTGAGTGAAGAGTGATGAATAAAGAAGAATCGTTTATTATCATGCTTGTCTCTTTATCTTGTTAATTGTTGTAATTTTAATTCGTTAAGTAGTTGTTATTTTCTTGTTGTTTCTTTCTTCTCTCTTTTTCTTTATCCTTAATACGACAATGATGCTTACGCTCGATCCTCGCCAAAGTGAGGTCGCAAATAGCTAGTCGTATTCTTCTAATCTCCTTCTTTCTATCTTCCTCTTTTGTTTTGTTTTATTTTTCCGTATCATGATGTGTGAGTAGTTCATACTTGTTAGGGTAGGATAAGGGAAGTTTGAGAGAAGGAAATCTCTCTCACTCTTTCCTTGCCCAACAGCTTAAATCGACTCCCGTTAATTGAACCACAATCCGCTCCTTACGGCACCCTGTCCTACATGATAGCGGTGATTCCGTAGTGAGACCGGTTGTGGTTGAATTAACCGGAGGTTATGGCTAAGAGCCAAGAACGGACGGACAAGCACCAAAAGGAAGGACTTATGCGTTGGAAAGTCTAGCTTATACTCTCAAGTTCCTTCCTAGTCGTGCTAATCCCCGTTGTTGCCGATTACCGTAACACCGATATTAAGAGGGGCAACGAAAGATGTGGAGACTCCTAACTCAAACTAACCTAATCCTAACCCTAACAAGCTCTCTTTAAAACATCAACTTAACACTTAGATAATCACAAACAAATCTGAACTCTCGGACTTAACTCGTTAAAACACATAGAAAAAGACTCCCATCTCCCTGCGGACGACCCGTACTCAACCGGCTAGCTACAAGCGAAATCGTCTTGATTGCGGTATTAAACTAAAACTTGAACACGCAGAACCTCTAACAATCATTAACTTGGTTCAAGAGTTTTAGTTTAAGGTCGGGTCATGGTTGCTGCCAAAGAGAGAGAGAAAAGAAACACTCGGCGTGCACTGTAACCTAGATTAGATTGGTAATCACTTTATCTAATCAAGATGGCTCCCACTGTTTTCTCGAATTCTCCTATAAACCCTAAAAGGAGAATCGGTCGGGATCATCTGAAAATCACCCGAGGAGTAACACTTAATCATCAGTGGGAATCGGGATCCAACTATCATCGCATGATAACTTGATGGAAGCCACTCAAGTCACCACACTCCAGAAGGTATGCGCATGCCTGGCAAGTTTTCTTTATGTTTGAAATTCCCGATGTGGTTTTTACCCCTAGGACCCAAGTGACCTTGATGAATAATCAACAAATCAAAATGTCCTAATCAATTTCAACCTGTCATTATCTTGATTGCATTAAACCCACCCGCACGACCCTTGACGAATGATCAACAAAGTCGTACGACTGTCCTAACCAATCCACATACCATGCGACAGAAAAGCATTACAGAGCTACCACACACTACGTCTCGGCGAATAGCAACGACAAACATAGCACGAATACTAAGAAATACTAATCTGAAATGACAGAGGGCTACGATTGGTTTTTGGCGAAAAACCTTTAACATAATGAACTTGATATCGTTGAAGGAACCCGAGCAGTTTTACAAATATATGGTGGCATACACTTTTGCTAAAGAGGTCACTCCTTGTGAAGGGATCTCGACTCTTTCCTCATCGAATGAGGTGCAGGATATTCCTAACTGAATACCACGATGCAAATCAAAAGAATCGACTATAGTGAAGTTATTACACTGATGCAAACTTTTGCCCAAGTGGTCACTCCCTATGAAGGGATCACAGCTCTTGCCTCGTCGAATGAGGTGTTAGATATTCAGAACCGAATACCGCTGTGCAAAGCAAAACGAAACGTCTATAATAACAGTTTTCAAAAATTGGTTCCAACATCATTTAGATTTGTTTTTCCTTGCAGTAATCAAAGTTAACGCAATCCCAGCAATTAATCCATATCACACCAGAAAAAGGAACGAAAATACAATGTACGTATATGCCATCCGCATTCGCCACGGAGCCCCGTCATGCACCGTTAGGTTACTTAACTAACGGCAGAGCGGGAGCTGGACTAGCACGGATGCAAAACATATACAACATCTACTAGTATATATATATATAATATTCATCTGAGGCATGATATAAGCAACATCACAGAACATCAACAAGCAACACAGAATGGTGGATAATCTTGGAGTCTCGGGTTTCATTTGAGCCGCAAATGTGACCCAACGTTCCCAGTAGTGTGGATAGCCTGTGCAATGAAAACTTGGACTCGAATCAAATAGTACTCTAGCTGGCAAGGAATGTACGAGTAGAGTGCCTGTAACAACGTCTCCTGACGTCTCTGCCTGCTCGACGGTCAAGGTGAAAGCCCGTCCTTGACCGCGACCTGTAAAGGGTTGCCTCTGCTCCTGTGGCCTCTGCTGTGGCGGTCCAGAACCTCCCTGTATCT
This sequence comes from Agapanthus africanus, assembly GCA_030015575.1. Classification (NCBI taxonomy): domain Eukaryota; kingdom Viridiplantae; phylum Streptophyta; class Magnoliopsida; order Asparagales; family Amaryllidaceae; genus Agapanthus; species Agapanthus africanus. Next base: position 669,689,965 of record CM057341.1, on the reverse strand, counting down.
CTGCTCGCTCGGGGCAACCGCTTATCCTGTGCTGATTGGATCCGCAAATCAAGCACTGTCCCTTAGCGCGGCGACAGTTCTTCTGGGTATGCCCATCTCTATTGCAGTAGCCGCAAACTACGTTCCGTCTCTGGGGGCAATACTGTGGCACGAACGGACGCTTCATTTGTGCCGCTCAAGGCCTGTGAACCGGTATGGCTCCTCGAGAAAGTGCAGGGGTACGTGCCGGAACGGCTGGGGGCTTCCTGAACTTGTTGATCAATTGCTCTTGAACTCTCGCCGCATTGAGTACCTGTGCGAAAGTCTGCAACTCCAGTGATGCAATCAACTGCTGCAACTCGAAATCAAGCCCCTGCAAGAAGCGTCTGGCCCTGGTGGCCTCTGAGGCGACCATGTATGGAGCAAAACGGCTCAGAACTCTGCCGCATATACGTCCACTGGACGTCCATTCTGCTTCAATAGAATAAATCTTTCCTCGATCTCTGCCTTGGCGGTGGAGAGGAAATAATGATCTAGGAAGCACTCTTTGAATTTGCCCCACTCAATCGGCCTGTCCAGCCTGCTTTCTTCCACTGACCATCACGTACGGGCTTCATCTTCCAATTGGATCTTTATCACGTCCACCCTATCTTCATCTGGTACCCTGGCGGCCGTCAGTAAGTTTTTCATGTTCACTAGCCATTGCTCGGTCTCAAGGGGTTCAGCTAGCCCTGTGAATGCAGCAGGATGCAACCGTCGGAAGTCTGATACGGTACCAGCCCTAGCATGATAGGCTGGTGGGGTAGCGCCCTCGGGACGGTAATGAGTGCGGAGGCTCCTCCTGTAGCGGTAATCGCCCTGAGTCCCTCAGCGAGTAAGTCTGTCTTCCTCTCCTGAGCTTCCGCGAGAGAGGTCAGTGCACTAAGTATTCTTTCCGTGCAGTCCTGAGTACTGGAGTCCGAGGAGGGGTCGTTCGGGGACGTCATATCGCTGAAAGATTCAAAAGGATAAGATCAGATTCAAGGATGAAAATCAGGAATAGTGAAACGAAAATAACGTAATACAGTATAGTTAATGTTATCCCTTGCTACTAAACCTGGCTCTGATACCAACAAAACCATGTCACGCCCCGCTTCCCAAAATACGGAAAACGATGGATGACTAGGCCAGCCATGCTCCTACGGTCAAGGAATAATTCCGCCGTAGTCACACTTCGGCTTCTAGCATTACATGGTAATCAGTAAACAAAGCACAGCAGTAAAGGAATTACATCACTAAGTTATTACATTAAAATCCATTGTTCACAAGTTACAAATAAACAAGAAGAGTTACTAACCAAGTTCAATTACACGATCTCTTTATGGAAAGCAGAAAAGAAAGAAAAGCACTCCAGACTAGATCTCCGTCAGCTCGAAAGGTAAATCCGTCTCCTGCGTTGGTTCTTCCACGGGATCTGAGCATGCATACTCAGGTCGTCAGAGCGACGTAATAGCAATTTATATAATAATGATATGAAATAGGTAATTATGGTGATAACAGTGAAAGTACAATGCGTGTAATCACTATATCACTATATGATGCAAAGTATGATCTGTGTCACTATCAGTCTCTAGGTCATGTTTGAAATCGTATAGTGGAAAGAAGGATCATGTTTAACAGGAGTCTCGTACATACCCGAGACAATGACCCACATGCCCGGGACATAACCCTGTCAGCTGGATCGCTAGATCCTACCTAATATATATATCACTGCTCGAAAGATCATCCTCTAAAACACGGTCCCGCTAAATACGATACTCTTTCCATTTCGATTTCTCCTTTTTCCCCAGGTTTACACTAGTTATGATTATGATTTAGTTGTGTACAAGTATACCAATGGCATGGTTTTTGTTGGAGATGGTGCCCTCAGAGTCAATTATTGGATCACAGGCACGTGATTGCAATGATTGAGGGAGGACCTATACCGGTAGGACAGTCTTACTCAAGATGATAGTATACTATCTGGTTTATCTTTATCATCGTGTACTGCTTTAGGTGACCTTACAGGTCGCTATTGCACGCTGATAGAGCCCTTAGGATTCTTGCTTGATGACCAGCAGTATGATGGCGATCATATACGTGGGAGCTGGGGTCTATAAGCATATCCTTAAATGGTCCCTAGTCATGAGAGTTTCGAGACTGGGCATCGATACTCCATTAGTAGACTAGTGTATACAGTCGAGACCCCGACGAGGGACGGTGGCCGGTCTCACAAGCCACTGGTGTCAGTTGGTTCACCTAAGATGTATACAGGTGCTCATTAGGTTATGAGTACACCGGACAGGACTCGCCGGGAACATGCTAGTTGGTATTATACCTGACGTCAGATAGCAGTTCCTTGGTGACATGTGTACAGGTTAGTTCATCGACCTGAGATCGTCATTTGTCTCGTGTGAGTTCCCACTGTACTTTGATTACTACCCTACCACGGCTCAAAGGAGTCGTGCAAACAGGTTTTAGTTGGGTACAGTCCCGAGCCACATGGAGGCAGTGAGCGGATCTGCAGGGGTTCGTCTCTCCCTGTATTGGGGGTGAGATCGCGCTGTGTCTAGGAGAGTCATTACACAAAGCCCTCGGCCGAGGCAGGGGATTTACTGATAGGTATTCCAGTAGTATCTCAGGGTGTTCTGGGCTACACTCCGACACGACTTGTACCGCTTTTGGGGGTCTGACTTTTACCGACCCCCTAGGCCCGCCATACGATACTTATAGACGAACGGACCGGACTGTACGGATATTGTCACTGACAGGCTCAGTAGGGTGTCAGGATGAGTTCGCTCATCGACGTCCTTTTTGGTCAATAGCTGGTAGCCCGTCACGTATGGCTAATACCTCTGACGTGCTAGTGGTTAAATCCACAGCCATAGTATTGACGAGTCTTTAGAGTCCACCACACACAGTTACTCAAGTTTCGGGCGAAACGCTGTAGAGGCCGTATAGAGATATGTCAGGGTTCGATCAGACACGTGCGGTATTGCATGGATCGTGATCGGACGGTTTTTACTAGCGGGCTTTGGTTTAAGCCAGATCCTAGTATTAGACAGTGTAGTTTTGTCTCTTTGCATTTGTGTTCAGTGGGAATACAAATGCGGGCATGTATATGCAGTCGCGGGGTTTTCCTGTAATTTATTACGGGATCGGTTTTCTGAAGTTGCCAGTTTGCATTCCGTTCCGGCCGGTTTTCCTTTGTTCCTTCCCGGCCGGACTTTTCCGATGGAGGAAGGTTATTTGTAGTTGTGCAAATTATCTTTTGTGGAGGGCTTCTTTGTGAAATGGTGGCATCATGATGGTTCTTGCATGATGAGATTCTTTTTCCATCACTTGCTTGCATTAATTGAGATTAGAATGGATTAGAAGTTGATGTAAGGCTTGCTTTTGGATGTGGTCACCTCTTTTATTTCCTACACTCACCTCCCTTCATGTTGGTTTCTTTTTCCCCCACCATCAAAGAGGGCCGGCCACTTAAGAGAAAGAGAGAATGAGTTTTCATTTTTGGTGAGTGTGGGAAATTATTCATATCTCATTTATCTTGCTACTCAAATGCTAGCTCTCTCCAAAGTTCATTCCACCTCCATCATGGCAACTTTCACAACCCCAAGAGACAAAGTTTCTACACTAGTCTACAGCATTCCTTGGACGCGTCGGCTCGCCAACTTCGCGCCCGAGTTGCCCCAGTCCAGAGGTGGGAGCCCGTAAAAGAACCCGGCGATATGGTGCCCGTTTCGACGAGGAGGCGACGACCGGAGATTCCGCGAGGAGATCGGAATGGAGACGAAGACCGAAGGATACGGATTGCTTGGTATATCTCTCTACCCACTCTCTTGATAGCTAGGATTAGGTTAATGGTTACGATTCGGGTTTATTGTCCGCAGTAGCGCCGGTTTAAAATTAAGAAAATTTTTGTTTCCGCATTTTGGCCTCGGAAAGACGGCCGGGGCGCTGCCGTGGCACAACATGGTATCAGAGCCACGCCATTAACCTAGTCTAGCCTGCTCTAACATGTTTACAACTTCGATCGATCGGAATTTCCAAAAACCGTGTTTTCATTGCATCAGTTTTCTGTTGAAATTTTTTTAGCTCCAAAAATTTTTCAGTATATTGCAGAGGAACATGCAAGTAATTATAAGGGTTCTACAAAATTTTGGTGGCCTAAACTTGCTTTTCCACCGTGGAACCGCGGCCAAACCCATGCTTTGGCCGCGGTTTCGCGGCCATAATAACTCCACGTGGCACCAAATTTTTCCAGAGGCTCTTGGACTTGAAAATAGGGGTTTTGGAATATTCTGTTTGGGCCCAGATTTTCTTTGAGTGCTACAGTAGTGCTTGGGGCCCACTTGGTAAAATTTGATCGATCGAAAATTTTAAATATGTTAGTTCACAGTATTTACATTATATCTGCGACCGTGAATGTCATTTGATCGGTAAATTCTGTCTAACTACTATAGCCCGGTTAGACGGATTTGCGAACGTGACATTCACGTTGATGTTCTGTGTTGTGCTGTGATGTTGCGGATTGGTCGTGGGGGATAGCCTAGTTGCAGTGGTAGTACAGTTTTGTTTTATATGTGCATTTGATATTGCGGGGCGAGCGTCCGACATGTGGATTGATGTCACTGCATGTTTGTATTATTCTTTTGGGGCACGACCGGGTCGAGGTCGATGTACCCGTTGTATGTTTATTTTACTTTCTGTACTAGGATTACCCCAAGAAGGGGTGCACGGATAGTCGGGTTCTAGAGGGCAACGGGCCCGCATCTCATGGCATTGAGACGGAGGGGGCTTCACTCTAGAATTGGCGGGCTATTCGCCACACTCGTAGGGGGTATAGGTTGACCCAGGAGGGGTGGCCAAGTCACCGGATTCCGTGAAGTGCTGGGTGGTCCATTCACGTTGCTGAAGGGGCTGCCTCGCTTCAGGTTTTGGCGGGTGACTTGCCGCGCCCGTAGGGGTCTAGGATTTTCATTGCACAGGCTATCCACACGACCAGGGGAACGTCGGGTTTCAGTAGTGGCTCTATGAAACCCGGGGATCCCAGATATCTGTATTGTTCTGTGATGCTGGTTACATTTCTGTGATGTTGCATTTTATCACGCCTTGAGCGAATATTATATATTGATATATATACTAGTAAATGTTGTATATATTTTGCATCCGCGCTAGTCCAGTCCCCGCTCTGTCGTTAGTTAAGTAACCTAACGGGTGATGACGGGACCCAGTGGCGAATGCGGATGGCATATACGTACATCATTATTTTCGTTCTTTATTGGTGTGATCAATTGATGGGACTGCGTTGATTCAGATCAATGCAAGATAAACAAACCTATTCTGATGTTGTTGGAACACTTTTCAAAAAGCTGTTATTGCAAGGGCGTTCTCTTTTGTTTTGCATAGTGGTATTCGGTTAGAATATCCAGCACCTCAGTCGACGAGGCAAGGACCGAGATCCCTTCACCGGGAGTGACCCCTTGGACAGAAGTTTGCGTCAGGGCAATAACTTCACTATAGCCGATTACTTTTGCTTTGCATCATGGTATTCAGTTGGAATATCCTGCACCCCATTCTACGGGGAAAGAGCCGAGATCCCTTCACCGGGAGTGACCTCTTTAGCAAAGGTTTTCGTCACTATATTTTTATAAAAAGTTATCCGGTTCCTTCAACGATATCAAGTTGATTACGTTAAAGGTTTTTCGCCAAAAAACAGCCGTAACCCTCCGTCATTTCAGATTAGTATTGCTTAGTATTCGTGCTACGTATGTCGTGCTCAGCCGAGGCGTAGTGTGCGGTAGCTCTGTAATGCTTTTCTGTCTTATGGATATGTGATTGGTTAGGACAGTCGTACGGTCATTTTGGCTCAGTCAAGGACTCGTGCGGATGGGTCTAATGCAATCAAGATAATGACGGGTTGAACTTGACTAGGATCCTTTGATATGTTGGCTCAGTCAAGGTCACTTGGGTCATAAGGGTAAAAACACACATCGGGAGTTTCTAAAGAAACTGAAACTTGCCAGGCATGCGCATACCTTCTGGAGTGTAGTGACTTGAGTGGATTCCGTCAAGTTATCATGCGATGATAGTTGGATCCCGATTCCCACTGATGAGTTGGTTTACTCCTCGGATGATCCCGACTAATTCTTCTTTCAGGTTTGGAGAAGAATTTGAGGTTACAGTGGGAAGTTTTCCTGATTAGATAAAGTGATAACCATTCTGATCTAGGTTAGAATGCACGCTGAGTGTTTCTTTTCTCTCTCTTTGGCAGCGACCATTGACCCGACCTTAGACTATGACTTAGTGACCAAAAATTGACCGAACCTTCTTATAAACTGGCTTTTGGATTGTCAGAGTTGCAAACCTCATTGCCACTCCTACTTTTACCCTTTTCTCCAGGACACCCCGTATTACTACGAACGTCCACTTCTATTGGACAAAACCATCGTATGGTTAGATACGAACTCGAAGAAATTTATTCGAGGATGGTTTCCGGTTCTGGAGAAAACGAATAGGACTATTCGGTTGTCTTTTCCTTTTACCTTCTCTCAGGTTGCGAGTACTCCTTGGTTTAGGAGATAGTACACCTATTACGCAAATTGGATAGTCTTCTTCCAAACCATAGGCAGGTGCCGACCTGTAGGGAATGAAGAAAACCAATTAGCCTAACGATGGTGTACAGAAGGTATTAAGTAAAGACATATCAAGGGATTAGTAAGAGGGCAAAGTAAATTGCGACTACTATTCACGACCAAACCAAGTATTTCTTCGCCAATCCTAAATCACCTTTGTATTTCTCCAGGACACTCCGTATCATTACGAAGATCCACGGTTTATTTGGATACTCCATCGTATGGTTATATACGAACTCGAAAGGAACTTGTTCCAGTTCGGGGATGGATTCTGGTTCAGGAGAAATAGGAATAAGCTTTATTCAGGTGTCTTTTATCTTCACCTTCTCTCGCATTGCGAGTGCTCCTAGGATTAGGACAGTACACCCATTATGCTTATTGGATAGTCTTCTTCCAAACCATAGGCTGGTGCCGAAAGGTAGGGAAGGAAGAAAACCATTTGGCCTAAAGAGGTGTACAGAAGGTAATGACTAAAGACATATAAAGGGATTTAGAGAGATCGCAAAGAATTATACGGTTACAGTTGTGAATCTGGATAATGGAAGAGGCATTACTAGGAATACCCAGGTACCCCATCGAAACATTTCAATGTTTTAGTTTCACTGTGTACTGTTAAAAGAAAACTGATTTCCCAATTAGACACTTGCTCCAGGGTATGTATTTACCAGGTATGATTCTCATATCTGTATGGTTTTACAGATGATGAGTGGGAGTAAGTTATTGGGAATTAGGTGATCATCCTCATTATATCGGACTTCGTTGTAATTGGTGATATTTGAGGAACTCACCTGGGTTGTTTACCGGACGGCAAATATTTGGTTTTTGAATATCCATTGTTGTGCACCAATTTCAAATTGATATATCTGTATGTCTATTTTTATAGAATGAGATATACCTTTTTGAAATTATGTCTATCACATTTACCTATATCAGTGGATGGTTAGGTAAGGAGCATTGAACAGCGGTGTAATCCTTCATAACCATAGTACAGTTTTCAACCTACGACACACAGTGAATGAGTTATTAGACTCACGGGACTTATACAGAATATTGTATGTTGTCCAGTGTCCATTAGGACAGAGGGGTTGGTCCTCGTACTATATTCTGTTTACTTTTGACTTCTCTGGTTCTTAGACAAGTGTTTCGTAGAAACACAGGGTCTAAGTTTTGAGAAGTTATAGGTATAAGAGTAGAGTAGAGAACCAGGTGTTGCAAGTATCGAGATTCTTCAAGATGATCGAAGATGTAGATACTTGTGTATGGTATTCAGTTGATAGTAATGATTAAGAGAACTTGCTTCTCTTTCAGGTTACTCATAATTGGAAGCACTCCTAAGTTGAGTAACGCTGATCGGCCTCTCTCCATTTACTTGACATGCACTGGAGACAGCTGCATGATTTGAATCTGGTTCAATTAAATCAGTGTCTCTGTTTCTATATTGGATATAGAACAGTTCATATCTTGACATTGTTAAGGTACGGGGAGTTGTCCGGCTTATGCTTAAAACCAGACTCTGGATAACTCAAGGCACGTTTCTGTAATGGCTGTTTGTGGGTTGACCCAGGCTATGAAGAGGGTTGACTTTCTACCATCTGGAAGATTAATAGTGATATTGTTCTTCACTCGCCACAATTTTAAAAGAAATGGATTTTTTTCAGAAAACACTAGTGGGAGTATGGTAGAACTGAAAGTGATTCCAGAACCGCAAACGATTACTGAAGATTTGATAAAAACCTAAAGATTCAATCTGATTTGACATTCCATTGGCCACTCCGCACATATGGTGGGTAACCTCAGGCACCCGAGAGGTACTCCGGTAGCCTCAAGGACGGTGACAGGGAGGTTCTTGTTTACCCAGACTTTCCATTGCTGTTGTTCCAGACTGGGAGACCCGACAGGAGGATGAATATAGCGTCATTCTAAACTGGCTTTAGAAGTGTACGTTTATATGATTCTGCCAGAGGGTTGTCGTAGTCAGTGGGAGCAGCGGAAGCATTGGTAGACAAGTGGCTTATGTCTATTTATAGACTAAAGCAGATATAGCGGAGATAAATCATCTATTTCTGATGTGACCGTCATAGATTTGATTTCGTCAGAATAGGGGTGGATCTGTTAAGAAGGTAGTAGGGTGTGATGTCCTGATATTTGATGACATACACAGAGTAGGAAGTAAAGTTCCTATACTACGATCGGTTATACTTTGGTTGTCACACAGTAGTTTCTCCACATAGGACGTGGATATTATATCAGACATTCTGGTTACTAGATCTATGGTTTTAGATCTAGATTTGGGTGGTTTCCCAATCTGGGTAATTAGACAGCATTCTATGAGTATTTAGAATGGACGACTCCTGGCACGGTAGTATACCTGCAGGTGATGGAGTCACCCTCTCTAAAGGTGTCTTACAGACTAAAGGGGAGAGGGATGTGCATGATTGGCAGATCACTTGCTTAGGCAATTGAGTCAATCATGAGATGTCAAGTACCACACCAGATATTGTTTTTGCAGGAGATGCAATAAGTTGATATTGATCCAATCCTGGAAAAACATTCGGAAGCAGTTTTAGAACATAAGTGAATGTTCTAGGGATATGATATCGACAGCCTCCTTTAGGAGACGGTTATCATTCCAGACTTCCAAGGTGACCTAGATGACAGAGTGACTGTCAGAATTATAGTTTTTCCCTCTGACGAGGGGCAGTAGTTTGGACAGTTGGTCCAGACGGATACTGAGGGAGGCATGGCGCAGGATACTGATTAAGTGCAGTCGACGATACAGTCTGAGAAGTTTGAATTTGGAGTTCATATATGAACTAGGTCCCATCAGATATCCAGACATGCTCTAAGACAGGTATTGCTCATTTCGGGAGATGGCTTTCTCCGCGAACTTGAGATATAGAGAGACATAAAAAGAAACATCAAAACGGATCCACTCACTGAGGCTATTCCTCGAACGCAATAGTTTCGCAAACGAGCTTTGTGAGACTGACTAGTAGAGAAGTTGGGTGTTCGGTATCACACGGGCTGTGAGTATGCGACATCGCAATAATTAGCCTTGAGTGCAAGTAGGAGATTGTTGGAGATAGTGCCCTCAGAGTCAATTATTGGATCACAGGCAGGTGATTGCAATGATTGAGGGAGGACCTATACCGGTAGGACAGTCTTACTCAAGATGATAGTATGCTATCTGGTTCATCTTTATCATCGTGTACTGCTTTAAGTGACCTTACAGGTCGCTATTTGTCACGACCCGCAGGGTACGGAACGTGACTGGCTCTTAAGTTTACGAAACGTCTAAAGACGTCCGTAAAATAAGTAAGCCAAAGCCCAGAAAACAAAACCAATTAAGCAAAAGAGTGAAGAAAACCCAATCAATTGAAAGCAAGTTTATCAAATAAGTCATGTAAAACCCTTTTTAAAAACAATACTAATTTTCCCGAAAATTTCGGCAGAGTCTCCTTTGTAAATACTGGCCCCCAAAATGGGTACAACAAAAATATACATGAATCCAACAAAATAGGGCATCCCCAAGCGGGAGCTAGCTCTTCGCCACAAGGCGGTCACAAATCCCACGCAATGTAAATGACAGCAAGCATAATAATCATAATAAAGCATAAGAAAATATCATGTCGACTCAAGTGAGTTCGACCCCAAAATACAGCATAAAAGCCCACAAACCTCACAGTCTCATCTCTAGGTCAATATACAATAAATCTGGTAGAAACAGTAGATGGAATACACTAGATACAAGAATATACAAGGTGGTACAAAATAATAACATAACCCACCTATGAGCAAATCTCGAGCTCAGGCAAAAGAGGCAAAAGAACAAGTGCGCCCGCCGCTACTGAACTGACGGAGCGGACCTGCAAAAGACTGTGGCACAACGGGGGTGAGTTGCCAACTCGTGAGTAATAAATAACATCTACAAAGGCTATCGTATGCATGCACACAAGCATCCTAGCATCTAAAATACAGGTATGACGGGATGCACTAGCAGGTGTGTATACAACATCAGTGTACTAATATGTATGCAACATGAAAATCTGAGGTCTCAATAGGTATATATAAGAAACATTTTATCTCTTTTTGTTTTTGAAACTCTTTTAGAATGCCAGCATAATACTCAAAGATTCGACGAGAACCGGTGTCCAGCAACGACACCCAAAAGCTGTCTCAAATCTCATAAATGTATCTCTGGCCTCAGCCGTCCGGCTGACCCATCTCAAATATCAATATCTCATCATCTAGCGGCCACGGTCGGTATCCTCTGGATATCCGCCGTCCCAAACAGTCACCGGTAGGTAATCCGTCCCCTGCCAGGCTCAACGTCATCACCACATTCCTCTTGCCCCGGGGTACCTTACCGGGCCCACCATGTACCCGTGCCGGTTCCTCCACTCCTCGACACGGATTTCCAAAACCACAGCAAACTCATGGTGGACGACACTTACATCACTAGAAAACCGCAATTTTACATATTTTAAAAATATAATAAGTTTAGAAATTTTGCGGTTTTCCCCCGAAATCCAGCAATATCATAAAATCTCAAGAAATCCTCATAAGTGCATATATCAATGATAATGAATGCGTATGATATCAATAATCAAGTTGCGATGTGTGATTAATGTATTAAGCATGAACAATTAATATGATGAAGTACATGCACATGAATAGCAATACTACGGTTTCATTTTAAGGAATTAAAGGCAATAGCACCAGTTTAAGTATCAATTATTAAAAGGTTTAAATTTAAAGGTTATCTAGTGTGGTGGCATGGCAATTACCAGGGTGTGTGTGTAAGCATGAATAGTGCTCGTGCTGCATATAAAAAAAACCCTGGCAATGGTGCAGGTGTCCTATAAAACGGTTTCGCATATGTATGTCAATATAATGCATGGATGCAGCAAATAGTCAAATAAGTATTTCACCCCTAATTACTAACATCACTAAGGGTCTTGTAAGTTACTAAAACTATCGGGCGGCTTGCGCCATCCAACGATAGTCCCCCGTAGATATTACATCTACTCACCGGGATCCCTGGCTAGCTGTGTCCAATCACCGCCTTTTCCTTTCGCGCCGCGTCTGACGTCTCCGCGACCGAACCTGGAATTTACATCAATACCAAACATAAGGTTACATATCAAGAACGACGCAAAACCCCAACGAAACTACTAAAGTTCGCTAGCTAGGTACAACGAGCACAAAGTGCGCGGAACATACGCGAAAATCGCAAAAACTGCCAAAAAAACGCCGATTTGGTCGCCCGGCAAAACTAAAACCCGACTACCCAAAAAACCGCACTCACGCATCCTAAAAGTCGTAGGACAAGCCAACACAATCATCAAGATGTCGAAAATAATCCATCACATAATTTTTATAAAAATCTAGTAAGCACAAAACTTGAAATTTTGGTGCGAAAATCGAAATTTAGCGATACGGTTATCACAATCCAACACAATATCCAACCACACAACAAGCAATCTACAAACACTAATTACAACGCAATAACAATGATTCCAATCCTATTTTCCATAAACAACCATTTCTTGAATTTATAACCTAGCAAATTCCAAATCAATTTCCACACTTGAAAACTTAAATTAACACAACAAAAGCCCACATAAGAAAATTAATCTCTTAGGTTAGCTTAGCAAAATAACTAGATAACAATTTAGGTTTAATCAACTAAATAATGTTTTCTAAACCCTAATCAACTCATTTATCAAGCCTCAAATACCATTTTCCATACATAAACCCCTTTCTAGATTTTCCTAAAACAACAATTTCACACTTCTAAAATTAACTAATTTAGCAAAATTGAAGACTACATAAACAAGGTGACCATATAGATTTGTTAATTAACAACTAGATTAACTATAAAACAATCTAATTAACTATTATGGCTTCAAAACCCTAGTTAAATTTTTCAAGCATAACCTAAGAAAAACTAGATTAGAACTACACTAAATTTAACACTACAACAATCTACTTAAGAATCTTAAACAAAAGAATTTAATTAGCAAGGGATTATACCTCACTAGAGATCTAGCAAGAATGGATTTTGCTCCAAATGATGGCCTCAAGCATCAAGATCCAAGCTAGGGAGGTGAAGGAAAAGAAGGATGAAGGATGGTTTTAAATTTGCAAGCTTTAATTTGCAATTTTCTTTGAATTAAACTTGAAGAATTTTGAAGAAATGAGAAGAAAAGAGATGAAGAGGAGGGGTGTGCAGGTTTCGGCCAGCAAGAGGTGAGGGGGAGGGTGTGGGCAAGTGGGGAAAGTCAAGGGTCAAGTCTCCAAAGTCAAATGCACCATACCTTATTCATTTTAATTAAAATAAATCCATAAACAATCCCATTTTCACACAAGAAAGAAACCAACATAAGAGGCCAGAAATTTCTGGACTTGCACAAGGTGGGGCTGTCCTAGGGCTGAGGAAAAAGAGAGAGGGGTTTTACAAAAGAAATTTTATGCAAAAAGGCCCCCTACAACTCAAAAATTGCAAGTTTTAGCTCAAAATTCAATAAATTCGTTTCATATCATAAAAATTTGTTAAAAATCAAAATAAATTACTAAAAATTTATGTTATCACTAGATTTTAATTATCATAATTTTAGAGATTAAAATTAGCACGGAAAAATTTGTATTTATCGCTAACTTAATGTATTTTCTTACCGGCTTAAAATAATATAAAAAAATTGAAAAATTAGGGAAAATTTTTAAACGACCAGAATTTCATAATTAACTCATTAGCTACTAAAAACAAGCAATTACCTATCCATTTTAGGTATAAATAGCCCTAAACTGCAAAATAACAAGAAAGACGGTTTTCGGAAAAATACCGAATTTTCACCGAATTTCAGGAAAACACCAAAACGACTTTTCAAGACGCTACAATCTTCCCCCCTTAAAGAAATTCGGTCCCCGAATTTAAAAATATAGCTACGCGTACCTTCGAAGAGATGGGGATATTTCTTCCTCACCTCGCCCTCGGTCTCCCAGGTAACCTCCTCGCTGCTCGGGCTACGCCAAAGGACCTTGACGGTTGGTATAATCTTCGACCTCAACTTCTTCACCTGCCGATCCAGGATGGCCACCGGCTGCTCTGCAAAAGAAAGGTCGCGCTCTAGCTGGACTGTCGGGTGCTGAATCGCATGCGAAGGGTCGTGAAGGTACTTGCGGAGCATCGAAACATGGAAGACGGGGTGAACATCGGGAAAGCTGGGAGGAAGAGCCAAACGATAAGCAACAGCGCCAACCCGCTCGAGGATCTCGAAGGGACCTACGAATCTAGGGCTAAGCTTCCCCTTTCGCCCAAAACGCATCACGCCCTTCATCGGAGAGACTTTCAGAAAAACATGGTCGCCAACTGCGAACTCTAATCTGCGACGGCGCCTGTCTGCATAGGATTTCTGCCTGCTCTGAGCCGCTCTCATTCGGTCTCGGATCAACTGTATCTTCGCTGTCGTCTCCTCAACAAGCTGCGGCCCCAAAATGCTGCTCTCGCTGAGCTCTGTCCAACAAACGGGCGATCTGCATCTCCTCCCATACAATGCCTCGAAAGGTGCCATCTGAATAGTATCCTGGAAGCTGTTGTTGTAGGAGAACTCCACTAGAGGTAAATGACGATCCCAGCTACCACCAAAGTCTAAAACGCACGCTCTGAGCATGTCCTCGAGAGTCTGAATGGTCCGCTCTGACTGTCCGTCGGTCTGCGGATGAAACGCTGTGCTGAAGCTCAAACGAGTGCCCAAAGCCTCCTGAAGTCTCTGCCAAAGTCGGCTGGTGAACTGAGTGCCTCGATCTGACACGATACAAGTCGGTACGCCATGTAGTCGCACGATCTCGTCAATATAGAGCTGAGCATACTGAGCGAAGCTGAAAGTCGTCTTCACTGGCAGGAAGTGAGCCGCTTTCGTCAATCTATCCACGATCACCCAGATGGAGTCGTACCCTCGACTGGTCCTGGGTAGACCCACAACGAAGTCCATCAAAATCTGTTCCCATTTCCACTCTGGAATGGGTAACGGCTGTAGCTCTCCTGCGGGCCTCTGGTGCTCGGCCTTGACTTGTTGACAAGTCAGGCATCTCGAAACGAACTCCGCAATGTCCCTCTTCATCCCGTCCCACCAGTAGGTCTCTCTCATATCATGGTACATCTTGGTGGAACCGGGGTGGACACTATACACTGATCGGTGTGCCTCCTCAAGAATGTCGCGCCGCAATCCATCAGCATCTGGTACGCACAGTCTAGATCCATATCGTAAAATCCCCTGATCGTCAACCACGAACTCGGAAAATCTGCCATGTCCCATCTGTGCCATGATCTCTGAGCAACGGTCGTCACTGCGCTGTGCCTCATATATACGGTCAAGCAACTGTGGGCGTGCACGAACATTCGCGAGCTGTCCCCCTGTCTGAGTGAACTCGAACTCAACTCGGCTGTCGCATAACATCTGCCAATCTGCTGACGACTGCCTCTGCACTGCGCGCAAAAAGGATAGACTACCCCCGGGCCTCCTACTCAACGCATCTGCCACCACATTTGCCTTGCCGGGGTGATATAAGATCTCGCAGTCGTAGTCTTTCACCAACTCCATCCAACGACGCTGTCTGAGGTTCAGGTCTCGCTGCTGAAATATGTACTTTAAGCTCTTGTGATCGGTGAATATCTGACACGACTCGCCGTACAGGTAATGTCGCCAAATCTTCAGTGCAAAGACCACTGCAGCCATCTCCAAATCATGAGTGGGGTAGTTCTGTTCATGCTTCTTCAACTGCCGAGAAGCATAAGCGATCACCCGGCCATGCTGCATCAATACGCATCCTAATCCCACTCGCGAAGCATCACAGTAGACAACAAATCCGCCTGATCCCGAAGGCAAAGATAATACCGGCGCCGTAGTCAAACATGTCCGTAGCTGCTGAAAACTGCGCTCGCACTCCTCTGTCCAAACGAAAGGAACTCCCTTCCGGGTCAAACCGGTCAACGGTGCAGCTATACGGGAGAAGTCCTGAACAAAACGCCTGTAGTAGCCCGCCAAGCCTAGAAAACTACGGATCTCAGTCACCGATGTAGGTCGGGGCCACTGCTGAACAGCCTCAATCTTCTTCGGGTCCACACAAATGCCGTCTCTCGTAACCACGTGACCCAAGAATCCGACGCTATCCAGCCAGAATGCACACTTGGAGAACTTTGCGAACAGCTGGTGCTCCCTTAGAGTCTGTAACGTAATCCGCAAGTGCTGCTCGTGCTCCTCTCTGCTCCGGGAGTACACCAAGATATCGTCGATAAACACGATGATGAACAAGTCAAGATACGGCCTGAATGTACGGTTCATCAAATCCATAAATGCTGCTGGGGCGTTGGTGAGTCC
This sequence comes from Agapanthus africanus, assembly GCA_030015575.1. Taxonomy (NCBI): domain Eukaryota; kingdom Viridiplantae; phylum Streptophyta; class Magnoliopsida; order Asparagales; family Amaryllidaceae; genus Agapanthus; species Agapanthus africanus. The sequence goes on along the minus strand of CM057341.1, from coordinate 669,673,950 downwards.
GAACGACATCACCAAAAACTCGTAGTGGCCATAGCGTGTACGGAAGGCTGTCCTCGGTATATCCTCCTGTCGAACTCGCAGCTGATGGTATCCTGATCGCAAGTCGATCCTCGAAAAATACCCCGCACCCTGAAGCTGGTCGAACAAATCATCAATGCGCGGCAACGGATATCTGTTCCAAACGGTAACTTTGTTCAGCTGGCGGTAATCGATACATAAGCGCAAACTTCCATCCTTCTTCTTGACAAACAGGACCGGAGCACCCCACGGAGAAACACTCGGTCGAATAAGCCCCTTATCTAACAAATCCTGCAACTGATCCTTCAGCTCTCGAAGCTCTGCCGGGGCCATCCGATAAGGAGGTATAGAAATAGGCCCCGAACCGGGAATCAAATCAATGCAGAACTCAACATCGCGCTCAGGCGGTAGCCCAGGTAGCTCATCAGGGAAAACATCAGGGAACTCACAAACTACCGGGTCCCGGTCTAACGGAACCTCTGCAGCTCGAGTATCACAAATAGACGCTAAGAATCCCTGACATCCCTTCCGCAAGAGCTGACCAGCGCGAAGAGACGAAATTAAGCTGGGAAGGGCGACACTGCGGTCTCCCCGAATAACAAGGACTGGCTCTCCCGGAAAGCTAAATCTGACTGCCTTCTCACGGCAGTCCACCGAAGCATAACAAGTGGCTAGCCAATCCATGCCCAGAAGCACATCAAAGTCCAACATATCGAGGAGTATCAAATCAACCGATGAATCTCTCTCCTCGATACGAACGGAACACAAACGAAATACAAACAGAGCGACAAACGACTCGCCTACCGGAGTAACAACAACGAGCGGCTGATCTAACGACGACGACTCACGGCCCAACATCGGTGCAAAGTGTGTAGATACGTACGAATGTGTGGAACCTGGGTCGAATAATACCCGTGCGTCGAAAGAACAAACTGGCAAGGTACCTGTCACAACGGCATTGGATGCCTGCGCATCCTGCGGTGTCAAAGCAAATACTCGGGCCTGTCCTCCACCGATAGCGGGCTGACCTCGACCTCGGCCTCTGCCTCCTCGTCCTCTCTGAACAAGACCGCCGCGTCCACGGCCTCTCGGTGCACCTAACTGGCGTGGAGCATCGCCTGGGGTAGGAAGCAGGGCTCTCTGAGGAGGGGGTGGTGATGGTGGTAGGGTCACATGCGGAACTGTCGCTGCTCCCTGTCGTCTCACCGGACAGTCTCTGACAAGATGGTGCAGACTCCCGCACCCAAAACATCCTGGCGACGGCTGCTGCCCCTGGGGATAAGAACCATATAACTGTCCCCGCCCAAATCCTCTGCCAGGCCAATCTCTCGGAAAGAATCTGGCGCGCTGCCTCTGAGACGGTACATCGGTGCGAATCCTCTTCGGCCCAGAAACGGCCGAAGTCCGTGATATGCGTGTCTCCATCCGCAATGCCGTATCCATAGCAGCTGAATAAGTGTCGTAGTGCTGGGCGCCAATGGCAAGATATAGCTGGGCATCAAGTCCCTGTACGAACCTCTTCACCATCTTCTCCTCGGTATCCACCAAATACTGAGCATATCGGGATAACTGTGTAAACTGGATGTCATACTCAGACACCGTCATCCCAGGTATCTTGACTAAGGCCTCGAAGCTGCGAGCTCTGGCGTCACGAACGCTCTCTGGAAGGAAACGGTCTAGAAAGACCGCTGTAAACTCGACCCAAGTCATAGGCGGTAGACCTGCAGCTCGACCTCTCAAGACTGACTCCCACCATGTCTGCGCGAGACCCTCTAGTCGGAAACTCGTAAGCTCTACCCATCGATCATCCGAACATCTCAGCGAACGGCAGATCCTGGCTAAACTGTCAAGGAACGTCTGTGGGTCCTCCGCTGTCTCGGTGCCGGTGAATACTGGAGGTCTCAGCCTCATGAAATCCTGTAGTGAAACCGGAATGGCCACGGTGGTAGTAGTAGGAGCAGGTATCATAGTCGTCTGTGATGTAGTAGGTACGTCATCCGGCCTCGGTGTACGACTGGCTGCAACTAGGGATCCTACCATCTGATGTAGCTCCTGCATGCCTCCCATCATCTGTCACAACTCCTGCATACCAGTCTCGAGCCTATCCATACGGCCTGGGGAAGGTGGATCGGTCTGTCCCTGCGGCGTAGGCATACCACCCTGCTCAGTCCTAGTCTCGGACGAGCCAGCTCGAATCTCGTCTCTGGCGGCAGCCCTCTGTGCCCTCGTAGCCTTCGGCGGCATAGTGGCTGTTACAGGAAATAGGACAGTAAGAACAATGCAATAGGATCATAGGATACACGGAATTGAAGAAGGAATTTTTCAAGCAAGTATATCCTAAAGTCACTTAGGCGGAGTACCGTATCGTAAGTATGCCGCGGACATACGCACGCTACGTTACCCTGCTTAAGTCACTTACTCCATCTACCAAGGGTCATCCTACACTCACAAAGGTAAAACCTATCGCTCTGATACCAACTTTGTCACGACCCGCAGGGTACGGAACGTGACTGGCACTTAAGTTTACGAAACGTCTAAAGACGTCCGTAAAATAAGTAAGCCAAAGCCCAGAAAACAAAACCAATTAAGCAAAAGAGTGAAGAAAACCCAATCAATTGAAAGCAAGTTTATCAAATAAGTCATGTAAAACCCTTTTTAAAAACAATACTAATTTTCCCGAAAATTTCGGCAGAGTCTCCTTTGTAAATACTGGCCCCCAAAATGGGTACAACAAAAATATACATGAATCCAACAAAATAGGGCATCCCCAAGCGGGAGCTAGCTCTTCGCCACAAGGCGGTCACAAATCCCACGCAATGTAAATGACAGCAAGCATAATAATCATAATAAAGCATAAGAAAACATCATGTCGACTCAAGTGAGTTCGACCCCAAAATACAGCATAAAAGCCCACAAACCTCACAGTCTCATCTCTAGGTCAATATACAATAAATCTGGTAGAAACAGTAGATGGAGTACACTAGATACAAGAATATACAAGGTGGTACAAAATAATAACATAACCCACCTATGAGCAAATCTCGAGCTCAGGCAAAAGAGGCAAAAGAACAAGTGCGCCCGCCGCTACTGAACTGACGGAGCGGACCTGCAAAAGACTGTGGCACAACGGGGGTGAGTTGCCAACTCGTGAGTAATAAATAACATCTACAAAGGCTATCGTATGCATGCACACAAGCATCCTAGCATCTAAAATACAGGTATGACGGGATGCACTAGCAGGTGTGTATACAACATCAGTGTACTAATATGTATGCAACATGAAAATCTGAGGTCTCAATAGGTATATATAAGAAACATTTTATCTCTTTTTGTTTTTGAAACTCTTTTAGAATGCCAGCATAATACTCAAAGAATCGACGAGAACCGGTGTCCAGCAACGACACCCAAAAGCTGTCTCAAATCTCATAAATGTATCTCTGGCCTCAGCCGTCCGGCTGACCCATCTCAAATATCAATATCTCATCATCTAGCGGCCACGGTCGGTATCCTCTGGATATCCGCCGTCCCAAACAGTCACCGGTAGGTAATCCGTCCCCTGCCAGGCTCAACGTCATCACCACATTCCTCTTGCCCCGGGATACCTTACCGGGCCCACCATGTACCCGTGCCGGTTCCTCCACTCCTCGACACGGATTTCCAAAACCACAGCAAACTCATGGTGGACGACACTTACATCACTAGAAAACCGCAATTTTACATATTTTAAAAATATAATAAGTTTAGAAATTTTGCGGTTTTCCCCCGAAATCCAGCAATATCATAAAATCTTAAGAAATCCTCATAAGTGCATATATCAATGATAATGAATGCGTATGATATCAATAATCAAGTTGCGATGTGTGATTAATGTATTAAGCATGAACAATTAATATGATGAAGTACATGCACATGAATAGCAATACTACGGTTTCATTTTAAGGAATTAAAGGCAATAGCACCAGTTTAAGTATCAATTATTAAAAGGTTTAAATTTAAAGGTTATCTAGTGTGGTGGCATGGCAATTACCAGGGTGTGTGTGTAAGCATGAATAGTGCTCGTGCTGCATATAAAAAAAACCCTGGCAATGGTGCAGGTGTCCTATAAAACGGTTTCGCATATGTATGTCAATATAATGCATGGATGCAGCAAATAGTCAAATAAGTATTTCACCCCTAATTACTAACATCACTAAGGGTCTTGTAAGTTACTAAAACTATCGGGCGGCTTGCGCCATCCAACGATAGTCCCCCGTAGATATTACATCTACTCACCGGGATCCCTGGCTAGCTGTGTCCAATCACCGCCTTTCCCTTTCGCGCCGCGTCTGACGTCTCCGCGACCGAACCTGGAATTTAGATCAATACCAAACATAAGGTTACATATCAAGAACGACGCAAAACCCCAACGAAACTACTAAAGTTCGCTAGCTAGGTACAACGAGCACAAAGTGCGCGGAACATACGCGAAAATCGCAAAAACTGCCAAAAAATCGCCGATTTGGTCGCCCGGCAAAACTAAAACCCGACTACCCAAAAAACCGCACTCACGCATCCTAAAAGTCGTAGGACAAGCCAACACAATCATCAAGATGTCGAAAATAATCCATCACATAATTTTTATAAAAATCTAGTAAGCACAAAACTTGAAATTTTGGTGCGAAAATCGAAATTTAGCGATACGGTTATCACAATCCAACACAATATCCAACCACACAACAAGCAATCTACAAACACTAATTACAACGCAATAACAATGATTCCAATCCTATTTTCCATAAACAACCATTTCTTGAATTTATAACCTAGCAAATTCCAAATCAATTTCCACACTTGAAAACTTAAATTAACACAACAAAAGCCCACATAAGAAAATTAATCTCTTAGGTTAGCTTAGCAAAATAACTAGATAACAATTTAGGTTTAATCAACTAAATAATGTTTTCTAAACCCTAATCAACTCATTTATCAAGCCTCAAATACCATTTTCCATACATAAACCCCTTTCTAGATTTTCCTAAAACAACAATTTCACACTTCTAAAATTAACTAATTTAGCAAAATTGAAGACTACATAAACAAGGTGACCATATAGATTTGTTAATTAACAACTAGATTAACTATAAAACAATCTAATTAACTATTATGGCTTCAAAACCCTAGTTAAATTTTTCAAGCATAACCTAAGAAAAACTAGATTAGAACTACACTAAATTTAACACTACAACAATCTACTTAAGAATCTTAAACAAAAGAATTTAATTAGCAAGGGATTATACCTCACTAGAGATCTAGCAAGAATGGATTTTGCTCCAAATGATGGCCTCAAGCATCAAGATCCAAGCTAGGGAGGTGAAGGAAAAGAAGGATGAAGGATGGTTTTAAATTTGCAAGCTTTAATTTGCAATTTTCTTTGAATTAAACTTGAAGAATTTTGAAGAAATGAGAAGAAAAGAGATGAAGAGGAGGGGTGTGCAGGTTTCGGCCAGCAAGAGGTGAGGGGGAGGGTGTGGGCAAGTGGGGAAAGTCAAGGGTCAAGTCTCCAAAGTCAAATGCACCATACCTTATTCATTTTAATTAAAATAAATCCATAAACAATCCCATTTTCACACAAGAAAGAAACCAACATAAGAGGCCAGAAATTTCTGGACTTGCACAAGGTGGGGCTGTCCTAGGGCTGAGGAAAAAGAGAGAGGGGTTTTACAAAAGAAATTTTATGCAAAAAGGCCTCCTACAACTCAAAAATTGCAAGTTTTAGCTCAAAATTCAATAAATTCGTTTCATATCATAAAAATTTGTTAAAAATCAAAATAAATTACTAAAAATTTATGTTATCACTAGATTTTAATTATCATAATTTTAGAGATTAAAATTAGCCCGGAAAAATTTGTATTTATCGCTAACTTAATGTATTTTCTTACCGGCTTAAAATAATATTAAAAAATTGAAAAATTAGGGAAAATTTTTAAACGACCAGAATTTCATAATTAACTCATTAGCTACTAAAAACAAGCAATTACCTATCCATTTTAGGTATAAATAGCCCTAAACTGCAAAATAACAAGAAAGACGGTTTTCGGAAAAATACCGAATTTTCACCGAATTTCAGGAAAACACCAAAACGACTTTTCAAGACGCTACAATCTTCCCCCCTTAAAGAAATTCGGTCCCCGAATTTAAAAATATAGCTACGCGTACCTTCGAAGAGATGGGGATATTTCTTCCTCACCTCGCCCTCGGTCTCCCAGGTAACCTCCTCGCTGCTCGGGCTACGCCAAAGGACCTTGACGGTTGGTATAATCTTCGACCTCAACTTCTTCACCTGCCGATCCAGGATGGCCACCGGCTGCTCTGCAAAAGAAAGGTCGCGCTCTAGCTGGACTGTCGGGTGCGGAATCGCATGCGAAGGGTCGTGAAGGTACTTGCGGAGCATCGAAACATGGAAGACGGGGTGAACATCGGGAAAGCTGGGAGGAAGAGCCAAACGATAAGCAACAGCGCCAACCCGCTCGAGGATCTCGAAGGGACCTACGAATCTAGGGCTAAGCTTCCCCTTTCGCCCAAAACGCATCACGCCCTTCATCGGAGAGACTTTCAGAAAAACATGGTCGCCAACTGCGAACTCTAATCTGCGACGGCGCCTGTCTGCATAGGATTTCTGCCTGCTCTGAGCCGCTCTCATCCGGTCTCGGATCAACTGTATCTTCGCTGTCGTCTCCTCAACAAGCTGCGGCCCCAAAATGCTGCTCTCGCTGAGCTCTGTCCAACAAACGGGCGATCTGCATCTCCTCCCATACAATGCCTCGAAAGGTGCCATCTAAATAGTATCCTGGAAGCTGTTGTTGTAGGAGAACTCCACTAGAGGTAAATGACGATCCCAGCTACCACCAAAGTCTAAAACGCGCGCTCTGAGCATGTCCTCGAGAGTCTGAATGGTCCGCTCTGACTGTCCGCCGGTCTGCGGATGAAACGCTGTGCTGAAGCTCAAACGAGTGCCCAAAGCCTCCTGAAGTCTCTGCCAAAGTCGGCTGGTGAACTGAGTGCCTCGATCTGACACGATACAAGTCGGTACGCCATGTAGTCGCACGATCTCGTCAATATAGAGCTGAGCATACTGAGCGAAGCTGAAAGTCGTCTTCACTGGCAGGAATTGAGCCGCTTTCGTCAATCTATCCACGATCACCCAGATGGAGTCGTACCCTCGACTGGTCCTGGGTAGACCCACAACGAAGTCCATCGAAATCTGTTCCCATTTCCACTCTGGACTGGGTAACGGCTGTAGCTCTCCTGCGGGCCTCTGGTGCTCGGCCTTGACTTGTTGACAAGTCAGGCATCTCGAAACGAACTCCACAATGTCCCTCTTCATCCCGTCCCACCAGTAGGTCTCTCTCATATCATGGTACATCTTGGTGGAACCGGGGTGGACACTATACACTGATCGGTGTGCCTCCTCAAGAATGTCGCGCCGCAATCCATCAGCATCTGGTACGCACAGTCTAGATCCATATCGTAAAATCCCCTGATCGTCAACCACGAACTCGGAAAATCTGCCCTGTCCCATCTGTGCCATGATCTCTGAGCAACGGTCGTCACTGCGCTGTGCCTCATATATACGGTCAAGCAACTGTGGGCGTGCACGAACATTCGCGAGCTGTCCCCCTGTCTGAGTGAACTCGAACTCAACTCGGCTGTCGCATAACATCTGCCAATCTGCTGACGACTGCCTCTGCACTGCGCGTAAAAAGGATAGACTACCCCCGGGCCTCCTACTCAACGCATCTGCCACCACATTTGCCTTGCCGGGGTGATATAAGATCTCGCAGTCGTAGTCTTTCACCAACTCCATCCAACGACGCTGTCTGAGGTTCAGGTCTCGCTGCTGAAATATGTACTTTAAGCTCTTGTGATCGGTGAATATCTGACACGACTCGCCGTACAGGTAATGTCGCCAAATCTTCAGTGCAAAGACCACTGCAGCCATCTCCAAATCATGAGTGTGGTAGTTCTGTTCATGCTTCTTCAACTGCCGAGAAGCATAAGCGATCACCCGGCCATGCTGCATCAATACGCATCCTAATCCCACTCGCGAAGCATCACAGTAGACAACAAATCCGCCTGATCCCGAAGGCAAAGATAATACCGGCGCCGTAGTCAAACATGTCCGTAGCTGCTGAAAACTGCGCTCGCACTCCTCTGTCCAAACGAAAGGAACTCCCTTCCGGGTCAAACCGGTCAACGGTGCAGCTATACGGGAGAAGTCCTGAACAAAACGCCTGTAGTAGCCCGCCAAGCCTAGAAAACTACGGATCTCAGTCACTGATGTAGGTCGGGGCCACTGCTGAACAGCCTCAATCTTCTTCGGGTCCACACAAATGCCGTCTCTCGTAACCACGTGACCCAAGAATCCGACGCTATCCAGCCAGAATGCACACTTGGAGAACTTTGCGAACAGCTGGTGCTCCCTTAGAGTCTGTAACGTAATCCGCAAGTGTTGCTCGTGCTCCTCTCTGCACCGGGAGTATACCAAGATATCGTCGATAAACACGATGATGAACAAGTCAAGATACGGCCTGAATGTACGGTTCATCAAATCCATAAATGCTGCTGGGGCGTTGGTGAGTCCGAACGACATCACCAAAAACTCGTAGTGGCCATAGCGTGTACGGAAGGCTGTCCTCGGTATGTCCTCCTGTCGAACTCGCACGCTGATAGAGCCCTTAGGATTCTTGCTTGACGACCAGCAGTATGATGGCGATCATATACGTGGGAGCTGGGGTCTATAAGCACATCCTTAAATGGTCCCTAGTCGTGGGAGTTTCGAGACTGGGCATCGATACTCCATTAGTAGACTAGTGTATACAGTCGAGACCCCGACGAGAGGCGGTGGCCGGTCTCACAAGCCACTGGTGTCAGTTGGTTCACCTAAGATGTATACAGGTGCTCATTAGGTTATGAGTACACCGGACGGGACTCGCCGGGAACATGCTAGTTGGTATTATACCTGACGTCAGATAGCAGTTCTCTGGTGACATGTGTACAGGTTAGTTCATCGACCTGAGATCGTCATTTGTCTCGTGTGAGTTCCCACTGTGCTTTGATTACTACCCTACCATGGCTCAAAGGAGTCGTGCAAACAGGTTTTAGTTGGGTACAGTCCCGAGCCACATGGAGGCAGTGAGCGGATCTGCAGGGGTTCGTCTCTCCCGGTATTGGGGTTGAGGTTGCGCTGTGTCTAGGAGAGCCATTACATAAAGCTCTCGGCCGAGGCAGGAGATTTACTGGTAGGTATTCCAGTAGTATCTCAGGGTGTTCTGGGCTACACTCCGACACGACTTATACCGCTTTTGGGGGTCTGACTTTTACCAACCCCCTAGGCCCGCCATGCGATACTCATAGACGAACGGACCGGACTGTACGGATATTGTCACTGACAGGCTCAGTAGGGTATCAGGATGAGTTCGCTCATCGACGTCCCTTTTGGTCAATAGCTGGTAGCCCGTCACGTATGGCTAATACCTCTGACGTGCTAGTGGTTAAATCCACAGCCATAGTATTGACGAGTCTTTAGAGTCCACCACACACAGTTAATCAAGTTTCGGGCGAAACGCTGTAGAGGCCGTATGGAGATATGGCAGGGTTCGATCAGACACGTGCGGTATTGCACGGATCGTGATCGGACGGTTTTTACTAGCGGTCTTTGGTTTAAGCCAGATCCTAGTATTAGACAGTGTAGTTTTGTCTCTTTGCATTTGTGCTCAGTGGGAATACAAATGCGGGCATGTATATGCAGTCGCGGGGTTTTCCTGTAATTTATTACGGGATCAGTTTTCTGAAGTTGCTAGTTTGCATTCCGTTCCGGCCGGTTTTCCTTTATTCCTTCCCGGCCGGACTTTTCCGATGAAGGGGGTTATTTGCAGTTGTGCAAATTATCTTTTGTGGAGGGCTTCTTTGTGAAATGGTGGCATCATGATGGTTCTTGCATGATGATATTCTTTTTCCATCACTTGCTTGCATTAATTGAGATTAGAATGGATTAGAAGTTGATGTGAGGCTTGCTTTTGGATGTGGTCACCTCTTTTATTTCCTACACTCACCTCCCTTCATATTGGTTTCTTTTTCCCCCACCATCAAAGAGGGCCGGCCACTTAAGAGAAAGAGAGAGAATGAGTTTTCATTTTTGGTGAGTGTGGGAAATTATTCATATCTTATTTTTCTTGCTACTCAAATGCTAGCTCTCTCCAAAGTTCATTCCACCTCCATCATGGCAACTTTCACAACCCCAAGAGACAAAGTTTCTACACTAGTCTACAGCATTCCTTGGACGCGTCGGCTCGCCAACTTCGCGCCCGAGTTGTCTCAGTCCAGAGGTGGGAGCCCGTAAAAGAATCCGGCGATGTGGTGCCCGTTTCGACGAGGAGGCGACGACCGGAGATTCCGCGAGGAGATCGGAGTGGAGACGAAGACCGAAGGATACGGATCGCTTGGTATATCTCTCTACTCACTCTCTTGATAGCTAGGATTAGGTTAATGGTTACGATCCGGGTTTATTGTCCGCGGTAGCGCCGGTTTAAATTTAAGAAAATTTTTGTTTCCGCATTTTGGCCTCGGAAAGACGGCCGGGGCGCTGCCGTGGCACAACAATTTTATCACTGTTCACTGTATTAATCACTGTCACGAATCGTTCACTTTCCATTGGTGTACTCGACACTCCTAAACCAATATCATTCACGCACGATAATGCAATGTCCACTGAACACTAACACGCACTAACACTATGTATATGGCAATTGGGTAAGATATGTGTATGTATACCATTAACAAGTCATGTATGTTATGAACCAATATGCATGTCATCAACTTACAAAAATTGTAGTAATTCATATGTTCAGAATTCAACGAAATGATACAAATACGATAATAAGTACACTCTGTCAGCAGTTCATCAAAATTGGTTTCAGTTCAATCGGGTTTCCGATATTCAAGTTACAGCCGTTTCATTTTAAGTGCTCGCTGCAGGAAATTCAGTTTCTGAACTGAACGTCCGTTTCGCGACACGAATTTCACCCAGTTGGGATCAGAATTTAGCGATGCTACAGTTAAATAAAATCTAGGGTTTCCAATAGGGTGTTTAACGCAACAGACGGATTCTCAATCGCGTCTGTACATCAAAAGTTACACACAACATTGGTATGTCAATTCTGATTCTGTTTTGGACTGTTATACGTCCTGTTCGTTTAATTTACAAATTAAATAGCAAACGACGATGAAACGGAATGAAACCACTTGTGTTATTTAGCTAACAGATTCACCTTTAATAAACTGCAGAGTTCCGCAACATACGAGTTCAGAAAACAAGGTGGCACACATTACAGAACAGTAAACGATAACTAGAGTCGCTCTAGACTGCAGTCCAAAGCCACACTCCGATCCAAATATCGTCACAATTTCAGTATAGAAACCATTAGAAACTTGCACAGGGTTACAGTTCGTCAAGTCGGCTTCGATTTGAGCCCTCGAACGCATCATTTCAATATGTATATAATTTATAGTGATTTTAACAATTTTCAGATGCGGGGAATTTCCAGTTTTCACGGGTGTATTTGGGGGTATTCGTTTTAGTCATTAACAGTCATATTTTCCAGTGAAAGTTATACAAGGTATTCATTATCATATGGGCCAGCATAGAAAATCCAATTCCGTCAAATTAGATGAATATTTTCATTGGGATCATGCATCGAACAGGTATGTCATATAATTTATCGGAAATTGTAAATTTGTAATTTATACGATTTGAGTTTGTAACACGAATAGATTAGCATGTAGCAAGTAAAATACTTGCCTGGAAACGTTTTGGTTGATGCCCGACAGCGGCAACATCACGAGCGCGCGACGAACGGCGCGGTTTGGTTTCACGGCCTCGGCTCGCGACTCTGGTGCTACGTCGGAGTTGCCCGGAGACGTCTTGTGTTTGCTGGAAGCGGAGGGGGTGCTCAGTGGTTCTCTGCGAGTGTGCTGGGATCGACGACGGTCGGCGGCGGCGCTCCGGCGATGAGCAACAGTGGGGGTGCGTGGATGCGTTGTGGGTTTTGTGGCTTTGGCGAGAGAGAAGGTAGTCGGGCTTGGGCTGGTCGTGAAGGTGATGATGCTGAGGAGAAGAGGGTGTAGATGTCGACGATGTGATGGAGAGATCGCCGGCGTGAGGGTGCAGGGTGATCGAGCTCGGGTGCAGTGGGTTGGGTGTGCAGGGGTTCTTGGTGGCGGCGCTCGGTTTATGGAGTGGAGTAGTGAAGGACTATGTTGGTGGAGGAGGAGGTAGGGAAAGAGGTTCGTCGTCGTCGAGGGAAACGAAGCTGTGGGTTCGGTGTTAGAGAGAGTTTTCAGAGAGAATGTGAGGAGTTAAGATGGGGTTGAGGGAGCGAGGAGTTTGGGTTAGCGACGAGCGGTTTGAGAGGATCGCGAGGGGGTGCGCGGGTCGTGGGCAACGGCTTGCGACGTGACCGCGAGAAGCGGATCGGAGAAAAAGAGCGAGCGCGAAAAGAGATATAGACGTTGGGAAAGAAGAGGAGATTAGGAGGCGGGTCGGGTTGGAGGCGCTGGTGCGGGCTTGGAAGGTGTGGGCTGAGAGGGAGTGGGCCGAGAATTTAAATTCTTATTATGAATTTATTTTTCTTCTGGGCTGAGGAGTGGTGCTGGGCCGGGGATTTAAAAAGAAATTAATTTGTTAAACTTCTGTTGGGCTCAGGGGAATGAAATATAGTTTGGGTCTGGGGGTTTTATAAAAGGGAAATGATTTATTTGGTTTGGGTTTTGTTTTGGGTTTTAAATTTAATTTTGGGTTTTGGTTTTCCAATTAATTTTAGAAAATAAATACTACAACTTACGCACTAATCCTCACACAAAAATAATGATACGGAAAAAAGAAATGATATTCCGGAACTTGGGAAAATAGGGAGAACTTTATTGAAGGAAACGGGGATTTACACTTAGCGATGTTTTCCTTAATTTTTGAGGAAAGGCAGATTGGGGATAAGAGAAAAGTATAGAGGATGATTTCTTTTCGGAATTGGAGAAAAAGAATACGACAGAAAAGAATTTAAAGTTTTGATATGTTTTAAAAGAAATAAGATACATGATCTTTTAGCTTAAAAATTATTTTCATAACTAAACTGTATCTTATAAAAATCTAATAATTATTTAATAGTTTGGATTTTATTTATTACATTTATTACAAAAATTTCAAATAAGGTAAAACTTAAATTAGTTTACATAACTAAATAAGTAAAATATTAAATTTTATACTATATATGTATAAAAGCAAGCTAATCGAATATTTTGGTAGTTATCTCAATATTTTATTCTCTTTCATTTTATTTAATTTGTACATGTAATTTTATTCTCAAATCTCTTTTCTAAATAAAAACCAAACATCCAAACAGTTTTTTTTTCCAAAAATCAAATTTATTCAAGCTATTTTTAAAAAAAGAAACAAAAATAAAATAAAGCTTCTGGCAAGATTCAAACAGCGACCTCAAGAACAAGTTTATGATGCTAAACCAATAGGATATCGGGCCACTTATACATGTATTTAAAAAAAGATAAATAATCATATAATCTATTATAAATCATTTAAAATAATTCTCCTTTCAAAAAGCTTCTCTTTCCTTGAAATCTAATAAAATTAAAACCACAATTTTATTTCTAAAAGCAATTAGCTCCAAACTAAAAATACGATTTTATTTAAAAATTTATACAAATTCTTTTCCTTTATTTTACATAAAAAATAAATTTATCTTTTCAAATTTGTTTTGTCTAACAAAATTCTTTTCTATAAAATCTCTTCTTTAAAAAAAATTCCAAAATCCTTTTTCTTAAAACAAAAATATCTTTTTTCCAAAGCCAATAAATTCTTTTCTTAAATAAAAATAGTTCCTGCTTTCCTTTTATTTTTCAAAAACAAAATTCCATATATTTAAAAAGGGCACGGTCATTACAACCTAATCTCCTTAAAGGAATTTCGTTCTCCTCGAAATTCCATAAGAAGTCTGTCAGGAAAAAGATAAGGATAACATTGCCTAGCAGCGGCATACTCCAACTGAAAAGAAGACGTGGGACATGATTATATCGTGATACAACAAAGCTAAGGATACACAATTATGAGATACTTTCGAATCAAAGAATTTGAAAGTCGGAATAAAGACTACTAGGATAGTACTTACGTTAACAAGAACTGTTTTGGGATGCATGAAAAGATAATTTAACAGATAAAAGAAAGAACCTATCATGAATTGCAAGAATCAAGAAGATTGCAAGAAAGATCGAGACGGAGATGAAGAGTTTGCACTTCCATTCCTTTTCGTCGAAACATGATCGTCGGGAAGAAAGAAAAGATTCAAGGGTAAAACGTTTAAGAATGAAATCATTTTTTTCAAAAATCTAACAAATTCATTTTCTAAAACAAAAAGGAAGTTCTTCAAAACCATTTTAAAACCAAAAATTTTATGAACGGTGCAGACGTTACAGATTCCATTTGTATCTTTACCCAACTGATCCTAAAAGACTTGAACTAATTTCATTTCAGTTTATATTTTCAATAAAATGGCTTCGAACTACAAAGAATTGCACCTGTCACACCCAGCAAAGAAAACCAATTTGATAGTCGTTTCATTGTTTTTAACTTTTGTCACAAGGAAATCTTCATTGTTTCATTGTTTAATTATATAGAGAAAGGAGGTGAAATTGTAACACTTAAAACAATTTGCAATTTGAGTAAATGAGGGGATGATGTTGCATCCCTAATTAATTCTATAACGAAAGGTTCGAAGGTTAATATATTTGTTGCAACCAATTCTATGAAATGAATGTTACATTTGTAGCATTTTGCTACTCCATTTCCAAAATTCTTGTTGTTTCTACTGACCAAACATAGGAAATGGAAAGTTCTTTTTGTAGCAAATGTAAAACTTCATTTTATAGCAACCAACTCTTAATAATGGATGAGATTAAGAGTCATCATGACTGGATATCATTAAAGGTTAGATCAATATCATTATCTAAAGTTTACCATCATAATGGATAGACTAAGAAGCAATTCGTCAAATAGAGATTTGACCAAGTTTTACAACGGGCTATTGACCTAAGTATCAATCATATCTTAACGAGTGACAATTTCCTAATCAACGAACCTAAACAGGAAAGACCTTTCATTGATAATTCTAAATGACCATGTGACAAAATTGGTATGTAGTAGGCATTATCTAGGACAAGTTATAGATTTTGCTGTATTATAATGTTCAAATCTAAGTCGTGGATGACGAGCAGAAAGGTGAAACACAATAAATGCTTATATTTAGACCATTTTGTCATGAGTGTGCCAAGGAGATTTAGGCACTTTCCCTGCACACCACTCCACATATGTTGTGGATCATATAAGGTACGTGTGTTCCTCAGTGCACTTTGTGCACACCTCGCACCATCTCAGGTGTATGTATATCTCACCTAATAAATTTTTACTTTCGTTTCCATAGTACTTTAATATTATGTTGTACCCTACTATGAAACATGGATACTTGTGAATACCTCACAAATCGTCCTCGTGAATCGGAGTCCGAAACTCTCGGATTCTTTTGGATTCACCCGGGCTTATAAATGTCTCATTAACCTCTTTTGAATCGACGCCATTCCTCTTTCTCTCGAAAATTAAGGCTCTCGAGAATTTGAAAATGCGTTGAATAACTAGCATAATGCAATTATTTATTTATAATCATATATTTATAGGTATATCTTAATATACATTCATATTTTTAAATTAAAAATTGATAGAAAAACGTATCACGTATACTAGGTTTTTGGAAAATTGTGAATTCACAAATCTGTATCGTATCGTATCCCGTATCCATATCCGAATCTGTGCTACATAGGTACCCTAGTGGTCATTAACGATGCAGGTATTTCGCATCAAGTTATGGCTAATAATTAAAAATAAATAAATTCAAGTGCTCGATTACTGCTAAACACCACCACCAATAGGTGTGATGGCATAGAAGATGATCAACACCATCATCATCATTATGCTTTTTCTTCATATCAAAATGGGGTAAAGACAAACTGATGATAAAGGCTGATCAACCTCCAACACATCAATGCAACCTCACTAAATGTGAGTTTCCTAAGACTCAAACTTCAATCTACAAATACATTCTTAACCGCAAACACATAACTGAACTGTAGTCTTATCTATTCATAACCAATATTTCAAAGACTGAACATTTCTTATACAGCATAAAACAGAAGAAAATCAAGCCTTCTCTTCGATACAAACCCAATTTCATATAGGGAACATATACAACCTCGGAGCCCTGTAGCAGGGTAGACAAAAATCGCTTCTTTAGAAGCTTAAACTTGCAAATTGTCTCTGTGATATGAGAAACCACTCAAAATTTTATACTGGCATCATTTATTTTTCTCGAAAAAATATATTTTATGGTGCTAGAACTTATCTACTGTGTGTAGCAAAATCTGCATCAACTATCAACTATCAATTTTTTTTATTTTAAAAAAAAACATATTCTAAAGCATAAAAATACAAATTACTCTGCAAATTAACAAATAAATATATCAAAATTCATAGATAATTCATAAGATAACAATTACCACCATCTTGCCACATAAGGGAATCCCTCTCCAGGCTTTTCTGATACAGCTCCAAAGACTTTAACGTCATCTTTGGAGATCATATCCCTAAAATACCATTAAAAAACAACTTTTTATTCCAAAAAAAATTCACATTTTGCATTGAACAAAAGAGTTCAATTGAACAGAATAGTCAATAGATGCGGAATTTACCCCGAGATGAAGGTTTTTGATGACAGACTAATCTCTAGGGTTTTGAGGCCGCATTCAGAGCAGAGATCTGAGAAAGTTGGGATCGCCATTAGAATTCAGCTGATGATGGGTTTGAATTGATATGATAACTGCAGCAAAACACTAGACGCCGCACAAGAGGAAAGCAATGATTTGAGAAGATTTTTATAGTGTATTTATTTATTTATTTTCTTTTTGAAATTAATTTCTCGTCTTTGCGCCAGGTACATAGGCTGCTTAATAACACAAAAATGTTTCATCATTTCCGTATTTTAATACCTTATAGTTTAACACTTTAATACCTTAATGTATTTCATCGTTTGCACTTTACCTCCTCCTGCTTTTACTGCCAAGTATATTTTGCTTCAATTTATTCCTAAATTCATTTACACAAAAAAATTCATGTTAGAGTTCCACAATTTTGGATTGAAGAGATTATAGCGAAAATGAGGTAGTTTATGTTCTTGTGAAATCAAACCATGATGTTTAGGGGAAATTACTTTTAGGCCCAGTTTTGAGAAGTGGCTTATTTTAACACGTATTTTCAAAATTATTAAAAAAAACTCAATATTTAAAAAGTACGAAATTTACAAGCCCAAAGTATTCTTATTGAGATACTTTTTCAAAACTAACAATTTTACCAATTTCTCAAGGTATACGCAGCTATAACATTATTTATCAAAGTATTCATCAAATCATAGTACTATTTATCAAATCGAAAGTGTATTGTTGATAGTACAGACACAAATACGTGTAACAGATCCAGGGTTGGTTTCAAAAATTAATTCAAAATAAGTTTGGGCTTTTTCATAATTTTGAAACTTCTTGGGTTTAAAAATAAACCACATTAACAAATTAGGTCTTGGAAACAATTTTCCCTAATATTTATGTATTTCAACCTTCCCCTTCCCTTTTTGAATATTCATTCTCTTCCTACTCCATCTTTGGAATTAATCTTTCTCCTTCCTTCAAATAATGACCGGAGTTGAGCAACTAATCTTCATGAGAGAAAATAACCAGAGTACAATGAGGTTATAAACCACCATTAGATAAGTCTATCCAAATGCATACCCTTTAACCATTAAAACCTCCTTTGTGGTTTTGATGCTGAACTCCAAAATTTTAAACTACGGCTCGTTTGGCAACCAAAATAGAGTTTTCCACACCGTAGTTTCAAAATGATTTGAAGTCTTGAAACCCCATTTTTCTTAACTCTAAAATAGTGGAGTTTCGGAAATTTACTGACGGTTTCTGATGATGCTCAATATCGGTAGTCTCCCAGATCATGACACGTGGCAGACGACGTGTCACAGGGCGTGCAAGAAAGGACCTACAGTGGCCGACCAGGCCTACGAACAAACGCTAGCTCACTTCCAAGCCCCCAGCACAATTAGCCTCCTTGGCCTCACAGCTCGTCTCGGAGCTATCACGGGCCCGAGCCTCCTCGGCCCTCCCAGCTCGTCTCCGGGCTACCGCAGAACCAAGATATTTCGGCTCTCCCGCTCGTCCGCGAGCTCTCTCGCCGAGGTCATCATCCTCGGTCTCATCGACCGATCAACAACACCGCTCACAGACGCAACCGCCATCCCGCGAATCTCGCCATGCGCGAGATTTCCGCCGGCCACATCCCACGTTCCACGCCATCACGATCCCCTATTAACGAGCCTGTCTCGCCATTAATGGGAGATCCCGCTCATCATGCGGGTGTGACGTCGGGAGCGTAACGACCGGCGTAATCCCCGCGCCTGCCCTGCCTGCTGCCACCGCTATATAAACCCCTTCTTCAGACGGTTCAAGTAAGCCATTTTTACTTCACTAAGCCGTTACTCTGCTCGGAACCCTAGTCTAACTTGACCGTCGGAGGGTCCTCGGTGGTACAACCACCCCGGGACTTCCTTACAGGAAGCTCGGCACAGACAACATCAAACCCATTGAGATCCACACGCTTCAGGAGCGATAGCCTCCAGATCCAATCTCAGCCACCCATCGCCGCCATCAGCAGATCAACGGAAGGTAACATCTTGGCGCGATCCAGGTCACGTCAGCTGGCGCCGTCTGTGGGAACTCTTTGATTCCACAAAAACAAAAATTCATTTTCCGATCTCAATCCAATTGCGAGCGATCATCACGAAAATCCAAGCACTAGCCGCCGCCTCCCCCTCAACGGAGGCGCGGAAGAACCTCCTCCGCCGAATGCCATCAATGCCTTCGCCGGCTAGATAGACCGACTCGCGTCTGTCGTAGAGGCGCTCATCCGTGTCCAAACGGTAGGGCAAGTTCCCCAGGTCGCCGCTCCTCCTCCTCGAGACCGGGACCCCTACAGGGGGAGAGAAGACTCCGCACGCGTCGGCACTGCCGACCACCGCCCCGCTACGTCCCATGGCCGCAGATCTCCCGGGCCAGTACCTTCTGCGACTCGCTGGGCACCCCACAGTTCAACACCGAGGACCGTCGCCAGAGCACCTCGACCCGGGATCCTTCGCGCACCTGTCCCTCCCGAGAAGATGTCGGTCAGCTCGCCTGTTACCAGGCATGACCGACACCCTCTCCCTCGACGGGGTCGCGCAGACGGGACTCGCCACGGCGGCTCGAAGACTACCTCGCTGGGGGATCTAAGGAACCTCATTGAGAGGAACCGGGGCCACGACCAGACACAGTCCTCCAACAGCAGAGGCCAGGGATCAGAATGTGCCGAGTCGTCGGGATACCGCGTTCGACTCGATGCCCTCGAGAAGAAGATCGAGGGTATGCATCGGGAAGGCCACCGGTCGAGCGACGGGGCTAAATACGCCGCCGACTCGCTCACCAAACCATTCACCAAGGAGCTGCTCGTTGTCCACGTCTCCTCTCGCAACAAGCCCCCGAAGGTCTCCCTCATCGACGGTAAATCTGATCCGAAGGATCATTTGGACGTGTTCACCGCGGGAATGAGTTTCCAGGATAACTCCGACGCCGCCCAATGCCGAGCTTTCCCGGCCACTCTCATCTGCGCCGGACGAGACTGGTTCCGAGGGCTCAAACCTCGCTCGATCTCAACTTTCGACGAGCTGGCCGCTCAATTCCTCGGCCACTTCGTCGGGAACAGGCGGCAAAAACGCACAGTTGACCACCTCTTCACGATCAAGAGCGGGGACAAGGAGACGTTCAAAGCATACGTCACCCGCTTCTACAACGCCCTTCTCGAGATCCCAAAGCAACGGGACGAGACCGTCATCACAGCACTTAGGTCTGGTCTTAGGCACAAAGAGTGGTTACACTCCTTTGCATTAGCGTAACCTAAGACCATGGCCGAGGTAAAAGCCTGGACCGAGCGCGAGGTCCAGCTCGAATCCGAGGTGAATGCAAATCTCCCCCGGGTAGAGTAAGCCGACCAAAAGAAAAGGGCAAGGGAAGAGAGAAGGGGACCTGAGCGGGCAAAGCCCTATCTCCCGAAGTTTCAGGAATACACCCCGCTCAACGTCTCCCAGACAGTGCTACTAGAGGAGGCCAAGGGTGAAGGATTCTTCAAGCTTCCCCCGATCTCGCGAATGGCCTCAAAAGGAACCCGGGGCCCCTACTGCGGTTTCCACAGGTCGCGTCAGCTGAGCGGCTGAGCTCACTAAGAGGCAGCTGAGCGGCTACCCTGCTCGGCTATCCCTGGCTGGTAGCTCCCCTACCCCCACAACGTCAGGGATTAAAGCCCTCACAAGAGGCAGCCAAGCGGCTACCCCGCTCGGTTATCCCTGGCTGGTAGCTCCCCTACTCTACAACGCCAGAGATCGAAGCCCTCACTAAGAGGCAGCCGAGCGGCTACCCTGCTCGGCTATCCCTGGCCGGTAGCTCCCTTACCCCACAACGCCAGGAATCAAAGCCCTCACCAAGAGGCAGCCGAGCGGCTACCCCGCTCGGCTCTCCCTGGCTGGTAGCTCCCCTACCCCACAACGCCAGGAATCGAAGCCCTCACCAAGAGGCAGTCGAGCGGCTACCCTGCTCGGCTATCCCTGGCTGGTAGCTCCTCTACCCCACAACGCCAGGAATCAAAGCCCTCGCCAAGAGCCACCGGGCAGCAACCCTGCTCGGCCATCCTTAAAGATCAAAGCCCTCACCAAGAGGCACCGGGCAGAAATCCTGCTCGGCCATCCTTAGTAGGACATTTACGGCCCCTCCCGCGCTAAGGATAAAAAGCCCTCGTAAGAGGCAACCGGGCCTGCCCTTGCTCGGTTATCCCTGGCTGGTAGCTCTCTATCCCAACACACCAGGGATCAAAGCCCTCGCCAAGAGGCACCGGGCAGCAACCCTACCCGGACCATC
The DNA here is from genome assembly GCA_030015575.1 of Agapanthus africanus. Lineage (NCBI taxonomy): Eukaryota > Viridiplantae > Streptophyta > Magnoliopsida > Asparagales > Amaryllidaceae > Agapanthus > Agapanthus africanus. The sequence goes on along the minus strand of CM057341.1, from coordinate 669,652,785 downwards.
CTTAAGGATCAAAGCACTTGCCAAGAGGCACCAGGCAGCAACCCTACTCGGCCATCCTTAGTAGGCCTCTTACGGCCCCTCCCGTGCTAAGGATAAAATGCCCTCCAAAAAAGCAACTGGGCCCGCCCTTGCTCGGTTATCCCTGACTGGTAGCTCCCTACCCCAACACACCAAGGATCAAAGCCCTCACCATGAGGCACCAAGCAGCTACCCTGCTCGGTCCGTCCTTGGTAGGCCAATTACGGCCCCTCCCGCGCTAAGGATAAAAAGCCCTCGAAAGAGGCAACCGGGCCCGCCCTTGCCCGGTTATCCCTGACCGGTAGCTCCCTACCCCAACACACCAAGGATCAAAGCCCTCACCATGAGGCACCGAGCAGCTACCCTACTCGGCTCGTCCTTGGTAGGCCACTTACGGCCCCTCCCACGCTAAGAATCAAAGCTCTCACCAAGAGGCACCGAGCAGCTACCCTGCTCGGCCCCTTCCTCGGCATGCCTTTCCGGGCCTCCCACGCTAAGGAACATGACCTCACCACGAGGCATCCGGTCTGTCTACGTCTGAGCGATCCCCACATCGACTTCGGGGCCATGAAGACACCGTCTTTGCACACTGGGCAAATGAACAGATTCAACCCGACGCGTAATCGCTAGATGAAGAGCCGACATAACACAAAAGCAGTACTATGCAACTACAAGTGTTTATCGACAAAGGAAAATACGCGCACAAACACTACTGCAAAAACAAAAATCTTTATTCACAAAGTCAAAGCTTTTACAAGGGTATTGTAGGCTCCCCAGCCTTACAAAACACTCGGAGGCCTACAAAATAACCGATGCGACAAAAAGAAGAAAAAACAAGAAGACAAGGGGCTTCAGGCCTCAGGGCCGGGCATAACCCCGGGAAGCTCAGCGTCCACCATAGGAGCCTCGGCGTCATCCTCGTCGGGTATCTCTTCCCTGGCTTCGTCCCTGGGGCCATCCCCCTACTCGTCGTCCCTGGGGCCATCCCCCTACTCGTCCTAGGCTCGGAGATCTTCGTCAGCGAACTCCGGCATCCGAGCCTTGACGGCGTCGAGGGCCTCGTGCCAGATGGCAGTGGTGGCCGAGGCTAGGAAGGTGTAGAACTGTTCCGACTTCTGGAAGTTCTCCACCGCCCTCACCGCTCTGAGGTCGGCTCGCTTCGCCGCATCTACTGCAGCCTCCAACTCCTTCCAGAGAGAGCTTGCTGACTTCTTCATGGTGCCGACGAGCACCTTAGAGTCCTGAAGCTTGGCCTCGGTGGCCCTGGCGGCCTCACGGAACCTGGCAACCTCCTGCTTCGAGGCCGCCGCCTCCTGCTTCACGGCCGCAGCCTCCTGCTTCGCGGCTGCCACCTCACCCTCAAGGGCAGCGACCCTCGCCAACGCTACCTCCAGCTCCCGCTTCGAGCTCTCCTCCAGCGAGGAGAGCTCGCCCGCCGCTCGCATCGCCGGGGCTATCTCCTCCTCCTCCATCCGGATGACGAGAGCGACGTGCTAGAGGGCCTGAAGAAATCAGAGGGGGGTCAGAAGGAGAAAGGAGCACTAAATCTCGCGAATAGCGAGGCGCTGAGTGAAAAATCAAGTGAGGTACAAGCACTAACATGCATGACCTCTGGGGCGATGGACGCCATTTGCGCCTTCAGAGTCCCCCCAGGGACCTTACCCCCGGCCGACCTCTCCATATCGGACAGCAAGCTGTCAGCGACGGAGAGCCCCGAGGGCACCTCAAAGCGGAGCTCTCCCTCATCCACCAAGATCGGGGAGGCCGAGGTCCGCGGGACTACGCGGGAGAACCGCTTGAGAGACGACGGCGGAGAGCCGGTCTCCACCTTCGAAGCCTGGGCATCCTTTCCCCGAACCCATTTTCTGCTCGGCGCCTGGCTGGGCTCCGGGGCTCGGCCCGCTGTCACGACCTGAAAGTACGGAACGTGACCGGCACTTAGATTACGAAGCGTCTAGAGGCGCAACGTAACCTAAATAAGCCGAAGCCCAGAAATCTAAACCATAAAAGAAGAAGAAGAAGTAAAAGAAACATGAAGGAAACAAGTTTAAAATCATCAGCAAATTTTCCCAAAAATTTCGACAGAGTCTCCTCTGTAAAAGCTGGCCCCAAACGGGTACAACAAGTATAATATACATAAACAATAAAAAGCATCCCCAAACGGGAGCTAGCTCAACGCCAACAGGCGGAAACAACCACAACAATACATAATAGTATACAACGCCAAAGGGCGAGGCTCAAAACTCAAAAGAAAACAAAACCACCAGATCAGAATAATACATGCGCGACTCTAAAGTCGAATTAAATAACTGGTCCAATAACTAACAAGTAATACAGGTTTGATTGATGGAGCTTACTAGATACAAATGAATGAATAAAATACAATGGTGGTTCAGATACAAGTGAACCAACCTACCGTGCAAATCACCCTGAAAGAAAAGATGTGCCAGCAAGCTGCCAGGGAAACCTGTACATCGAACCTGTAATAAAATTTGGCACAACGGGGGTGAGTTGCCAACTCGTGAGTAGAAGACATCTACGAAAAGAAATCGAATGCACGACGCTATTCTAGGTCATAATAATACACTATTATATCCTAATCATCTAGTAATAGCAGGGTAAAAACTACGTGTAAATACAGATACTCCGTGCTCGTGTCAATGTCTCATATAATACTATGTCATATGAATGGATATGCATGCATCATGAATATAAAATAATCAATCCTGAAATCCAGAAATATCTGTATAAGAAATCTTTAGCTGTTATCATAGTAAAATGTGTATAAGAATCTGAAATCTCAACAATGAAATCCATGAAAATCCGTGTCAAGTATCGACACAAACATGTAAATCTCAAGTCTCATAGTCTCAATACCTCGGGCTCCGTCAGTCCGGATCGGCCCATATCATCAAATCTCACGACAACGGTCGGTATCCTCCGGATATCCGCCGCGCCAGACATCACCGGTAGGTAGCCTTCCCCTGCCAGGCTCATCGTCTACAACTCGATCTTCTTGCCCCTGGGTACCATACCGGGCCCACCATGCACCCGAGACGGTTCATCCACTCCTCGAATCGGGTCTCGAAATCCATCAGAAAACATGAAATCTCATGGTGGACGACACATACATCACGAGAAAACCGCATCTTATATTTTAAAAAGAAAGGAGGAGAGAGAGAGAGAAGTTTTTTTATATTTTCTTGCGGTTTTCCCCAAAAGTCCAAAAATCTCATAGAAATCCAAATCTCAAAATCATGAGTAAGAATATGATAAATGTCGGCATATACCCCATAATACTGCATGATAACCTGAAAATATGAATGCATGAATGTCTAAGTAATGATGCCATGTCTAGACTAATATCTGAGAGTAATCACGATATTATATCAATCTAGCTGTTAGCTGAATGTATCCATAAAAGATAATATGATCTAAAGTGTACGTGACATAGCAATTACCGATGATGATGTGTGTGAGCCGGTAAATAAGTGTGCGTGGAATATGCACATCATCGGTAATGGTGCTGGTGTCCTAACAGGCAAAGTTTATACTGATTATAGCAACATATGTAAGAACATGCAACATTATGATTACAATGTGAAAGTAAAGACGGATGTGTGTTATCCACTCATTTGATATACAATTACCACTACCACTATACGACTCGAACCTAACCTAGTGTCCATCTAACCCCCCTAAGGAAAACTAAACCTAAGAACTGGTCGATAGAAGTATACCTAAAGCCTGAGTCCATATCTCTAATAGTCGGCGATCCTGCCTCAATAGCGTCACGTACATAGTACGACTTCCTCAAATCAAGAGTGCGGATCAATCATCACATCTATGCCTCGTACGGTAAAATCCATCGTCCAGCATCCCAATATCGGGGTACGGGTCAAATATCACCTACGTGTCTCATTATTCGTATAATATCATCATCAACACATGTCATGATTGAGGTGCTATGCTGTAATCGCAAACATCAATTATATAACATTGCCATCATAAATATACCTCATTAATTTATCCTCAGAAATAGCATGTCATATGTATCATGTTGTGATCGAGTCATACTGATATCATATCGTCATCAAGTCACACCTATATGATATCGACATCAGGTCACACCTATATGATGTCGTAATCAAGTCATACATATATCATATCGTGATCAGTCACAAGTTACAGTTCGGGTTCTATTTTAGAGTCACATGTACCTCAATATTATCACTACCCATTATAATTAGGTATACCTGTTCATTATTGTCACGACCCGCAGGGTACGGAACGTGACTGGCACTTAAGTTTACGAAACGTCTAAAGACGTCCGTAAAGTAAGTAAGCCAAAGCCCAGAAAACAAACCAATTAAGCAAAAGAGTGAAGAAAACCCAATCAGTTGAAAGCGAGTTTATCAAATAAGTCATGTAAAACCCTTTTTTAAAAACAATACAAATTTTTCCGAAAATTTCGGCAGAGTCTCCTTTGTAAATACTGGCCCCCAAAATGGGTACAACAAAAATATATATGAATCCAACAAAATAGGGCATCCCCAAGCGGGAGCTAGCTCTTCGCCACAAGGCGGTCACAAATCCCACGCAATATAAAATGACAACAAGCAAAATAATCATAATGAAGCATAAGAAAACAGCATGTCGACTCAAGTGAGCTCGACCCCAAAATACAGCATAAAAGTCTACAAATCTCACAGTCTCATCTCTAGGTCAATATACAATAATGCTGGTAGATACAGTAGATGGAGTACACTAGATACAAAAAATATACAAGATGGTACAAAATAGTAATATAACCCACATAAGAACAAAACCTCGAGTCCAGGCAAAGGAGGCAAAAGAACAAGTGCTCCCGCCGCTACTGAACTGACAGAGCGGACCTGCAAAAGACTGTGGCACAACGGGGGTGAGTTGCCAACTCGTGAGTAATAAATAACATCTACAAAGGCTATCGTATGCATGCACACAAGCATCCTAGCATCTAAAATACAGGTATGAATGGATGCACTAGCAGGTGTATATACAACATCAGTGTACGAATATGTATGCAACATGAATATCGGAGGTCTCAATAGGTATATATAAGAAACATTTATCTCTTTTTGTTTTTGAAACTCTTTTAGAATGCCAGCATAATACTCAAAGAATCGACGAGAACCGGTGTCCAGCAACGACACCCAAAAGCTGTCTCAAATCTCATAAATCCATGTCATAGCGTCTCTGGCCTCAGCCATCCGGCTGACCCATCTCAATATCAATATCTCATCCTCTCGCGGCCCCGGTCGGTATCCTCTGGATATCCGCCGTGCCCAATGAAGTCACCGGTAGGTAATCCGTCCCCTGCCAGGCTCATCGTCAGCACCACGAGCTTCTTGCCCCGGGGTACCCTACCGGGCCCACCATGTACCCGAAACGGTTCATCCAACTCCTCGAAACGGGTCTCAAAAACCACAGCAAACTCATGGTGGACGACACTTACATCACTAGAAAACCGCGATTTACAGGTTTTAAAAATATAATAAGTTTAGAAATTTTGCGGCTTTCCCCCGAAATCCAGAAATATCATAAAATCTCAAGAAGTCCTCATAAGTGCATATATCAATGATAATGATGCATATGGTGTCAATAATCAAGTTGCGATGTGTAATTAATAGATTAGGCATGAACAATTAATATGATGAAGTACATGCACATGAATAGCAGTCCTACAGTTTCATTTTAAGGAATTAAAGGCAATAGCACAAGTTTAAGTATCAATTAGTAAAAGGTTTAAATTTAAAGGTTATCTAGTGTGGTGGCATGGCAATTACCAGGGTGTGTGTGTAAGCATGAATAGTGCTCGTGCTGCATATAAAAACCCTGGCAATGGTGCAGGTGTCCTATAACATGGTTTCGTATAGGTATGTCAATATAGGGTATGAATGTAGCAAATGATCATATACGTATTTCACCCATAATTACTAACATCACTAAGAATCTTGTAAGTTACTAAAACTATCGGGTGGCTTGCGCCATCCAACGATAGTCCCCCGTAGATGTTACATCTACTCACCGGAATCCCTGGCTAGCTGTGTCCAATCACCGCTTTTCCCTTTCGCGCCGCGTCTGACGTCTCCGCGACCGAACCTGGAATTTACATCAATACCAAACATAAGGTTACTTATCAAGAACGACGCAAAACCCAACGAAACTACTAAAGTTCACTAGCTAGGTACAACGTGCGCAGGGTGCGCGGAACATACGCGAAAATCGCAAAAACTGCCAAAAATCGCCGATTTGGTCGCCCGGCAAAACTAAAACCCGACTACTCAAAACTCCGCGCTTACGCATCCTAAACGTCATAGGAGATGCTAAAAACATCCCCAAGGTATCACAAGTAATTCACCAAATAATTTTAATAAAAACCTAGTAAGCACAAACTAGCAATTTTGGTGCAAAAATCGAAAATTAGCGATACGGTTATCACAATCCAACACAATATCCAACCACACAACAAGAAATCTACAAACACTATAATTACAACACATTAGCAAAGATTCAAAACCTATTTTCCATAAACAACCATTACTTGAATTATATAACCTAGCAAATCTTAATCCAAACTATATATGAAAACCTTAAATTAACACTAATTTATAACTCAATTAGCAAGTTAACCTTCTAGATTAGGTTAGCAACACAACTAGATAACAAATTAGATTTAATCAACTACATAATGGTTTCTAAACCCTAATTCAAATCAAACCATTCACTTTAAAAAAAACAAGATTAGAAATTAGCAATGAAATTTAACACTAAAACAATTTCATTCAAGGAATCAAACCATAAGTATTTAAATGGGTCAAAATTATACCTCAATTTGAGATCTAGCAAGAATAAATTTGCTTCAAATGATGGCCTCAAGCATCAAGATCCAAGCTAGGGAGGTGAAGGAAAAGAAAGATGAAGGATGGGTTTAATTTGTAAGCTTTAAATTGCAATTTTTTTGGAATTAAACTTGAAGAATTTGAAGAAAATGAAAAGAAAAGAGATGAAGAGGAGGGGGTGCAGGTTTCGGCCAGATGAGAGGTAAGGGGAGGGTGTGGGTGTGTGGGGAAAAGTCATGAGTCAACTCTCCCAAAAGTCAATGCACCATACCTCATCAAACTATATTTAAAATAAATTCATAAACCAACTAATTCAACACAAGAAAGAAAACCAAAATGAGGCCAGAAATTTCTGGACCTGAACAAGGTGGGGCTGTCCTAGGGCTGAGGGAAGAGAGAGAGGGGTTTTACAAAAGAAATTTTATGCAAAAAGACCCCCTACAAGTCAAAAATTGCAAGTTTTAGCTTAGAATTCAATAATTTCGCTTCCTATAATAAAAATTAGTTAAAAATCAAAGTAAAATACTAAAAATTTATGTTACAACTAGATTTTAATTATCATAATTTTAAAGATTAAAATTAGCCCGGAAAAATTTGTATTTATCGCTAATTTAATGTATTTTCTTACCGGCTTAAAATAATATAAAAAAATTGAAAAATAGGGAAAAATTTTTAAATGACCAAAATTTAATAACTCATTAGCTACTAAAAACAAGAAATTACCTATCCATTTTAGGTATAATTAGCCCTAAACTGCAAAATAACAAAAAAGACGGTTTTCGGAAAAATACCGAATTTTCACCGATTTTCAGGAAAACACCAAAACGACTTTTCAAGACGCTACAATCTTCCCCCCTTAAAGAAATTCGGTCCCCGAATTTAAAAATATAGCTACGCGTACCTTCAAAGAGATGGGGATATTTCTTCCTCATCTCGCCCTCGGTCTCCCAGGTAACCTCCTCGCTGCTCGGGCTACGCCAAAGGACCTTGACGGTTGGTATAATATTCAACCTCAACTTCTTCACCTGCCGATCCAGGATGGCCACCGGCTGCTCTGCAAAAGAAAGGTCGCGCTCTAGCTGGACTGTCGGGTGCTGAATCGCATGCGAAGGGTCGTGAAGGTACTTGCGGAGCATCGAAAGATGGAAGACGGGGTGAACATCGGGAAAGCTGGGTGGAAGGGCCAAACGATATGCAACTGCGCCGACACGCTCGAGGATCTCGAAGGGACCTACGAATCTAGGGCTAAGCTTCCCCTTTCGCCCAAAACGCATCACGCCCTTCATCGGAGAGACTTTCAGAAAAACATGGTCGCCAACTGCGAACTCTAATCTGCGATGGCGCCTGTCTGCATAGGATTTCTGCCTGCTCTGAGCCGCTCTCATCCGGTCTCGGATCAACTGTATCTTCGCTGTCGTCTCCTCAACAAGCTGCGGCCCCAAAATGCTGCTCTCGCTGAGCTCTGTCCAACAGACGGGCGATCTGCATCTCCTCCCATACAATGCCTCGAAAGGTGCCATCTGAATAGTATCCTGGAAGCTGTTGTTGTAGGAGAACTCCACTAGAGGTAAATGACGATCCCAGCTACCGCCAAAGTCTAAAACGCACGCTCTGAGCATGTCCTCGAGAGTCTGAATGGTCCGCTCTGACTGTCCGTCGGTCTGCGGATGAAACGCTGTGCTGAAGCTCAAACGAGTGCCCAAAGCCTCCTGAAGTCTCTGCCAAAGTCGGCTGGTGAACTGAGTGCCTCGATCTGACACGATACAAGTCGGTACGCCGTATAGTCGCACGATCTCGTCAATATAGAGCTGAGCATACTGAGCGAAGCTGAAAGTGGTCTTTACCGGTAGGAAGTGAGCCGCTTTCGTCAATCTATCCACGATCACCCAGATGGAGTCGTACCCTCGACTGGTCCTGGGTAGACCCACAACGAAGTCCATCGAAATCTGTTTCCATTTCCACTCTGGAATGGGTAACGGCTGTAGCTCTCCTGCGGGCCTCTGGTGCTCGGCCTTGACTTGCTGACAAGTCCTGCATCTCGAAACGAACTCCGCAATGTCCCTCTTCATCCCGTCCCACCAGTAGGTCTCTCTCATATCATGGTACATCTTGGTGGAACCGGTGTGGACACTATACACTGATCGGTGTGCCTCCTCAAGAATGTCGCGCCGCAATCCATCAGCATCTGGTACGCACAGTCTAGATCCATATCATAAAATCCCCTGATCGTCAACCACGAACTCGGAAAATCTGCCCTGTCCCATCTGTGCCATGATCTCTGAGCAACGGTCGTCACTGCGCTGTGCCTTATATATACGGTCAAGCAACTGTGGGCGTGCACGAACATGCGCGAGCTGTCCCCCTGTCTGAGTGAACTCGAACTCAACCCGGCTGTCGCATAACATCTGCCAATCTGCTGACGACTGCCTCTGCACTGCGCGCAAAAAGGATAGACTACCCCCGGGCCTCCTGTTGGAGATAGTGCCCTCAGAGTCAATTATTGGATCACAGGCACGTGATTGCAATGATTGAGGGAGGACCTATCCCGGTAGGACAGTCTTACTCGAGATGATAGTATGCTATCTGGTTTACCTTTATCATCGTGTACTGCTTTAGGTGACCTGACATGTCGCTATTACACGTTGATAGAGCCCCTAGGATTCTTGCTTGACTACCAGCAGTATGATGGCGATCATATACGTGAGAGCTGGCGGTCTATAAGCACATCCTTAAAAGGTCCCTAGTCGTAGGAGTTTCGAGACAGGGCATCGATACTCCATTAGTAGACTAGTGTATACAGTCGAGACCCCGACGAGGGGCGGTGGCCGGTCTCACAAGCCACTGGTGTCAGTTGGTTCACCTAAGATGTATACAGGTGCTCATTGGGTTATGAGTACACCGGACAGGACTCGCCGGGAACCTGCTAGTTGGTCTTATACCAGATGTCAGATAGCAGTTCCCTGGTGACATGTGTACAGGTTAGTTCATCGACCTGAGATCGTCATTTGTCTCGTGTGAGTTCCCACTGTGCTTTGATTACTACCCTACCACGGCTCAAAGGAGTCGTGCAAACAGGTTTTAGTTGGGTACAGTCCCGAGCCACATGGAGGCAGTGAGCGGATCTGCAGGGGTTCGTCTCTCCCGGTATTGGGGGTGAGGTCGCGCTGTGTCTAGGAGAGCCATTACGCAAAGCCCTCGGCCGAGGCAGGAGATTTACTGGTAGGTATTCCAGTAGTATCTCAGGGCGTTCTGGGCTACGCTCCGACACGACTTGTACCGCTTTTGGGGGTCTGACTTTTACCAACCCCCTAGGCCCGACATGCGATCCTCATAGACGAACGGACCGGACTATACGGATATTGTCACTGACAGGCTCAGTAGGGTGTCAGGATGAGTTCGCTTATCGACGTCCCTTTTGGTCAATAGCTGGTGGCCCGTCACGTATTGGCTTATACCTCTGACGTGCTAGTGGTTAAATCCACAGCCATAGTATTGACGAGTCTTTAGAGTCCACCACACTTACAGTTACTCAAGCTTTCGGGCGAAACGCTGTAGAGGCCGTATGGAGATATGGCAGGGTTCGATCAGATACGTGCGGTATTGCACGGATCAGGATCGGACAGTTTTGTACTAGTAGCCGTATAGTTATATGGCAGGGTTCGATCTGATACGTGCGGTATTGCACGGATCAGGATCGAACGGATTTTACTAGCTGGTTTTGTTTTAAGCCGGTCCTAGTTTAGTACAGTGTAGATTTTGTCTCATTGCATTTGTATCCGGTCGGAATACAGATGCGGGTGTGTATGCACAGTATCGGGGTTTTCCTGTAATTTATTACGGGACCAGTTTTCTGGAGTTGCCAGTTTGTATTCCGTTCCGGCCGGTTTTCCTTTGTTCTTTCCCGGCCGGACTTTTCTGATGGAGGGGGTAATTTGCAGTTTTGCAAATTACTTTTTGGTGGAGGTTTTATTTGTAAGATGTTTTATTATGATAACCTTTTTAGATTCCATTCCTTTCATTCTTCTTTTCATGCTTTATGAAGATTAGAAGTGATGAGAAAGGATTTGATCTTTGATTAGAGTTGATGTGAGTTTGTTATGATGGCTTTTGATATGGTTACCACTTGCTTTCTCCTACACTCACCTCCCTTCATGCTTCATATTACCTCCTCCACCATTCTCATTTGGATAATAAGTTTTTTCATTAGAAAAGAGAGAAGAAGAAAAAGAAAAGGGAGAAGAAGAAGAAGGAGAGAGTTCTTCATTCTTGAGAGTTTCATCTTCTTGATCTCATTCATGTTAGAAAAATGCAAGCACCATTTTTCTTATCTCATTTCCTCCATCAAGGCAACCAAAACCCAAGTGAGACACTACACTACACATTCTACAGCATATCTTGAGCATGTCGAGTTGCCGGCTTCATGCCCAAGTTGCCTCGGTATTGAGGCGGGAGCCCGTAAAAGACGCAGGCGATGTGGTGCCCTTTCCGGCGAGGAGGCGACGATATGGAGACTACACTTTCCGCGGGAGATCGGGACGATGACGAGAAGACCGGAGGACTCGGATCACTCGGTATACTTCTCACCCTATCTCTTGATTGCTAGCATTAGGTTAATGGTTACGATCCGGGTTTTCTTTGTCCGCGGTAGCGCCGGTTTCCGAGTAAGGAAAAAATTTTGATTCCGCAATTTGGCCTCGAGTACGCGGCCGGGGCGCTGCCGTGGCGCAACACCTCCTACTCAACGCATCTGCCACCACATTTGCCTTGCCGGGGTGATATAAGATCTCGCAGTCATAGTCTTTCACCAACTCCATCCAACGACGCTGTCTGAGGTTCAGGTCTCGCTGCTGAAATATGTACTTTAAGCTCTTGTGATCGGTGAATATCTGACACGACTCGCCATACAGGTAATGTCGCCAAATCTTCAGTGCAAAGACCACTGCAGCCATCTCCAAATCATGAGTGGGGTAGTTCTGTTCATGCTTCTTCAACTGCCGAGAAGCATAAGCGATCACCCGGCCATGCTGCATCAATACGCATCCTAATCCCACTCGCGAAGCATCACAGTAGACAACAAATCCGCCTGATCCCGAAGGCAAAGATAATACCGGCGCCGTAGTCAAACAAGTCCGTAGCTGCTGAAAACTGCGCTCGCACTCCTCTGTCCAGACGAAAGGAACTCCCTTCCGGGTCAAACCGGTCAACGGTGCAGCTATACGGGAGAAGTCCTGAACAAAACGCCTGTAGTAGCCCGCCAGGCCTAGAAAACTACGGATCTCAGTAACCGATGTAGGTCGGGGCCACTGCTGAACAGCCTCAATCTTCTTCGGGTCCACACAAATGCCGTCTCTCGTAACCACGTGACCCAAGAATCCGACGCTGTCCAGCCAGAATGCACACTTGGAGAACTTCGCGAACAGCTGGTGCTCCCTCAGAGTCTGTAACGTAATCCGCAAGTGCTGCTCGTGCTCCTCTCTGCTCCGGGAGTACACCAAGATATCGTCGATAAATACGATGATGAACAAGTCAAGATACGGCCTGAATGTACGGTTCATCAAATCCATGAATGCTGCTGGGGCGTTGGTGAGTCCGAACGACATCACCAAAAACTCGTAATGGCCGTAGCGCGTGCGGAAAGCTGTCCTCGGTATATCCTCCTGTCGAACTCGCAGCTGATGGTATCCTGATCGCAAGTCGATCCTCGAAAAATACCCCGCACCCGGAAGCTGGTCGAACAAATCATCAATGCGCGGCAACGGATATCTGTTCCGAACGGTAACTTTGTTCAGCTGGCGGTAGTCGATACATAAGCGCAAACTTCCATCCTTCTTCTTGACAAACAGGACCGGAGCACCCCACGGAGAAACACTCGGTCGAATAAGCCCCTTATCTAACAAATCCTGCAACTGATCCTTCAGCTCTCGAAGCTCTGCCGGGGCCATCCGATAAGGCGATATAGAAATAGGCCCCGAGCCGGGAATCAAATTAATGCAGAACTCAACATCGCGCTCAGGCGGTAGCCCAGGTAGCTCATCAGGGAAAACATCAGGGAACTCACAAACTACCGGGACCCGGTCTAACGGAACCTCTGCAGCTCGAGTATCACAAACAAATGCTAAGAATCCCTGACATCCCTTCCGCAAGAGCTGACCAGCGCGAAGAGACGAAATCAAGCTGGGAAGGGTGACGCTGCGGTCTCCCTGAATAACAAGGACTGGCTCTCCCGGAAAGCTAAATCTGACTGCCTTCTCACGGCAGTCCACCGAAGCATAACAAGTGGCCAGCCAGTCCATGCCCAGAAGCACATCAAAGTCCAACATATCGAGGAGAATGAAATCAACCGATGAATCCCTCTCCCCGATACGAACGGAACACAAACGAAATATAAACCGAGCGACAAACGACTCGCCTACCGGAGTAACAACAACAAGCGGATGATCTAACGACGACGACTTACGGCCCAACATCGGTGCAAAGTGTGTAGAGACGTACGAATGTGTGGAACCTGGGTCGAATAATACCCGTGCGTCGAAAGAACAAACTGGCAAGGTACCTGTCACAACGGCATTGGATGCCTGCGCATCCTGCGGTGTCAAAGCAAAAACTCGGGCCTGTCCTCCACCGATAGCGGGCTGACCTCGACCTCGGCCTCTGCCTCCTCGTCCTCTCTGAACAGGACCGCCGCGTCCACGGCCTCTGGGTGCACCTAACTGGCGTGGAGCATCGCCGGTGGTAGGAAGTAGGGCTCTCTGAGGAGGGGGTGGTGATGGTGGTAGGGTCACATGCGGAACTGTCGCGGCTCCCTGTTGTCTCGCCGGACAGTCTCTGACAAGATGGTGCAAACTCCCGCACCCAAAACACCCTGGCGACGGCTGCTGCCCCTGGGGATAAGAACCATATAACTGTCCCCGCCCAAATCCTCTGCCAGGCCTATCTCTCGGAAAGAATCTGGCGCGCTGCCTCTGAGACGGTACCTCGGTGCGAATCCTCTTCGGCCCAGAAACGGCCGAAGTCTGTGATATGCGTGCCTCCATCCGCAATTCCGTATTCCTAGCAGCTGAATAAGTATCGTAGTGCTGGGCGCCAATGGCAAGATATAGCTGGGCATCAAGTCCCTGTACGAACCTCTTCACCATCTTCTCCTCGGTATCCACCAAATACTGAGCATATCGGGATAACTGTGTAAACTGGATGTCATACTCAGACACCGTCATCCCAGGTGTATTGACTAAGGCTTCGAAGCTACGAGCTCTGGTGTCACGAACGCTCTCTGGAAGGAAACGGGCTAGAAAGACCGCTGTAAACTCGACCCAAGTCATAGGCGGTAGACCTGCAGCTCGACCTCTCAAGACTGACTCCCACCATGTCTGCGCGAGACCCTCTAGTCGGAAACTCGCAAGCTCTACCCATCGATCATCCGAACATCTTAGCGAACGGCAGATCCTGGCTAAACTGTCAAGGAACGTCTGTGGGTCCTCCGCTGCCTCGGTGCCGGTGAATACTGGAGGTCTCAGCCTCATGAAATCCTGTAGTGAAACCGGAATGGCCACGGTGGTAGTAGTAGGAGCAGGTATCATGGTCGTCTGTGATGTAGTAGGTACGTCATCCGGCCTCGGTGTACGACTGGCTGCAACTAGGGATCCTACCATCTGACGTAGCTCCTGCATGCCTCCCATCATCTGTCGCAACTCCTCCATACCGGTCTCGAGCCTATCCATACGGCCTGGGGAAGGTGGATCGGTCTGTCCCTGCGGCGTAGGCATACCACCCTGCTCAGTCCTAGTCTCGGACGAGCCAGCTCGAATCTCGTCTCTGGCGGCAGCCCTCTGTGCCCTCGTAGCCTTCGGCGGCATAGTGGCTGTTACAGGAAAACGGATAGTAAGAATAGTGCAATAGGATCATAGGATACACGGAATTGAAGAAGGAATTTTCAAGCAAGTATACCCTAAAATCACTTAGGCGGAGTACCGTATCGCAAGTATGCCACGGACATACGCACGCTACGTTACCCTGCTTAAGTCACTTACTCCATCTACCAAGGGTCATCCTACACTCAAAAAGGTAAAACCTATCGCTCTGAGACCAACTTTGTCACGACCCGCAGGGTACGGAACGTGACTGGCACTTAAGTTTACGAAACGTCTAAAGACGTCCGTAAAGTAAGTAAGCCAAAGCCCAGAAAACAAACCAATTAAGCAAAAGAGTGAAGAAAACCCAATCAGTTGAAAGCGAGTTTATCAAATAAGTCATGTAAAACCCTTTTTTAAAAACAATACAAATTTTTCCGAAAATTTCGGCAGAGTCTCCTTTGTAAATACTGGCCCCCAAAATGGGTACAACAAAAATATATATGAATCCAACAAAATAGGGCATCCCCAAGCGGGAGCTAGCTCTTCGCCACAAGGCGGTCACAAATCCCACGCAATATAAAATGACAACAAGCAAAATAATCATAATGAAGCATAAGAAAACAGCATGTCGACTCAAGTGAGCTCGACCCCAAAATACAGCATAAAAGTCTACAAATCTCACAGTCTCATCTCTAGGTCAATATACAATAATGCTGGTAGATACAGTAGATGGAGTACACTAGATACAAAAAATATACAAGGTGGTACAAAATAGTAATATAACCCACCTAAGAACAAAACCTCGAGTTCAGGCAAAGGAGGCAAAAGAACAAGTGCGTCCGCCGCTACTGAACTGACAGAGTGGACCTGCAAAAGACTGTGGCACAACGGGGGTGAGTTGCCAACTCGTGAGTAATAAATAACATCTACAAAGGCTATCGTATGCATGCACACAAGCATCCTAGCATCTAAAATACAGGTATGAATGGATGCACTAGCAGGTGTGTATACAACATCAGTGTACGAATATGTATGCAACATGAATATCGGAGGTCTCAATAGGTATATATAAGAAACATTTATCTCTTTTTGTTTTTGAAACTCTTTTAGAATGCCAGCATAATACTCAAAGAATCGACGAGAACCGGTGTCCAGCAACGACACCCAAAAGCTGTCTCAAATCTCATAAATCCATGTCATAATGTCTCTGGCCTCAGCCATCCGGCTGACCCATCTCAATATCAATATCTCATCCTCTCGCGGCCCCGGTCGGTATCCTCTGGATATCCGCCGTGCCCAATGAAGTCACCGGTAGGTAATCCGTCCCCTGCCAGGCTCATCGTCAGCACCACGAGCTTCTTGCCCCGGGGTACCCTACCGGGCCCACCATGTACCCGAAACGGTTCATCCAACTCCTCGAAACGGGTCTCAAAAACCACAGCAAACTCATGGTGGACGACACTTACATCACTAGAAAACCGCAATTTACATGTTTTAAAAATATAATAAGTTTAGAAATTTTGCGGCTTTCCCCCGAAATCCAGAAATATCATAAAATCTCAAGAAGTCCTCATAAGTGCATATATCAATGATAATGATGCATATGGTGTCAATAATCAAGTTGCGATGTGTAATTAATAGATTAGGCATGAACAATTAATATGATGAAGTACATGCACATGAATAGCAGTCCTACGGTTTCATTTTAAGGAATTAAAGGCAATAGCACAAGTTTAAGTATCAATTAGTAAAAGGTTTAAATTTAAAGGTTATCTAGTGTGGTGGCATGGCAATTACCAGGGTGTGTGTGTAAGCATGAATAGTGCTCGTGCTGCATATAAAAACCCTGGCAATGGTGCAGGTGTCCTATAACATGGTTTCGTATAGGTATGTCAATATAGGGTATGAATGTAGCAAATGATCATATACGTATTTCACCCCTAATTACTAACATCACTAAGAATCTTGTAAGTTACTAAAACTATCGGGCGGCTTGCGCCATCCAACGATAGTCCCCCGTAGATGTTACATCTACTCACCGGAATCCCTGGCTAGCTGTGTCCAATCACCGCTTTCCCCTTTCGCGCCGCGTCTGACGTCTCCGCGACCGAACCTGGAATTTACATCAATACCAAACATAAGGTTACTTATCAAGAACGATGTAAAACCCAACGAAACTACTAAAGTTCACTAGCTAGGTACAACGTGCGCAGGGTGCGCGGAACATACGCGAAAATCGCAAAAACTGCCAAAAATCGCCGATTTGGTCGCCCGGCAAAACTAAAACCCGACTACTCAAAACTCCGCGCTTACGCATCCTAAACGTCATAGGAGATGCTAAAAACATCCCCAAGGTATCACAAATAATTCACCAAATAATTTTAATAAAAACCTAGTAAGCACAAACTAGCAATTTTGGTGCAAAAATCGAAAATTAGCGATACGGTTATCACAATCCAGCACAATATCCAACCACACAACAAGCAATCTACAAACACTATAATTACAACACATTAGCAAAGATTCAAAACCTATTTTCCATAAACAACCATTACTTGAATTATATAACCTAGCAAATCTTAATCCAAACTATATATGAAAACCTTAAATTAACACTAATTTATAACTCAATTAGCAAGTTAACCTTCTAGATTAGGTTAGCAACACAACTAGATAACAAATTAGATTTAATCAACTACATAATGGTTTCTAAACCCTAATTCAATTCAAACCATTCACTTTAAAAAAAACAAGATTAGAAATTAGCAATGAAATTTAACACTAAAACAATTTCATTCAAGAAATCAAACCATAAGTATTTAAATGGGTCAAAATTATACCTCAATTTGAGATCTAGCAAGAATAAATTTGCTTCAAATGATGGCCTCAAGCATCAAGATCCAAGCTAGGGAGATGAAGGAAAAGAAAGATGAAGGATGGGTTTAATTTGTAAGCTTTAAATTGCAATTTTTTTGGAATTAAACTTGAAGAATTTGAAGAAAATGAAAAGAAAAGAGATGAAGAGGAGGGGGTGCAGGTTTCGGCCAGATGAGAGGTAAGGGGAGGGTGTGGGTGTGTGGGGAAAAGTCATGAGTCAACTCTCCCAAAAGTCAATGCACCATACCTCATCAAACTATATTTAAAATAAATTCATAAACCAACTAATTCAACACAAGAAAGAAAACCAAAATGAGGCCAGAAATTTCTGGACCTGAACAAGGTGGGGCTGTCCTAGGGCTGAGGGAAGAGAGAGAGGGGTTTTACAAAAGAAATTTTATGCAAAAAGACCCCCTACAAGTCAAAAATTGCAAGTTTTAGCTTAGAATTCAATAATTTCGCTTCCTATAATAAAAATTAGTTAAAAATCAAAGTAAAATACTAAAAATTTATGTTACAACTAGATTTTAATTATCATAATTTTAAATATTAAAATTAGCCCGGAAAAATTTGTATTTATCGCTAATTTAATGTATTTTCTTACCGGCTTAAAATAATATAAAAAAATTTTAAAATAGGGAAAAATTTTTAAATGACCAAAATTTAATAAGTAACTCATTAGCTACTAAAAACAAGAAATTACCTATCCATTTTAGGTATAATTAGCCCTAAACTGCAAAATAACAAAAAAGACGGTTTTCGGAAAAATACCGAATTTTCACCGATTTTCAGGAAAACACCAAAACGACTTTTCAAGACGCTACAATTATCTCATTCTCTAATGATCCGCTAACACTTTAATACGACTGTATAGTCAAGAATCACGGCATCAAGCCCAGTTATCCTGTTTCATTCCCGTGTATCAATGTATTCCACATACGTGTTGTATATATCTATATATATACCTATACCTAGTCCTATATATATATACACATACCCGTATACACCATGTCGAGTTTCAGTGTGTGCGTGTGTGTGTTTCTACCTGAAACCTACGAACCTCTTCCAGGGTATTCATCCTCTGGTATGGTCTTCCTAAATCAGTCTAGTCCAGCCTAGGGTCATTACTAGGGTCCTACTCATTAAGAATCTAGGGTCACAACTGGCTTTCTAATTTCAATAAGTACTACTCCTATTCTACGTTGCGGGGGTACTAAACGTCATCCACCCGATTTCCCCCCCGTAGATATATATCTACTCACCTGGTCCATGTCTGCCGAAGACGGTGTCGCCATCATCCTCTTCATCGCCCGCAGTCCACGTAAGGGGTACCTAAACGCAAACATAATAATAGTATCGTAAACTGAATCACATACAAAAGTCAAAACGACGCAAGGAACAAGCATAGGTTAAAACCTATGTCCCATCCACGCAAAAGAACCAAATATCGCTCGATATCGGCGTACAAACTCCGATGGATCGAGATAAACATCAACAAACAACCTGTAGTTTAGAAAAATCGTAACTTATAATATAAAGCATGATTTAATTCATCGAAACACTGAAATCCATCAAATCACCCGATTTCGTAAAACCCGAAAATGCCAATTTACCGCTTTTCTTCAAAACTTGACATTTAAATGAAACCAATGGTCATATAATAAATTAAATAGCCTAACTATATTATAGAAACCATTACTATATTTTTATTACACAAATATGTATGGATTTGGCATATCTAGTTTGCAACCATTAGCAATTTTCAACATTTTACAAGCAAAATGTCACAATTCGACAACAAAACTTGATTTTGCATGAATTAATGTATTAATCTACAATTCATGATGATAATGATATAATGAAACCATAATTATATTTTTAATCTTATTTATTTAGGAATTTCCAAAATCTAGTTTACAAAAATAGCATTTTATTAGTATTTTTCCAATCATCAAAAGAAACTAGTGATCAAACTAAGTTTTTCTTTCCATTAACATGCTAATATTCTCACTAAAACTATAATATAATGATAGCAAGCTTAATTAGAATTTTATATTACCCACAAACACATTTTATAAAAACCTAGTTAGCTAACTAGCTTAATTAAATCAATTTTGGATAAACAAATTATTATACAACAACCATGCAAGATTTTTCCACTCTAAAAATGTTAAACTAGCTATTATAACCTTATTTAATTAATAAAAATCACAACTTGATTTTTCAAACCCTAACTTGAATTTTAAAAGTAGTAAATAGAATTAATATATTAAATCTAATTATGCTTAAATGAACATCTAATAACAATAAATCAAAAGAAGGAAATTTATACCTCCAAAATATGAAACCCAAACATGAAATAAGCCTTCAAAATGCATGCTTTCCATCTCCAAAATGCATGCTAAATAGGTCAAAGGAAAATGGTAGAGGTTGAATGTTGATTTTTGAGATTTATTTTTGGAATTTTTGATGAATTTTGATGATTTTTAATGCAAAAATGATGGGGGAAAATTTTGGGGCTACCCATGGAGGGGAGGCCGGCCATGGAGAGGGAGGAGGGTGGAGAGAGAGAAAAAATGTGTGGTATTGTGTAGAAAGTTCATAAATAATGCATTTTTTCACTTAAACCCTTTATTATCTAACTTTTTCAATTTAACCCTTTTCCTAGAAATTTCTAGAACCATGGAGAGATTTTGGAAAAGATTTTGCATATTACACACTTGATTCTAATATACCATGGCTCATTTTTACAAATTAAAACCATTCAAATTTGTAATTTACACTAATTTAGTGTAAAAAATAAAGCTTATGTTAATATTTAAAATATTTAATTTAGGAAAAATATTTAATTGAACTAAAAATTTATAAGTGGCTAAATAAACACCATTTACTAGTAATAACATAATTAAAATAGATATTTTTAAATTTATAGTGAAAAATAATTACGGTTTAGTTTTACGAAAAATACATTTTACTTTACCGAAAATCCTAAAATTCACTTAAACAAATTTTATTTATTTAATTATTCTTAAAATGTTACACCCGCAGTCGAACGCTGGGGCGGGACGGCTGCCGGGGGAACCGGGACAGACGTCGGACGAGAAGAGCTGGTACCTCCAGCCTTCGGCCCCTTCTTCGGCTTGCGCATGGCTGTTCCATGGGTTCTGTACAAGACAAAATACAATTGAATTAGCAACACAAACAGAAATGAAAACAAACGCAAGCTCCTAACTCACCGACGAACTGGACGGGGCTGAGCCCAGCCCAACTAAAGGCCCGTTCAGAAAGCAGCACGTCGGCCCGAGGAATGGGCTCCAACTCCGCCACTCTCACTGCATCGGGATCGTTGGACGGACCTCCCCGCCAGCATCTATTCCTAGACCACTGGGTGGGTACGGGCCAGTCCTCACCCTCTAGCGGCCCAACAAAGAAAAACTTCTTATTCCAATCATGGATAGAAGAAGGCAAGACGATGACACCCGACCCGGCTGCACTCCCTCGTTGTTTCCTAAAAGAGAGGTAAACCCACCTCGGGTCGCCCGTGCGAGTGCCGGGGTGACTTTTGTAAATAAGGGAGGAGGCAAGGATAGACAGACTGAAGGGGATCATCTGCAACTTCAAGCGGACCAGGGCAATCTCCTTGCCTCGTACCTGATCTGCCCTCTCCCCCTCCACGGCCAAACGCAACGTGTAGCCGAAAGGAATATGGAAACGAGTCCGTCCATTGGCAAGCTCCTCATCGTGCCTCACCGTAGACGGCACGCCAGGCGCATCCGCGACCTTCACTCGGGGAGCCGCCCCCGTCGCGTGACCCTAGGAGGGAGACCTAACCCTGACTCCTTAGGAGGACTCCGGTGCAGTAGAAGAAGAAGAAGAAGAGGAAGACTCTACAGAGGGCTCCCCAGACTCTACACCAACTACATCTACGGACTCCTCAGAGGAAGACGTTTAACCTGATGAAGAGGGGTCCTCGGAAAAGCAAACGCGAAAATCCCGACCTAAAGAGGAGAACGCCGAGCTAACAAGACCAAAGACGAGAAGATTATGAAGAGGAATGGGCCCTCGTATGGACCCCACCTCTACTTATTTCCACCGGCGTCCTCATCCAACAGCGACAGTCGACTCCCGCCAAAAACAACTCTTCGCATTCGACAACCACGATCGCTCCACCTGCCGCACGCGCATTGGCCGTATCCCATCGGACGCCAGAGGTCTGCGGCCCGTCGCGTCAGCCAACCAGCGCCCGATACGTGAACTGTCGCTTCAGTAAACGTACACACGATCCGGCGCACCCTCTTTAATGCAAAGATCTTGCCCTGATTTGCTGGCATCATCCAGAATATACAACAGGCTACCCGGGGACATACCCGACGATATCTTCGGAAAGGAGCTCACCTCGGGTGACCTGGCAGACCGCTCTCGACCCGACCTGTCAGCTGGTCGGGACGAGAGTGGGGGGCTAATGATGATGCTCGATATCGGTGGTCTCCCAGATCATGACACGTGGCAGACGACGTGTCCCAGTGCGTGCAAGAAAGGACCTATAGTGGCCGACTCCTGTGCCCGTCCCATGAACAAACGCTGGCTCACCGCCGAGCCCCCAGCACAATTGGCCTCCTCGGCCTCACAGTTCGTCTCCGAGCTATCACGGGCCCGAGCCTCCTCGGCCCTCCCAGCTCGTCTCCGGGCTACCGCAGAACCAAGATAACTCGGCTCTCCCGCTCGTCCGCGAGCTCTCCCGCCGAGGTCATCTTCCTTGGTCTCATCGACCGATCAACAGTACCGCTCATAAGCGGAACCGCCATCCCACAAATCTCGCCATGCGCGAGATTTCCGCCGGCCACATCCCACGTTCCACGCCATCACGATC
Source organism: Agapanthus africanus (assembly GCA_030015575.1). Lineage (NCBI taxonomy): Eukaryota > Viridiplantae > Streptophyta > Magnoliopsida > Asparagales > Amaryllidaceae > Agapanthus > Agapanthus africanus. The sequence continues at coordinate 669,630,289 of CM057341.1, read as the reverse complement.
CCCCATTAATGAGCCTGTCTCGCCATTAATGGGAGATCCCGCTCATCACGCAGGCGTGACGTTGGAAGCGTAACGACCGGCGTGATTCCCGCGCTTGCCTTGCCTGCTGCCACCGCTATATAAACCCCTTCTTCAGACGGTTCAAGTAAGCCATTTTTACTCTACTAAGCCGTTACTCTGCTTGGATCTCTAGTCTAACTTGACCGTCGGATGGTCCTCGGTGGTACAACCATCCCGGGACCTCCTTACAGGTAGCTCGGCGCAGACAACATCAAACCCATTGAGATCTACACGCTTCAGGAGCGACAGCCTCCAGATCCAATCTTAGTCACCCATCGCCGCCATCAGCAGATCAACGGAAGGTAACATCTTGACGCGATCCAGGTCACGTCAGTTTCTTTTTAATCTCTCCCCAACACTTAAAATAAATTAATTTATACCTCTCTCTCCCCAGCACTTAAAATAAATTAAATTATAGGAAACCTTGATTTTATGGACTATTTCCAAATTTTATAAACTATTTCCAAATAAATCCAGACTTTGTGCAACACTAATTTTACAAAACCATTGTCAGCACACATCAGCTGGTAAAATTGTTTTTTTCTTAAAAATTGATCCCAGAAACCTTGAGATGATGAACAAAAGAGATAGAATTATCCCTACAAACAGGATACATGGTCACTCTTGCAAACAAAAGTTGATATACCAATTCCAAAAAAAATAATAAATAAAAAAATATATAAATTGTAGCATAGTATTTCAACTTCTTTTTTCCACCATGCAGGCATTTTGTCAAACAAATGGTCGGCAACTAGTCCGAAGCTGGCATCTCACTCAAGTTACCAAACCTTGTTTCACAGTAGTTCCACTGCTCGGACCTGTTTATGTGATACCACGAGTTACGAATCAAGCATCACAGTTGAAGTGCAACGAAAAGAATTAAGAAATGAAAATGAAAAATCCATACCAATATGCCAAGAATTGGAACTGCCCGTACTCGCCATAGATTGCGTCCACATCCTTCTCAACTGATTTAATGGTGCATCTTCTTGAATGAGCCTGAAATTATGTTTTTCTCTTTTTAATCAGAAATATGTTATGGATTTAACGAGCCTGCGCTGTTCCGCAAGCATGCCGATCCGAAAAGAGGGAGGCCACGTCCAACCTAAAACAGCGGGGCTGGGCCCCTTGTTTTAAATCATTTAATATTCATACAATATTTACCATACATCCATATGCACCGCACACGTGCAAAAATACTACTTTATATTGAAAAAAGTAGCGATTTTTAATAATAATTTTATATTATCAAGAATAATCAATTTGCCATAGAAAGCATGTGCCTGAACATTATATCTATCATATTAATTATCAAGTAAAATATTTATTTTCAAAGAACTTCCTTTGTCGATAGTATAGTAGATTAAATTTCAGTTGTTTTGCAACAAAAATATATCAATCGCATAGACAGGCGCAACTCATGTGCATAATGCTATATTTTTATGCAGAATTTCCCAATATGCATGCACATGCATCTCACATGCAAATCTCTACTATGATAACCCAGAACTCAAGGGTGTCAAGTGCCTTTTTCTTTTTGTTTTTTCCATGTAAAATTCCAAAAGAAAAGGAGAAATTCTTTATTATTGAAACTCTTCCGCTCATTTCCCCCAAATTCTATATTTTGTGTGCTCCCCACAATGCTCTCTCAAAATGAAGCAATAATTTACTATGTATGGGCTCCAGCTATTTCAAATTTGACAATATGCTAGCAAAGTTTGAAGTTGGGCAAAAGCTTGCAATTTACCCCCACCAAATTAAATTTTTGCTATGTGCATAATCATAAATTTTACAATCTATAATCATAAGTTATTGTGCTAGCAGCAAAATAAACTTTGATTTATTTACCTACTTTGTCTATACATTTATCTCTGCTCTTATAATGCAAACTCCTTGGATGTAAATTTGAGAAAACTCTCAATCTATTCCTCATATCAAAGCTATCCCCACCATCATCCAATTAAAAATTTTGAATCGACTCTTTATATTCAAATTTTAAACATCCTAATCTCCTCCCCCCTCCCCCCTCCCCCCTACGACTAAGAATTGATTTTAATCATACAACATCTGCTATACATCTACATGCATTGTACGTGCAAAGAATCAGTACAAATATGATGGAACCACCCATTTGCAGCATATTTGTGCTTCTCGCCTCAAGAGGACCTCATGTTAATTTTCCTCCGTAAAAAGGTTTCATCGAAAATTTCCATGCTGCGATTTCTTGCTTAGTTGGATGTTCTTCTCAAGGCCATCTGAGAGATCTTTTCTTTTCTAGAGGGGGCTTCTAGAGACATCAAATTGGTGAGAATGAAAAAGAGGATTTAGACAAGCATCAGGAAAAAGAGTGATAAAGTGAGAAAAATAAAAAAACATTCTTGAGATGGTGAGAACCAAGGAGAATATTTCTTCTCCACCGTATGTGATTGTTTCCTCTTTCTAATAGATCTGATTTCATTTTTCCTTTCCCATTTTTTCTTTTTTCTTTTTAGAATATCGATGACTGAATCTTAATTTTCGATAATTTTTTGTTTGGGTCTGATTTTTCCATAATTTTTCGCACATATCCATGACTGAATCTTGGTTTTGGGTGATCTTTGATCAAAGTGGTTTCTCCATTTTTACCTTTTCCGATGATTTTGACATACATTTTCACAATCCTAAATCTGCATAAGAAGAAATTGTAAGGCCATGTTTGGATATGGAGTTAATAATTGTAGTTTATTTTTAAGTGGAGTTTGAGAGATGCAAACTATGGTTTGTAAGCCCTGAACTCTAAATGGAGTTTATAAAATTTTGATCATATTGGAGTTGAGATAACTGCAATTATTTCAACATTTGGGTTGAGATAACCACAGTTATCTCAACTCCAAAATGGTATCCAAACAAGCCAAGTTAGGATTTTGTTGTTTGGTTTGCTAACTTTATGAAACCGCGGTTTAGAAAACGTAACTCCAATCCCAAACGGGGTCCAAGATGTGAGACTTTATTATTATTTTTTTATTTTAATTATTTCACGATTTCGAAATCTAATTTCTGCCATTTTTTGAGCTGATTAATTTTTCTATAGATCAAACATATATTTCATCATTCGATTCCCTATATTCCCTATATTGAGCGATGCATCTTTTCTTTTGTTACAAATTTACATTCATGTTGCCACGCATTATTTGCCAATCGTTAAATACTTGGCTTCTATTTTATATTTCTAAAATACATATATTTTACAAATATCTTAGTCTTATTCATCAGGTTTATTATGTATTATTTTTACTTTGTAAAATATTTCCATGGCTGGTTTTAAGGAAAGTTACACAGACAATATTTTCCAGGCGGAACTTATTTCCCTTAAGACATGTAAACGAAACACATATTTACATGCCAATGTAACACGAAGGTTATGACGTATAATGTAAGGTTATGACATATAATGTTGAAGCACCAATTTTCTCATGTTATGCCAGGTTATGTGCCCCTCATATTAATAAATTGTCACTTTTATCGAATTTTGCCTTAATACCATGAATCATGTATGTATCTCACATCACTTATTTCACCCTCTTTATATAAACCCTTTGAAATTGACATCCAATCGCCTGATTTAGATGCAGTTTATAAGGCTAATAAATTGGTGTGATGAATCAACATGACACAAACCATTCATTTGATTAGTCATGGTGCTATTATTTTGCTTTCTTCCTTGATGGTTAGCAATTTTTTTGGATTTTTATTCTTATCTTAATAGTGATAAATAAGAACACAGGCAGCCTAATCTTATCATTGTCATGTTCATAAACTATAAGCAAATCAACTTACACTAATTGTTTCAGATATACAAAATCTATGCTTTGTTTAAATTTTGCTTGCATTGACAAATTATATTGCAGTTGTTTTCTTTTATCATGCTATAGCTTTACTATTCTATAATTTGACTATTGATATTAACCTCGATGGCTCAATGACGTCAATTTCCTAATTTGCTTACAGAAAGCAAGTGACCTTTATTGTCTTATTTTAAGAACTTGAACTATTCAATGATATTTGAACAACATACTATCTGGATATGGCATTCACGAAGTTAAGGGATGTAATTTGTTTGTTGAATCAAATACAAAGAGTGATATGCATAACTATGCTTGCTATGCTTCATATAGCTTTTTACTTGGTTTTATTTCTGTACTATTGTTCTATATAATAAACTCAAGTGCAGGATTTTTATTAAACTTATTTGTGCTTCATATACCGCTTTATAAATAATTTTCTGTCATAATTACATGTCTGGGATAAAGGCTCGGTTGTTGATAAATATGCTTCATATGGCACTTTTATATTAATCTTAGCAATGAAACAAAGACGTGATGCTATTTTTGTTTATATCTCTGTCTTAAACGTGCATCATTATTTTCAGGCAACACCCCGGGCACATGCATGGCACTGAAATTGTCTAAAAAGTGCGGAAAATAGGTATATTAATATGTGAAGTTAGAAAATAAGGCCAAGGTAGCAGCAAACGAACTACCTAAAACCTCTGGGGATTATTTTTCCTCTTGCTTAATTGGTATTACTATGAACAAGTAACGCATTTTTTAGCCCAGCTTTTTTCTCAAAAATAAAATAAAAATTGCATCGTTGTACAATTATTGGGAATAAGTTCCTTTGTAAGAAGAAGGGGAGGTGAAAAAACAGACCATTTTTCGATGCAGTATAGTTTCAGAATCGGCTGGAATTCTGTTGTAAAAGCCCGTGCACATCAGCACATTCGCTCGAGTAAAAGGACCAAATCCATTAATACCGGACAATTGCTTATCCATCTCTTCATAACTAGACGATGCATATCCATCACATACTTGTTCAAAGACTTCTCAGCTGTAAAGTTCCATCCACTATTAATGGATTTATGCGTTGGGCTCGGTATCCAAGTTTACATCGCTGAGCCAGGAATTCTGCATCAAGATTTGCCAATTCCTCTGGGGTAGGAAAGTCTCCAAGTTGAGAGGAGCTAGAGACTTGACAGATTGGCTTGTGATCACCGTTACACATTGAGCTTGTATCTCCTGAATGCTTGGTTTCAATATTTACGGCTGTTTTCTTTCGTTTTCCACGCTTTCTCTTCGGTTCTCTTTTCTGAGGTGTTTTTGGATGGAAATCTTCTGCGGTCGAATGATGTGACTGCAGTTCTAGCTGAAGCCCACACAGAGTCCTCGACCATCTATTGCAAAAGGAGTTCATCCATCAGCAAATTGGTTTTTTTATAACACTTTCTTAGCGATAGAAATTTAATAACGGAACCAGATCTCAAAATAAGAAATTCTTGCATCAAGGATAATTTATATCGAGTCCAACAAATACCAGGTTACGAAAATTCGGATAAAAGATTGACAACAAAAGATTATGCTGAAACAAATTTTAAAACAAAAGTAATGATATATGATGACGACGATAATGTAAACTGAGAATGTTATTACTATATGACCATTGAACACAGGGATACTAATGCCTTTACAAACCAAATCTCATTTATTAAATAGCACATTAATTGCTACAAACTTTAGCAACAGAAAAGATTGACAATGTCTGAAATAAGATAATACGGCCTTCTGAAACAACCATCTGAATAAAAACATTTGATTTGTTGCATGTACGGCTAGATCAGGTTGCAAATGTCGAGTGATTCTGGGCCTACTGAATCAAAAGTTCAATCCGGTTTGCTTGAATCATTCCGTTGCCTTCGTTCACCAAAGTTTAATGAAGGTGGTATTTTCTAAGGTGGCAAACAGATAGCCTACATGCGTCCTGATTTCAATCACAACTCCTGGATTTTATAGATTTGATGCAATAGTGTCACTAGATGGATTAATTACTATTGAATGTTGAGTCTTGAATCATGATTAATTGGTTTCTAATAAATTTTACGGGTTTTTAGAATACATACTCTCATGTTTGAGAGAGAGAATACATTTCATCACCTTGCTTTGTGCATAAAATCCTAGTTATCGTTTTTTTTAAAAGTATTTAACAAACAATGAATGAAAACAGAGTTAATGATGAATTTCAAGCAACTAAAGCTATTTGAGACATACAAACTTAAAATACCATCAACTTTTCCATCTTAGTGCCATTTCAATAAGAAGATAGTTGTAACACCCGAAGAATCCCAACATTAATAAGGATAAGCCAAAGGGATAAGTTTGCTTGCTAAAATGACATTACGACAGAAATTTTGAGCTTTGATGTAATGGGTGGTAAACCTTAGAAAACAACTTTAAGATAATTTAGTTTGTTAAAGTAAAGCATTAATCCAATTTGACTTCATGTTTGGTTGGCGATGGGTGTATCTACATGATAACTCGATCCCGCAAGTCATGTAAGGAAATGTATAGGCAAGGTGATATGTGCAGATTTTTGAAACATATGCACATGTGCTAAGACCATAAATTTAATCTTAATTTAATCACTAATATAGTCATTATCGGACTGCTTGGTCAATACCTCATTTCATCAAGGGTATATTGGTCACAATACCGGGCCCAAGAGTCGAGAACAAGCCATGACTTGTTAGACATGCCACTCGCACCTGCGATCGAGGTGAAGAGAGTAAATACGGAAGATAACACTACAGATCCATTTACGAAGGCCATACCCCAGACTCAGTTCGAGCGGCTGATCGAGATGATAGGTCTTCGATACGCCAGTACATGGCCCTAGTGCAAGTGGGAGATTGTTAGTGTATATGCCCTAGAGGCCATTACTGTATCATACTAGCTTATATATTACTTAATGGAAACTTGGGATATTCACAGTTGTATAGAAAATCTTACTCAAAATGGTAGTATGCTACTTGGTTTGTTTCTACTTCAATATGTGCATGTGTTTCTTTTAGCATATCGCTTATACATATTAGTAGAGCCCTCAGGATCTTTGCTTGATTACCAGCGTTGTGATGGCAGTCACATTAGTGGGGGCTGCGTAATCTACAAGCACATCCTTATACAGGTCCCTAGTCGTAGGACTATCGAGACGGGGCATCGATACTCCGGAGTAGACTAGCGTATACGCTTCTCATCCCAGCTCGGGAGGCGGTCTGTCCCACAGCCATCAGTACGTCGTACTGGAGATAGTATGCGGGTGCTCGTTAGGTTACGAGTATACTGGACAGGAATCGTCGGGAACTGTTGGATGGTATTATACCTATCGTCAGTTATCAGTTCCCAGGTGACATGAGTACAGCTTAGTCCGCTGACTTGACACTGTCACTTCGCCTCGAGTGTATTCCCACTGTACTTAGATTACTACTCTACCACGGCTCAAAGGAGTCGTGCAAACAGGTAGTAGTTGGGTGCAGTCCCGAAGCACTTGGAGGCAGTGGCGGTTAGACAGGATTCGTCTCTCCCGGTATTGGGGGTTGACATCGCGCTGTGTCTAGGAGAGCCATTACATGAGTAGTCCCTGGCCAAGGCAAGCGAGATATACTGGTAGGTTTCCAGTGTTATCTCAGGGTGTTCTGGGCACCCCGACACGACTTGTACCACTATTGGGGGACTGACGTTCACCACCCCCTAGGCCCGCCATGCGATGTATCATACGAACAGACCGGACTGTATGGAGATTGTCATATACAGGCTTAGTAGGAGTTCGGATGGGTTTACCTCATTGGCCTTCTTATCGACATCTACCTGGGGACCGTTACGTACAGCTAGTGCCGCTTGCGGCCTGTGATTAAACCCACTGCCAGCGTAGTGTCGAGTCTTTAGAGTCCCACACAGAGAGTTTCTTTGCACTGAGCGAAATGTGCAGAGGCCGTATGGTTTTACGGCAGGGCTGCGATCACTTACGTGCACTTGTGTGCGTATGCTGTTCGGGCAGGCAATACTAGTGGGCTTTGGTTTAAACCGGATCCTAGTATTGCATGGATGGATTCGTTTTGTCTTCTGTGCATTCTCATTCTACGGAATGCGGATGCGGGTGTGTATGCACAGTTTTGAGGAGCGATGAAGGGGGAGGTGTCACATTAGGGTTTTGGCAGATGGTTCGGCCAAAACCGCTATGTGGCAGGCTCATTAGGGTTTTGGCAATTCGTTCGGTTCAAAACCATTATGAGCCGGAGACATTACTTACTAATCTTTTCGGTGATAATTTTATGATGGCTAATTGCTTTGACCATTTGACCACCTTGACCACTCTTGACTTTGTTGACCCGTTGACCAAAGTTGACCTTGACCTTCATGAAAGGTCTACACTCTTCTTTAGTTTTCTTTTTCATTTTGGATTATGATAATGGTCATGTCAATGTAGCCATCAACTTTATCATGATAGGATTTGTAATGATGTTGTTTAGAATTATTGCAACCATGATGCCTTTTTTCTTTAGTTGATAATTTCATTATTCTTTTCTCATTCTCTCTCTTGCAAGTGAGAAGAAAGAAAGAGAGCTCCATGGTTGCTTGATCTCCTTCATCTTCCTCCTCTTGAAATATTCTTTTGATCTCATGTGTTGAGAGAAAAAGAATCCACATAGACAAATACTTCCATCAACCTCCTCTACATAACCTAGGACTTCAAGACTAGCGATCTTGTTGCCCTAGTTGCCTCGGCTCGAGGTGGAGCTCGGTGTACATCTCTCGGGTAGATCGTCTTCGACTCAAGAAGGCCGCGGAGGTGACCAAGGTCCAGATCGACCCTCGGAGCGTGGATGGGTAAGCCGGACAGCGAAGAGAAGATCCGAAGGACCGGTTTCGTGAGGTATAATTTCTACAGCATAGTAGTTAACGCCTCTAGTAGTTTGTTAGTTTCTAGTTTAGCAAAGATCCGGCTTTTAGTTCATGTTGCCTTTGCGCCAAAAATTGTTTTTCGCCGTTTCCGCCTCCCCGTAAGAACTGGGGTGAGCAACGTGGACTTACAATTATACCTGTTGTCGGGTAGCAGTTCCCAGGTGACATGAGTACAGCTTAGTCCGTCGACTTGACACTGCTGCTTCGCCTCGAGTGTGTTTTCACTGTACTTTGATTACTACCCTACCACGGCTCAAAGGAGTCATGCAAACAAGTAGTAGTTGGGTGCAGTCCCGAAGCATTTGGAGGCAGTAGAGGTTAGATATGATTCGTTTCTCCCGGTATTGGGGGTTGATATCGCGCTGTGTTCGGAAGGGCATTACACAAAGTCCTTGGTCAAGGCAAGCGAGATTTACTGGCAGGTACTCCAATAGTTTCTCAGGGTGTTTTAGGCTATGCTCCGACACGACTTATTGCGCTATTATGGGTCCGACGATTACCACCCCCTAGGCTCGATATGCGATACTCTTAGATGAACAGACCGGACTGTATAGAGATTGTCACATACAGGCTCAGTAGGAGTTCGGATGAGTTATCTCATCGGCCTTCTTATCGACACATACCTGGATAGCCGTTACGTGCAGCTAGTACCGCTTGCGGCTTATGGTTAAAACCACTGCCAGCGTAGTATCCAGTCTTTAGAGTCCCACATTGAGAGTTTCCCTGTACCGGGCAAAAGGTGTAGATGTCGTATGGTTTTCTGGAAGGGCTTCGATCACTTACGTGTGCTTGTGCACGTATGTTGATCGGGCGGATAATACTAGTGGGCTTTGGTTTAAGCCGGATCCTAGTATTATATTGATGGATTATTTTCGTCTTTTTGTATTCGTATTCTTCTGAATGCGGATGCGGGTACGTATATACGGATGATGGGAATTCTCGTAATTTGCGGGAAAGCTTCTAGAAGGGACACCTCATTTAGGGTTTGTTTTCTTTTATGGATTAAACTTAATGTGGTGTAGAAAATAGGTGGAGATATTTCTTGGATGAGCTATGAGTAGTCACTTGACAAAATAGATATTTTTGAACCATGGTTAATTGTTCTGAGATATTTATCTCAACAATAATTCATTTGGTTCAACTATTCATCACAAATAAAAACTCATTCTTCATCCAAGCTTTCTTCTCCTTTCTCATTTTCTCATGTGACCTTCTTCTTCCACAAACCCTAAACCTCTCATGTGTTGAGAATCCTAGGGTTCCAAGAGGCAAAGCACTCCATCTTCTCACTCTACACCCTTTAGGACTTCTAGTTTAGCGAACTAGAAACCGTAGTTAACTCGGATTTGAGGTAGGAGCTCGTACTATAGACTCTCGGGTGGATCGTCTTTGACTCGAGGAGGTCGTCGAGGTTGCTTCGATCCGTTTCGATCCTCGAAGCTTACAATGATGAGGAGGACAGCGAGAAGACCTGAAAGACACGATACTATGAGGTATATGTAGCATTCTGAAAATTTAGAAATAAATAAAAATAAATTAATAATAATATGATATATCGCAAAGTTGTTAAAAACAAATAAGACAAGTTTCATAAGTTCCATGTAAAACAATTTAAATAAAAAATTTAGTATGCAACATAAATAAGTTAAAAGGGTTTTAGTGACAATTTTAGCTTCATTTTAATAAAATGTGTGTTTTATAATAAACTAAGTTGTGAGGGGGTTTTTAGGTAAAGTTTAGGATTTTTGTGCAAATGGAAAATTGTTAGGGGTGTAAATAAAAAAGTGATAGAAAACATTTAACTCAGAATTTAATTGTAAATTAAAGGATAATGCAAGCACACCTCTTGCTTGCATGCACATACTCATCTCACACCTCCTCCTTGCATGAAATGAGCACTCTTCAATCCTTGATACCTCCTTCTACCACCTCACCCTTCCTTCTTCTCATATATAGTATATGTTCAGATCATAGTTAATTAAGAATTCTGAAAATTTTTGAAATCAAAATAAAAATAAAGAGAAAAAGAAAGAACAAGAGAAAGAAGAAGATGAAAGAAGCTATGTTCTAGGTTTTCTTCACCATCAAGCTAGGAGAGGCTTAGCATCTTGGAGGAGTTATTCCAACAACTATTTGGAGGGTAAAATTCTTAAACACAGTAGGAGATTTAAGTTCTGTAGCTTAGTTTAAATTGAAATGAACAATGTCCTATAAATTCATATTTTTGTCCAAACTAGGCTCTGTGTAAATCTGATTTTGTTTGGAAGATAATAAACTTAACAAAACAGTGCTAAAATGATGTATGTAACATCTAGAGCAACCCATAGGATCATGAACCAGAGGGCTCGGATTCGGGCCGGCGACCAATATGGTAATTCCGGCAACGCCGGTTTTGTAGGTGGCTAGGTAGTTTTGGTTGGTTGGGTGTATTTCAGTGTATCATTTTGGCCATTTTGGTGTTGTTTAAATAAATTAGTTTCACTGCAGATAGAATCTGGAAGCATATATCGGAAAGGATATCTTAAAACACAAAATACGACACGATTAAAACGCATCGCGATTTAAATTCTGTAGCGATGTAGGTTAGGGTTAAAATCCAGTAAGGTTAAGTGTTTAATAGCTCGATATAGTCGTATACAATATAACTAGTACGTGGGAACAGGTGTTTTTCTTTTCCGTCATGTCGGAGTAGCCGTTTACTTACATAAATTAAATTGTAATATTAGATTCGAATACGGGATTCGCGGAGGCAGCAAGGAAAGGGAAAGGATTGGCAATTCCTGAATAGATTCGACATTTTCCGGTGAGTAGATTAAACATCTACCGGGGAATTTTGTAAAGATGGCGTTTTACGCCCGTAGTTGTATTTAAATAAATGAATTATTTGATATGCTAAATTAACAATATATATTCATAAGTCACCCATATCTTGCTTAGTTGCTAGAACACTACACAATTATCGACGAGTCATGCCACGTGCACATCTTATATGTTACACACACCTCGTCGATATTACCATGTCACTTTTACACTTAGCAAAATTCTTATTAAAATGATTCATATCGTATCATACACACCGATAAATAGTAGTAAATTGCATCATTAATATAATGTTTTAGTATTTCATGTTGATATAAGAGGTAAACGTATTATTGAGGATTTATGGTTTTGAGTTTTGAATACTATTACATAAATCCAGTGATTTTCATGATTGATGTGTCATGTCCACCATGAGAGGTTTTATGATTTGTTTTTGTTCCGGACCGAGTGGGGGAGATATACGGTCGCGGATTTTACATTATCCATACTGAGTGGGGGGAGATATACAGTTGGATACATGGTGGACCCGGTCGAGACCGAGAGGCAGGATAGCCGCATTGAGGCGGGTGAGCCTAGCGAGGTTACTCGATACCGGATATAGTGGTAAAAAATACGGCGTATATCTAGAGGATAACGACCGGTATTGTTGATCTCAGGATCATTCGAGGAATGATGCCCGTGAGAAATGGAAATTTTGTGTCGATGATGGACACGGAGAAATGAATTTTATTGGGAATAAATAATGAGATTTCAGTTTGGACTATGAGGTTCATGTTATAGATTCTTGATTTTTACATATAATCATACATTATACTTGTTCACATCTCAGTTAGTATGATCGTCATATTTACATAATTAACCGTTATATGTTAGTTATATTCACTGAGTTGGCAACTCACCCCCGTTGTGCCACAGTTCTTTGCAGGGGTAGAGTGGACGGTTAGCTGCGGTGCAGATCTACTTTTGCAGCTTTATCACATCTTTTGATAGGTGGGTTACATATGTAGTAACCTTCTCTTTTGGTATCAGAACTGTATATGATTTAGAGTGAGAGATGATATGTATATTATTGACAGTTGAGATCGTTTAGTTCTATAAATTGTGGTTTCTTTCTTTATGTTTGAAATTCGTGTTGATGTCCTATTGTTAGTTATATGTATGCCCTAAAGGCCATTACTGTACATTGGATGTATATTGTAGTGGATGCTGGGACATATATAGGTAGGACTTTCTTGCTCGACATGATAGTACGCTATCTAGTTGCTCTTTATCTTAACATGTATATTTTTTGTCTCTCTGATTACATGTTGATAAAGCCCTTAGGATGTGTACTCGACTTCCAGGACTATGATGCAGATCATACTAGTGGGGCCTGGGTAGTCCATGAGTACATCCTTAAATGTTCCTAGTCGTGGGAATATCGAGACGGGGCATCGATATTCCAGAGTAGACTAGCGTATATCTTCTCGACCCATGCGATGGGCGATGGATGATCCCATATCCATTGGTGTTTAACATCAGAGATGGTATACGGGTGCTCAGTGGAGACTGGGTACACTGAACGGACTCGCCGAGAACTCCCAGATGGTATTATACCTCACGTCAGATGGCAGTTCTCTGGTGACACTGGTACAGCTTAGTCTGTTGACCCGAGATCGTCATAGAGTCTTGTGTGTCTCCCACTGTGCTTTGATTTCCACCCTACCACGGCTCTACTGAGTCGTGCAAACAGGTGGTTTTTGGGTACAGTCCCGATTCACATGGAGGCAATGAGCGATAGGAGGGGATTCGTCTCTCCCGGTATTGGGGGTTGATGTTGCGCTATGCTCGACTGGCCATAACAGGAAATCCCTGGCCAGGGTTGCAGTGACCTACTGGTAAGTGTTATCAGTAGTTTCACACATGTCATGGACTTCACGTCGGCATGACTTATCGAGCTACTGGGGTCTGACGTTTACCACCCCTAGGCAAGATATGCGACATATTAGATGAACAGACCGGACTGTACGGTAAGTGTTACTGGTTGGATTCACAGGAGTGTGAGCGGGCTTGCTCGTCGATCTTCTGATCGCTCAATACCCGGGTGGCCGTTACGTTTAGCAGACCGCTTGCGGCTTGTGGGTGTTTGATATGATCATCACCTGCTGCCGGCGTATTGACGAGTCTTTAGAGTCCTACACAGAGGTTTCCTGGCTCAAGCAAAACGAAATAGGAGCGCATATGAGATATGTGCGGGACCGAGAATAATGCGTGTATGTGATACCGTATTCTATTCTCACGATGAATGTATCGATTAGTTGTATGCGATATAACCTAGTTATCGAATCGAAGATTGATTCGATAAGTCGATACATTTGATAATAGTCGGTTATATGCGATATGACCGGATCATTGAATCAAGTATTGATTTAATGATTTAATGTATAATTATATATTTGATATATTACTTTACATTAACTAGTATTGGTTCACTTAAGATGGATTTTCTCACTTGATGTGCACATTGTATATATGATATAGTTTTGTGCACTAGTTTGTATCATGTTTGATGATACATGCAAACTTGGGTGTATGTTTGATTTGAACCATGTTTAGGTTAATGGTTATGGTTTTAAATTATTCACTTATTCATTTTTTTTTCTTTATTTCTTTTGGCTAAAATGAAATGGTTGCTAATTTTGTCTTTTGTGGAAGCTTCATGATGCTTTGAATTAGTAACCATTTTGTTTTATATTTAAACCTAACCATTAGCTAAACTAGGGTTTGCTCTCTACAAGAGTTAAATCTAACCCAAGGTTGCATTATGATAAGATCAATTTGATTTTATTATTGATTTATCATTCTCATCATATCTTTTCTTCTTCTTCATCATCTTCATCAAGAAGAAGAAACCTTTCTACCTCCAATGGTGAAATGGTCAAATGAGTGAGAAATCCAAATCTAAAGTCTACCCACTTCCTATTTCTTCATCCTCTACCTCTTGCCAATTAGTAGAGTGTGTTTTCTTCACAAGTTTCATGACTTGGTGAAGTGGGAGCTTGATCTTGTGATGCCTCGACGTAGATCATCTTCGGCATCGAAGCCGACGACCAAGCCCGCCCATTTCTCCGATGAAGCCGACGCTAGAGCCCGGGATCCGATTTGTACAGCGGAGGGACGTCTACGTGGAGCCTAGGAAGTGGTGGACCGGATCTACAAAGGTTGTAGCCCCTTTCCTTTAGCATTAAATTCGTTTACATGCTTGCATCGCCTATATATATCTAGTTAACGATCCGTATTAGGGTTTCTCGGCACTTGTAAAATTTAAATTGGCCGTGTTTGATCACTTGCGAGACTTCATTAGTGTGCCTAGGAACCCTACACCTATATGCTGAGATTTCATTTTCCGCTGTTGATATTGTTGATCCCAACTAGGGGTGCAACCAAACTTAACACCTTATACTTGTTTAATATTTTAACTTCATAACATGTGATTTTTACTTAAAAATTAAATTTTCTATATAAAGAATTCCGTAAAAAGGATTTTGATCTTGGTTTTCGGCTTACTTGGACTGTGTGCCTATCTTTAGATATGATACAATCTAAGTGCCGGTCACATCCAAACTTGGGTCGTGACAAAGTTGGTATCAGAGCTTAGGAATAACCTTACGGAATTGAGTAGGGAATTAAAATAGGTTGACGTGAGTCCATGAGTTAGGATGACCTTTGGTTTGATGGAGTAGGTGAATTAGGATGAATGCAGTACCGACGTATGTTCCGCGGCATATTTACGCTATCGTATTCAGCCTAACTAACCTTAGGATGTGTATCTTGATCTATTCTTCTGTTGATTCTCCGTTATTGATTGTTCCTATTCATACGCCTTATCAACTCTCGTTTCTTGTTCCAGTTGCTATGGCTATGCGGGCTAGGCGAGCCGCAGCCAGAGATGCAGCTAGGACGAGTCCGCCTGTGACGACGACTGGTACACCGGACGTTCCGGCGGTGCATGAGCATGTTGATCCTCCTCCTCCAGATCGCATGACTAGGATTGAGGATGGCATGTTGGGATTACAGCAAGTGGTAGGACAGTTAGCTGAGGCTACTCGAGTACTGAGACAGGATCCGGCACCGACCGTAGCAGAGTCCGAGGTACAGCCTACGCAGATGGTGGCACTGGTAGATACGAGGGTGATAGAGGTATCACTTGCGGAGTTTATGAGATCGA
This sequence comes from Agapanthus africanus, assembly GCA_030015575.1. NCBI lineage: Eukaryota > Viridiplantae > Streptophyta > Magnoliopsida > Asparagales > Amaryllidaceae > Agapanthus > Agapanthus africanus. The sequence goes on along the minus strand of CM057341.1, from coordinate 669,614,434 downwards.
GACCTCCGGTATTTATAGGGACCGATGTGGCGGAAAATCCCCAGTCTTTTCTTGATAGGATGGCGAGGATTGACAGATCATTGCGATGTTCTGATGTGAGGTCAGTTGAGCTGACTAGCTTTCGTTTGGAGGGACTTGCACAGGAGTGGTGTGAGTCGATGGAGAGAGGGCGAGCTACGAGTCTTCCTCCGATGTCGTGGACCGAGTTTTCCACGGTCTTTCTTGCCAGATTTCTTCCCCAGAGTGTGAGGGATGCTAGAGCTAGCAGTTTTGAAGCGTTGCGGAAACCGGCAAGTATGTCGGTGGCAGATTATGATTTACGATTCACCCAGCTGTCGCGCTATGCCCCACACTTAATACCTATGGAGGAGCTCCGGGTGAAGAGGTTCCTAAGGAGTCTGGATACACAGTTGTATCTGGCTATAGGCTCCCAACATTTTGATACGTATGCGCAGGCCATGGATGCAGCGATACGAGTGGAGGAGCGTTTGAGTGAGTCAGTGGTTGTTCCAGAGCCAAAGAGGAGTACACCGATCGGGCCAATGACTAGACAGTTTGGCAGAGGTAGAGGCAGATATACTCCAGGCAGCAGTGTCGGACGAGGTTGGACCCAGGGCCAGATGTTCAGTTCTTATTCCGATGATTAGAGACCTCCATCTACATGTTTTAGTTGTGGACTTTCCGGACACTTTGCGCGGGATTGTAGATCCCAGGGAGGGACCGTTGTTCCACAGGCTGCTTTACCCCTTCCACCTTCTATGCCGATGGCTTTACTTCCTCCCCCAGTTGGCTCTATATGCCAGGCAGTTGCACCACGAGGTCGAGGCTTTGCGGGATGTTCTCAGAGAGGTCGAGGAGATAGAGGTAGAGGACGACAGGAAGTGGGCAGGGGCCAGGCACGGGTATTTGCGCCGACTCCACAGGATGCCCAGGCATCAAATGCAGTCGTGACAGGTACTCTTATAGGATGCTCGTTAGAGGCACATGTTTTATTTGTGTCACGACCCAAAAGTACGGAACATGACCGGCACTTAAACTACGAAACGTCTCGAGGCGTACGTAATCTAAGTAAGCCGAAAACCCAGAAATCCAAACCAAGAAAAGTAGTAGAGTGAAGGAAAACCAATTTAAAATCAAGTAGTTTTAATAGCATGAGCCGAGTTATGCGTTTTTTTTTTAAACATCAAAAATTTCCTGAAAATTTCGGCAGAGTCTCCTTTGTAAATACTGGCACCCAAACGGGATCAACATGAATAGTATACGAAATCCATAAAAAGGCATCCCCAAGCGGGAGCTAGCTCTTCGTCAATCGACGGTCACAACCACATAAGCAATATAATATACAACGCCAAGGGCGAGGATCAAAACTCAAAAGGAAACTCAAAACCGCAAGAAAACCACAGAAAATAACGCGCGACTCTAAAGTCGAAGGAATAACATCACTGGTCTCTATCTCAAAATAAATACATGTTTGGTTGATGGAACTTCTAGATACAACAGAATAATGATATACAAGATATATAATGGGGGTACGATACAAGTAAACCCACCTACTAGCAAATCACCCGAAGGAAACTATGCCCGCAAAGCCGTAATGAAACCTGTACGGCAAACCTGCAAGAAACTGGGGCACAACGGGGGTGAGTTACGTACGCCTCGAGACGTTTCGTAGTTTAAGTGCTGGTCATGTTCCGTACTTTTGGGTCGTGACAAAGTTGGTATCAGAGCGTTAGGTTTTACCTTCGGAGCGTAGGATGACCCTTGGTTGATGGAATAGGTGACTAAAGTAGAGTGACGTACCGTTGGTATGTTCCGCGGCATATTTACGATACGCTACTCCACTTAAGAAGCCTTAGGATGTACATTTCTTTGTTCAGTATTATATTCATTCCGATCTATCCTCATCAGTACCAGTTATGGGTTTGCTGCCACGATTACGGGCAAGGAGAGCTACAGCTAGATTTGCGGTCAGCACGAGCTCGTTACGAACGAGGACTAACCAGAACATGATTCCGGCGACACCCGATTGTAGAGAGGTGTCTTTTGATTGTGTTTTACGCCACGAGCGTTGGATGGATCGCCGTATGAGATTGCTCGGATGTGCAGATTAGCACTAGAGGATTGAGCTAATGATAGAGGCCAGCTAGATTTTGATGACCGCTGGTGTGTTGCTTATTCATGATGGTCGAGGCACTGTTCAGCGTGCAGACGAGCAAGCCAGTTATTGCTGCGAACGACGGGATATTGCCCCAGATGCTGGAGTTAGTGCAGAACGAGTTGTACTAAGAGATGATAGAAGGTCGCTAGTCATCGAGGATGAATGACTAGGACATATGGATCGTTCGCCTACCCCGATGCGAGGTAATTAGATAGATTGATTCCAGCTAGAGACGACTTCACGCGGAGACGTTGGGAGTCGACAGAGACGATCGAATGTCAGAAACCTATTATTCCAAGTTTAAAGTAGTCGGAAAGGCATGCAGGCAATCCTATGGTCCCTCTAGAAGAATGAAACCCTAACTCGACTTAATGACCGTGTGAAAGCCTTTGAACCTTCGGGTTTGCGGCAGTTCTACGGCACCATTAGTGAGGCTTGGGTTTGCCCTTCTACGGCTGGACCACCGATGCTGTGGTATGTACTCGATACTATTAAACCGTGCCCAAGAGGTTGAGCTCTTAGGGGATTATGAGGTTTTGACGACTTGATCGGATCGCTCGACTTAATTCGGATGCTAGGTGGTGAGATGCATTTCTTGGGAGATTCCAGATACGAGGATAGCCGTTGGAGCTCAGTCCATGCAGCCACGACGAGACGAGTCCGGAGCAGTCGACATTAGAGAAAAGTGGAGTAAGAGGTTCGTACGAGATCTTGATGAGACGACGTTCCACTCAGCCGACATCAGAGATGCGGTACGCATGCCGAGGCATTGTACTTGGATATACCTTCCAGAAGGAATCGCGATGAGTATGTAGCCGTTCAGGAACGAGAATAGATCTAGTAAGGGATGATGACTTCCGGACAGTTCGGCAGAGACGAGATTTGGGAGAGATCTCGATAGGACCTTTCTGGAATAAATTACGAGAAGACTTGGACCCAGTAGTGGTCATGTTATGCACACCGGCAGGCCAGAGTTCAGGATCGTCGACGAGACATGCTATGAGTGACCACGACAGTTGGCCAGAGATTCTTGAGTATGTGCTTGAGCGGGACTATTCCACCATACTTGATTTTGGGTATTTTGGACGATCTATTCGCATGATTGATTTTGATGATTGAGTTTCATGATATTTGTTTTCATGGACCATGGTTGCACCTACTGAGTAATTACGATTTTGCACAGTTGTTGCACTTGACATCGTTTTCGTGCCTTGGTTTCTCATGTTTATGATTTTATGGGTTTCATACAGTTGAGTTGATTTTGTGCATGATGGATGCACCAGATTTGGATTTTTAGCGCATGTTGGGCGCCTGTTATGAGATGCGATTTGGTGCACACCAGATGCACTGAATCGGGATTTTTCGTGCATATCAGATGCACCGGATTTTGCTGTCAGGCACACACGTTGCCTATGACTGATGTTGTATGCACACCCGTTGCATCTAGATGTTGTTTCTGTGCACATGTATGGCATATTGATAGATTTTGATTTCCGTGCGCACCTGACGCACGTAGTATTCATATATATTTGTGATTGATTTCTTATGGAGCAGTACGTTTTTATGATATTCGCTATGTGTTCTCGTACTGAGCAGGACTAGTCAGAGGACAGTACCTGAATATATTTTGCATGCATTGATAGTTATCGAAGGGATTTCCAAAAAGCGAGCTATAGTCTCAGTATTTACCTACGTGTCTGAGATGACACGAAACATTTTATAAAGGAAACCCTTCTGAAATTGCTTCCAAAACGGCGGGACGTGCATATTAAACAAAGGATATATATATATATGTAGTTATTTTTTTTACAATAAACATCCGCCACTGTGCAGTGCTGCGAGCATCGCACAACGATTTGAAGAAGATTTGGCATGTATTGCTTCCAGATATTTTAATGATGTATATCATACTGATTTTCATTTTTGATTTGGACATTGTGTCTTCACCATGACTCCGATGATTGCGGGATGCTGGATGGAGTTTTGATTTGAGTTATATGCTTATTTTTCATGCGCATGCGCTGCGCTACGATTTGTTTTATGTATTTATGATTTCGGAGCCCCGACGACTTGATGGTTTTGCTTAGATGTTTTAGTATTTGGGGGGAGTTTTAATTTAAATTCGGGGACCGAATTTCTTTAAGGGGGGAAGATTGTAACGTTTTGGAAATCGTTTCGGTGAAATTTCGAAAAAAACGGTAAAATAAGGGGGTTTTCTGTAAAAAGTCAAAATATAAATATCTTATTATAAAAATTAAATATACATATTCTAGCTATGTAATTGCTAGTATTTGGTGTTTATTGAGCCACTGGTGAAATTTCAAATTTTCTGAAAAAAAATTATTTTATTATTATTTTAAGCCGTCACTAATACATTTAATTAGGGAAAATTACAAATTGGAATGAGTTGAAACAAATTTTGTGCATCATAAAACTTTAAATAAAATTTTATCATGTGGTTTTTGAAATGAAAACGTTTGCCAAAACGGTTTAGAAATTATCGAAGAAAAAAAAGGCTTTTTTTTAGTGAATTTAGTGTAAATGGTTGTTTGGGGTATAGTATCTATCATTTTTTTCTCACCCACACTCACCCACACCCTCTCTCCTCTCCCCAAATCAGCAGCCCCAAGTTGTCCCCCCTCATTTTCCCACTTGTATTGTTACAAGAAAAATCAAGAGAAAACAAAGAAAATGAAGGGAAATTGTTAAAAGAGTATGGGCTTTGACTTTGTGGGTTGACTTGGCTTATTTCCCCACCTCACTCTCTCTCCTCCCCTCCCCATATTGTGGCCGAATCACTCTTCTTCCTGCTGCAACAGCAGCCCCCTCTCATTTCCCCCATTTCCCCTTCTCCTTCAACCTCAAAAACCCTTCAAAAATGCATCAAAAATCCTACAAAATCAAAATCAAGCTCCTACCCATTTTTCCTTAGCCCCTAGAGCATGGATCTTGGTGCAAAGATTTCAATTTGGAGGGCTAGATTTCTAGTTGGATCAATGGGTTGTGAGGTATAAAAATCGGGGTAGGCGAACGATCCATATATCCTAGTCATTCATCCTCGATGACTAGCGACCTTCTATCATCTCTTAGTACAACTCGTTCTGCACTAACTCCAGCATCTGGGGCAATATCCCGTCGTTCGCAGCAATAACTGGCTCGCTCGTCTGCACGCTGAACAGTGCTTCGACCATCATGAATAAGCAACACACCAGCGGTCATCAAAATCTGGCTGGCCTCTATCATTGGCTCAATCCTCTAGTGCTAATCTGCACATCCGAGCAATCTCATACGGCGATCCATCCAACGCTCGTGGCGTAAAACACAATCAAAAGACACCTCTCTACAATCGGGTGTCGCCGGAATCATGTTCTGGTTAGTCCTCGTTCGTAACGAGCTCGTGCTGACCGCAAATCTAGCTGTAGCTCTCCTTGCCCGTAATCGTGGCAGCAAACCCATAACTGGTACTGATGAGGATAGATCGGAATGAATATAATACTGAACAAAGAAATGTACATCCTAAGGCTTCTTAAGTGGAGTAGCGTATCGTAAATATGCCGCGGAACATACCAACGGTACGTCACTCTACTTTAGTCACCTATTCCATCAACCAAGGGTCATCCTACGCTCCGAAGGTAAAACCTAACGCTCTGATACCAACTTTGTCACGACCCAAAAGTACGGAACATGACCGGCACTTAAACTACGAAACGTCTCGAGGCGTACGTAATCTAAGTAAGCCGAAAACCCAGAAATCCAAACCAAGAAAAGTAGTAGAGTGAAGGAAAACCAATTTAAAATCAAGTAGTTTTAATAGCATGAGCCGAGTTATGCGTTTTTTTTTAAACATCAAAAATTTCCTGAAAATTTCGGCAGAGTCTCCTTTGTAAATACTGGCTCCCAAACGGGATCAACATGAATAGTATACGAAATCCATAAAAAGGCATCCCCAAACGGGAGCTAGCTCTTCGTCAATCGACGGTCACAACCACACAAGCAACATAATATACAACGCCAAGGGCGAGGATCAAAACTCAAAAGGAAACTCAAAACCGCAAGAAAACCACAGAAAATAACGCGCGACTCTAAAGTCGAAGGAATAACATCACTGGTCTCTATCTCAAAATAAATACATGTTTGGTTGATGGAACTTCTAGATACAACAGAATAATGATATACAAGATATATAATGGGGGTACGATACAAGTAAACCCACCTACTAGCAAATCACCCGAAGGAAACTATGCCCGCAAAGCTGTAATGAAACCTGTACGGCAAACCTGCAAGAAACTGGGGCACAACGGGGGTGAGTTGCCAACTCGTGAATAGAAAAACATCTACGAATAGGAATCGCATGTATGACGCAATCCTAGGTCATACGATCAATATATATATCCTCAAATATGTAAATAACATGTTGCCTATAACAAAGGCTAGGGTAAATATCTAACCCGAGTGTAATCTCATGTGCCCGTGTCAGTGCCTCAGGTAGCAATATATCATATGAATAAGGTATGAATGCATGGAAACAGAATACATGTAAATGAAGAACTGTTTTCATAATTTAGTGAGATTTCCTTTGTATTTTTAAAATGAGGTATCATAATGAAATCATCATAAAACAGTGCCTAGCATCGGCACAAAACGTAATCCCAATATCTCGATATCTCTGTATCACAGTCTCTGTACCTCAATATCTCAAAATCTCAATGTCTCAATCACAATATCTAGGGCGCCGTCAGTCCAGACCGGCCCCTACCATCCATCTCAAGACCACGACGGTATCCTCCGGATATCCGACGCGTCGGGTAAAATCACCGGTAGGTAGTGCTCCCCTGCCAGGCTCACATCGTCATCATCACGCGCTTCTTGCCCCGGGGTACCTTACCGGGTCCACCATGTACCCGAAACGGTTCATCCGTCTCCTCGAATCGGGTCTCGAAAACCATCAGCAAACTCATGGTGGACGACTCATACATCATGGGAAAACCGCACTTTTTATTTTAAAAGAGAGAAAAGGTTTATTTATGTTTTCTTTTGCGGTTTTCCTCCAAATCCAGAAAATCTCATGGAAATCCGAATCCAAAACCTCAATAACACGTAAAATAGTGAATATATGCATGAGAATCCATGAATGCGGCATAACAATGAATAACAGTATGCATGAAGTAGCAGGTAATAACTACAATGTCTAAACTATTAGCCAACAGGCTATGTCAAGCAATAATATTTTCTAAGGTGTACGTGACATGGCAATTACCGATGAAGATGTGTGTGAGCCGGCAAGTAAGTGTACGTGGTACATACGCATCATCGGTAATGGTGCTGGTGTCCTAACAGCATGATATCAATAGTGGAGTATGAAACATAAAATAAGCATGCGATGCGAAGCGAACCACAATAATGAGCGGGAGCTGAATACTAGACGCAACTATAACTAATCTGCATTAGTCTAATATAAGTCCTACAAATGGTGCCTTTTGAAATAACACGAATCATGGGGTTTTGAAAATAGGGGCTACGGTGTTTTTATGAAAAGATACGTCTTTTGAAATATCCGTAGGATCCCTTGGGCTGTCTTTTAAAATACCCACGATTCATTAGTTCTTGAAATAGGTAAGAATCGAATCTAATCTAACAACTAAACTAAACTAAAGGGCTAAGCTAACAAGCTGGACTACAGGTAAGGAAACCGCCTAACATCTGAGTCGATACATATACATACCTGTATATATATTAGTCGGTGATCCCGCCTCAATAATATCATATCCGATACCATATCTATAATCAGACATCCCAAGTCAAGAGTGCGGATCAATCATCAAAATATAGCTCGTACGTAAATCCGTCGTACGGCATCCCCAAATCTGGGTACGGGTTAATATCATATTCATCACACTATTCATCTGGTATCCTCTTTATCCGAGATCATAGTCCAGGGTACTGACCTATGTCTAGTACAATACTAAAATCATCAATATAGTCATGATCTGACTACTGATCAACAGTCTCGTACAAACCGATATCATCAGCACATATCATCATCAAGGGGTATACATCGCCTGATATGGCATAATATCAATATCCTAGCATATCATGCCTCATATCACGATCACATGTCGACCATTTTATTTATAACCCTATTCACCCGTATCGCCGCCCCAAGATCCGCTATAACACCAGGACGTACCTCAAGTACGAATCCTGCCATATCACCGATATCACAACCACACAACAAATCTCATCGACTCAGCTCAATCCCAAGTATCATCCTCAAATCCGTATGTGAACACATAGTCCCATACCCATGTGAACACATAACTATAAAGAATCCCATGAGCACATATAAATAGGAATGTATGCAAGTATGTATGTGTGTATGTATAGTGCAACACTACCTTAGGGTTTGCAACACTAAAATAATCCAACACACCAAAATCCATCCTAAACATCAATATTAATTCCAAACAACATATAATAATTGTTGGTGTGTATACGCATCCGTATACACCACCACGGACTGTGGGGGTGCTATACGCCATCCACCCGACTTCTCCCCGTAGATATAAATCTACTCACCTGCTCCTTATTTGCCGATGCCGATGTCACCCTCTTCATCTTCAACGTCTCGACATCACGTGGGGTACCTACACATATACATAATCGCAAATGCGCATTAAAATCATATCGGAAAACCAAATCGACACGCCAAAGGCCTATAGGTTAGAACCTATGGACCACGTTTTCAAAACCACCACCAACCCTCGATATCGTCGTACAAACGTCAGATCATCGAGTTAAAACCAAACATACCAATCATGGTTTCATAAATCACTAAAAATATATGAAATACGATGCAAATCATCAAAACCAATAAATTGATCAAATCGGTTTATTTCACAAAACTTAGAAAACACTTAATTACCGTTTTAATTCGAAACTTAACATTTTAACAAAACTAATGGACATAATATCCACTAAATATCATAACTAAGTTATATAAACCATTTCCACAATTTAATCTCATTAAATTTCATTAACCCCAAAAACCTAGTTTACAAATTATCCAATTTTAACAATTTTCAAGCAAAAATTCACAATTTATCAATTAAGCTTAGTTTTGCATAACCTAAGGTATTAAACCACTCATTATAATGTTAATAATGCTATGAAATCATAATTAGAATTTTTATCTAACAAATTAACTTAATTTTGAAAACCTAGTTTGCAATATTATGCAATTTGGACAATTTAAAGGTAGCAATTAGCAAGATGTAACAAGATTAAGTTTTACATAACAAAAACATGTTAATCTACTTATTAAGACCACAATCTAATGATAACAACCCTAATAAAAAATTTTACCCTTTTTTAGAATTTCCTAAACTAGCAATCACAACCAAATTAACACTCGAATAAAATAGACTATCATAATTAAACAACAATTTAACAAAAAGGGTCAAGATTTTTATACCTCACAACCCATTGATCCAACTAGAAATCTAGCCCTCCAAATTGAAATCTTTGCACCAAGATCCATGCTCTAGGGGCTAAGGAAAAATGGGTAGGAGCTTGATTTTGATTTTGTAGGATTTTTGATGCATTTTTGAAGGGTTTTTGAGGTTGAAGGAGAAGGGGAAATGGGGGAAATGAGAGGGGGCTGCTGTTGCAGCATGAAGAAGAGTGATTCGGCCACAATATGGGGAGGGGAGGAGAGAGAGTGAGGTGGGGAAATAAGCCAAGTCAACCCACAAAGTCAAAGCCCATACTCTTTTAACAATTTCCCTTCATTTTCTTTGTTTTCTCTTGATTTTTCTTGTAACAATACAAGTGGGAAAATGAGGGGGGACAACTTGGGGCTGCTGATTTGGGGAGAGGAGAGAGGGTGTGGGTGAGTGTGGGTGAGGAAAAAATGATAGATACTATACCCCAAACAACCATTTACACTAAATTCACTAAAAAAGCCTTTTTTTTCTTCGATAATTTCTAAACCGTTTTGGCAAACGTTTTCATTTCAAAAACCACATGATAAAATTTTATTTAAAGTTTTATGATGCACAAAATTTGTTTCAACTCATTCCAATTTGTAATTTTCCCTAATTAAATGTATTAGTGACGGCTTAAAATAATAATAAAATAATTTTTTTTCAGAAAATTTGAAATTTCACCAGTGGCTCAATAAACACCAAATACTAGCAATTACATAGCTAGAATATGTATATTTAATTTTTATAATAAGATATTTGTATTTTGACTTTTTACAGAAAACCCCCTTATTTTACCGTTTTTTCGAAATTTCACCGAAACGATTTCCAAAACGTTACAATCTGATCCCGGTTCTACACATTCTTATGTATCTTCACGATTTGCACTTTCTTTGGGGAAAGAGTCGTCGTTGTTAAAGTTACCATTAGTGGTGATTACCCCGGTGGGAGATTCTTTTATAGCTCGGCACGTATTCAGGTCATGCTCTGTGCGTATTGGTGATAGAGATTCGCTAGTTGATCTGATACTCCTGGATATGCTAGATTTTTATATACTTCTTGGTATGGATTGGTTAGCCGCCTGTCATGCCTATGTAGATTGTCGGGGAAAGACGGTTAGATTTTGTTTTCCAGGTGAACTGGTGTTTGTTGTGCAGGGGGATTGTAAATTAACTCCTGCCAACATGATTTCTGCTCTTTGTGCGGGGCGACTCTTGAAGAAGGGTTGTCATGGGTTCTTGGCATACGTTCAGGACTTAGGGGTTGCTGAGATTCCATTGGACCAGGTTCCGATCGCACGAGAATTTCCTGAGGTGTTTCCTGCTGAGTTACCAGGATTGCCACCCGATCGTGACATTGAATTTTGCATCGACTTAATTCCGGGTGCGGGGCCTATTTCTATACCACCCTATCGAATGGCACCGACGGAATTGAAGGAACTCAAAAGCCAGTTGCAAGAGTTGTTAGATAGAGGGCTTGTTCGTCCCAGTATATCACCGTGGGGAGCTCCTGTCTTATTTGTAAAGAAGAAGGACGGTAGTATGAGACTGTGTATCGACTACCGATAGCTGAATCGCGTCACTGTGTGAAACAGGTATCCACTACCACGTATAGACGACTTATTCGATCAGTTGCAGGGAGCTGGTTATTTCTCGAAGATTGATTTGAGGTCGGGGTATCACCAGTTGAAGGTTCGGAAAGACGATATTCCGAAGACTGCGTTTCGTACAAAATATGGGCACTATGAATTTCTGGTGATGTCGTTCGGACTCACCAACGCTCCAGCAGCTTTTATGGATACGATGAACCGTATCTTTAGACCCTTCATTGATCGGTTTATTATAGTGTTCATAGATGACATTCTTGTTTATTGTCGGAGTCGGACAGAGCATGAGCAGCATTTGCGTATTACGTTGCAGACCTTGAAGGAGCATCAGCTGTTTGCAAAATTCTCTAAGTGTGCTTTTTAGCTCGATAGTGTGGAGTTCTTGGGTCACATAGTTACGAGAGAGGGTATATGTGTGGACCCAAAGAAGATTGAAGCGGTACAGCACTGGCCCAGACCTGTGTCAGTTATAGAGGTTCGGAGTTTCTTAGGTCTGGCAGGTTATTACCGACGCTTCGTGCAGGATTTTTCACGGATCACTGCACCTTTGACCGGATTGACTAGGAAGGAGGTTCCATTTCAGTGGACAGATGCATGTGAGCAGAGTTTCCAGCAGTTGAAGACGCGCTTGACGACTGCACCTGTCTTATCCTTACCTTCCGGGTCAGGTGGTTTTGTTGTGTATTGTGATGCTTCTAGAGTGGGTTTAGGCTGTGTGCTGATGCAGCACGGCAGGGTTGTAGCTTATGCTTCTCGACAGTTGAAGAGACACGAACAAAACTACCCTACTCATGATCTAGAGATGGCTGCTGTGGTATTCGCATTGAAGATTTGGAGACATTACTTGTATGGAGAGTCGTGTCAAATCTTCACAGATCATAAGAGCTTAAAGTATATTTTTAGTAGAGGGATCTGAACCTAAGGCAGCGTAGATGGATGGAACTGGTGAAAGATTACGATTGTGAGATCTTGTATCATCCAGGCAAGGCGAATGTTGTAGCAGATGCTTTGAGTTGGAGACCTGGAGGTAGCTTATCTCATTTGCGCATTCTGCAGCGACAGTCTTCTACAGACTGGCAGATCTTATGTGATAGTCGTATACAGTTTGAGTTCACATCGGCAGGAGGCCAGCTAGCACATGTTCGCACCCGACCTCAGTTATTGGATCGCATTCGAGAGGCACAACCCGCAGATACTCGTATGGTGGAGATTGTGGATCAGGTTAGGCAGGGCAGGGAGACGGAGTTTGTGGTTGATGATCATGGAGTATTACGTTTTAGGACTCGTCTCTGTGTGCCAGATTTTGATGGGTTGAGGCGTGAGATCTTAGAGGAGGCCCATAGATCAGGATACAGTATTCATCCCGGTTCCACCAAGATGTATCATGATCTGAAGGATGTTTATTGGTAGGAAGGAATGAAGAGGGATGTTGCGGAATATGTTTTGAGATGCTTGACTTGTCAGCAAGTCAAAGCAGAACACCAGAGGCCAGCCGGAGAGTTGCAGCCCTTACCCATTTCAGAGTGGAAATGGGAACAGATTTCCATGAATTTCGTGGTGGGTCTAACCAGGACTAGCAGAGGGTACGATTCCATTTGGATGATTGTTGATAGATTGACATAGGCCGCTCATTTTCTCCCAGTAAAGACGACAGAATGGTTTTGCACAGTATGCTCAGATTTATATTGATGAGATTGTACGTCTGCATGGAGTTCCGACGTGCATAGTTTCAGATAGGGGTATCCAGTTTACTAGCAGGATATGGCAGAAACTTCAAGAAGCTTTGGGTACACGGTTGAGTTTTAGTACCGCTTTTCACCCACAGACAGATGGTCAGTCGGAGCGGACCATTCAGATACTAGAGGATATGCTTCGGGCTTGTAGCCTTGATTTCGGTGGTAGTTGGGATCGTCACCTACCTTTGATAGAATTCTCGTACAACAACAGTTTTCAGGAGACGATCCAGATGGCGCCCTTTGAAGCTTTGTATGGGAGGAAATGTCGATCGCCCGTTTGCTGGACGGAACTGAGCGAGAGTTACATATTGGGACCGCAGATAGTACATGAGGCCACAGAGAAGATTCAGTTGATACGGGATAGAATGAAGGCGACCTAATGCAGACAGAAATCGTATGCAGACCGACGACGTCGTAGACTCGAGTTTGGAGTGGGAGATCATGTGTTCCTTCGGGTATCTCCAATGAAAGGTGTGATGCGTTTCGGGAAGAAGGGGAAGCTCAGCCCCAGATACGTCGGACCTTACGAGATTCTGGAGAGAGTGGGTGCTGTAGCTAATCGCTTAGCACTTCCACCGAGTTTTCCCGACGTGCATCCGGTGTTCCACGTTTCGATGCTTCGCAGGTATCTTCACGATCCATCTCACGCGATCCAGCATCAGACCTTACAGCTTGAGCCGAATTTATCCTACACAGTGCAGCCAGTCGCTATTCTTGACAGGCAGGCAAAGAAACTACGATCGAGGGTATTTCCGTCTGTAAAGGTTCTTTGGCAAGGAAAGAATCGCGAAGAGATTACTTGGGAGACCGAGGATGCGATGTGAAAGAAATTTCCACATCTTTTCGAAGGTATGTCTAGTTAATTATTTTAAATTCGGGGACCGAATTTTCTTAAGAGGGGGATATTGTAGCATTCTGAAAATTTAGAAATAAATAAAAATAAATTAATAATAATATGGTATATCGCAAAGTTGTTAAAAACAAATAAGTCAAGTTTCATAAGTTCTATGTAAAACAATTTAAATAAAAATTTTAGTATGCAACATAAATAAGTTATAAGGGTTTTAGTGACAATTTTAGCTTCATTTTAATAAAATGAGTGTTTTATAATAAACTAAGTTGTGAGGGGGTTTTAGGTAAAGTTTAGGATTTTTGTGCAAATGGAAAATTGTTAGGGGTGTAAATGAAAAAGTGATAGAAAACATTTAGCTCAGAATTTAATTGTAAATTAAAACAAAATTAAAGGATAATGCAAGCACACCTCTTGCTTGCATGCACACACTCATCTCACACCTCCTCCTTGCATGAAATGAGCACCCTTCAACCCTTGACACCTCCTTCTACCACCTCACCCTTCCTTCTTCTCATATATAGGATATGTTCAGATCATAGTTAATTAAGAATTCTGAAAATTTCTGAAATCAAAATAAAAAAAAAGAGAAAAAGAAAGAACAAGAGGAAGAAGAAGATGAAAGAAGCTATGTTCTAGGTTTTCTTCACCATCAAGCTAGGAGGGGCTTAGCATCTTGGAGGGGTTATTCCAACAACTATTTGGAGGGTAAAATTCTTAAACACGGTAGAAGATTTAAGTTCTGTAGATTAGTTTAAATTGAAATGAACAATGTCCTATAAATTCGTATTTTTGTCCAAACTAGGCTCTGTGTAAATCTGATTTTGTTTGGAAGATAATAAACTTAACAAAACAGTGCTAAAATGATGTATGTAACACCTAGAGCAACCCATAGGATCACGAACCAGAGGGCTCGGATTTGGGCCGGCGACCAATATGGTAATTTCGGCGACGCCGGTTTTGTAGGTGGCTAGGTAGTTTTGGTTGGTTGGGTGTATTTCAGTGTATCATTTTGGCCATTTTGGTGTTGTTTAAATAAATTAGTTTCACTGCAGATAGAATCTGGAAGCGTATATCGGAAAGGATATCTTAAAACACCAAATACGACACGATTAAAATGCATCGTGATTTAAATTCTGTAGCGATGCAGGTTAGGGTTAAAATCCAGTAAGGTTAAGTGTTTAATAGCTCGATATAGTCGTATACAATATAACTAGTACGTGGGAACGGGTGTTTTTCTTTTCCGTCATGTCGGAGTAGCCGTTTACTTACATAAATTAAATTGTGATATTAGATTCGAATACGGGATTCGCGGAGGCAGCAAGGAAAAGGAAAGGATTGGCAATTCCTGAATAGATTCGATGTTTTCCGGTGAGTAGATTAAACATCTACCGGGGAATTTTGTAAAGATGGCGTTTTACGCCCGTAGTTGTTTTTAAATAAATGAATTATTTGATATGCTAAATTAACAATATGTATTCATAAGTCACCCATATCTTTCTTAGTTACTAGAACACTACACAATTATCGACGAGTCATGCCATGTGCACATCTTATATGTTATACACACCTCGTCGATATTACCATGTCACTTTTATACTTAGCAAAATTCTTATTAAAATGATTCATATCGTATCATACACACTGATAAATAGTAGTAAATTGCATCATTAATATAATGTTTTAGTATTTCATGTTGATATAAGAGGTAAACGTATTATTGAGGATTTATGGTTTTGAGTTTTGAATACTATTACATAAATCCAGTGATTTTCATGATTGATGTGTCATTTCCACCATGAGAGGTTTTATGATTTGTTTTTGTTCCGGACCGAGTGGGGGAGATATACGGTCGCGGATTTTACATTATCCATACTGAGTGGGGGGAGATATACAGTTGGATACATGGTGGACCCGGTCGAGACCGAGGGGCAGGATAGCCGCATTGAGGCGGGTGAGCCTAGCGAGGTTACTCGATACCGGATATAGTGGTAAAAAATACGGCTTATATCTAGAGAATAACGATCGGTATTGTTGATCTCAGGATCATTCGAGGAATGATGCCCGTGAGAAATGGAAATTTTGTGTCGATGATGGACACGGGGAAATGAATTTTATTGGGAATAAATGATGAGATTTCAGTTTGGATTATGAGGTTCATGTTATAGATTCTTGATTTTTACATATAATCATACATTATACTTGTTCACATCTCAGTTAGTATGATCGTTATATTTACATAATTAACCGTTATATGTTAGTTATATTCACTGAGTTGGCAACTCACCCCCGTTGTGCCATAGTTCCTTGCAGGGGTAGAGTGGACGGTTAGCTGCGGTGCAGATCTACTTTTGCAGCTTTATCACATCTTTTGATAGGTGGGTTACATATGTAGTAACCTTCTCTTTTGGTATTGTTTTTTGTATCTAGAAAATCTCCATCAGACCTGTATATGACTTAGAGTGAGAGATGATATGTATATTATTGACAGTTGAGATCGTTTAGTTCTATAAATTGTGGTTTCTTTCTTTATGTTTGAAATTCGTGTTGATGTCCTATATGCTGAAATTTCATTTTCCGCTGTTGATATTGTTGATCCCAACTAGGGGTGCAACCAAACTTAACACCTTATACTTGTTTAATATTTTAACTTCATAACATGTGATTTTTACTTAAAAATTAAATTTTCTATATAAAGAATTCCGCAAAAAGGATTTTGATCTTGGTTTTCGGCTTACTTGGACTGTGTGCCTATCTTTAGATATGATACAATCTAAGTGCCGGTCACATCCAAACTTGGGTCGTGACAGTATAACATTCATCTGAGTAGTTAAATCTCAAGTAGTTTGCTAGCTAGGGTTTGTGATCGATCTTTGGTTCAAGTTGGTGTTGTGAAGCCCGTAAAAATCATTTTTTGCTATTTTATCCTCCTCGCGAACACGTGGGGTGCGCGACATCGACTTACAGTGGTATTAGAGCCTCTCATAAACCTTAGATAACTTGTAGCGCGTTAGAAATCCGCCGTTTTTGTCGCGCAAAAACTGCCGACAAAAACAGTTTCCAAATATGATGTTTTGAGTTGTTTGCACACCCCGCGGGCTCACGGTTTGAACCTAGAAGTCGTGGGGTGGTGCGTGCGCACCTTGGAGACACCCCAGGGGGGACCAGAGGCCGAGCCCACACCCCAAGACCACCACAAGGTGGCCTTGGGGGGTAGGTGACCTGAGAGCACCCCATTTGGGTGCTCTCGGGTCTGCCTTCCCCTAGGGGCCACTTTGTGGTGGCCCCCGGGGGTGGGTACCCCCCTGAGGCCCTACTTTTGATAGTTAATTTTGGTATCTTTGCCTCCGTGAAGATTCAGGCGGGTTTCGATTTCGTTTCGACTCCCGGATTGGCTTAAAACGATCGTTTTTGGAACTTTAGCTCACTGGATTTTCAAGTTTTAGAAAATTGGTTAAGTTTGTTAATTGCGTGCGGAATTCTAATGTCGC
Source organism: Agapanthus africanus (assembly GCA_030015575.1). Taxonomy (NCBI): domain Eukaryota; kingdom Viridiplantae; phylum Streptophyta; class Magnoliopsida; order Asparagales; family Amaryllidaceae; genus Agapanthus; species Agapanthus africanus. The sequence goes on along the minus strand of CM057341.1, from coordinate 669,597,112 downwards.
AGTTAATTTTCAAGATTTATGAAGTGTATATGTGTTTAGAAACGTCGACTAATTGCTATACATCGATTAGTCGAGGTTGCACATATCTGTGATCTGTGATGTTGGTTTGTGTATATGAATTTTATTGGATCGTCGTGAATGGATAGCCGGGGATGTGAGATGAGGGTTTTCATTCTTTCATTCGATGTAAAATTTGTAAAGTGATGTAATATTATTTTTGCGGGGCACATTCGAGTTGAGGTTTTAGCCACCGTTGTATTATTTCTTTTATTGTTTTTGCTCCTAGGATAAACCCAAGATGGGGTGCACAAACTACCGGGTATTTTGAAGTGCCGAGTGGCCTACTCACTTTGCTGAGGGTCTAGGGTGGGGTTTGGATATTCATCACGACCGTGGAATCTGTCTTTCGTTACAGGCTCAAACGAAACGCGGAAATCCTAGTATATCCAATATGTTCATCTGTGATCTGGAATGCCTATTATTGCGTGAGATGAATGTATATATCTATATATGACATCTAGTAGGCGTTGCTTATGTTTTGCATCCGCGTTATTCCAGCCCCCGCTCTGTCGTTAGTTAAGTAACCTAACGGATGATGACGGGGCCCAGTGGCGAATGCGGATGGCATAAGTGGATGTGGTATTTTCGTCTTTTTCTGTGATGATAGGTGTAAATGATGGGAATGCATTACATTAATGCAAAGCAAAAGCAAACAAACCAAAGCTGAATCGTTGGAACAAATTTTAAAATCACTCGGTTATTTTAAGACAGGAGACTTTTAAATGTGGAGCTTAAACCACTAATTTTAAAAGCTATCAGGTTCCTTCGATTATATCAAGTTCACCACGTTCACGATTTCGCCAAAAGCATTCGTAGCCCTCCATCATTTCAGTTGAATATTCAGTAGTATTCAAGCCATGTATTTTGTGTTAGTTATATGTATGCCCTAGAGGCCATTACTGTACATGTGATGTATATTGTAGTGGATGCTTGGACATATATAGGAAAGACTTTTTTACTCGACATAATAGTATGCTATCTGGTTGCACTTTGTCTTAACATGTTGACTTATATAAGTGATGCTGTCTTACTCCCACATGTTGATAAAGCCTTTAGGATGTGTACTTGACTACCAGGACTATGATGGAGATCAATGGGCTAAGGGTAGTCCACAAGTACACCCTATAATTGTTCCTAGTCGAGAGTGTATCGAGACATAGCATCGATATTCCAGAGTAGACTAGCGTATGCGCTTCTTGACCCATATGATGGGCGATGGATGATCCCATATCCATTGGTGTTTGACATCAGAGAAGGTATTGTTGGGAATCCACCCACGCGCGCAAACGCGTATGTTTTGGAAATGTGTACGTTTTGATGGAAAACAGAATGCGCGCACGAGATCGTTCTCGTTTTACTATTTATAACCGCAAGTGCACGGCGCGTTGTAGCGAGCCGGCAAGCACTGGTCGATCTGCAGGGAATTGAGTATTAGGTATTGTTGTTTAAGGTTAACAAATTAACGAATTAGGGTTGGTTGTTACAAAAAATAATAAGAACAATATGAAAACAAGAAAAGCAAGAAAAGCAAGAAAACAAGTGTAAGGAAAGAATGGTTGTGGCTTGGTTCGGAAGCTTGAATCGCGACGCTTACCTCTACGCTCGCTTGGTTATGAGTTGTCCGACCTTACCTTGATTCCGGCATGAAGTACGACTTGTCAACGCGGTTGTGGAGCACAAATCGTCAAAGTCCGACAGTCGCCGCAAAGCACGAAACGAGTCCGTTTTGGTCACTTACCGTTTGTATGTCCGTGCTTGGGGTATCAACACTAGACACGAGGTTTTGCAAGCATACCGCAATAATGAAAACACAAAGAGGTCAGTGAGAGCAAAAGATATTGGTGTTGAGTTTGCTAAGGGTTTGTGAAGGTATATAGTATATGAAACAAAGAGTTTGTCAAGCTCTTTATCACAACATACCATATCCTAGCTTAGCAACCTTAACACAAAATAGAATTTAAGCACATGAAACATAAACAAGAGGTGGAGGAGGCAAAGCCTTTCATCTCACTTCCTCACCCACACCACAACCAAAATAAAAGATTAGTTAAGCATGAAAGAAAGCAAGTAAAGAAAGCAGGTATAAAAAGAAACCAACAATGTATTAATCACTTGAGAACAAGATACAAGATTTGGTAACTTGTTCAACCTCCTTAATGAAGCTCTCCAAAGAGAGCTTCAAGAGGGAAGAAGAAGAAGAAACCAAGAAGAAGCACACTCACCCTCAAGCTAAACAAAAACAAAGCAAAACACAATTATGAAATGGTATATACATGGTAGTCTCCTTCCCTTGCCCACTGATCTGTATTTATAGGCTCAAAAGAGGAATAAATAAACAATAAAAAAATCCTAAGTGGCAGAAGGGAAGGCACAGGAGAAAGATGGGGCCCACAGGAGGAGGTGGGGCCGGCCTCGCCGGATTTCATGGGTGATTCGCCGGGTCAATTCCGAGGAGGTGGGCTCATATTGGGTGTGTGGGTTTGTGTGCACTCCAATAAGCCTCTGATACTGTTTGCTTGGTCTTATTTCACCTGGTTTGTATGCAGAGAATTGGAGGGAAATGAGATGCTTCAAATCACATCATATCTTTATGCATTCAATGCCCATTAATGCACATCACACCAACACATGCCCACTTGCATAACCTATCATGCCATGGCTGCCCCCACATAGTCCTTGTCCAAGAGTTGTGTGCAACATGCATTGTGTTGGACCAAAAAGTGTGTGCACACATTTATTTTACAAAAGCTCTTGGGATATCGGTCGGTTTTTTGGTCTGCTTGCAGTGTCGGCTTCCAAACGTCATATCCGTGATTTTGAGTAAGTTTTCAGTGTTGTATCACGAATACCTGTAAACTGTAATTACAGAGCAAACACTGATTAATAGCACCGATATATGACAAAAGAGATAACGAATGAGCGGTATTAAAATGCAGTTTTCAGTGATGATCAGGTATACGGGTGATCAGTGGAGACTGAGTACACTGAGCGGACTTGCCGAGAACTCTTAGATGGTATTATACCTATCGTCAGATAGCAGTTCTCTGGAGACACTGGTACAAGTTAGTCTGTCGACCCGAGATTGTCATAGAGTCTTGTGTGATTCCCACTGTACTTTGATTTCCACCATACCATGGTCAATAGATCGTGCAAAAAGGTGGTTTTTGGGTACAGTCCCGAGTCACATGTAGGCAATGAGCGATAGGAGGGGATTCGTCTCTCCCGGTATTGGGAGTTGATATTGCGCTATGCTCGATTGACCATAACAGGAAATCCCTGGCCAGGGTTACTGAGATTTACTGGTAAGTGTTATCAGTGGTTTCTTGAACCGTTATGGACCTTGCATCGGCATGACTTATCAGGCTATTGGAGTCTGACGTTATACCACCCCCAGGCTGTGATATGCGATATATCCGACGAAGAGACCGGACTGTACGGTAGTGTTACTGATTGGATTCGCAGGAGTACGAGCAGACTTGCTTGTTGATCTTCTGATCGCTCAATACCTGGGTGGCCGTTACGTTTAGCAGACCGCTTGCGGCTTGTGGGTGTTTGATATGATCATCACATACTGCCGACGTATTGACGAGTCTTTAGAGTCCTACACAGAGGTTTTCTGGTTCATGCGAAACGAAGTAGGAGCACATATGTGATATGTGCGGGACCGAGATTAATGCGCGTATGTGATACCATATTCTATTCTCGCGATATGTGATATCGGTCGGTTATATGAGATATAGCCGGGTTATCGGATCAAGTGTTGATTCGATAGATTGTTACATTTGATATTGGTCGGTTATATGTGATATAGCCGGATTATTAAATCAAGTGTTGATTTGATAATTTAATGTATAATTATATATGTGATATATTAATTTACATTAACTAATATTAGCTCACTTAAACATTTCTTTTTCTCACTTGTATGCATATAGTATATATGTGATATATATTAATGCACAACATTTGTGTCATGCTTGATACCACATGTGACATGGGTGTATGAGACTTACACCATGCTTAATAATGTGATGGTTTTTATTTATTTAAGGTTAATCAAAATTAGATGGAATAAGTCACATGGTTGAAGCTTGTAGAATCTTGTGGAACCATTGACCAAGTCCACTAATTTAGTTTTACTTGTAGATATTTATTAACCTAACCATTATTGATTAGCCATGGTTAACTCTCTACATGAGTTAGTGTACGACACTAACTCATCCATGGTTGCTATTCTCACCTCATGAGTTCATTCTCTCATTCTTCACTTGAGCTTCTTCTTCTTCAATGAGAAAGCTCACTAGCTTTTCTCAAGGTGAGAAAATATTGTGAGAAAATAAAATTTAAAATGAGCCCACTTCCTATTTCATCATCCTCTACTATTAGCCATTTAGTTTAGGGTGTTTGCTTCACTAATTTACCATTAGTGAAGAGGCAGCAAGAGCATGAGTCTTCTCGACGTAGATCATCTTTGGCCTCGAAGACATCGAGCAAGGTTGTTCATTTCTTCATGTGAACCCTTACTAGAGTTCGGGAGTTCACTACTTGGAACGAAGGGATTACTACACGAAGCTTTAGAAGTGAAGGACCGGTTTACAAAGGTTGTATTCCTCATTCACTTAGGATGTTAAGATGTTAACATTGCTTGTTCGTTTAAATATCTAGTTAAGATTCTAGGGTTAGGGTTCTTTAGAACGGCAAAAAATTTAAAAACGGCATGGACGATGCCTCCCGAAACCTTGATGCCGCGCTATGGAACCCTTCAGTGGTATCAGAGCCAAGCTAAAGATTTAAACGATATTTGTTAGATTACAAAACCGAAACTACTCCGAAACTTTAAACATTGCAACCCGGTTTCTGTCGAATTTAAAAAGGCCTCTAAATTTTTTTTAAACAACTGCAGAATGTTGTATGAGATGCAACATGAACACAGTACAAATTGAACCCCTCTCGACGCTTTTTGGCCAGCCAAATGCACCTTAAAACCGGTGTGCTTGGTTTGATCAGGGAGTTCATGGTTGAATTTTGTAGTGTGTTCCAGTCTCTGGGTTTTGGTGTTTCAGGTGTTGTTTATTTTTGCTAAATTTGCATGTGATGTCAACTTTCTGCAAAGGCAATTCGGAGTATTTCGTAATCGTAATTCTAACATATATTCGGGTTATTTAGACGATGTTAAAAAGTTTGAACGGATATCAATAACCCATTTTTTCCCCGTTAGAAATTTTCCAAGTGTTGGATTTTTCCGAGTTTAAAATTTTCAGAAAATCATGCAAGCGATTCTGTGGGCCCTCTAGAAGAACGATACCCAAACTCGACTTTTTTTGGATCGCGGAACCGCGGTCATACCTTAGGGTTTGCCGCAGTTCCATGGCGACATGAGTGAGGCATGGGTCGGCCCTTCTACGGATGGTTCATAGGAGCCGTGGCATGTTCTGGATACTTTTTGAACTCCGCTCAAGTGTTGAGATCTTTGGGAAAGTTTTGGTGTTTGTTTATTCGATCGAAAAGTTTAATATCGTCTAGCTATCTGTGATTGTGATACAATATTTGGAATCCACATAATTAGTTATGAGATAACTAGTTTGAATTTTATAAATCTAGCAGTTTAATCTCATTTGATCGGTTGCCACGGGATTTTGATGTTGATCAAAAGTCCGTCGCAATTACGTAGTGTACGCGGATACTCGCCGGGTAACCTTACTAGATAGCTACGCCCCATAACCCCGACCAAGTGACTGTAGGAGAACCCCGTCGCCAAAAGCATCCGTTCGGGTGCTCACGGCCGCGGTGTTCCGCCTTAGTGCACTTCGTCGACGGCATCGGGGGTGCGGCCGTCTACTAAAGTTTCCGATGAGCATTTGATCAGGTTATCGGGAATCTTGTTGAATTACCCGACTGGTTATTGGAAAGTGTTTTCAATATTGAGACTAAAATGCAGGGTTTATAATTGTTAGGCATGTGATGTCTAAGGAATTCATTTGTTGGGCATGAAATCCAAAGTATGTGATACAATGGGTTTATGATGTCTAAGGTGGTTGCGGATTCCAATTGTTTTAGTTTTTCACTTTCTTTTCTGCGACCGTAAGTATAATGTGTGGTGTATCGCCAGTTTCATTGTTATACGTCAACGACAATTGGGATACGCATATTTACTTACGTTGATGACATGTGATGTTATGTGTTGCTTTGATATGTTATATTGGATCGTCGTGTTTGAATAGCCGGTTTTTTTTAATGTGAGATGAGAGTTTTTCATTTTCATTTATGTAAAAGCTTGTATGTAATATTCTTTTATTAGGGCACTTCCAGGTTGAGGATGATGTCACCATTGATGTATATTATTTACTTTTCCGCATTAGGATAGACCCAAGAAGGGGAGCACAAGTAACCGGGTTCTAGGGTCCAGTAGGAGACCATCTCGAGGAGTCGAGACCGGATCTCCTAACTCTAGAATTGGAAGAGTTGCTTGCCGCTCTCGTAGGGGTCTAGGGATGTAGGTTTAGCTATTCATCGCGACCGTGGAATCCGTGTTTTATACTGGCTTAATTTAAAACATGGAATTCCTAGTATATCCAATATTTCATATATGATTCTTCTGCTGCTGATATTTTGTGATGTGATCACTTGATATGTTCTGAGACGAATGCCTATATTATATATATGAGATATAATTAATATTGCTGCTTTCGTTTCATATGTGATGCTTGGGAAGCATTATTAATGGGACTTCATTAATGAGATTAATGAAATAAAAGAAACCTAAAGTTGTTGTAGAAATTTGTTTTAAAAACTGGTAGCTCTAGTTTTTGCTTTGCATAGCGGTATTCCTTGTAGAATATCCAGCACCTTATTCGATAAGGAAAGAGACGAGATCCCTTCACCGGGAGTGACCTCTTTAGCGAAACTGGCAGATACTACAACCCACTCGGTTTGTCTTTTGATTGCTTCTATAGTTTTTGCTTTGCATAGTGGTATTTGTGAAATGTCCTGCACCTTATTTGATAAGGAAAGAGCCGAGATCTCTTCACCGGGAGTGACCTCTTTAGCAAAACTAGTAAAAGCCTAAAAAACACTCCTTTTCAAAATCACTCGATTCTACAACGATATCAAGTTCATTACGCAAAGGGTTTTCATAAAAACCTGACGTAGCCCTCCGTCATTTCAAATAAGTAGTATTTAGTATTCATGCTACGGTAGTTTGGCCTGCTTCAAGACGTAGTGTGCGGTAGCTAACTAGTGCTTATCTGCTAGCATACGATGCGATTGGGTTAGGGTATTCGTACGGCGTTGTTTGGCCTGCGTCAAGGGTCTTGCGGGTGGGCTTAATTCAATCATGAAATGTACGGGTTGAACTTGATTAGCGCCCTATGGGTAGTTTGGCCCGCGTCAAGGTCATAGGATGCCAGGGGTAAAAAAAAGCATTATCAGGAATTTTAAGTGTTGAAATTTGCAATGAGATTGCATACCTTCTATGAGATAGTTGGATCCCCATACCCACTGCGAGTAAGAGTTACCCATGTGAGAGTTTTACACATTACAATTAGCCGATCAAGTAGGTGTCTAGAAAGGTGTTAACGGGGTTACGCCTCTAGGAAAATAAGGTTTATTTTAATTAGATCTGTGCGAAAGTGCGGGGAACCTCCCTCAAAGTACCGACACTGGCCTGGCCGAAAGATTGGAGAACTTGTAGGGTGTAATTAATCCCGGCTAGTCTCACCCTTTAGGGTTTGAAGGAAGATTTGATAAAAACAGTGGGGGCTATCCTGATTAGATAAAATAATAACCAATCTAATCTTGAAAAAGCGCACATAGTGTTTTCTTCTCTCTCTCTCCTGGTAGCGACCATGTCACGCCTTAATCAAGATAATAATATGGATGCATTGACCGAACCTACTTATTATACTGCGCTAGAGAACGTTGGTTTCGCTCTATCTTATAATTGTTATAAGTCTGAGCAGGAAATAGGGGAATATCCGGATTCCCATGCCACCCATTCGAGAAATAATCATGTTGATGCATATTCTTCGCATGTGTTCGCTACCAAGAATTGTTTCTCAGTATCCTCTACGTCCTAGGTATGAGATACCGGATCAGGATCCCATATATGTAATATGTTACATGGGCTATAGAAAGGTAGAGAACTGAGAATAAGTGATATGTCTCTAAGTATTAGAGAATGGTGCAATTGTTGCAGCCAAGTCAGTTGGCAGATATCATCTTGTATTAATACATTGATTCTGAACAAATGTTATTAGATAAGACCGAAATGTTAGATTTACACGCAACAACTATATTTGTGGATTCCAATTATTGTATCTCATTACAGAAAACTAGACGACGTTAAACAATTTGATCGAATCAACGAATTCCCAAAATTCCCAGAGAGCTCAACTCTTAAGCACTATTAAAAATTCCCAGAAGCATGCTCCAGTACCAATGGACCAACCGTTGAAGTGCCGTCCCTTGCCTCCTTAGTGGCGCCGCGAAATCGCCGCCAAAACCATGTTTTAACCGCGGTTCCACGGTCACTAAAGCGAGTTAGGGACTCATACTTCAAAAGGGTCCATAAAATTACCTGCATGATTTTCTGAATATTTTTAATATAAAAAATTTCAACTTTTGAAAAAATTTCCAGAAAGTGGGAAAATTTGGTTATTCGGAGTTCGTTCGGACTTTTAATTTCGCCTACGCAACGCCTAATGCTCTAGCTAGGCTCTGATACCAATGTAAGGTTCTTAGGCACTAGAACAAGGTTCTACAAGACATCAAACATGCAGTATTTAAAATTTTCAAGTGCCAAACAACCTAAGAAAGGATCTTTACTAGAGAATTAGGGTTAGAAACTAAAAGCAAACAACTTTACTACTAAGTGATTAGGGATTATAACCTTTGTAGTCCTCTCCTTCACTTCTAAAGCTCCAAGTTGAGGTCCCTTCGCTGTGATCATTATGCTCTCAGACTCTAGAGAGGCTCCATAAGGTGAATGAGGCATCCTTGCTTGTAGTCTTCACAATCCAAGATGATCTACCTTGAGGAATCACAAACCCAAGCTATCTCTTCACTAATTATGGATTAGTGAAGCTAACACACTAATCTATATGGATAGTATAGAAGAGGATGATGAAATAGGAATTTTGCTCACTTTAGTTTTTAATTCTCACTATTTTTCATCACATGAAGAAAATCAAGAGAGCAAAATCAATGAAGAAGAAGAAGAAGAAGCTCAAGTGAGAATGAATTGTGATGAGGTTAGATTTGCAACCATCGGTTAAATATGTCATGGCTAACTCATGTAGAGAATAAACTAAGGGCTAGGGTTAAAGGTTAGGCTAATAAATATTTTAGAAATATCAAGAAGGGTGGACTAAGTCAACACAAGAAAATATCTCAAGATTAATCCCCTCAATTAGAATTAACTAAGATAATTAAAAAACCTAACCATAAACCTAGCCATGGTATTAATCTCATAAACTCTAGTTGCATTTATAACCTAGCATGTTACAATATTATATATCACATATATAATATTTAATGTAACAAAGAAAAGAATACAATAAACATATATCATATATATGTTAAATGTATCCAAAGTGAGAAAATGAAATACGTAAGTGAGCAATATATTAGTTAATGTAATTTAATATATCTAATATATAATTCTACATTAAATTATTAAATCAACACTTGATTTAATAATCCGGCTATATTACATATAACCGACTAATATAATGTGTATCATTTTATCGAATCAATACTTGATTCGATAATCCGGCTATATCACATATAACCGGCCGATATCACATATCGCGAGAATAGAATACGGTATCACATATCATATTAATCTCGGTCCCGCGGATATCACATATGTGCTCCTACTCTGTTTCGCCTGAGCCAGGAAACCTCTGTGTAGGACTCTAAAGACTCGTCAATACGCCGGCAGTAGGTGATGATCATATCAAACACCCACAAGCTGCAAGCGGTCAGCTAAACGTAACAGCCACCCGGGTATTGAACGATCAAAAGATCAACAAGCAAGCCTGTACGCACTCCTGTGAATCCAATCAGTAACAATACCGTACAGTCCGGTCTCTTCGTTTGATATGTCGCATATCCAGTCTAGAGGCGGTAAATGTTAGACCCCAGTAACTGATAAGTTGTGTCGATGTGAGGCTCATAACGGGTCGAGAAACTACTGATAACACTTACCAGTAGGTCTCCATATCAGCCCTGGCCAGGGTCTTCCAGTTACAGCCAATCGAGCACAGTGCAACATCAATCCCCAATACCGGGAGAGACGAAACCCCTCCTATCGCTCATTGCCTCCATGTGATTCGGGACTGCACCCAAAAGCCACCATTTTTCACATCCTCATGAACGTGGTAAGGTGGAAATCAAAGCACAGTGGGAATCACATAAGACTCTATGACGATCTTGGGTCTACAGACTAACCTGTACCAGTGTCACCAGAGAACTGCTATCTGACAATAGGTATAATACCATCTAGGAGTTCTCAGCGAGTCCGTTCAGTGTACCCAGTATCCACTGAGCACCCGTATACCGTCTTTGATGTCAAACACCAATGGATATGGGATCATCCATCGCCCATCATATGGGTCAAGATGTGTATACACTAGTCTACTCTGGAGTATCGAGCCCTGTCTCGATACACCCTCGACTAAGAACAGTTATAGGATGTACTCTTGGACTACCCTGGACCCACTAGTATGATCTGCATCATAGTCCTAGTAGTCAAGTACATATCCTAAGGGCTTTATCAACATGTGAGAGCAAGACAGTAAACCAATACAAGTCAATATGTTTAGACAAAGTGAAACCAGATAGCATACTATCATATCGAACAAGAAATTCCTCTCTCTATATATCCAAGCATCCATTATAATATACATCATATGTACAACAATGGCCTCTAGGGCATATATATAACTAACACATCATGCGTGCACAAGTACACGTATGTGATCGAACCCTGCCGTAAAACTATATGGCTTCTACATCGTTTTGCCTGAAGCAGGGAAACCTCTGTGGGGCTCTAAAGACTCGACAGTACGCTGGCAGTGGGTTCAACCACAAGCACGTCAGCGGCACTAGCTGTACGTAATGGCTACCCAGATACCTGTCGAAAAGGAAAGCCGACGAGCAAACTCATCTGGATCCTTACTGAGCCTATCCGTGACAATATCCATACAGTCCGGTCTCTTCGTCTAAGAGCATCGCATACCGGATCTAGGGGGTGATAAATGTCAGGCCCTAATAACCCGATAATTCGTGCTGATGTGGCTCAGAACCAATCCGGGAAACTACTGATCAACTTATCAGTAAATCCCAACTGCCTTGGCCAAGGTCTTATGGTCCTGACCAATCGAACACAGTGCGATATCGACCCCAATACTGGGAGAGACGAATCCCCAACAATCGCTCACTGCTTCCATGTAGCTCGGGACTGTACCCAACCAAAACCTGTTTGCACGACTCACTAGAGCCGTGGTAGGGTAGTGATCAAAGCACAGTAGGAACTCACACAAGACAAATGACGATCTCAGGTTCGAAGACTAACCTGTACACATGTCACCCGAGAGCTTCCATCTGACGATAGGTATAGTACCATCTGGAAGTTCTCCGCGAGTCCGTCCAGTGTACTCACACCCAGTGAGCACCTGTATACGATCTTAGGTGCATCTGACCAATGGCCGCGGGACCAACCATTGCCCATTGTCAGGGTTAGAAATGTATACACTAGTCTACTCTGGAGTATCAATGCCCAGTCTCGATACTCACGCGACTAGGGACCATTTAAGGATGTGCTTATGGACTACCCTTCTCCCATAAGTATGATCGCCATCACAACGCAGGTAGTCAAGCAAGATCCTATGGGCTTTATCAACATGTAACCGCAATATATATAACATATGCCATGTTAAGATAAAGTCAAACCATAATAGTATACTACTGTATCAAGTCTTTATCAATATGTGCAAGTTGGATAAAGCATCAATAAAAACAAATACACATATCCTGATAAAAGACAACTGAAACAATATACTATATAACTGAGCAAGATTGTCCTGTATATACATATACCTAGCATCTATATGTATACATATACAGTACTGGACTCTAGGGCATACATATCCAACAATCACCTACTTGCACTAAAGGCCAGTAATTGGCGTACCGAATACCCAACGTCTGCACTAAGGCCAGCTGCTGGCGTACCGCATACCCAACATCTCAAAAAGTCGCTCGAACTGCGCTTGAGGGATGGCCTTTGTAAATGAATCCGCCGTGTTCTTTTTCATATCCACTCTCCGATCCTCGATCTCCTGGCGATCAATGATCTTCCTGATCAGGTGATACCGCCTTAAGATGTGTCTGGATTTCTGATGGGACCGTGGTTCCTTCGCTAATGCTATAACCCCATTGTTATCATAATACAAAGGTATCAGATCAACAATGGATGGAACCACCTGAAGTTCAGCAATGAACTTCTTCATCCAGACCGCTTCTTTTGCGGCATCGCTTGTAGCAATGTATTCAGCCTCCATCGTCGAGTCTGCGACGGTGTCCTGTTTGGAACTCTTCCAACACACCGCCCCTCCGTTGAGGGTAAACACAAAACCAGAGACAGACTTACTGTCATCCTTGTCACTCTAAAAGCTGGAATCTGTAAAGGACTCGACCCTGAGGTCTCCATTACCGAAAACCAAGAACATCTCCTTAGTCTTTCTCAGGTACTTGAGAATGTTCTTTACTGTTGTCTAGTAGTTCTCACCTGGGTTCGACTAATACCGGCTCGCCACGCTTAGCGCGTAAGCTACATATGGTCTTGTACATAGCATCACATACATTATAGATCTTACCGCCGAAGTGTAGGGTATAGTGCTCATGCGAACCCTCTCCTCGTCAATCTTGGGAGACATCTCCTTGGAGAGGGTGATTTCGGGCAATGCGGGTATGTTACCGCGCTTGAAATCTTCTATACTAAATCTCTTTAGTACGGTCTCTATCTACCCGGACTGCGAAAGTCCTAATAATCTCTTGGATCTCTCTCTGCAGATCTTGATCCCCAGAATGTACGAGGCATCACCCAGGTCCTTCATGGAGAACCGTTGTAACAAGAATAACTTGACCGATTGTAGCATAAGAATGTCATTTTCTATCAAAACAATGTCGCCACGTACAATATTAGGAATACGACAGTTCATCCTACAATCTTCTTATAAATACATGGCTCATCCTCGTTCTTGATGAAGTCAAATTCCTTGACCGTTTCATCAAAATTCCAGCTCCGCGATGCCTGCTTTAATCTATAAAGGATTTGAGCAACTTGCACACCTTCCCGCTGCTCCCACTGCCTACAAAACCTTATGGCTGATCCATATAAACGCACTCTTCCAAACTTCCGTTTAGAAAAGCCGTTTTTACGTCCATCTGCCAGATCTCATAGTCATGGAAGGCAGCAATGGCAAGTAGGATCCGAAAGGATTTGAGCATATCCACTGGAGAAAAGGTTTTATCATAGTCCACACCTGGTCTTTGACGAAAACCTTTTCCAACGAGTCTAGCCTTATAGGTTTCTACCTGCCCATCTTCACCAAATTTCCTTTTATAGATCCATTTGCATCTAACGGGTTTTACCCCAGGTGGAGTAATATCCAAGGTCCATACTTTATTGGTGTACATGAAGTCCATTTCTGATCGCATAACATCCAGCCACTTATCAGAGTCCCTACTGATAATGGCCTGCCTGTAACTAGTAGGGTCATCTTCTTCCAAGATGCAATCCTCTCAATCCCCGTCTATGAGAAAATTGTAGTATCTCTCGGGCATATGAGAAATCCTACTAGATCTGCGGAGTGGCTGAGGTTCATTTGGGGTTATGGAATCTTTAGGTTCCACTAAATGTTCAGTTTCAGTTTGTGGTCGCTGAATTTCTTCAAGTTCTACCGTGCTCCCACTAATTTCTTTTGCAAGAAACTCCGTTTATAAGAAAATGGCATGCTGAGCAACAAACACCTTCTGTTCCTCAGTATGGTAGAACAGATACCTACAACCGTTCTTTGAATATCATACAAATTTACATAAAACCGACCGTGCCTCAAGTTTATCCGGATTATGTTTTTTAAGTAAACCGGACAACCCCATATCTTAAATTTTTTATGATATGGTCTCTTACCATGCCATATCTCGAATGGTGTCTTAGGCATGGATTTGGATAGAACATGATTCAATAGATGTGCCACAGTTTGAAGTGCATATCCCCAGAATGAAAGAGGCAACTCAGCACCACTCATCATGGAGCGAACCATGTCCAATAGGGTACGGTTCCTCCGCTCCGATACACCGTTGTGCTGTGGTGTATACGGAAGAGTAAGCTGAGAGAGAATTACATTCTCCTTTAGGTATTCTAGGAATTCCGTGCTTAAGTACTCATCTCCTCTATCAGATCGGAGGATCTTGATACTTTTGCTAGTCTGTTCTCTACTTCGTTTCTGAATTCTTTGAATTTCTCAAAACCTTCAGATTTATATTTCATAAGATACACATATCCGAATCTAGAGAGATCGTCAGTGAATGTGATAAAGTATGAGAACCCACCCCTTGCATGTATAGACATTGGACCACATACATCACTGTGTATGAGTCCCAAGAGCTCTGCTGCTCTTTCTCCGTGTCCGGTAAACGGAGATTTGGTAATCTTTCCTTTGAGACAAGACTGACAAGTTTCATAAGATGAAAATTCAAACGTATTCAAATATCCATCTTTATGCAACTTACTTAGTCTTTTCTCTTCGATATGACCAAGTCTACAATGCCACAAGAAAGACTCGTTCGTATATGAACTCTTCCTCTTGCATGTGTTTTGTACATTGAGAACTGTGTTTTGATTTAGAACATAGATACCATTACACAGTGTACCTTTTGCAACCAACACCTGATTAAGGTAAATGTTCATGATATTTCTATCAAGAACAAATTTATATCCATCTTTATCAAGGAAAGAAACTGATATGATGTTGCCAACCATGGAAGGTACATAGTAGCAATTGTTCAAAATCATAGTATTGCCTCTTGGCAACACAAGGTTGTTAGTGTTTATGCCTTAGAAGGCCATTACTGTATCATACTAGTTTGTATATTACTTAATGGAAGCTTGGGATATTCACATGTATATAACAGTCTTGCTAAACATGGTAGTATGCTACTTGGTTTTTCTATCTTAATATATGAGTATACGTATTGATAGAGCTCTTAGGATCTTGCTTGACTACCAGCGTTGTGATGGCAGTCACACTAGTGGGGGCTGGGTAGTCTACAAGCACATCCTTATTCAGATCCCTGGTCGTTGGATTATCGAGACAGAGCATCGATACTCCGGAGTAGACTAGTGTGTACGCTTCTCATCCCAGTTGGGGAGATGGTCTGTCCCACAGCCGTCAGTATGTCGTACTGGAGATAGTATGCAGGTGCTCGTTAGGTTACGGGTACACCGGACAGGACTCACAGGGAACTGTTGGTTGGTTTTATACCAGTCGTCAGTGAACAGTTCCCAGGTGACATGAGTACAGCATAGTCCGCAGACTTGACACTGCTACTTCGCCTCGAGTGTGTCCCACTGTTCTTAGATTGCTACCCTACCACGACTCAAAGGAGTCGTGCAAACAGGTAGCAGTTGGGTGCAGTCCCGAGCACTTGGAGGCAGTGGCGGTTAGACAGGATTCGTCTCTCCCGGTATTGGGAGTTGATATCGCGCTGTGTCAGAGAGCCATTACGCAAAGTCCCTGGCCAGGGCAAGCGAGATTTGCTGGTAGGTTCCAGTAGTTTCTCAGGGTGTAATGGGCTTCCCTCCGACACGACTTATACCGCTATTAGGGGACTGACGCTTGCCGCCCCCTAGGCCCGATATGCGATAGTCTTAGACGAACGGACCGGACTGTATGGAGATTGTCACATTAGACTCAGTAGGAGTTCGGATGGGTTTCCTCATCGGCCTTCTTATCGACATCTACCTGGGGACCGTTACGTACAGCTAGTGCCGCTTGCGGTCTGTGGTTAAACCCACTGCCAGCGTAGTAGTCGAGTCTCTAGAGTCCCACACAGAGAGTTTCCCTACTCCAGGCGAAACGATATAGAGGTCGTATGGTTTTACGACAAGGGTTCGGACGCATACGTGTGTTTACACACGTACGACTTTCGGACAGTTTTTACCAGTCGGCTTTGGTTTAAGCCAGTTACTGGTATCCGGTTATTGGATTTATACAGTCTAAAGTTTTTCCGTATTTTTGCGGAAAGGAGGGGCGTTCTCGTAATTGCGCGAGAAGCTTCTAGAAGATGGTGACTAAGGAGGTTTAGGTGGCATATACATTGAATGAGATTAGTGAGTCATATGGATGATTCATCCATGTCATTAATGCTTCATAATTGCTTAATGACTCATGGAGATGAATCACCACAAGATATTTATCAAGCATGGTTGTAAAATGATTTCTTTTTTTTTCTTGATAAAAAGAAATGCTTGATATATATTATGATAACTCATTATTCTCACTTCATTATTATCCTCACCTTCTCTCTCCTCAAGCTCTCCCTCTTCAAACCCTAATCCTCCCCTCTCATGTGTTGAGTACAAGGATTAGTTAGACTACTTAATCCATAACCCTCTCTATATTTCACCTAGCTTCTTTGATTAGCACTTAGAGAAGTTTGGTTGCCTCAAGTTTAGAGGCCAAGCTTGGAGTAAAGCTCTCGGGTGGATCGTCTACTACTTCGAGAAGGCCGAGGAGGAGGTGGAGTTCGCAAAGACGAAGGACACGATTCATTAGGTATAATCCCTAAACATAGTAGTATAGAAACTTTATGTTTGTAGTTAGTTATCGTTTAGCTTCGATTCAAGCGGTTAGTCGATGTTTGTTCACTAAACAACTTCGTTTTTGAAAATTCCGCCTCCCCACAAGTACTGGGGTGTTGTACATCGACTTACAGTGGTATCAGAGCCTCGCTAAACAATAAATAACTTACTTGCAAATTTGTATGAATTTCGAACGGAAAAAACGAAACCGGAAAACCCTAAAATATCAAGTTTCTGTCGATTTATAAATGAAGTCCAAAATTTTTTCAGGGATGTTCAGAAAGCTTAAAATGACAGTAGTAGAACACACAAAAAATTTGGTCCCCTAAATCGCCTACGGCGCCGCGGAACCGCGGCGGATAGCACCGATCCGCCGCGCTTCCGCCGCCGAGTTGACGATTCAGGGACCCATTTTTCTTGTGATGGTTCTCTGTGATATTTGGGATTTTCTGGTATTTTTTAATTTTGCTCAGGTTTCAAGTTTACAGAGAAGTATTGGAGCAATATTAAATGTGTTTAATCGATCGAAATTATACAGTATTTGCTTATTGGATTATATCTGTGTTTGTGTAATGTGTTCGTAAACCTCCCCTAACTGCTAGTATGTCGGTTGGCAGGGGGTTGCACATTTCTGTAATGGTTTTTACTGTTTGTGCATATGAACTGTGTTGGACTGTTATGATGGATAGCCGGGGTTTTGTGATGGGTTATTATTTAATTCATTTGATGTAAATGTAATTTGTTGTAATATTATTTTTGCGGGGCACATCCAGGTTGCGGTTGTAGCCACCGTTGTATTATTTCATTTTTACTGTTTTTGCTCCTAGGACAGACCCAAGGAGGGGTGCACAAACTGTCGGGCGGGTAGTTTGCCGCACCCGCAGGGGGTCTTGGGTGGGGTAATGGCTATTCATCACAACTGTGTAATCCGTCTTTTGTTGCAGGCTCAAAACAAACACGGATTGCTTGCAAATCCAATTAAGTTCATCTGTGATCTGGAATGAATATCATTGCGTCAGACGAATGTAAAATATCTATATATATGATAGCTATTTAGACGTCACTTATGTTTTACACCCGCGCTAGCCCAGCCCCCGCTCTGTCGTTAGTTAAGTAACCTAACGGGTAATGACGGGACCCCGTGGCGAATGCGGATGGCATAAGAGGACGTTGTATTTTCGTTGTTTTCTGCAATGATAGGTTAATGATGGGACGCATTATCTATAATGCAAAGAAAAACAAACCAAAGTTTAAATCGTTGGAACAATTTAAAAGAAACCACTCGGTTAATTTTAAAAACCAGATATTTTTAAATGCGGAGCTTTAACCACTCCTTTTAAAAGCTATCAGGTTCCTTCGGTTATATCAAGTTCACTACGTTCACGGTTTCGCCAAAACCATTCGTAGCCCTCCGTCATTTCATTTGGGTATTCAGTAGTATTCAAGTTATGCATTTTGGCCAAAGTCAAGGCATAGTGTTTGGTAGCTGCTGGGTTTTCATTTGTTGCATAAGATAGATGAGTTAGTTTGGGACAGTCGTATTATCATTTGACCAAAGTCAGGGGTATATACGGATGGGTTCAAATTGACAAGATAATGACGGGTAGAACTTGACATGTGACTTATGACATTTTGACCAAAGCCAAGGTCATAAGAGCATGGGGCAAAAATATATATCGGGAATTTCTAAAGAAACCGAAATTTGCAAAGAAATGCATACCATTTGGAGTTTGATGAATGTTGGTAGGATTCCTTCAACATTATCATACGATGATATTTGGATCCCGATCCTACTGTGAGTATATGCTACTTATCAGGATATTCGTCACTTAACGATCAATGCTATAAACCAAGTAGGTGTCCAGAAAAGTGTCAGCGGGGTTACGCCCCCAGAGAAAAGAGGTTATTTAATTAAGGAACTTCGCGAAAGCGTTGGAAAACCTCCCTCGAAGTATCGACACTGGCCTGGCTGAACGGTTAAGCAAGAATTGTACAGTGAGATTAGTCCTGGCTAATTCTTCTTTTATGGTTTGAGGAAGGATTCGAGAAACAGTGGGAGCCATCCAGTTTAGATAAACTAAAAACCACTCTAAACTTGCAAGAGCATCATGCTAAAGAGTTTTCTTCTCTCTCTCCTAATTGCAGCGACCCTGAAAATGACTGGACTTAAGTTACTTTTAGAGAAAAATATACTGACAGGGCCAAACTATAAAGATTGGCTGCGGAATGTCAAAATGGCTTTGACCTATGACAAATTGGGGTACGTCCTCACCGCTACGGCACCTGTTGTCCCTGGTCCCAAATCCAGCAATGCGGATAAGGAAATCCGCAAAACCTGGGATTTAGATTGTGCGAAAGCCAAGTGCATCGTGCTTGCCTCAATGAACAATGAACATCAGAGGAGGCACAAGGATATGACCCTAGATGGCATATTTCTCCATACAAAGGAACTTTATGGAGAGCAATCTCGAATAGCAAGATACGAGACCTCTAAGAACTTGTTTCGAGCGAGGTTGGCTATCGGGTCATCGGTAGGAGAACATGTCCTAAAGATGATCGGCTATATTGAAGAGCTCGCAGACCTTGGGACGACTTTGGATAATGAGCTCTATACAGACCTTATTCTCCAGTCCCTTCCTCACACCTACGCCCAGTTTATCCTGAACTTCAACCTTCAAAGAAAAGAAGTTGAACTTCCGGAACTCCTGAACATGTTAAGGAGTGCAGAGGGCACCTTGCAGAAAGCAAGGGAAACACCCGCTATGTTTGTTAGCGGTGCATCTTCTTCCGGGTCCAAGGCTAGGGCCAAAGGAAGGAAGAAGAAGGCCGCCACCAAACCTAGAGGAGGTGTTAGTAAGGTGGGAGGGAAGGGAAAGAAAAAGTTTGCGGTACCGGTAGTTGGCCAGGATGAGTGCTTCCATTGTCACAGGAAAGGGCACTGGAAGAAGGATTGCAAGGCGTGGAACGCCAAGAACCAGGAACCGAAGCAAGCTGTGGCTTCGACTACAGGTGTGTTTGTAATTGAGAATTGTCTGTCGATCAACTCTACTTCCTGGGTATTGGATACCGGATCAGGATCTCATATTTGCAATTCATTGCAGGCACTGAGAAACCGTAGAGTGCTGAAGGAAGGTGATATGACCCTAAAGGTTGCTAACGGAGCTAGCGTGGGAGCTGCGTCCGTCGGGGATTATCACCTAGGATTGACGAGTGGACACATTTTGGTTTTACATAACTGTTATTTTGTACCAAGCTTAACGTGTAATATCATATCAGTTTCCTTGTTATCAAATAAAGGTTATGATTTCACGTTTGTAAGAGATGTTGTTAACATCCACCTTAATCATGGTTTGATTGGGTCCGGTACTCTAAATAACGGTATATATGTTTTAAACCAACTCCAAATTTTCAATGTCCAGAACACACTAAAAAGAAAGTCTCCAGATTTAAATAAAGCTTTCTTATGGCATTGTAGACTGGGTCACATCAATGAGAGAAGGTTGACTAAGTTGCATAGAGAAGGATATTTGGACTCGTTCGAATATCAAACTTATGACACTTGTCAATCTTGTCTCAAAGGAAAGATGACAAAGACTCCATTCACTGGACAAGGAGTAAGAGCGAGCGAGCTCTTAGGACTCATACACAGCGATGTATGTGGTCCATTGTCTACACATGCGAGAGGTGGTTTTTCCTATTTCAATACTTTCACGGATGATTACTCAAGGTACGGATTCATTTATCTGATGAAACATAAATCCGAGGCTTTTGAGAAATTCCAAGAGTATAAGAATGAAGTAGAAAACCAAACCGGCAAAAGTATTAAGACACTGAGATCTGATCGAGGTGGAGAATACTTAAGTGCCGAGTTCCTAGGTTACCTAAAAGAGAAAGGAATTCTCTCTCAGCTTACTCCTCCATACACTCCACAGCACAACGGTGTATCGGAGAGACGGAATCGAACCCTATTGGATATGGTACGATCCATGATGAGTAATGCTGAATTACCGCGATCTTTCTGGGGTTATGCGCTAGAATCAGCAGCATAACTTTTGAACAGGGCTCCTACCAAGACTGTGCCTACCACTCCATATCAGATGTGGACTGGGAAGAAACCCCATCTTCAACATATGAAGATTTGGGGATGTCCAGCTTTTGTTAAAAAGCAGCATGTGGACAAGCTCGAGGCACGATCAGTGAAATGTATGTTTGTGGGATATCTAAAGAACTCCAAGGGATATTATTTCTATTACGCAGAGGAACAAAAGGTTTTTGTTTCTCGTAATGCCCATTTTCTGGAAAATCAGTTTTTAGAAAAGGAAATAAGTGGGAGCGAAATAGAACTGGAAGAAATTCCAGAACCACAAACTGCTACTGAAAGTTTGGTAGAACCAGTAGTTCAAGAAGAACAGGACATTCCCGCACCCCTCCGCAGGAGTAGTAGGCCGTCTCATCCGCCTGAGAGATACTACGGTTTTCTCATAGATGGGGATAGAGAGGATTGCATCATAGATGATGATGAACCTACTGACTTCCAGCAGGCCATCCAGAGCGGCGACTCGGTACGATGGCTAGATGCAATGCGGACCGAAATGGAGTCCATGTACACCAACAAAGTATGGACTTGGGACTTTGCTCCAGATGGGATAAAACCCATAGGATGCAAATGGATCTTAAGAAAAAGATTGGTGTAGATGGACAGGTGGAAACCTATAAGGCTAGACTTGTTGCAAAGGGTTTTCATCAAAGACCTGGTTTGGACTATGACGAAACTTTTTCTCCAGTGGCTATGCTCAAATCCATTCGGATCCTTCTTGCTATTGCTGCCTTCCATGATTATGAAATCTGGCAGATGGACGTAAAGATGGCTTTTCTGAATGGAAATTTAGAAGAGTGCGTCTATATGGATCAGCCAGAGGGTTTCAATCAGAGTGGGAGCAGCGAGAAAGTATGCAACCTGCTTAAGTCCATTTATGGACTAAAACAGGCATCGCGGAGTTGGAACATCTGTTTTGATGAGACAGTCAAAGAATATGACTTTATCAAAAATCCAGATGAACCGTGCATATATAGTAAAGTTGTAGCCAGAAGTGTCGTATTCCTCGTCTTGTACGTGGATGACATTCTATTGATAGGAAATGACATTCCTATGCTACAATCTGTCAAAGGATTCTTGTCACACAGGTTCTCCATGAAAGACCTGGGTGATGCCTCTTACATTCTAGGGATCCGGATCTATCGTGATAGATCCAAGAGGATGTTGGGACTTTCGCAGTCCAGGTATATCAACACTGTACTGAAAAGATTCAGTATGGAAGATTCTAAGCGCGGTAATCTACCGGCTTGTCACGGAATCACCCTCTCCAAAGAGATGTCTCCCAAGACTGATTTGGAAAGGGAACGCATGTCTATTATACCCTACGCTTCTGCGGTATGCTCTATAATGTATGCGATGTTGTGCACCAGACCAGATGTAGCTTACGCACTAAGCGTGGTAAGCCGGTATCAGTCAGACCCAGGGGAGAAGCACTGGATAGCAGTAAAGAACATTCTCAAGTACCTGAGAAGGACTAAGGAGATGTTCTTGGTTTACGGCGGAAAAGACCTCAGGTTGGAGGCCTTTACTGATTCCGGCTTCCAGAGTGATAAGGACGATTCCAAGTCCATGTCGGGTTATGTCTTTACCCTCAATGGAGGGGCGGTGTGCTGGAAGAGCTCCAAGCAGGACACTGTTGCTGACTCGACGATGGAAGCAGAGTATATAGCTGCTTGCGATGCCGTAAAAGAAGCAGTCTAGATGAAGAAGTTCCTAACAGAACTTCAGGTGGTTCCTACCATAGTTGATCCAATACCTCTGTATTGCGACAACAACGGAGCTATAGCTTTAGCAAAGGAACCAAGGTCCCATCAGAAGTCCAGACGCATCTTAAGGCGGTATCACCTGATCAGGGAGATCATTGATCGTCAGGAGATCGAGGTTCGGAGAGTTGCTTCTGAAGAGAACATTGCTGATCCATTCACGAAGGCCCTACCTCAGATTCAGTTCGAGAGGCTACTCGAGATCATCGGTCTTCGATACGCTAGTACATGGCCCTAGTGCAAGTGGGAGATTGTTAGTGTTTATGCCCTAGAAGGCCATTACTGTATCATACTAGTTTGTATATTACTTAATGGAAGCTTGGGATATTCACATGTATATAACAGTCTTGCTAAACATGGTAGTATGCTACTTGGTTTTTCTATCTTAATATGTGAGTATACGTATTGATAGAGCTCTTAGGATCTTGCTTGACTACCAGCGTTGTGATGGCAGTCACACTAGTGGGGGCTGGGTAGTCTACAAGCACATCCTTATTCAGGTCCCTGGTCGTTGGATTATCGAGACAGAGCATCGATACTCCGGAGTAGACTAGTGTGTACGCTTCTCATCCCAGTTGGGGAGATGGTCTGTCCCACAGCCGTCAGTACGTCGTACTGGAGATAGTATGCAGGTGCTCGTTAGGTTATGGGTACACCGGACAGGACTCACAGGGAACTGTTGGTTGGTTTTATACCAGTCGTCAGTGAACAGTTCCCAGGTGACATGAGTACAGCATAGTCCGCAGACTTGACACTGCTACTTCGCCTCGAGTGTGTCCCACTGTTCTTAGATTGCTACCCTACCACGACTCAAAGGAGTCGTGCAAACAGGTAGCAGTTGGGTGCAGTCCCGAGCACTTGGAGGCAGTGGCGGTTAGACAGGATTCGTCTCTCCTGGTATTGGGAGTTGATATCGCGCTGTGTCAGAGAGCCATTACGCAAAGTCCTTGGCCAGGGCAAGCGAGATTTGCTGGTAGGTTCCAGTAGTTTCTCAGGGTGTAATGGGCTTCCCTCCGACACGACTTATACCGCTATTAGGGGACTGACGCTTGCCTCCCCCTAGGCCCGATATGCGATAGTCTTAGAAGAACGGACCGGACTGTATGGAGATTGTCATATTAGACTCAGTAGGAGTTCGGATGGGTTTCCTCATCGGCCTTCTTATCGACATCTACCTGGGGACCGTTACGTACAGCTAGTGCCGCTTGCGGTCTGTGGTTAAACCCACTGCCAGCGTAGTAGTCGAGTCTCTAGAGTCCCACACAGAGAGTTTCCCTACTCCAGGCGAAACGATATAGAGGTCGTATGGTTTTACGACAAGGGTTCGGACGCATACGTGTGTTTACACACGTACGACTTTCGGACAGTTTTTACCAGTCGGCTTTGGTTTAAGCCAGTTACTGGTATCCGGTTATTGGATTTATACAGTCTAAAGTTTTTCCGTATTTTTGCGGAAAGGAGGGGCGTTCTCGTAATTGCGCGAGAAGCTTCTAGAAGATGGTGACTAAGGAGGTTTAGGTGGCATATACATTGAATGAGATTAGTGAGTCATATGGATGATTCATCCATGTCATTAATGCTTCATAATTGCTTAATGACTCATGGAGATGAATCACCACAAGATATTTATCAAGCATGGTTGTAAAATGATTTCTTTTCTTTTCTTGATAAAAAGAAATGCTTGATATATATTATGATAACTCATTATTCTCACTTCATTATTATCCTCACCTTCTCTCTCCTCAAGCTCTCCCTCTTCAAACCCTAATCCTCCCCTCTCATGTGTTGAGTACAAGGATTAGTTAGACTACTTAATCCATAACCCTCTCTATATTTCACCTAGCTTCTTTGATTAGCACTTAGAGAAGTTTGGTTGCCTCAAGTTTAGAGGCTAAGCTTGGAGTAAAGCTCTCGGGTGGATCGTCTACTACTTCGAGAAGGCCGAGGAGGAGGTGGAGTTCGCAAAGATGAAGGACACGATTCATTAGGTATAATCCCTAAACATAGTAGCATAGAAACTCTATGTTTGTAGTTAGTTATCGTTTAGCTTCGATTCAAGCGGTTAGTCGATGTTTGTTCACTAAACAAGTTCGTTTTTGAAAATTCCGCCTCCCCACAAGTACTGGGGTGTTGTACATCGACTTACAAAGGTGATATTCACCGACGGCTGCAACATCAACTTGTGCTCAGTTCCTTACTCTGAGGGATATATCACCAGGTCTAACCATCCTACCTTTTCTCAGTCCTTGCAATAAATTATAGATATTAGATCCTGATCCGGTATCTAGTACCCAGGAGGTAGGACTGACCGAAAAACAGTTCTCAATAACAAGAACACCTGAAGAAGACGCAACAGTGTGCTTTTTCATCGATGGGGTCATCAAGGAATTCATGCAATCCTCTTTCCCTAGCTCATATTCATGATCGCTATGATAAGTTAGAGCTAAACCGGCGTTCCCCAGCCCCAAATAAGAATTCAGATCGGTTAAGCGATATATTTTATTATCTTGATTAGGGCGTGAAATGGTTGCTACCTGGAGAGAGAGAAAAGAAACACTTAGCGTGCGCTTTTGCAAGATTAGATTGGTTATTAATTTATCTAATTAGGATGGCTCCCACTATTTTCTCGAATTCTTCTTCAAACCTTAAAAGAAGAACTAGTCAGGATTAATCGCACCGCATAATACTTGCTTAACCTTTCAGCCAGGCTAGTGTTGGTACTTCGAGGGAGGTTTTCCAACGCTTTCACGAAGTTCCTTAATTATGTAACCTCTTTTCCCTGGAGGCGTAGTCCCGCTAACACCGTTCTAGACACCTACTTGGTTTATAGTATTGATTGTTAAGTGAAATAATCTCCCTAGAATAATCCTACTCATCAGTGGGATCGGGATCCAACTATAATTGTATGATGATCTAGATGGAATCCACTCTAGTCACCACACTCCGGAAGGTATGCTAAATCTGCAAGTTTCTTGTATGTTTGAAATTCCCGATGTGGTTTTTGCCCCTAACAACCTATCATCTTGACAAGGTCAACAAATCATAAACTGCTAGTCAAGTTCAACCTGTCATTATCTTGATTACCCTAGACCCACCCGCATATGCCCTTGATAAGGTCAACAAGGCTATGTGACTATCCTAGTTAATCGCACCATGTGCTACAAACAAACACCACCCAGCTACCGTTCACTACGCCTTGACAAGGTCAACAAACGCAACACGAATACTGAGTAATACTTGTAGAAAATGACAGAGGTCTACGTCTGGGTTTTTGGCGAAAAACCCTTTAACGTAATGAACTTGATATAGTTGAAGGAACCTGAGTAGTTTTGAAAAGGAGTGGTTTAAGCTCCGCTTTTGAAAATTTCTTGTTTTGGAAAAACCGAGTAATCTACAGTATAGACTTTTGCTCAAGAGGTCACTCCCCACGAAGGGATCTCGGCTCTTGCGTCATGGAATGAGGTGCTGGATATTCATAACCGAATACCGCTATGCAAAGCGAAAGAATATAACTATAGTTTTTCGATATTTGTTCCAACAACATCTTTTAGGTTTATTTTCTTGCATTAATCAAAATTAATGCGGTCCCATCATTTAACCTATCACACCAGAAAAGAACGAAAATATGATATACGTATATTCCGTCCGCATTCGCCACTGGGCCCTGTCATCACCCGTTAGGTTACTTAACTAACGACAGAGCGGGGGCTGGACTAGCGCGGGTATAAAACATATACAACATCTACCAGTATATATATAAGTATATATAACATTCATCCCAGGCATGATAAAATTAACATCATAGAATCTCAGCCAACAATACAGAATGGTGGATAATCTTGGAGCCCCGGGTTTCATTTGAGCCGCAAATAAAACCCGACGTTCCCGGTCGTGTGGATAGCCTGTGCAATGAAAACCTGGACCCCTACGAGCGCAACAAGTTACCCGCCAATCCCAGAAGTGAGGCAAACCCTAATCAACAAAGTGAATTGTCTACCCAGCACTCCACAGAATCCGGTAACTTGGGCGCCCCTCCGTGGGTCAGCCTATACCCTTACGAGTGCGGCGAATAGCCCGCCAATTCTAGAATGAAGCCCCCTCTGTCTAAACGCCATGAGATGCGGTCTTGTTGCCTTCTAGAACCCAGCTATTCATGCACTCCACCGCGGGGTAATCCTAGTACAGAAACAGAAAAAATATATACAATGGTGACATCGACCTCAACCCAGTCGTGCCCCAAACAAATAATATACAACCCGGCAAAGATGACAGTCCACATGTCGGACGCTTGCCCCGCAATATGAATATACAAATGAATCTTAACTGTACCACTAACGTTGCACCACAAGCTATCCACCATGACTATCCAACCACAACACAGCACAAACACAAAACATCAACGTGAATGTCATGTTCGCAAACCGTCTAAAAGAACATATAGCAATTAGACGAGTTATACCGATCGAATGACATTCATGGTCGCAGACAGAAATGAATGTACTAAAAACTATTAAACAATGTCAAATATAACGACATCGAAACACTCCGAATTTCCCCAAACTCAAAGACAACAGAATATCAAACTTGGACAAAAACAAACAACATCTGAAATCCAAAATCCAAAAGATAAGAACCCAGAACAAAATTCGAGCCAAATCTCTATGAACCAACCGGTGCGGCCGGGAATTTTCTTGCTTTGGCCGGTCACAACTTGGTAGAATTGCTTCGTTTTTGTTCTGGGTTCATCTCACAGTCAAAGGATCACTCTGCACTTGCTTAAAAAATTTTTGGAGCCTCAAAAAATTTTGACAAAAACTTGGTTTTGGATTTCATGCTTTGGAGTTATTTCGGTTTTGTTACTTTAACAATGTCTAAACCTGCTAGTCTATGGTTTATAGACTGGCTCTGATACCATGAAAGGTTACGCTAGCGTCCCGGCCAACTTGCGTGGCCAAATGCGGAACAAATTTTTTTCTATGAACGAAAACTTGGCGCTAGAATAACACTAAACTGGATCTACCATAAACTCAACTAGCAAAAAGAGAAGCTATCTACTATGAAAAGAGTTATACCATGATACTCGAGTCCTTCGGGTCTTCACTCCTATCCTTTAGCATGCTCCTAGTGGCCTCCATGATCGAGCTTGATCGTCAGCTCCTTGTGTCGAAGATGATCCACCCGAGAGTGTCTACTTTGGGCTTCTACCTCTAAACCGAGGTAACTAGGTTACTTGGTTTGCTAATCTAAGTAACCTTGGTTATGTAGAGAGAGATGATGTAGTGTTTTGTCTTAAGAACCCTAGGTTTCTCAACACATGAGACTATAAGGGCTTGAGATAGAAGAAGAAAAGTACTTGGAGGTGATGAGAGAGTTGTAGAGAGCAACCATGGAAAAACCAAAAAATAAAGAGTGCTCAAGTGAATAATGGCTAAGATATTTCAACTAATAAAGCAAGCATGGAAAAGATAATGATAAACAATTATTTCCATCACAAAATATCTAGATATTTTGTTGCCTCAATAGTAATCCCTAACTCACTAAGTGAGTTAAAAAATATCCATGGTTCACTTAAGAAAAGTCAACACCTCATACCTCCACTTCATTAACCATTTAACTAAATGGTTAAAACAAATAATGAGTTTTCTTCTTCTAATTGCATTCTTGTAACAAATTACAAGAATACCCCTCACCGTATATACATACCCGTATCCGTATTCCGAAAAATACGAATACAAAAGAGACGAGAATAATCCAACAATATAATACTAGGATCTGGCTTAAACCAAAGCCCGCTAGTATTATCCGCCCGAACATCATGCGTGTAAAGGTACACGTATGTGATTGAACCCTGCCGTAAAACTATACGGCCTCTACATCGTTTTGCCCGAAGCAGGGAAACCCTCTGTGTGGGACTCTAAACACTCGACAGTACGATGACAGTGGGTTTAACCATAAGCACGTTAGTAGAACTAGCTGTACGTAACGGCTACCAAGATACCTGTCGAAAAGGAAAGTCGACGAGCAAACTCATCCGGATCCCTACTGAGCCTATCCGTGACAATATCCGTACAGTCTGGTCTCTTCGTCTAAGAGCATCGCATACCTGATCTAGGGGGTGGTAAACATCAGACCCTAATAACCCGATAATTCATGCTGATGTGGCTCAGAACCAATCCGGGAAACTACTGATCAACCTATCAGTAAATCCCGACTGCCTTGGACAAGGTCTTATGGTCCTGACCAATCGAACACAGTGCGATATCGACTCCCAATACCGGGAGAGACGAATCCCCAACAATCGCTCACTGCCTCCATATGGCTCGGGACTGTACCCAATCAAAACCTGTTTGCATGATTCAGTAGAGCCGTGGTAGGGTAGTGATCAAAGAACAGTGTGAATTCACACGAGACAAATGACGATCTCAAGTCCAAAGACTAACCTGTACACATGTCACCCGAGAACTTCCATCTGACGATAGGTATATTACTATCTGAAAGTTCTCCGCGAGTCCGTCCAGTGTACTCACACCCAGTGAGCACCTGTATACGATCTTAGGTGCATCTGACCAATGGCTGCGGGACCAACCATTGCCCATTGTCAGGGTTAGAAATGTATACACTAGTCTACTCTGGAGTATCAATGCCCAGTCTCGATACTCATGCGACTAGGGACCATTTAAGGATGTGCTTATAGACTACCCTGCTCCCACAAGTATGATCGCCATCACAACGCAAGTAGTCAAGCAAGATCCTACGGGCTTTATCAACATGTAACCGCAATATGTATAACATATGCCATGTTAAGATAAAGTCAAACCATAATAGTATACTACCATATCAAGTCTTTATCAATATGTGCAAGCTAGATAAAGCATCACTAAAAACAAATACACATATCCTGATAAAAGACAACTGAAACAATATACTATATAACTGAGCAAGATTGTCCTGTACATACATATCTCTAGCATCCATATGTATACATATACAATACTGGCCTATAGGGAATACATATCCAACAGTTCGGTACGCCCAGAGATCTTCATGCAGCCTTTCGTGCCAGTCATTTTTATTTCTGGACACTGTTTTCTTTATAATCTTTATCAAAGTCTTGTTGAAAGCTTCAGCTAGACCATTGGCCCAAGGATTATAGACTGAGAAGTATCTCCAATCTATTTTATGCTGTTGTGCGAAGAGGCTTATTTTATGACTTCTGTAAATTGGCCCATTATCCAAGATAATTCGCCGCAGAGTGCCAACCTAATAAATGACATGGGTTCTGAAGAAATGGAGGATATTCTCCGTCTTCACCTCCTTTAGTGGTACTGCTTCTGCCTACTTAGAGAAGTAATCGGTCGCTGCTAATATAAACCGATGTCCTTTGGACGATGCCGGTTCAATGGGACCAATTATATCGGTTCCCCACATTTCAAATAGCCAGCTAGCCACTGTTGGGTGTAGCGGATTTGGATGTTGGTGGATGAAGTCCCCGTGAATTTAGCACGAGTGGCACTGCTTCGCATATTCGAGGCAGTCCTGAATCATTGTGGGCCAATTGTAACCCATTATTTTTTTCTTCAGCTTCATTTTTGGTCCAGCTTGATGAGAACCACAGAGTCCGTCGTGAGTTTCTTGGACCACTTTTTTTGCTTCCTCCAGCCCAAAGCATCTTAGCCACAGACATTCGAACGATCTCTTATATAGAGTATCATTGACGAAGGCGAAAGACAAAGCTCGTTTCATAAGCTGATATCTAGACGACGCGTCTTCGGGCATTCGTTGGGACTTAAAATAGTCTATAAAGACTTCCCTCCAGTTCTTGACCTTTTCTTCGTTCTCTATTTGAAGGGCTACTTGTTCGGTCACTTCTTTTCCTTTGGATGGCTCTATTAGGTCCGAAGATATATCCGTAGGCACAAGAACCCTGCGGCTTTGCACAATAATCCTTACGTCATCGAGGTCTTCATCGACCAGTTCCTTAGCCAATTTGGCCAATACATCTGCTTTGCTATTTTCTGCACACGGTATACTTTCCAGGGTATAGGAAGGGATTTGTGTCAGCAATTGCTGCACTCTTTCGCCATAATTTATCAGCTCTAGCTTGCATGTCTGATAGTCGCTATTTACCTGGCTAACGATCAGCTGGGAGTCTCCATATATGAGGAGGTCTTTGATTCCTATATTGATAGCGATCTCGAGACCTGCTATCAAAACTTCGTATTCAGCCTCGTTATTAGTCCTTGGCTCTGTTAAGGAGAGGGCATAACGCAATATCCATCCTTACGGAGTCACGAAGATAAAACCCACCCCGGCTTTGATTATGGGGGTGTTTTGCTTTCGTTGCTTCATGGAAGATGCTCCATCGAAGTAGAGTTCTCATTGGGAATCATTTTCTTCTTTGGTTGTATCGAACGCATGTTCATTTGGCAACTCGCAATTGAAGGGGGAGTCAGCAGGTATCGGATGCTCCGCAAGAAAGTTGGCAATGACCTATCCTTTTACTGCTTTGAGGGGATGATACGTTATCGAGAACTCCATCAGGAGGAGGGCCCATTTGGCGAGCCTTCCTATTAGTATGGCCCTTGACATCAGATATTTGAGAGGATCCACTTTCGATACGAGATGAACCTCACGTGCCAAGGCGTAATGTTTGAGCTTCGTTATTACGAAGATCATAGCCAAGCAATGCTTTTCGATGGGGGAATAATTGTTTTCTTCTTCCAAAAGGACTTGACTTTAATAGTATAGAGTTTTCTCCTTTCCCAAATCGTTCTCTTGTGCCCACAGTGCACCTAGGGAACCCTCAAGGGCCGTTGTATATAGGATAAGGGGTTTTTCTTTAACCGAAGCGATTAATACCGGCGGATTTTGCAGGTGTTGCTTGATTTCGTCTAGTGCGTTTTGGCACTTTTGATCCCAGACGAACGGGGTCCCCTTCTTCATCAAATGACTGTAAGGACGACATTTTCCGGAGAGGTTAGCTATGAACCGCCGGATGTACGCGAGCTTTCCTTGGAGAGACCGCAGTTGTTTGAGGGTTCTTGGCCTGGGCATTTCCACAATCGCTTTGATTTTTGCGGGATCGATTTTGATATCCCGGTGACGTATGATGAATCCTAGAAATTTGCCTGAGAAAACTCCAAACGCACATTTTAGAGGACTCATCTTTATATTATACTTCCGAAGGCGTTGGAATACTATTTTTAGATGTTCCCAATGTTCCTCGTGAGATTTACTCTCTACCACAAGATTGTCGATGACATTCGACGATCTCGTGTATGAGGTCATCAAAGATCTTTATCATGGCCCTCTGGTAGGTAGCGCCAACGTTTTTCAAACCGAAGGGCATCACTTTATAGCAGAATATACCTAATGGGGTTCGGAAAGCAGTATACTTATGGTCTCCAGTATGCATTTTTATTTGGTTGTATCCTGAAGATCCATCCATGAAGGAGAAGACCTCATGGGTAGACGTGTTATCGATCATCAGCTCAGTAATAGGTACCGGGAAATCATCCTTCGGGCAAGCTTTGTTGAGATCCCGAAAGTCCATGCAGATGCGTACCGTCCCATTTTTCTTCAACGCTGGAACGATATTAACGATCCAGTCGGGATATTGAACTTCTTGGATGAAGCCAGAGTCGATTAGTTTCTTGACTTCAGTGTTGATGCTCATCTCAAGTTCGAGTCGCATCCTTCTTGGCGCTTATTTGATTGGGTTTATACCCGGCGATATAACCAGTTTATGTACTGCCGCTTTTGGATCTAGACCCGGCATTTCAGAGTAGTTCCAGGTGAAGCAATCTTTATACTGCATGAGCACGTATTTTAACGTAGCCATCTGCTTTTCAGATAGCAGTTCACTGACGAACATTGGCCTCGGATCATTTTCCATCCCTAAGTCAATTTTTCTTAAGTTGTCCGTTATGGTATGTATCCCATCTTCCTGCTCTTTTGGTACCGGTAGAAACTCTGAGATCACCTCGTCCTCGTCTTTATTTGTGAAGCACATGTAGAGGTCATCCATAGTCTCGTGCCCTCCCTCTTTTAAGAGTGTTATCATATGATAGGTACGAGTTCGCTTCCATTCATGATGTTGAGCTGGTCCTATCCTGATGGTATAGGTCATTTTTGGCACATGCTTTTGCAGTGGAGTTAACCTCCAGCTGTCGGATAAAGCGAACCTGCCTTGTTGATATTGGTCTTCTACCCAGTCTTTGAAGGTGAAGCAGTCTTCAAGGGGATGACCTATTACTCGGTGATAGGAGCAATGATCCGGATGATGGACCTCATTTATTTGTTCGGGGTGTCGAGACTCCGGAAGTGTCATCATTTGGTGCTTCATGACAAGATTGAATATCTTCCTTATCTTATCTTGAGGGAAAGAGTATTCCCAACCCATCTTATTTATAAAGGACGGGCTCCAATCGAATTTTTCTCGATTGCATGGTGTCTTGGATCCATTTTGTTGTTTTTGAATGTTGTTTGCGTTCTTTGCCCTGTTTCTGCCTCTATTTCGGGATTTTCCCCTTTCGTGAGAATATACAGTGGGCCGGGGATGAAGAGCATTATAGTCTTCCTTCTCCGCAGATTGCTGAATAAGACGCTGCGTCCTGGCCTTTTCATAAACGGTCATGTCGCGGCTGTGATTGTCCCGGCTCTTTTGATAAGCTTCTTTTATTAACCTGTCAATTTGCTCTTCCAGCAACAGACTTAACGTTTTTAGAGAGGGATCTCGCTCTGATTTGACGTCACGGCTATTTAGAAAAGCGTTTCCCCTTTCACTTGAGCTGTTTACGACACGGCAACTGTGGATCTGCTCCCATTTCTTAGACCGAATGTATCTGTTGTCTATAGTGCCCTCAAGTCAATTATTGGATCGCAGGCACGTGATTGCAATGATTGAGGGAGGACCTATACCGGTAGAATAATCTT
This sequence comes from Agapanthus africanus, assembly GCA_030015575.1. Classification (NCBI taxonomy): domain Eukaryota; kingdom Viridiplantae; phylum Streptophyta; class Magnoliopsida; order Asparagales; family Amaryllidaceae; genus Agapanthus; species Agapanthus africanus. Next base: position 669,563,391 of record CM057341.1, on the reverse strand, counting down.
ACTCGAGATGATAGTATACTATCTGCTTTGTCTTTATCATTGTGTACATACTTTAGGTGACATTACAATCACTATTACATGTTGATAGAGTTTATAGGATTCTTGCTTGACTACCAGCAGTATGATGACGATCATATACGTGGGAGCTGGGTGGTCTATAACCACATCCTTAAATGTCCCTAGTCGAGGGAGTTTCGAGACTGGGTATCGGTACTCCAGAGTAGACTAGTGTATACTGATCGAGATCTCAATGAGGGGCGGTGGCCGGTCTCACAAGCCATTGGTATCAGTTTGTTCACCTAAGATGTATACAGGTGCTCATTGGGTTATGAGTACACCGGACGGACTCGCCGGGAACATAGTAGTTGGTATTATACCTATTGTTAGATAGCAGTTCTCAGGTGACATGTGTACAGGTTAGTCTATCGACCTGAGATCGTCATTTGTCTCATGTGAGTTCCCACTGTGCTGTGATTACTACCCTACCATAGCTCAAAGGAGTCGTGCAAATAGGTTTTAGTTAGGTACAGTCTTGAGCCACATGGAGGCAGTAAGCGGATCGTCAGGGGTATGTATTGGGGGTTGATATCGCGGAGTGCACGAGTGGCCATCACCAGAAATCCTTGGCCAAGGTAGTCGAGAATTACTGATTTGGATCAGTAGTTACTCAGGTGGTGATGGGCTTCATACCAACACTGAATATCAAGTTATTAGGGGTCTGACTTTATCCACCCCCTAGACTCGATATGCGATACTCATAGACGAACGGACCGGACTGTACGGATATTGTTACTGTCAGGCTCAGTAGGGGTTTCAGGATGAGTTTGCTCGTCGGCCTCCCTTTTGCTCAATACCTGGGTAGCCGTTACGTACATCTAGTGCCGCTGATGTGCTTATGGTTAAACCCACTGCTAGCTTATTGACGAGTCTTAAGAGTCCCATACAGAGGGTTTCCCTGCTTCGGGCGAAACGATGTAGAGGCTGTATGGTTTTACGGTAGGGTTCGATCACATACGTGTACTTGTGCACGCATGATGTTCGGATGGATAATACTAGTGGGCTTTGGTTTTGTAGGGTTCCTAGGCACACTAATGAGGTCTCACAAGGCATCAACCATGCCAATTTCAAAAATTTCAAGTGCCGAGAAACCCTAATACGGATCGTTGACTAGAGTTTAAGCGAAAACGATAACTAGTTAACAACTTAACTAAGAGTGAACGAAAATACAACCTTTGTAGATCCGGTCCTCCACCTCCATAGCTCCGTGATGAAGTTGTTGGATATATATGCCCTAGAGGCCTACATTGTATAGGATGCTTGGGATATGTATGTACATGACAGTCTTGCTTGATATGATAGTACGTTATTTGGTTTGACTTTGTCTTAAACGTATGATATATTTTACTTGGTATATATATATATATGTTGATAAAGCCCATAGGGTGTTTGTCTGACTACCGGCGTTGTGATGGCAGTCATACTAGTGGGAGCTGGATAGTCAATAGGCACACCCTTAGATGTCCCTGGTCGCAAGTGTATCGAGATTGGGCATCGATACTCCGGAGTAGACTAGTGTATACATATCTAGACCCTAACGAGGGGCGATGGATTGGTCCCGCAACCATTGGTGGTGTTCACCTAAGATTGTATACAGATGCTCACAGGGTGTGAGTACACCGGACAGGACTCGCCGAGAACTGACTGGATGGTATTATACCTAACGTCAGATAGCAGTTCTCAGGTGACATGTGTGCAGATAGTCCGTTGACTTAAGGTCATCATTTGTCTCGTGTGAGTTCCCACTGTGCTTTGATTATTACCCTACCACGGCTCAAAGGAGTCGTGCAAACAGGTTTCAGTTGGGCACAGTCCCGAGCCACGTGGAGGCAGTGAGCGACTGTTAGGGATTCGTCTCTCCCGGTATAGGGAGTTGATATCGCACTGTGGTCGGTTGGTCATTACCATAAGTCCCTGACCAGGGCTGATTGAGAATTACTGATGGAATGATCAGTAGATTCTCGGGTGGTCTTGAACCATACCGACACGACTTGTAAGGTTATTAGGGGTCTGACGTCCACCACCTCCCTAGACCATACATGCGATACTCTTAGACGAACAGACCGGACTGCGCGGATATTGTCACAGACAGGCTCAGTAGGATTTCAGATGGGTTACCTCATCGGCTTTCTTATCAACAACTACCTGGCGACCGTTACGTACAGCTAGTGCCGCTTGCGGTCTGTGGTTAAACCCACTGCCAGCGTAGTAGTTGAGTCTTTAGAGCCCCACACAGAGATTTCCCAAACCCAGGCGAAAAGATATAGAGGTTGTATAGTTTTACGACAAAGGTTCGGACGCATACGTGTTTGAACGCACGTACGACATTCGGACAGTTTTTACTAGCAGGCTTTGGTTTAAGCCAGATTCTAGTATCAGGTTATTGGATTTATACAGTCTAAAGTTTTTCCGTGTTTTCACGGATGAGAGGGGCGTTCTCGTAATTTTCCGAGAAGCTTCTAGAAGGATGTGACATGGAGGGAGAGGTGGCATTTTCATTTAATGATTTAGTGACTCATTGTGAGTGATTCATCATGTCATTAATGCATTATTAAATGCTTAATGACTCACATAATGAATCACCCACTTGCATTTATGAAACATGATGAATAATCTCATATTATTCATTTCTTTTTATTCATTATGTTTCATATATCAAGTGAGAAGCTATTTCATTATTATTATTATTATCATTATCATCTTCTCACTCTTTCTCTTCAAGTTCTCTCTCCTTCACCAAACCCTAATCCTACCCTCATGAGTTGAGAACAAGGATTAGGAAAGACTAATTACTCCATAACTTATCTCTACATCACCTTAGCTACTCTATTTAGCAACTAGAGAAACTAAGTAATCTCAAGTTTAGAGGTTATAGCTTGGATTAGGGTTCTCGGGTGGATCATCTATCACTGGAGAAAGCCGAAGAGGACGTGGAGATCCAAAGAGGCCGTAGATAACATTAAGACGAAGGACTAGAACCGTTTGGTATAATCTCTTAACATAGTAGTTTAGAACTCTATAGCTTTTGTTAAAACTTGTTTAGCAAACGATTCATACGGTTATTCGATGTTTAATCATAGAACAAGATTGTTATTCATATTTCCGCCTCCCCATAAGTATTGGGGTGTTGAACATCGACTTACAGTGGTATCAGAGCCTAGCTAAACAGTATTTAACACACTTGCAAATTTGTATGAATTTCGAACGGAAAAACAAACCGGAAAAACCCCGATATCATGTACTTTCTGTCGAATTTTAAATGAGGTCCAAAAATTTTTCAGGGACCTTCAGAATGACCTAAATGAATGTATTAGAACACCCAAGAAAATTGGGCTCATGAATCGGCCATAGCGCCGCGGAACCGCGGCCGATCCCACTGATCCGCCGCGATTCCGCCGCGCTTTGAACGATTCATCATCCCAAGTTTCTTGTGTTGTTTCTCTGTGATATTTGGTGTTTTCTAGTAATTTTTATTTTTGCTCAGGTTTCAGATTTATAGAGAAGTATTGGAGCAAAATTAAATGTGTTTAATCGATCGAAATTATACGGTATTTGCTTGTTTGATTATATCTGTGAAATGTTTTATGTGTTCGTAAACCTCCCCTAACTGCTAGTATGTCGGTTGGCAGGGGGTTGCATATATCTGTGATGTTATATATAAATGTTTGTGTATATAAACTGTATTGGACTGTTGTGGTGATTAGCCGGGTTTTGTGATGGGTTTTTGTATTAATTCATTTGATATAAATGTAATAAGTTGTAATATTATTTTGCGGGGCACATCCAGGTTGCGGTTGTAGCCACCGTTGTATTATTTCTTTTTACTGTTTTTTGCTCCTAGGATAGACCCAAGGTGGGGTGCACAAACTACCGGGTATTTTGAAGTGTTGGGGCAGACCGCTTCACTTCTGGTACTTGGCGGGTAGTTTGCCGTACCCGTAGGGGTCTGGGGTGGGAATAATGGCTATTCATCACAACTGTGTAATCCGTCTTTTATTGCAGGCTCAAAAGAAATGCGGATTGCTTGCAAATCCAATATTGTTTATCTGTGATCTGGAATGCCTATTATTACGTCTGACGAATGTATAATATCTATATATGATAGCTATTTAGACGTCTCTTATGTTTTACACCCGCACTAGCCCAGCCCCCGCTCTGTCGTTAGTTAAGTAACTTAACGGGTGATGATGGGACCCCGTGGCGAATGCGGATGGCATAAGAGGACGTTGTCTTTTCATTGTTATCTGTAATGATAGGTTAAAGATGGGACGCATTATGATTAATGCAAAGAAAATAAAACCTAAACTGAATCGTTGGAACAATTTCTAAAAACCACTCGGTTTTCTTGAAAAAGCAAATTTTAAATGCGGAGCTTAAACCACTCCTTTTAATAAAAGCTATCTTAGTTCCTTCGATCAAATCAAGTTCACTACGTTAACAGTTTTTTCCCAAAAACCAGCCGTAACCCTCCGTCGTTTCAGACAGACAGCACATCGTATTCATGCTATGCTTGTTGGCCTACGTCAAGGCATAGTGAATGGTAGCAGTGTGTGTGCCTATTTGTTGCATAGATAGATGCATTAGTTTAATACAGACGTACACATTGTTGGCCTACGTCAAGGGCTTGTATGATGTACTTAAATTAATCAGGACAACGACGGGTAGAACTTGACTTGCGTCTTATGACTTGTTGGCCTACGTCAAGGTCTATAAGAGCTTGGGGTAAAAATCACATCGGGAGTTTCAAACATAAAGGAAACTTGCAGATTTAGCTTATCTTCTGGAGTGTGGTGACTAGAGTGGCTTCCATCTAGGGCATCATACAATGATAGTTGGATCACGATCCCACTGATGAGTAGGATTACTCTCGGGAATTTCTCTCACTTCAATGCTATAAACCAAGTAGGTGCCTAGAAAGGTGTTAGAGGGGCTACGCCTCCAGGGAAAAGAGGTTATTTAATTAAGGAACTTCACGAAAGCGTTGGAAAACCTCCCTCGAAGTACCAACACCAGCCTGGCTGAAAGGTTAAGCAAGAATTGTAACGTGTGATTAAATCCTGACTAGTTCTTCTTTTAGGTTTTGAAGAAGGATTTGAGGAAACAGTGGGAGCCATCTTGTTTAGATAAAATAATAACCAATCTAAACTTGCAAGAGCATATGCTGAGTGTTTCTTTTTTCTCTCTCTGGCAGCTACCATGACTGGACTAAAACTATTACTTGAAAAGAATATACTGACCGGGCAGAACTATAAAGATTGGCTAAGGAACGTCAATATTGCGCTGACTTATGACAAAGTTGCATATGTTACCACCGCTGTTCCTCCCCTTATCCCAGGACCAGATTCCTCAGTTGCGGACAAGGAAGTTCGTAAAACCTGGGATCTAGACTGTGAGCGAGCTAAGTGTATCGTGCTGGCGTCCATGAATAATGAACTCCAGAAACAGCACGAGAGTATGGATATTGTATCCATATTCCTCCATTGCAAGGAATTGTATGGTGAACACTCCCGTATCGCGAGGTACGAAACCTCAAGGAAACTCTTCCAGATGAGGTTAGCTCCAGGATCGCCTGTTGGAGAGCACGTCCTCAAAATGATCACCCTCATTGAGGAACTCGCAAACCTGGGATGCGTGCTAGAGAATGATTTGTATATCGACTTGATTTTGCAGTCCCTTCCCCACACCTTCTCTCAGTTCGTGCTGAACTTCAACATGCACGAAATGGAAGCGGATCTTCCAAAGCTCCTCAATATGTTGAGGGTAGCAGAGACCTCCTTGAAAAAGGAGAAGACCCCCGTTCTGTATGTTGGCCAATCATCTTCTTCTAAATCTAAAGCGAAAGCTAAAGGGAAGAAGAAGATGAAAGCCACCAAACCGAAGGGTGGGGTCAAGAAGGTGCAGGGAACGAACAAGGCAGGAAGGGTGAAGGCAGAAAAGAACGAGTGCTTCTATTGTCACAAGCAAGGGCACTGGAAGAAGGACTGTTTGGCCTTTAAAGCCAAGGACATGAAGCAAGCTGTTGCTTCTGCTTCAGGTGTGTTCGTAATCGAAAATTGTCTTTCAGTAAACTCTACTTCATGGGTACTTGATACCGGTTCTGGTTCTCACATCTGTAATTCTTTGCAGGATCTGAGAAATAGTAGAGTACTGGGGGCAGGTGATATGACTCTCCGGATGGGCAATGGAATGCATGTAGATGCAGTTGCAATAGGGGAATATCACCTAGGGTTGAATAGTGGACACATTTTGGTATTGTATAGCTGTTTTTGTATTCCCAGTATGTTGTGTAATATTATATCAGTATCTTTGTTGTCTAATAAAGGATATAATTTTGCGCTTGAAAGAAATGTCATGAACATTCTCCTAAATCAAGAACTGATTGGGTTTGGCACACTGGAAAACGGCATATACATACTTAATCAACCTCAAATTTTCAATATTCAAAACACGCGTAAAAGAAAGGCTCCAGATTCGAATCAAGCCTTCCTATGGCATTGTAGACTTGGTCATATAAATGAAACAAGGTTGACTAAGTTACATAAAGATGGATATCTAGATCTGTTTGAATATTCATCATATGCAACTTGTCAATCATGTATCAAAAGAAAAATGACCAAATCTCCGTTCATCGGACACGGAGAAAGAGCCACTGAACTCTTGGGACTAGTACACAGTGATGTATGTGGTCCGATATCTATACATGCACGAAGTGGTCACTCCTACTTCATCACTTTTACTGATGACTTCTCTAGGTATGGATATGTGTTCTTAATAAAGCATAAATCTGAGGCTTTTGAGAAGTTTAAGGAGTATAAAAATGAAGTAGAGAAACAAACTGGTAAAAGCATCAAGACACTTCGATCTGATCGAGGTGGAGAATACTTAAGTACCAGTTTCCTTGAATACTTAAAAGCGAATGGAATTCTCTCTCAGCTTACTCCACCTTATACACCTCAGCATAATGGTGTATCAGAAAGAAGGAATCGCACGCTATTAGATATGGTGCGTTCAATGATGAGTAGTGTTGAGTTGCCACTTTCCTTCTGGGGATTTGCTCTAGAATCAGCCGCATACCTATTGAATAGAGTTCCAACTAAGTCTGTACCTACCACTCCATATGAAATGTGGTGTGGGAAGAGACCATATCTCAAGTATATCAAGATATGGGGGTGTCCGGTATATGTTGAGAAGCATAATCCGGACAAGCTCGATGCACGATCGGTTTTGTGCAAGTTTGTAGGATACCCCAAGCATTCAAGGGGGTATATGGTCTACCACACTGAAGAACAAAAGGTGTTTGTCACTCGCCACATTGTCTTCTTAGAAAGCGAATTTCTTGCAAAAGAAATTAGTGGGAGCGCGGTAGAACTGGAAGAAATTCCAGAACCTCAAACTGCAACCGAGGACTTAGAAGAATCTCAGATTTCAATAGAACATGACGAACCAACGCCAGTCCGCAGATCTAGAAGGCTTTCTCATCCTCCTGAAAGATACTATGGTTTTCTTCTTGATGGGGATCGAGAGGATTGCATTATCGATGATGATGAGCCTACTAGTTTTCAGCAGGCTATCACGTGTAGCGACTCAGTGAAGTGGCTGGATGCTATGAGATCCGAAATGGAATCCATGTACACCAATAAAGTATGGACTTTAGAAGTTGCTCCTCCTGGGGTAAAACCAGTTGGGTGCAAATGGATCTTCAAAAAGAAGATTGGTACATTTGGACAAGTGGAAACCTACAAAGCTAGACTAGTAGCAAAAGGTTTTCGTCAAAGACCAGGATTGGACTATGATGAAACTTTTTCACCAGTAGCTATGCTTAAATCCATTCAGATCATGCTTGCCATTGCTGCCTTCCATGACTATGAAATCTGGCAAATGGATGTAAAAACAGCTTTTCTAAATGGACATTTAGAAAAGAGTGTTTACATGGATCAACCAGAAGGTTTCTTAGACAGTGGGAGCAGCGGAAGAGTGTGCAAATTGCTTAAATCCATTTATGGGTTGAAGCAAGCATCGCGGAGTTGGAACATCTGCTTTGATGAGACAGTCAAGGAATTTGACTTTATCAAAAATGTAGATGAACCATGTATTTATAGGAAGATTGTAGAAGGAGCAGTAGTCTTCCTCGTTTTGTACGTCGACGACATACTACTGATAGGGAATGATATCCCTATACTACAATCAGTAAAGCTCTTCTTGTCACAGAAATTCTCCATGAAAGACTTGGGAGATGCATCATACATTCTGGGCATTAAGATCTATCATGATAGATCTAATAGAATATTGGGACTTTCACAGTCCAGGTATATAGACACTATACTAAAGAGATTTAGTATGGAAGATTCCAAGCGCGGCAATATGCCCGCTTGTCACGGAATCACCCTCTCCAAAGAGATGTCTCCAAAGACTGATGAAGAGAGGGCTCACATGGGCATTATACCCTACGCTTCGGCGGTAGGATCAATAATGTATGCGATGTTATGTACCAGACCAGATGTAGCTTACGCACTTAGTGTGGTAAGCAGGTATCAGTCTGACCCAGGTGAGAAACATTGGAGAGCGGTGAAGAACATTCTCAAGTACCTGAGAAGGACTAAGGAGATGTTCTTGATTTACGGTAATGAGGACCTCCAAGTAGAGGCTTTTACCGACTCCGGCTTCCAAAGTGACAAGGATGATTCTAAATCCATTTCGGGTTTTGTGTTTACCCTCAATGGAGGGGCGGTATGTTGGAAGAGTTCCAAACAAGATACCGTCGCAGACTCAACTATGGAGGCTGAGTATATAACTGCTAGTGAAGCCGCAAAAGAGGCTGTCTGGATGAGGAAGTTCATTTCTGAACTTCAGGTGGTTCCATCCATTGCCAATCCAATACCTTTGTATTGCGATAACAATGGCGCAGTAGCTTTAGCGAAGGAACCAAGGTCCCAGAAATCCAGGCATATCTTAAGGCGGTTTCACCTGATCAGGGAGATTGTGGATCGTCGGAAGATCGAGATACGGAGAATGGACACAAAAGACAACACGGCAGATCCATTCACCAAGGCCATTCCTCAAGTACAGTTCGAGAGGCTATTTGAGATGTTGGGCATGCAGTACGCAAGCAACTGGATCTGGTAGAGACAGTGGGTACTCATTGCGCCAATTATAGGCCTTAGTGCAAGTGGGAGATTGTTGGATATATATGCCCTAGAGGCCTACATTGTATAGAATGCTTGGGATATGTATGTACATGACAGTCTTGCTTGATATGATAGTACGCTATTTGGTTTGACTTTGTCTTAAACGTATGATATATTTTACTTGGTATTTATATATATATGTTGATAAAGCCCATAGGGTGTTTGTCTGACTACCGGCGTTGTGATGGTAGTCATACTAGTTGGAGCTGGATAGTCAATAGGCACACCCTTAGATGTCCCTGGTCACAGGAGTATCGAGATTGGGCATCGATACTCCGGAGTAGACTAGTGTATACATATCTAGACCCTGACGAAGGGCGATGGATTGATCCCGCAACCATTGGTGGTGTTCACCTAAGATTGTATACAGATGCTCACTGGGTGTGAGTACACCGGACAGGACTCGCCGAGAACTGACTGGATGGTATTATACCTAACGTCAGATAGCAGTTCTCAGGTGACATGTGTGCAGATAGTCCGTTGACTTAAGGTCATCATTTGTCTCGTGTGAGTTCCCACTGTGCTTTGATTATTACCCTACAATGGCTCAAAGGAGTCGTGCAAACAGGTTTCAGTTGGGCACAGTCCCGAGCCACGTGGAGGCAGTGAGCGACTGTTAGGGATTCGTCTCTCCCGGTATAGGGAGTTGATATTGCACTGTGGTCGGTTGGTCATTACCATAAGTCCCTGGCCAGGGCTGATTGAGAATTACTGATGGAATGATCAGTAGATTCTCGGGTGGTCTTGAACCATACCGACACGACTTGTAAGGTTATTAGGGGTCTGACGTCCACCACCTCCCTAGACCATACATGCGATACTCTTAGACGAACAGACCGGACAGCGCGGATATTGTTACAGATAGGCTCAGTAGGATTTCAGATGGGTTACCTCATCGTCTTTCTTATCGACAACTACCTGGGGACCGTTACGTACAGCTAGTGCCGCTTGCGGTTTGTGGTTAAACCCACTGCCAGCGTAGTAGTTGAGTCTTTAGAGTCCCACACAGAGATTTCCCAAACCCAGGCGAAAAGATATAGAGGTCGTATGGTTTTACGACAAAGGTTCGGACGCATACGTGTTTGAACGCACGTACGACATTCGGACAGTTTTTACTAGCAGGCTTTGGTTTAAGCCAGATTCTAGTATCAGGTTATTGGATTTATACAGTCTAAAGTTTTTCCGTGTTTTCACGGATGAGAGGGGCGTTCTCGTAATTTTCCGAGAAGCTTCTAGAAGGATGTGACATGGAGGGAGAGGTGGCATTTTCATTTAATGATTTAGTGACTCATTGTGAGTGATTCATCATGTCATTAATGCATTATTAAATGCTTAATGACTCACATAATGAATCACCCACTTGCATTTATGAAACATGATGAATAATCTCATATTATTCATTTCTTTTTATTCATTATGTTTCATATATCAAGTGAGAAACTATTTCATTATTATTATTATTATCATTATCATCTTCTCACTCTCTCTCTTCAAGTTCTCTCTCCTTCACCAAACCCTAATCCTACCCTCATAAGTTGAGAACAAGGATTAGAAAAGACTAATTACTCCATAACTTATCTCTACATCACCTTAGCTACTCTATTTAGCAACTAGAGAAACTAAGTAACCTCAAGTTTAGAGGTTATAGCTTGGATTAGGGTTCTCGGGTGGATCATCTATCACGGGAGAAAGCCGAAGAGGACGTGGAGATCCAAAGAGGACGTAGATAACATTAAGACGAAGGACTAGAACCGTTTGGTATAATCTCTTAACATAGTAGTTTAGAACTCTATAGCTTTTGTTAAAACTTGTTTAGCAAACGATTCATACGGTTATTCGATGTTTAATCATAGAACAAGATTGTTATTCATATTTCCGCCTCCCCATAAGTATTGGGGTGTTGAACATCGATTTACAGAAGTCCTCTCGCTGCGATCATCGGATCCCGGGCTCTAGCGTCGGCTTCATCGGAGAAATGGATGGGCTAGGTCGTCGACTTCGATGCCGAAGATGATCTACGTCGAGGCAACACAAGATCAAGCTCCAACTTCACCAAGTCATGAAACTTATGAAGAAAACACCCTATACTACTTGGTAAGTGGTAGAGGATGAAGAAATAGGAAGTGGGTTCACTTTAGAATTGGATTTCTCACTCTTTTCATGAAATCACCATTGAAGGTTGCAAGCTCTCTTCTTCTTGAAGAAGAAGAAGAAGAAGAAAATAATATCATAAGTGTTTTTTTTAAAAATAGGAAATAATATGATACTTATCATATTTGCAACCATAGTTAGGTGTAGAGAATGAACCAAGGTTAGGTGAATGGTTAGGGTTAAGCATGAAACAAAAATGGTGGACTTATTCAAAGCTTCATGAAGCTTCAACTAGAAAACAAATCAAGCCACCATTTCTCTTCATCTTTCCAAAATGAATAAATAAATAAATGAATAAGTAAATAAACAAAACCCTAACCATTAACATAACCATGGTTTAATCACACACACAAACCCTCATGTATCATCAAACATGATACAATCAAATGCACAAAAGTATATCACATATACAATGTGCACATCAAGTGAGAAAATCCATTTAAAGTGAACCAATACTAGTTAATGCAAAGTAATATATCAAATATATAATCATGCATTAAATCATGAAATCAATACTTGATTTAACGATCCGGTCATATCGCATATAACCGACTAATATCCAATGTATCGGCTTATCGAATCAATCCTCGATTCGATAACTAGGTTATATCGCATACAACCAATCGATACATTCATCGCGAGAATAGAATACGGTATCACATATACGCATTATTCTCGGTCCTGCACATATCTCATATGCGCTCCTATTTCGTTTCTCTTGAGCCAGGAAACCTCTGTGTAGGACTCTAAAGACTCGTCAATACGCCGGCAGCAGGTGATGATCATATCAAACACCCACAAGCCGCAAGCGGTCTGCTAAACGTAACGGCCACCCGGGTATTGAGCGATCAGAAGATCGACGAGCAAGCCCGCTCACACTCCTGTGAATCCAACCAGTAACACTTACCGTACAGTCCGGTCTGATCGTCTGATATGTCGCATATCTCGCCTAGGGGTGGTAAACGTCAGACCCCAGTAGCTCGATAAGTCGTGTCGATATGAGGTCTATAACAGTTCGAGAAACTACTGATAACTCTTACCAGTACATCTCAGCAACCCTGGCCAGGGATTTCCGGTTATAGCCAATCGAACACAGCGCAACATCAACTCCCTATACCGGGAGAGACAAATCCCCTCCTATCGCTCATTGCCTCCATGTGATTCGGGACTGTACCCAAAAACCACCGTTTTGCACGCCCTCTTGGATGTGGTAAGGTGGAAATCAAAGCACAGTGGGAACCACACAAGACTCTATGACGATCTCGGATCAACAGACTACTCTGTACCAGTGTCACCAGAGAACTGCCATCTGACGTAAGGTATAATACCATCTAGGAGTTCTCGGCGAGTCCGTCCAGTGTACCCAGTCTCTACTGAGCACCCGTACATCATCTCTGATGTCAAACACCAATGGATATGTGATCATCCATCGCCCATCTGTATGGGTCGAGAAGGTATACGCTAGTCTACTCTGGTATATCGATACCCCGTCTCGATACACCCACGACTAGGGACCTTGAAGGATGTACTTATGGACTACCATGTCCCCACTAGTATGATCCGCATCATAGTCCAGGTAGTCAAGTACACATCCTAAGGGCTTTACCAACATGTAACAGAGAGACAATCAGTGTACACGTTAAGGTAAAGAGTAACCAGATAGCATACTATCATGTCGAGCAAGAAAGTCCTCCCTATATATGTCCCAGCATCCACTACAATATACATCCTATGTACAGTAATGGCCTCTAGGGCATACATATAACTAAAAATCTCTCACTTGCACTAGGGCCATCTGTAGCAGTGGTTGTAGTATCTCATACTCAACCATCCCATGAAAGTCTCTCTCTGGGAATAGGCCTTCGTGAGTGGATCCGCCGTATTATCCTCTGAGTCTGCTCTCCTATCCTTGATCACCCTGGAGATCAACTATCTCCATGATCAGGTGATACTGTCTTAGAATACGTCTGGATCACTGATGGGACGGACGTTCCTTGGCATAAGCCACAACTCCATTGTCATACAATGGGAGGAACTAAGTTCATCTCATGAACAAATATACATCCAGACTGCCTCTTTGGTAGCATCTTAAGTAGCGATGTATCCAGCCTTTATGGTCTAGTATGCCACTGTATCTAGCTTGGAACTCTTCCAACATACCGTCCTTTTACTGAGGGTAAAGACAATGCCTGTGACTGACATTCAGTCGTCTTTATCATCCTGGAACCCTTCCAGTGATTCTCCCCAGGATCGATTGATACCATCTCACTACAACTAGTGAGTATCCTAATATCCAATTAGATCTATCTCATAGATCCAAAACCCAGGATTTAGTAGGTATCACTTTGATCCTTTATGGAGAATCATTGTGATAAGCGGAGATTGACCGAGCGTAGCATAGGAAACTCCTTCCCTATCAAGAATATGTCATCCATGTACTCTACGAGGATCATCACCATACTCCCTACTACCTTTTTGTATATACAAGGTTCATCTACCATTTTGATGATGTCAAACTCTTTGACTATCTCATCAAAAAAGATGTTCCAACTCCGCGATGCCTGCTTTAATCTTATAAAGCATCTTGTACATGTTTCCGCTGCTCCCACTGTCTACGAGGCCCTCTGGCTGTGTACTTATAGACGCACTCTTCTAAAACATCATTTAGAAAAGGAGTCATGGCACCCAACCACCAGATATCGTAGTCATGGTATGTAGCCGTGGCAAGTAGGATCTGGATGGACTTAAGCATAGGCCCCAGAAAAGGTTTCATCATTAGCCACGCCTGGTCGATGACGAAAACTTTAACAAGTCTAGCTTTGAAAGTCTCAACTTTTCCATCTACACCAAGTAATCTTCTCAAGATATACTTGCTCCTGATGGGGATTTAACCCTTCAGATAAAGCAACTAAAGTCCATACTTTGTTGGTGTATAAGGATTCCATCTCAGATCACTAAGCATCCAGCCATTCTTACAGAGTTACTACTCTCGATGGCCTGCTCGAAACTAGTTGGGTCATCATCTCATGATGCAATTCTCGCTCCCACTGTCATAGAGAAACCGAAGTATCTCTCAGGTGGGTGAGGAACCCTACTAGATCGGCGGAGAGGCTGAGGTTCGTTGGAATCTACTGAATCCTTTGGTTCTATCAAATCATCTGCTTTAGATTGTATAGCTGGAACCTTTCCAGTTCTACATAACTGACCTTGCCTCGAGCTTGTCCGGATTTTGCTTTTAGACATAGGCCGGACAACCCCAAATCTTAACTAACTTAAGATATGGGCTCTTCCCGTTCCTTATCACATATGAAGCGGTAGGCAACTGATTTGATTAGAACCCTATTCAATAGGTATGCAACTTCATAAGTGCATAACTCCCAAAAGGAAATAGGTAACTCAGTAGTACTCATCATAGAGCACACCTTATCATATAGGGTGTGATTGCTCCGCCCCGATATACCATCGTGCTATGGTGTATACGGAGGAGTAATACTGAGAGAGAATCTTATTCTCCTTTAGAATAATCCAGGATTTCCGTGCACAAGTATTCTCCCCTTTGATCTCATCATGGGACATAATACTTATACCCGTATTTTGGTTCTCTACTTCTAACTTATATTCTGTGAATATCTCAAAAGGTTCGGACTTGTGTTTCAACAGGAACATAGGTCGGAATCTCGAAAGATCAGCAGAGAATGTAATGAAGTATAAAGAACCGGTCTTGGCATGTATAGACAGGGAACCTTACATACATCAACATGTATCAATCCCAAGAGTTCACTAACTCTTTATCTGTTTCCAATAAACAGAGCTATGGTCATCTTATCTTTGTGACATGACTGGCAAGTTTCACAAGATGTAAATTCAAACTGATTTAAATATGCATCTAAATGTAACTTCAGCCAGTCGGGTCGCATTGATATGACCTAGTCTACAATGCCTCAAGAAGGAATCGTTCATTTCTGAACTCTTCCTCTTGTGTGTGTTCTGTATACTCGGAACTGTAGTTTGATTTAGAACGTTAATGCTTTTAGATAACGTGCCTGAACCGATCAACTTTTGATATAGGAAATGTTCAAAACATTATCCAACAATACAAAATTTTATCATTTCTTTACTTATAAAGAGAGTGATATGATTTTGTATATCAGGTTCGGTATCTAATAACATTCGTTCAGAATCAATGTATTAGTAATACAGGGTGACAGTGACCAACAGACTTGGCTGCAACGCTTACCCCGTTTTCTGTCTCATGAAACTTATCACCCGTTCTTAGTTCTCTACCTATCTGTAGCCCTATGTAACAGATTACATATCTGGGATCCTGATCCGGTATCAAATACCCAGGACGTAGAGGATACAGAGAAACAGTTCTTTGTAAAGAACACACCCGAAGATGATGCATCAACATGTACTTTCTTCGTTTGGGCGGCATGGGAATCTTGGTATTCCTCTATTTCCTGCTCTGTCTTATAACAATTATAAGTTGGAGTGGGACCAACGTTTCCCAGCTCAGTATAACAAGCGGGTTCGGTCAATATATCCGTTTTATTATCTTGATTAAGGCGTGACATGGTCGCTACCAGGAGAGAGAGAAGAAAACACTCTGCGTGCGCTCTTGCAAGATCAGATTGGTTATTATTTTATCTAATCAGGATGGCTCCCACTGTTTTAATCAAATCTTCCTTCAAACCCTAAAAGAAAAGACTAGCCGGGATTAATTACACGCTATAAGTTCGCCAATCTTTCAGCCAGGCCAGTGTCGGTACTTTGAAGGAGGTTCCCCATGCTTTCGCACGGACCTAATTACAGTAAACCTCGTTTTCCCAGAGGCGTAACCCCGTTGACACCTTTCTAAACACCTACTAGATCGGCTGATTGTAATATGTAAAACTCTCCCAGGAGTAACTCTTACTCGCAGCGGGTATCGGGATCCAACTATCTCATAGAAGGTATGCAATCTCATTGCAAATTTCAACACTTGAAATTCCCGATAATATTTTGCCCCGAACGATCTATGACCTTGACAAGGTCAACAAACCATAGACCGCAAGTCAAGTTCAACCCGTCATTTCTTGATTGAATCAAACCCACCCGCATGACCCTTGACAAGGTCAACAAGGCCGCACGACTACCTAACCCAATCTGCATCATATGCATATGCAGATAAATACTGGTTAGCTACCGCACACTGCGCCTTGACAAGGTCAACAAACGCAGCACGAATACTAAGCAGGACTTATCTGAAATGATGGAGGGCTACGACAGGTTTTTCTGAAAACCTATTGCGTAATGAACTTGATATCGTTGTAGGATCGAATGAATTTAGAAATGGAGTGTTTTTGAGGCTTTTCTAGTTTTGCTAAGGGGGTCACTCCCGGTGAAGGGATCGTCGGCCCTTTCTTCATCGAATGAGGTGCGGGATATATCATATATATCACTGTGCAAAGCAGAAACTATAGAAGCAATCAAAAAACAAACCGAGTGTGTAGCATCTGCCAGTTATTGCTAAAGGAGTCACTCCCGGTGAAGGGATCTCGGTCCTTTCCTTATCGAATAAGGTGCAGGATGTTCTACAAGGAACACCGCGATGCAAAGCAAGAACTGTAGCTACCTGTTTTAATTTTGAAATTCGATTCCACAACATCTTAGGTTTCTTTTTCTTTCATTAATCACATTAATGAAGTCCCATCATTTAAATCACCTAAACATCATAGATAAATACGACGTACACTTATACCATCCGCATTCACCTCGATGTCCCCTCGTGCACCGTTAGGTTAGGTAACTAACGGCAGAGCGGGGCAGGGCTAGCGCGGGTGTAAAACATAAGTAACGTCTATATAATATATCATATATACTATATACAGTATTTATCACAGAACATATCATATGATCACATCACAGATATCGCAGCAGAAGAATCATATGAAATATTGGATATACTAGGACGTCCGTGTTTTTTAATATGAGCCAGTATAAAACACGGATTCCACGGTCGCGATGAATAGCCAAACCCACACCCTTAGACCCCTACGAGAGCGGCAAGCAACCCTACCAATTCTAGAGTTAGGAGACCCGGACTCGACTCCTCGAGTTGGTCTCCCGCTGGACTCCAGAACCCGGTTACTTGTGCCCTCCTCCTTGGGTCTATCCTAGTGCGGAAAAGTAAATAATATACAAACGGTGACATCTTCCGCAACCTGGAAGTGCCCCAATAAAAGAATATTACATACAAGTTTTTACATGAATGAAAATGAAAAACACCCATCTCACATAAAAAACCCCGGCTATTCAAACACGACGATCCAATATAACATATCCAGCAACACATAACATCACATGTCATCAACGTAAGTAAATATGCGCATCCCAATTGTCGTTGACATATGGCAACGAAACTGGCGATATCACATATTACACTTACGGTCACAGAAAAGAAAGTGTAAAACTACAACAGTTGGAATCCGCAAACTCTTTAGACATCGCATGCCTAATCAAATGAATTCCTTAGACATCACATGCCTAACAATTATAAACCCCGCATTTTAGTCTCATTATCGAAAACTCTTTTCAATATCAAGTCGGGCAATTCAACAAGATTCCCGGCATCCTGATCGAATGCTCGTCGCAAACTTTAGTAGACGGCCGCACCCCCCGATACCGTCGACGAAGTGCACTAAGGCGGAACACCGCTGCCGCGAGCACCCGAACGGATGCTTTCGGTGACGGGGTTCTCCTACAGTCACTTGGTCGGGGCTATGGGGTGAGGCTTTCTATTAAGTTTATCCGGCGAGTATCCGCGTACGCTACGTGATTGCGACGGACTTTTGATCGCATCAAAATTCCGTGGCAACCGATCAAGTGAGAGTAAAGTGCTATGCTTATAACATTCATTCAATTATCTCATAACTACTTGTGGATTCCAAATATTGTATCACATTCCAGATAAATAGAAAATGTCAAACTTTCCGATCGAACAATCGAACACCCAAGTTTTCCCGAAACAGCTCAACACATGAAACAAGTTTAAAAACATTCAGTTCATGCCTCAGTACCAACGGTCCAGCCATAGAAGGGTCAAGCCAACGCCTCACATGTGGCACGCCGTACTGCCCCAAACCCGAAGGTTCAAAGGGCAGTTCAAGACGGTCACATAATCGAGTTAAGGTTTGTTATCTTCTAGAGGGTCCATCACGTTACTTGCACTACTTAGAACGTCTTTAAACCACGGAAAAATCCAACACTAGGAAATTTCCCGACAAGGGAAAAAGTGGGTATTTATATCCGGTCGAACTTTTTAACATATTCAAAAATTATCCGGAAAACACATAGACAAAATTAGACAATCTGATCGAATAATCGAATCCCCAAAACAACCCAACAAAAACTCAACTATTGAGTAAAATATAAAAATTTCCAGAAGACTCAGCACTTCCAGACAAGAATTACTGTGTAAGCCACGTGGTCTAACTCACCAAAATGGCCGCGGAACCGCCGCGAAACCCAGGGTGGGGCCGCGGTTCCGCGGCGTTTTGGTCGAGTTAGAATCACGTGCTTCACAGTAACTCATAGAATTCCCTGCTGAATTTTTTGGCAATTTTTAATTCACAAAAATCAAAATTTTCAGAAAATTTCCAGAGAGTGGTATTCTTTTAGGGTTTCGGATTCGAACGGATTTCTAACATCGTCTACGCATCGCCTAAGGCTCTAGCTAGGCTCTGATACCACTGTAGGGTTCCTAGGCACACTAATGAGGTCTCACAAGGCATCAACCATGCCAATTTCAAAAATTTCAAGTGCCGAGAAACCCTAATACGGATCGTTGACTAGAGTTTATGCGAAAACGATAACTAGTTAACAACTTAACTAAGAGTGAACGAAAATACAACCTTTGTAGATCCGGTCCTCCACCTCCATAGCTCCGTGATGAAGTCCCTTCGCTGCGATCATCGGATCCCGGGCTCTAGCGTCGGCTTCATCGGAGAAATGGACGGGCTAGGTCGTTGACTTCGATGCCGAAGATGATCTACATCGAGGCAACACAAGATCAAGCTCCAACTTCACCAAGTCATGAAACTTGTGAAGAAAACACCCTATACTACTTGGCAAGTGGTAGAGAATGAAGAAATAGGAAGTGGGTTCACTTTATAATTGGATTTCTCACTCTTTTCATGAAATCACCATTGAAGGTTGCAAGCTCTCTTCTTCTTGAAGAAGAAGAAGAAGAAAATAATATCATAAGTGTTTTTTTTTAAAAATAGGAAATAATATGATACTTATCATATTTGCAATCATAGTTAGGTGTAGAGAATGAACCAAGGTTAGGTGAATGGTTAGAGTTAAGCATGAAACAAAAATGGTGGACTTATTCAAAGCTTCATGAAGCTTCAACTAGAAAACAAATCAAGCCACCATTTCTCTTCATCTTTCCAAAATGAATAAATAAATAAATGAATAAGTAAATAAACAAAACCCTAACTATTAACATAACCATGGTTTAATCACACACACAAACCCTCATGTATCATCAAACATGATACAATCAAATGCATAAAAGTATATCACATATACAATGTGCACATCAAGTGAGAAAATCCATTTAAAGTGAACCAATACTGGTTAATGCAAAGTAATATATCAAATATATAATCATGCATTAAATCATTAAATCAATACTTGATTTAACGATCCGGTCATATCGCATATAACCGACTAATATCCAATGTATCGGCTTATCGAACCAATCCTCGATTCGATAACTAGGTTATATCGCATACAACCAATCGATACATTCATCGCGAGAATAGAATACGGTATCACATACACGCATTATTCTCGGTCCCACACATATCTCATATGCGCTCCTATTTCGTTTCGCTTGAGCCAGGAAACCTCTGTATAGGACTCTAAAGACTCGTCAATACGCCGGCAGCAGGTGATGATCATATCAAACACCCACAAGCCGCAAGTGGTCTGCTAAACGTAACGGCCACCCGGGTATTGAGCGATCAGAAGATCGACGAGCAAGCCCGCTCACACTCCTGTGAATCCAACCAGTAACACTTACCGTACAGTCCGGTCTGATCGTCTGATATGTCGCATATCTCGTCTAGGGGTGGTAAACGTCAGACCCCAGTAGCTCGATAAGTCGTGTCGATATGAGGTCTATAACAGTTCGAGAAACTACTGATAACTCTTACCCGTACATCTCAGCAACCCTGGCCAGGGATTTCCGGTTATAGCCAATCGAACACAGCGCAACATCAACTCCCTATACCGGGAGAGACGAATCCCCTCCTATCGCTCATTGCCTCCATGTGATTCGGGACTGTACCCAAAAACCACCGTTTTGTATGCCCTCTTGGACGTGGTAAGGTGGAAATCAAAGCACAGTGGGAACCACACAAGACTCTATGACGATCTCGGGTCAACATACTACTCTGTACCAGTGTCACCAGAGAACTGCCATCTGACGTAAGGTATAATACCATCTGGGAGTTCTCGGCGAGTCCGTCCAGTGTACCCAGTCTCTACTGAGCACCCGTACATCATCTCTGATGTCAAACACCAATGGATATAGGATCATCCATCGCCCATCTGTATGGGTCGAGAAGGTATACGCTAATCTACTCTGGTATATCGATGCCCCGTCTCGATACACCCACGACTAGGGACCTTGAAAGATGTACTTATGGACTACCATGTCCCCACTAGCATGATCCGCATCATAGTCCAGGTAGTCAAGTACACATCCTAAGGGCTTTACCAACATATAACAGAGAGACAATCAGTGTACACGTTAAGGTAAAGAGTAACAAGATAGCATACTATCATGTCGAGCAAGAAAGTCCTCCCTATATATGTCCCAACATCCACTACAATATACATCCTATGTACAGTAATGGCCTCTAGGGCATACATATAACTAACAGGTTTAAGCCGGATCCTAGTATTATATTTGTTGGATTATTTTCGTCTCTTTGTATTCGTATTCTTCGGAATACGAATGGGGGTATGTATATACGGTTGAGGGGTATTCTTATAATTTATTAAAAGATTACTTTTAGAAGATTACACCTCATCATGGTTTAGAAATTTTTGGATTAAAAGGTTATTGAGGTGTAGGATGAGGAGTTTATTGGATATTTGTGGCATGGCTAATTAGTGACCCATGGTTACTATTCTAGCATGCTTAAGGTTTTGTTTATTGTGAGATTATTTTTGACTTGAGATATTTTGGTTAACTCTAAATATTTTGGTGGCATGGGATATTTTTATGGATGTCATCATTATTTATTTAATAATCTCATATCAAACAAAAGACTTAGCCATTTTTATTTTTCTAGAGTTTCTCTAAACTCTCATCCTCATGGCACCTTCTTCTTCCTCTAGCTCTACCCAAACCCACTCATGAGTTGAGAATCTTTGGGTGTCTTGAGATAAATTAATCCTTCATCACTCTCTACTTCATCTACGGTATCTAGTGTAGCGATCTAGGTACCCTAGTTGCTTCGGATATGAGGTTAGAGCTCGTTGCATAGACTCTCGGGTGGATCATCTTTGATGGAGGAAGACCGGAGATCAAGCTTGATCAAGGAAGCCCTCAGGAGCTTGGGATGATGGTTGAAGACCTAAGGATACAGATCTATTCGGTATAACCACTCTAAGCTCCTAGTTTATAGATTGCTAGTTAAGGGTTAATGGTAGATCCGGGTAATTGGTTGCGGTAGCGTCAAGTTTTATAAATTTTTGTTCTATATTTGGTCACGGATTGAAGACCGGGGCGCTGCCGTAACCCAACATGGTATCAGAGCCAACCCATTAACCTATTGCTAGCTTGTTTAGACGATGTTAAAGTGTCAAAACCGAAACAACTCCAAATCAATACCTCGAATATTCCAATTGTTGTCGATTTTTTCAAAGTCTTCAAATTTTTTTTAAGTAATTGCAGAAAGCTATTTTTGTGACAACTAGACTGCACCCCAAATACGAGCCCATTCCAACAAAATTTGGCCGGCCAGATGCAAGAAATTTCCGAGGTGGCTGGTTTTGTAGAGTGGTTAGGACTTGGAATTTTGGGTGTGGTCTAGTCTCAGGAATATTAGTTCAATGGTATTTCTAGTTTAGCCCAGTTTGGATATGGTTTTATCTATTAGTTTGGGGCTATTCGGGGCTATTTCAAAGTCGATATTTCTAACACTGTTTAAAGTTTTACAGTACATGCATTACTATCTGTGACCGTGAATGTCATTAGAGCGGTACAACTTGTCTAATTGCCATAGTTCTTTTAGACGGGTTTGGGAACGTGGCGTTCACGTTGATGTTCTGTGTTGTGCTTTATTGTGGCTGAACCGTCGTGGTGGATAGCTTGGGAGCAATGTTTGTACAGTTTAGTTTTATTTGTACATTTGATATCGCGGGGCGAGCGTCCGACATGTGGACTGCCGTCACTGCCTGTTTGTATATTATTTGTTTGGGGCACGACCAGGTTGAAGTCGATTCACCTTTGTACATATTTTTCTTTTTGTACTAGGATTACCCCACGGAGGAGTGCACGGATAGCCGAGTTCTAGAAGGCAACGGACCCGCATCTCATGGTGTTGAGACGGAGGGGGCCTCACTTTAGAATTGGCGGACTATTCGCCGCACTCGTAGGGGGTACAGTTTGACCCAATGAGGGATGCTTAAGTTACCGGATTCCGTGAAGTGCCGGGTGGCCCATTCACTTTGATGAAGGGGGTTGCCTCACTTCTGGTTTTGGCGGGTAACTTTCCGCGCTCGTAGGGGTCTATATTTTCATTGCACAAGCTATCTACACGACCAGGGGAACGTCGGGTTTCACTTGCGGCTCAAAGGAAACCCGGGGATCCCAAATTATCAGTATTGTTCTGTGATGCTTATCGTTATTCTGTGATGTTGCATATATCATGCCTAGAACGATTATTATATATTGTTATATATATACTAGTAGATGTTGTATATGTTTTACACCCGTGCTAGTCCAGCCCCCGCTCTGTCGTTAGTTAAGTAACCTAACGGATGATGACGGGGCCCCGTGGCGAATGCGGATGGCATATACGTACATCATATTTTCTTTTTTTTCTGGTGTGATTAATTGATGGGACTGCGTTGATTCTGATCAATGCAAGGAAAACAAACCTATTTGATGTTGTTGGAACCAAGTTTTAAAAACAGACATTGCAGACGTTTTCTTTTGTTTTGTACAGTAATATTCGGTTATGAATATCCAGCACCTCATACCACGAGGCAAAGGCCGAGATCCTTTCATCAGGAGTGACCCCTTGGGCAGAAGTTTGCGTCAACGTAATAACTTTTCTATAGTCGATTCTTTTGCTTTGATTGTGGTATTCAGTTTGGAATATCCTGCACCTCATTTGACGAGGAAAGAGCCGAGATCCCTTCACCGGGAGTGACCTCTTTAGCAAAAGTTTGCACCACTATATATTTGAAAAACCACTTGGATTCCTTCAACGATATCAAGTTTATTACGTTAAAGGTTTTTCGCCAAAAACCAGCTGTAGCCTTCCGTCATTTCTTATGAGTATTATTTAGTATTCGTGCTGCATTTGTTGACCTAGTAAAGGCGTAGTGTTCGGTAGCTAAGTGGTGCTTGTTTGTTGCATTTTAAATGTGATTGGTTAGGACAGTCGTGCGGCCTTGTTGACCTAGTCAAAGACACGTGCGGTTGGGTTTAATGCAATCTAGGATAATGACGGGTTGAACTTGACTAGCGGTTTATGGTTTGTTAACCTAGCCAAGGTCATAAATTGCTTGGTGTAAAAATCACATCAGGAGTTTCTAAAGAAACTGAAACTTGCCAGGCATGCACATACCTTCTGGAGCATGGTGATTTGAGTGGATTCCATCAAGTTATCATGCGATGATAGTTGTATCCTGATTCCCACTGATGAGCTGGTTTACTCCTCAGGTGATTTTAGATGATCCCGACTAATTATTCTTTTGGGTTTGGAGGAGAATTTGATAATACAGTGGGAGACATCCGGATTAGATAAAGTGATTAACCATTCTGATCTAGATTAGAGTGCACGCTGAGTGTTTCTTTTCTCTCTCTCTTTGGCAGCGACCATGGCCCGATCCTAGACTAGAACTCATAAACCGAGTTAACCGAACCTTCTTAAAACACACTGGTTTTTGGATTGTCAGAGTTGCATACTTCATTGCCACTTCTAATTTTACCCTTTTGTTTTTCTCCGGAACATTCCGTATCACTACGAAGATCCACAATTATTGGATATGACCATCGTATAGTTACATACGGACTCGAAGAAACTTGTTTCAGATTCGAGAACGGTTTCCGGTTCTGGAGAAATTGAATAAGACTATTCAGTTGTCTTTTCCTTTTATATTCTCTCAGGTTGTGAGGGCTCCTAGGATTAGGAGAGGGTACACCTATTGCGCTTATTGGATAGTCTTCTTCCAAACCATAGGCGGGTGTCGAAAGGTAGGGAAGGAAGAAAACCAATTAGCCCAAGTGAGGTGTACAGAAGGTAATAAGTAAAGATAAATAAAGGGATTAGAAAGAGGGCAAAGTAAATTGCAACTGCTATCATTTACGACCAAACCGCGTATATCATCGCCACTCCTACTTCACCTTTGCATTTCTCCAAAACATCCCGTATCACTACGATGATCCACATTTATTGGATAATCCATAGTATAGTTACATACGAACTCGAAGGAACTTATTCCAGTTCGAGAATGTATTCTGGTTCAGGAGAAATAGAATAAGGATTATTCAGTTGTCTTTTATCTTTATCTTCTCTCAGGTTGCGAGTGCTCTTAGGATTAGAAGGGTACACCTATTACGCTTATTAGATAGTCTTCTTCCAAATCATAGGCTAGTGCCGAACGGTAGGAAAGGAAGAAAACCATGTAGCCTAAGGGTGGTGTACAGAAGATAATGTGTAAAGACAAATAAAGGGATTTGGAGAGATGGCAAGGAAATATACGGTTACAGTCATGAATCTGGATAATGGAAGAGGTATTACTAGGAATACCCGGTTACCCTTTCGAAACATTTTCATATTTCAGTTTCACTGTGATTTGTTAATTGAAAACTGATTTCCCAATTAGATTCTTACTCCACGGTATGTATTTACCAGGTTTGATTCTCACATCTGTATGGTTTTACAGATGATGAGTAGGAGTAAGTTATTGGGAATTAGGTAATTATATCCTTATTATATCGGAATTCGTTGTAATTGGTGATATTTGAGGAAATCACCTGGGTTTTTCCAAACGGCAAATATTTGGTTTTGAATATCCGTTGTTATGCACCAATTTCATACTGATATATCTGTACGTTTATTTTATAAAGTGAGATATAACTTTTTGAAATTATGTCCATGGCATTTATCTATATCAGTTGATGATAGGGTAAGGAGTATTAAATAACGGTGTAATTCTTCTTAACCGTAGTACAATTTTCAACCTACGACGCACAGGGTTTGAGTTATTCAACTCAGGGGACTTATACAAAGTATTGTATGTTTTCCAGTGTCCATTAGAACAAAGGGGTTGGTGCTCGTACTATATTATGTTTACTTGTGACTTCTCTAGTTTTAGACAAGTGTTTCGTGGAAATACAAGGTCTAAGTTTTGAGAAGTTATAGGTATAAGAATAAAGTAGAGAACCATGTGTTGCAAGTATCAGGATTCTTCAAGGTGATCGAAGATGTAGATACTTGTGTTTGGTATTCAGTTGATAGTAATGGTTTTGAGAACTTGCTTCTCTTTCAGGTTACTCATATCTGGATGCACTCCTTATTGAGTAATGCTGATCGGCCTCCTTCCATTTAGTTGTCATGCACTGGAGACTGCTGCATGATTTGAATCTGATTCCAATTAAATCAGTGCCTCTGTTTCTATATTGTAAATAGAATGGTTCATATCTTAACGATGTTAAGGTATATGGAGTTGTCTGGCTTATGCTTAAAACTAGACTCTGGACATACTCAAGGCACGTTTCTGTAATGGCAGTTTGTGGTATCCCAGGCTATGACGAGGGTTAACTTTCTACCATCTGAAAGATCAATAGTGATATTGTTCTTGGCTCGTCACAATTTTAGTAAAATGGACTTTTTCAGAAAACAGTAGTGGGAGTATGGTAGAACTGGAAGTGATTCCAGAACCATAAACGATTACAAAAAATTTAATAGAACCTAAAGATTCAATCGGGTTTGAATTCCATTAGCCACTCCACAGATATGGTGGGTAACCTCAGGCACCCGAGAGGTACTTCGGTATCCTCAAAGACGGTGACAGGGAGGTTCTTGTTTACCCAGACTTGCCATTACTGCCGTTCTAGACTATAAGACCCGGCAGGAGGATGAGTATAGTATCATTCTAAACTAGCTTTAGAAGTGCACGTGTATATGACACTGCGAGATGGGTTGTTAGAGTAAGTGGGAGCAGTGAAAGTATAGTGGACAAGTAGCTTATGTCTATTCATAGACTAAAGCAAGTATAGCAGAGATAGATCATCTTTTTTTGATATGATAGTCATAGGCTTTGACTTCATCAGAATAGGAGATGGATCTGTTAAGAAGGTAGTAGGGTGAGATGTCCTGGTATTTGGCTGACATGCACTTTGTAGGAAGAGAAATTCCTATACTACGATCGGTTATACTGTGGTTATCACACAGTGGCTTCTCTACATAGGATATGGATATTATATCAGACATTCTGGTTACTGGATCTATGTTAAGGTATATGGAGTTGTCTGGCTTTAGATCTAATTAAGCCTATATTGAAAAATAATTATAATTACAATTTACGGAAAAATACCAATTATTTACCGATTATCGGGAAAATACCTAAATGACTTTTCAAGGCGTTACAATCTTCCCCCTTAAAGAAATTCGGTCTCCGAATTTTAAAAAATCTAGCTACCCGTATCTTCAAAAAAATGGGGATATTTCTTCATCATCTCGTTCTCGGTCTCCCAGGTGACCTCCTCGCTGCTCGGGCCACGCCAAAGGACCTTGACGGTCGGTATTACCTTCGATCTCAATTTCTTCACCTGCCGATCCAGGATGATCACCGGCTGCTCTGCAAAAGAAAGGTCGTGCTCCAGCTGGACCGTCGGATGCTGAATCGCATGAGAAGGGTCGTGAAGGTATTTGCGGAGCATCGAAACATGGAAGACGGGGTGAACATCAGGAAAGCTGGGTGGAAGAGCCAAACGATACGCAACTGCGCTGACACGCTTGAGGATCTCGAAGGGACCCACAAATCTGGGATTAAGCTTTCCTTTTCACCCAAACCTCATCACGCCTTTCATCGGAGAGACCCTCAGAAAAACATGATCGCCAAATGCGAACTCTAGTTTGCGACGACGTCTATCCGCATATGATTTCTGCCTGCTCTGGGCTGCTCTCATCCGATCTCGAATCAACTGTATCTTCTCGGTCGTCTCCTCAACAATCCGCGGCCCTAAAATACTGCTCTCGCTGAGCTCTGTCCAACAGACGGGCGATCTACATCTCCTCCCATACAATGCCTTGAAAGGTGCCATCTGAATAGTATCCTGGAAGCTATTGTTGTAGGATAACTCCACTAAGGGTAAATGATGATCCCAGCTACCACCGAAATCTAAAACGCATGCACGGAGCATGTCCTCAAGAGTCTGAATAGTCCGCTCTGATTGGCCGTCGGTCTACGGATGAAATGCTGTGCTAAAACTCAATTGGGTGCCCAACGCCTCCTGAAGTCTCTGCCATAGTCGGCTGGTAAACTGGGTGCCTCGGTCGGACACGATACAAGTCGGGATGCCATGCAACCGTACGATCTCGTCGATGTAAATCTGGGCATACTGAGCAAAACCGAAAGTGGTCTTCACTGGCAGGAAGTGAGCCACTTTCGTCAATCGATCCACGATCACCCAAATGGAGTCATACCCTCGACTGGTCCTGGGTAGACCCACAATGAAGTCCATAGAAATCTGCTGCCATTTCCACTCTGGGGCAAAGGCTGCAACTCTCCCGCGGGCCTCTGGTGCTCTGTCTTGACTTGCTGACAAGTCAGGCATCTCGAAACGAAGTCTGTGACGTCCTTCTTCATTCTGTCCCGCCAATAAACATCTCTCAGATCGTGGTACATCTTGGTGGAACCTGGATGAACGCTATAAATTGATCCATGTGCCTCCTCAAGAATCTCACGCCGCAGTCCCTCAGAATCTGGTATGCATAATCGAGTCCCAAAGCGCAGTATCCCCTGATCATCAACCACGAACCCGGAATCTCTACCCTGCCTAATCTGCTCCATGATCTCTGAAAGACGGTCATCACTGGGCTGTGCCTTTCGAATACAGTCAAGCAACTGCGGACGTGCACGAATATGCGCAAGCTGTCCTCTGGTCGGAGTGAACTCAAATTGCACTCGCTGTCACATAGAATCTGCCAATCTGCTGATGACTTCCTCTGCACGGCGCTCAAACCGGATAAACTACCTCCGGGCCTCCGACTCAAAGCATCTGCCACAACGTTCGCCTTGCCCGGATGGTAAAGGATCTCGCAATCATAGTCTTTCACCAGCTCCATCCAACAGCGTTGTCTCAGATTCAGGTCTCGCTGCTGAAATATGTACTTCAAGCTCTTGTGGTCCATAAATATCTGGCACGACTCGCCGTATAGGTAATGTCTCCAGATCTTGAGTGCAAACACCACTGCAGCCATCTCTAAATCGTGCGTAGGATAGTTCTGTTCATGTGTCTTCAGCTGCCGAGAAGCATACGCAATAACCCTGTCGTGCCGCATCAACACGCAACCTAGTCCCACTCGAGAAGCGTCGCAATAAACCACGAATCCGCCCGATCCCAAAGGCAATGACAATACTGGTGCAGTAGTCAGACGAGTCTTCAACTGCTGGAAGCTATGCTTGCACACCTCGGTCCAATCAAAAGAAACTCCCTTCCGGGTCAACCCGGTCAACGGTGCAGCGATACGGGAGAAGTCCTGAACAAATCGTTGGTAGGATCCAGCCAGGCCTAGGAAACTGCGGATCTCCATAACTGATGCTGGTCTGGGCCAATGCTGAACGGTCTCGATCTTCTTCGGGTCCACACATATGCCATCTCTCGTAATCACGTGACCTAAGAAATCAACGCTGTCAAGCCAAAAGGCGCACTTAGAGAATTTCACGAACAGCTGGTGCTCTCTCAACGTCTGCAATGTGATCCGCAGATGCTGCTCGTGCTCCTCTCAGCTCCGGGAATACACAAAAATATCGTCAATAAACACGATGATGAACAGATCTAGATACGGCCTGAAAATGCGGTTCATCAAGTCCATAAACACGGCTGGTGCATTGGTGAGTCCGAACGACATCACCAAAAACTCATAGTGCCTGTAACGTGTGCGAAAAGCTGTCCTCGGAATATCCTCCTGCCGCACCCGCAACTGATGGTAACCTGATCGCAAGTCAATATCCTGCACCCTGAAGCTGGTCGAACAAATCATCGATACGTGGTAAGGGATATCTGTTCTGTATGGTAACCCTATTCAGCTAGCGGTAATCAATGCATAAGCGCAAACTGCTGTCCTTCTACTTGACGAACAGGACAGGAGCACCCCACGGAGACGCACTAGGTCGAATAAGTCCTTTATCTAACAAATCCTGCAACTGATCCTTCAGCTCTCTAAGCTCCGCCGGGGCTATCCGATAAGGCGGTATGGAAATAGGCCCCGCGCCGGGGATCAAATCGATGCAGAACTCAACATCGCGCTCAGGTGGTAACCCAGGCAGCTCGTCAGGGAAAACATCAGGGAACTCACTAACAATCGGGACCTGGTCCAAAGGAACCTCTGCAGCTCGAGTATCACAAACATATGCTAAGAATCCCTGACATCCCTTCCGCAAGAGCTGACCAGCGCGAAGAGACGGAATCAAGCTGGGAAGGGTGACGCCGCGGTCTCCCTGAATAACAAGGACCGTCTCTCCCGGAAAGCTAAATCTGACTGCCTTCTCACGGCAGTCTATAGATGCATAACAAGTGGCCAGCCAGTCTATTTCCAGAAGCACATTAAAGTCCAACATATCGAGGAGAATCAAATCAACCGATGAATCCCTCTCCCCGATACGAACGAAACAAAATCGAAACACAAAACGAGCGACAAACGACTCGCCTACCGGAGTAATAACAACAAGAGGCTGATCTAAGGACGATGGCTCACGGCCCAACATCGGTGCAAAGTGTGTAGATACATACGAATGTGTGGAACCTGGGTGGAATAATACTCGCGTGTTGAAAGAACATACTGGCGTGGTACCTGTCACAACGGCATTGGATGACTGCGCATCTTGCAGAGTCAAAACGAATACTCGGGCCTGTCCCCCACCAATAGCTAGCTGTCCTCGGCCTCGGCCTCTACCTCCTCGTCCTCTCTGAATAGGACCGCCACGTCCACGGCCTCTGGGGGCGCCTAATTGACGTGGAGCATCACCAGGGTAGGAAGTAGAGCTCTCAGAGGAGGTGGTGAAGGCGGTAAAGTCACGTCTGGAACCGTCGCCGCTCCCTGTCGTCTCACCATACAGTCTCTGATACGATGGTACGGACTCCCGCATCTAAAACATCCTGGCGACGCCTGCTGGCCCTAAGGATAAGAACCAAATAGCTGACCCCGTCCAATTCCTCTGCCGCCACCATCTCTCGGAAAGAATCTGTCACGATGCCTCTGAGCTGGCATATTGGTATGAATCCTCTTCGGACCAGAAACGACCGAAGTCTCTGAAATACGCGCCTCCATCCGTAAGGCCGTGTCCATAACAGATGCATAAGTGTCAAAGTGCTGGGCACTGATGGCAAGAAATAACTGTGTGTCGAGTCCCAGCATAAACCTCTTTATCCTCTTCTCTTCAGTGTCTACCAAGTATAGAGCATATCTGGACAACTGCGTAAACTGGATATCATACTCGGACACTGTCATCCCTGGAGTCTTGCGCAAAGCCTCAAAACTACGAGCTCGAACATCATGAATGCTCTCTGGAAGGAAATGGGCTAGAAATACTGCTGTGAACTCGTCCCAAGTCATAGGAGGTAGACCTGCAGCTTGACCTCTCTCAACCGACTCACACCATGTCTGCGCAAGGCCCTCTAGACGGAAACTCGTAAGCTCCACCCAAAATATAATCGAGACATCTGAGCGAATGGCAAATCCTAGCTAATTTGTCGAGAAATGTCTGCGGATCCTCTGCTGCATCTGTGCCGGTGAATACTGGGGGCCTCAGTCTCATGAAATCCTATAGTGATACTGGAATAGCCACTGTAGTAGTAGGAGAAACTGTCTGGACAGCAGGTACTATTGTAGTTTGTGCTGTGGTAGGTACGTCCTCCGATCTCGGTGCATGACTGGCCTCTACTAAGGATCCTACCATCTGTCGTAACTCCTGCATACCTCCCATCATCTGTCGTAACTGCTGTATGCCAGACTCTAGCCTATCCATGCGGCCTGAGGAAGGTGGATCAGTCTGTCCCTGAGGGGTAGGTACGCCGTCCTGCTCAGTCCTCGTCTCGGATGAGTCTGCTCGGATCTCATCTCGGGCGGCAGCCCTCTGCGCTCTCGTAACCTTCGGCGGCATTATGGCTGGTATAGGAAACATGATAATAAGAACAATGCAATAGAAACATAGGATGCACGGAATTGAAGAAGGAATTTTCAAGCAAGTATATCCTAAAGTCACTTAGGCGGAGTATCGTACCGTAAGTATGTCGCGAACATACACACGCTACGTTACCCTGCTTAAGTCATTTACTCCATCTACCAAGGGTCATCCTACACTCAGAAAGGTAAAACCTATGGCTCTGATACCAACTTTGTCACGACCCGAAAAGTACGGAGCATGACTGGCACTTAAATTACGAAACGTCTCGAGGCGTACGTAATCTAAGTAAGCCAAAACCCAGAAATCAAAACCAAATAAGCAGTAGAGTGAAGGAAAACCAATTTATTGAAAGCGATTTTAATTAAATAAGTCACATCAAGCTTTTTAAAAGCAACATCCATTTTTCCGAAAATTTCGGCAGAGTCTCCTTTGTAAATACTGGCCCCTAAATGGGTACAAAACAAGAATATATGAATAACATGAAATAAGGCATCCCCAAGCGGGAGCTAGCTTTTCTCCCCAAGGCGGACTCAAATCCCACACAATATAAATCATCAATGTGCAAAATAAGCATAAAAGGGCTCAAGTAATAAGCAACACGTCGGCTCAAGTGAGCTCGACCCAAAGAAACAACATACCTGCCCACAAATCTCACTGTCTCGTCTCTAAGTCAATATACATCAGTACTGGTAGATGATACAGTAGATGGAGTACACTGGATACAATGAATATACAAGGTGAAAACAAAATAATGACACAACACACCTACGAGCAAAAGCCTCAAATCCAAGCAAAAGGAGGAAGTGCGTCCGCCGCTACCGTGCTGAGGGATCAGACCTGCAAAAAGGCTGTGGCACAACGGGGGTGAGTTGCCAACTCGTGAGTAACATGTAACATCTATAAAGACTATCGTAAGCATGTACGCAAAGTGTCACAATTTTACAATATTGATATGGTATGATGTGCTAGCATGTATGTGACATGAATGCAATTTAACACGTGATCTGAATATGCTGATATGAGGAAATCATTATTTTCATCTTAGAAAACTATTTTGAAATATCTGAAGTAATATCAATTAAATCAACAGAAATCCGTGTCAAGTATCGACACCTCAAATGAATATCTCAGTGTCCCAAAGTATAGGTATCTCAAAAATCTCGGGCTCCGGCAATCCGGACTGGCCCATCTCAAGTATCAATATCTCAATATCTCACGACCACGGTCGGTATCCTCCGCGCCAACAGTCACCGATATGTAGTCTACCCCTGTCAGGCTCATCGTCTTCTACTTGAACTTCTTGCCCCGGGTACCTTACCGGGCCCACCATGTACCCGAGACGGTTCATCCTACTTCTCGAAACGGGTCTCGAAAACTAACAGAAAACCCATGGTGGATGACACAAGTATCATATCGCGAGAAAACTGCAACTTGCAATATTTAAAATGATATCAGTTTTATTAAATCCTTACGGTTTCTACAAAATCTCATAAATCTCAAATGCTGAAATCCTCAAGAAAGAAGGTACCATAAGTACACATGTCAATGATGATGAATGCCTATGGTATCAACAATGCGAACTGCGATATATGACTAAAAGACTATGTATGATCGAATGATGTAATGAGGTAGATGCATATGACTAGCAATTCTACCTGTTCATCTTGAGGAATTCAATATATTAGTACTGGTTTATACGTCCTATAAGGTGAAATTATTCTAAATTCCGGTTTAAAACAAGTTATCTAGTGTTTGTAGTATAGAAATTACCAAGGCGTGTGTGTCCGCATGAATAGTGCTCGTGCTGCATAAAACCATGGTAATGGTGCAAGTGTCCTATGAGATGAAGTTGCACAATTATATATGATGAACTAAGCAAGCCAAATATTACTTGTGTCGCATAACTCATTTTAATGGTTCAATGGTTTCTCTATGATGAACTAACATATATATGAATATAAAAGGTCAGGCAATGCAGTAAAATAGATAACTAAGAGCTACATGCCACAAGCTGGTAGTACTAGAAATTCTAAACTATCAGGCGCCTCACGCCATCCAAACGATTTCCCCCGTAGATGTATACATCTACTCACCGGAAATCCTCAGCTAGCCTAGTCCAATCACCGCTTTCCCTTTCCGTGCCGCGTCCGAAGTCTCCGCGACCGATCCTGGAATTTGCACAACACAAAACACAACACAAAATATAAGATTACATATCCTGAAATGACGCCAAGTCACAAAATGAAAGGATCAACGTCCACAAGTTAGGCACGTTGTGAACTTGGTGCGCGGAACACACACGACAATCACTACAACCTTAACTAGAATCGTCGTTCAGAACAACCGTCAAAACTAAGCCCGATCAAACCAAATTTCACATTCTCACACCTTAAAAGTCATAGGAGATTCTAATAATATCGTCAAGATATCACAATTAATTCACCACTTAATTATATAAAAACCTAGTAAGCATAAAAATTCCAAATTTGGTGCAAACATCGTAGATTTGCGATAAAGTGACAACAATCTAGCACAAACATCCATACTAAACCACTAGATAGCCACTACATTTAAATCAAACCTATTTGCAATGCTTCAAACCCCAATTCCAAAATCAAACCCTTTCTTGAATTCCTTAAACAAGCAATTATAACCAAATTTACACTTGAAAAACCTAGATTAGGATAAATTGAAGCCCACTTAAGCAAAGTAACCTCTTAGATTAGGTTTGTATAAGAATAGATAGCAAAATAAACTTAGTTAACCTAGTAATGGTGTTTAAAACCCTAGTTCTAACTCAAACCATCCTATTTAAAAACCTAAACTTGAAATTAGCACCAAAATTAACACCTAATCAATTTAATTCAAAGAAATTAACCACAAGTATTAATTGGGTGAAGATTATATCTCAAATTTTAGAGATTTAGCATGTGGATTTGCTTCCTCAAAAAGGTCTCCTTGCTCCAAGATTCAAGCAAGCTTGGCTAAGGAGAAAGGATGGAGAAATGGGCTTGAAATTGTGAGGTTTTAATTTGATTTTGGAAGCATTTTGGGGATTTTTTTGGAGATGAAAAGAGATGGAAAATAGAGGGGGAGTGGCTGCAGTTTCGGCAGCAAGGGGAATGGGGAGAAGTGGTGTGGGTGTTGTGGATATTTTCAAAGTCAAACCATTCCCATATCACAATAATACCCATACCTAATTAATATATTTTAATCACATCACATTGTCTCATTCAAATGAGTTGAAGAAAAATTGAGAGGGTGGGGGGTTTCTTGAGATGGGCTTGGCCAGTGGAGGGGTGAGAATTGAGTGAGTGATTTGCAAAGAAAATTCCATGCAAAAAGAACCCCTCAAGTTACCTAATTGCAACCTTAAGTTTATTTTATTTAATTTTAATTTTCCCTTTGACTATAATCAACTAGAATTTGGAATAACATGATAAAAAAATTTATATTACAAACTAGGTTTTAGTTGTCATGGTTCTTAAGTATGTAATTAGCCCATTCAAATTTGTATTTACCACTAATTTAATGTATATTTAACAGCTTTAAATAATATTAAAAATAATAAATTAGGGAAAAATATTTAAACGACTAGAAATTTATAAGTGACTAATTAACTACTAAATACTAGCAATTACCTATCTAAATTAGGTATAATTAGGCCTATATTGAAAAATAATTATAATTACAATTTACGGAAAAATACCAATTATTTACCGATTATCGGGAAAATACCTAAACGACTTTTCAAGGCGTTACATCCGAGCCCTTTCCAAATCAGTCTTGGGAGACATCTCTTTGGAGAGGGTGATTCCGTGACAAGCCGGTAGATTACCGCTCTTTGATTCTTCCATACTGAATCTTTTCAGTATGGTGTCGATGTACCTGGACTGTGAAAATCCCAACATTCTCTTAGATCTATCACGATAGATCTGGATCCCCAGAATATAGGAGGCATCACCCAAGCCTTTCATGGAGAACCTATGTGACAAGAATCCTTTGACTGATTGTAGCATAGGAATGTCATTTCCAAATAAGAGAATGCCATCCACGTACAAGATGAGGAATACCACAGTTCTCCCTATAATCTTACTACATATGCATGGTTCATTTGGATTTTTGATAAAGTTGAATTCTTTGACTGTATCATCAAAACAGATGTTTCAACTCCGCGATGCTTGCTTTAGTCCATAAATGGACTTAAACAACTTGCACACTTTCCCGCTGCTCCCACTCTGAATGAAACCCTCTGGCTGATCTATATAGACGCACTCTTCCAAATTTCCATTTAGAAAAGCCGACTTTACGTCCATCTGCCAGATCTCATAATTGTGGAAGGCAACAATGGCAAGAAGGATCCGAATGGATTTGAGCATAGCCACTGGAGAAAAGGTCTCGTCATAGTCTAAATCAGGTCTTTGACGAAAACCTTTTGCAACAAATCTAGCCTTATATGAAGGGTTACACTAGTGCCCCGGCCAACTCCCGTGGCCAAATGCGGAACAAATTTTTTATAGCGATCAAAAACTTGGCGCTAGAATAAACCAAAAACCGGATCTTTACCATAAACCTAGCTATCTAGTTAGAGTTCTATTTACCATGATAGAAAGTATACCTAAAGAAAATGAGTCTTTCGGGTCTTTGATCCTCTTCTTAAGCTCCTCGATGGAAGTATGGATCGTGCTTGAACTCCGGCGTCCTTGTGTCAACGATAATCCACCCGAGAGTTCCAACCTTGAACTTAACCTCTAACTTGAGGTAACTAGAACACTTGGGTTGCTAGACTAAGTGATCTAGAGTGAGTAGAGAGTGGTTTTGGTGGCTTGGTCTCAATGGCCCTTGATTTTCAACTCATGAAACACTAGGGCTTGAGAGAGAGGAAGAAGAGAGAGCAACCATGAGAGAGAATGTCTCCTAATAAAAGAATAATCAAAATTTTATTAAGATAATTGTCATGGTTGATGTTGATTTGACCATTATCATGTCACAATTAATGCTAAGCACAAATATCTTTTGCTCAAAAAAATATCTAAGTCAACAAGGGTCAACATGGTCAAATGGTCGGACCAAATTAGCCATAACACAATTATCTCTAATAAAAGATTAATAATAAATTTCCCCATCTCTTTAAGGTTTTAATCAAGTCACTGGTCAAAACCCTAATGAGGTGTCTCTTTCTCTGCCTCTGTCAACTGTATATACATACCCGCATCCTTGTTCCGAGGAACACGAAGGATCGCGGCAACTCAGCGTTACTCATCATGGAACGAAGCATATCAAATAGGGTTCGGTTCCATCTCTCCGATACATCGTTGTGTTGTGGCGTGCATGAAGGAGTAAGCTGAGAGAGAATTTCGTTCTCTTTTAGGTAATCTAGGAACTCGGCACTCAAGTATTCACCATCTCGGTCAGATCTCAGTGTCTTGATACTTTTGCCTGTTTGTTTTTCCACTTCATTCTTATATTCCCGGAATTTCTCAAAGGCCTCGGATTTATGCTTCATCAAGAAGACATGTCCATACCTAGAGAAATCATCCGTAAAAGTAATGAAGTAGGAATAACCACTTCGCGCATGTGTAGACATTGGACCACACACATCGCTGTGTATGAGTCCCAAGAGCTCGCTCGCTCTTACTCTGTGTCCAGTGAATGGAGTCTTTGTCATCTTTCCCATGAGACAAGATTGATAAGTAGCATAAGACTGATATTCGAACGGATCTAAATATCCCTCTCTATGTAATTTCGCAACCGTGTTTCATTGATGTGACCCAGTCTACAATACCATAAGAAATCCTGATTTAATTCCGGAGACTTTCTTTTATGTGTGTTCTGGACACTGTAAATCTGAGCTTGATTTAATACGTATATTCCGTTATCTAATGTACCTGACACAATAAAAGCTTGATTTAGGTGGATGTGGACCACATCGCTTACAAATATAAAATCATATCCTTCCTTAGAAAGTAAGGATACAGATATGATATTACAAGCTAGACTAGATACATACAAACAATTACGTATAATCAATATCTGCCCACTTGTCAATCCTAGGTGATATTCCCCTGCGGATTCAGCGTCCACGCTCATTCCGTTAGCAACCCTGAGAGTCATATCACCTACCTTGATAACTCTACGGTTTCTCAATGTTAGTATATGTATGCCCTAGAGGCCATTATTGATGATATAATGGATGCTTGGACATATATGTAGAGGACTTTCTTGCTCGACATGATAGTATGCTATCATGTTACCTTTATCTTAACATGTAGACTGGTATTTATACTGTCTGTCTCTTACATGTTGATAAAGCCCTTAGGATATGTACTTGACTACCATGACTATGATGAGATCATACTAGTGGGGCCAGGGTGGTCCAAAAGTACATCCTTTAATCAGCTCCTAGTCGAGGGAATTTCGAGACTAGGGCATCGATATTCCAGAGTAGTCTAGTGTGTACGTTTCTTGTCCCTTAGAGGGTGATGGTTGATCCCACAACCATTGGTGTGTGACATCAAAGATTGTACACAGGTTCTCATTGGAGAATGGGTACACTTAACGGACTCGCCGAGGACTCCTATCTGGTAGTATACCTATCGTCAGATAGCAGTCCTCTGGTGACACTGGTACATGTTAGTCTGTAGACCCGAGATCATCATAGAGTATTGTGCGGCTCCCACCGTGCTTTGATTTCCTCCTTACCACGCTGAAAGGAGACGTGCAAACAGGTGGATTTTGGGTACAGTCCCAAGTCGCATGGAGGCAATGAGCGATAGGAGGGGTTTCGTCTCTCCCGGTATTGGGGGTTGATGTTGCGCTATGCTCGATTGGCTATAACTGGAAGTCCCTGGCCAGGGATGCTGCCGAGATTTACCGCTAAGAGTTATCAGTAGTTTCTCGAACCATTATAGACCAGACATCGGCATGACTTATCATGTTACTGGGGACTGACGATTACCACCCTTAGATATGATATGCGACATATCAGACGAAGAGACCGGACTGTACGGTAGTTGTAACGTCTTCAAAATAATAAAATATGATTTTTGGGAAATTTTATAATTTAATATTATTTTAATGAATATTTTAATATTTTGGTATAATTAAATACAGATAAATGGGGAAAAATTATGGAAAATTCTAAAATAAGGTATTTTAAGGAATTGCCTCGTTTTCTGTGCATGCCCCCATTTCCTCTAGTTTTGACCCTGAGTATGTCTAGTTTTGACTGATTCCATCTAGGGTGAAATCTGGGTTGATTTTCCTATGTTGGTGTATAATTTGGGACTTGTTTTAGCATGGATTTTGGTATTTGGTGATTCATTCCTGTCGGGTGGCGTTTGGACGTCAACGACAAGTGGATTTTGATTGTGTTTACATGCGAGTCGATAGGTTTTTACCCATGCGGGTAGCGTGTGCTATTTTGGTTTCCGATGTGATTTTCATGTGCTTTAGCATTGTGATATACTTGTAGGTACCCCGCGTGATGTTGAGGCAAAGGAGGTGAAGATAGCGACATCGGCTTTGGCACACGAGAAGCAATGTGAGTAGATTTATATCTACGGGGAGAAGTCGGGTGGATGGCGTATAGCAACCCCGCAGTCCGTGGTGATGTAAACGAATACGTATACACACGAATATTTATTATGTGTTGTTTAGGGTTATTGATGGTAATAATGATATTTTGATGATAAGAATATATTGGTTTAGTATAGTGCGAACCCTAGAGTAGTGGTTGCACTCACACATACATTTACACACATACTTGCATTCATTCTTTCATTTATTAGAGTGCATATGATGGTGCGTATATCTACACATGGGTATGGGACTATGTGTTTATATACGGGATTTGAGGATGATACGTGGTTTGAGATGATACTTGATGTGAGGCCGTGAGATCGGCGATGTGACATAGCTTGTCTTCGAGGTGCGATATGATAGTTTTAGCGGGCCTTTGGACATGTGCTTTACCCGCATTCATATTTTTATAGATGGTATCGATTTGTACTAGACTTAGAGTAGTACCCCAGATTATGCGATCTGATGATAGTGATACCTGATATGTGATGAGGTACTGTGATATTGACCCCTACCCAGCTATTGGGATGCCGTACGACGATCTACCGTACGAGCCGATATTGATGATAGATCCGCACTCATGACTCGAGGATATCTTACGATATGTTATTGAGGCGGGATCACCGACTATCATATCTATATATATTGACTCAGATTAGGTGGTTTCTTACCCCTCCTGTCTAGATTACTTAGTAGACATTAGACTGGACCGAGTCATACCTATTTCAAACTAACGAATCGGGGATATTTTAAAGATAGGCAGAAGGGTCATACGGATATTTTCAAATGATGTATCTTTTCTTAAAACACCGTAGCCCTTGTTTTTCCAAAAGCCCTGATTCGTCTTATTTCAAATGGCACCCCTGCATGACTTGTACAGATTGGTGTAGATTCTTTACTTTTGCGATGATTATTCGATTCCGCATATTCATGCTATTTGCATTGCATCGCTTGTACTGTGGTTATATTTCAGTCATGCTGCTAGGACACCAGCACCATTATCGATGATGCATATGTTCCACGTACACTTGTTGCCGGCTCACACACTCATCATCGATAATTGCCATGTCACTACACTGTAGTACTATTGCATTCAGTATATGATCCTTGCATGACATGATGATATGCATACCTTCCTTTACATGTCGCATACTTCATGCTTTTGATTATACGCATTGAGATATGTTGTTTCTATGATATTTCTGGATTTGGGAACCGAGAGTGTTTCAAAAGAGAATATGTCATTGCTTTAAAAACCCGGTTACCCTTGATATGATATTTCAGTGCGTCCACCATGTGTTTTCTCGGTGCTGAGAGCGACATGTGAAAACCGAATCGAGTGGATGAGCCGATTGCGGGTACATGGTGGACCCGGTATGGTTCCCCTCGGCAAGATGATC
This sequence comes from Agapanthus africanus, assembly GCA_030015575.1. NCBI lineage: Eukaryota > Viridiplantae > Streptophyta > Magnoliopsida > Asparagales > Amaryllidaceae > Agapanthus > Agapanthus africanus. The sequence goes on along the minus strand of CM057341.1, from coordinate 669,522,371 downwards.
GATGAGCTTTGCCGATTGAGCCTGGAGGCGGGCGAGTACCTACCGGTGATTGGTTGGACCTGGCGGTTATCCGGAGGATACTGACCAGAGTCGATGGATAGATTTGGGCGTCCTGCCGGGGCCGAGGGCCGATACCGCAGACAGAGCCCGCGGGCCGATCCGGACTGACGGAGCCCGATATATGAGGATTTACGTGCCGATGCTGGGCACAGTTTTCATGATGTTTTCGAGTGCCGATGCTGGGCACTCCGGTTCCATGATTTTGACGTGTCGCGAGGGACACGGGTGGGTTATATCCTCATATTTCCATGCACAGGTTTCATGATATTTACTTGCATGATGGTTATTGTCATTGGGTGACGAGTGGACGGGATCCATGTGTGTGCAAATTTGATTACATTGATCATACCTCATATTCATGACATGCTATTACCTGAGGCACTAGCACGAGCACTTGGCATTACACTCATGTAGAGATTACATTGCCAGTTTAGCATGCTTCAGCTTTATTCATATTGAGGTTTATTTATATCTGATCGTATTGACCTAGGATGGGTCATGCATTCGATCTCTGCTTGTAGATATTTTCTATTCACGAGTTGGCAACTCACCCCCGTTGTGCCCCAGTCCTTGCAGGTTTTTGCCGTACAGATTCCATAGCGGCATTTCTGGCACACTGCTTCCTTATGGGTGACTTGCTTGGATAGGTGGGTTCTTTTGTATCAGAACCGCCATTGTTCATGTATCATTTATTGTATCTAGAATTTCCATCAACCAAAACTTGTATATTGTTTCAGACTTAGAAAACAGTGTTGTTTTATTTCGACCTTAGAGTCGCGCTAGTAGTATTACGGTTTTCTGGCTGTTTGAGTTTCTTTTTTTTTGGGTTTTGATCCTCGCCCTTTGGCGTTGTATATTATTATTGCTTGCGTGGTTGTGACCGTCGATGGACGAAGAGCTAGCTCCCACTTGGGGATGCCTTTTATCATTTCATATATATTATTCTTGTTGTACCCCGTTCGGGGCCAGTTTTTACAAAGGAAACTCTGCCGAAATTTTCAGGAAAGGTTACACATTTTAAAAAATGCATATTCGGCTTAGTTATTTAAAAACTTTGATTTCCAAACATGATTTCCTTACTTTTCAAAAACAGTTTTCCTTATTTACTCTTAAAATGGTTTTAGATTGCTGGGCTTTTGGCTTACTTGGATCAGATGGGGTCCTATAGACTTCATATGGTTCAAGGGCCAGTCACGTGCTCTTTCGGGTCGTGACAAAGTTGGTATCAAAGCGCTAGGTTGTCCTTGGTTCGAGTCTAAGTTTGACTATGTGGAGCCTAGGGCGTTATCTATATAAGGAACTTAGGCTTGACCTTACGGAACTTAGACTTGGTCGATGGGGTATTAGACCCGAACTTTCGTCGTGTAGGATGACCCTTGGTTGATGGAATAGGTGACTAAAGTAGAGTGACGTACCGTGGGTATGTTCCGCGGCATACTTACGACACGCCACTCCGCTTAAGAAACCTTAGGTTGTACATTTCCTTGCATTGTGTCATATTCCTTCCTATGATCTATCTTCATCGATACTGGTTATGGTTTTGCTGCCGCGATTGCACGGGCAGAGTGAGCTACGGCTCGAGTTGTCAGCATGAGCTCGTCGGGGACGAGGGCTGACCGGGGCGTGATTCCAGAGACATACGGTTGCATTGAGGCTTCGTATTTTGTGTTTCCGCACTATGGGCGTTTGACAGATCGCTGCTGTGAGATTTCTAGGATGTACCGGACGGTACCAGAGGATTGAGCCACTGATAGAGGCCAGCCAGGATGTGATGACCGTTGATGTATCGCTTATTCATGATGGTTGAGGCGCTGCTTAGCGTACCGACGAATGAGCCAGTTGTTGCTGCGAGTGATGAGATATCGCCCAGATGGTTGGAGCTACTGCAGCATGAGCATATTCTTAGAGATGTGATAGTGAGTCGCTAGTCACCGAGGATTAATGACTAGGACATGTGGTTCGTTCGCTTACCCCGATGCGAGGTCATCAGATAGATTGATTCCAGTTAGAGGCGACTTCACGCAGATTCGTTGAGAGTCGATTGAGACGATCGAAGGTCAGGAACCCATTTTCCAAGTTTAAAGTATACGGAAAGACATGCAGGTGATTCTATGGACCCTCTAGAAGAATGAAACCCTAACTCGACTGAATGACCGTGTGAAAGCCTTTGAACCTTAGGGTTTGCGGCAGTTCCTCGGCGCCATTAGTGAGGCTTGGGTTTGCCCTTCTACGGCTGGACCACCGACGCTGTGGCATGTACTCGATACTATTAAACTGTACCCGAGATGTTGAGCTCTTGGGGGATTGTGAGGTTCTGACGAGTCGATCGGATGATTCGACATCATTCGGATATCATGTGATGGGACACTGCTTGGGAGACTCCAGATACGAGCATAGCCGTCGGAGCGCAGTCTGTGTAGCCATGATGAGATGAGTCCGAACCAGTCGATATTGGAGCAAGGTGGAGTAAAGAGTTCGCACGAGATGACGTTCCACTCCGCTGACATCAGAGATGTGACATGCACGTTGAGGACGTGTTCGGCTAGATATCTTCTACTGAGTGATGAAGATACTGAGTTCATGATTTCGAGTCCGTGTTAGAGACTTCGGGTGGACCGTAGCCGAGGACATTGCAGTGTGCAGATAAAGACGCGACGTCGAATGGTCGATGATACAGACAAGCGGGACGAGAAGTTCGTGCGAGAGGCAGGAGAGCTGTCACTACACCCCGTTAAGATTAAAGGCCGGACATGCATACAGAGGCGCAGAGATGCGACCAGCTTCCGAGGAGATGTTGTACTAAGGATGCAGAGGTCCAGAGAGCGAGAAAAGATTTCGCCAGAGTACCAGCCTCCTTACAGTTTGGCTTAGGCAAGATCAGAAGAGACCTTGAGTAGGATTCCTTCCAGTACACTGCTGCAATAAGAGTTGCACCCAGGATCGGATGTGTGATATGCATTCAGAGGACCCGAGGTCGGCGCCAGAGATGTGCTGCTTTACGAGCGGTCGTGAGGATTGACCGAGAGATGACCAGGGAAGTGCAAGAACGAAATCGTTCCTGTCAGCACACCTGACCGGGCCGATGAGCCGATGGATTGCGAGTTGGTAATCTACAGGAAAGATCAGGAACCAGAGGCAGAGGACGCCAGCCGCGAGCAAGAGGCAAGTAGATATCTTGCGCCGCTAGCATCGGATGTACCGGTACCTTCTCGACCCTGAAGGAGGGTATACCGACGACGGTAATTATGATTTGTGATTTTGTGATTTGATTATCACGTATTCGTTGCTTTGGATTTCGGTATTTTGGGCGATCTATTCGCATGATTTAGTCTTGATGACTGAGTTTCATGATATTTGATTTTGTGCACCATGGTTGCACCTACTGGGTATTTATACCTTGTACATAGTTATTACTCTTGAGCTGTTGATTGCGATTTCATGCCTATTTTATGCTGGTGATTTGATTTACGCTTCCAGCAGAGTTTCATGTAATTTTAGTGTTTTGATTTTGCACTCGGTATAGCTTATATGTGCTTGTAGTGCATCGATATGTGTTTTGTGCCCGCAGCTGCACACGTTTATGATTTTCTTCATATCTGGATACACTTGGTGTTGCTGCTTACGTATTTGAGTTATTGCTTGGTATTTGTGCATGGGATGCACCAGTTCTATACTTCGTGCATTTGTCGCACCAGTTTTATGTTTCTTGCGTTTATCGCATCAGATTTATATTTCGTGCCTTTGTTGCACCGGATTTATATTTTGTGCATTACGATTGCACCTGACTTCGATTTGATGCCTTTCGGTATGTCGATTTTGATTGTGATATTGATGTGGATTCTTGCACTCCGTGCTTTTGACTGGACTTACGCATATTCGACGTTGCTATTGGATTTTGTGATTCCGTGCATATTGAGTGCACAGGGTCTAGATTTTCATTCGTGCATGATGGATGCACCGATTTGGATTTTCGCGCATGTTGGGCGCATGTTTTGAGATACGATTTTGGGGCACACCAGATGCATTAAATCGAGATTCTTCGTGCATGTCAGATGCACCTGTTTTGGCTGTCAGGCACACATGTTGCCTATGACAGATGCTTCGTGCACACCCGTTGCACCTAGATGTTGTTTTGTGCACATGTTTAGCGCATATATGGATTTTGATTTCCGTGCGCGTCAGACGCACAGGGTGGTGTTATGTGCATTTTTGGAATTTATTCCTTTTGGAGCAGTACATTTTTATGATGTGGGATATTTGCTTTCATACTGAGCAGGACTAGTCAGTGGACAGTGCCTGGATATATTTTGCATGCATCGATAGTTATCGAAGGGATTTCCGAAAAGCGAGCTATAGTCTCAGTATATACCTACGTGTCCGATATGACACAAAACGTTTTAAAAACAAGGAAACCCTTCTGATTATTTTCAAAATGGTGGAACGTGCTTATTAAACAAAGGATATATATACACATATATAGTTATTTTCTTATGAGAAACGTCCGCAACTGTGCAGTGTTACGCGCATCGCACAGCGACTTAAAAAGATTTGGCATACAGTTGCATCAGTTAATTACATGTATAGATTGGGTGTCTACATGTATAGTCTTGGTCCATATCATATTGATTTTGTATTGGATTTGACATTGTGTCGTTACCATGACTCCGATGATTGCGGATGCTTGATGGAGTGTTGCTTTTGAGTTATCTGCTCAGTACTCATGCGCATGCATTGCGCTATGATGTTTTATGTATAGATGATTTCGGAGCCCCGATGACTTGGAATTTGTATTGAAATATTTTAGTATTTGGGGGTTTAAATTTAAATTCGGGGACCGAATTTCTTTAAGGGGGGTAGATTGTAACGTCTTCAAAATAATAAAATATGATTTTTGGGAAATTTTATAATTTAATATTATTTTAATGAATATTTTAATATTCTGGTATAATTAAATACAGATAAATGGGGAAAAATTATGGAAAATTCTAAAATAAGGTATTTTAAGGAATTGCCTCGTTTTCTGTGCATGCCCCCATTTCCTCTAGTTTTGACCCTGAGTATGTCTAGTCTTGACTGATTCCATCTAGGGTGAAATCTGGGTTGATTTTCCTATGTTGGTGTATAATTTGGGACTTGTTTTAGCATGGATTTTGGTATTTGGTGATTCATTCCTGTCGGGTGGCGTTTGGATGTCAACGACAAGTGGATTTTGATTGTGTTTACATGCGAGTCGATAGGTTTTTACTTATGCGGGTAGCGTGTGCTATTTTGGTTTCCGATGTGATTTTCATGTGCTTTAGCATTGTGATATACTTGTAGGTACCCCGTGTGATGTTGAGGCAAAGGAGGTGAAGATAGCGACATCGGCTTTGGCACACGAGAAGCAATGTGAGTAGATTTATATCTACGGGGAGAAGTCGGGTGGATGGCGTATAGCACCCCCGCAGTCCGTGGTGATGTATACGAATACGTATACACACGAATATTTATTATGTGTTGTTTAGGGTTATTGATGGTAATAATGATATTTTGATGATAAGAATTATTGGTTTAGTATAGTGCGAACCCTAGAGTAGTGGTTGCACTCACACATACATTTACACACATACTTGCATTCATTCTTTCATTTATTAGAGTGCATATGATGGTGCGTATATCTACACATGGGTATGGGACTATGTGTTTATATACGGGATTTGAGGATGATACGTGGTTTGAGATGATACTTGATGTGAGGCCGTGAGATCGGCGATGTGACATAGCTTGTCTTCGAGGTGCGATATGATAGTTTTAGCGGGCCTTTGGACATGTGCTTTACCCGCATTCATATTTTTATAGATGGTATCGATTTGTACTAGACTTAGAGTAGTACCCCAGATTATGCGATCTGATGATAGTGATACCTGATATGTGATGAGGTACTGTGATATTGACCCCTACCCAGCTATTGGGATGCCGTACGACGATCTACCGTACGAGCCGATATTGATGATAGATCCGCACTCATGACTCGAGGATATCTTACGATATGTTATTGAGGCGGGATCACCGACTATCATATCTATATATATTGACTCAGATTAGGTAGTTTCTTACCCCTCCTGTCTAGATTACTTAGTAGACATTAGACTGGACCGAGTCATACCTATTTCAAACTAACGAATCGGGGATATTTTAAAGATAGGCAGAAGGGTCATACGGATATTTTCAAATGATGTATCTTTTCTTAAAACACCGTAGCCCTTGTTTTTCCAAAAGCCCTGATTCGTCTTATTTCAAATGGCACCCCTGCATGACTTGTACAGATTGGTGTAGATTCTTTACTTTTGCGATGATTATTCGATTCCGCATATTCATGCTATTTGCATTGCATCGCTTGTACTGTGGTTATATTTCAGTCATGCTGCTAGGACACCAGCACCATTATCGATGATGCATATGTTCCACGTACACTTGGTGCCGGCTCACACACTCATCATCGATAATTGCCATGTCACTACACTGTAGTACTATTGCATTCAGTATATGATCCTTGCATGACATGATGATATGCATACCTTCCTTTACATGTCGCATACTTCATGCTTTTGATTATACACATTGAGATATGTTGTTTCTATGATATTTCTGGATTTGGGAACCGAGAGTGTTTCAAAAGAGAATATGTCATTGCTTTAAAAACCCGGTTACTCTTGATATGATATTTCAGTGCGTCCACCATGTGTTTTCTCGGTGCTGAGAGCGACATGTAAAAACCGAATTGAGTGGATGAGCCGATTGCGGGTACATGGTGGACCCGGTATGGTTCCCCTCGGCAAGATGATCGATGAGCTTTGCCGATTGAGCCTGGAGGCGGGCGAGTACCTACCGGTGATTGGTTGGACCTGGCGGTTATCCGGAGGATACTGACCAGAGTCGATGGATAGATTTGGGCGTCCTGCCGGGGCCGAGGGCCGATACCGCAGACAGAGCCCGCGGGCCGATCCGGACTGACGGAGCCCGATATATGAGGATTTACGTGCCGATGCTGGGCACAGTTTTCATGATGTTTTCGAGTGCCGATGCTGGGCACTCCGGTTCCATGATTTTGACGTGTCGCGAGGGACACGGGTGGGTTATTTCCTCATATTTCCATGCACAGGTTTCATGATATTTACTTTCATGATGGTTATTGTCATTGGGTGACGAGTGGACGGGATCCACGTGTGTGCAGATTTGATTACATTGATCATACCTCATATTCATGACATGCTATTACCTGAGGCACTAGCACGAGCACTTGGCATTACACTCATGTAGAGATTACATTGCCAGTTTAGCATGCTTCAGCTTTATTCATATTGAGGTTTATTTATATCTGATCGTATTGACCTAGGATGGGTCATGCATTCGATCTCTGCTTGTAGATATTTTCTATTCACGAGTTGGCAACTCACCCCCGTTGTGCCCCAGTCCTTGCAGGTTTTTGCCGTACAGATTCCATAGCGGCATTTCTGGCACACTGCTTCCTTATGGGTGACTTGCTTGGATAGGTGGGTTCTTTTGTATCAGAACTGCCATTGTTCATGTATCATTTATTGTATCTAGAATTTCCATCAACCAAAACTTGTATATTGTTTCAGACTTAGAAAACAGTGTTGTTTTATTTCGACCTTAGAGTCGCGCTAGTAGTATTACGGTTTTCTGGCTGTTTGAGTTTCTTTTTTTTTGGGTTTTGATCCTCGCCCTTTGGCATTGTATATTATTATTGCTTGCGTGGTTGTGACCGTCGATGGACGAAGAGCTAGCTCCCGCTTGGGGATGCCTTTTATCATTTCATATATATTATTCTTGTTGTACCCCGTTCGGGGCCAGTTTTTACAAAGGAAACTCTGCCGAAATTTTCAGGAAAGGTTACACATTTTAAAAAATGCATATTCGGCTTAGTTATTTAAAAACTTTGATTTCCAAACATGATTTCCTTACTTTTCAAAAACAGTTTTCCTTATTTACTCTTAAAATGGTTTTAGATTGCTGGGCTTTTGGCTTACTTGGATCAGATGGGGTCCTATAGACTTCATATGGTTCAAGGGCCAGTCACGTGCTCTTTCGGGTCGTGACAGTAGTGTTACTGATAGGTTTCATGGAGACTATGGACAAGCTTGCTTGTTGATCTTCATATTGCTCAAAACCCGGGTAGCTGTTACGTCTAGCTAGTACCGCTGACAGCTTGTAGGTGACTGATGTGATCATCACCTACTGATGGCGTATTGGCGAGTCTTTAGAGTCCCACACAGAAGTTCCCTTGTTCAAGCGAAACGAAATAGGACACATATGTGATATGTGTGTGGGCCTGATTAAATATGTGTATGTGATACTGTATTGTAATCTGGCGGTTATCTATTATCGGTTCGGTTATATATGATATAACCAGATTGTCGAATCAAGTGTTGATTTGATAATGTGATATTCAGATAACTGATATTAGTCGGTCATATGTGATATAACCGGGTTATTAAATCAAGTGTTGATTTAATAATGTGATATATATTATATGTGATATAATTATATCTTAACTAATATCATTAGCTCACTAATTATTCTTCATTATAAATATATTAATATATATGATATATATATAATAATGAAGCATGTCATATGAATTTATATTTTGTGAAAATAGAAATGAAGTGGAAAATGAGAGCATGGTTGCAAGCGTGGGATTTATATTTTTTTATTTATCTTGACCCACTATTCAACCATGGTTGCAATTTTATATTGCAAAATTCCATGCTTGAATAAGTGGGGGTCAAAAGTTGCCATTCATTATTGAGCTCATTTCAACACTTAGCATTTTTCTTGCTTTGCTCCCATGGATGCTCTCTAGCTTCTTCTTCTTCCTCAAAGTCTTAGTTCAAGCTTCAACCCTCACATGTGATGTGAATCATGAAGCTTGAACACAATCTTGCGAGCTTTAACATCCCCTACTTCACCATCTTACACTTGACTAGCGATCGAGTGTAGCGTGTTTCCTACGCTAAAGAGTTTAGTGCAGAGGTAGCTTGAGTTGGAGGGACTTCGCGTGGATCATCTTCGGCACGAAGGTCATCGGAGGAAGCTCGTCCATAGCCTCAAGTGGAGCCTAGTGGAGTCACGGGACTACTACATGGAGCATGTGAAGTGAAGGACTCGATCTACAAGGGTATAGCCATCCTTCACTTACTATAGTTTTTGTAGATATCAAACTTAAACCCTAATCACCTAGCTAAAGATCTTGATAAGTCTAGTCTAGCGCCTTAAAAAAATTGAATTTGGAATGCTTGATGCCTCTTGGTCCCCTTGCTGGTGCTAGGGTAGACCTTTCACTCAAAGCCTGTAATGAATTATAGATATGAGATCCTGATCCGGTATCTAGTACCCAGAAAGTAGAGTTAATTGACATACAGTTTTCTATTACAAACACACCCGAAGTCGAAGCCATAATATGCTTCGGATCCTGGATTCTGGCTTTCAAAGCCCGCAATCCCTCTGTCAATGCCCTTTCCCATGACAATAGGAACATCCCTCCTTCCCTACTGTCATCCCTGAAACTTTTGCCCTTCCCTGTCCCTTTACCTTACTGACATCGCATATCGGCTTTGTATAGGTCTTCTTCTTCTCACCCTTTTCTTTCGCCTTGGATGCAGAAGAGGAAGATTCCCCAATAAGCAGAGCGGGTGTCTCTCTGGTTTCCTTCACGGTATAAGTAGAAGGTAGGGACTGTAGAATCAAGTTAGCATATGGCTGGTTCTCCAACGTGGTCTCCAGGTCCGTGAGCTCATCAATAATGATAGTCATTGTAAGGACGTTGTCCCCTACAGATGACCCGATAACCAACCTCGCTTGAAGCAATTCCTTCAAGGTCTCATATCTTGCGATACGAGATTGCTCTCCATATAAAACTTTGTTATGGAGGAAGATGGAAGCTAATTCCATCTTCTCGTGCTGCCACTGTTTTTCACTATCTACTAAGGCCAACACGAGGCACTTGGCATTTGCACTGTCCTTTTCCCTTATCTTACAGATATCTATATCTGTGACGGTGGAAACTTGAACTGGGACGGCGGGGGCTTGAGTAGTAATGAGTTGGTCCAGCTTGTCATAGGCAATGGACATCTGGACAAACCCTTGCCAGTCAATATAGTCTGGCCCAGTGAATTTATTAGCTAAATGTAACCTAGGCGCAGTCAACTGGTCACTGCAATTAGGAGAAAGAGAAGAAACACTTTAGCATAATGCTCTTGCAAGTTTAGATTGGTTTTTAATTTATCTAAACATGATGGCTCCCACTGTCTCTCGAATCCTTCCTTAAACCATAAAAGAAGAATTAGTCAGGATCAATCTCACCGTAAAATTCTTGCTTAACCGTTCAGCCAGGCTAGTGTTGGTACTTCGAGGGAGGTTTTACGACGCCTTCGCGATGTTTCTTAATTAAATAACCACTTTTTCCTAGAGGCGTAGCCCCGCTAACACTATTCTAGCAACCTACTTGGTTTATAGCATTGATCGTAAAGTGAAAATTCTCCCGAGGAGTAGCATATACTCATAGTAGGATCGGGATCCAAATACCATTGTATGATAATCCTGAAGGAATCCTACCAACATTATCACACTCCAAATGGTATGCAGCACTAGCAAGTTTCAGTTTTCTTAGAAACTCCCGATGTGGATTTTTGCCCCATGCTCTTATGACCTTGACGAAGGCCAACAAATCATAAGTTACATGTCAAGTTCTACCCATCATTGTCCAGGTTAATTTGAACTCACCCGTATATACCCTTGACGAAGGCCAACAAAGTAATACGACTGTCCCTAACCAACACATCTATGTATGCTACATATGAACACCCAGCAGCTACTAATCATTATGCCTTGACGAAGGCCAACAAACATAGCTTGAATACTACTGAATATTCATATGAAATGACGGAGGGATACGAATGGTTTTGGCGAAACCGTGAACGTAGTGAACTTGATATAATCGACGGAACCTGATAGCTTTTAAAAGGAGTGGTTTAAGCTCTGTAGGGTTACTAGGCACTGCCACAAGGGTCTACGAGGCATCAACCATGCCCGATTAAAAAAATAGCCGTGCCGAACAACCCAAAGCCGGATCTTTAAACTAGAGTTTAGGTGAAAACAAGCATGTTAAACATTTTAACACTAAGTGAGAGGGATTACAACCTTTGTAAATCCGGTCCTTCACTTCAATAGCTCCGTGTAGATGTCCCCTTCACTGCGATCGTGAACTCCGGACTCTAGAGAAGCTCCACAAGAAGAACGAATGTGCTTGCTTCGATGACTTCGAGGCCGAAGATGATCTACGTCGGGTAGACACTAACTCAAGCTATTCCTTCATTAGATCATGAACTTTGTGAAGAGAACACACTCTACTACATGGCAAGTGGTAGAGGATGAAGAAGTAGGAGGTGGGTTCACTTTAGAATTGATTTTCTCACACTTTTTCTCAAAGCACCATTAGAGCTTGAAAGCTTTTTCAAGGAGCTTGATGAAGAAGAAGAAGAAAGAATAATATCATCATATGAATTATCTTCCCTCAATAATGTAACCATGGGTGAGTTAAGCTATCATGCTTAACTCATGTATAGAATTGACCAAGGTATATGGTTAAGGGTTGGGTTAACTAAATATCCAAAAGAATGACAAAAGAGTTGACTTTGTCAATGTTTCCACAAGCTTCATAAAAGCTTGAGAACTTTGACCAAGTCTTTCTCTTTTGTTATTCTTAAGATATAAACAAAACCCTAATCTTTACCCTAATCTTGGTATAAGTCTCATACACCCATCTTTGATGTGTCATCAAGCATGACACAATCATTTGTACACAAATATATATCACATATACACTTAGGCACTATCAAGTGAGAAAATAAATCTTAAGTGAGCTAATACTAGTTAATGTAATGTAATATATCAAATATATAATTATACATTAAATTATTAAATCAACTCTTGATTTAATAACCCGGCTATAACCGACTAATATCATGTGTAACAACTTATCGAATCAACACTTGATCCGATAACCCGGCTATATCGCATACAACCGATCAATGTCACGAATCGCGAGAATAGAATACGGTATCTTATATCGTATTAATCTCGGTCCCGCACATATCACATATGTGCTCCTACTCCGTTTCTCTTAAGCCAGGAAACCTCTGTGTAGGACTCTAAAGACTCGTCAATACGCCGGCAGTAGGTGATGATCATATCAAACACCCACAAGCCGCAAGCGGTCTGCCAAACGTAATGGCCACCCGGGTATTGAGCGATCAGAAGATCAACAAGCAAGCCTGTACATTCTCCAGCGAATCCAATCAGTAACACTCCCGTACAGTCCGGTCTCTTCGTCTGATATGTCGCATATCTCGCCTAGGGGCGGTAAACGTCAGACCCCAGTAGCTCGATAAGTCGTGTCGATATGAGGTCTATAACAGTTCGAGAAACTACTGATAACACTTACCAGTAAATCTCAGCAACTCTGGCCAAGGATTTCCGGTTATAGCCAATCGAACACAACACAACATCAACTCCCTATACCGGGAGAGACGAATCCCCTCCTATCGCTCATTGCCTCCATGTGATTCGGGACTGTACCCAAAAGCCACCTTTTTGCACGCCCTCTTGGACGTGGTATGATGGAAATCAAAGCACAGTGGTAATCACACAAGACTCTATGACGATCTCGGGTCAACAGACTACTCTGTACCAGTGTCACCGGAGAACTGCCATCTGACGTAAGGTATAATACCATCTGGGAGTTCTCGGCGAGTCCGTCCAGTGTTCCCAGTCTCCACTGAGCACCCGTATACCATCCTTGATGTCAAACACCGATGGATATGGGATCATCCATCGCCCATCATATGGGTCAAGATGCGTATACGCTAGTCTACTCTGGTGCATCGATGCCCTGTCTCGATACACCCTCGACTAGGAACAGTTATAGGATGTACTCGTCGACTACCATGGCCCCACTAGTATGATCTCATCATAGTCCCAGTAGTCGAGTACATATCCTAAGGGCTTTATCAACATGTAACATAGAGACAATCAGAGTACATGTTAAGATAAAGTACAACCAGATAGCGTATTATCATGTCGAGCAAGAAAGTCCTCCCTATATATGTCCTAGCACCCATTGCAATATACATCGTATGTACAGTAATGGCCTCTAGGGCATACATATAACTAACAATCTCCCACTTACACTAGGGTCATCTGTTGTGGTATCACATACCCAACAATTAGCTATGGTCGAAGTATCTCATACTCAACCATCCCATAAAAGTCTCTACTGGGAAAAAAGGCCTTTGTGAGTGGATCCGCGCTGTTGTCCTCTGTGTCTACTCTCCTAACCTCGATCTCCCTGGAGATCAACCATCTCCATAATCAGGTGATACTGCCTAAGAATTATATCTGGATTTCTGATGGGACGGGGGTTCCTTGGCATAAGCCACAACTCCATTGTCACACAATGGTAGGAACGAAGTTCATCTCATGAACTTATATATCCAGACTGCCTCTTTGGTAGCATCCTTGGTAATGATGTATCTTGCCTTTAATCGTCTAGTATGTCACGGTATCTAGCTTGGAACTCTTCCAACATACCGTCCCTCCACTGAGGGTAAAGACAATGCCTGCGACTGACATTCAGTCGTCCTTACCACCCTGTAACCTTTCCAGTGATTCTCCCCAGGATCGATTGATACCATCTCACTACAACTAGTCAGTATCCTAACATCCAATTAGAACTATCTCATAGATCCAAAACCCAGGATTTAGGAGCTATCATTTCGATCCTATATGGAGAATCATTGTAATAAGCGGAGATTGACCGAGCGTAGCATAGGAAACTCCTTCCCTATCAAAAGTATGTCATCCACGTACTCTACGAAGATCACCACCATACTCTCTTCTACCTTTTTGTATATACAAGGTTCATCTACCATTTTGATAAATTCAAACTCTTTGACTACCATATCAAAATAGATGTTCCAACTCCGTGATTCCTGTTTTATCACATAAAACATCTTGCACACGTTTCCGCTGCTCCCACTGTCTACGAAGCCCTCTGGCTGTGTACTTATAGACACTATCTTCTAAAACATCATTTAGAAAAGCAGTCATGACACCCAACCACCAGATATCGTAGTCATGGTATATAGCTGTCACGACCCGCAGGGTACGGAACGTGACTGGCACTTAAGTTACGAAACGTCTCAAGACATCCGTAAAATAAGTAAGCCAAAGCCTAGAAACTAAAACCAAATAAGCAAAAGAATGAAGGAAAACCAATCAATTGAAAGCGAGTTTATCAAATGAGTCACATCAAGCCTTTTTAAAAACAATATCAATTTTTTTCCGAAAATTTCGGCAGTCTCCTTTGTAAATACTGGCCCCCAAAATGGGTACAACAAGAATATATATGAATCCAACAAATAAGGCATCCCCAAGCTGGAGCTAGCTCTTCGCCACAAGGCGGTCACAAATCCCACGCAATATAAAACAACGACATGCGAAATAATCATAAAGATGCATGAGAAAAACAGCATGTCGACTCAAGTGAGATCGACCCCAAAATACAGCATAAAAAGTCCACAAATCTCACAGTCTCATCTCTAGGTCAATATACAACAATACTGGTAGATACAGTAGATGGAGTATACTAGATACAAAGAATATACAAGGTGGTACAAAAATAGTAATATAACCCACCTAAGAGCAAAACCTCGAGTCCAGGCAAAAGAGGAAAAAGAAGCAAGTGCGCCCGCCGCTACTGTACTGACGGAGCGGACCTGCAAAAGGGTGTGGCACAACGGGGGTGAGTTGCCAACTCGTGAGTAATAAATAACATCTACACAGGCTATCGTATGCATGCACACAAGCACCCTAGCATCAAAAATACAGGTATGGCTGGATGCACTAGCAGGTGTGTATACAACATCAGTGTACTAGCAGGTGTATGTATGCAACATGAATATCTGAGGTCTCAATAGGTATATATAAGAAACATTTTATCTCTTTTTGTTTTTGAAACTCTTTTAAAATGCCAGCATAATACTCATAGAATCGACAACAATCTGTGTCCAGCAACGACACCTAAAATCTGCCTCAAATCTCATAAATCCATGTCATAGTGTCTCTGGCCTCAGCCGTCCGGCTGACCCATCTCAATATCAATATCTCATCCTCTCGCGGCCCCGGTCGGTATCCTCTGGATATCCGCCGTGCCCAAACAGTCACCGGTAGGTAATCCGTCCCCTGCCAGGCTCATCGTCAGCAACACGAGCTTCTTGCCCCGGGGTACCTTACCGGGCCCACCATGTACCCGAGACGGTTCATCCAACTCCTCGAAACGGGTCTCGAAAACCACAGCAAACTCATGGTGGATGACACTTACATCACTAGAAAACTGCAATTTACATATTTAAAAAATATAATAAGTTTAGAAATTTTGCGGCTTTCCCCCGAAATCCAGAAATATCATAAAATCTCAAGAAATCCTCATAAGTGCATATGTCAATGATAATGAATGCATATGGTATCAATAATCAAGTTGCGATGTGTGATTAATAGACTAGGCATGAACAAATAATATGATGAGGTACATGCACATGAATAGCAATCCTACGATTTCATTTTAAGGAATTAAAGCAATAGCGCAAGTTTAAGTATCAATTATAGTAAAAGGGTTCAATTTAAAGGTTATCTAGTGTGGTGGCATGGCAATTACCAAGGTGTGTGTGTAAGCATGAATAGTGCTCGTGCTGCATATAAAAACCCTGGCAATGGTGCAGGTGTCCTATAGAATGGGTTCGTATATGTATGTCAATATAAGGCATGAATATAGCAAATAATCATACAAGTATTACACCCCTAATTACTAACATTACTAAGAATCTTTTTAAGCTACTAAAACTATCGGGCGACTTGCGCCATCCAATGATAGTCCCCCGTAGATGTTATATCTACTCACCGGAATCCCTAGCTAGTCACGTCCAATCACCACTTTCCCCTTTCGTGCCGCGTCTGACGTCTCCGCGACCGAACCTGGAATTTACATCAATACCAAACATAAGGTTACATATCAAGAATGACGCAAAACCCAAACGAAAATACTAACGTTCACAAGCTAGGTACAACGTGCACAAGGTGCGCGGAACACACGCGGAAATCGCAAAAACTAACTAAAACGTCGATTTGGTCGCCCGGCAAAACTAAAACCCGGTCACTCAAAAATCCGCACTCACACATCCTAAATGTCATAGGATATGCCAAAAATATCATCAAGATATTGCAAATAATTCACCACAATATTTTATAACAAAACTAGTAAGCTAGAAATTTACAATTTGGTGCAGGGTACGGAACGTGACTGGCACTTAAGTTTACGAAACGTCTCAAGACGTCCGTAAAATAAGTAAGCCAAAGCCCAGAAAACCAAAACCAAAGCTCTCTCATGTCACTCAAAACCCATACCTAAATTACTATATTTTAATCCTATTCAAAACAATTCATTCATAATAGTTAGAGTCAAATAGAGGGGGATGGGGCTGCTGCAGCAGTGGTGGGGCCGGCCTTAGGGAGTGGGGGTGAGTGGGAGAGGTTACAAAAAGAATCCCATGCAAAAAGACCCCCCCCCACAAGTCCAAAATTGCAAGTTTTAGCTTAAAATTCAATAAATTTCGTTTTCCATAATAAAAATTAGTTAAAACTTAAAATAAAATACTAAAAATTTATATTACAACTAGATTTTAATTAACATGATTTTAAAGCTTAAATTTAGCCCATTTAAATTTTTATTTATCGCTAATTTAATGTATTTTCTTACCGGCTTAAAATAATATTAAAAATTGAAAAATTAGGGAAAATTTTTAAACGACCAGAATTTCATAAGTAACTCATTTGCTACCAAAAATAAGCAATTACCTATCCAAATTAGGTATAATTAGTTCTAAACTGCAAAATAACAAAAATGACGATTTTCGGAAAAATACCGAATTTTCACCGATTTTCAGGAAAACACCAAAACGACTTTTCAAGGCGCTACAATCTTCCCCCCTAAAGAAATTCGGTCTCCAAATTTAAAAAAATATAGCTATGCGTACCTTCAAAGAGATGGGGATATTTCTTCCTCATTTCGCCCTCGGTCTCCCAGGTAACTTCCTCGCTGCTCGGGCCATGCCAAAGGACCTTGACGGTCGGTATAACTTTCGATCTCAACTTCTTCACCTGCCGATCCAGGATGGCCACCGGCTGCTCTGCAAAAGAAAGGTCGCGCTCTAGCTGGACTGTCGGGTGCTGAATCGCATGCGAAGGGTCGTGAAGGTACTTGCGGAGCATCGAAACATGGAAGACGGGTGTGAACATCGGGAAAGCTGAGTGGAAGGGCCAAACGATATGCAACAGCGCCGACACGCTCGAGGATCTCAAAGGGACCTACGAATCTAGGGCTAAGCTTTCCTTTTCACCCAAATCGCATCACGCCCTTCATCGGAGAGACCCTCAGAAAAACATGGTCGCCAACTGCGAACTCTAATCTGCGACGGCGCCTGTCTGCATACGATTTCTGCCTGCTCTGAGCCGCTCTCATCTGGGCTCGGATCAACTGTATCTTCGCTGTCGTCTCCTCAACAAGCTGCGGCCCCAAAATACTGCTCTCGCTGAGCTCTGTCCAACAGACGGGCGATCTGCATCTCCTCCCATACAATGCCTCGAAAGGTGACATCTGAATAGTATCCTGGAAGCTGTTGTTGTAGGAGAACTCCACTAGAGGTAAATGACGATCCCAGCTACCGCCGAAGTCTAAAATGCACGCTCTGAGCATGTCCTCGAGAGTCTGAATGGTCCGCTCTGACTGTCCGTCGGTCTGCGGATGAAACGCTGTGCTGAAGCTCAAACGAGTGCCCAAAGCCTCCTGAAGTCTCTGCCAAAGTCGGCTGGTGAACTGGGTGCCTCGATCTGACACGATATAGGTCGGTACGCCATGCAACCGCACGATCTCGTCGATGTAAAGCTGGGCATACTGAGCGAAGCTGAAAGCTGTCTTCACTGGCAGGAAGTGAGCCGCTTTCGTCAATCGATCTACGATCACCCAGATGGAGTTATACCCTCGACTGGTCCTGGGTAGACCCACAACGAAATCCATCGAAATCTGCTCCCATTTCCATTCTGGAATGGGTAACGGCTGTAGCTCTCCCGCGGGCCTCTGTTGCTTGGCCTTGACTTGCTGACAAGTCAGGCATCTCGATACAAACTCCGCAATGTCCCTCTTCATCCCGTCCCACCAGTAGGTCTCTCTCATATCATGGTACATCTTGGTGGAACCGGGGTGGACACTATACACTGATCGGTGTGCCTCCTCAAGAATGTCGCGCCGCAATCCATCGGCATCTGGCACGCACAGTCTAGATCCATAGCGTAAAATCCCCTGATCGTCAATCACGAACTCGAAAAATCTGCCCTGTCCCATCTGTGCCATGATCTCTGAGCAACGGTCGTCACTGCGCCGTGCCTCATATATACGGTCAAGCAACTGTGGGCGTGCACGAACATGCGCGAGCTGTCCCCCTGTCTGAGTGAACTCGAACTCAACTCGGCTGTCGCATAACATCTGCCAATCTGCTGACGACTGCCTCTACACTGGGCGCAAACATGATAGACTACCCCCGGGCCTCCTGCTCAAAGCATCTGCCACCACATTCGCCTTGCCTGGGTGATATAAGATCTCGCAGTCGTAGTCTTTCACCAACTCCATCCAATGACGCTGTCTGAGGTTCAGGTCTCGCTGCTGAAATATGTATTTTAAGCTCTTGTGGTCTGTGAATATTTGGCACGACTCGCCATATAGGTAATGTCGCCAAATCTTCAATGCAAAGACCACTGCAGCCATCTCCAAATCGTGAGTGGGGTAGTTCTGTTCATGCTTCTTCAACTGCCGAGAAGCATAAGCGATCACCCAGCCATGCTGCATCAATACGCATCCTAACCCCACTCGCGAAGCATCACAGTAGACCACAAATCCGCCTGATCCCGAAGGCAAAGATAATACCGGCGCCGTAGTCAAACATGTCCGCAGCTACTGAAAACTGCGCTCGCACTCCTCCGTCCAGACGAAAGGAACTCCCTTCCGGGTCAAACCGATCAAAGGTGCAGCTATACGGGAGAAGTCCTGAACAAAACGCCTGTAGTAGCCCGCCAGGCCTAGAAAACTACGGATCTCAGTAACCGATGTAGGTCGGGGCCATTGCTGAACAGCCTCAATCTTCTTCGGGTCCACACAAATGCCGTCTCTCATAACCATGTGACCCAAGAATCCGACGCTGTCCAGCCAGAATGCACACTTGGAGAACTTTGCGAACAGCTGGTGCTCCCTCAGAGTCTGTAACGTAATCTGCAAGTGCTGCTCGTGCTCCTCTCTTCTCCGGGAGTACACCAAGATATCGTCGATAAACACGATGATGAACAAGTCAAGATACGGCCTGAATGTACGGTTCATCAAATCCATGAATGCTGCTGGAGCGTTGGTGAGTCCGAACGACATCACCAAAAACTCATAGTGGCCATAGTGCGTGCGGAAAGCTGTCCTCGGTATATCCTCCTGTCGAACTCGGAGCTGATGGTATCCTGATCGCAAGTCGATCCTCGAAAAATACCCCGCACCCTGAAGCTGGTCGAACAAATCATCAATGTGTGGCAACGGATATCTGTTCCGAACGGTAACCTTGTTCAGCTGGCGGTAGTCGATACATAAGCGCAAACTTCCATCCTTCTTCTTGACAAACAGGACCGGAGCACCCCACGGAGAAACACTAGGTCGAATAAGCCCCTTCTCTAACAAATCCAGCAACTGATCCTTCAGCTCTCGAAGTTCTGCCGGGGCCATCCGATAAGGCGGTATAGAAATAGGCCCCGAGCCGGGAATCAAATCAATGCAGAACTCAACGTCGCGCTCAGGCGGTAGCCCAGGTAGCTCATCAGGGAAAACATCAAGGAACTCACAAACAACCGGGACCCGGTCCAACGGAACCTCTGCAGCTCGAGTATCACAAATATACGCTAAGAATCCCTGACATCCCTTCCGCAAGAGCTGACCAACGCGAAGAGACGAAATCAAGCTGGGAAGGGTGACGCTGCGGTCTCCCTGAATAATAAGGACTGGCTCTCCCGGAAAGCTAAATATGACTGCCTTCTCACGGCAGTCCACCGAAGCATAACAAGTGGCTAGCCAATCCATGCCCAGAAGCACATCAAAGTCCAAAATATCGAGGAGAATCAAATCAACCGATGAATCCCTCTCCCCGATACGAACGGAACACAAACAAAATACAAAACGAGCGACAAACGACTCGCCTACCGGAGTAACAACAACAAGCGGATGATCTAACGACGACGACTCACGGCCCAACATCGGTGCAATGTGTGTAGAGACGTAAGAATGTGTGGAACCTGGGTCGAATAATACCCGTGCGTCGAAAGAACAAACTGGCAAGGTACCTGTCACAACGGCATTGGATGCCTGCGCCTCCTGCGGTGTCAAAGCAAATACTCGGGCCTGTCCTCCACCGATAGCGAGCTGACCTCGACCTCGGCCTCTGCCTCCTCGTCCTCTCTGAACAGGACCGCCGCGTCCACGGCCTCTGGGTGCACCTAACTGGCGTGGAGCATCGCCTGTGGTAGGAAGCAGGGCTCTCTGAGGAGGGGGTGGTGATGGTGGTAGGGTCACATGCGGAACTGTCGCTGCTCCCTGTCGTCTCGCCGGACAGTCTCTGACAAGATGATGAGGACTCCCGCACCCAAAACACCCTGGCGACGACTGCTGTCCCTGGGGATAAGAACCATATAACTGTCCCCGACCAAATCCTCTGCCAGGCCTATCTCTCGGAAAAAATCTGGCGCGCTGCCTCTGAGACGGTACATCGGTGCGAATCCTCTTCGGCCCAGAAACGGCCGAAGTCTGTGATATGCGTGCCTCCATCCGTAATGCCGTATCCATAGCAACTGAATAAGTGTCGTAGTGCTGGGCGCCAATGGCAAGATATAGCTGGGCATCAAGTCCCTGTACGAACCTCTTCACCATCTTCTCTTCGGTATCCACCAAATACGGAGCATATCGGGATAACTGTGTAAACTGGATGTCATACTCAGACACCATCATCCCAGGTGTCTTGACTAAGGCCTCGAAGCTACGAGCTCTGGCGTCACGAACGCTCTCTGGGAGGAAACGAGCTAGAAAGACCGCTGTAAACTCGGCCCAAGTCATAGGCGGTAGACCTGCAGCTCGACCTCTCAAGACTGACTCCCACCATGTCTGCGCGAGACCCTCTTGTCGGAAACTCGCAAGCTCTACCCATCGATCATCCGAACATCTCAGCGAACGGTAGATCCTGGCTAAACTGTCAAGGAACGTCTGTGGGTCCTCCGCTGCCTCGGTGCCGGTGAATACTGGAGGTCTCAGCCTCATGAAATCCTGTAGTGAAACCGGGATGGTCACGGTGGTAGTAGTAGGAGCAGGTATCATAGCAGTCTGGGATGTAGTAGGTGCGTCATCCGGCCTCGGTGTACGACTGGCTGCAACTAGGGATCCTACCATCTGACGTAGCTCCTGCATGCCCCTCATCATCTATCGCAACTCCTCCATACCAGTCTCGAGCCTATCCATACGGCCTGGGGAAGGTGGATCGGTCTGTCCCTGCGGCGTAGGCATACCACCCTGCTCAGTCCTAGTCTCGGACGAGCCAGCTCGAATCTCGTCTCTGGCGGCAGCCCTCTTTGCCCTCGTAGCCTTCGGCGGCATAGTGGCTGTTACAGGAAAACGAATAGTAAGAACAGTGCAATAGGATCAAAGGATACACGGAATTGAAGAAGGAATTTCAAGCAAGTGTATCCTAAAGTCACTTAGGCGGAGTACCGTACCGCAAGTATGCCGCGGACATACACACGCTACGTTACCCTACTTAAGTCACTTACTCCATCTACCAAGGGTCATCCTACACTAAAAAAGGTAAAACCTATAGCTCTGATACCAACTTTGTCACGACCGCAGGGTACGGAACGTGACTGGCACTTAAGTTTACGAAACGTCTCAAGACGTCCGTAAAATAAGTAAGCCAAAGCCCAGAAAACCAAAACCAAAGCTCTCTCAGGTCACTCAAAACCCATACCTAAATTACTATATTTTAATCCTATTCAAAACAATTCATTCACAATAGTTAGAGTCAAATAGAGGGGGATGGGGCTGCTGCAGCAGTGGTGGGGCCGGCCTTGGGGAGTGGGGGTGAGTGGGAGAGGTTACAAAAAGAATCCCATGCAAAAAGACCCCCCCCACAAGTCCAAAATTGCAAGTTTTAGCTTAAAATTCAATAAATTTCGTTTTCCATAATAAAAATTAGTTAAAACTTAAAATAAAATACTAAAAATTTATATTACAACTAGATTTTAATTAACATGATTTTAAACCTTAAATTTAGCCCATTTAAATTTGTATTTATCGCTAATTTAATGTATTTTCTTACCGGCTTAAAATAATATTAAAAATTGAAAAATTAGGGAAAATTTTTAAACGATCAGAATTTCATAAGTAACTCATTTGCTACCAAAAATAAGCAATTACCTATCCAAATTAGGTATAATTAGTCCTAAACTGCAAAATAACAAAAAGGACGATTTTCGGAAAAATACCGAATTTTCACCGATTTTCAGGAAAACACCAAAACGACTTTTCAAGGCGCTACAATAGCCGTGGCAAGTAGGATCTGGATGGACTTAAGCATAGCTTTGAAAGTCTCAACTTTTCCATGTACACCAAGTAATCTTCTCAAGATATACTTGCTCCTGATAGGGATTTAACCCTTCAGATAAAGTAACCAAAGTCCATACTTTGTTGGTGTATAAGGATTCCATCTCAGATCACTAAGCATCCAGCCATTCTTACAGAGTCCCACTCCTGATGGCCAGCTCGAAACCAGTTGGGTCATCATCTCATGATGCAATCCTCGCTCCCACTGTCATAGAGAAACCGAAGTATCTCTCAGGTGGGTGAGGAACCCTACTAGATCGGTGGAGAGGCTGAGGTTCGTTGGTTTCTATTGAATCCTTTGGTTCTACCAAATCATCTGCTGCAGTTTGTATAGCTGGAACTCCTTCCAGTTCTACCTCATGACTAATAATTTCTTCACAAGAAATTCCCTTTCACAAAGGTGGCATGCTGAGAAACAAAACATCTTTTGTTCCTCGGTTAGGTAGAAGATATTCCCTTGCGAATGCTTGGGATATTCAACAAACTTCCACAGATCTGACTTTCCTCGAGCTTATCCGGATTATGCTTTTCAGACATAGGCCGGACAACCCCAAATCTTAACATACTTAAGATATGGGCTCTTCCCATTCCATATCACATATGAAGTGGTAGGCAACTGATTTGATTTGAACCCTATTCAATAGGTATGCAGCTTCTCAAGTGCATAACTCCCAAAAGGAAATAGGAAACTCAGTAGTACTCATCATAGAGCACACCATATCACATAGGGTGCTATTGCTCCGCCCCGATATACCATCGTGCTATGGTGTATACGAAGGAGTAATGCTGAGAGAGAATCTCATTCTCCTTTAGAATAGTCCAGGAATCTCCGTGCTTAAGTATTCTCCTCCTTGATCTCATCAAAGGACATAATACTTATACCCATTTTTTGGTTCTCTATTTCTAACTTATATTCTGTGAATATCTCAAAAGCTTCGGACTTATGTTTCAACAGGAACACATGTCTGAATCTTGAGAGATTATTAGAGAATGTAATGAAGTACAAAGAACCGGTCTTGGATGTGTAGACATGGGACTTTCATACATCAGCATGTATCAATCCCAAGAGTTCTCTAACTCTTTCTCTGTTTCCAACAAATAGAGCTGTGGTCTTCTTATCTTTGTGACATGACCGGCAAGTTTCACAAGATGTAAATTCAAACAGATTTAAATATGCATCTAAATGTAACTTAGCTAGTCGGGTCGCATTGATATGACCTAGTCTACAATACCACAAGAAGGATTCGTTCATTTCTGAACTCTTCCTCTCGTGTGTGTTCTGTATACTAAGAACTGTAGTTTGATTTAGAACGTCAATGCTTTTAGATAACGTGCCTGAACCGATCAACTCTTGATATAGGAAATGTTCAAAACATTATCCAACAATACAAAATTATATCCTTTCTTTACTAATAAAGAGATTGCTATGATGTTGTATATCAGGTTCGGTATCTAATAACATTTGTTTAGAATCAATGTATTCTGGTAATACAGGGTGATAGTGACCAACAGACTTGGCTGCAACACTTGCACCGTTTCTATCTCATGAAACTTATCACCCGTTCTCAGTTCTCTACCTATCTGTTGCCCATGTAACAGATTACATATGCGGGATCCTGATCCAGTATCTCATACCCAGGACGTAAAGGATACTGAGAAACAGTTCTATGTAATGAACACACCCGAAGATGATGCATCAGCATGCACTTTCTTCGTTTGGGCGGCACGGGAAATCTGGTATTCCCCAATTTCCTGCTCTGTCTTATAACAATTATAAGTTGGAGCGGGACCAACGTTCCCCAGCTCAGTATAACAAGCGGGTTCGATCAATTCATCCATTTTATTATCTTGATTAAGGCGTGATATGGTCGCTACCTGGAGAGAGAGAGAGAAGAAAACACTCAGCGTATGCTCTTGCAAGATTAGATTGGTTATCTAATATATCTAATCAGGACGTCTCCCACTGTTTTAATCAAATCTTCCTTCAAACCCTAAAAGGAAAGACTAGCCGGGATTAATTACACGCTACAAGTTCGCCAATCTTTCAGCCAGGCCAGTGTCGGTACTTTGAGGGAGGTCCCCCGTGCTTTCGCACGAACCTAATTAAAGTAAACCTCGTTTTTCCAGGGGCGTAACCCCATTAACACCTTTCTAGACACCTACTTGATCGGCTAATTGTAATGTGTAAAACTCTCCCAGGAGTAACTCTTACTCGCAGAGGGTATCGGGATCCAACTATCTCATAGAAGGTATGCAATCTCATTGCAAATTTCAACACTTGAAATTCCCAATAATATTTTACCCCTAGCGTCCCATGACCTTGACGAAGGCCAAACTACCCATAGTCCGCTAGTCAAGTTCAACCCGTCATTTCCTGATTGAATTAAACCCACCCGCACGACCTTTGACGAAGGCCAAACTACGCCGTACGAATACCCTAATCCAATCGCATCATATGCTAGCAGATAAGCACTAGTTAGCTACCGTACACTACGCCTTGACGAAGGCCAAACTACCGCAGCACGAATACTAAGTAGTACTTATCTGAAATGACGGAGGGCTACGACAGGTTTTTAAGAAAACCCTTTGCGTAATGAACTTGATATCGTTGTAGAATCGAGTGATTTTAAATGGAGTGT
This sequence comes from Agapanthus africanus, assembly GCA_030015575.1. Taxonomy (NCBI): domain Eukaryota; kingdom Viridiplantae; phylum Streptophyta; class Magnoliopsida; order Asparagales; family Amaryllidaceae; genus Agapanthus; species Agapanthus africanus. The sequence continues at coordinate 669,496,832 of CM057341.1, read as the reverse complement.
TTTTGAGGCTTTTCTAGTTTTGCTAAAGGGGTCACTCCCGATGAAGGATCGTCGGCCCTTTCCTCATCGAATAGGGTGCAGGATATTTCACAAATACCACTATTCAAAGAAAGAACTATAGAAGCAATCAAAATACAAACCGAGTTTGTAGCATCTGCCAGTTTCGCTAAAGAGGTCACTCCCGGTGAAGGGATCTCGGCTCTTTCCTTATCGAATAAGGTGCTGGATGTTCTACAAGGAACACCGCTATGCAAAGCAAGAACTAGAGCTACCAGTTTTTAAACAAGTTTCTACAACATCTTAGGTTTCTTTTATTTCATTAATCTCATTAATGAAGTCCCATTTTATTATGCTTCACAAGCATCTCATTTGAAACGAAATCTGCAATATAACATATATCTCATATATATAATATAAACATTCGTCTCATGCAGTAATATGATCTTATCATAGAACATAGCAGCAGAAGAACATATATGAAATATTGGATATACTAGGACGTCCGTGTTTTCAATACGAGCCTGTATAAAACACGGATTCCACAGTCGCGATGAATAGCCAAACCCACATCCCTAGACCCGTACGAGAGCGGCAAGCAACTCTGCCAATTCCAGGGTTAGGAGATCCGGTCTCGACTCTTCGAGATGGTCTCCCACTGGACCCTAGAACCCGGTTACTTGTGCTCCCCGTCTTGGGTCTACCTAATGCGGAAAAGTAAATAATATACAATGGTGACATCATCCTCAACCCGGAAGTGCCCCAATAAAAGAATATTACATACAAATGAATTTTATATGAATGAAAAAGAAAAGAAAAAAACTCTCATCTCACATAAAACCCCGGCTATTCAAAACGCGACGATCCAATATAACATATCACAGCTGTTAGTTATATGTATGCCCTAGAGGCCATTACTGTACATAGGATGTATATTGTAGTGGATGCTGGGACATATATAGGGAGGACTTTCTTGCTCGACATGATAGTATGCTATCTGGTTGCTCTTTACCTTAACGTGTACATTGATTGTCTCTCTGATACATGTTGGTAAAGCCCTTAGGATGTGTACTTGACTATCTGGACTATGATGCGGATCATACTAGTGGGGACATGGTAGTCCATAAGTACATCCTTCAAGGTCCCTAGTCGTGGGTATATCGAGACAGGGCATCGATATACCAGAGTAGACTAGCGTATACCTTCTCGACCCATACAGATGGGCGATGGATGATCCCATATCCATTGGTGTTTGACATCAGAGATGATATACGGGTGCTCAGTAGAGACTGGGTACAATGGACGGACTCGCCGAGAACTCCCAGATGGTATTATACCTTACGTCAGATGGCAGTTCTCAGGTGACACTGGTACAGAGTAGTCTGTTGACCCGAGATCGTCATAGAGTCTTGTATGGTTCCCACTGTGCTTTGATTTCCACTTTACCACGTCCAAGAGGGCGTGTAAAACGGTGGCTTTTGGGTACAGTCCCGAATCACATGGAGGCAATGAGCGATAGGAGGGGATTCGTCTCTCCCGGTATAGGGAGTTGATGTTGCGCTGTGTTCGATTGGCTATAACCGGAAATCCCTGGCCAGGGTTGCTGAGATTTACTGGTAAGTGTTACCAGTGGTTTCTCGAATTGTTATAGACCTCATATCGACACGACTTATCGAGCTATTGGGGTCTGACGTTTACCACCCCTAGGCAAGATATGCGACATATTAGACGACGAGACCGGACTGTACGGTAAGTGTTACTGGTTGGATTCACAGGAGTATGAGCGGGCTAGCTCGTCGAACTTCTGATCGTTCAATACCCGGGTGGCCGTTACGTTTAGCAGACCGCTTGCGGCTTGTGGGTGCTTGATATGATCATCATCTGCTGCCGGTGTATTGACGAGTCTTTAGAGTCTTACACAGAGATTTCCTGGCTCAAGCGAAACGAAATAGGAGCGCATATGAGATATGTGCGGGACCGAGAATAATGCGTGTATGTGATATCGTATTCTATTCTCGCGATGAATGTATTGAATGGTTGTATGCGATATAACCTAGTTATCGAATCAAGGATTGATTCGATAAGCCGATACATTGGATATTAGTCGGTCACATGCGATATGACCGGATCGTTAAATCAAGTGTTGATTTAATGATTTAATGCATAATTATATATTTGATATATTACTTTGCATTAACTAGTATTGGTTCACTTAAGATGAATTTTCTCACTCGGATGTGCACATTGTATATACGATATAATTTTGTGCACTAGTTTGTATCATGTTTGATGATGCATGCAAAATTGGCTAAGTGTAAAGATTAAACCATGGTTGTGTAATGGTTAAGGTTTTGTTTTTACTTATTCATTTATTTATTTATCTATTCTTTTTGAGAAATGGATAAAAGAAAAGCAAAATGGTTTCTTTCTTTGTTTTCTTTCATGAAGCTTGTTGAAGCTTCATGAAGCTTTGACCAAGTGACCATTTTGTCTTCTTCTTTTAACTCTAACCATTCACATAACCTTAGTTAATTCTCTACACTTGACCATGGTTAATTATATGATAAGTATTATTTTCCTTTCACTTATCATAGGATTATCTTTATCTTCTTCTTCTTCTTCACTTGAAGAAAACCTTGCTTCATCAATGGTAACTTGATCTAAAGAGTGAGAAATCCAATTCTAAAGTGAACCCACCTCCTATTTCTTCATCCTCTACCTCTTGCCAAGTAGTATAGGGTGTTTTCTTCACAAGTTTCATGACTTGGTGAAGTGGGAGCTTGATCTTGTGATGCCTCGACGTAGATCATCTTCGGCATCGTTGTCGATGACCTAGCCCGCCCATTTCTCCGATGAAGCCGACGCTAGAGCCCGGGATTCCATTTGGACAGCGAGGAGACTTCATTGCGGAGCTATGGAGGTGGAGGACCGGATCTACAAAGGTTGTATTTCCGTTCTTTTAGTTAAGTTGTTAACTATTCGCATTTGTTTCGCCTAAAATTCTAGTTAACGATCCGTATTAGGGTTTCTCGGCACTTGTAAAATTTGAAATTGGCATGGTTGATGCCTTGTGAGACCTCCTTAGCGTGCCTAGGAACCCTACAATAGTATCAGAGCCTAGCTAGAGCCTTAAGCGATGCGTAGACAAAGTTTGAAACCCGAACGAACCCGAAACCCTAAAATTTCCATGCTCTCTGGACTTTTTTCAAAAACTGGGTTTTTTCCAGATTAAAAATTCTTAAAAAATTCAGCAGGAAAAACTAAGAATTACGGTGCAAAATTTTCCAAACGTTACGTCTAAAGTGCGGCGGAACCGCGGCAGAAGCCTGGCTTCTGCAGCGGTTCCGCGGCCATATGATGACGTCAGCATTCCAATTTTGCACAGTAATTTTTCATTTTAGGTGCTGGATTTTCTGGGATGTTTTAATATTTATTCAAGAGTTGAATATTCTGGGGTGTTTTGGAGCTTCGTTGTTTCGATCGGAAATTTCAAACTTTGTCTATGATGCTTTCCGGATAATTTTTGAATATGTTAAAAAGTTCGACCGGATATAAATACCCAATTTTTTCCCTGTCGGGAAATTTCCAAGTGTTGGATCTTTCCGTAGTTTAATGACGTTCTAAGTAGTGCAAGTAACGCGATGGTCCCTCTAGAAGACAACAAACCTTAACTTGATTATGTGACCGTCCTGAACTGCCCTTTGAACCTTCGGGTTTGGGGCAGTACGGCGTGCCACATGTGAGGCGTTGGCTTGACCCTTCTACGGCTGGACCGTTGGTACTGAGGCATGAAGTGAATGTTTTTTAAAATTATTTCATGTGTTGATCTGTACCGGGAAAACGTGGGTGTTTGAATGTTCGATCGGAAAGTTTAACATTTTCTGTTTATCTGGAATGGGATACAATAATTGGAATTCACAAATAGTTATGAGATAACTAAATGAATATTATAAATCAAGCACTTTAGCCTCACTTGATCGGTTGCCACGGAATTTTGATGTGATCAAAAGTCCGTCGCAATCACGTAGCGTACGCGGATACTCGCCGGGTAAACTTAATAGACTGCCTCACCCCATAGCCCCGACCAAGTGACTGTAGAAGAACCCCGTCGCCGAAAGCATCCGTTCGGGTGCTCGTGGCAGCGGTGTTCCGCCTTGGTGCACTTTGTCGACGGCGTCGAGGGTGCGGCCGCCTACTAAAGTTTGCGACGAGCATTCGATCAGGATGTCAGGAATCCTGTTGAATTGCCCGACTTGGTATTGAAAAGTGTTTTCGATAATGAGACTAAAATGCGGGGTTTATAATTGTTAGGCATGTGATGTCTAAGGAATTCATTTGGTCAGGCATGCGATGTCTGAGGTGATTGCGGATTCCAACTGTTGTAGTTTTACACTTTCTTTTCTGTGACCGTAAGTGTAATGTGTGATATCGCCGGTTTCGTTGCTATATGTCAACGACAATTGGGATGCGCATATTTACTTACGTTGATGACATGTGATGTTATGTGTTGCTGGATATGTTATATTGGATCGTCGTGTTTGAATAGCCGGGGTTTTTTTTATGTGAGATGAGTGTTTTTCATTTTCATTCATGTAAAAACTTGTATGTAATATTCTTTTATTGGGGCGCTTCCAGGTTGCGGAAGTTGTCACCGTTGATGTATATTATTTACTTTTCCGCACTAGGATAGACCCAAGGAGGAGGGCACAAGTAACCGGGTTCTGGAGTCCAGTGGGAGACCAACTCGAGGAGTCGAGGCCGGGTCTCCTAACTCTAGAATTGGTAGGGTTGCTTGCCGCTCTCGTAGGGGTCTAGGGGTGTGGGTTTGGCTATTCATCGCGACCGTGGAATCCGTGTTTTATACTGGCTCGTATTGAAAACACGGACGTCCTAGTATATCCAATGTTTCATATGATTCTTCTGCTGCGATATCTGTGATGTGATCATGTGATATGTTCTGTGATAGATACAGTATATAGTATATATGATATATTATATAGACGTTACTTATGTTTTACACCCGCACTAGCCCTGTCCCGCTCTGCCGTTAGTTACCTAACCTAACGGTGCACGAGGGGACATCGAGACGAATGCGGATGGCATAAGTGTACGTAGTATTTATCTGTGATGTTTAGGTACTTAAATGATGGGACTTCATTAATGTGATTAATGAAATAAAAGAAACCTAAGATATTGTGGAATCGAATTTCTAAATAAAACAGGTAGCTACAGTTCTTGCTTTGCACAGCGGTATATATGATATATCCTGCACCTTATTCGATAAGGAAAGGACCGAGATCCCTTCACCGGGAGTGACTCCTTTAGCAATAACTGGCAGATGCTACACACTCGGTTTGTCTTTTGATTGCTTTTAAGAGTTTTTGCTTTGCACAGTGACATAAATGATATATCCCGCACCTCATTCAACGAGGGAAGGACCGACGATCCCTTCACCGGGAGTGACTCCTTTAGCAAAACTAGAAAAGCCTCAAAAACACTCCATTTCAAAATTCATTCGATCCTACAACGATATCAAGTTCATTACGCAATAGGTTTTCAGAAAAACCTGTCGTAGCCCTCCGTCATTTCAGATAAGTAGTAGTTAGTATTCGTGCTGCGTTTGTTGGCCTTTGTCAAGGCGCAGTGTGCGGTAGCTAACTGGTGCTTATCTGCTTATGCATATGATGCAGATTGGGTTAGGGTAGTCGTGCGACCTTGTTGGCCTTTGTCAAGGGTCGTGCGGGTGGGTTTAATTCAATCAAGAAATGACGGGTTGAACTTGACTAGCATCCTATGGTTTGTTGGCCTTTGTCAAGGTCATAGGAGGTTAGGGGCAAAATATTATCGGGAATTTCAAGTGTTGAAATTTGCAATGAGATTGCATACCTTCTATGAGATAGTTGGATCCCGATACCCGCTGCGAGTAAGAGCTACTCCTGGGAGAGTTTTACACATTACAATTAGCCGATCAAGTAGGTGTCTAGAAAGGTGTTAACGAGGTTACCCCTCTGGGAAAACGAGGTTTGCATTAATTAGGTTTGTGCGAAAGCACGGGGGACCTCCCTCAAAGTACCGACACTGGCCTGGCTGAAAGGTTGGCGAACTTGTAGTGTGTAATTAATCCCGGCTAGTCTTTCCTTTTAGGGTTTGAAGGAAGATTTGATAAAAACAGTGGGAGCCATCCTGATTAGATAAAATAATAACCAATCTATTCTTGCAAGAGCGCACGCTGAGTGTTTTTCTTCTCTCTCTCCAGGTAGCGACCATATCACGCCTTAATCAAGATAATAATACGGATTATTGACCGAACCCGCTTGTTATACTGAGCTGGGGAACGTTGGTCCCGCTCCAACTTATAATTGTTATAAGACAGAGCAGGAAATTGGGGATTACCAGAATTCTCGTGCCGCCCAAACTAAGAGAGTGCATGTTGATGCATCATCTTCGGGTGTGTTCATTACAAAGAACTGTTTCTCAGTATCCTCCGCATCCTGGGTATATGATACCAGATCAGGATCCCAGATATGTAATATGTTACATAGGGCTACAAAAGGGTAGAAAACTGAGAACGGGTGATAAGTTTCATGAGGCAGAAAACGGTGCAAGTGTTGCAGCAAGGTCTGTTGGTCACTGTCACCCTGTATTACCTATATACATTGATTCTGAACGAATACTATTAGATACCGAACCTGATATACAAAATCATATCAGTCTCTTTATTAGTAAAGAAATGATAAAATTTTGTATTGTTGGATAATGTTTTGAACATTTCCTATATCAAAAGTTGATCGGTTCAGGCACGTTATCTAAAAGCATTGAAGTTCTAAATCAAACTACAGTTCTTAGTATACGGAACACACACAAGAGGAAGAGTTCAGAAATGAACGAATTCTTCTTGAGGTATTATAGACTAGGTCATATCAATGCGACCCGACTAGCTGGAGTTACATTTAGATGCATATTTAAATCAGTTTGAATTTACATCTTGTGAAACTCGCCAGTCATGTCACAAAGATAAGATGACCATAGCTCTGTTTATTGGAAACAGAGAAAGAGTTAGTGAACTCTTGGGATTGATACATGTTGATGTATGTAAAGTCCCCTGTCTACACATGCCAGGACTGGTTCTTTTTACTTCATTACGTTCTCTGATGATCTCTTTAGATTCAGACATATGTTCTTGTTGAAACACAAGTCCGAACCTTTTGAGATATTCACAGAATATAAGTTAGAAGTAGAGAACCAATACAGGTATAAGTATTATGTCCTTTGATGAGATCAGGGGGGAGAATACTTGAGCACGGAAATCCTGGACTATTCTAAAGGAGAATGAGATTCTCTCTCAGCATTACTCCTCCGCATACACCATAGCACATTGGTATATCGGGATGGAGCAATCACACCATATATGATAAGGTGTGCTCTATGATGAGTACTACTGAGTTACCTTTTTCCTTTTGGGGGGTTATGCACTTGAGAAGCTGCATACCTATTGATAAAGGTTCGAATCAAATCAGTTGCCTACCGCTTCATATGTGATATGGAAAGGGAAGAGCCCATATTTTAAGCTAGTTAAGATTTGGGGTTGTCCGGCCTATGTCTAAAAGAAAAATCCGGACAAGCTCGAGGCAAGGTCTGTTATGTACAACTGGAAAGGTTCCAGCTATACAAACAGCAGCTGATGATTTGGTAGAACCAAAGGATTCAGTAGATTCCAACGAACCTCAGCCTCTCCGCCGATCTAGTAGGGTTCCTCACCCACCTGAGAGATACTTCTGTTTCTCTATGACAGTGGGAGCGAGGATTGCATCCTGAGATGATGATCCAACTAGTTTCGAGCTGGCCATCAGGAGTGAGACTCTGTAAGAATGGCTGGATGTTTATCGATCTGAGATGGAATTCTTATACACCAACAAAGTATGGACTTTAGTTGCTATATCTGAAGGGCTAAATCCCCATCAGGAGCAAGTATATCTTGAGAAGATTACTTGGTGTACATGGAAAAGTTGAGACTTTCAAAAGCAATACTTGTTAAAGGTTTTCGTCATCGACCAGGCGTGGATAATGATAAAACCTTTTTCCAGTAGCTATGCTTAAGTCCATCCAGATCCTACTTGCCACGGCTACATACCATGCTTACGATATCTGGCGGTTGGGTGCCATGACTGCTTTTCTAGATGGTGTTTTAGAAGAGTGCGTCTGTAAGTACACAGCCAGAGGGCTTCGTAGACAGTGGGAGCAGCGGAAACGTGTACAAGATGCTTTATAGTATAAAGCAGGCATCGCGGAGTTGGAACGTCTGTTTTGATGTCGTAGTCAAAAAGTTTGACTTCATCAAAATGGTAGATGAACCTTGTATATACAAAAAGGTAGTAGGGAGTATGGTAGCGATTCTCGTAGAGTACGTGGATGACATACTCTTGATAGGGAAAGACTTTCCTATGCTACGCTCGATCAATCTCCGCTTATCACAATGATTCTCCACATAGGATCAAAGTGATACCTACTAAATCCTGGATTTTGGATCTATGAGATAGATCTAAATGGATGTTAGGATACTCACTAGTTGTAGTGAGATGGTATCAGTTGATCCTGGGGAAAATCACTGGAAGTGTTCTAGGGTGATAAAGACGACTGAATGTCAGTCACGGGCATTGTCTTTACCCTCTATCGAGGGACGGTATGTTGGAAGAGTTCCAAGCTAGATACCGTGGCATACTAGACGATAAAGGCAGGATACATCGCTACTACAGATGCTACCAAAGAGGCTGTTTAGGTGTATATTGGTTCATGAGATGAACTACGTTCCTACCATTGTGTGACAATGGAGTTGTGGCTTATGCCAAGGAACGCCGGTCCCATCAGTGATCCAGACATATCCTAAGGCGGTATCACCTGATCATGGAGATGGTTGATCTCCAGGGTGATCGAGGTTTGGAGAGTAGACTCAGAGGATAACACGGCGGATCCACTCACGAAGGCCTATTCCCAGAGAGAGACTTTTATGGGATGGTTGAGTATGAGATACTACAACCACTGCTATCAGATGGCCCTAGTGCAAGTGGGAGATTGTTAGTTATATATATGCCCTAGAGGCCATTACTGTACATAGGATGTATATTGTAGTGGATGCTGGGACATATATAGGGAGGACTTTCTTGCTCGACATGATAGTATGCTATCTGGTTGCTCTTTACCTTAACGTGTACATTGATTGTCTCTCTGATACATGTTGGTAAAGCCCTTAGGATGTGTACTTGACTATCTGGACTATGATGCGGATCATACTAGTGGGGACATGGTAGTCCATAAGTACATCCTTCAAGGTCCCTAGTCGTGGGTGTATCGAGACATGGCATCGATATACCAGAGTAGACTAGCGTATACCTTCTCGACCCATACAGATGGGCGATGGATGATCCCATATCCATTGGTGTTTGACATCAGAGATGATATACGGGTGCTCAGTAGAGACTGGGTACACTGGACGGACTCGCCGAGAACTCCCAGATGGTATTATACCTTACGTCAGATGGCAGTTCTCAGGTGACACTGGTACAGAGTAGTCTGTTGACCCGAGATCGTCATAGAGTCTTGTGTGGTTCCCACTGTGCTTTGATTTCCACCTTACCACGTCCAAGAGGGCGTGCAAAACGGTGGTTTTTGGGTACAGTCCCGAGTCACATGGAGGCAATGAGCGATAGGAGGGGATTCGTCTCTTCCGGTATAGGGAGTTGATGTTGCGCTGTGTTCGATTGGCTATAACCGGAAATCCCTAGCCAGGGTTGCTGAGGTTTACTGGTAAGTGTTACCAGTAGTTTCTCGAATTGTTATAGACCTCATATCGACACGACTTATCGAGCTATTGGGGTCTGACGTTTACCACCCTTAGGCAAGATATGCGACATATCAGACGACGAGACCGGACTGTACGGTAAGTGTTACTGGTTGGATTCACAGGAGTATGAGCGGGCTAGCTCGTCGATCTTCTGATCGTTCAATACCCGGGTGGCTGTTACGTTTAGTAGACCGCTTGCGGCTTGTGGGTGTTTGATATGATCATCATCTGCTGCCGGCGTATTGACGAGTCTGTAGAGTCCTACACAGAGGTTTCCTGGCTCAAGCGAAACGAAATAGGAGCGCATATGAGATATGTGCGGGACCGAGAATAATGCGTGTATGTGATACCGTATTCTATTCTCGCGATGAATGTATCGAATGGTTGTATGCGATATAACCTAGTTATCGAATCAAGGATTGATTCGATAAGCCGATACATTGGATATTAGTCGGTCACATGCGATATGACCGGATCGTTAAATCAAGTGTTGATTTAATGATTTAATGCATAAGTATATATTTGATATATTACTTTGCATTAACTAGTATTGGTTCACTTAAGATGGATTTTCTCACTCGGATGTGCACATTGTATATACGATATAATTTTGTGCACTAGTTTGTATCATGTTTGATGATGCATGCAAAATTGGCTAAGTGTGAAGATTAAACCATGGTTGTGTAATGGTTAGGGTTTTGTTTTTACTTATTCATTTATTTATTTATCTATTCTTTTTGAGAAATGGATAAAAGAAAAGCAAAATGGTTTCTTTCTTTGTTTTCTTTCATGAAGCTTGTTGAAGCTTCATGAAGCTTTGACCAAGTGACCATTTTGTCTTCTTCTTTTAACCCTAACCATTCACATAACCTTAGTTAATTCTCTACACTTGACCATGGTTAATTATATGATAAGTATTATTTTCTTTTCACTTATCATAGGATTATCTTTATCTTCTTCTTCTTCTTCACTTGAAGAAAATCTTGCTTCATCAATGGTAACTTGATCTAAAGAGTGAGAAATCCAATTCTAAAGTGAACCCACCTCCTATTTCTTCATCCTCTACCTCTTGCCAAGTAGTATAGGGTGTTTTCTTCACAAGTTTCATGACTTGGTGAAGTGGGAGCTTGATCTTGTGATGCCTCGACGTAGATCATCTTCGGCATCGTTGTCAATGACCTAGCCCGCTCATTTCTCCGATGAAGCCGACGCTAGAGCCCGGGATTCCATTTGGACAGCGAGGAGACTTCATTGCGGAGCTATGGATGTGGAGGACCGGATCTACAAATGTTGTATTTCCGTTCTTTTAGTTAAGTTGTTAACTATTCGCATTTGTTTCGCCTAAAATTCTAGTTAACAATCCGTATTAGGGTTTCTCGGCACTTGTAAAATTTGAAATTGGCATGGTTGATGCCTTGTGAGACCTCCTTAGCGTGCCTAGGAACCCTATAACAGCAACACATAATATCTCATATCATCAACGTAAGCAAGTATGCGTATCCCGATTGTCGTTGATGTATAGCAACGAAGCCGGCGATACACCACATACTACACTTACGGTCACAGAAAAGAAAGTGTAATACTATAACAGTTGGAATCCACAACCTCTTTAGACATCGCATGCCTAACCAAATGAATTCCTTAGACATCGCATGCCTAACAATTATAAACCCCGCATTTTAGTCTCATTATCGAAAACTCTTTTCAATATCAAGTCGGGCAATTCAACAAGATTCCTGACATCCTGATCGAATGCTCGTCGCAAACTTTAGTAGACGGCCGCAACCCCGGATGCCGTCGACGAAGTGCACTAAGGCGGAACACCGCTGCCGCGAGCACCCGAACGGATACTTTTGGCGACGGGGTTCTCCTACAGTCACTTGGTCGGGGCTATGTGGCGTGGCTGTCTGTTGAGTTTACTCGGCGAGTATCCGCGTACGCTACGTGATTGCGACGGACTTTTGATCACATCAAAATTTCGCGGCAACCGATCATCTGAGACTAAACCGCTAGATTTATAACATTCAAATTAGTTATCTCATAACTACATGTGGATTCCAATTATTGTATCACAATCCAGATAAATAGACAATGTTAAACTTTCCGATCGAATAATCAAACACCCAAGATTTCCCCAATATATCTCAACACTTGAAATCAGTTTAAGAACATCCATCACATTCCACAGTACCAATGGTCCAGCCATAGAAGGGTCAAGCCAACGCCTCACATGTGGCACGCCGTACTGCCACAAACCCTAAGGTTCAGAGGCAGTTCAAGACGGTCACATTATCGAGTTAAGGTTTGTTGTCTTCTAGAGGGTCCACCGCGTTACTTGCATGACTTAAAACGTTCTTAAACTACGAAAAAAAATCCAACTTTTGAAAAAATTTCCGACAGGGGAAAAAGTGAGTTATTGATATCCGTTCAAACTTTTTAACAGTTTCTAAAAAATATCCGGACAAAATAAACAAAATTAAATTATCCGATCGAATCAACGAGTCCCCAATACAACCCTAGAAAACTCAACACTTGAGTGGAATTAAAAAATTCCCAGAAAAAAATGACAAGAAAGGACCTAAGAATAAATATATGAAATATGAGGGACTAAGTCCAAATTTTGGCCGCAGAACCACCGCCAAACGCTTGGTTTGGCCGCGGTTCCATGGTCACTTGATCGACTTAGTGGACCGTACTTCACAGTAATTCTTAGTTTTTCCTGCTTGTTTTTCTTAGCATTTTTAATTCATAAAAAATCAACATTTTTGAAAATGTACAGAGAGGGGTAAAATCGGGGTTTTCCGGGTTCGATCGGACTTTAAACTTCGCTCAGACTTCGCCTAAAGCTCTAGCTTGGCTCTGATACCACTGTAGGGTTACTAGGCACTGCCACAAGGGTCTATGAGGCATCAACCATGCCCGATTAAAAAATTAGCCGTGCCGAACAACCAAAAGCCGGATCTTTAAACTAGAGTTTAGGTGAAAAAAAGCATGTTAAATATTTTAACACTAAGTGAGAGGGATTACAACTTTTGTAGATCCGGTCCTTCACTTCAATAGCTCCATGTAGATGTCCCCTTCGCTGCGATCGTGAACTCCGGACTCTAGAGAAGCTCCACAAGAAGAACGAACGTGCTTGCTTCGATGACTTCGAGGCCGAAGATGATCTACATCGGGTAGACACTAACTCAAGCTATTCCTTCACTAGGTCATGAACTTTGTGAAGAGAACACACTCTACTACATGGCAAGTGGTAGAGGATGAAGAAGTAGGAGGTGGGCTCACTTTAGAATTGATTTTCTCACACTTTTTTTAAAGCACCATTATAGCTTGAAAGCTTTTTCAAGGAGCTTGATGAAGAAGAAGAAGAAAGAATAATATCATCATATGAATTATCTCCCCTCAATAATGTAACCATGGGTGAGTTAAGCTATCATGCTTAACTCATGTAGAGAATTGACCAAGGTATATGGTTAAGGGTTGGGTTAACTAAATATCCAAAAGAATGACAAAAGAGTTGACTTTGTCAATGTTTCCACAAGCTTCATGAAAGCTTGAGAACTTTGACAAAGTCTTTATTTTTTGTTATTCTTAAGATATAAATAAAATCCTAATCTTTACCCTAATCTTGGTATAAGTCTCATACACCCATCTTTGATGTATCATCAAGCATGACACAATCATTTGTACACAAATATATATCACATATACACTTAGGCACAATCAAGTGAGAAAATAAATCTTAAGTGAGCTAATACTAGTTAATGTAATGTAATATATCAAATATATAATTATACATTAAATTATTAAATCAACTCTTGATTTAATAACCCGGCTATAACCGACTAATATCATGTGTAACAACTTATCGAATCAACACTTGATCCGATAACCCGGCTATATCGCATACAACCGATCAATGTCACGAATCGCGAGAATATAATACGGTATCTCATATCGTATTAATCTCGGTCCCGCACATATCACATATGTGCTCCTACTCCGTTTCGCTTGAGCCAGGAAACCCCTGTGTAGGACTCTAAAGACTCGTTAATACGCCGGCAGTAGGTGATGATCATATCAAACACCCACAAGCCGCAAGCGGTCTGCCAAACGTAACGGCCACCCGGGTATTGAGCGATCAGAAGATCAACAAGAAAGCCTGTACATTCTCCTGCGAAACCAATTAGTAACACTCCCGTACAGTCCGGTCTCTTCGTCTGATATGTCGCATATCTCGCCTAGGGGTGGTAAACGTCAGACCCCAGTAGCTCGATAAGTCGTGTCGATATGAGGTCTATAATAGTTCGAGAAACTACTGATAACACTTACCAGTAAATCTCAGCAACCCTGGCCAGGGATTTCCAGTTATAGCCAATCGAACACAGTACAACATCAACTCCCTATACCGGAAGAGACGAATCCCCTCCTATCGCTCATTGCCTTCATGTGATTCAGGAATGTACCCAAAAGCCATCTTTTTGCACGCCCTCTTGGACGTGGTATGATAGAAATCAAAGCACAGTGGGAATCACACAAGACTCTATGACGATCTCGGGTCAACAGACTACTCTGTACCAGTGTCACCGGAGAACTGCCATCTGACGTAAGGTATAATACCATCTGGGAGTTCTCGGCGAGTCCGTCCAGTATACCCAGTCTCCACTGAGCACCCATACACCATCCTTGATGTCAAACACCGATGGATATGGGATCATCCATCGCCCATCATATGGGTCAAGATGCGTATACGCTAGTCTACTCTGGTGCATCGATGCCCTGTCTCGATACACCCTCGACTAGGAACAGTTATAGGATGTACTCGTCGACTACCGTGGCCCCACTAGTATGATCTCATCATAGTCCCAGTAGTCGAGTACATATCCTAAGGGCTTTATCAACATGTAACATAGAGACAGTCAGAGTACATGTTAAGATAAAGTACAACCAGATAGCGTACTATCATGTCGAGCAAGAAAGTCCTTCCTATATATGTCCTAGCATCCACTACAATATACATCGTATGTACAGTAATGGCCTATAGGGCATACATATAACTAACAAGCTCCGCATTTAAAAGTCCGCTGTTTTGAAAAAAAAACGAGTGGTTTTAAAATTTGTTCCAACAATTCAATTTTGGTTTATTTGCTTTGCATTAATGTAATGCGGTCCCATCATTTACATCTATCATCACAGAAAGAAACGAAAATATGACGTATGCTTATGCCATCAGCATTCGCTACTGGGCCCCGTCTAACACCGTTAGGTTACTTATCTAACGCCAGAGCGGGGACTGGACTAGCGTGGATGCAAAACATAAGCAACGTCTAATATATAGCATATATATTATAACCATTCGTCTCACGCAATAATAGGCATTCCAGATCACAGATGAACATATTAGATACATTAGGAATTCCGCGTTTCGTTTAAGCCTGTAACGAAAGACGGATTCCACGGTCGTGATGAATAGCCAAACCCCACCCCAGATCCCTACGAGTGCGGCAAACTACCCGCCAAATACCCGAAGTGAAGAAACCTTCCTCATCAAAGTGACTAGGCCACTTGGCACTTCAAAGTACCCGATAGTTTGTGCACCCCACCTTGGGTCTATCCCAGGAGCAGAAAACAGTAAAAGAAAATAATACAATGGTGGCTACAACCTCAACCCGAATGTGGCCCGCAAAATAAAATTACATCACTTTACAATTTTCATCGAATGAAAGAAAAGAAAACTCTCATCTCATATCCCTCGGCTATTCATCCATGACGATCCAATGAGGTTATATACACAAACCACAAGGACAACAACGCAGATATGTGCAACCCCGACTAATCGACGTATAGCAATTAGTCGACGTTTCCAAACACATATATCACAACTTGAAACTTGTTAAACGACATTAAAACTGTGACTTTGAAGCACTCTGTATTGCCAAAGTAAAGAATTAACAGTATATCAAAAATTGGCAAAAACAAACAACACCTGAAACTCTAAATCCAAGCAACTTGAACATAGAACAAAACTCAAGAAATTTTGCCATATGAAAACGGGTGAGGCTGGGATTTTTGAGAGTTTGGCCAGCCATACTGCAGTGAAATAGCCTCGTTTTTGTTCTACATTCATCTTACACTAAATAGAGCACTCTGCAATTGCTTAAAAAATTTTTAGAGCCTCCTGAAAAATTGACAGGAACTTGGATTTCTTGTTTCGTGTTTCGGAGTTATTTCGGTTTCGTAGTTTTAAACTTCATCTAAACTGTTAACTATTGTTTAGTAGGCTCTGATACTGCTGTAAGTCCATGTCGCGCACCCCGCGTGTCCGCGGGGAGGCAGAATTTAAAAAAAAAGATTTTTCAAAGCTCGCAACACGGACCTAAACTCCAGGATCGATGCTAAACCCTAGCTAACAAAATACTGTGTGAAGTTTAACTACTTGGATGAAAGTTATACCTCACGAAACCAAGTCCTTCGGGTATTTTAATAACTGTCCTCCTTGTCATTATAGGCTCCGAGGATCGTAACAGATCGTATCTTCCTCGTTGGCTTCCTCAAGTCAAATACGATCCACCCGAGAGTCTATAGTCCGAGCTCCAACCTCAAATCCGAGGTAACTAGGGCAACTAGCTTGCTAAACTAGAAGTTCTAGGTGATGTAGAGAAAGAAGACGGGTTGATTTGTCTCTTGGAACCCTAGGTTACTCAACTCATGAGACTTTTAGGGTTATGAGGAGAAGAAGACTTGAGGAAATGAGAGTGAAGTTGTGAACACTTGAATGAAGTGTGGCTGCCACTTTAGAATTAGTGAAGCTTATCTAATAATTGAGGAGATATTTCTCACACAAATATCTAATGAGTTTCACAAATATCTAATGGTGAGTCATATCTATGAGTCACCAAGTAGCCATGCTAAGTTCAATGTTCAAATCTAACTCATTTCCTCACCTAATAAAGTTTAATCCAAATAAAGAAATCAAACCCCAATAGGCGTCCACATCAAGAAGCTTTCCCGACAAATTACGAGAATGCCCCTCATCTGTATATACATACCCGCATCCGCATTCTGTAGAATACGAATAAAAAGAGACAAAACAAATCCATCAATACAATACTAGGATCCGGCTTAAACCAAAGCCCACTTGTATTATCCGCCCGAACATCATACACGCACAAGTGCACGTACGTGATCGAAGCCCTGTCGTAAAACCATACGACCTCTACATCTTTCGCCCGATGCAGGGAAACCCTCTGTGTGGGACTCTAAAGAGTCGACAGTATGCTGGCAGTGGGTTTAAACACAAACCGCAAGTGGTACTAGCTGCACGTAACGACTACCCAGGTATCTGTCGATAAGAAGGCTGATGAGCTAGCTCATCCGAACTCCTATTGAGCTTGTCTGTGACAATCTCCGAACAGTCCGGTCTGTTCGTCTAAGAGTATCGCATATTAGGCCTAGGGGGCGGTAATCGTAAGACCCCTAATAGCGCAATAAGTCATGTCGGAGTGCAGCACAAAACACCCTAAGAAACTACTGGAATACCTACCAGTAAATCCCGCTTGACCTGGCCGGGGACTTTGTGTAATAGCTCTCCAAACACAGCGCGATATCAACCCCCAATACCGGGAGAGACGAATCCTATCTAACCGCCACTGCCTCCAAGTGCTTCGAGACTGCACCCAACTACTACCTGTTTGCATGACTCTTTTGAGCCATGGTAGGGTAGTAATCAAAGTACAGTGGGAACACACTCAAGGCGAAGTAGCAGTGTCAAGTCGACAGACTGAGCTGTACTTATGTCACCTGGGAACTGCTACCCGACGATAGGTATAATACCCACCAACAATTCCCGACGAGTCCTGTCCAGTGTACTGATAACCTACTGAGCACCTGCATACTATCTCCAGTACGACGTACTAATGGCTGTGGGACAGACCATCTCCCTTGCTGGGATGAGAAGCGTATACACTAGTCTACTCTGGAGTATCGATGCCCCGTCTCGATAATCCTATGACTAGGGACCTGTATAGGATGTGCTTATAGACCATCCAGCCCCCACTAGTGTGACTGCCATCACAACGCTGATAATCAAGCAAAGATCCTAAGGGCTCTACCAATATATTTAAGCAATATGCTAAAAGAAACACATGCACATATTGAGGTAGAAACAAACCAAGTAGCATACTACCATTTTGAGCAAGACTGTCAATACAACTGTGAATATCCCAGGCTTCCATTAAGTAATATACAAATCAGTATGATACAATAATGGCCTCTAGGGCATATATCACTAACAAGTATGCTATATGGTTACTCTTTATCTTAACATGTATACTTGTATTATCTCTCTGTTACATGTTGATAAAGACCTTGTTGGCTATATGTATGCCCTAGAGGCCATTATTTGATAGTGGATGTATCAGTATGTGTATATATATATATTCAGAGGACTTTCTTGCTCAACATGATAGTATGCTATATGGTTGTTCTTTATCTTGACATGCTCACTTGATCATGCATATTACTCATTTGGTACATGTTGATAAAGCCCATAGGATATTTGCTTGACTACTGGGATTATGATGCAGATCATACTAGTGGGACATGTGTAGTTTATAAGCATATCCTTAAAATGTTCCTAGTCGTGGGTGTATCGAGATGGGGTATCGATATTCCAGAGTAGACTAGCTTATACGTTTCTTGACCCATATGATGGGAGATGGATGATCCCATATCCATTGGTGTTTGACATCAAAGATTGTATATGGGTGCTCAGTGGAGACTGGGTACACTGAACGGACTCGCCGAGAACTCCTATATGGTATTATATCTATCGTCGGATAGCAGTTCTCAGGTGACATTAGTACATGTTAGTCTGTAGACCCGAGATCGTCATAGAGTCTTGTGTGTGCTCCTACTGTACTTTGATTTCCACCCTACTATGGTTCTACTGAGTCGTGCAAACAGGTGGATTTTGGGTACAGTCCCGAGGCACATGGAGGCAATGAGCGATAGGAGGGGTTTCATCTCTCCCGGTATTATGGGTTGATGTTGTGTAATGCTTGATTGGCTATAACAGGAAGTCCCTGGCCAGGGCTGATGAGATTTACTGGTAAGTGTTATCAGTAGTTTCTAGATCCGTTAGAGGCCATATACAGGCATGACTTATTGAGTTATTGGGGTCGATGATACCATCCCTAGACTCGATATGCAGCATATTTGACGAAGAGACCGGACTGTACGCTAAGTGTTTCCAGTTGGCTCGACGAGAGTTTTGACAGGTTCGCTTGTTTTTCTTCTGTTCGCTCAATACCTGGGAGACGTTACGTACAGCTAGTGCCGCTGACGGTTTGTGGGTATGTGATATGATCACTACCTACTGCTAGCGTATTGACGAGTCTTAGAGTCCCACAGAGGAGTTTCCTAGCTCAGGCGAAATGATGTGTGGTGCATATGGGGATATGCACGGGAGCTTGATTAAAAATTCAAACTTGTGAAAAATTTCTAGAGAGAATTGTGCAGGGTATTGTGTGGACCCCTAAGAAAAGCGAACCTCTAATTCGACCTAACGACCGTGGAACCACGGTTGAACGGTGCTTTTGGCGGAGGTTCCGCGGCACCGTTAGTGAGGCTTGGGACGTGCTTTCTTGTGCTGGTCTGTATGTGCTTGTGGCACTGTCTGAAAATTTTTGAATCTAACTCAAGTGTTGAGTCCTCTGAGAATTTTGCGTGGTTGATCGATCGATCGAAAATTTTAACATCACCTAGTTTTTATGAACGTGATACAATATTTGGAATCTACACTAATTAGTTTTGTGAAAGTTGATTAGTTGCTTGTAAATTTAACATTTCGGTCTCGGTAGGAATCGGGAATCTTGTTGAATTACCCGATTTCTTTTGAAAAGGGTTTTCATGGATGAGACCCAAATATAAGATTTACAATGTTAGGCATGAAATCCGAAATATGAGATATTCTAGCTTTATGATTTCTAAAGGGTGTGTCGATTCCAAATGTTGTACTTTGACATTTTTCTTTTCTGCGGCCGTAAGTGTAGTGTGTGGTGTATCGCCAGTTTCGTTGCTATACGTCAACGACAATTGGGATACGCATACTTGCTTACGTTGATAACATGTGATGTTATGTGTTGCTGTGATATGATGTATGGGATCGTCGTGATTGAATGGCCGGGTTTTTTTTATGTGAAATGAGAGTTTTTCTTTTCATTCATGTAAAATTCATTGTATGTAATATTCTTTTATTGGGACACTTCCGGGTTGAGGATGATGTCACCATTGATGTGTATTATTTACTTTTCCGCATTAGGATAGACCCAAGGTGGGGAGCACAAGTGACCGGGTTCTAGAGTCCAGTGGAAGGCCATCTCGAAGAGTCGAGACCGGGTCTCCTAACTCTAGAATTGGTAGGGTCACTTGTCGCTCTCGTAGGGGTCTAAGGGTGTGGGCTTGGCTATTCATCGTGACCGTGGAATTCATATTTTCTATTATTGGCTAAATACAAAATACAGACCTCCTAGTATATCCTATATTTTCATATATATGCTTCTGCTGCTGATATTCTGTGATGTGATCACTTTATATGTTGAGACGAATGGTATATATTATATATATGATATATAATAAACGTTGCTTATGTTTTGCATCCGCGCTAGTCCTGCCCCTGCTCTGCCGTTAGTTAAGTAACCTAATGGTGCATGACGGGACCCCGTGGCGAATGCGGATGGCATAAGCGTACGTTCTATTTTCGTTTCTTTTCTGTGATGGCTTAAAGACTTAAATGATGGGACTATATTAATAAGATTAATGTAAAGAAAAGAAACCTAAAAGATGTTGTAGAATCGGATTTGAAACTCACTCGGTCTTTTTATGAAAAAGCAAGTTTCAAAATGCGGAGCCTAAGCCACTCCTGTTAAAAACTATTTGATTCTGCAAAGATATTAAGTTCAAAGAGTTAAAGGTTTTCATAAAAACCATCCGCAACCCTCCGTCATTTTAGGAAATAGAGTACTTAGTATTCGTGCTACGTATTTTGACTATAGTTAAGGCGTAGTGTACGGTAGCTAAATGATGTCTTCCTACAAAGCATATGATGTGACTAGTTAAGACATTCCTATGATAATGTTTACTATAGTTAAGGGTCATATGAGTGGGTCTAATTAATCGTGAAATGACGGGTAGAACTTGACTAGTGCTTATGATATGTTGATCATAGTTAAGGTCATAAGTGCTAGGGGTAAAAAACATATCGGGAGTTTCAAGCGTTGAAATTTGCAATGAGATTGCATACCTTCTTTGTGGTAGTTGGATCCCGATCCCACTGTGAGTAAAAGTTACTCCCAGGAGAGTTTTGCAGTTTACAATTCGCTAACCTATTAGGTGTCTAGAAAGGTGTCAACGGGGTTATGCCTCTGGGAAAACGAGATTTACTTTCATTAGGTCCGTGCGAAATCACTGGGAACCTTCCTCAAAGTATCGACACTGGCCTGGCTGAACGGTTAGCGAAATTGTAGAATGTAATTAATCCTGGATAATTTTCTTATTAAGGTTTGAAGGAAAATTTGATAAAAATAGTGAGAGACATCGATTAGATAAGATAATTATAACCAATCTAATCTTTGCAAGAGCTTTCGCTGAGTGTATTCTTTTCTCTCTCCTAATGGCAGATACCCATGACTGGACTTAAGCTTCTGTTATAGAAAAATAAACTGACTGGACCTAATTATAAAGAATGGCCGATGAACATAAACATTGCCCTTACATATGATAAGGTATCATATGTCATCATTGCCTCGGCCCCTCCCAGCCTAGGTACTGAATCTTCTGTTGCGGATAAGGAGATCCGCAAAACATGGGATATTGACCGTGCCACTTCCAAATGCCTCACGCTTGCATCGATGGACAATACACATCAAAAGCAGCATGAGCAGATGGATGTTCAATCCATCTTTCTCCATACAAAGGAATTGTATGGGGAGCAATCTCGTACCCTTCGATACGAAGCATCTCGAAAGTTGTTTCAGATGCGGATGGCTCCTGGCACAATAGTAGGTGAACATGTTTTAAAGATGATTGCTCTTATTGAAGAGCTTGAGGGCCTTGGATGGACAATAGAGAACGAACAATATATTGATATTGTTCTACAGTCTCTTCCCCCTGCCTTTGCTCCATTCACAGTAAACTTCAACATGTATAACATGGAGAAGTCATTACCCGCACTTCTCAAAATGTTGAGAAGTGCGGAGAGCACGCTCAAGGAAAAGACCCCATCTCTGATTGTTGGGCAATCTTCCTCTTCCATCCCAAAAGCCAAGACCAAGGGAAGGAATAAGAGGAAAACCACCAAACCGAGATGTGGAATCAAAAAGGCACAAGGAAGAGACAAATCCAAGGCTGAGAAGTCAGGAAAAGGAGAATGTTTCTACTGCAAGAAGTCGGGACATTGGAAGCGAAACTTTGTCGAGTATATTGCTGATCTCTGGAAAAAGAAGCATAGTGATACTTCCGCTTCTGGTATGTTTGTGACTGAAAACTGTTTTTCCATAAACTCTGCTTCCTGTGTATTGGATACCGATTCGGGTTCTCACATCTGCAACAGAGAAATAGCAGAGTTTTGAAGACCGGTGATCACACTCTCCGAGTTGGAAATGGTTCCAATGTACATGCAGTATCAGTGGGAGAGTATTACCTGGGGTTGCCATCGGATTGTATATTGGTTTTGAACCCAAGTTATTATGTACCTAGTATGCTTTGTAATATAATATCTGTTTCTTTGTTAGACAATGAAGGATATCATTTTGTATTGCAGAATAATGTTATGAACATTAAACTGAATCAAGAGTTGATTGGTTATGGTACACTTAATAACGGGATATACGTCCTAAATCAACACACAGTTTTCAACATATAGCACACAAATAAAAGAAAATTTTCAGATATAAATGAAGCTTTTTTGGCATTGTAGACTTGGCCATATTAACGAAACAAGACTAAACAAGCTTCATAAAGATGGATATTTAAATCCTTTTGAATATAAATCTTATGCAACTTTTCAGTCTTGTATCAGATAAAATGACCAAAACTCCGTTTACTGGACACGGAGAAAGAGTTACAGAACTCTTGGGCCTCATACATAGTGATGTATGTGGGCCAATGTCTATACACGCGAGAGGCGGTTTTTCTTACTTCATAACTTTTACTGATGATTTCTCAAGATTCGGTCATGTGTTTTTATTAAAGTATAAATCTGAAGCTTTCGAGAAATTCAAAGAGTGCAAACTTGAAGTAGAAAAACAAACAGGTTTGAGTATCAAGAAACTGATCAGATCGAGGTGGAGAGTATCTCAGTACGCAGTTTTCGGACTTTCTAAAAGAGAATGGGATTCTCTCTCAGCTCACTCCCCCTTACACACCGCAGCACAACGGTGTGTCAGAGCGGCGGAATCATACCCTATTAGATATAGTGCGATCCATGATGAGTGATGCTGAGTTACCTCTCTCCTTTTGGGAGCATGCATTGGAGACTGCAGCGTATCTGTTGAATATGGTTCCAACCAAGACCGTGTCTACCACTTCATATGAGATATGGTATGGGAAGAGACCATCTCTTAAACGAGTTAAGATTTGGGGTTGTCCGGCTTTTGTTAAAAAGCAGAATCCAAACTAACTCGAGACACGATCGGTTAAGTGTATATTTATGGGATATCCAAAACATTCATTTGGATATTTTTTCTACCACAAGGAGGAACAAAGAGTGTTTGTTTCTCAGTATGCCATATGTTTAGAAAATGAGATTTTTTTTCAAATGATACTGATGGCAATGCAATAGAACTAGAAGAAGTCCTAGAGACACAAGTTATAAATGACGACTTGGTTGAACCTGATGGTGCAACAGAAACTTATGAACCTCGGCCACTCCGTAGATCTAGTAGGACTTCTCGCCCACCGGAGAGATATTACGGTTTTCTCATTGATGGTGATAGAAAGGATTGCATCATGGATAATGATGACCCTACTAGTTTTTAGCAAGCTATCACGAGTGGTGACTCTGTGAAGTGGCTGGATGCCATGAGATCCGAAATGGAGTCTATGTACACCAACAAAATGTAGACTTTGGATGTTGTACCCTCTGGGGTAAAACCCATAGTTTGCAAATGGATCTTTAAGAGAAAGATCGGTGTAGATGGGCAGGTGGAGACCTATAATGCAAGGCTTGTGGCGAAAGGATTTTGTCAAAGACCAGGACTTGACTATGACGAAACCTTTTCTACTGTAGCCATGCTTAAATCCATTTGGATCCTACTTGTTGTTGATGCTCACTACGACTATGAAATCTAGCAGATGGACGTTAAAACTGCATTTTTAAATGGTGATTTAGAAGAGTGCGTTTATATGGATCAGCCAAAGGGCTTCGTTGATAGTGGGAGCAGCGGGAAAGCATGTAGGTTGCTTAAATCCATTTATGGATTAAAGCAGGCATCACGGAGTTGGAACATCTGTTTTGATGATGCAATCAAAGAGTTTGATTTCGTCAAAAATCCAGATGAACCTTGTGTTTATAAGAAGATTTTAGGGAATACTGTCACATTCCTCGTATTGTACGTGGATGACATTCCTCTGATAGGAATCGACGTTCCTATGCTACAATCGGTCAAACTATTCTTATCACAAAGGTTCTCCATGAAGGACCTGGGTGATGCCTTGTACATATTGGGTATGAAGATCTATAGGGATAGATCTAAGAGGTTGTTGGGATTGTCCCAAACCAGGTACATTAACACCATCCTAAAGAGGTTTAGTATGGAAGACTCCAAGCGGGGTGCCTTACCTGCTTGTCATGGAGTCACTCTCTCCAAGGACTTTTGCCTAATGACTGATGAAGAGAGAGCTCGCATGAGCATTATACCCTACGCTTCAGCCGTAGGATCTATAATGTATGCGATGTTATGTACTCGTCCTGATGTAGGTTATGCACTAGATGCAGTAAGCAGGTATCAATCCAACCCAGGGGAGAATACCTGGACAGCTGTGAAGAACATTCTTAAGTACTTGCGAAGGACTAAAGAAATGTTCTTGGTGTATGGTAACGGGGATCTCCAAATGGAGGCCTTTACCGATTCGATCTTCCAGAGTGATAAGGATGAGAACAAATCTATCTCAGGGTTTGTATTTACCCTCAATGGAGGGGCGGTATTGTCACGACCCGAAATATTAGCTCATGACCGACACTTAAATCACACCACGTCTAAAAGCGTAACGTAAATTAAGTAAGCCGAAGTCTAGAAATCTAAACCTTTTTCAAGAAAATAAAGAGGTGAAGTTTTGAAAATAAAGGTATGATGAAAACAACGTTTTCTAAAATGCATAAGTAGTGGGACATGAAAAATGCAAGTGAAATTTACTAGTTGAAAAATATGTTTCGTCTTTTAAAAATTTGGGCAGTACCTCCTTTGTATATTTTGATCCAAAACCACATATACACAATAATACTAAAGGCATCCCCAAGCGGGAACTAGCACTTCGCCAATTGGCGGATTCACAACCACGTAAGTCCCAATATAGTATACGACGCACAACGGCGAAGATCAACACCAAATGATAAAGTAATGCAAGACATCAAACCCACCAATCGAACATATAACCTATCGCTCAAGTCTCGCAACTACAGTCTTGCTAAGTCTTACTACTTATACAAATACTAGTTTCTGATTTGATGGAGTTAACTAGATACAACAGGAATAATATAAATACAAGAGTGGGCACGATCCAAATATCCCACCTACCAAAGCAAATCACCCGAATGCAGCTATGTGCCAGCTATCCCGCTACCGATCCATGCGGTCAACCTGCAAGAACTGTGGCACAACGGGGGTGAGTTGGCAACTCGTGAGTAGAAAACATCAACAGGTAGAAATCGAATAAACAACGACTCCTAGGTCAACTGTATCATAAAGATAATACTATGATATCTAGGGTGACCGTATCTGTATAGGTGCAAACACTATACTCAAAGCCTATATGCATGTGGATATCATCCACCCATATAATCAATGCCTGTATGCATGTGGATCTCATCCACGTGTCAATTGGCGACACAACAACGTCATGCATGTAAATATCATAAAGCATATGCATGAAAGTATGAGGATATAAATCAATGTGTTTCCCCCGCGACACATCAAAATCATGGAACCTGAGTGTCGAGCATCGACTCTCAAAACATCATGAAACCCGTGTCCAACATCGACACGTAAATCCTCATATATCTCAGGCGCCGCATCCTCAGATCGGCCCTCAGGCGCCGCACACTCTGGTCGGCCCTCGTATCCATCTCACTACTCTGGTCGGTATCCTCCGGATAACCGCTGAGTCCAAATACTATCACCGGTAGGTAATACTCCCTCTGCCAGGCTCATCATCTACACCACGAAAATCACCTCTTGCCCCGGGGAACCATACCGGGTCCACCATGTACCCGCAGACGGTGCCTCCCGCTCCTCGAATCGGGTTTCACATGCCAATCTCAGAACCGAGAAAACACATGGTGGACGCACTAAAATATCATATCAAGAGAAACCGGGTTTTTAAAACAATACATACTTTCTTTTGAAATAACCACGGTTCTCAAATCCAGAAATCTCATGAAAAACAGCATATCTCAATGCGTATAATCGTAAAGCGTGATGTATACGACATATAACAGAATGTAAGCATATCCGTATATCATGCAACATGGAACAGTGATGTGAGCATGGGCATATCATCATAATGTGAGCATTGCAATATAATAGCATGAGGTAGCAATTCTACCGTGTGAGTGACATAGCAATTATCGACGATGAAGTGTGTGAGCCAGCAATCTATGTAAGTGTAACATATACATCATCGATAATGGTTTAGGTGTACTAGCACAGGTATATGAAATGCAATGAGAGTGACATGAACGTAGCATAAAGTAAATCGTATGCGAATGCTGACAGGTATACGTATCTAACATGACCGAGTCGGTGAATTTATCAATCGGCATCCAGCCTCACAACATCACGTACGGTATAATTCATCATACGACATCCTCCAGTCAAGGGTATGGATCAATCATCATAAAACTCATCGCGTACGGTAAATCATCGTATGGCGGTATTAAACCATTAAGGATCCTATCAACCTATATGACAATGAGGGTATGGTCCTAACGTCACGTACGGCCTATCATTCATGATTCACCACATTATATATATCTATATACCTATATCCCAGGTCGCATCCATAACAATCTCATATCGGGGGACCAGCACATGTATCAATCATCTCAATCGACTCACATCCGTATACCGACATATCAATCAAGTCATCATATTACACCGTATATCCTTTTCATCGCATTAAGTCATCTTAAATCAAGTCAATTTTATATATACATTACCTTATACATCAAATGTCATGCTACTCTAAAACTCATACCTATTCTAGTGCAACTACATATCTATAAGTCGTGATTCACATTCACTTTTCATATCCTTAAAGCTTTCATCTTATATCCCCATGTATATATTCAATCATTCATATTATCTCTAACTATCTTTTTAACCACAACCCTAGTCCCTAATCTAGGTTTCTACGACTGTATCCTGTAGATCGGTTTCCATTTATAATTTGTGGGGGTGCTATACGCCATCCACCCGACTTCCCCCGTAGATATAGATCTACTCACTTTGATCCTTGCTTGCCGAAGTCGATGACGCCATGCTCCGTCGTCTCGGAATCCACGCGAAGGTACCTACAATATGTACATAGTCGCAATGCAATTAAAATCAAGTCCGGAAAACCAATACGGCACACAGTGCACTTATAGGTTAGAACCTATAGCCTACGTATGCCAAAAACAACCAAACAACCCTTGTTGTTGACGTACAAATGCCCAACAACCAAATACAATATCAAATACTAAAACCAAGAAATCCAATATCGGAAAACATAACCCGACACCAAAGCAGCAACTCAAGAAATCACCCCCAGATTTTCAGTAGGGTGAAAAGAGCCTAAACAAACAATGCAGTGGGTTTGTATATGAGATAAGTGAGCTACTGGACCAACCTAGACCCAATCCCCCTCAAAGTGGCCGGCCACATAGCCCCAAAATCTGGCCACCTCGGCCCAATATGCTTGGAATGGGTTCGTACTTATAGGGTGGTCTCCTAGTGTCTTAATTAGGTCTCTGGAGTTTTTTGATTTTCTTGTAATTAGCCTAGGTCCTCCCAGATTCCCTGTAGGCACACTAAACGTCACAAAACCGACACGGAACAAATCCTAAGTTCGTGTATCGGGTTCTAATCTCATACCCAAGTCTTAAAATCAATCCCTAAGGTCTTAAAACACTCACTACACCTCTACTTGTCCCTCAACAGCAACTTGGGAAAATCCAAGATCAAAATCCACACTTAATTAGCTCTAAACTACATCTAGGGTACTAAGAATCTTAAACTAACTAAATGGAAGAAGATATACCTCATTTGGGCAACTCAAGAAAAACCCTAGCTTGTCCAAAGTCTCCAAAATCTAACTTTTCTTGGTCCAATGTGTTGAGGAGGAGGTGAGGATCATTTTTAATGAAGAAGGTGTAAGGTTTTGATGGAGATTTGGAGATGATATTTGGGGATGGAGATGGAGGGAGATGAGTTGAGGAAGAAGATGAAGGAAATAATGGGGGTGAATAATGGTGGCTGCCCTCCCCCTCTCTCTTATTCTAACTATTTTCCTTACCCTCACTCTCTCTTATTCTCACTCTCTCAATAATACCCTTTCTCCTTTTCTTTTCTTTTTAAACCTAAACTACATAATGCCCCAAAAAAAACACAAGAACACAACATATAACCAAAATGAAACATGACATGGTGCACTGGCCATGGAAAATTGTAGAAACACGGATTTGGCTTAATCACGATAGTAGTGCACTAATCAGTTTTTATTCAAACTGCATATAATAATTTATAAAAATGACAAATTCGATAAATATATTTTTAAATGAATAAATCATTTTAATCTCCAATCATTTCAAAAATATTGATATATATATATTTATACCATTTTACGAAAACCCCAAATTCGCAAATCGGGTAGTTTTCACGAAATATATTATTTTAATATTAAATTCCAAAAATAATATTTTATATTTTCTGAAATATTACAGGTATGTTGGAAGAGTTCCAAACAGGATACCGTTGCAGACTCCATGATGGAAGCTGAGTATATTGCTGCAAATGATGCTGCCAAGGAAGCCATCTGGATGAGGAAGTTCATCTCGGAGCTAGGAGTAGTTCCAACCATTGTTGATCCAATATCATTGTATTGTGATAATAATAGGGCTATGGCGTTGGCCAAAGAACCCGGATCGCATCAGCGGTCCAGATACATCCTGAGGCGATATCATTTGATCCGGGAGATAGTTGATCGCCGCGAGATCGAGATTCGGAGAGTAGATACAAAGAATAACACCCCGGATCCACTCACCAAGGCCCTCCCTTAGCCGCAGCATGAGTGACTTTTTGAGATGTTGGGTATGAGATACGCTAATAATTGGCCTTAGTGCAAGTAGGAGATTGTTGGATATATGTATGCCCTAAAGACCATTATTTGATAGTGGATGTATCAGTATGTGTGTGTGTGTGTGTGTGTGTATTCAGAGGAATTTCTTGCTCGACATGATAGTATGCTATCTGGTTGTTCTTTATCTTGACATGTTCACTTGATCATGCATATTACTCATTTGGTACATGTTGATAAAGCCCTTAGGATATTTGCTTTACTACTGGGATTATGATGCAGATCATACTAGTGGGACATGTGTAGTTTATAAGCATATCCTTAAAATGTTCCTAGTCGTGGGTGTATCGAGACGGGGCATCGATATTCCTGAGTAAACTAGCGTATACGTTTCTTGACCCATATGATGGGCGATGGATGATCCCATATCCATTGGTATTTGACATCAAAGATTGTATACGGGTGCTCAGTGGAGTCTGGGTACACTGAACGGACTCGCCTAGAACTCCTATATGGTATTATATCTATCGTCGGATAGCATTTCTCAGGTGACACTGGTACGGGTTAGTCTGTAGACCCGAGATCGTCATAAAGTCTTGTGTGGGCTCCTACTCTACTTTGATTTCCACCCTACCACGGCTCTACTGAGTCGTGCAAACAGGTGGCTTTTTGGTACAATCCCGAAGCACATGGAGGCAATGAGTGATAGGAGGGGTTTCGTCTCTCCCAGTATTGGGGGTTGATGTTGTGCAATGCTCGATTGGCTATAACAGGAAGTCCCTGGCCAGGGCTGATGAGATTTACTGATAAGTGTTATCAGTAGTTTCTCGATCCATTATAGGACATATACAGGCATAACTTATTGAGTTATTGGGGTCGACGATACCATCCCTAGACTCGATATGCAACATATCTGACGAAGAGACCGGACTGTACGGTAAGTGTTGCCAGTTGGCTCGACGGGAGTTTTGACAGGTTCGCTTGTTTTTCTTCTGTTCGCTCAATACCTGGGAGACGTTACGTTTAGCTAGTGTCGTTGACGGTTTGTGGGTATGTGATATGGTCACTAGCTACTGCTAGCGTATTGAAGAGTCTTAAAGTCTCACAGAGGGGTTTCCTAGCTCAGGCGAAACGATGTGGGGTACATTTGGGGATATGCACGGGAGCTTGATTAAATGCGCGTATATGATACCGTATTTTAATCTGGCGTTTTCTATTGGTCGGGTCGTATGTGATATGACCGGATTATTAAATCAAGTATTGATTTAATATCAATGACCATTAACTCATTTATTAAACCCTTTTCTTTTATATATATGCATGAATGTATGTATCTATATATTGATATGAATGCACACATGCATGCATACATGTGTCGTGGTTGATGATACATTGGTGATGGCTATGCAAGACTCACATGGAAACTATTTGTATATTTTTTATTATTGAGAAAAGAAAATGGGAAATGATTCATGGTTGTCTTCTTTTGGCTTCTACACACTTCTATAGTTGACTAGTCATAACCATGGTTTCATTTCTTATTTATCTCTTAACTCAACATAAAAAATATCTAGATATTTTGTTCCCATGGTTAAGGGTGAGTGTGACTCTCTTTTAAATTTTATTATTCTCATTATTATTGAGATAACACACACATGAGCTCAAGCTAGGCCATTCTACTCCTTCTTCCTCCTCTAAGCTTTCTAGCTCTTCAAAAGTGAGTAAAGAAAATTAAAAGGAAAGGTTTTTAAGTGAGATTACAACCCACATCACCAATCTATATTTTTCTAGCCCACCAGTGTAGGTTGTTTACTTCACTTCCACCTAGATCAAGTGAAGCTTGGAGCTTGTGCCAAGGGACTCCGTAGTAGATCGTCGTGGACTTCGAAGGACTCAAGCGAACCTATCCAAACTACAAGTTGATTCAAGGAGTCAAGGAGGAGAGGTCTACAAAGGTTGTATTTCTCCCCTCTTATTGTCAGACACTTGCTAGTTTGTGAAACTTGCTTTTGTTACCCTAATACTCTAGTTCGATTCTAGGTTAGGTTTGGTTAGCTCCCTAAAATTTTAATGTAGCATGTTTGATGCTTGTCAAAACCTAGTGAGGGTGCTAAGCAATCCAAGCAGTCCTTAGGATATGGACTTGACTACCAGGACTATGATGGAGATCATATTAGTAGGGCCAGGGTAGTCCATAAGTCCATCCTTTAATTGTTCCTAGTCGAGGGTGTATCGAGACGGGGCATCGATATTCCAGAGTAGACTAGCGTATAGGCTTCTTGACCCATTTGACGGGTGATAGATGATCCCATATCTATTGGTATTTGACATCATAGATGGTATACGGGTTCTCAGTGGAGACTGTATACACTGAACATGACTCGCCAAGAACTCCAAGATGGTATTATACTTAACGTCAGATAGCAGTTCTATGGTGATACTGGTACAGGTTAGTCTGTAGACCCGAGATCGTTATAAAGTCTTGTGTGATTCCCACTGTGCTTTGATTTCCACCTTATCACGTTCATAAGAGCATGCAAAACGGTGGTTTTTGGGTATAGTCCCGAGTTATATGGAGGCAATGAGCGATAGGAGGGGTTTCGTCTCTCCCGGTATTTAGGGTTGATATTGCGCTGTGCTCAATTGGCTATAACAGGAAGTCCCTGTCTAGGGCTGATACTGAGATTTACTGGTAAGTGTTATCAGTAGTTTCTCGACCCGTTATGAGCCTCACATTGGCATGACTTATCAAGTTATTGGGGTCTAACGTTTACCACCCCCAGAATAGATATGCGACATATCAGACGAAGAGACCGGACTATACGGTAGTGTTACTGATTGGTAGGGAAAGTGTGTGTTTGTAGTAGTTAACCGCAATCAGAACGGTGTCGCGCGTAGCTAGACCGAGGTGAGTACGGGTCGTCCTCTGGGAAACGTGGAACCTTTTATTTTTACTTTAGATGTGTTGAGAAAGAGAGGAGGAATAAAGAATTTTGTGAAAAGATTCTAGATCTACTTTAAACAAGAATGTAAAATATAGATCTAGATTATTTTAGAGATTTAAATAATATAATAATAGGGCTTGTAGGGTTCGTTAGGATTTAGTAGTTATGGACGATTAATTAAAGTTACCCTTTTTATCCATTAATAGATTTAGAACTAGAACAACGGTGATGCGTGTAGATTAGGGTTTCCGGAGGGAAAAGGAATCCCACTCTTAACCCTTATCTCGACACGGAACTCCGTTCATATCTAGCCTTTACCAAAACAATCATTAATCTAATCTCTAATCGCGGTCGGAACTAGCAAAGAATTGCTAGCGCGCCCGATTAGGATTTTAATGATTCTTTTGATAAAGTTCCTAAACTTTATAGGACTTAAAAAGGGTTTAATTATTTTCATCGTTCATTAGCCTACCCTAATCCTACGAACCCTAACAAGCGGAGAATTACTCGCGCATGTTGGGAGAAGAAGATGAAAAGAAAGAGAGGGAGAACATAATGTAAAAAAAAACAAACAATTAAATAAAAAACTACCTTTATTAATCAACTCCTTCAAACTACACTTTTAATCCATAGAAAATGATTACAAAACTTGATTTGCTTCTCGATCTTTCCTAAGGAGGTAGTCGAACAGTCGATGATCAGCCTGGATGCATGAGCGTCGGGAGCTTCGTGATCTCTTCGGCTTGATGGCTTTTCCAAGAGGCCCTCGGTGCCTTTTTATAGTGCAAAGCCAGAATATTATTGTTGAAAATTTGGTAAAATATAGATTTGATTTACCCCAAAAATCCTCAGTTCCCAAATCCATATAAGTGCGGCGG
The DNA here is from genome assembly GCA_030015575.1 of Agapanthus africanus. Taxonomy (NCBI): domain Eukaryota; kingdom Viridiplantae; phylum Streptophyta; class Magnoliopsida; order Asparagales; family Amaryllidaceae; genus Agapanthus; species Agapanthus africanus. The sequence continues at coordinate 669,463,623 of CM057341.1, read as the reverse complement.
ATCCACGGCAAATGGTGGCTAGGGCCGCGGATCCGCGGCCATGTAATCTCTGCCGTTCATCAAACTTCAGGGGCTCTGTTCTTGTGACATGTGGGCTCCTCTGGAATCTTTGTATCTTTGAAATATTCTCTCGGTTGCTTCCAGACTTGGTCTCCAAGTTTGCTTCTTAATTTGGCAAGATTTCTTCAACAACTTGATTTCTTTGATATATTCTGCATAACAACTTGGAAAATTCTGCACAACAACTCAAATAAGATTTTAGTAGACTTTGTTCTACTAGGATTAGGTCAATAATATTTGCATACATTTTCCTACCAAAATGATAGTTAAAATATATTAACATATGGAAAATAATGTTTTTACACATAAACCCTCATATGTATAATATATTATAATAAAGTCCTTTTTTTAATAAAAAATGGTAGGAAAAATGTACTACAAATGTGCAGTTTTATCGACTGAACAAATACCCCAAACTTATCTTTGATCGTCCTGAGCAAACTAGTTTATTTAAGAGGAGAAAAAGAAAGGAGAAAACTAAGCACACTTTCGTAGGCAGACACGATTGCACTGAGCACGTGCAACAAGCTGTTAAACCTCTAGGTGTCCCTAGTAGGAGGAGTGTTGTCTCCTGAGGGTTTTCAGCGGATTACACCCACAAAATCCTATAACAAAAGAAAGATGGTGAAATTTACATATAAAGACAAGAACCATAAAAGAAATACTTTGAAAAGAAGAGTTTCCAACTATGCTAGTTTTTCAGTTGTCATGAGCCCTATCTTAATAGTCATGAAAAAATGTTAGAAATCACATTACCCCTCAATAAAACATCGTCTTTATTCTTCATTCCTACCTTTCTTCCAAACATTGATCATATAACCCACGTGTGTGAAATGGACATCCCTACACTCGGAGAATTCAATTCAAGCTATCATACTCTTGTCCATCTACCTTAGTACTTTTTAATTTAATGAATATTAAAGATTTGCTCACACATTTTCATGCGACCGTTAATACTTCTTGAGGTACTAACCAACCGATTACTCATGTGCTTGCTAATTAGGTGATAATATTTTCCTCATCTTGCACCACCTAAGGCTTAGCAGTGACTCCCAGACCAGTTGGCCTTAGGGCACTAGGTGAAGAGGCACCCTCGCTATATTTTTTTATTGCTGCCTTGGCGATAACTAAACCAGTGTTCATTTTTTTTTATATTTTCTTCATTTTTTTTATTTCCTTCATACTTTGGCTTTTAGACAAGAGCATTTCAAGGTATTCTCTACTATCCCGAGTTTCAAGACGTGTGTAAGTGCATATAGTAGGGTATCAACATTCAAATGTTTGGCTTCCAGAATAGAAACTATTTTTCAGACTTATTTTTATCCTCAGATTAGTGACTTCCTTCATTTTACTAACCCTTGGGACAACAGCTCATAACTACTTATTACTAGTTCGTGTAAGAAAACTTCTAATTTTCTTGGTTTTCTTAAATTATTCCTATCTTTTGAATGTAATTTTTCACTTTCTACTCTTTTGTTATAAAAGAAAATTTTTTTTTTAAAATTTTTGAAAATGTTGTGCTTATGCAAAATATGATGCAAATTGATGTGTAAATAAGCACAAACCTCCCCCAAACCTGTTTACGGCAGTGTCCTCACTGATGTCATCCGTTAAGCTCAAAAAACCTGTAGACTTGGGAGGAAATTATTAATGGGGGCAAGAATATATGAAAGTGAAAATCCTCCCCCAAACTTATTTTAGGCTCACAATTTTGTAAAAATCATTTTCTTTCAAGAGCCAAAATATACCATCCCCCCAAACTTGAGTTAAACAATTTTAATCTTTTAAAATCACACGAGGAGGTCAAGGTTATTGGTCAATGCCAAACTTTGCAAAGACCGAAGGTCAACGCCAAGCTTTGCAAAGACCGAAGGTCAACACCAACCATTCAAAAATTTTATCAATGAAGTACCAAGGTTGGTGGAAGAATATGTCACCTTTCGACAAGAAGAAGTGGGGAGGTGATAAGAGGTGTAATGGAAAATGATTGCGTCTCAATTTGGAGAGACGACACAGTGATAGTAATGATGGATTACTCGCATTATCATGATTGTCCAAAAGAGGGGGTGGAGGTCCAATTTTTTCATCTTGGAGTTGATTCATCTCAACATCCGTGTCTTGTAAAAATGCGAGTTCATCAGCGAAAATTTCCTCAAAGCTTTCATCGATACCCCGAAGAATAATGTCATCAGAAAAAATGGGGTGATCGTCCGACTCTATAAAAAGTTCCTCATCAGCGTTAGATGTTGACCCAGACAACTCGATGGAAGAGTCCGTGTCAAGCAACAACATATGAAAAGAGTCAGAATTATGAGGTTGATCATATTCGCTGCTGTCGACATCCATTAATTCGACAGAACACACATGAGCATAGGGTTCGGAGGGTTCACTTCCCAACTTGTAAATGTTAAGCTCAATTGACTTCTTTCCAAAGGATAGGGTCATAGAGCCATTTCTACAATTGATTACAGCGTTGGAAGTGGCCAAAAAGGGTCGACCGAGTATCACCGGAATTTGATTGCGTGGGTTTGCTACAGGTTGTGTATCTATAACGATAAAGTCCACAGGGAATATGAATTCCCCAACTTTGATTAACACATCCTCTAGCTCACCCCTAGGCTGGGTGATAGATCGATCGGCCATCTGAAGAGTGCAATGCGCAGGTTTTAACTCTCCGATCCCTAATTGCTCATAAACAGAATACGGAAGCAAGTTAACACTAGCACCTAAATCGAGTAGAGCACGATTGATATTTTTACCCCCGATAGAAATAGAAATTGTAGGACTTCCGGGGTCCTTTCGTTTCTTGGGTAGTTGTTGTGTAAAAGCAGTGCTCACATTACTCGCAAGGAAAACTTTTTTAGGTACTTGAACTTTTTTCTTCCTAGTGCACAAGTCCTTTAAGATTTTTGCATATGATGGAACTTGTTGAATAGCATCTAGGAGAGGAATGTTTATGTTAACTTGCTTAAAAATTTCCACAATCTTCTCCATTTGTGGACTTGGTCTGTTGCCCCTTAACCTGTTTGGATAAGGTGCTTGATCAATAAGTTTTGGGTCTAACGTTGGAGAGGATTGTGGGGACGGATTCGATCCCAAAACTGGAGTGGGAATCGACTTAGATAGATTTGGTGAAATGGGCGAAGGGTTCGAGCCTTGGGGAAAACGGAGAATAGGCTCGGGTGAAGGTGGGAGACTAGACGAATTAGGGGAAGAAGAAGAAGCTGGGGTATCATTGGTGTCACTATCATCACACTGCTCACCCACTCGGTTATTCAGCACTTTTCCCGATCTCAACGTGATAACAGCACTCACATTATAACTTTGTGAGTGGCCAGGATTAGGTATGGGTTGAGATGGGAGTTTCCCTTTTTCTCTCGCACTCATTGCGGCGTTTAACTGTGCGATTTGGTTTTCTATTGATTTAATACTCTCACCATGGGAGGAGGAGTTTTTTGTTAGGGCATCAATAGAAGACCTCATCTCAGCCGAAAATTGCATGGATTGTTTCATGAACATATCCAAAGTTTGTGCAAGTGAGTTGTCAGTACCGGCCACTTGTGGTGTAGAAATGTTGGCCGGATTTTGGAAATTCTGTGACTGAAAGGGGGGCTGATTCTGTGGTTGTGGTTGCTGTGGAGGAGGTTTTTGATAATTGCTTTGTTGGTTTTGGTTCCAAGCAAAGTTAGGATGATTCCTCCATCCTTGATTGTACGTGGAAGAATAAGGGTCGTTTCTAGGTCGCTGCTGAAAAGCAGCATTAGCTTGAAACGATGCATTCATAGGACATTCTTCCGTTAAGTGTGAAGGATCCGAACAGCAACCACAGACGGTCTTAGGAAGCGTGACCTGATTTAGGGAGAAAGATGAGAACTTGTTTTCAATAGCGTCGAGTTTCTTTTGTATCGCTGCCATTTCGGCTTTTACTGCGATGGAAACGTCGAGCTGGTGAATACCTCCCTTAGTTGAAGGTGGTCTTACGCTTTCCCACTGCAAAGTGCTTTCTGCGAGATCTTCCAGATATTTCCAAGCTTCACCATCATCTTTAGACATGAAATTGCATTGACACATTGTTTCAAGCATCTGCTTTGTCGCTGGATTAATGCCCTCATATATAATCCGACATAAATCCCATCTTTGTATTCCGTGATGGGGGCATTGGACAAGCAGATCTTTGAAACGTTCAAAGCACTTCCAAAATGGTTCATTGGGAAGCTGGGTGAACTGGTTGATCTCGCTCCTAATGTGGGCAGTCTTATGGTTTGGGTAAAACTTCTTAAGAAATGCTATGATGAATTCGTCCCAATTAGTGATAGAGTGTGCGGCAGTATTATAAAGCCATTTTTCTGCCAAGTCGCACAGTGTGAATGGGAGAAGACGTAAGCGCATAGCATCTAAAGTCAATTGTGAAGTACCCATCATTGCGCATACGTTTTCGAATTTGGTGATGAAAACGTACGCGTCTTCCGACTCAAGCCCGTGAAATTTGGGCAGCAGATTGATGTAGTGGGGTTTAATTTCGAAATTATCCCCGTTAGGTGGTGGAAGAGATAGACAAGTAGGAAGAGGACCACGAATAGGATAGCATCTCTCTTGGAGAGAGATGCGCGGTGGATTCTGCTCACCTGCGGGCGGTGGCAGCGTGGTGTTATAATTAGATGGAGTGTCGTACATCACGGTCGATGTGGTGTGTGGTGGGGGAAAAGAAGATGAAGAAGTACCGACTTCGGCGTCGATAGCAGGAACGCGGACAAGACGGGCACTAGGATCCCGTGTCCAGCCGAGCATGCACTAAGCGGGTTTAGTGCAAGTGGCAGCGTGTATGTGATTTTAAAATTGGCTTGTTTTGAAAAAGTGGGACTCAAGACAAATCACCCTAAGATGCACAAGCAACCCTAGAACTAAGGTCACCTAGGTCCAGTCTCTAGACCGCTCCTAGACTTCCAAAGGACAAGCCGCAGGATCAATCCTCTACCGCCTCCGTACTACCCTTGTAGCCAGATAAGTGCCAGGTAAGTGGGAAGGAACCACGTCGTGGGCCTAATTAAAAACCACTAGCCTTTGTCACACTTGCCTAGGCACTACAAAAGTAATGCGGATAAACGATAGATTATTCACGACCTTCCTCTGTCCTTATTGAGCGCGACAGTCCTTAGAGTCTGGTCTAGATATTTTTTAAATTAATGAAGGGTTGATCTATATGCTCGGTTTGTGATTTGTGGGGCTTAGGAAGGGTGATGAAATCCCCACCTAATCTTGATTTGGTCTTTGCCCCTTAAAGTCCGTATTAAATATGCAAAATAAAACCAATCACAAAACTTTTGCAAAAAGATTTTTGAGCGGCGCAATTTTGCAAAGAATCCTGCAGAAAATAGATTTTATTGGATTTGAGGAGAGAGAGAAGGAGTTGAGAAAGATACCAGAGAAGATTGAAGCCCTAAGTCCTCCAACCCGCCGCGATTCCGCCGCAGAAGGGGTACTTTTGCTGCGGTTCCGCCGCGTGGCAGAAGGAACAGTTGATGAAATTTTTTTGTATAGCCTTCTGTGCTCCTCTGGATCTCTAAAAATGTCTCTGTTTCCTGTTCTCCTTAATTCTGTGACTCCAGATCTCCTTGCAAAAATTCACGCACAAATCGTTAAATATGCAATTTGCAGTTTTGTGTTAATAATGATATGACTCGTCTAAGAATTCAACACAAATAGTAAAAATAAAAAAATTACGCACGTTTCCCCGGCAACGGCGCTATTTGATTGGTAGGGAAAGTGTGTGTTTGTAGTAGTTAACCGCAATCAGAACGGTGTCGCGCGTAGCTAGACCGAGGTGAGTACGGGTCGTCCTCTGGGAAACGTGGAACCTTTTATTTTTACTTTAGATGTGTTGAGAAAGAGAGGAGGAATAAAGAATTTTGTGAAAAGATTCTAGATCTACTTTAAACAAGAATGTAAAATATAGATCTAGATTATTTTAGAGATTTAAATAATATAATAATAGGGCTTGTAGGGTTCGTTAGGATTTAGTAGTTATGGACGATTAATTAAAGTTACCCTTTTTATCCATTAATAGATTTAGAACTAGAACGACGGTGATGCGTGTAGATTAGGGTTTCCGGAGGGAAAAGTAATCCCACTCTTAACCCTTATCTCGACACGGAACTCCGTTCATATCTAGCCTTTACCAAAACAATCATTAATCTAATCTCTAATCGCGGTCGGAACTAGCAAAGAATTGCTAGCGCGCCCGATTAGGATGTTAATGATTCTTTTGATAAAGTTCCTAAACTTTATAGGACTTAAAAAGGGTTTAATTATTTTCATCATCCATTAGCCTACCCTAATCCTACGAACCCTAACAAGCGGAGAATTACTCGCGCATGTTGGGAGAAGAAGATGAAAAGAAAGAGAGGGAGAACATAATGTAAAAAAAACAAACAAACAATTAAATAAAAAAACTGCCTTTATTAATCAACTCCTTCAAACTTCACTTTTAATCCATAGAAAATGATTACAAAACTTGATTTGCTTCTCGATCTTTCCTAAGGAGGTAGTCGAACAGTCGATAATCAGCCTGGATGCGTGAGCGTCGGGAGCTTCGTGATCTCTTCGGCTTGATGGCTTTTCCAAGAGGCCCTCGGTGCCTTTTTATAGTGCAAAGCCAGAATATTATTGTTGAAAATTTGGTAAAATATAGATTTGATTTACCCCAAAAATCCTCAGTTCCCAAATCCATATAAGTGCGGCGGATCCACGGCAAATGGTGGCTAGCGCCGCGGATCCGCGGCCATGTAATCTCTGCCGTTCATCAAACTTCAGGGGCTCTGTTCTTGTGACATGTGGGCTCCTCTGGAATCTTTGTATCTTTGAAATATTCTCTCGGTTGCTTCCAGACTTGATCTCCAAGTTTGCTTCTTAATTTGGCAAGATTTCTTCAACAACTTGATTTCTTTGATATATTCTGCATAACAACTTGGAAAATTCTGCACAACAACTCAAATAAGATTTTAGTAGACTTTGTTCTACTAGGATTAGGTCAATAATATTTGCATACATTTTCCTACCAAAATGATAATTAAAATATATTAACATATGGAAAATAATGTTTTTACACATAAACCCTCATATGTATAATATATTATAATAAAGTCCTTTTTTAATAAAAAATGGTAGGAAAAATGTACTACAAATGTGCAGTTTTATCGACTGAACAGTTACTTATTGGATTCATGGGATTATGGACAAGCTTGCTTGTTGATCTTCTGATCGCTCAATACCCGGATAGCCGTTACGTCCAGCTAGTACCGCTGACGGCTTGTGGGTGACTGATATGATCATCACCTCCTACCGGTGTATTGACGAGACTTTAGAGTCCTACACAGAGCTTTCCTAGCTCATGTGAAATGAAGTAGGGCACATATGTGATATGTGCGGGACCGAGATTAATACGTGTATGTGATACCGTATTCCAATCTCGCGATATAGGTTATATGTAATATAAGCGGATTGTTGATTCAAGTGTTAATTCAATGATATGTTATATGTATATGTGATATGCATATAAATGATATTAGACGGTTGTATGCGATACAGCCGGGTTATTAAATCAAGTGTTGATTTAATAATTTAATGTATAATTATATATATTTGATATATTAATATACATTAACTAATATTAGCTCACTTAAGAAAATGTTTTTTTCTCAAAATACATATAAATATATATGTGATATATATTAATGTATTTATTATGTGTCATGCTAGAAAATACATTAGACTTGGGTGTATAAGACTGACACCTAACTTAAGATAATTTGGGTGTTTAAATATTAAGGGAAAAATCAAAATTAGGTAGAAATTAGCATGGCTAAGATGCTTGTGGAAGCATGGAGAAGCTGACTTTAGTCCACTAATTTTGTTTTACTCTAGATATTTATTAACCTAATCATTATCTTTAGCCATGGTTTAGTCTCTATATGAGTTGATATAAGATATTTTTCTCACCAATGGTTCACACTTGATTCATTCATCTTCTTCTTCATCTCCTTCAATTTTGCTCTCTAGCTCTTGAGTGAGAAGAAAAAGAAAAGAGAGAAATTATTCTAAAGTGAGCAAAATTCCTACTTCACCAATCTATACCAAACTAGCCATTTAGTATAGGTTGTTTCTTCACTAATTCTCAATTAGTGAAGAGATAGCTTGAGTTAGCGATTCTTCGACGTAGATCATCTTCGGCCTCGAAGATCTTTTGAGAAAGCTCGTTCCTTTCGCCTAGTGGAGCCTAACAAGAGTCCAGGAGACCACCACTTGGAGCTTAGGGACTACTACACAGAGCTTTAGAAGTGAATGACTGGTCTACAAAGGTTATATTCCTTGTTCACTTAGAGTAAAGTTGTTTACTTGCTTAGTTAAACCCTAATTCTCTAGTTAGATCCTTGGTTTGGGTTGCTTTGCTCTCTAGATTTTTTAAAATTGCATACCCGATGCCTTATAAAACCTAGCGAGAGTGCTAAAGAACCCAGCAGTGGTATTAGATATAAGCTAGAGAATTATACGATGTGTTAGAATTACGAAACCGAAACAACTCCAAAACCTGGAATCCGAAACCGTAGTTTCTGTCGAATTTTTTAAGTCCTCTAAATTTTTTTAAACAAGTACAGAAAGCTGGTTATGATGTATCTAGAACACCAGAAAAATTTGAGGCAAAACACTAAATATTTGGCCGACCATATTGTCTAAAAAACCGGCCTCACCTTTTTTCCTATAGCAAAAAATCTTAAAATTTTTGTGGTATTTTGATCTCTTGGTTTTAAGGTTTCAGGTTATATTTGTTTTTGCCAAGATTGCATGTGATGTTATCTTTCTGTAGTGGTAACACGGAGTGTTTCGTAGTCGTATTTTAACATCGTTTCGGGTTTGATGTTGAAATATGATACAATATTTAGAATCCACGATAATTAGTTTTGTGAAAACTAGTTAGTGTTCTGTAAATCTAGCAATTTAGTCTCTTCTGATAGATTGCCATGGAGTTTCGATTCGGATCAAAACTCCTTCGGAATCTCGTATAGTACGCGAACATTCGCCGAATAATACTACTAGATAGCCATACCCCATAGCCCCGACCAAGTGACTGTAGGAGAACCCCGTTGCCAAAAGCATCCCCTCGGGTGCTCGCAACCATGGTGTTCCGCCTAAGTGCACTTCGTCGACGGCATCGGGGGTACGACCATACGACCATCTACTAATGTTTCCGACACATTTTCGATTAAGTAGTCGCGAATCTTGTTGAATTACCCGACTAGGTTATTGAAAAGGTGTTTTCAATATGAGACTAAAATGCAAGTTTTATATGTTAGGCATGAAATTCGGTGTATGAGATATTCCGGGTTTATGATGTCTAAGGATGTTGCGGATTCTAATTATTGCAGTTTTCGTTTTTTTCCTGCGACCGTAAGTGTAATATGTGGTGTATCGCTGGTTTCGTTGCTATACGTCAATGACAATTGGGATACACATATTTACTTACGTTGATGACATGTGATGTTATGTGTTGTTGTGATATGTTATATTGGATCGTCGTGTTTGAATAGCCGTGAGTTTTTGCGTGAGATGAGAGTTTTTCATTTTCATTTATGTAAAAACTTGTATGTAATATTCTTTTATTGGGACACTTCCGGGTTAAGGATGATGTCACCATTGATGTATATTATTTACTTTTCCGCATTAGGATAGACCCAAGACAGGGAGCACAAGTAACCGTGTTCTAGAGTCCAGTGGGAGACCATCTCAAGGAGTTGAGACTGGGGCTCCTAACTCTAGAATTCGTAGGGTTGCTTGCCGCTCTCGTAGGGGTCTAGAGATGTATGTTTGGCTATTCATCACGACCGTGGAATCCGTATTTTTTACTGGCTTAATTTAAAACACGGACCTCCCAGTATATCCAATATTTCATATGTTGACTTTTGTTGCAATGTTCTGTGATGAGATCATATAACTGCGTAAGATGAATGCTTTATTATTATATATATGATATATAATAAACGTTGCTTATGTTTTGCACCCGCGCTAGTCCGGCCCCCACTCTGTCGTTAGTTAACTAACCTAACGGTGCATGACGGGACCCCGAGGTGAATGCGGATGGCATAAGCGTATATTGTATTTTCGTTTCTTCTGTGATTCTTAGGAAGCATAAATGATGGGACTTTATTAATGAGATTAATGAAAGGAAAGAAACCTAAAGATGTTGTAGAATCAAATTTTCAAAAAGATAGCTTTAGTTCTTGCTTTGCATAGCGGTATTCCTTGATGAATATCCAGCACCTCATTCGATGAGGAAAGAGCCGAGATCCCTTCACCAGGAATGAACTCTTTAGCGAAAGCTAGAAAATGCTACAACTCATTCGGTTTGTTTTGGAAACTATTCAATTTTAAAAGCGGAGCTTAAACCACTCATTTTCAAATCACTCGATTCTACAACGATATCAAGTTCAAAGCGTTAAAAGGTTTTTCATAAAAACCATCCGCAACCCTCCATCATTTTAGGAAGTAGAGTACTCAATATTCGTGTTACGTTTGTTGACTATAGTTAAGGCGTAGTGTACAATATCTAAGTGATGTGTTTCTACACAGTATATGATGTGATTAATTAGGACATTTATATGACTTTGTTGACCATAGTTAAGGGTCATATGAGTGGGTTTAATTAATCACGAAATGACGGAACTTGACTAATGCTTATGATTTGTTGACCATAGTTAAGGTCATAAGTCACTAGGGGTAAAAACCATATCGGAAATTTCAAGAGTTGAAATTTGCAATGAGATTGCATACCTTCTATGAAATAGTTGGATCCCGATACCCACTGCGAGTAAGAGTTACTCCTGTGAGAGTTTTGCACTGTACAATTAGCCGATCAAGTAGGTGACTAGAAAGGTGTTAATGGGGTTATGCTTCTAGAAAAACGAGGTTTATTTTAATTAGGTCCGTGCGAAAGTACGGGGAACCTCCCTCAAAGTACCGACACTAGCCTGGCTGAAAGATTGGCGAACTTATAGGGTGTAATTAATCCCGGCAAGTCTTACCTTTTAGGGTTTGATGGAAGATTTGATAAAATCAGTAGTAACCATCCTAATTAGATAAAATAATAACTAATCTAATCTTGTAAGAGCATACGCTAAGTGTTTTCTTCTCTCTCTCTCCAGGTAGCGACCATGTCACGCTTTAATCAAGATAATAATATGGATGTACTGACTGAACTTGTTTGTTATACTGAGCTGGAGAACGTTGGTTCCGCTTTATCTTATAACTGTTATAAGTCCGAGCAGGAAATAGAGGAATATCCGGATTCCCACGCCACCCAAACGAGGAATGAGCATGTTGATGCATCTTCTTCGGGTGTGTTAGTTACTGAAAACTGTTTCTCAGTACACTCTACGTTCTGGGTATTAGATACCGGATCAGGATCCTATATATGTGATATGTTACATGGGCTAAAGAAAGGTAGAGAACTGGGAATAGGTAATTATTCTGTAAGAGTAGGGAATGGTGCAAATGTTGCAGCCAAAGCAGTTAGCGAATATCACCTTGTATTACCAAATGGTAATACATTAATTATGAACGAATGTTATTACATATCGAACCTGATATGCAATATTATATCAGTTTCTTTATTAAGTAAAGAAGGATATAATTTTGTATTGCAGGATAATGTTCTGGACATTTTCCTGAATCAAAAGTTGATTGGATCAGGCTCGTTAAGTAATGTCATATATGTTCTAAATCAAACAACAATTCTCAACGTACAGAACACACACAAGAGGAAAAGTTCAAAAATGAGTGAATCCTTCTTGTGGTATTGTAGACTAGGTCATATCAATGCAACATGACTAGCTAAGTTGCATAAAGATGGATATTTGAATCAGTTTGAGTTTACATCATATGAAACTTGCCAGTCATGTCTCAAAGGTAAAATGACCAAAACTCCGTTTAGTGGACACAGAGAAAGAGCTACTGAACTCTTGGGACTGATACATAGTGATGTATGCGGTCCCATGTCTACACTTGCAAGGAATGTTTCCTCATACTTTATTACATTCACTGACGATCGCTCAAGATTCGGACATATGTTCCTGTTGAAATACAAGTCTGAAACTTTTGAGAAATTCAAAGAATATAAGCCTGAAGTTGAGAACCAGACGGGTAAAAGTATTAAAATCCTTCGATCTTATCGGGGAGGAGAATACTTAAGCACGGAATTCCTAGATTATTTAAAAGAGAATATGATTCTCTCTCAGCTTACTCCTCCGTATACACCACAGCACAACGGTGTGTCAGGGCGGAGGAATCACACCCTATTAGATATGGTGTGCTCTATGATGAGTAACGCTGAGTTACCTGTTTTCTTTTAGAGGTTATGCGCTTGAGAAGCTGCATACCTATTGAATAGAGTTCCATCCAAATCAGTATCTACCACTCCATATAAGATATGGAATGAGAAAAGACCATCTCTTAAACGAGTTAAGATATGGGGTTGTTCGGCCTATGTTGAAAAGAAAAATCCGGACAAGCTCGAGGCAAGGTCCGTACTGTATAAGTTTGTTAGATATCCCAAACATTCACGAGGGTATATCTTCTACCACATTGAGGAGCAAAAGGTGTTTTGTTTCTCAACATGCCACCTTTTTAGAAAAGGAATTTCTTATGGAAGAAATTAGTGGTCATGAGGTAGAATTGGAAGAAGTTCCAGCTAGACATACTAACGGATGATGATTTGGTAGAACCAGAGAATTCAATAGTTCCCGACGAACCTCGGCCTCTCCGCAGATCTGGTATGGTTCCTCATCCGCCCGAGAGATACTGCGGTTTTCTCAATGACAGTGGGAGCGAGGTTGCATCATGGAAGATGATGACCCAATTAGTTTCGAGCAGGCCATCATAAGTGGGGACTCTGTGAAATGGCTGGATGCTATGCGGTCTGAGATAGAGTCCATATACACCAACAAAGTATGGACTTTGGTAGTTGCACCTGAAGGGGTAAAACCCATCGGGAGTAAGTGGATCTTGAGAATATTCTTGGTGTAGATGGAAAAGTTGAGACTTTTAAAGCTAGACTTGTAGCAAAAGGTTTTCGTCAATGACCAGGTGTGGATTTTGATGAAACATTTTCTCCAGTGGGTATGCTTAAATCCACCAGGATCCTACTTGCCATTGCTGCATACCATGACTACGAAATCTGGAAGTTGGATGTCAAGACCACTTTTCTAAATGGTGGTTTAGAAGAGAGCGTATACATGACACTGCCAGAGGGCTTCGTAGAAAGTGGGAGCAGCGGAAAGGTGTGTAAGTTGATTAAATCAAAATATGGATTAAAGCAGGTATCGCGGAGTTGGAATATCTGTTTTAATGTGGCAGTCAAAGAGTTTGACTTCATCAAAATTGTAGATGAACCTTATATATACAAGAAGGTTGTAGAGAGTAAGGTTGTCTTCCTCGTATTGTACGTGGATAACATACTCTTGATAGGAAATGATGTTCTTATACTACACTCGGTCAAGCTCTTCTTATCACAATGTTTCTCCATGAAGGATCTGGGTGATACCTCTTACATTCAGTGATTAAGATCTATAGAGATAGATCTAAGAGGATGTATCATACTCACTTGGTGTAGTGAGTAGGTGTTGATCAGTCGAAAATACTGCATTTCTAACACGACAATTTCCCTACCTTTTGCAGTCAAGTAAAGGTATCCGGTATTCATATCACACATATTTGCAAAACACATGTAAAAATACTGGATTACTTGTACTGTGTACTAAAACCGGCACTTTTAGGGAAATTGTGTGTTTTTCATGGCATTGCATCATCCTTGTATTGCGCAACTCTTGTCTTGGAGTCTATGCAGGAAATTCCGGAAGCAGAGCCCAAAATTGGGAAAAGATCTGATAAAAAAATGCGCCAACTCAAAGGCTGAAGATCTGGTAGTAATACAAAAGGCCAAATAAAAATCCATATATCAAAAGGCCCACAAGAAAGCCCAAGAGTTACTGTAAAAAGATCAAGCCCTAAGGCCTCTAAAGCGCCGCGGTTCCGCGGCGGGAGCTGGCTTGCGCCGCGGAACCGCGGCGCTTTGATGGCTTCAGATGCTCAAGTTTTGTACACGTGTCCCCCCTAACGGCCAAAGCTTCCAGAAGACCCCAGAAGCTCCACGTGGCATTTCTAGAAGGCTCGGCTTAACAAATTTTTGGAGGGAAATTCAAAATTTAGGCTTAACTAACTTTTTGGTGGGAAATTTAAATCATTTGGATAACTAACTTATGGGAGGGATTCAAATTTCAATTCTAGAGCTAAGATTTTTTAGGCCTATAAAAAGGAGCTTAGATCAAGGTTGCAAATGGTTCAAGAATCATCACCATCTTCAACCCACAAGTTTAGTGACAAAAACTTGTGCCTCAAATTCAACCCCAATTCAAAATCAAGATCAAGATTCCGAGATCAATTCAAGCAAGAGTGCCTTCAACCTTTAGAAGCGACACCGGATTCCAACGGAGCAAGAGATCCACGCCGATCCGCGACTCAAGGAGCCGAGCGAAGCCAAAATCGACGATCTAGTTCCTTCCTTTTGTAAATTCAAGAGAGTTGTAACGAAATTTGTCGATAAATAAAGGTGAATTTTCTATATTCTTGCTTATCTTTTAATTCAAGCATAATGATTAGATCTCAATTTGTGATTGTGTTTGTGATCATGATGTTTGAGTAATCTCCGCTCGTGTAGGAGTTGTGACGATCTTTAGATGATGATGATTTAGATAATTTTACAATTCTTAAATCCTATAATGTTTGGAAATTCTAGTGAATCAAATGATTAATAACCTAGTTTCGAGATGATGCTTTCTTGATCGTGTTCACTCGAAACTAGGGAACAACTATTGACCATTTGATTAACTAGAAGCTAGAATTTGAATACGATCCATCGAAAGGACAAAGGATGAGTTGCGGAATCCCTAATTTTCCCGCACGATCCTTAAACCTCGATGAATTTGCATCGATCTAGTATCAATTCATTAATGGATAAGAATTAGTAATCTTTAGATCTCATCACATCTATAGTCCGATCTACTCCTACGAGCTATCCTTATAATCTTGAGTGTTGGTTGGAAATTATCTCTCATCTCTCTTCTTGTTTTAATGTTTCTTTTAGATCTAGATTTTTCTTACTTTTGATCTACAATTACAAATCATGAATTGTTTTCTTTTCTTTGCCTTAAGTTTTCAACTCATCTAATTCGGAAATTGAACGGATTACACTTTCCCTGTGGACGATCCGCACTTACTAACGCACTACATCCGACACCGTTATTGATTGCGGTCAAAATATTTTTGATTGTGATTTCTAAAATCTATTTTCTATAAACATACGACACAATCGGAAAATCGTTTCAATCAAAATGGCGCCGTTGCCGGGGACTATTTGAATTGATACTTTTACACCCAATCAAGAAAAAATTAACAATCAAATGGCGTCGTTGCCGGGGATCGTGTGCTATTTGTTCATTTTTTGAAATTTGAGTTGAAAAGTTTATTCCATCAATATTTTTTAGATCAAAACTCGCGCAAAATACTGATACGTGTTGTTGTGGTTAATTGCAAGGAGATCTGGAGCTTGCTGTGAAATTGGAAAATTATTTGGAGAATTCCAGAGAGCTAGGGAAGTGATCAGGAGTGCTCTGGAAAAATTTAGTGCAGAGATCACACTATTCCACCGCGTTTCCACGGCATGGGGAGCTAGTTGCGGCGGTTCCACGGTCTATCAAGGGGTTCTCTGGAAAATTTTTATCTGGTAATCTCTAACTTTCTTATCTCCTTCCTAAAATCTACTCCAATTAACAATTTGTTGCAGGATTCTTTGCAAATATCACAGCGCCGCAAAAAGCAAAATTAAAATTGTGCTTGTTTTTGACTTTGTGGTTGTTTGCATAATTAATACGGATATTAAGGCGCACGGCCAAATCCAAATTAGGTGGGGAGTTCATTACCCTTCCTAAGCCCCAAAAATCACAAACCTGCATCCGCATTACCCTCATTAATTAAAAAAATATCTAGAGATGACTCTAAGGACCGTCGCACTCACTTAGGACAGAAGAGGGCCGTGGGTAATTCATTGCTTATCCGCGTTTCTTTTTGTGGTGTCTAAGGCAAGTGTGTCAAAGGCTAGTGGTTACTTAATTAGGCCCACTACTTACGTAGTGGAGAACCTCCCACTTACCTGGCACTTACCTGGCCACAGGAGAAACAAAGAGGCAGTGGAGGATTTTATCCTGCGACTTGTCTTTTGGCAGTTAGGAGCGGTCTAGAGCCGGACCTAGGTGACCACTAGAATTAGGGTTTTGTGTGTTGCATTTTGGGATTCGCATCATATTTTTTCAAAATCCGTATCATTTTTCAAAACAAACACCACACTCACTTCATTCCCCTAATTATAAATCATGCTGCCACTTGTACTAACCTCTTTTAGTGCAAGATAGGCTGGACACGGGATTCTAGTACCCGTCTTGTCCGCGTCCCCTCGATCGACTCCGAAGTCGGTATTTATCCATTTACCTTTCTTTTACCCCCCACCACACCCACACCGATGGATCAGTCTCCATCAAACCTCTTTACCGCTACTCTGCCGCCGTCCGTTGGTGCGCAGAATCCTCCCCGCATCTCTCTCCAAGAGAGGTGTTATCCTTTGCGAGGTCCTCTTTCGACCTGCTTATCCATTCCACCAGCCAACGGGGATAACTTTGAGATTAAGCCCCAGTACATCAACCTTGTACCCAAATTCCACGGTCTCGAGACTAAAGACGCGTATGTTTTTATTACCAAATTTGAAAACGTATGCGCAATGATGGGCACATCACAACTTTCTGTGGATGCCATGTGTCTACGACTTCTTCCATTTACCTTGTGCGATATAGCCGAGAAGTGGCTGTATAACACTACCGCATATTCCATCACGAATTGGGAAGAATTCGTTGCGGCATTCCTTAAGAAATTCTACCCTATGCAAAAGACAGCTCGAATCCGTAGCGAACTCTATCAATTCTCCCAGCTTCCGGCTGAATCATTTTCAAAATACTTTGAACGATTCAAGGATCTTTTGGTTCAATGCCCACATCACGGCATCCTGAGATGGGAACTTTGCCGAATCATATATGAGGGCTGTAACCCTACCACTAAACAAAACCTTGAAAACATGTATCAAGGCACCTTTATGACCAAGGATGATGGGGAAGCATGGAAATTTTTAGAAGGGTTCGCTGAAAAGTCATTACAGTGGGAGAATGGAACCCAGCCATCGAGTAGGGGTGGCGTACACCAAATAGACGTGTCCATAGGTGTTCGAGCTGAGATGGCAGCAATACAAAAGAAGCTCGACGCTATAGAACACAAATTCCTAGCAGCCTCCCTAAACCCAATGTCGCTCCCTAAAACTGTTTGTGGGGGCTGTTTTGATCCTTCTCACTTGACGGAAGAATGTCCATTAAACTCTCAGTTTCGAGGTCTCGAGCATACCAATGCCGCATTTCAAAGACCTGGAAACGACCATTTTTCTTCCACATATAATCAGGGTTGGAGGAATCACCCGAATTTTGCCTGGAACCAATCCCAAAACACGGTTCCAAACCCTAATCAATTCCAACGGGTCCCTCCACCACAACAGCAACCACTTCAACTCACCCAGCACCCCTACCAGTCACAAAACTTCCAAAACCAGGTCAACACTCCTGCATCTTCTAATCCTATGCAGTTGACCTGTTCTGACGAATTCTCTCAATTCGCTCAAACCATGAAATCACTCATGTCAAATTTCATGAAAGTGTCGGGCGAGGTTAAGTCTTCCGTTGGTGAGATAAAGAAAAACTCAGCGTCCCAAGCTGAGAGTATCAAAACGATGGAAGCTAAAATTGCACGACTTAAGGCCGAAATGAGTGCAAGAGAGAAAGGGAAACTCCCAGCTCAACCTGTACCCAATCCTGGCTATTCACATCATGTGAATGCAATCACCACGTTGAGATCTAGGAGAGTGCTGGATAACCATATTGGGGAAGAAGTTGATGATATTGAGAATCCTATCAACGCCCCGGCTGAGACCTTTCCTCTCACACACACTTCTGCGTCTGATTCTTGTTCTCCTACCCCACCGCCTTCTCGCGAGCCTATTCTCCATTTCCCTCTAGGCTCAACACCTCAGCCCACCTCTTTTACTCCTCCACAGACGATCCCCACTTCTATTTTGGGATCGGGGCCACACACACTTCCTTCTCCTATGATGGACCCAGTGCTTATTGCTAAAGCACCTTACCCTAATCGGTTAAGAGCTAACACATCGAGTCCACATATGGAGAAGATTATGGACATGTTCAAGAAAGTTAACATCAACATCCCTCTCCTAGATGCCATACAACAAGTCCCCGCTTATGGGAAAATTCTTAAGGACTTGTGCACTAGGAAGAGGAAGACTCAAGTGCCAAAGAAGGTCTTCATGTCCAATAGCATTAGCACTGCTTTTATCCCTCCGCTACCAAAGAAACGTAAGGACCCAGGATATCCTACGATATCGATTTCTATTGGGGATAAACACATCAATCGTGCTCTTTTAGACCTTGGCGCCAGTGTTAACCTGCTTCCTTTCTCAGTCTATGAGCAATTAGGGATCGGAGAGTTGAAACCAGCCCATTGCACTCTCCAGATGGCTGACCGATCAATCACCAAACCTAGGGGTGAACTGGTGGATGTGTTAATAAAAATCGGGGAATTTGTATTTCCTATGGATTTTATTGTACTTGATACACAGCCTGTAGCGAACCCCCGGAATCAAATTCCGGTGATTTTAGGTCGCCCCTTTTTGGCCACTTCCAACGCTATCATCAACTGTCGTAATGGCTCTATGACCTTATCCTTCGGGAATAGGTCAATAGAGCTGAACATTTACAAGATTGGAAGTGTACCTTCCGAACCTACTGCTCATATCTGTTCTGTCGACTTAATGGATGTCGACAGCAGCGAATTTGATGATCCTCCTGATACCGATCTTGACTCTTTTCATATGTTGTTGTTTGACCCAACTATGTATCATACACATACGGACTCTTCCACCGAGATGTCCGGGTCCACAACTAACACCGATTATGAATTGCTTTTAGAGTCTGAAGATCACCCCGCACTTTGTGATGACATTATTCTTCGGGGTATTGATGAAACTTTTGAGGAGATCTTCGCTGATGAACTCGCATTTCTGAATAACACGGGTGTTGAGATGAATTATATCCCAATCATTGAAATTGAACCTCCACCCCCTCTTCTGAACTGTAAAAAAAAATGCGAGTAATCCATCACATTCACTGTTTCGTCTCTCCAAAATGAGACGCACACACACTCTCTTCCACCCCTTACCCTTTTCCCACTTCTTCTTCCACCAACCCGAGCACTGCATTGATAAAATCTTCGAATGGTTAGTGTTGATCTTCGGTCTTTGCAAAGCTTGGCATCGACCAATGATTCTTGACCCCCTCATGTGATTTTCAAAGCTTAACATTGCATAACTCAAGTTTGGGGGGGGGAACAATTTTTCTGGCTCTTGAAAAGAAAATTTTTACAAAAATTGCGAGTCAAAAATAAGTTTGGGGGAGGATCTTCACTTATATATTTTGCCCCCACAAATAAATTCCTCCCAGGCTTACAGGTTTTCGAGATTTAGCAGATGGCAACAGTGAGGACACTGTTGAAAACAAGTTTGGGGGAGGTTTGTGCTTAGTTTTGCATCATGTGCATATCATTTGCATAAGCACAAAACATTTCTTTAAAAAACCATAAAAATTCAAAAATTTTCAAAACCCATAAAAATTTTGTGTAAATATTTTTCTTTTGGTTCATTTTTTTTTTGTAAATAATTTTTTCAAAACCCATAAAAACTTATAAAAATTTTAAAATTTTCAAAATCCATAAAAATTCAAAAATTTTCGAAACTCATAAAAATTTAAAATTTTTCAAAATATAAGAATATTTAATATTTATTATAATGAAAGATTAGATAGTGAACAATTACATCCATGAGATTAGAAAAATTTAAGAAAACCAAGAAAATTAGAAGTTTTCTTATACGAACTAGTAATAAGTAGTTATGAGCCGTTGTCCCAAGGGTTAGTAAGATGAAGGAAGTCACTAATCTGAGGATAAAAATAAGTCTGAAAAATAGTTTCTATTCTGGAAAACCAAACATTTTAAACGTTGATACCCTGCTATTCGCACTTACACACGTCTTAAAGCCCGGGTTAGTAGAGGATACCTTGAAATGCTCTTGTCTTAAAGCCGATGTATGAAGGAAAAAAAATGAAGAAAGTGGTGAGAAAAAAATGGACACTGGTTTTGTTATCACCAAGGGCAATAATAAAAAATCTATAGCAAGGGTGCCTTTTCACCTAGTACCCTAAGGCCAACTGGTCTGGGAGTCACTGCTATACCTAAGGTGGTGCAAGACGAGGAAAATACACCAAATATGCAAGCACATGAGTAATCGGTCAGTTAGTACCTCAAGAAGTATTAACGGTCGCATGAAAGTGTGTGAGCTCAACAAAATTAAAAAGTACTGAGGCTGATGGGCAAGAGTATGATAGCTTGAATTGAATTCTCCGGGTGTAGGGATGTCCTTTACACACACGCAGGGTGATATGATCGATGTTTGGAAGAAAGATAGGAATGAAGAATAAGACGATGTTTTATTGAGGGAGGGCGTGATTTCTAACATCTTTTCATGACCATTAAGATAGGGCTCATGACAACCGAAAAGCTAGCTTAGTTGGAAACCCTAATTTTCAAGGCTTTTCTTTTACAATTCTTGTCTTTAAATGTAATATTCATGATCTTCCTTTTATTATTGGATTTTGTGGGTGCAATCTGCTGAAAACCCTCAGGAGACAACACTCCTCCTACTAGGGACACCTAGAGGTTTAAAGGCTTGTTGCATGTGCTCAGTGCAATCGTGTTGCCTACGAAAGTGTGCTTTTCTCTTTCTTTATTTTCTCCTTCTCTTTTTTATAAAACAGTTCGATCGAGACGATCGAAAATAAGTTTGGGGGAATTTGATCAGTCGAAAATACTGCATTTCTAACACGGCAATTTCCCTACCTTTTGCAGTCAAGTAAAGGTATCCGGTATTCATATCACACATATTTGCAAAACACATGTAAAAATACTGGATTACTTGTACTGTGTACTAAAACCGGCACTTTTAGGGAAATTGTGTGTTTTTCATGGCATTGCATCATCCTTGTATTGCGCAACTCTTGTCTTGGAGTCTATGCAGGAAATTCCGGAAGCAGAGCCCAAAATTGGGAAAAGGTCTGATAAAAAAATGCGCCAACTCAAAGGTTGAAGATCTGGTAGTAATACAGAAGGCCAAATAAAAATCCATATATCAGAAAAAGGCCCACAAGAAAGCCCAAGAGTTACTGTAAAAAGATCAAGCCCTAAGGCCTCTAAAGCGCCGCGGTTCCGCGGCGGAAGCTGGCTTGCGCCGCGGAACCGCGGCGCTTTGATGGCTTCAGATGCTCAAATTTTGTACATGTGTCCCCCCTAACGGCCAAAGCTTCCAGAAGACCCCAGAAGCTCCACGTGGCATTTCTAGAAGGCTCGGCTTAACAAATTCTTGGAGCGAAATTCAAAATTTAGGCTTAACTAACTTTTTGGAGGGAAATTTAAATCATTTGGATAACTAACTTATGGGGGGGATTCAAATTTCAATTCTAGAGCTAAGATTTTTGAGGCCTATAAAAAGGAGCTTAGATCAAGGTTGCAAATGGTTCAAGAATCATCACCATCTTCAACCCACAAGTTTAGTGACAAAAACTTGTGCCTTAAATTCAACCCCAATTCAAAATCAAGATCAAGATCCCGAGATCAATTCAAGCAAGAGTGCCTTCAACCTTTAGAAGCGACGCCGGATTCCAACGGAGAAAGAGATCCATGCCGATCCGCAACTCAAGGAGCCGAGCGAAGCCAAAATCGACGATCTAGTTCCTTCCTTTTGTAAATTCAAAAGAGTTGTAACGAAATTTGTCGATAAATAAAGATGAATTTTCTATATTCTTGCTTATCTTTTAATTCAAGCATAATGATTAGATCTCAATTTGTGATTGTGTTTGTGATCATGATGTTTGAGTAATCTTCGCTCGTGTAGGAGTTGTGACGACGATCTTTAGATGATGATGATTTAGATATTTTTACAATTCTTAAATCCTATAATGTTTGGAAATTCTAGTGAATCAAATGATTAATAACCTAGTTTTGAGATGATGCTTTCTTGATCGTGTTCACTCGAAACTAGGGAACAACTATTGACCATTTGATTAACTAGAAGCTAGAATTTGAATGCGATCTATCGAAAGGACAAAGGATGAGTTGCGGAATCCCTAATTTTCCCGCACGATCCTTAAACCTCGATGAATTTGCATCGATCTAGTATCAATTCATTAATGGATAAGAATTAGTAATCTTTAGATCTCATCACATCTATAGATCCGATCTACTCCTACGAGCTATCCTTATAATCTTGAGTGTTGGTTGGAAATTATCTCTCATCTCTCTTCTTGTTTTAATCTTTCTTTTAGATCTAGATTTTTCTTACTTTTGATCTACAATTACAAATCATGAATTGTTTTCTTTTCTTTGCCTTAAGTTTTCAACTCATCTAATTCGGAAATTGAACGGATTACACTTTCCCTGTGGACGATCCGCACTTACTAACGCGCTACATCCGACACCGTTATTGATTGCGGTCAAAATATTTTTGATTGTGATTTCTAAAATCTATTTTCTATAAACATACGACACAATCGGAAAATCGTTTCAATCAGGTGTCAATTAGATCCTGGAGGTAAACGCTGGATAGCTGTGAAGAGCATTCTTAAGTACTTGAGAATGACTAAAGAAACGTTCTTGGTGTATGGTAACGGTGAACTCCAAGTGCTATACTTTACCGATTCGAGGTTCCAGAGTGATAAGGTCGACTGTAAAATAGTCTCGGGTTTTGTCTTTACCCTCAGTGGAGGGACGGTATGTTGGAAGAGTTCCATGCTAGATACCATGGTAGACTCAAAGATAAAGGGTGAATACATCGCTACCAACGATGATACCAAAGAGGTTTTCTGGGTATAGATGTTCATGAGATGAACTTGGTTCCTATCATTGTGGTGACAATTGGCAAAGGAACCCCGGTCCCATCAGTGATCCAGACATATTCTTAGGTAGTATCATCTAATCAGGAAGATGGTGGATCTTCGGGAGATTGAGGTCAGGAGAGTTGATAGGAAGAATAACACGGCGGATCCACTCACGAAGGCCTTTCCCTAGAGAGACTTTAAGGGATGTTGGGTATGAGATATGTTCATGTCAGAAAACTGCATTTTAATACCCTCATTCATGATCTATTTTGTTATTTATCGGTACTTTTAACCAGTCTCTGCTCATTAATTACAGATTACAGGTGTTCGTGATAAAATACTGGAATCACATTTAAAATCACGGATATAACGTTTGGGAGCCGACACTGCAAGCAGACCAGGAAACCGACCGATATCCAAAGAGTTCTTTTGCAAATAAATGTGTACACACAATTTTGGTCCATCATAATACAAGTGTACACACAACTCTTTGGCATGGACCATGGTGG
Source organism: Agapanthus africanus (assembly GCA_030015575.1). Classification (NCBI taxonomy): domain Eukaryota; kingdom Viridiplantae; phylum Streptophyta; class Magnoliopsida; order Asparagales; family Amaryllidaceae; genus Agapanthus; species Agapanthus africanus. The sequence goes on along the minus strand of CM057341.1, from coordinate 669,439,865 downwards.
GGCTGCCTTGGCACACACAATTGATGAAGTGGGCAGATGGGGGGACAAGAGTTATAAATGCTAAAAGTTTTGATGTGATATATGTCATCTTGTTCCCTCCAAATCTCTTAATGCAAACCAGGCTAAAACAGCTAAATCAAACAACATCAATGTTATTGTGGAGAGCACACATATCCACCACATCAATACGAGCCCCTAATCTCGGATTTGGATTGGCCACAAACCCCTAGGATCCGAGCTCGCCGGCCCCCTAGCTCAAAACGTCCTCATCTTTTCTCTGTCCCTTTCTTGCAGTCACATCACCTTATTTTTATTACTTGTTTAATCTTTTTTGGTGCCTATAAAAGCCAGATCGGTGAGCAAGGGAAGGGCTCTCACATGCACATATTCTATCTTATAGTTTTGTTTTGTTTTTGGTTTAGGCTTGAGAGTGAGTGGGCTATCACTTGGTTTCTTCTTCTTCTTCCCTCTTGAAGTTTTCTCTTGAGAGCTTCATTATGAAGGTTGAACAAGTTACCAATATCTTGTACCTCAACTTCAAGTGTTAATAATATTGCTTTTGTTGTTTCTTTGATTACTTGCTTCTTTTTATTATTTTCTTTTCTTCTCATCATGCTTAACTAATCTTCTTTGGTTGCAGTAATGGTAAGGAAGTGAGATGAAAGGCTTTGCCTCCTCCTCCTCTTGTTAATGTTTAATGTGCTTATATATATATGATTCTAACTTAAAGATTGTTTATGTATTGATGTGATATGGTATTTTGAAACATGGTTACTTTGTAACCTCCTCATATACCATATTCACTTCCTTTCCTCATTTCAATGTTTAAGTTAAAGTCAATTTGTAACGACCACAATATTACTATACCATCGTGTTTTCTTTCTTTAGTAAAATATTGTATTTATTTATTCGTAGTATTTTTCCGTATATTTTGTTTTCTATTATATATATATATATTATTTTATTGTTCCATCTATTTTTCCCCAAACATATTTCTTTAAACTAAATCTTAATCTATTTCAAATTAAACGCAAGATCTGACACAGCCCATAACCCAAATCTAATCTCATTTTCATTTTCTTTTATAAAACTATGAGCCCAAAAGCCCATTTTTTTTCAAGCAACAACATATATATAATTCTAATTAAATATGTGTATGAACAACCTTATAGCTCATTAGTTAAGTCCTTGCATTGTTATTCCATAACTCACATGTTCAAATCCCCATTCTTGCAATTATTTTATATCATTTTTTTATTCTTCTCATAACCTACAAATGAGACTTTTCATTTCATCTTCCTTTTAACTCCCAAAATAATTAGAATGGTTATGAGCTATAATTTATTAGAATTATAGTGGTCATAAATCTTTTTTATATCTCACATATCTTTCTTTTCATCATCATATATTTTTATCATTTCACATATCCTTCTTCATCTAGATTCCTCAAAGAAGAACATGAAGAAGTCTTCAAGAAGGTCTCGCTAGTAACGCGAGGCTATCGACCGATAGATAGGCCCGGTGACAATACCAGCTTGTGTATGTAAGTCCCTTCTCTCTTTCCCTCCCTCCATCTTCTTCTCTCTATATTTCTATTGTCATATTGCTATGAAAAACTTTCCTCATCATATCATAGTCCCTAAATAATTAATTAAATGGATACATATATAAATAATGAACACACACAAACATACACACATATATAGTTTGTAAAGTCTTTTTTATTACTCTCGATCCATATGTTATGATTTCATAGTGAAAAATTAGGATTGCATCGCTTGTTGTTGTATTTTAAATTACTTTATTTAAATTTGTAAAAAAAAAAATGAAGTTACGAATAAATACCGTGATTTCTCCATTCTCACATATGACATATCAATACTTTTATATTTAATATAATTTTTAGAAATTAATTTTTAATTCTGAAAATTTCAAGAAAATTACCTTGAATAGAATATATTTTTTTTATACACTGTAAAAATTTCCAATCTAACCGCACAACGTTTTAGGTGTTATGTAGTTTTTTTATTCACTGTTTTTAAAACCAGAAAACTGCCAATAAGGGTCATTTTAGAGAGACCATAACTCTATAATCGTTAATCCAAATTAAGTGTTTTCAGATGGTTAGAATATCTACATCGAAAAATATAGATTTTCTTAGTTTTAAGTTTTTACTTAAAATCGACGTAAAATATAGAAAACTGCGTTACAATATTAAGCGACGAATCTGAACAGAATCTGTCCTGATTCGCATACTGTTTTTAAATTGGACATAACTCAAACTCCCGATATCCGTTCGTGACAAACTTTAGATGTGTAGATGGACAATTTATATAACTATAATTTTCTATATACTAGATTACTTAGAAACGCATGAAATAACCCGATATAGGATTTGCAATATAACATATAGTTGCTGTCCAGAAATCTGAATTTCTGTTTTAAACGCTGATAGTAAAACGATTATAACTAGATCTTCCGAAATCCAAATCATATGAATTTTGGTGTTTTGGTAATTATATCGAAAGACCTACAATTTTCTAATAATCTTCATAACCTAAAACCCAATAAAAATTAACTCAAACTGCGTTTTCAAAATATGTGACGGTGCTAAATAGATTCTGATCTGTTTTGCGCAACGATACGAAAACAGATATACCTCTCAAACCGGTAGTCATATTTAGGTGAAACTGGAACTCAAGCATGAAAAACACTTAGAGCCATATTTCTGTTTATATTCCGCATTCGTTCAACTTGATTAATTAGTCGTACATAATTTTTCTTTACAACATTGTTTTTGGTAGTTACTCGTATAATATACTTGACTGATTTCATACTATTCGAACATGTATACATATTTATCTTGATCATTAAATTTTTGTATGTACATAAAGACGATAATTAAATACTTGAGTGTATTTTGAAAACTATACAAAATTATTTTAACATAAAACCCTCTCAAGTTCTATAAATTAACCTAAGGACCTTAGTAAATATAGGTTTAAGCGGGACCAGTCTCTTGAGCCTCAGGGAGCCAGAGATATGGGTGCTTTCCTATTTAAGGTAGACAACTTAAAAAATGGTGTTATCAACACGGTAATCGTCTTTGAAAAAAACACAAATCCTGCCGCCCATGTACAGCAGTTAACGATAACATCAAAACCTAATTCATGACTTCTCGTCTTTGAAAAAGACACAAATCCTGCCGCCCATGTACAGCAGTTAACGATAACATCAAAACCTAATTCATGACTTCAATTTCTTTTCTGATTATTCTGACTCAGACCGAGTCTCATTATAATAATCTCACTTGAATATAATTCAAGTACAATCTATAATATAACAATTCAATATGAATCCATATATTCAATCTGTTCAAACTATTCAATCTATATTGACCGAACCGAACCATGGATATACTTTCATTTATATAATTCTCCAGTTACATCCATGATTCTTCAGTTACATACATTTACTGATATCATGGTTTCGGCAAGTCATCCAATTGTACAATCTATATTACAAGACAATACAAGTTACAATACAATACAAACAATACAATCAAGATATCGCGGGGTTTAAGGGGTAGATTGGTACGGAAGGTGTTAGAAATGGCACGAGACTGCAAGATTTAAGACACCTAACCTGAATTCAATTGCCGTTGTTCCGGGTTGTATAACAGAGCCTTGTACTTCCATTTGCCTTTAGTCTCTGGCATATAGAGACTCCTCTCGTATACACTGGCATCTTTCTGTACCAAGTTACAAACAACAGCGTTAACTCTAAATACAACTTTAAAAGCTACTCTCTCTCTCTCTTTCTCTCTTTCTCTCTCTGTCTATTCTATTTCTCCCTCATCTTTGGGACTTACCGAGCGATTTGTTCGCTGACGACATTCTCTTTCTTCTTCTTTGAATGTCGTCAGGTGTTTCGGACTTTCCAGAGATCGAGCCTAGCACTGAAGACTTGGACCAGTTTATTAAAGATACCGATATGTAGTGACACCTGTACACATTTCATTTCAGTACTTTTCATTTCTGTTATGCCACTATTTAGGCATTGCTTTCATTCAGATGTATTTATTTTTCTATACATTGTACAAAAGAATGTTAATAAATAAAGTTGTTGTTTCATTACATGTCTCTTGTGTATATTTCTTTATATTGCTTAGTTACGCTTAGCGTATTTACTTCTGAGTAAATACGTAGCGGCCTCGTCGCGTCTCCTTCTCCATACACCGGGAAGCGGGGCATAACAGGTTTTGTTGGTGGCCCATGGAACTCTACCATGCAGTTTAGCACTGTGTGGACAACCTAAGCAATATAACACAAGAAACAGCAACTGAAAACATTCTTTATATTACATATTCCTTGAATCCATCTTGAACTCTACCTTCAGTTTCCTTGAAGTCCATCTCTCCACTTTTGAATCCTTAATTCTTATTCACCCTTTCTATTTGTATCTTGTAGACTTATTAGCTCAATTGGTTAGAGTATCGATCGACGGAGCTCGAAGACAACATCATCCTAATCTTGTTTCCTTACTCTGTTGCAACATCTTTCTTGAGTAATTTCGAGGATGCAATTATTTTAAGGAGGGTAGGATGTAACGAACCCAATATTACTATCGTGTTTTCTTTCTTTAGTAAAATATTGTATTTATTTATTCGTAGTATTTTTCTGTATATTTTGTTTTCTATTATATATATATTATTTTATTATTCATCTATTTTTTTCCCAAACCTATTTCTTTAAACTAAATCTTAACCTATTTCAAATTAAACGCAAGACCTGACCCAGCCCATAACCCAAATCCAATCTCATTTTCATTTTCTTTTATAAAACTATGAGCCCAAAAGCCCATTTTCTTTTCAAGCAACATCATATATTTAATTCTAATTAAATATGTGCATGAAAAATCTTATAACTCATTAGTTAAGTCTTTACATTGTTATTTCATAAGTCACATATTCAAATCCCTATTCTTGCAATTATTTTTTAACATTTTTTTACATAACCTACAAATGTGACCTTCTTTTTAACTCTCAAAATAATTAGAATGGTTATGAGCTATAATTTATTAGAATTATGGTGGCCATAAATCTTTTTTATACCTCAAATATATTTTTTTTCATCATTTTATCATTTCACATCTTCTTCTTCATCTAGATTTCTCGAAGAAGAACATGAAGAAGTCTTCAAAAAGGCTCGCTTGTAACGCGAGGCTATCGGCGGATAAATAAGCCCGGTGACAATACCGGCTTATGTATGTAAGTCCCTTCTCTCTTTCCCTCCCTCCATCTTGTTATCTCTTTATTTCTCTTGTCATATTGCCATGAAAAACTTCCCTCATCATATCATAGTCCCTAAATAATTAATTAAATGGATACATATATAAATAATGAACACACACAAACATACACACATATATAGTTTGTAAAGTCTTTTTCATTACTCTCGATCCATATGTTAAGATTTCATAGTGACCAATTAGGATTGCATCGTTTGTTGTTGTATTTTAAATTACTTTATTTAAATTTGTAAAAAAAATGAAGTTACGAATAAATACCATGATTTCCTCATTCTCATATATGACATATCAATACTTTTATATTTAAAATAATTTTTAGAAATTAATTTTTAATTCTGGAAATTTCAAGAAAATTACCTTGAATAGAATATATTTTTTGTATATGCTGTAAAAATTTCCGATCTAACCACATAACGGTTTAGGTGTTATGTAGTTTTTTTATTCACTGTTTTTAAAACCAAAAAATTGTCAATAAGGGTCTTCTTTGAGAGACCATAACTCTATAATAGTTAATTCAAATTAAGTTTTTTCAGATGGTTTGAATATCTACATCGAAAGATCTAAATTTCCTTAGTTGTAAGTTTTTACTTAAAATCGACGTATAGTTGCAACTCAGGAAATGGAATCTGGTCAATCTTTTCTTACATAGAGTCATTATATATGTGTGGATATGTATGAAATATAGATTTTCTATCCGATATCCGTTCGTGACAAACTTTAGATGTATAGATGAACAATTGATAGAACTATAATTTTCTGTATACTAGATTACTTAGAAACACATGAAATAACCCGATATTGGATTTTCAATATAACATATAGTTGCTGTCCAGAAATCTGAATTTCTGTTTTAAACGCTGATATTAAAATGATTATAACTAGAGCATCAGATATCAAAATCGTGTGAATTTTGGTATTTTGGATAAGTATATCGAAAGACCTACAATTTTCTAATAATCTTCGTAACCTGAAACCCGATAAAAGTTTAACTCAAACTGCGTTTTAAAAATATGTGACGGTGCTGAACAAATTCTGATCTGTTTTGCGCAACGATACGAAAACAGATATACCTTTCAAACTGGTAGTCGTATTTAGGTGAAACTGGAACTCACGCATGAAAAACACTTATAGCTATATTTCTGTTTATATTCCGCATTCCTTCGACTTGATTAATTAGTCGTACATAATATTTCTTTACAACATTGTTTTTAGTAGTTACTCGTATAATATACTTGACTCATTTCATGCTATTCAAACATGTATACATATTTATCTTAATCATTAAATTGTTGTATGTACATAAAGACGATAATTAAATACTTGAGTGTATTTTGAAAACTATACAAAATTATTTTTACATAAAACCCCCTCAAGTTCTATAAATTTCCCTAAGGACCTTAGTAAATATAAGTTTAAGCGGGACCATTCTCTTGAGCCTTAGGTAGCCGGAGATATGGGTGCTTGCCTATTTAAGGTAGACAACTTAACAAACGGTGTTATCAACACGGTAATCGTCTTTGAAAAAGACACAAATCCTGCCGCCCATATGCAGCGGTTACCGATAACATCAAAACCTAATTCAGGACTTCAATTTCTTTTCTAATTGTTCTAACTCAGACTGAGTCTCATTATAATAATCTGACTTGAATATGATTCAAGTACAATCTACAATATAACAATTCAATATGAATCCATATATTCAATCTGTTCAAACTATTCAATCTATATTGACTGAACAAAACCATGGATATACTTCCATTTACATGATTCTCCAGTTACATCCATGATTCTTCAGTTACATCCATTTACTGATATCATGGTTTCGGCAAGTCATCCAATTATACAATCTATATTACAAGACAATATAAGTTGCAATACAATATAAACAATACAATCAAGATATCGCGGGGTTTAAGGGGTAGATTGGTACGGAAGGTGTTAGAAATGGCACGAGACTGCAAGATTTAAGACACCTAACCTGAATTCAATTGTCGTTGTTCCGGGTTGTATAACGGAGCTTTGTACTTCCATTTGCCTTTAGTCTCTGACATATAGAGACTCCTCTCGTATACACTGGCATCCTTCTGTACCAAGCTACAAACAACAGCGTTAACTCTAAATACAACTTTAAAAGCTACACACACACTCTCTCTGTGTGTGTCTATTCTATTTCTCCCTCATCTTTGGGACTTACCGAGCGATTTGTTCGCTGACGACATTCTCTTTCTTCTTCTTTGAATGTCGTCAGGTGTTTCGGACTTTCCAGAGATCGAGCCTAGCACTGAAGACTTGGACCAGTTTATTAAAGATACCGATATGTAGTGACACCTGTACACATTTCATTTTAGTACTTTTCATTTCTGTTATGCCACTATTTAGGCATTGCTTTCATTCAGATGTATTTATTTTTCTATACATTGTACAAAAGAATGTTAATAAATAAAGTTGTTGTTTCATTACATTTGTCTATTGTGTATATTTCTTTATATTGCTTAGTTACGCTTAGCGTATTTACTTATGAGTAAATACGTAGCGGTCTCGTCCCGTCCCCTTCTCCATACACCGGGAAGCGGGACATGACACAATTTAGTGTTAAGGCTGCTAGGTTTGGATGTGGTATTTTGTGATTAAGTGACTTGACAAATCTCTTGGTTTCATATACCATATACCATCACAAACACTTAGCACACTTAACACCGAAATCATTTGCACTCACTCACTACTTTGTGTTTTTGATGTTATGGTATGCTTGCTAACCATAGTGCTTTGTGTTGATACCCCAAGCTCGGACATACAAACGGTAAGTGAACAAACGGACCCGTTTCGTGTTTTGCGGCGAATATCGGAATTTGATGATTTGTGCTTCGCAACCGCGTTGACAAATCATGCTTCATGCCGGGATCGACGTAAGGACGAACAACTCATGATCAAAGGAGCGTTGAAGGAATTGTCGCGATTCAACCTTCCAAGCCAAAGCCACAACCACTTCTTTCTTATCTTCTTTTCTTGCTATTCTTTGTTTTCGTATTCTTTTTATTTTAGTGACAAACCAACCAATTCGTTATTTGTTGAACCTTAAATCATAAGACCCAATACACAATTCCCTGCGGATCGACCCGTACATGCCGGCTTGCTACAACAGGCCGTGCACTTGCGGTTTATAAATTTTAAAACGAGAACGATCTCGCGTGCACATTCCATTTCCTCAAAATCATATCTGTTTCCAAACATACGCGTTTGCGCTCGCGGGTGAAATCTCCAACAAGTTTTTGGCGCCTTTGCCGGCGAACTGGTTGTTATTAGGAATTGTTATTTCTGGTTCGTGCTAACTCACTAATTTCTAATTAAATTTTTTTCAAAACTAACACAAACTAACAAATTCTTTTCACTTTGTTTTCTGTCTTTGCTGCCTGTTAGCACTCTGTGATTCAACTAAAAAATCAAGTTATACTATTGGAATGGTAATATAGCCTGAATGAGCCACAAAAAATTCGAGCACAAACACTCGGAATTTGGCTGGCGACATTGAGGAAATATCCGAGCTCGTCGGCCCTTTGTGGGTGTTTTTGATTTTTTGTTCTTGTGTGATCTTCAGTGTGTTGTCAGTACTCTAGTGGTATTGTTTGATTTTTATAATTTTAAGTGTGCAGGAATTGGGGCATATATATTGCTTTTTGACACTAAATATCGTATTTTCCGACATTTTAGGTTTTTCACGGAATTACGACCAGTGATCGTGCAGAGCAAGGCTCAAACTCAATTTCAAGACGTTAGTGAAGTATAGTGCCAAGGATCCGGATAGTTTGACCCACGTAAGCGAACAATCAAAGACTCAGATCACTTTCAAAGGGGTTTTTCTTAACCCAAATCACATCGGTACGTATTCTCTAACACATTCTTCTCGAATCCGACGCATTCCAATATTTCTATCTTATGCAGGATTCTTCGCATAAGGTTGCCACCAATTGCACAGAAAATTAACTGTATTTTTTGCAGCGCTTAAATTTAAACGAAAAAGAATTGCTTAAATTGCTTGAATTCTTAAATTCTTTTATTGATTGCGCATTTGCATCTTAATACGAATTTAAGGGCAAAAAGACCAAACAAGATACGGTAAAGGATTTCATCACCTTTTTCCGTAGCCCACAAATCACAAAACTGCATTCTTGCATACCCATAGTAATTTAAAATCAATTAGAACTTTGACTCTAAGGACTTCACGCTCATTAGGAGAAGTTGACTGTGTTTAGAACACCGCTTAATGGTATATCATTTACGGGACGTCTAGGAAAGTGTTCAAAAGAAAAGGGTTATCTAATTAAGGAACTTCGCGAAAGCGTTAGAAAACCTCCCCTTATCTCTTGCACTTACCTAGTTTCGTGATCTGTATATCTTGAGCCCGTTTCTCGACATAGTTTTACTTCGACAATCAGGTTCTTGAGCAGGTCTGCTTGACTAGCATACCATAGACTGCTAGGGGTATGATATTCTTTATTTTTGTGACATTTGTGAATTCTTGTTGATATGGGTGATACATGATTTAATTCAATTTTCACGATTCTTATTCTTTTGTTTATACTCAATCCCAATTCATTTGTTCAAATTACCAAAATTCTTCCTACATTCATAAAAGTTGTCCTTTTCTAGGGGGTGACCAACCGTCCCAAAGTTTTTCTAACGGTCACCCACCTAACACTCTTGAACCCAGTCACACTTCAATTAGAGACCTAATGATTGAAGATTTAGAGAAAGAGGTCTACAGATTGACTGCTTTAGCATTACCACCATCACAACCCTCCTTACCTGAAACAACTGACACATCATTAGGGTATGATAGTGAGATGGATGCTAGGTTGACCACTTTAGAGAAGGGTATTGAAGTAATGACTGTGGTCGAGAATCATATAGCTTCTACGCTAGCAGTGTGCATACAACAGTCTGAGCAATTGTTTCTTGCTCAAGCTCAATCATTGGCTAGAATATAGGAACACGCGAAACATTCAGCTGTGAGAATTCTAGGGAGTGAACACAGTCAATCGGAAACCAATAATGTTAGTATCTGTCATCTAGGAAGTCACCCGAGTGAGATAAATGATCAATTGAATTTTGATGATTTCATGGATGACGATGCAATTGAATTGACTGAGTGTTACCAGGACACACAAGAAAACCCTCCAAGGCAGACCGATGATTTTTGTAATCCAATTTTAAATGAGGGACCTTGTGAATTTGTCGGGTATGGTTTGGATAGATTGTTTGAAGAGATCAATGATCAGGAACCCATAATTTTTGTAGCACCTACTGATATTGTTTCGGAAGAAATGTTAGTGTGAGAACCTACTTTTTTTGATGACATGAAGCTACCCATTTGTGAATGTGATGAGGGAGAAATTATTTTGGGAGAGTCTGTGAGCTATAATGATACGAATAGGATTGTGAGAAATCATAGGGAGGAAGACAACATTAAAAAATATTCTTTCATATCGAGTTTTGAGAATTTTTTTGCGGATGAACTTGATATTCTTGGAGAGTTTGAGTCAGGATCAATTTGGAAACATCCTAAAAACCTTTCTTTAGCCGAAATTTTTGCGGATGAACTCCGGTTTTTACACGAACTTGACTTTGGAACTCAACACGTGCTTTTTGAATATTCAATTCATCCAGGAAACAATTCTTTGACCTCTTCAAAACTTCATTTTCACTTTCAACGTCTTCTGATCCCTACTTTTACATGCCCATGCCCTTCACTAACATCTAACATATACCTTTTCCTTTTCTTTTTCTTTTGTATATATATATTCTTTTACTAGCCATTGCACTATATTGACAAAATCTTTAAATGGATGGTATTAATTTCTGGACTAATCCAGTCTTTTAACATGTAAATGTTGTAATTAATCTTAGGTTTTTTTCTTTTTCTTTGAATAAAATTCTCACCCTGATGTCTAAGTCTAGCTACCGGAGATGGGGGCAATGATGAGGATATCGTAAAACTCAGGTTTGGGGGTGAGCACTGCGTTTATTTTGCTGCATCATATGTATATTCTGCATTGCATACATATTTAAAAAACCCATAAAAATTGAAAATTTTCCCAAAAATATAAAAACTTTGTCATGTTAGCTAGTGAGGGAACTTATATTCAAAGTCTGACGGTTCGGTTGATAAGTTAGAAATAACTAAATCCTTTTTGTGAGATTGACGACCTGAAAAATAACCCTCCTTTGTGTTTAACCATAACTGATATACGTCTTTTATAAACACTTTACACATGTCGTATGTTTTTGAGAATTTGATGAAAGTCTGACATGTCTGTAAAACTTTTTAATTTGATAAATATCTTTAGGATCAAACAGATTTGTTTTGAGTTAAGTAATATCAAGAATAATTCATAAGGTAAAGTGAATATGAAGGATATTATTGAGGTTTTAATATAAGCTATAAGTCTGAAAAATAACCCATTTGAAACCTTGTTGGAGTGATTACACACCTTATCCACATGTAAAATCTTCGGATTTAAAAGAAAAGCTGGTTATATCTCCGTTTTCACTGAGTTCAGAATATTTTAAATTAAAATGAGTCTTTTGTTTTGTGGCCTTGGTAACTTGGGTAATTAAGTCCTTGGGGTGTCTTCACACCTAATGCCATAAAACCATCTGGTTTGGGAGTCATTGACCCAAAGCTCGCTAAGTTTCCAATCGCTAAATAAAACAAGCTAAGCAAGTGTTCTCTCTGAGTTAAAAGCCCTCACGGTTCTTTGTGGGAGAATAATCTTGGCGGAGACAAGTTTTCTTATAAAACAGTTTTTTCGCGGAGATATGAAGGTTTGTATTTATTAAGGCGTTTTGCACGATAACGAAGGGTGTGTATGAGCAACAACAGGTGAAAGGTAGGAGTGAAACCTCAGACTTAGGTCCTCTGTTAAAAATGATTTAATATTTTGACTTGAAACCTAACTGGAGAATAAAACTTGAGAAAATCTTAACTCCTTTCAAACTCGTGTGATCCTTCAGAAGTTTATCCTGGTCCATAATTATGACATGATGACCCTAATAAAGTTTTTAAAACTTTATGAACACTATCCGCACAATCACGTAAAGACGCGTATGAGCTTTGTAAGGTTACTAGGCACTATCACAAGGGTCTATAAGGCATCAAACATGCCGAATTTAAAATTTTCAAGTGCCGAACAACCTAAAGCGAGGATCTTGGCCAGATAATTAGGGTTAACAAAGCAAGTAAACAACTTTACATCTAAGAGAAAGGGATTACAACCTTTGTAGTCCGTTCCTTCGCTTCATAAGCTTCGAGTAGTAGTCCCTTCGCCGCGATCCATGAACTTCCGGACTCTAGAGAGGCTCCACAAGCCGAACGATCCATGCTTGCTTGAAGTCTTCCTTTTCGAAGATGATCTACCTTGAAGAATCTTTAACTCAAGCTCTCATTTCTCTAATAAAGTATTAGTAAAATGAACACCCTAATCTAAGTGGCTAGAATAGATAAGGATGATGAAGTAGGAATTTAACTCTCTTTTTCTTTCAATTTCTTACACTTATTCATCACTAACCCAAAAGCTAGAAAGCTTTTCAAGAGGAAGAAGAAGAAGAAAAGTCTTTGTGATGAATAATGAAATTATTGTTGTGGTTACAAATCCAACCTTGGGTTAAGAATGAAGGTTTAACCCTTGTAGATAATTAACTAGGGTAAAGGGTTTGGGTTGGGTTAAGAAATATCTACACAAAATATCAATACAAAATATCGAAGCTTAAAACAAAATAAAGCTTCTAGAAGCTTCATGAAAAAGATAACCCAAATGCTAACCCGAATCAAACCCTAACTTGTTTAATCTCCACAAAACATATTGTATTTGTAACCCTAACTTGTTACAATATTATATATCACATATATAATATATTTTGCAACAAAAGAAAATAATACAATTAACATATATCGCATATATATCAATGTATTAACCGGTGAGAAAATGAATCAATAAAGGGAGCATATATTAGTTAACGTAATATAATATATCACATATATAATTATACATTAAATTATCGAATCAACACTTGATCCGACAATCCGGCTATATAGCATATAACCGACTAATATAACATGTACCGATTCATCGAATCAACATTTGATCCGATGACCCGGCTATATCATATATCGCGAGAATATAATACGGTATCTCATATCGTATTATTCTCGGTCCCGCACATATCACATATGTGCTCCTACTCCGTTTTGCCTGAGTCAGGAAACATCTGTGTAGAACTCTAAAGAATCGTCAATACGCCGGCAGTAGGTGATGATCATATCAAACACCCACAAGCTGCAAGCGATCAGCTAAACGTAACAGCCACCCAGGTATTGAGCGATCAGAAGATCAACAAGCAAGCCTGTACCTTCTCCTGTGAATCCAATCAGTAACACTACCGTACAGTCTGATCTCTTCGTCTGATATGTTGCATATCTAGTCTAGGGGTGGTAAACGTCAGACCCCAGTAACCGATAAGTCGTGTCGATGTAAGGCTCATAACGGGTCAAGAAACTACTGATAACTCTTACCAGTAAATCTCCATATCAGCCCTGGTCAGGGACTTCCAGTTATAGCCAATCGAACTGTCACGCCCCGCTTCCCAGAGTACGCAAGATTGGGCACGTGACATAGCCAACCATGCTACCTGTGGGTAGAAAAAATCCATCCACAGTCACATTACGGTTGTAGAGATATCAAGAACAAAATAATAAGCTAATCTAATACATGTCCAAATCCATAATAACAAGAATCAATAAACAATAAGTGCGGAAGCTAATGATCCAATACAATGAATAAACAGTACGTCCCATAATGCGGGCTCACATCTGGAAATGAAATGAAATAAATAAACTAAACTCTAAGGAACTCACAGTTCAGCCTGCTGGCTGAAGTACTCCTGCTCGGTCGTCGACAGTGGTAAAGAATCTGGGCCATGCAAAACCCAGACGTCAGCGCGTCATGACATCAAGTATATAATATAAACATGGTAATAAGCAATGCAAATATGAACATGAATAAAGCAGTACCAAGAAATAACAGAGCAGGGTAATGTGCAGTGGGTAACTAAACTGTTCTAACAGGTTTTCTATTCTGAAGTCTTTGAAACCAATTGATGAATCGTCGATGTAACCCAATAGTATCCCGTACATACCCGGGACCACGGCCACAATATTCTCGGCTGCAGCCGAGACATGCCGTTAGGCACAGAATAGGAAAGTGTACACTCGGTATTACCCCGTACATACCCGGGATCACGGCCACAATATTCTCGGTCGAAACCGAGACATGCCGTTAGGCACAGAATAGGAATGTGTACACTCGGTATTACCCCGTACATACCCGGGATCACGGCCACAATATTCTCGGTCGAAACCGAGACATGCCGTTAGGCACATAATAGGAATGTGTACACTCGGTATTACCCCGTACATACCCGGGATCACGGCCACAATATTCTCGGTCGAAACCGAGACATGCCGTTAGGCACAGAATAGGAATGTGTACACTCGAACGGTAGTGAACTGTCGAGTTACAAGTCAGGTTCATCTTTGATTTCCCCATACCCCCAAGCTAAGTATGTCAGGTCAGGTATTCAGTAGTCAAGGACTAATGCCAACACAAAATCAGGTAAAGTAGGTCTGTCTGGATAGACAGCAGGAATGGTCAGGTTTGTCGGCATTAGGCACAAGATCAGGTAACAGGTAAAGCCATGGTACATCAGGTCCAGCCAGGTAATGTATAAAGGTGTCATGTCATGTCAAGAGTGTACGGTACCATGTCATGTCAAGTAGGAAGTGTAACAGGTCATGTCAGGAAGCACAAGATGTCATGTGGGTGCTCATAATCAAACTATCATAAACATGTGTATAAATAAACAAGCATGAGTACTATTAGAACAATAAACTGGAACATGTAATATGATATGCAAATAGATATAATTTCAAGGATATGGATGCACAGTTATCGATTAGGGTTACATTTATAGTTCCAATATTAATTAGGATGCAATTTATTAAATATGGAGTGTTAATATCACATTATTATGTAGTAATGTGATCTATGGATGCAATTATAGGTATCTTAAATGCGATGGATGCAAACGGGTATCCGAAAAGTTATAAAACTATAAAATGGTAATGTGGGATGTACAACTAAACAATATGTGATATAAATATTGATATAATAATATTAATATGGATAGCATATTCAAAGCGATTAGTAACTATAAAAGATGTATTGATTAACCATGCACAAGAAGGTTCCGTTCAGAAATTCAGCGTCACCCTAATTTGTAAAATAGCTTAAAAATAACAAATGTTCTCCAAAAGAGACGTATCTTATACCAAAACAAAGGTAATTCAATAAGGTTTTCAGTTTTATAAGTATAAGCATCTCAGGTTATCCCTACAAAAAGTTATGAATATTCCAAGTTGAAAGTTTGCTGCTGGAATTTCCCTGGACAGCAGTTTAAAGGCATTTTCATTTGCATTTTACGTTATTTAAACAATTTATTTTGTAAGTAAATATTTCATAGAGTTATAGTATTCTGAATTAGCTTCGTAACGAACTAAAGAACGTATACTAATGATTTTTCTATGATTTATAATGAATTTTATAAGATAAGGTGTACAGTAAATTTCAGATTTGTCATATCCGATTTTTCAACGACATTTCATATGTAAACTATAAGATTTTCAAATGTATAACATTATAAAATGAAGATTATAAAAGTATATAGCATGTAGCAAGATTAACTTGCCTCGATGGGTCGCGAATCGGGAAAACGGAATGTTAACCGTCGGCGGGGAAAACTCGCGACGGGCGCACGGTTCACGGAATGAACCCAAACGACGAACAAAGGAACAACACGGGTCGGGGTATCTCACTGGAACGTCGAGAAACGTCACCGGCACGACGGAATTCCGGCAACAAAAGAACAGTTAAAAGAAATGAGAAACGAGACATGAAGCAAGAAGAGAAAAATGATAAAGAGAAGTACGAGAGAATATATAAGGGGGAGAGAGAGAGAAAATGGAGAGAGAGAGAAAGTGGGGCCCACGGGGTTAAAGGGGAGGTTGCGATTGGCTGAGAGAATAAATTGAGAAGGATATAAAAGATTGTAAAAATATTATATGGTTAACTTAAAGATTTAAAAGATAGGTAATGAACAGTAAGATATCAGATTAGTTAGAAAAATATATGCGAAGGTTTTAATAATATTAAAATTTAGGATTTTGGCGCCAAATGAAACATTTCCAAATTGCGCCCGGGTTGGGTCCAAAAATTCGAAATTCAAATAATAGGATTTTAGGCGGGTTCCAAATTTTAAAATGAAATGTTTTATGATTAAAAAGCATACTCCCAAAACGGACACACGCACGTGCACGTAGCCATCCAAACTCGCTCGTTTCACTGGACGGGACGAGAACACAATGCACGGACGCTACCACGAGACTAAGGGTGTCAAGTAGGCCAAGATGAATATTTTCAATTTTATTTTAGGTGCTAAAATTTGTTATATGCAGAATGACTTAGCCAGATAAAATTTTACAGTAAGACCCCAAACAAGCGAGATAAATGAAATGAGTAATATCTAAAGCTCAACCAATAATAGAAAATAGTAGTATTGGGCTCGGGTGTTACACGAACACAGCACAACATCAACTCCCTATACCGGGAGAGACGAAACCCCTCCTATCACTCATTGCTTCCATGTGATTCGGGACTGTACCCAAAAGCCACCGTTTTGCACGCCCTCTTGGACGTGGTAAGGTGGAAATCAAAACACAGTGGGAATCACACAAGACTCTATGACGATCTCGGGTCTACAGACTAACCTGTACCAGTGTCACCAGAGAACTGCTATCTGACGATAGGTATAATACCATCCAGGAGTTCTCGGCGAGTCCGTTCAGTGTACCCAGTCTCCACTGAGCACCCGTACACCATCTTTGATGTCCAACACCAATGGATATGGGATCATCCATCGCCCATCATATGGGTCAAGATGCGTGTACACTAGTCTACTCTGGAGTATCGATGCCCTGTCTCGATACACCCTCGACTAGGAACAGTTATAGGATGTACTCGTTGACTACCCTGGCCCCACTAGTATGATCTCATCATAGTCCTAGTAGTCAAGTACATATCCCAAGGGCTTCATCAACATGTGATCACAAAACAGTATTTGCTTACATGTTAAGATAAAGTGAAACCAGATAGCATACTATCATATCGAGCAAGAAAGTCCTCCCTATATATATCCAAGCATCCACTATAATATACATCATATGTACAACAATGGCCTCTAGGGCATACATATAACTAACAATCTCCCACTTGCACTAAGGCCAGCTGTTGTAGTATCTCATACCCAACATCCCGAAGAGTCTCTCAAATTGTATCTGAGGAATAGCCTTTTTGAGTGGATCTGCAGTGTTGTCCTTCGTATCAACTCTCCTAACCTCGATCTCCCGGCGATCAACTATCTCCCGGATCAGGTGATACCGCCTCAGAATATGTCTGGACTTCTGATGGGACCTGCGTTCCTTGGACAAAGCCACAGCTCCATTGTTATCACAATACAGAGGTATTGGATGCTTAATGGACGGAACCACACCAAGTTCAGTGATGAACTTCTTTATCCAGACTGCCTCTTTGGCAGCATCGTTGGCAGCGATGTATTCAGCCTCCATTGTCGAGTCTGCCACGGTTTCCTGTTTGGAACTCTTCCAACAAACCGCCCCTCCATTTAGGGTAAAGACAAATCCCGAGTGCGACTTAGAGTCGTCCTTATCACTTTGGAAGCTCGAATCGGTAAAAGACTCCACCTGGAGTTCTCCGTTACCATACACCAAGAACATCTCTTTAGTCCTTCTCAAGTACTTGAGAATGTTCTTCACAGCTGTCTAACGATTCTCTCCAGGATCTGCTTGAAACTTACTCACTACACTTAGTGAGTATGCTACATCGGGTCTGGTACATAGCATCGCGTACATGATAGAGTCTACTGCCGAAGCATAGGGTATCCCTTGCATGCGAACTCTTTCCAAATTAGTCTTGGGAGACATCTCTTTGGAGAGAGTGAGTCCGGAGAGAGTGGGTAAATTCCCACGCTTGGATTCTTCCATACTAAACCTCTTTAGTATGGTGTCAATGTACCTGGATTGGGACAATCCTAGTATCCGTCTAGATCTATCTCTATAGATCTTAATCCCCAAAATGCAGGAGGCATCACCTAGATCTTTCATTGAGAATCTATGTGATAAGAAGAGCTTGATCGAGTGCAGCATAAGAATATCATTTCCTATCAGGAGTATGTCATCTACGTACAATACGAGGAAGACAACTTTACTTTCTGCCACCTTCTTGTATATACAAGGTTCATCTATGTTTTTGATGAAGTCAAACTCTTTGACTACCACATCAAAACAGATGTTCCAACTCCGCGATGCCTGCTTTAACCCATAGATGGATTTTAGCAGCTTGCACACCTTTCCGCTGCTCCCACTGTCTACGAAGCCCTCTGGCTGAGTCATGTACTGTCACGCCCCGCTTCCCAAAATACGAAATACGAGGGGTAGACAAGGCCAGCCATGCTCCTACGGTCAAGGAAATGTCCTGCCGTAGTCAAACTTCGGCTTCTAGTTTGTCATGGTAAACAGTAAATGATGCGCAGGTAATGAGAAATGCAGTAACTGAAAGAAACAATAACATAAACTGACCTGATGGGAAACGAACGAATGTAACTCGGAATGGCAAGTCAAGAAGTCTGTGATGCACGTCTAGTTCTGGTCCAGGCTAAATCTTCTCCTCACACTGAGCATGCATACTCAGGTCGTCAGAGCGACACAATAGCAATATAATATGTATAAAATCAAGTGACAGTTCTAACAGTGATAATAGATATGTGAAGCAGTAAATCAATGACATCATGAATATGAATGTGCAGCAATCAATGCAGCGGAACAGTAAAGCAGTAGAACGATATGTCACGTATGTCGACACAGTATATAAGGAATATAAAAGCCAGTATCCCTATCAGTCTCTAAGTCTCACTGCACAGGTCACTAAGCCTATCGTCAGTCCAAGTGTGAGAGTCAACCACTCGCGAGTGTCCTCCACCCAAGGGTAGAACACAAGGGCAAGGGACCACGGGCCCAACATGTAACATGTATATCACGGTGTATATCACATTTCCTGTAAATCTCCATATATCTCCCTAAATATACAAGCCGGCATGGGACTCCCGAGATTCTGTTGAACTCACACTTAAACTACCCCACACCCCGTGGTCTACATCAAACGCTAACCATAACCCTAAATACTAATCGATCCGTGACAAGTCTGCGTGAGAACTGGAGGCAGGACCTCCATCAAGCACGTCCCGACTAATACCTAAGATAAATGGCAGTGTCTGGTGCCTTATCTGTGATACCCGTGCAAGCGCTTCCATAAGTGTCCCATACCACTTATAGTCACACGTACACGCATCCCACAGACGTCGACAATGCAATAGAATAATAGGGTCACTGATTGTGTACAAGTACGTATCACTTTCACTTAATCACGGATACACGAACACTGACGTACTTGCCACAATCATCACTAGAATCTAACACTGGGTAAATGCACGATATCACTAGGTTATCACTACAATGATATGGGTATGATATGATGCGTGAACAGTATATAAGCACGATTAAGGTGTCACAAAAACAGTATTTTATCACTTGTACGATTTATCATGAAACGTACATATATAATTTAGCGAAACGATAAACAGGTAGTAATTAGTATGTTCAGTTGTCCATCCATCAAATTTAGTTTCAAGCCAATCGGGTTTCAGGATCATTAATTATAACCACTTCATTTTAAGCGCTCGCGGCTGGAAATCCAATTTCAGAATCAGAAGTCCGTTTCGCAACGCATTTTTATCCCAGTTGGGATCGGATTTTAGTGACTCCACAGTTGGATAAATTCTAGGGTTTTCAGTAAGGTTTTCAACTCAATAGACGGATCTTTGATCGCGTCTGTACGTCAGGAGATATACACTATTCAATTCCAATATGTCTGTTCTGATTCTGCTGGGACTGTTATGCGTCCCGATCTATTAAATTACAGATTAAATATCAAACGGTAACGAAATAGAATGAAACTAATTGTGTTGTCTAGATAACAGATTTACCTATAATAAACAGTGGAGTTCCGCAATCTACGAGTTAAGGAGATCTTGTGGTACCCAATACGGAACAGCAAGCAACAACTGGAGTCGCTCTGGACTGCAGTCCAGAATCGCACTCCGATCCAAGTATCATCACAATTTAAGTACAGGAATATCAGAAAACCAGTATAGGGTTAAATTTCGTCGAGTCGTCTTCGATCTGAGCCCTCGAACGCACCATTCCAGTATGTATATGATTTATGGTGAATTTAACGGTTTTCAGGTGCAAGAAAATTCCAGTTTTACGGTTAAACTCGGTGGTAGTTGTTTTAGTCGTTAACGGTCATAATATCCAACGAATTTCACACATTAGATTCACGGACACACGGGCCAACTTATACCAGTTAGTTCCGCCAGATTAAATGAGGTTGTCCTATGAGAACACGTATCGAACAGTTACATCGTAACATAAGGTAGAGATTAAAACATAGAATATACAAGATTATACTGTGTAATTATCAAACTGTAGCATGAAGCAAGTAGAGAACTTGCCTGGACACATTATGGTGATGCACGGCAGCGGCAACGACGATCTCTGTAGGTGCTCGACGGAATGCCGGGGCTCGACTCGTGAATGTTGGAAGCGGGGAGGTGCTCTGTGGAGCTTGGGCCTTGCACTCCAATGGGTTCGACGATGGGCGATCGAAGGTGGCGCTGGTGAGGGATTTGCAGAGGAAGAGATATATTGAGAGAGAGGGTTAGCTGGAGAGAGAGAGAAAGATTGGGATAGAAGAGAGAGAGGGATGAGAACAGAGGGGTTGCGGGAGAGAGAGAGAGATCTGAGATGAGAGACGAGAGAGAGAGAGAGCACAGAGGGAGAGAGACAGTGAGTGAGGGAGAGTTAGAGAGAGAGACAGAGAGAGAACTGAGAGAGAGAGAGAGACAGAGAGTGAAGGAGAGAACAGAGGGTGAGAGAGTGAAGGAGAGAACAGAGAGGGAGATCTGGAGTGAAGGAGAGAGAGAGTAACTGAGGAAATGAGAGGCTGAGGGAGAGGCAGAGCACAAAGACGATGGCGACGATGAAGATGATTATGATGGGGTGACGGCGGAGGTTGATCGGCGGTGAGGCGGGAGTCGGCTCGGGTGCGTGGAGAGGGTGTTCGGGGATTTTGGGTCGGGTGGAGTCGTAGAGGACAAGGGAGGATGAAAGAGGGTCGATGACGAGGTTCGCCGTCGTCGTCGAAGGGCGACGAGTGATCGGAGCAAAGGGGTCGGTAAGGTTTCGAGAGGGAGAGAGATGAGGGATTTTGGGAAAACGAGAGGCGAGTGAGGTGTGAAGGAGATGAGGAAGATGGGGGAGCACGTCGCGGTGTAACGTGCAAGAGCGGGGGCGACAAGATCGCGAGCGTGGGCGAGGGAGGCGGCGGAGAAGGTGGATCGCGCGCGGGAATTTAGCGCGAGAGCCGTTGGAGAAGATGAAGAGCGGGCCGGGTCGGGTTGGCGAGGGGGTGTGGGCTGCTGGGCTAGGGGTTGGGCCGATAAATTTAACAGAAGATCAATGGAGAATATATAGTAAGTGGGCCGGGGACTGCTGGGCTCGAAAAATATAGGGAAAAGGACTTAATTATTATATGGTGGCCGGTTAGAGGAAAAATGAAAGTGGGGGAAAATGAGGTGGGGATTTGGGCTATGGGAATTAAAGAAAAATTTAGATGATAATAAAAGGAGTGGGCTTAAGGAATTTATTTGGTTTTAGGGTTTAGCTTTCAAATAAAAGAAATAGGGGAGTTGGGCTGGGTTTAAATCTTAATGAATAGAAGAAATAATAATGGAGAGGGCCCGGGGCTTATTAATGGAAAAAAATAGGCTGAAGAAATATAAGTTTGGGTTTTATAGATAAAAGAAAAATAGGGTTTTGAAGAATTAAATTTCTAAATAAAATAAATAAAATTATAATTAAAATAAATAGAATTTTAAAGTACAAAATACAAATTTGGTATAAAAGAGGCTGGGTATTACATCATACCATCCTTACAAAAATTTCGTCCTCGAAATTTAAAATAGACGATAAATTATACAAACATAAGCGAAAGCTATTAGATTGCACACTAACACAAATATTTATTAACAGTACGTGGACGAAGAAACTTGAAATATGAATAAGTAAGGACCACATATGGAAAGGTAGGTCTATATAGGTATAAGGCAAAAATAACTATAAGGGCAACTACGAGTATACGAGAACATAGGTATCAATAACGAACAATAATAATCAGAATGTGTTCGATAAAAGTCGAAACTCATGTATGTGCACAACTAAGTCTATCAAAAGTAAGCAGAAAATAAGTATAAGGCTCAACCCTCTAACATAGTAATCATAGGCACATAACCCGAAAATAAGGTACTGACCATAAAGTAGTGAAACATTTTGTTAGTAGGTTATAACATTTTAGGATAACGTATCGAAAAATAGGTTTAAAATGATTTAGAAAACTTGTATAGTGAATCTAAGAAACATGGAATAAAATTTGCGCGGTGTAAGGTTGCGCTACTGAAAAATAAAGATAATAGTAGTGTGCTTTGAAATACATAAAGCTAATTAGTCAATAATACGCACTCTTCGACAAATACAAGATAATGAAAACCAAGTTTTCGAATGATAAAGTCCCTAAATATATATAGGGTAATAAGAAAACATATAAAAATGTATAGGGCTAGCTAGGGTAAGGATTACAAGGAAGTGTGGATCATTCAAAGGTTGAGGTATGGTGGCTTTAGGCTGAGGATCAAGGAGATTGGGATCGGGTCAGCACATGGAGTAAGGGTGAGCAACAAAGGGCTACAAGGTGGAGGTATGGGGGAGGGGGCGACGGTCGGTACAACACACGAATCAAAATTTGAAGAGTTAGTGAACTCGGAAGTTTCACAGGAACTGTTCTCCTCCCAGAAGGATCTCAACGAGGCACAGACGAGGGATGGAGGGTGGCTCATTCCAAGGATCAGGGTGTGGTACTTTCTAATCGAAACGAGGGTGAGAACTATGCAATGAGTAGGGGTGGACAGTCAGGGATCTCAGCAGAAAAAAATAAATGGATATGGGCAATAAACAAGTATCAAGCGAACCAATAATCAAAAGATTTACGAATTCAGAAGATTTATTTCATTCAAGAAAATTTGAAACAAGGCATTCTCAAAGACGAAAAGTGGCCCTAAACCATACACATTTTATTTGGCCAGAAAGACAACATCAAAAGAAATTCCATCAGTCGCGGTTGTGGAGATTCAGCAGGTTGCGGTAGGTTCGCGCACTCAGGTAGGGGCGTCCATTTCCATAGCGCCTCGCAGGTATCTCTATTAGAAGTCCTTCCACCACAGGATCTTGATCTTCTGGTCCTTCTTCCTCGGATAGAGCTCCTTCATCGAGATCTGATTCCATGTGATTTTCTTCTTCTGGATTTTCTTCCACGGGGTTTTCCTCCGCTGTATTTTATTCTATCGGTTCTTCCTCGGGGTCTTCCTCTATCGGGTTCTCTTCAGGGTCTCCTTCCTCTTCGTCGGAATCGTCTATCATGTCAAACTCTGGGGCGGCTGCTCCTCCGTCCTCTGAATCGTTGTTTCCGAAATTGACCTGGGGACCGTTGATCTCATCGTCAGAACTCCTCAGCGCGTTGTCTAAGGAAACGCATGACTGTGCATCCTCATCTAGATGCGGCGCTGCTCCGGGGTGGGCCATGTCCTGAAAGAAAGCGTTATGATCAAACAATGGAACACATCAAGAAAAATAGTTAAGCGTACGAGGTATAGAAAGATATGTGGTGGCAGGAATTTTTAAAAGAATCAAGATTAAACTGTTGTGCTAATGAATAGTATGAACAAGGGAAATGACAAGAAAATGATGCATATATTACAATTCAAATTTTATTTCATTCAACTAAAAGTTCGACGGATACAAAGGTTCAAACGGAAAGAAATGTTTATAAGAGGATGGCAACATAATGCTGAAATTGGAAACATAAAAATTCTTCTTTGATTGCTAGACCGCTGCATCATCGTTACGTGAGTTGAATCCTGTGTTGGGTCCGCTTTTATCCTCGAAATTCGAACTACGCAGTAAACCTCACTTGGCCGAAGTGGGGAGTGTGGACGAGTCTCCTCCCTGTAGCTCCTTCCTTTCTGGGCAACCGTTAATGAGATGTTCACTGGATCCGCAAATCAGACATTTCCCTTGGGCGTGGCGACAATCCCTCTGAAGATGCCCTGGTCTCTTACAATACCCACAACATGGGGTCTTCTGCTTCTTCTGTCGCGGAGAAACAAATTGGCGCTTCATCTTCTTCTCTTTTCCTCATCTAACGGGGATCCCTTTATGATTGGAGACTCCCGCTGGTGCCTGATTCACCTGCCTTCTCAGTCCTTCAGCCAACAAGTCGTTTGTTCGCTCCTGGGCTTCCTTTAGACCTTGCAGTACACTCAGAATCTCAATGGTCTGATTCTGGGGAGCGGAGATAGATGGAGAGTTGTTGGAAGTCATGATCCTGAAACAACAATTTCGAGAATGATATAAGTCACACGCTAAACGAATCAAAATATAATATGGATAGGACAAAGATTCAAAAATATCAGAGGTGCTGAATTTATTATAAGTGGGGAATCAACTGTATGACTTTAAGTCACTTGATTAGAGTACGGTAGTGCAATTGCAACTACGTATCCTTATCAAGTCACCCGAAACCATAGCGAATGGATAGCTGAACACACGATGTGAATATGGATCAAGAATGACAAGTTTACAATCTAGACCGAGGGGTGTCTTAGATTGCCAAACTATACACGGAAAACTGCAATCCCAATCGATGCAAAACCTGGTCTCTGATACCAACTAAACCATGTCACGCCCCGCTTTCCAAAATACGAAATACGAGGGGTAGACAAGGCCAGCCATGCTCCTACGGTCAAGGAAATGTCCTGCCGTAGTCACACTTCGGCTTCTAGTTTGTCATGGTAAATAGTAAATGATGCACAGGTAATGAGAAATGCAGTAACTGAAAGAAACAATAACATAAACTGACCTGATGGGAAACGAACGAATGTAACTCGGAATGGCAAGTCAAGAAGTCTGTGATGCACGTCTAGTTCTGGTCCAGGCTAAATCTTCTCCTCACACTGAGCATGCATACTCAGGTCGTCAGAGCGACACAATAGCAATATAATATGTATAAAATCAAGTGACAGTTCTAACAGTGATAATAGATATGTGAAGCAGTAAATCAATGACATCATGAATATGAATGTGCAGCAATCAATGCAGCGGAACAGTAAAGCAGTAGAACGATATGTCACGTATGTCGACACAGTATATAAGGAATATAAAAGCCAGTATCCCTATCAGTCTCTAAGTCTCACTGCACAAGTCACTAAGCCTATCGTCAGTCCAAGTGTGAGAGTCAACCACTCGCGAGTGTCCTCCACCCAAGGGCAAGGGACCACGGGCCCAACATGTAACATGTATATCACGGTGTATATTACATACCCTGTAAATCTCCATATATCTCCCTAAATATACAAGCCGGCATGGGACTCCCGAGATTCTGTTGAACTCACACTTAAACTACCCCACACCCCGTGGTCTACATCAAACGCTAACCATAACCCTAAATACTAATCGATCCGTGACAAGTCTGCGCGAGAACTAGAGGCAGGACCTCCATCAAGCACGTCCCGACTAATACCTAAGATAAATGGCAGTGTCTGCTGCCTTATCTGTGATACCCGTGCAAGCGCTTCCATAAGTGTCCCATACCACTTATAGTCATACGTACACGCATCCCACAGACGTCGACAATGCAATAGAATAATAGGGTCACTGATTGTGTACAAGTACGTATCACTTTCACTTAATCACGGATACACGAACACTGACGTACTTGCCACAATCATCACTAGAATCTAACACTGGGTAAATGCACGATATCACTAGGTTATCACTACAATGATATGTGTATGATATGATGCGTGAACAGTATATAAGCACGATTAAGGTGTTACAAAAACAGTATTTTATCACTTTCACGATTTATCATGAAACGTACATATATAATTTAGCGAAACGATAAACAGGTAGTAATTAGTATGTTCAGTTGTCCATCCATCAAATTTGGTTTCAAGCCAATCGGGTTTCAGGATCATTAATTATAACCACTTCATTTTAAGCGCTCACGGCTGGAAATCCAATTTCAGAATCAGAAGTCCGTTTCGCAACGCATTTTTATCCCAGTTGGGATTGGATTTTAGTGACGCTACAGTTGGATAAATTCTAGGGTTTTCAGTAAGGTTTTTAACTCAACAGACGGATCTTCGATCGCGTCTGTACGTCAGGAGATATACACTATTCAATTCCAATATGTCTGTTCTGATTCTGCTGGGACTGTTATGCGTCCCGATCTATTAAATTACAGATTAAATATCAAACGGTAACGAAATAGAATGAAACTAATTGTGTTGTCTAGATAACAGATTTACCTATAATAATCAGTGGAGTTCCGCAATCTACGAGTTAAGGATATCTTGTGGTACCCAATACGGAACAGCAAGCAACAACTGGAGTCGCTCTGGACTGCAGTCCAGAGTCGCACTCCGATCCAAGTATCATCACAATTTAAGTACAGGAATATCAGGAAACCAGTATAGGGTTAAAGTTCGTCGAGTCGGCTTCGATCTGAGCCCTCGAACGCACCATTCCAGTATGTATATGATTTATGGTGAATTTAACGGTTTTCAGGTGCAAGAAAATTCCAGTTTTACGGTTAAACTCGGGGGTAGTTGTTTTAGTCGTTAACGGTCATAATATCCAACGAATTTCACACATTAGATTCACAGCCACACGGGCCAACTTATACCAGTTATTTCCGCCAGATTAAATGAGGTTGTCCTATGAGAACACGTATCGAACAGTTACATCGTAACATAAGGTAGAGATTAAAACATAAGAATATACAAGATTATACTGTGTAATTATCAAACTGTAGCATGAAGCAAGTAGAGAACTTGCCTGGACACGTTATGGTGATACACGGCAGCGGCAACGACGATCTCTGTAGGTGCTCGACGGAATGCCGGGGCTCGACTCGTGAATGTTGGAAGCGGGGAGGTGCTCTGTGGAGCTTGGGCCTTGCACTCCAATGGGTTCGACGATGGGCGATCGAAGGTGGCGCTGGGGTGTCGCTGGTGAGGGATTTGCAGAGAAAGAGATATATTGAGAGAGAGGGTTAGCGGGAAAGAGAGAAAAAGATTGGGATAGAAGAGAGAGAGGGATGAGAACAGAAGGGTTGCGGGAGAGAGAGAGAGATCTGAGATGAGAGACGAGAGAGAGAGAGCACAGAGGGAGAGAGACAGTGAGTGAGGGAGAGTTAGAGAGAGAGAGACAGAGAGAGAACTCAGAGAGAGAGTGAGACAGAGACAGAGAGTGAAGGAGAGAACAGAGGGTGAGAGAGTGAAGGAGAGAACAGAGGGGGAGATCTGGAGTGAAGGAGAGATAGAGTAACTGAGGAAATGAGAGGCTGAGGGAGAGGCTGAGCACAAAGACGATGGCGACGACGACGACGATGATGATGATGATGATGGGGTGACGGCGGAGGTTGATCGGCGGTGAGGCGGGAGTCGGCTCGGGTGCGTGGAGAGGGTGCTCGGGGATTTTGGGTCGGGTGGAGTCGTAGAGGACAAGGGAGGATGAAAGAGGGTCGACGACGAGGTTCGCCGTCGTCGTCGGAGGGCGACGAGTGATCGGAGCAAAGGGGTCGGTAAGGTTTCGAGAGGGAGAGAGATGAGGGGTTTTCGGAAAACGAGAGGGGAGTGAGGTGTGAAGGAGATGAGGGAGATGGGGGAGCGCGTCGCGGTGTAACGTGCAAGAGCAGGGGCGACAAGATCGCGAACGTGGGCGAGGGAGGCGGCGGAGAAGGTGGATCGCGCGAGGGAATTTAGCGCTAGAGCCGTTGGAGAAGATGAAGAGCGGGCCGGGTCGGGTTGGCAGAGGGGGTGTGGGCTGCTGGGCTAGGGGTTGGGCCGATAAATTTAACAGAAAATCAATGGAGAATATATAGTAAGTGGGTCGGGGACTGCTGGGCTCGAAAAATATACGGAAAAGGACTTAATTATTATATGGTGGCCGGTTAGAGGAAAAATGAAAGTGGGGGAAAATGAGGTGGGGATTTGGGCTATGGGAATTAAAGAAAAATTTAGATGATAATAAAAGGAGTGGGCTTAAGGAATTTATTTGGTTTTAGGGTTTAGCTTTCAAATAAAAGAAATAGGGGAGTTGGGCTGGGTTTAAATCTTAATGAGTAGAAGAAATAATAATGGAAAGGGCCCGGGGCTTATTAATGGAAAAAAATAGGCTGAAGAAATATAAGTTTGGCTTTTATGGATAAAAGAAAAATAGGGTTTTGAAGAATTAAATTTCTAAATAAAATAAATAAAATTATAATTAAAATAAATAGAATTTTAAAGTACAAAATACAAATTTGGTATAAAAGAGGCTGGGTATTACATGTACACACACTCTTCTAAATCACCATTTAGAAAGGCGGTCTTAACATCCATTTGCCGGATTTCATAGTCATGGAATGCAGCAATGGCAAGTAGGATCCGGATGGACTTAAGCATAGCCACCGGAGAAAAGGTTTCGTCATAATCCACACCTGGTCGTTAACGAAAACCCTTTGCAACAAGTCTAGCTTTGTAATTCTCAACTTTTCCATCCACACCAAGTTTCATTTTAAAGATCAATTTGCTCCCAATGGGTTTTACCCCTTCAGGAGCAATGTCCAAAGTCCATACCTTGTTGGTGTACATGGATTCCATCTCAGATCGCATTGCATCCATCCATTTCACAGAGTCACCACTCGTGATGGCCTGCTCGAAACTAGTCGGGTCATCATCTTCCATGATGCAATCCTCGCTCCCACCATCGATGAGAAAACCGTAGTATCTCTCAGGTGGATGAGGAACCCTGCTAGATCGGCGGAGCGTCCGAGGTTCTTCGGGAACTACTGAATCCTCTGGTTCCAATAAATCATCAGTCACAGTTTGTACTACTGAAACTTCTTCCAGCTCTATCTCTTCGCCACTAATTTCTTTTACAAGAAATTCCTTTTCTAAAAAGGTGGCATATTGAGAAACAAACACCTTTTGTTCCTCACCGTGGTAGAAGATATATCCATAAGAATCTTTTGGATATCTCACGAACTTACGTAAACCTGATCTTGCCTCGAGCTTGTCCGGATTTTGCTTTTTAACATAGGCCGGACAACCCCATATCTTAACTCGTTTAAGAGATGGTCTCTTCCCATTCTAAATCTTATATGGAGTGGTAGGCACTGATTTAGTTGGAACTCTATTCAATAGGTATGCGTCCGTCTCCAGCGCATAACCCCAAAAGGAAATAGGTAACTCAGCGGTGCTCATCATAGAGCACACTATATCCAATAGGGTGCGATTCCTCCGCTTCGATACGCCGTTGTGCCGTGGTGTATAGGGAGGAGTAAGCTGAGAGAGAATCCCATTCTCTTTTAGATACTCCCGGAACTCATTGCTCAAGTATTCTCCTCCTCGATCAGATCGAAGGATTTTAATACTTTTACCCGTTTGGTTCTCTACTTCGTTCTTATATTCTCTGAATTTCTCAAAAGCTTCAGACTTGTGTTTTATCAGGAACACATGTCCGTATCTTGGGAGATCGTCAATGAATGTAATGAAGTAGGAAGAACCGTTCCTGGCATGTGTAGACATGGGACCACATAAATCACTATGTATCAGTCCCAAGAGTTCTGTAACTCTTTCTCCGTGTCCACTAAACGGAGTTTTGGTCATCTTGCCTTTGAGACATGACTGGCAAGTGTCATAAGATGAAAATTCAAACGGATTCAAATATCCATCCTTATGCAATTTGGCCAGTCGTGTCTCATTGATATGACCAAGTCTACAATGCCACAAGAAGAATTCGTTCATTTCTGAACTTTTCCTCTTATGTGTGTTTTGTATATTAAGAACTGTGTTTTAATTTAGAACGTATATGCCATTATTTAATGAGCCTGATCCAATCAACTTTTGATTTAGGAAGATGTTCATAACATTATCCTGTATTAAAAAATTATATCCTTCTTTACTTAATAAAGATATTGATATAATGTTGCATATCATGTTCGGTATATAATAGCATTTGTTCAGAATCAATGTATTACTACTTGGTAATACAAGGCGATATTCGCCAACTGCTTTGGCTGCAACATTTGCACCATTCCCTACTCTTACGGAATGATCGCCTATTCCCAGTTCTCTACCTTTCTTTAGCCCATGCAATATATTACATATGTGGGATCCTGATCCGGTATCTAATGCCCAGGACGTAGAGTGAACTGAGAAACAGTTCTCGGTAACTAACACATCTGAAGAAGATACATCAACATGTTTATTTTTTGTTTGGGCGGCATGTGAATTCTGGTATTCTCTTGTTTCCTATTCAGTCTTATAACAATTATAAGAAAGAATGGGACCAACATTCCCCTGCTCAGTATAACAAGCGGGTTCGGTTAATACATCCATATTATTATCTTGATTAAGGCCTGACATGGTCGCTACCTGGAGAGAGAGAGAAGAAAACACTTTAGCGTGCGCTTTTGCAAGATTAGATTGGTTATTCTCTTATCTAATCATGATGGCTCCCATTGTTTTAATCAAATCTTCCTTCAAACCCTAAAAGATAAGATTAGCCCGGACTAATTACACCTTACAAGTTCGCCAATCTTTCAGCCAGATCAGTGTTGGTACTTTGAGGGAGGTTCTCCATTCTTTCGCACGGACCTAATTAAAATAAACCTCATTTTCCCAGAGGCTTAACCCCATTAACACCTTTCTAGACACCTACTTGATCGGCTAATTGTCATGTGTAAAACTCTCCCAGGAGTAACTCTTACTTGCAGTGGGTATCGGGATCCATCTATCTGATAGAAGGTATGGGATCTCATTGCAAATTTCAACACTTGAAATTCCCGATAATGCTTTTACCCCTAGTGACTTATGACCTTAACTATGGTCAATAAATCATAAACACTAGTCAAGTTCTACCCGTCATTTCTTGATTAATTTAGACCCACCCATATGACCCTTAACTATGGTCAACAAAGTCATATAACTGTCCTAATTAATCACATCATATGTTATATAGGAAAACATCACTCAGCTACCGTACACTGCACCTTAACTATGGTCAACAAACGCAACACGAATACTAAGTACTCTATTTCCTAAAATGACGGAGGGTTGCGCAGGTTTTTCAGAAAACCATGAGCGTAATAAACTTGATATTGTTGTAGAAACAAGTGATTTTGAAAAGGAGTGTTTTTAGGCTTTTCTAGTTTTGTTAAAGAGGTCACTCCCGGTGAAGGGATCTCGGCTCTTTCCTCATCGAATAAGGTGCGGGATATTTCACAAATACCGCTGTGCAAATCAAGAACTTTAGAAGCAATCAAAAACTAAACCGTGAGTTTGTATCATCTGCCAGTTTTGCTAAAGAGGTCACTCCCGGTGAAAAGATCTCGGCTCTTTCCTCATCGAATAAGGTGCAGGGTATATCATGTATACCACTGTGCAAAGCAAAACTGTAGCTACCCTTTTTATAAAGTTTTGATTCTACAACATCTTTTAGGTTTCTTTTCTTTTATTAATCTCATTAATAAAACCCATCATTTAAGCTTCCTAAGCTTCACAGAAGAAACGAAAGCAGTAATTTATATATATCAACATATAGTATAAGCATTCGTCTCAAGCAGTAATATGATCTCATCACAGAACATTGTAGCAGAAGATAACATATGAAATATTGGATATACTAGGACGTCCGTATTTTATTTCGAGCCTGTATAAAACACGGATTCCATGGTCGCGATAAATAGCCAAACCCACATCCCTAGACCCCTACGAGAGCGGCAAGCAACACTGCCAATTCTAGGGTTAGGAGACCCGGTCTCGACTCCTCGAGATGGCCTCCCACTGGACCCTAGAATCCGATTACTTATGCTCCCCTCCTTGGGTCTATCCTAATGCGTAAAAGTAAATAATATACAACGGTGACATCATCCTCAACCCGGAAGTGCCCCAATAAAAGAATATTACATACAAAAGAATTTTACATGAATGAAAATAAAAACCCTCATCTCACATAAAACCCTCGGCTATTCAGAACACGACGATCCAATATAATATATCACAGCAACACATAATATCTCATATCATCAACGTAAGCAAGTATGCGTATCCCGATTGTCGTTGATGTATAGCAACGAAGCCGGTGATACACCACATACTACGCTTACGGTTACAGAAAAGAAAGTGTAAAACTACAACATTTGGAATCCACAATCACTTTAGACATCTTAAATACGAAATATCACATACTTCGCATTTCATGCCTAACTATATGAATTCCACATATTGTATCACAATCCAGATAAATAGATAATGTTAAACTTTCTGATCAAATCAACGAATTCTAAAGATCTCCAGAAAACTCAACACTT
This sequence comes from Agapanthus africanus, assembly GCA_030015575.1. Taxonomy (NCBI): domain Eukaryota; kingdom Viridiplantae; phylum Streptophyta; class Magnoliopsida; order Asparagales; family Amaryllidaceae; genus Agapanthus; species Agapanthus africanus. The sequence goes on along the minus strand of CM057341.1, from coordinate 669,406,782 downwards.
GACTAATATTAAAAATTCCCAGAAGCATGAAGTAATACCTATGGATGTTACCTAGAAATATCTATCCCTAATACCCAAGTACGGCCGCGGAACCGCCGCGAAAAGCCTGGTATTGCCGCGGTTCCGCGGTGACTTGAAGGAATTAGGGGTTCGTATTTCACAGTTATCCATAAAATCACCTGCTTAATTTTCTGAGTATTTTTAATACGGAAAAAACCATCTTTTTAAAAATTTCCAGAGAGGGGGTCAAATACGACGTTTCGGGGTTCGATCGAACTTTTAACTTCGTCTACACGTCGCCTAATGCTCTAGCTAGGCTCTGATACCACTGTAAGGTTACTAGGTACTATCACAAGGATCTAAAAGGTATCAACCATGCCGAATTTAAAATTTTCAAGTGCCGAACAACCTAAAGCGAGGATCTTTGCTAGATAATTAAGGTTAACAAAGCAAGTAAACAACTTTACATCTAAGAGAAAGGGATTACAACCTTTGTAGTCCGTTCCTTCGCTTCATAAGCTTCGAGTAGTAGTCCCTTCGCCGCGATCCTTGAACTTCCGGACTCTAGAGAGGCTCCACAAGCCGAACGATCCATGCTTGCTTGAAGTCTTCCTTTTCGAAGATGATCTACCTTGAAGAATCTTTAACTCAAGCTCTCACTTCTCTAATCAAGCATTAGTGAAGTGAACACCCTAGTCTAAGTGTTTAGAATAGATAAGGATGATGAAGTAAGAATTTTGCTCTCTTTTTCTTTCAATTTCTCACACTTATTCATCACTAACCCAAAAGCTAGAAAGCTTTTCAAGAGGAAGAAGAAGAAGACAAGTCTTTGTGATGAATAATGAAATTCTTGTTGTGGTTACAAATCCAACCTTGGGTTAAGAATGAAGGCTTAACCCTTGTAGAGAATTAACTAGGGTAAAGGGTTTAGGTTGGGTTAAGAAATATCTACACAAAATATCAATACAAAATATCTAAGCTTAAAACAAAATAAAGCTTCTAGAAGCTTCATGAAAAAGCTAACCCAAATGCTAACCCGAATCAAACCCTAACTTGTTTAATCTCCACAAAACATGTTGTATTTGTAACCCTAACTTGTTACAATATTATATATCACATATATAATATATTTTGCAACAAAAGAAAATAATACAATTAACATATATCGCATATATATCAATGTATTAACCGGTGAGAAAATGAATCAATAAAGAGATCTTATATTTGTTAACGTAATGTAATATATCACATATATAATTATACATTAAATTATCGAATCAACACTTGATCCGACAATCCGGCTATATAGCATATAACCGACTAATATAACATGTACCGATTCATCGAATCGACATTTGATCCGATGACCCGGCTATATCATATATCGCGAGAATAGAATACGGTATCTCATATCGTATTATTCTCGGTCCCGCACATATCACATATGTGCTCCTACTCCATTTTGCCTGAGTCAGGAAACCTCTGTGTAGAACTCTAAAGAATCGTCAATATGCCGGCAGTAGGTGATGATCATATCAAACACCCACAAGCTGCAAGCGATCAGCTAAACGTAACAACCACCCAGGTATTGAGCGATCAGAAGATCAACAAGCAAGCCTGTACATTCTCCTGTGAATCCAATCAGTAACACTACCGTACAGTCCGATCTCTCCGTCTAATATGTTGCATATCTAGTCTAGGGATGGTAAACGTCAGACCCCAGTAACCGATAAGTCGAGTCGATGTAAGGCTCATAACGGGTCGAGAAACTACTGATAACTCTTACCAGTAAATCTCCATATCCGCCCTTGTCAGGGATTTCCAGTTATAGCCAATCAAACACAACACAACATCAACTCCCTATACCGGGAGAGACGAAACCCCTCCTATCGCTCCTTGCCTCCATATGATTTGGGACTGTACCCAAAAGCCACCGTTTTGCACGCCCTCTTGGACCTGGTAAGGTGGAAATCAAAGCACAGTGGGAATCACACAAGACTCTATGACGATCTCGGGTCTACAGACTAACCTGTACCAGTGTCACCGGAGAACTGCTATCTGACGATAGATATAATACCATCCAGGAGTTCTCGGCGAGTCCGTTCAGTGTATCCAGTCTCCACTGAGCACCTGTACACCATCTTTGATGTCCAACACCAATGGATATGGGATCATCCATCGCCCATCATATGGGTCAAGATGCATGTACGCTAGTCTACTCTGGAGTATCGATGCCCTGTCTCGATACACCCTCGACTAGGAACAGTTATAGGATGTACTCGTTGACTACACTGGCCCCATTAGTATGATCTCATCATAGTCCTAGTAGTCAAGTACATATCCCAAGGGCTTCATCAACATGTGATCACAAAACAGTATTTGCTAACACGTTAAGATAAAGTGAAACCAGACAGCATACTATCATATCGAGCAAGAAAGTCCTCTCTATATATATCCAAGCATCCACTATAATATACATCATATGTACAACAATGGCCTCTACGGCATACATATAACTAACAAGCTTATGTCAGACAAATTGTGAGGAGTGAAAAATAGGGTCTAACGTTTTTAACTTGGGTGATAGAACTTCTAACTATGATTTTTAACCTTAAGATTAGAATCAACAATTTCTCCACGATGCTAACTTGACTTGATTTTGTGGATGTAATCCACTGAAAACCCTCAGGAGACAACACTCCTCCTACTAGAGACACCTAGAGGTTTAACGGCTTGTTCCACTTGCTCAGTGCAATCGCGTTCCCTGCGAAAGTGAGGCTAGGATTTTTTGTATTGCTCGGGACGAGCAATAGATAAGTTTAGGGGTATTTGTTCATCTCAGAAAACTGCATTTTAATACCCTCATTCATGATCTATTTTTTTATTTATCAGTACTTTTAACCGGTGTCTGCTCAGTAATTACAGATTACAAGTGTTCGTGATTAAATACTGGAATCACATATAAAATTACGGATATAACGTTTGGGAGCCGACACTACAAACAGACCAGGAAACCGACCGATATCCAAAGAGTTCTTTTGCAAATAAATGTGTGCACACAATTTTGTTCCAACACAATACAGGTGTTCACACAACTCTTTGGCATGGACCATGGTGGGGTTGCCTTGGCACACACAATTGATGAAGTGGGCACATGGGGGGACAAGAGTTATAAATGCTAAAAGTTTTGATGTGATGTATGGTATCTTGTTCCCTCCAAATCTCTGAATGCAAACCAGGCTAAAATAGCTAAATCAAGCAGCATCATTGTTATTGTGGAGAGCACACATATCCACCACATCAATACGAGCCCCTAATCTCGGATTTGGACCGGCCACAACCCCCTAGGATCCGAGCTCGCCAGCTCCCTTAGCTCAAAACGTCCCCATCTTTTCTCTGTCCCTTCCTTGCAGTCACATCACCTTATTTTTATTGCTTGTTTAATCTTTTTTGGTGCCTATAAAAGCCAGATCAGTGAGCAAGGGAAGGGCTCTCACATGCACATATTCTATCTTATAGTTTTGTTTTGTTTTTGGTTTAGGCTTGAGAGTGAGTGGGCTATCACTTGGTTTCTTCTTCTTCTTTCTTCTTGAAGCTTTTCCTTGAGAGCTTCATTATGGAGGTTGAACAAGTTACCAATATCTTGTACCTCAACTTCAAGTGTTAATAATATTGCTTTTGTTGTTTCTTTGATTACTTGCTTCTTTTTATTATTTTCTTTTCTTCTCATCATGCTTAACTAATCTTCTTTGGTTGTGGTAATGGTAAAGAAGTGAGATGAAAGGCTTTGCCTCCTCCTCCTCTTGTTAATGTTTAATGTGCTTATATATATATATATATATGATTCTAACTTAAAAATTGTTTATGTATTGATGTGATATGGTATTTTGAAATATGGTTACTTTGTAACCTCCTCATATACCATATTCACTCCCTTTCCTCATTTCAATATTTAAGTTAAAGTCAATTTAGTGTTAAAGTTGCTAGGTTTGGATGTGGTATTTTGTGATTAAGTGACTTGACAAATCTCTTGGTTTCATATACCATATACCATCACAAACACTTAGCACAGTTAACACTAAAAGCATTTGCTCTCACTCACTACTTTGTGTTTTTGATGTTGTGGTATGCTTGCTAACCCTAGTGCTTAGTGTTGATACCCCAAGCTCGGACATACAAACGGTAAGTGAACAAACGGACTTGTTTCGTGTTTTGCGGCGAATATCAGAATTTGATGATTTGTGCTTCGCTACCGCGTTGACAAATCATACTTCATGCCGGGATCAACGTAAGGACGGACAACTCATGATCAAAGGAGCGTTGAAGAAATCGCCGCGATTCTACCTTCCGAGCCAAAGCCACAACCACCTCATTCTTATCTTCTTTTCTTGCTTTTCTTTATTTTTGTATTCTTTTTATTTTAGTGACAAACCAACCAATTCGTTATTTGTTGAACCTTAAATCACAATACCCAATATGCAATTCCCTGCAGATCGACCCGTACTTGTCGGCTTGCTACAACGCGCCGTGCACTTGCGGTTTATAAATTTTAAAACAAGAACGATCTCGCGTGCGCATTCTATTTCATTAAAATCATATCCGTTTCCAAACATACGCATTTGCGCGCGCGGGTGAAATCTCCAACAAGATACTACAACAACTGGCCTTAGTACAAGTGGGAGATTGTTAGTTGTATGTATGCCCTAAAGGCCATTATTGTACATGATTGTATGTTATAGTGGATGCTTGGACATATATAAGGAGGACTTTCTTTCTCGACATGATAGTATGCTATCTGGTTACTCTTTATCTTAACATGTATACTTGTATTGTCTCTCTGTTACATGTTGATAAAGCCCTTAGGATATGGACTTTACTACCAGGACTATGATGGAGATCATACTAGTGGGACCATGGTAGTCCATAAGTCCATCCTTTAATTGTTCTTAGTCGATGGTGTATCGAGACGGGGCATCGATATTCCAGAGTAGACTAGCGTATACGCTTCTTGACCCATTTGATGGGTGATGGATGATCCCATATCCATTGGTGTTTGACATCAAAGATGGAATACGGGTGCTCAGTGGAGACTGGGTACACTAAACAGGACTCGCCGAGAACTCCTAGATGGTATTATACCTAACGTCAGATAGCAGTTCTCTGGTGACACTGGTACAGATTAGTCTGTAGACCCGAGATCGTTATAAAGTCTTGTGTGATTCCCACTGTGCTTTGATTTCCACCTTACCATGTTCAAAAGAGCGTGCAAAACGGTGGTTTTTGGGTACAGTCCAGAGTCACATGGAGGCAATGAGCGATAGGAGGTGTTTCGTCTCTCCCGGTATTGGGGGTTGATATTGCGCTGTGCTCGATTGGCTATAACAGGAAGTCCCTGGCCAGGCCTGATACTGAGATTTACTGGTAAGTGTTATCAGTAGTTTCTCGACCCGTTATGAGCTTAACATTAGCATGACTTATCAAGTTATTGGGGTCTGACGTTTACCACCCCCAGACTAGATATGCGACATATCAGACGAAGAGACCGGACTGTACAGTAGTGTTGCTTATTGGATTCACGGGAGTATGGACAAGCTTGCTTATTGATCTTCTGATCGCTCAATACCCGGGTAGCCGTTACGTCCCGCTAGTACTGCTGACGGTTTGTGGGTGACTGATATGATCATCACCTACTACCGGCGTATTGACGAGCCTTTAGAGTCCTACACAGAGGTTTCCTAGCTCATGCAAAACGAAGTAGGGCACATATGTGATATGTGCGGGACCGAGATTAATACATGTATATGATGCCGTATTCCAATCTCGTGATATAGGTTATATGTGATATAACCGGATTGTTGAATCAAGTGTTGATTCAATGATATGATATATGTATATGTGATATGTGTAGGGTGTTTTTCGTCACCCCATTGAGATGGGAATACGCGCACGCTGGTCAGGCGTACTAAAGATTCCCCCTGTCTAGGGTAGGCTGGGGTTTAATGATTGTGGGGATCCGAATCTCCGGCAGCCGCGGACTAAGCTGCCGTTAATTACCCCTCGCCTTTGGAGCGAGGGAACCTCCGATTAATGGGTTAAACTGGGCATGCGAACTCAATGTGCGGTGTGCGTGTGTTCTGTTTTGAAAGGGGGTTTTGGATATATCAGGAGCCACGCAGAGTTTTTACGGGGGTCCCGCTACCCGGATAGCGGGCTGGGGGTCAAGGGGGCTAGCAGCCCCCTTGCGGGGTTCGGGGCAGCGCCCCGGCCCGAAAATTTTTTGGAGGGGGAGAATGTTGCGGAGTATGTATATGTGTGAATTTGTATACATATATATATGTATATATATGTACATAAAAAGAGGGGGAAAAGGCATCTAAGGGATGCGTGGGGCCAGCGCCTTGAGCGCTGTGCGCTTAGGTGCTGTGCGCTTAGGCGCAAGCGCGCCGCGTGTCGGCACGTGGGCGCTTTGCGCATGAGCGCTGCGCGCAGGAGCGCAAGCGTGCCGCGTGTCGGCACGCGGGCGCTTTGCGCATGAGCGCAAGCACGCAGGTGCGCAAGCACGCAAGTGCGCAAGCACGCGCGCCACGTGTCGGCACGCGGGCGCTTTGCGCACTCGCGCAAGCGTGCAGGTGCGCAAGCAAGCGCGCCACGTGTCGGCACGCGGGCGCTTTGCGCACTCGTGCAAGCGCAGGTGCGCAAGCGAGCGCGCGCGCCACGTGTCGGCACGCGGGCGCTTTGCGCACTCGCGCAAGCGCGCGCGCCACGTGTCGGCACGCGGGCGCTTTGCGCACTTGCGCTGCGCGCTGGAGAGGACAAGAGGCTTTTAGCCTGAAAAAAGATTTCTCAAAGAGAAATCAGAGAGGAGTCGGGCTCCTGAATGTGTTCTGGGCTTAATGGAAGTGGTTCTTCTTCTTCCTCCTGTTGCTTGCTGGATCTTGAAGATCAAGAGATGTGAAATCTCAAAATCTCTCCTTTTTAAGATCTGATGACAGATCCAAGTTCCCCTTTGTGGGTTTTGTGGTGAAAAACTAATTTGTTTTATAAAAAGAAGAGTAAAACTCTTGATTTAATTCAAGAGAAAGAAGAAGGTTTTGGAACCTTGAAGAAGAAGAATAGATCTCAGATCTGGAAACTTTTTTAGAGAGAGAAAAAGTTGTTGGGATATTTCATTATCCTTGCCTTTATAGGCCATACATTTTACACATAGCCCCTTGGGCTTTACAAAAATGGCATTTTAGCCATCCCATGGCTCATGTGCCATTTCATTTTTGCACATAAGCCATGGGCTTACAAAATATTGGCTTTATGCCCATTTTGTTTACATTCATGCATAAACAATTACATAAAATTTATTTATTACATGATTTTGTTGTTGGCATGGGGAGGCTGGCTGCGGGCTCAACTTGGGCATGGGCCCGCTTGACCTGGGCTTGGGCCCACCTAGCTTGGGGGTTGACCTTGACTTTGACTCGGTCAACAGGGGTGTAAATTTTTACCCCAACAATATGCTTATAAATGATATTAGTCGGTTGTATGCGATACAGCCGGGTTATTAAATCAAGTATTGATTTAATAATTTAATATATAATTATATATATTTGATATATTAATATACATTAACTAATATTAGCTCACTTAAGAAAATGTTTTTCTCAAAATACATATAAATATATATGTGATATATATTAATGTATTTATTATGTGTCATGCTAGATGATACATTGGACATGGGTGTATGAGACTCATACCTAACTTAAGATAATTTGGGTGTTTAAATATTAAGGGAAAAATCAAAATTAGGTGAAAATTAGCATGACTAAAATGCTTGTGGAAGCATGGAGAAGTTTTGACTTTAGTTCACTAATTTTGTTTTACTCTAGATATTTATTAACCTAACCATTATCTTTAGCCATGGTTTAGTCTCTACATGAGTTGATATAAGATATTTTTCTCACCAATGGTTCACACTTGATTCATTCATCTCCTTCATTTTTGCTCTCTAGCTCTTGAGTGAGAAGAAAAATAAAAGAGACAAAAATTATTCTAAAGTGAGAAAAAATCCTACTTCACCAATCTATACCAAACTAGCCATTTAGTATAGGTTGTTTCTTCACTAATTCTCAATTAGTGAAGAGGTAGCTTGAGTTAGCGATTCTTCGACGTAGATCATCTTTGGCCTCGAAGATCTTTTGAGCAAGCACGTTCCTTTCTCCTAGTGGAGCCTAATAAGAGTCCGGGAGCTAAGGGACTACTACAAGGAGCTTTAGAAGTGAAGGACCGGTCTACAAAGGTTGTATTCCTTGTTCACTTCGAGTAAAGTTGTTTACTTTCTTAGTTAAACCCTAATTCTCTAGTTAGATCATTGGTTTGGGTTGATTTGCCCTCTAAATTTTTTAAAATTGCATACCCGATACCTTATAAAACCTAGTGAGAGTGCTAAGGAACCCAGCATGTTCAACATAGATCTAAAAACTATTCTCCCTATTTTCAATCAACTCATTTAAAGCATGTAAAAAGTTCAACGTTTCCCTGAGGATGAACCGTACTCATCTCGGTTAGCTACTAGCGACACCGTTATTGATTGCGGTTACTTACAAAACACTTCTTTAAAATACCGAAACAATCAAATGGCGCCGTTGCCGGGGAAACGGCTGTAATTTTTTTTGCTATTCGGGTTGAATTCTTATAAAATTCGACAACTTCAAAAGAGATTTTGGGTACAGTCCCGAGTCACATGGAAGCAATGAGTGATAGGAGGGGTTTTGTCTCTCCTGGTATTGGGGGTTGATGTTGCGCTATGCTCGATTGGCTATAACTGGAAGTCCCTGGCCAGGGCTGCTGCTGAGATTTACTGATAAGAGTTATCAGTAGTTTCTCAAACTGTTACAGGCTAGATATCGGCATGACTTATCACGTTACTGGGAGCTGACGTTTACCACCCTTAGATTTGATATGCGACATATCAGACGAAGAGATCGGACTGTACGGTAGTGTTACTGATAGGCTTCATGGAGAGTACGGACGAGCTTGCTTGTTGATCTTCATATCGCTTAATACCCGGGTAGCCGTTACGTCCAGCTAGTACCGCTGACGGCTTATAGGTGATTGATGTGATCATCACCAACTGCTGGCGTATTGACGAGTGTTTAGAGTCCCACACAAAAGTTTCCTGGTTCCAGCGAAATGAAGTAGGACACATATGTTGATATGTGCGTGGGCCTGATTAAATATGAGTATGTGATACCGTATTATAATATGGCAGTTATCTGGTGTCGGTCAGGTTATATGTGATATAACCGGATTATCGAATCAAGTGTTGATTTGATAATGTGATATTCAGATTAATGATATTAGTCTGTTATATGTGATATAACCGGATTATTGAATCAAGTGTTGATTTAATAATGTGATATATATTATATATGATATAATTATATCTTGACTAATATTATTAGCTCACTAATTATGTTTCTTAATATATATTAATATATGTATATTTGCTTGAAAGGGGGGAGTAGTGAATATTTACTCAAGTCAAGGTGTGTGCGTGTGTGTATATATATATATATATATATATATGTATATATATATATATATATGTATGTATATATATATATATATATATTTTAAGAAGCATGGCATCTATTTTCTATTTTTTAGAAAATGGAAAATGAGGTGTAATTGTGGAGATATTTTGGGTATGGTTAAGGCATGGGTTTTTATGATATAATATTGGTCTTGACTCACTATTCAAGCATGGTTGCAATTTAGAATTGCAATATAATCCATGCTTGAATAAGTGAGGATAGATATTATTCATTTTATTGATTCTACACTTGCTCTTGGTTCTTGAGTTTTTGCCTTAGCCATTTTTTCCAAGAGCTCATGCTCTCTTGCTCTCCACAATTTCCCCCACCTCACCTCCAAGTTCAAACCCTCACATATGATGTGAATCACTGAACTTGTGAGAACCCTAGTGAGCTTTCTAATCCCCTACTTCACCATCCCACATCAAACTAGAAATTTAGTGTGGTGTGTTTCCTACACTAAAGGAGTTTAGTGTAAAGGTAGCTTGAGCTAGAGGGACTTCGGGTAAATCGTCTATGGCATGAAGATCACGAAGGAGGTTTGTTCAACTCGAAGTGGAGCCTAGTAGAGTCGCGTGGACTTCAACCCGGAGCTTTAAAAGCGAAGGACACGATCTACAAGGGTATAACCTCTTTCACTTCTCATAGTTTATTGATATCAAACTTTAAACCCTAATCACCTAGCTAAAGATCTTGTATAGTCTAGCTTAGCACCAATAAAAATTTGAATTTGGCATACTTGAAGCCTCTTGGACCCCTTGCTAGTTCTAGGGTATACTTACACGGTATCAGAACCTAAGCTAGAAGATTAGACGATATAATTAGATTCACGAAACCGAAAAACTCTGAAACAACGAAACCCAAGAATCCAGTTTCTGTCGATTTTAAAACTTCCTCTAAATTTTTTTTAAGCAACTGCAGAAACTTGTATTTGATGAACTAAGAACACTGGAGAAATTCGAGGCAGTTCCACCGGTTTTGACCCGATGACAACCCATGAAAATCCCGGCCTGGCCGGTTCCCCATTGTCATTTTTGCCTCGTTTTTCTAGGGTGTTCTGGTCTGTTGATTTTGGGGTTTCAGGTATTGTTTGATTAGCCCAGTTTGCATGAGATGTTAACAGCCATATTGGGGCTAATACAGAGTATTTCATAATCTTAATTATTGCATCGTTTCGGGTTTTAGTTTGATATGGATACAGTTGTTAGAATCCAGAATAATTAGTTTTGTGAAAACTAGTTGTTATATTGTAAATCTAGCCGTTTAGTCTCATTAATCGATTGCCACAGAATTTTGATTCGGATCAAAACTCCGTCGCTATTGTGTATAGTACGCGATCACTTAGTCGGGAATCTTGTTGAATTATCCGACAGTTTATTGAAACGAGTTTTCAATTTGAGACTAAAATGCAATCTTTATAAGTTAAGCATGAAATACGGAATATGAGCTATTCACGGTTTATGATGTCTAAGGATATTACGGATTCTAATTATTGCAGTTTTCTGTTTCTTTTTCTGCGACCGTAAGTGTAATATGTGGGGTATCCCAATCTCGTTGCTATATGTAAACAAGTTTTAGGGATACGCATATTTGCTTACGTTGATGATATGTGATATCATGTGTTGTTGATGATATGATTTATTGGACCGTCGTGAAAGAATAGCCGGGGTTTTTTATGTGAGATGGGGGTTTTTAATTTTCATTCATATAAAATCTATATGTAATATTCTTTTATTGGGGCACTTCCGGGTTGAGGATGATGTCACCATTGTTGTATATTATTTACTTTTCCGCATTAGGATAGACCCAAGGCGGGGAGCACAAGTAACCGGGTTCTAGAGTTCAATTGGAGACCATCTCAAGGAGTTGAGACCGGGTCTCCTAACTCTAAAATTGGCAGGGTTATTTGCCGCTCTTGTAGGGGTCTAGATATGTGGGTTTGTCTATTCATCACGACTGTGGAATCCGTGTTTTACATTACTGGCTAAATTTAAAACACGGATGTCCTAGTATATCCAATATTTCATTGCATCTGCTGCTTGTTTCTGTGATGTTGATCATATAACTGCGTGAGACGAATGTAATATTATATATATGATATATAATAAACGTTGCTTATGTTTTACACCCATGCTAGTCCAGCCCCCGCTCTGCCGGTAGTTAAGTAACCTAACGGTGCATGACGGGGCCCCGTGGCGAATGCGGATGGCATAAGCGTACGTTCTATTTTCGTTTCATTTTTCTGTGATGTTTAGGAAACATTTGTTAGTGTATATGCCCTAGAGGCCATTACTGTATCATACTAGTTTGTATATTACTTAATGGATGCTTGGGATATTCACCTTGTATATACAATCTTGCTCAAAATAGTAGTATGCTACTTGGTTTGTTTCTACTTCAATGTGTACATGTGTTTATTTTTGTATATCGCCTATACACATTAGTAGAGCCCTTAGGATCTTTGCTTGATTACCAGCGATGTGATGGCCGTCACACTAGTGGGGCTGGGTAATCTATAAGCACATCCTTATGCAGGTCCCTGGTCGCAGGACTATCGAGACAGGGCATCGATACTCCGGAGTAGACCAGCGCATGCGCTTCTCATCCCAGTGTGGGAGACGGTCTGTCCCACAGCCGTCAGTACGTCGTACTTGAGATAGTATGTGGGTGCTCGTTAGGTTACGGGTACACTGGACAGGACTCGTCGGGAACTGACTAGTTGGTATTATACCTATCGTCAGTTATCAGTTCCCAGGTGACATGAGTACAGCTTAGTCCGCTGACTTGACACTGTCACTCCGCCTCGAGTGTGTTCCCACTGTACTTTGATCACTACCCTACCACGGCTCAAAGGAGTCGTGCAAATAGGTAGTGGTTGGGTGCAGTCCCGAAGCACTTGGAGGCAGTGACGGTTAGACAGGATTCGTCTCTCCCGGTATTGGGGGTTGACATCGCGCTGTGTCTAGGAGAGCCATTACACGAGTAGTCCCTGGCCAGGGCAAACGAGATATACTGGTAGGTTTCCAGTGTTATCTCAGGGTGTTTTGGGCTTCGCTCCGGCACGACTTGTACCGCTATTGGGGGACTGACGTTTACCGCCCCCTAGGCCCGCATGCGATGTATCAGACGAACAGACCGGACTATACGGAGAATGTCACACTCAGGCTCAGTAGGAGTTCAGATGGGTTTCGCCTCGTCGGTCTTCTTGTCGGCATTACCTGGGGACCGTTACGCACAGCTAGTGCCGCTTGCGGTCTGTGGTTAAACCCACTGCCAGCGTAGTGTCGAGTCTTTAGAGTCCCACACAGAAAGCTTTTCGCCTTTAGGCAAAAGAGTAGAGGTCGCATGGTATTGCGACAGGTCGCATGGTTTTGCGACAGGGTTCGGTCACATCCGTGCACTTGTGCACGTACAGTGTCCGGACAGTTTACACTAGCGGGCTTTGGTTTAAGCCAGATCCTAGTGTACCTTATGGGATTGGATTTATCCAGTTTGCATTCGTGTTCCTCGGAACGCGGATGCGGGTGTGTATGCACAGTTGACAGGGAGGCAGAGGCAGCGGATTCTCATTGGGGTTGTTGACAGTTGACCGTTGACTATTTGACTTTATGCTCAACCCTAATGAGAATATGATATGTGATTAACTATTATATTAATTAAGTATTATGGTGATTTGCTTGTTGACTTGTTGACTTTTGTTGACTTGTTGACTTTTGTTGACTTGTTGACCGGTTGACTAGGCTTGACTAGTTGACCATCATGATAACCATAGCCATCATTTCATGGCAAAGACTTTTGTTTACTTGCTCATTTGTGTAAAATGAGTGCATGAAATGATATGGTTGTGGTTGCTTCTAACCATCACATAAGACTTTTGTTAATATGATGAGTTATCATTGCTTTGAATTATGAGAGGGTGAGAGACAAAATACTTGCTCATTCTTTCTTGCTCATTCTCTCTCTTGTTCTTGAGCTCTCCTCTTGCTCTCACCCTCAACCTCTTGCTCCCTCTCTTGATCTATGGTTCTCTTGTCTCATGAGTTGAGAATCAAGAACCATAGATAAAATCCCATTCTATTTCTTCTCTACTCATTCTAGTTCACTAGGTTTAGCAAACCAAGTGAACTAGTTTCTTCAAAGAACGAAGAAGGAGCTAAAGGTTGGAGCTTTCAAGTGGATCTATCTTCGGCGTACGGAGACAACGAGAAGGAGCCATCGAACCACCATCGGAGCTTGAAGACGAAGGAGTTCAAGTTAAGGTATAACCATCTCCATCCGAGTAGCTAACTCTCTTTAGCTAAGTTTGCTAGTTTTAGTTTAGTCAAAGATCCCGACTTTGGTTAGTCCATGTTGCCCCTTGCGCTAAAAATTTGATTTTTATACCGTTTCCGCCTCCCCGTAAGAACCGGGGGTCGCAACGTGGACTTACAGTGGTATCAGAGCCTAACTAAACTTAAACTAGCTTGGTAGTAAAGTGTAACGAAGTTCGGAACCGAAAAAATCCAAAAACCTAACTTTTACAAAACCTGAGTTTCTGTTGAAATTTTTTCTGGTTAAAATGAAAAACTTTATACTCCTAAATTCGGCTCAGGGTTTTGTGTGAACACCCATGAAAAACGGTCCACTGTTTCCTTCAAACCGCCGCGCTTCCGCCGCACGAGGTAGGCATGTGCCGCGGAAGCGCCGCGGTTTGTCGTCTTCTCTGCATCGTTTTTCGTGCAGTGTGTGTCTGTGTTGGTTTTGGGATTTTTGAAATATATTATATGTGCCCAGATTTTCCAGAAAAGAAATTTCCTTTTGGGGTCCTATAATTCCGTATTTTTTTTCCGAACTTCACTGCACTTTGACTATGATGGTTATATCTGTGATGCTTGCATGTATTGAACGTCGGCTAATCGCTATAAGTCGATTGGTCGGGGTTATACATGATCTGTGTTTGATATTGGAATGTGTATATAAATATGTTGGATTGTCGCGGGTGAATAGCCGGGGGTTGTGAGACGAGAGTTTTCTTTTCTTGCAATTCATGTAAATTTGTAAATTGATGTAATAATTATTTGTATGGCCGCACAACCGGGTCGGGGTTGTAGCCGTCATTGTATAATTTCTTTTTACTGTTTTTGCTCCTAGGATAGACCCATGGAGGGGTGCACAAACTACCGGGTATGCCGAAGTGTCGAGTGGCCTACTCATGGAGATGAGGGAGGTTGCTACGCTTCGGGTACTTGGCGGGTAGTTTGCCGCACCCGTAGGGGTCTTGGGTGGGGTTTTGGCTATTCACCGCGACCGTGTAATCTGTTCTTGTTACAGGCTCGTACAAATTACAGATTCCTAGTATATCCAATGTATTTATCTGTGATCTGAAATGTTTATCATTGCAGTATATCTATATATGATATTATTTAGGCGTTGCTTATGTTTTACAGACGCGCTAGCCCAGCCCCCGCTCTGTCGTTAGTTAAGTAACCTAACGGGTAATGACGGGGCCCAGTGGCGAATGCGAATGGCATAAGCGTACGTCATATTTTGGTTGTTTTCTGCAATGGTAGGATTAAATGATGGGACGCATTAAAAGAACTAATGCAAGAATATCACGCATTAAAAGAACTAATGCAAGATAATAAACCAAGTTAAAGTCGTTGGAACACTTTCGAAAAACCACTCGGTTCTTTTCAAAAACAACTTTTAAATGCGGAGCTTGAGCCACTCCTTTTAAAAGCTATCTCGTTCCATCGACCAAATCAAGTTCACTACGTTCACGGTTTTGCCAAAGCCATTCGTAGCCCTCCGTCGTTTCGTATGAATATTCAATAGTATTCAAGCTGTGTTTGTTGACCTTCGTCAAGGCATAGTGATTGGTAGCTATTGGGTATTCATATGTAGCATAGATAGATGCGTTGGTTTGGGACATTCGCATTACCTTGTTGACCTTCGTCAAGGGTATATACGGATGGATTCAAATTAACCTGGATAATGACGGGCAGAACTTGACATGTGACTTATGATTTGTTGACCTTCGTCAAGGTCATAAGAGCATGGGGCAAAAATCCACATCGGGAGTTTCATAAGTACTGAAACTTGCTAGATTTGCATACCATTTGGAGTGTGATGATTCTGGTAGGATTCCTTCAGTTTCGTCACGCGATGATATTTGGATCCCGATCCTACTGTGAGTATATGCTACTCCTCGGGAAATTTCTCACTTAACGATCAATGCTATAAGCCTAGTAGGTGCCTAGAAAGGTGTTAGCGGGGCTACGCCCCCAGGGAAAAGAGGTTCTCTAATTAAGGAACTTCGCGAAAGCGTTGGAAAACCTCCCTCGAAGTACCGACACCGGCCTGGCTGAATGGTTAAGCAAGTATTGTACGGTGGGATTGATCCTGACTAATTCTTCCTTTATGGTTTGAGGAGGGATTCGAGAAACAGTGGGAGCCATCCTGTTTAGACAAACTAAAAACCACTCTAAACTTGCAAGAGCATCATGCTGAGTGTTTCTTCTTCTCTCTCCTAATTGCAGCGACCAATCAACATGACTGGACTTAAGTTACTCCTAGATAAAAACAAACTGACAGGGCCAAACTACAAAGATTGGCTCAGGAATGTCAAGATAGCAATCACTTATGACAAGCTGGGGTATCTTCTTACCACCAAAGCTCTCCCTGTCCCTGGTCCAACTTCCAGCGTCGCGGATAAGGAAATCCGCAAGACTTGGGAGATTGATAGCGCGAAGGCCAAGTGCCTCCTGCTTGCCTCGATGGACAACGAACATCAGAGGAGGCATGAGAATATGGATATGGAGTCCATATTGCTTCATACAAAAGAACTGTATGGAGAGCAGTCTCGTATCGCAAGATACGAAGCGTCGAAAAAGTTATTTTCGACAAGAATGGCCGTCGGATCATCAGTAGCCGAGCACGTGCTAAAGATGATCGGCTACATTGAGCAGCTCGCTGACCTAGGGATCACATTGGAGAGTGAGCTATATACGGATATAGTTCTCCAGTCCCTTCCTTCCACTTACGCCCAGTTCATACTGAACTTCAACCTACAAGAAAAAGAGGTTGAACTTTCAGAGCTCCTCAACATGCTGAGGAGCGCAGAGGGCACCCTACAGAAAGGTAGGGAAACATCCACTTTGTTTGTAGGAGGATCATCTTCTTCTAGGTCCAAGGCGAAAGCCAAGGGAAAGAAGAAGAAGGCCCCCGCCAAACCAAGGGGCGGTGTTAGTAAAGTGGATACGAAGGGAAAAGGTAAAGCAACAAAGATAGCGGGGAAGCTTGTGGATAAGGAAGAATGCTTCTATTGTCATAAGAAAGGACACTGGAAGAATGATTGCAGGGCCTGGAAGGCCAGAACACAGGAATTGAAGCAGGTTGCAGCTTCAGCTTCAGGTGTGTATGTTATTGAAAACTGTCTTTCAATAAACTCTACTTCCTGGGTATTGGATACCGGATCAGGATCTCATATCTGTAATTCTTTGCAGGCGTTGAGAAACCGTAGTGTTTTGAAAGCAGGTGACATGACCCTCAGAGTTGCGAACGGAGCTAGCATGGATGCTAAAGCCGTGGGGGACTATCACCTGGGAATGTCAGATGGACATGTTTTGGTTTTGCGTAATTGCTTTTTTGTACCCAACGCAACTTGTAATATCATTTCTGTATCTTTAGTTTCTAAAGAAGGTTATGAATTTGCGTTTGTAAGTAATGTTGTAAACATTCACCTTAATCAAGTTTTGATTGGGTCAGGTACATTGAGTAATGGTATATACGTGTTAAACCAACCACAGATTTTCAACGTCCAGAATACACACAAAAGAAAGTCTCCAGAACTAAATCAGACTTTCTTATGGCATTGTAGATTGGGTCACATCAATGAGAGAAGGTTGACTAAGTTACATACAGAAGGATATTTGAATGCGTTCGAATATCAATCGTATGCCACTTGTCAATCTTGTCTCAAAGGAAAGATGACAAAGACTCCGTTTACTGGACAAGGAGTAAGAGCGAGCGAGCTCTTGGGACTCGTACACAGTGACGTGTGCGGTCCAATGTCTACACATGCCCGAAGCGGACATTCTTACTTCATTACTTTTACGGATGACTTCTCAAGGTACGGTTATGTCTTCTTAATGAAACATAAGTCCGAGGCCTTTGGAAAATTCCAGGAGTATAAAAATGAAGTAGAGAAACAGACCGGCAAAAGTATTAAGATTCTAAGATCGGATCGAGGTGGAGAATACTTAAGTGCCGAATTCCTGAATTACTTAAAAGAGAATGGTATTCTCTCTCAGCTTACTCCTCCATACACTCCGCAACATAACGGTGTATCGGAGAGACGGAACCGAACCCTATTGGATATGGTTCGGTCCATGATGAGTAACGCTGAGTTACCGCGATCATTCTGGGGATATGCACTAGAAGCAGCTGCGTATCTCTTGAACAAGGCTCCCACCAAGACTGTGCCTACCACCCCATATGAGATGTGGACTGGGAAGAAACCCTGTCTTAAGTATCTTAAGGTATGGGGATGTCCAGCTTTTGTAAAAAAGCAGCATGCGGACAAACTTGAGGCACGTTCAGTACAGTGTAAGTTTGTGGGATACCCAAGGAACTCCAGGGGGTATCTTTTCTATTCCGCTGAGGAGCAAAAGGTCTTTGTTTCTCAGCATGCCCGCTTCTTGGAAACTGAGTTTTTAGAAACCCAGATAAGTGGGAACACAATAGAACTGGAAGAAGTTCCAGAACCACAGACTGTTACTGAAAGCTTAGTGGAACCAGAGGGTTCAACAGAACAGGACATTCCTGTGCCACTCCGCAGGAGTAGTAGGCAGTCTCATCCGCCCGAGAGATACTACGGTTTTCTCATAGACGGGGATAGAGAGGATTGCATCATAGATTATGATGAGCCTACTAGCTTCCAGCAGGCCGTTCAGAGCGTTGACTCAGTGAAATGGCTGGATGCAATGCGGACCGAAATGGAGTCCATGTACACCAACAAGGTATGGACGTTGGACATTGCTCCAGACGGGGTAAAACCCGTAGGATGCAAGTGGATCTTCAAAAGGAAGATTGGTGTAGATGGACAGGTTGAGACCTATAAAGCTAGGCTGGTAGCAAAAGGTTTCCGTCAAAGACCTGGCTTGGACTATGACGAAACCTTTTCTCCAGTAGCCATGCTGAAATCCATTCGGATCCTTCTTGCCATTGCTGCCTTCCACGATTATGAGATCTGGCAAATGGACGTAAAGACAGCTTTTCTAAATGGAAATTTAGAGGAGTGTGTCTATATGGACCAGCCAGAGGGTTTCATTCAGAGTGGGAGCAGCGGAAAGGTGTGCAAGTTGCTTAAGTCCATCTATGGACTAAAGCAGGCATCGCGGAGTTGGAACATCTGCTTTGATGAGACGGTCAAAGAATTTGGCTTTATCAAAAATCCAGATGAACCATGCATCTATAGTAGATTTGTAGCGAGAACTGTAGTATTCCTCGTTTTGTACGTGGATGACATTCTCTTAATAGGAAATGACATTCCTATGCTACAATCTGTCAAGGGGTTCTTGTCACACAGGTTCTCCATGAAAGACCTGGGTGATGCCTCATACATTCTGGGTATCCGGATCTACCGTGACAGATCCAAGAGGATATTAGGACTTTCACAGTCCAGGTACATCGACACCATACTGAAGAGGTTCAGTATGGAAGATTCCAAGCGCGGTAACCTACCGGCTTGTCACAGGATCACCCTCTCTAAAGAGATGTCTCCCAAGACTGATTTGGAGAGGGATCGCATGTCTATTATACCCTACGCTTCTACGGTAGGCTCTATAATGTATGCGATGTTGTGTACCAGACCGGATGTAGCTTATGCACTGAGTGTGGTAAGCCGGTATCAGTCTAACCCTGGGGAGAAACACTGGATAGCGGTAAAGAACATTCTCAAGTACCTGAGAAGGACTAAGGAGATGTTCTTGGTGTATGGCGGAAAAGACCTCCAGATCGAGGCCTTTGCTGACTCCAGCTTCCAGAGTGACAAGGATGATTCCAAGTCCATGTCGGGTTTTGTCTTTACCCTCAATGGAGGGGCGGTGTGTTGGAAGAGTTCCAAACAAGAAACCGTTGCAGACTCGACGATGGAAGCGGAATACATCGCTGCATCTGATGCCGCAAAAGAAGCTGTCTGGATGAGGAAGTTCTTGAAAGAACTTCAGGTGGTTCCGTCCATTGTTGATCCAATACCTCTGTATTGCGACAACAACGGGGCTATAGCTTTAGCGAAGGAACCAAGGTCCCATCAGAAATCCAGGCACATCTTGAGGCGGTATCACCTGATCAGGGAGATCGTGGATCGCTAGGAGATCGAGGTTCGGAGAGTCGCTTCAGAAGACAACACTGCAGATCCATTCACCAAGGCCTTGCCCCAGACTCAGTTCGAGCGGCTGATCGAGATGATAGGTCTTCGATACGCCAGTACATGGCCTTAGTGCAAGTGGGAGATTGTTAGTGTATATGCCCTAGAGGCCATTACTGTATCATACTAGTTTGTATATTACTTAATGGATGCTTGGGATATTCACCTTGTATATACAATCTTGCTCAAAATAGTAGTATGCTACTTGATTTGTTTCTACTTCAATGTGTACATGTGTTTATTTTTGTATATCGCCTATACACATTAGTAGAGCCCTTAGGATCTTTGCTTGATTACCAGCGATGTGATGGCCGTCACACTAGTGGGGCTGGGTAATCTATAAGCACATCCTTATGCAGGTCCCTGGTCGCAGGACTATCGAGACAGGGCATCGATACTCCGGAGTAGACCAGCGCATGCGCTTCTCATCCCAGTGTGGGAGACGGTCTGTCCCACAGCCGTCAGTACGTCGTACTTGAGATAGTATGCGGGTGCTCGTTAGGTTACGGGTACACTGGACAGGACTCGTCGGGAACTGACTAGTTGGTATTATACCTATCGTCAGTTATCAGTTCCCAGGTGACATGAGTACAGCTTAGTCCGCTGACTTGACACTGTCACTCCGCCTCGAGTGTGTTCCCACTGTACTTTGATCACTACCCTACCACGGCTCAAAGGAGTCGTGCAAACAGGTAGTGGTTGGGTGCAGTCCCGAAGCACTTGGAGGCAGTGACGGTTAGACAGGATTCGTCTCTCCCGGTATTGGGGGTTGACATCGCGCTGTGTCTAGGAGAGCCATTACACGAGTAGTCCCTGGCCAGGGCAAACGAGATATACTGGTAGGTTTCCAGTGTTATCTCAGGGTGTTTTGGGCTTCGCTCCGGCACGACTTGTACCGCTATTGGGGGACTGACGTTTACCGCCCCCTAGGCCCGCCATGCGATGTATCAGACGAACAGACCGGACTGTACGGAGAATTTCACACTCAGGCTCAGTAGGAGTTCAGATGGGTTTCGCCTCGTCGGTCTTCTTGTCGGCATTACCTGGGGACCGTTACGCACAGCTAGTGCCGCTTGCGGTCTGTGGTTAAACCCACTGCCAGCGTAGTGTCGAGTCTTTAGAGTCCCACACAGAAAGCTTTTCGCCTTTAGGCAAAAGAGTAGAGGTCGCATGGTATTGCGACAGGTCGCATGGTTTTGCGACAGGGTTCGGTCATATCCGTGCACTTGTGCACGTACAGTGTCCGGACAGTTTACACTAGCGGGCTTTGGTTTAAGCCAGATCCTAGTGTACCTTATGGGATTGGATTTATCCAGTTTGCATTCGTGTTCCTCGGAACGCGGATGCGGGTGTGTATGCACAGTTGACAGGGAGGCAGAGACAGCGGATTCTCATTGGGGTTGTTGACAGTTGACCGTTGACTATTTGACTTTATGCTCAACCCTAATGAGAATATGATATGTGATTAACTATTATATTAATTAAGTATTATGGTGATTTGGTTGTTGACTTGTTGACTTTTGTTGACTTGTTGACTTTATTGACTTGTTGACTTTTGTTGACTTGTTGACCGGTTGACTAGGCTTGACTAGTTGACCATCATGATAACCATAGCCATCATTTCATGGCAAAGACTTTTGTTTACTTGCTCATTTGTGTAAAATGAGTGCATGAAATGATATGGTTGTGGTTGCTTCTAACCATCACATAAGACTTTTGTTAATATGATGAGTTATCATTGCTTTGGATTATGAGAGGGTGAGAGACAAAATACTTGCTCATTCTTTCTTGCTCATTCTCTCTCTTGTTCTTGAGCTCTCCTCTTGCTCTCACCCTCAACCTCTTGCTCCCTCTCTTGATCTATGGTTCTCTTGTCTCATGAGTTGAGAATCAAGAACCATAGATAAAATCCCATTCTATTTCTTCTCTACTCATTCTAGTTCACTAGGTTTAGCAAACCAAGTGAACTAGTTTCTTCAAAGAACGAAGAAGGAGCTAAAGGTTGGAGCTTTCAAGTGGATCTATCTTCGGCGTACGGAGACAACGAGAAGGAGCCATCGAACCACCATCGGAGCTTGAAGACGAAGGAGTTCAAGTTAAGGTATAACCATCTCCATCCGAGTAGCTAACTCTCTTTAGCTAAGTTTGCTAGTTTTAGTTTAGTCAAAGATCCCGACTTTGGTTAGTCCATGTTGCCCCTTGCGCTAAAAATTTGATTTTTATACCGTTTCCGCCTCCCCGTAAGAACCGGGGGTCGCAACGTGGACTTACAACATTAAATGATGGGACTTCACTAATGAGATTAATGAAAAGAAAGAAACCAAAAGATGTTGTAGAATCAAATTTTCAAAAAGGGTAGCTCTAGTTTTTGCTTTGCATAGTGGTATTCCTTGATGAATATCCAGCACCTCTTTCGATAAGGAAAGAGCCGAGATCCCTTCACCGGGAGTGATCTCTTTAGCGAAACTAGCAAATGCTACATCCCACACGGTTTTGTTTTTGACAGCTTCTCTAGTTTTTGCTTTGCATAGTGGTATTCATGAATATCCAACACCTCATTCGATGAGGAAAGAGCCAAGATCCTTTCACCGGGAGTGACCTCTTTAGAAAAACCTGCAAAAACCTAAAAAACCCTCCTTTTCTAAATCACTTGATTCTACAACGATATCAAGTTCATTATGCTCATGGTTTTCTTAAAAACCTACGTAGCCTTCCGTCATTTCAGATAAGTACTATTAAGTATTCGTGCTATGTTTGTTGACCTCCGTCAAGGAGTAGTGTACGGTAGCTGATTAGTGCTTATCTGCCGCATGTGATGCAATTGGATTAGGGTAGTCGTACGACCTTGTTGACCTTCATCAAGGGTCGTGCGGGTGGGTTTAATTCAATCAAGAAATGAACGGGTTGAACTTGACTAGCGGCCTATAGTTTGTTGACCTCCGTCAAGGTCATAGGAAGCTAGGGGTAAAAACCATTGTCGGGAATTTCAAGTGTTGAAATTTGCAATGAGATTGCATACCTTTTATGTGATAGTTGGATCCTGATACCCAGTGCGAGTAAGAGTTACTCCTGGAAGAGTTTTGCACTTTACAATTAGCCGATCAAGTAGGTGTCTAGAAAGGTGTCAACGCGGTTATGCCTCTAGGAAAACGAGGTTTATTCTAATTAGGTCCGTGCGAAAGCACGGGGAACCTCCCTCGGAGTATCGATACCTACCTGGCCGAACGATGGGCGAACCTGTAGGGTGTAATTAATCCCGGCTAATCTTACCTTTTAGGGTTTGAAGGAAGATTTGATAAAAACAGTGGGAGCCATCCCGATCAGATAAGATAATAACCAAGCTAATCTTGCAAAGAGCGCATGCTAACGCGTTTCCTTCTCTCTCTCTCAAGGCAGCAACCTATGTCACGCCTTAATCAAGATAATAACATTGATGTATTGACCGAACCCTCCTTTTATACAGGGCTAAGAAACGCTGGTCCCACTCTTTCTTTTGACTGTCATAAGTCTGAGCAAGGGATAGGGGAATGTCAGGATTCCCGCGCCACCCGTACGAAGAAACAGCATGTTGATGCATCTTCTTTGGGTGTGTTTGTTACCGAGAACTGTTTCTCAGTTTGTTCTACGTCCTGGGTATTGGATACTGTTGGAGATAGTGCCCTCAGAGTCAATTATTGGATCACAGGCACGTGATTGCAATGATTGAGGGGAGGACCTATCCCGATAGGACAGTCTTACTCGAGATGATAGTATGCTATCTGGTTTATCTTTATCATCGTGTACTGCTTTAGGTGACCTTTCGAGTCGCTATTACACGTTGATAAAGCCCCTTGGATTCTTGCTTGACCACCAGCAGTATGAGGGCGATCATATAAGTGGGAGCTGGGGGTCTACAAGCATATCCTTAAAAGGTCCCTAGTCGTGGGAGATTCGAGACAGGGCATCGTTTCTCCAGAGTAGACTAGTGTATACAGTCGAGACCCCGACGAGGGGCGGTGGCCGGTCTCACAAGCCACTGGTGTCAGTTGGTTCACCTAAGATGTATACAGGTGCTCATTGGGTTATGAGTACACCGGACAGGACTCGCCGGGAACCTGCTAGTTGGTCTTATACCAGATGTCAGATAGCAGTTCCCTGGTGACATGTGTACAGGTTAGTTCATCGACCTGAGATCGTCATTTGTCTCGTGTGAGTTCCCACTGTGCTTTGATTACTACCCTACCACGGCTCAAAGGAGTCGTGCAAACAGGTTTTAGTTGGGTACAGTCCCGAGCCACATGGAGGCAGTGAGCGGATCTGCAGGGGTTCGTCTCTCCCGGTATTGGGGGTGAGGTCGCGCTGTGTCTAGGAGAGCCATTACGCAAAGCCCTCGGCCGAGGCAGGAGATTTACTGGTAGGTATTCCAGTAGTATCTCAGGGCGTTCTGGGCTACGCTCCGACACGACTTGTACCGCTTTTGGGGGTCTGACTTTTACCAACCCCCTAGGCCCGCCATGCGATACTCATAGACGAACGGACCGGACTGTACGGATATTGTCACTGACAGGCTCAGTTGGGTGTCGGGGTGAGCTTCCTCATCGACGTCCCATTTGGTCAATACCTGGTGGCCCGTCACGTATTGGCTTATACCTCTGACGTGCTAGTGGTTAAATCCACAGCCAAGGTATTGACGAGTCTTTAGAGTCCACCACACTCAGTTTCAGTTACTCAAGTTTCGGGCGAAACGCTGTAGAGGCCGTATGGAGATATGGCAGGGTTCGATCGGATACGTGCGGTATTGCACGGATCGTGATCGGACAGATTTTACTACCCGGCTTTGGCTTAAGCCGGATCCTAGTATTAGATAGTGTAGTTTTGTCTCTTTGCATTTGTGTTCAGTCGGAATACAGATGCGGGTGTGTATGCACAGTATTGGGGTTTTCCTGTATTTTATTACGGGATCTGTTTTTCTGAAGTTGCCAGTTTGCATTCCGTTCCGGCCGGTTTTCCTTCATTCCTTCTCGGTCGGACTTTCTCGGTGGAGGGTGTTAATTGCAAGTTTGCAATTAACATTTAGTGGAGGGTTTTCTTGCATATGTTGCTTATGATGAGACTTGTTTCATCATGAGATGCCCTTTTAATCTCATCACTTGCTTTTCTTTTGATGGATGGTGGAAATGATTTGATTAGAAAATGAGAGTGACCATTTTCTTTATTGGATATATATTCTTTCTTGCTTTCTTTTCTCTCTCCAATCTATTCTCATGAGAGGAGGGGCCGGCCACATTTTAGAGAGAGTAGGGATCATTATTTTGGTGTGGCATTTTTCTATCTCATTTTTGAGTTGCAAAAGATTAGCTTAAAAAGCTTATTTTTCTTTCTCTCCTTCTCTTCTCCATTCCTCCACATCAAGGCAACCCCATAACCCCAAGAGACAAGTTCACTACACTATTCTACAGCAAGCCTTGGACGCGTCGGCTAGCCAACTTCGCGCCCGAGTTGCCTCGGTCAAGAGGCGGGAGCCCGTAAAAGATTCCGGCTACGTGGTGCCCTTTCCGACGAGCGAGGAGGTGACGGAGATTCCGCGGGAGATCGGAGTGGAGACGAACACCGAAGGACACGGATCGCTTGGTATAGCATCTCTACTCTTTTCTTTTTGCTAGCTAGCTAGGTTAATGGCCCGATCCGGGTGAAAAGTCCGCGGCGGTGCCGTTTTGCAAAGTTCGCAAAGTTTTTGTTTTCCGCGTTTCCGGCGTCGGATCGACGGCCGGGGCGCCCCCGCGGGCTTACAATGGTATCAGAGCCACGCCATTAACCTTACCTAGCTTGTTCTAATGTGTTTTACTTATCCGATCGACCGAAATCCCGAAAACCCCATATTTGTTCACATCAGTTTCTGTTGAAAATTTTTGGCCTCAGAAAATTTTTCAGGTTGTATAAATCTTATCTACTGGACATTATAAGACTTCTGCAAAAATTCGACACATTCAGTCGACAACCCTAGCGCGGAAGCGCGGCCAACCCCCCCTTGGGCCGCGCTTCCGCCGCGCACTGTTGTCTT
This sequence comes from Agapanthus africanus, assembly GCA_030015575.1. Lineage (NCBI taxonomy): Eukaryota > Viridiplantae > Streptophyta > Magnoliopsida > Asparagales > Amaryllidaceae > Agapanthus > Agapanthus africanus. The sequence goes on along the minus strand of CM057341.1, from coordinate 669,380,747 downwards.
CTCTGTGTCAAATTGTTACAGTGGGCTTGTGGGATAATTTTAGGGCTTTTGGGATATTAAAATTGGGCCAATTATTTCTGTGAGTGCTACAGTTTTCTTTGGGGCCCACTTGTTAATTGTTTGATCGATCGGATATTTTTAAACACATTATTTCACAGTATTTACATTATATCTGCGACCGTGAATGTCACTCGATCGGTAAATCCGGTCTAACTGCTATAGCCCGGTTAGACGGATTTGCGAACGTGACTTTCACGTTGATGTTCTATGTTTATGCTGTGATGTTGCGGATCGGTCGTGGGGATAGCCTGGATGCAATGCTAGTACTGTTTTGTTGTATTATGTACATTTGTTATTGCGGGGCGAGCGTCCGACATGTGGACTGCCGTCACTGCCTGTTTGTATTATTCTTTTGGGGCACGGCCTGGTTGCGGTCGATGTACCCGGTGTATGTATATTTTACTTTCTGTACTAGGATTACCCCGCGGAGGGGTGCACGGATAGCCGGGTTCTAGAGGGCAACAAGCCCGCATCTCATGGCATTGAGACGGAGGGGGCTTCACTCTAGGATTGGCTGGCTATTCGCCGCACTCGTAGGGGGTACAGGTTGACCCAGGAGGGGTGCCCAAGTTGCCGGATTCCGTGGAGTGCTGGGTGGTCCATTCACGGAGCTGAAGGGGGCTGCCTCGCTTCAGGTTTTGGCGGGTGACTTGCCGCGCCCGTAGGGGTCTAGGATTTTATTGCACAGGCTATCCACACGACCAGGGGAACGTCGGGTTTCAGCAGCGGCTCTGTGAAACCCGGGGTTTCCAGATATCTGTATTGTTCTGTGTTGCTATACATTTCTGTGTTGTTGCATTCTATTCACGCCTTGAGCGAAATACTATATATTGGTATATATATATTAGTAGATGTTGTATATGTTTTACATCCGCGCTAGTCCAGTCCCCGCTCTGCCGTTAGTTAGCTAACCTAACGGGTGATGACGGGACCCAGTGGCGAATGCGGATGGCATATACGTACGTCAGTATATTTTCGTTCTTTGTGGTGTGATCAATTGATGGGACTGCGTTGATTCGGATCAATGCAAGTTAAACAAACCTAATCTGATGTTGTTGGAACACTTTTTCAAAAAGCTGTTATTGCAAGGACGTTCACTTTTGTTTTGCATCGTGGTATTCATTTGGAATATCCTGCTCCTCAGTCGACGAGGCAAGGGCCGAGATCCCTTCACCGGGAGTGACCCCTTGGACAGAAGTTTGCGTCAGGGCAGTAACTTCACTATAGCCGATTACTTTTGCTTTGCACCGTGGTATTCAGTTGGAATATCCTGCACCTCATTCTACGGGGAAAGAGCCGAGATCCCTTCACCGGGAGTGACCTCTTTAGCAAAGGTTGTCGTCACTATATTTTTATAAAGCTATCAGTTCCTTCAACGATATCAAGTTCATTACGTTAAAGGTTTTCGCCAGAAACCATTCGTAGCCCTCCGTCGTTTCATATGGATGGTCAATAGTATTCAAGCTGTGTATGTTGGCCAAAGTCAAGGCACAGTGTTTGGTAGCTGTTGGGTATCCATATGCAGCATAGATAGATGCGTTGGTTTGGGACAGTCGTACTGCCATTTTGGCCAAAGTCAAGGGTAAGTACGGGTGGGTTCAAATTAACCAGGAGAACGACGGGTAGAACTTGACATGTGACTTATGATATGTTGGCCAAAGTCAAGGTCATAAGAGCATGGGGTAAAAATCCACATCGGGAGTTTCAAAAGTACTGAAACTTGCCAGATATGCGCATACCTTCTGGAGTGTGATACCGTGAGCGGATTCCGTCACGTTATCATGCGATGAGAGTTGGATCCCGATTCCCACTGATGAGTTAGTTTACTCCTCGGGTTATCCCGGCTAATTCTTCTTTCAGGTTTGGGGAAGAATTTGACGTTACAGTGGGAGGTTTCCAGATTAGATAAAGTGATAACCATTCTGATCTAGGTTAGAGTGCACGCTGAGTGTTTCTTTTCTCTCTCTCTCTGGCAGCGACCATTGACCCGACCCTAGACTATGACTCAGTGACCAAGTTGACCGAACCTTCTTAACACTGGCTTTTGGATTGTCAGAGTTGCAGACCTCTTTGCCACTCCTACTTTTACTCTTTTCTCCGGGACACCCCGTATTACTACGAACGTCCACTTCCATTGGACAAAACCATCGTATGGTTATATACGAACTCGAAGGAATTTATTCGAGGATGGTTTCAGGTTCTGGAGAAAACGAATAGTACTATTCAGTTGTCTTTACCTTTTACCTTCTCTCAGGTTGCGAGTACTCCTTGGTTTAGGAGTAGTACACCTATTACGCAAATTGGACAGTCCTCTTCCAAACCTTAGGCTGGTGCCGACCGGTAGGGAATGAAGAAAGCCAATTAGCCTAAACGGTGTACAGAAGGTATTAAGTTCAGACAAAGCAAGGGATTAGTAAGAGGGCAAAGTAAATTGCGACTGCTATTCACGACCAAACCATGTACTTCTTTGTCAATCCTAAATCACCTATGAATTAAGTACATTCGGTTGTCTTTTATCCTCACCTTCTCTCGCATTGCGAGTGCTCCTCGGATTAGGACAGTACACCCATTATGCTTTTTGGATAGTCTTCTTCCAAACCATAGGCTGGTGCCGAACGGTAGGAAAGGAAGAAAACCATTTGGCCTAAAGGGGTGTACAGAAGGTAATGACTAAAGACATATAAAGGGATTTGGAGAGGTGGCAAAGAATTACACAGTTATAGTTGTGAATCTGGATAATGGAAGAGGCATTACTAAGAATACCAGGATACCCCATCGAAACATTTCAATGTTTCAGTTTCACTGTGTATTATTAATAGAAAACTGATTTCCCGATTAGACACTTACTCCAGGGTATGTATTTACCAGGTATGAATCTCACGTCTGTATGGTTTTACAGATGATGAGTGGGAGTAAGTTATTGGGAATTAGGTGACCATCCTCATTATATCGGGATTCGTTGTAATCGGTGATATTTGAGGAAGTCACCTGGGTTGTTTGCCGGTCGGCAAATATTTGGTTTTGAATATCCGTTGTTATGCACCAATTTCAAATTGATATATCTGTACGTCTATTTTTATAGAGTGAGATATACCTTTCTGAAATTATGTCTATGACATTTACCTATACCAGTGGTTGTTTAGGTAAGGAGCATTGAACAACGGTGTTCTTCTTAACCAAAAGTACAGTTTTCAACCTACGACACACAGTGAATGAGTCACCAGACTCAGGGGACTTATACAGAGTATTGTATATTGTCCAGTGTCCATTAGGACAGAGGGGTTGGTCCTCGTACTATATTCTGTTTACTTTTAACTTCTCTAGTTCTTAGACATGTGTTCGTAGAAACACAGGGTCTAAGTTTTGAGGAGTTATAGGTATAAGAGTAAAGTAAAGAACCAAGTGTTGCAAGTATCGGGATTCTTCAAGGAGATCGAAGATGTAGATACTTGTGAATGGTATTCAGTTGATAGTAATGATTAAGAGAACTAGCTTCTCTTTCAGGTTACTCATAATTGGAAGTACTCCTAAGTTGAGTAACGCCGATCGGCCTCTCTTCCATTTAGTTGACATGCACTGGAGACAGCTGCATGATTTGAATCTGGTTCAATTAAATCAGTGCCTCTGGTTCTTGGATATAGAACAGTTCATATCTTGACATTGTTAAGATACGGGGAGTTGTCCGGCTTATGCTTAAAACCAGACACTGGACAACTCAAGGCACGTTTCAGTAGTGGCTGTTTGTGGGTTGACCCGGGCTATGACGAGGGTTGATTTTCTACCATCTGGAAGATCAATAGTGATATTGTTCTTGACTCGCCACAGTTTTATCAAAAATGGATTTTTCAGAAAACAGTAGTGGGAGTATGGTAGAACTGGAAGTGATTCCAGAACCACAAACGATTACTGAAGATTTCATAAGAACCTAAAGATTCAATCTGGTTTGACATTCCATTGGCCACTCCGCAGATAAGGTGGGTAACCTCAGGCACCCGAGAGGTACTTCGGTATGCTCAAGGACGGTGGCAGAGAGGTTCTTGTTTACCCAGACTTGCCATTGCTGTTGTTCCAGGTTGCGAGACCCGGCGGGAGGATGAGTATAGCGTCGTTCTAAACTTGCTTTAGAAGCGTACGTGTATATGACTCTGCCAGAGGGTTGTCGTAGTCAGTGGGAGCAGCGGAAGCATTGGTGGATATCAGGCTTATGTCTATTTATAGACTAGAGCAGATATAGCGGAGATAGATCATCTATTTCTGATGTGACAGTCAGAGGTTTGACTTCATCAGAATAAGGGATGGATCTGTTAAGAAGGTAGTAGGGTGTGATGTCCTGGTATTTGATGACATACACAGAGTAGGAAGTGATATTCCTATACTACGATCGGTTATACTTTGGTCGTCACACAGTAGTTTCTCCATATAGGATTTGGATATTATATCAGACATTCTGGTTACTAGATCTATAGTTTTAGATCTAGATTTGGGTGGTTTCCCAATCTGGGTACTTTGACAGCATTCTATAAGTATTTAGAATGGACGACTCCTGGCACGGTAGTGTACCGGCAGGTAATGGAGTCACCCTCTCTAAAGGTGTCTTACAGACTAAAGAGGAGAGGGATACGCATGATTGACAGATCACTTGCTTAGGCAATTGAGTCAATCATGAGATGTCAAGTACCACACCAGATGTTGTTCTTGCAGTAGGTGCAATAAGTTGATATTGATCCAATCCTGGAGAAACAATCGGAAGCAGTTTTAGAACATAAGTTAATGTTCTAAGGAATTGATAACGGCAGCCTCCTTTAGGAGACGGTTATCATTCCAGGCTTCCAAGGTGACCTGGATGGCAGAGTGGCTGTCAGAGTTATAGTTTTCCCTCTAACGAGGGGCAGTATTTTGGACAGGTGGTCCAGGTGGAAACTGAGGGAAGGCATGGCGCAGGACACTGATTAAGTTCAGTTGTCGATACAGTCTAAGAAGTTTGGATTTGGAGTTCATTTATGAGCTGGGTCCCATCAGACATCCAGACATTCTAAGACAGGTATTGCTCATTTCGGGAGATGGCTTTCTCCGCGAACTTGAGATTTAGAGAGACATAGCAAGAAACATCAAAGCGGATCCACTCACTGAGGCTATTCCTCGAACGCAATAGTCTCGCAAACGAGCTTTGTGAGACTGACTAGTAGAGGAGTTGGGTGTTCGGTATCACACGGGCTGTGAGTATGCGACATCGCAATAATTAGCCTCGAGTGCAAGTGGGAGATTGTTGGAGATAGTGCCCTCAGAGTCAATTATTGGATCACAGGCACGTGATTGCAATGATTGAGGGGAGGACCTATCCCGATAGGACAGTCTTACTCGAGATGATAGTATGCTATCTGGTTTATCTTTATCATCGTGTACTGCTTTAGGTGACCTTTCGAGTCGCTATTACACGTTGATAAAGCCCCTTGGATTCTTGCTTGACCACCAGCAGTATGAGGGCGATCATATAAGTGGGAGCTGGGGGTCTACAAGCATATCCTTAAAAGGTCCCTAGTCGTGGAAGATTCGAGACAGGGCATCGTTTCTCCAGAGTAGACTAGTGTATACAGTCGAGACCCCGACGAGGGGCGGTGGCCGGTCTCACAAGCCACTGGTGTCAGTTGGTTCACCTAAGATGTATACAGGTGCTCATTGGGTTATGAGTACACCGGACAGGACTCGCCGGGAACCTGCTAGTTGGTCTTATACCAGATGTCAGATAGCAGTTCCCTGGTGACATGTGTACAGGTTAGTTCATCGACCTGAGATCGTCATTTGTCTCGTGTGAGTTCCCACTGTGCTTTGATTACTACCCTACCACGGCTCAAAGGAGTCGTGCAAACAGGTTTTAGTTGGGTACAGTCCCGAGCCACATGGAGGCAGTGAGCGGATCTGCAGGGGTTCGTCTCTCCCGGTATTGGGGGTGAGGTCGCGCTGTGTCTAGGAGAGCCATTACGCAAAGCCCTCGGCCGAGGCAGGAGATTTACTGGTAGGTATTCCAGTAGTATCTCAGGGCGTTCTGGGCTACGCTCCGACACGACTTGTACCGCTTTTGGGGGTCTGACTTTTACCAACCCCCTAGGCCCGCCATGCGATACTCATAGACGAACGGACCGGACTGTACGGATATTGTCACTGACAGGCTCAGTTGGGTGTCGGGGTGAGCTTCCTCATCGACGTCCCATTTGGTCAATACCTGGTGGCCCGTCACGTATTGGCTTATACCTCTGACGTGCTAGTGGTTAAATCCACAGCCAAGGTATTGACGAGTCTTTAGAGTCCACCACACTCAGTTTCAGTTACTCAAGTTTCGGGCGAAACGCTGTAGAGGCCGTATGGAGATATGGCAGGGTTCGATCGGATACGTGCGGTATTGCACGGATCGTGATCGGACAGATTTTACTACCCGGCTTTGGCTTAAGCCGGATCCTAGTATTAGATAGTGTAGTTTTGTCTCTTTGCATTTGTGTTCAGTCGGAATACAGATGCGGGTGTGTATGCACAGTATTGGGGTTTTCCTGTATTTTATTACGGGATCTGTTTTTCTGAAGTTGCCAGTTTGCATTCCGTTCCGGCCGGTTTTCCTTCATTCCTTCTCGGTCGGACTTTCTCGGTGGAGGGTGTTAATTGCAAGTTTGCAATTAACATTTAGTGGAGGGTTTTCTTGCATATGTTGCTTATGATGAGACTTGTTTCATCATGAGATGCCCTTTTAATCTCATCACTTGCTTTTCTTTTGATGGATGGTGGAAATGATTTGATTAGAAAATGAGAGTGACCATTTTCTTTATTGGATATATATTCTTTCTTGCTTTCTTTTCTCTCTCCAATCTATTCTCATGAGAGGAGGGGCCGGCCACATTTTAGAGAGAGTAGGGATCATTATTTTGGTGTGGCATTTTTCTATCTCATTTTTGAGTTGCAAAAGATTAGCTTAAAAAGCTTATTTTTCTTTCTCTCCTTCTCTTCTCCATTCCTCCACATCAAGGCAACCCCATAACCCCAAGAGACAAGTTCACTACACTATTCTACAGCAAGCCTTGGACGCGTCGGCTAGCCAACTTCGCGCCCGAGTTGCCTCGGTCAAGAGGCGGGAGCCCGTAAAAGATTCCGGCTACGTGGTGCCCTTTCCGACGAGCGAGGAGGTGACGGAGATTCCGCGGGAGATCGGAGTGGAGACGAACACCGAAGGACACGGATCGCTTGGTATAGCATCTCTACTCTTTTCTTTTTGCTAGCTAGCTAGGTTAATGGCCCGATCCGGGTGAAAAGTCCGCGGCGGTGCCGTTTTGCAAAGTTCGCAAAGTTTTTGTTTTCCGCGTTTCCGGCGTCGGATCGACGGCCGGGGCGCCCCCGCGGGCTTACAGATACCGGTCAGGATCCCACGTATGTAATTTGTTACATGGGCTAAAGAAAGGTAGAGAACTGGCAAAGGGTGATAAATCCCTAACAGTAGGGAATGGTGCAATTGTTGCAGCCAAGGCAGTTGGCGATTATCACCTTGTATTACCAACTGGTAATACATTGATTCTGAACGACTGTTACTACGTACCAAAGATGGTGTGCAACATTATATCGGTTTCTTTGATAACTAAAGAAGGATATAATCTTACATTAGAGGATAATGTTATGAACATTTTCCAGAATCAAGTGTTGATTGGATCTGGTACATTATGTAACGATATATACGTTCTTAATCAAAGTACAGTTCTTAACATATAGAACACAAACAAGAGGAAAAATTCAGAAATGAACAAAGCCTTCTTGTGGCACTGTAGATTGGGTCATATCAATGCGACAAGGCTGGCTAAGTTTCATAAAGATGGATATTTGAATCCGTTCAAATTTTCATCTTATGAAACTTGCCAGTCATATCTCAAAGGCGAGATAACCAAAACTCTGTTTACTGGACACGGAGAAAGAGCTACTGAACTCTTAGGACTGATACATAGTGATGTATGCGGTCCTATGTTTACACATGCCAGGAATGGTTTTTCGTACTTCATTACATTCACCGATGATCTCTCAAGGTTCGGACATGTGTTCTTGTTGAAACACAAGTCTGAAGCTTTTGAGAAATTCAAGGAATATAAGTGCGAAGTTGAAAACCTGACGGGCAAAAGTATTAAAATCCTACGATCTGATCAGGGAGATGAATACTTGAGCGGGGAATTCTGAGACTATTTAAAAGAGAATATGATTCTCTCTCTGCTTACTCCTCCGTATACACCACAGCACAACGGTGTATCGGAGCGGAGAAATCGCACCCTATTAGATATGGTGCGCTCTATGATGAGTATTGCTGAGTTACCTATTCCTTTTTGGGGATATGCGCTTGAGACAGCTGCATACCTATTGAATAGAGTTCCGACCAAATCTGTGCCTACCACTCCATATAAGATATGGAATGGAAAGAGACCATGTCTTAATTTCATTAAGATATGGGGTTGTCCGGCCTATGTCAAAAAGCAAAATCCGGACAAGCTAGAGGCAAGGTCAGTTCTGTGCAAGTTTGTAAGATATCCCAAACATTCACGAGGGCATATCTTCTACCAAAGTGAGGAACAAAAGGTGTTTGTTGCTCAACATGTCACCTTTTTGGAAAAGGAATTTCTTGTAAAAGAAATTATTGGCAATGAGGTAGAACTGGAAGGAATTCTAGCAGAACAAACTACAGCTGACAATTTGGTGGAACCAGAGGATACAATAGTACCCAACGAACCCCAGCCACTCTGCAGATTTAGTAGGGTTTCTCATCCACCTGAGAGATACTACGTTTTTCTCTTAGACGATGGGAGCGAGGATTGCATCATGGAAGATGATGACCCGACTAGTTTCGAGCTGGCCATCACAAATGGAGACTCTGTGAAATGGCTGGATGCTATGAGATCCAAGATGGAAGCTATGTACACCAACCAAGTATGGACTTTGGAAGTTGCTCCTGAAGGGGTAAAACCCATTAGGAGCAAGTGGATCTTCAAAAAGAAGATAGGTGTAGATGGAAAAGTTGAGACTTTCAAAGTTAGACTTGTAGCAAAAGGTTTTCGTCAACGACCTGGCACAGACTATGATGAAACATTTTATCCTGTCGCTATGCTTAAGTCCATCAGGATCCTACTTACCATTGCTGCATACCATGACTAAGAAATCTGGCAGATGGACGTCAAGACCGCTTTTCTAAATGGTGATTTAGAAGAGAGCGTGTACATGACACAGCCAGAGGGCTTCGTAGACAGTGGGAGCATCGGAAAGGTGTGCAAGCTACTTAAATCCATCTACGAATTAAAGCAGGCATTGATTATTCCAAAAATTTGTATTTACCGTAATCAGAAACAGCGTCGCTTTGCAGCTAGCCGGTGAGTACGGGTCGATCCACAAAGATGGGTAGATTTCTTATTGTGTCTTTACGAGTTGATTCCAAACGTTGTTTGGATTGATTAAATCTAAACCTAGATCTATTATTAAACTAAATTAATCTAATTTAAAGCCTCGCTAGGGTTAGGTTTAGGGAAAGTTTGGAGATTTAAGGTTTCCTCACCGCTTTCATTGCCTTATTATTGATCTATTAGATGTTGGGGTAATTATCCATAAAGTGGATAAGAATCTTTTGGGAAGATGTTTCTTCCTCTAGATTCGTATCCTTCCTTTATCGATAATTACCCTAACCTCCATGGAAAACGCGCGCAACCGGCCCTTTATACTGCGGTTCATCGTTACCTCAAGGGTAGGATGCCGCAGGGAGCGGTTGTGCATGCATGCATGGAGTTCTAACTCTTAGGTGTGGATGGCATGAAAGGGGTGAGAGATCTCATCTCTCAAACCTTTCCCTAAGGCTAACCCTAACGAGCGAGGAGATTACTCGCTCATTAGGGAATGGTAAAACATGTTAATTAAAAGAGAATAAAAACAAAGAAATAAAGTTACTTACTAGTGTGATGGCTCCCTCCAAGCAATATAGAACAGATCTGAATAATATTCCCAGCAATTCTGAATTTTATTGATTAAAAAGAGGCATCGAGTTTTACAATTTTCGATTACAATTTATAAGTAAACAGGAGAATTCAGGGTTACGGGATTCGCACATGTGCAATTACAGATTTGCCCACGAAAAATCCCAACACCCGCACCGACGCACCGACACCAGAAGTTTCCACCGACACGGGCACTTAATGGCCGCGGAACCGCGGCATTTGTTGGCTTGGGACGCGGTTCCGCGGCCCTTTGGTGAGCTCAGCTCACCAAACTTCCTAGGATGCATACTGGGTATTTGTGCTTTCTATTTCCATAGTTCTTTTCTCTGTTGGGCTTCTTATTCTTCTCCAGATGTTTCAGTGAAAACTTGTAGCGATCTTTTAACCGTTTGCCTTGACATTTTGGACCTTGCACCGTTCTTCGTCTAGGCTTGACTAGGATCCGTCTACTTGTTGGTCAAAAGTCCGTTTTCTGTATCAACTTTCGTCTTTTTCACTGTATTCGCATCCAAGAGCCTGTATCTGTAACATGCAACAAACGTGCGTCAAGAGTACCTGTTTATTTATAAAACGGATAAGAATAGGGGGATGAAAAATGCAATATTATGGTCTGAACAAATACCCCCAAACTTATCTTTTGCTCGTCCTCGAGCAAACTTTTTGTTTATTCACTAAAATCCTAACCACACTTTCACAGGGAAACGCGATTGCACTGAGCACGTGCAACAAGCCGTTAAACCTCTAGGTGTCCCTAGTAGGAGGAGTGTTGTCTCCTGAGGGTTTTCAGCGGATTACACCCACAAAATCCTATCAACTCGGCCCATTGACTATTGTTCTCCAATTAGGTTTTCTAACAAGGAATTCTATTATCGTCGACCCGTAAATTATCCACCCATATTCTTCACGCTTCCTCATTATTTAACTTAAGATTATATATGTTATGTAGACTTACTTAGCTTCCGGCATCTCTTAAGTTTTTCCTTCTAGGGTTTCATCTCCACTTAGGAATTTCTATCAACTCTACTAAAGATACAAGTTCTATCTTTCATTCCTCTCTCTTATCTAAATTCCAATCACATATCCCCACGTGTGTGTATAGATCACCCCTACACTTGGAAATTCAAATCAAGCAATCGTACTCTCGTCCATTGTCCAAAGCACTTATTAGTAGGTGAATTTTTAATTGAATTTTTGCTTACACATTCTTCATGCGACCGTTAATACTTCTTGAGGTACCAACGACCGATTACAAAATGCGTTTGCACTTTAAAGCGTACTTCCTAGTCCTTGCAACACCCAAGGCTTTAGCAGTGACTCCCAAACCAGTTGGTCTAAGGCACTAGGTGATGAAGCACCCTCGCTAAATATTTTTCTATTTTTGCAGCCTTAAGTAATCACAAAAACCAGTGTTCGTTTTTTTTATTCTTCATTCACACATTTTTTTATTTCCATTGTACTAAGGACTTTAGACAAGAGCAATTCAAGGTCTCCTCTACTGTTCCAAGTTTGAAGGTGCGTGATTGTGCAATTTGTAGGGTATACGTTTTCAGAATCTAGACTTAAGCTAGGAATTATTTTTCAAACTTATATTCTAATAAAAGCTTCCATATCTTTCCTTCGTTTTGACTTAGCCCAAGAAGTGAACCTAAAATTTGCCTATTTCTAAATAAACTACAAGGCATATACTTTCTACCATTAAACTTTAAGGAATGTTATCTTTAGGGTTTTAAATTCACTAAGTCTAAGATCTTGTTGTTCCTAGCCAGTTAACCTATTTGTCAAACTCAAGTCAATTAGCTAATATTGAATACAATAATTTTTATAATTTTTCAATTTTTATGGGTTTTCAAATAAATATGCAAAAGCAAAAATATATGCAAATGAATGCGAAGGAAGAAAAGGTACCGAGCATACCCCCAAACTTGAACTTGACAGTGTCCTCACTGTCATGCTAAACCAAGAAGGTCAAAATACCGGCACTTCCCTATTTATTTATTAATAATATTTTTTATTGTTAAGGAAAACAAAAATATATACAGAAGGGCCATCCCCCAAACTTCATTTAAACTATGTTAGACATTACTGCCAAACTTTGCATAGACCAAAAGTCAACACCAACCAGTTGAAAAATTTATCAGTAAAGAGTATTGGTTGGTGGAAGAATAAGTTGTGACGGTCCAAAAAAAATTGGGGAAGATAGAAGTGGTGGTATGGAAGGTATGGAGGTGAATAGACAGCAGGTGGTGATGAATCAAAACGAGAATGCGAATGATCAGCAATCAGTGGAATATTGGCATTCTCGTAGCTCATTAAAAGAAATGGGGGTGGTTCAACTTCTAAAAGAGGAGGTTGACTAACCACAATATCCCTAAACTGTTCCTGTGGGTCATCTATTGACGTGGCATCATCCATCAATTTCATATGATATTCAATTATAATGGAACTGATCTCCTCGATGTCTGCCATAGTCCAACCGAAAACTTGCCGCCTATCTTGTAAGACCATCAAAATGGCGTTCTCTTGCTCAAGGGCTAGAGAAGCCGATATGATAATGGGAAAGGTCTCATTTTCACCTATGTAAGCATATTTAAGGTGAAGCGGTAAGGACATGAGTTCGAGTTTCGGAGGCGAAAGAATCATTGCGGAATCTACCTCGAACTCAAAGGATTCCAACACAGGCTCGAAATCACTGCAAACAACCGATTCGGATGGTTCAACTAACTCATCCAAGAATTCAAAAGACTCATATTCAGGCTGTGAGTCTTCATCATCCGAAAAAGTGAAGCTTTCATAATCAATATCGGTTGTGTCAACGGTTGTAGGCTCAAGGAGGGACGCACTAATGGCGTCAAAACTGTTTTCATCAAATAAAAATCTTTCAAGCTCGCAGTCCTCCTGCGTGATTTCGTGAATAGAGCAAACTTCTTGTGTACTAGTTTTAGGCACGGGGGGCAGACTTCCCATCTTATAAATATTGAACTCACTAGACATCTTCCCAAAGGATAGAGTCATGGAGCCATTGCGACAGTTTATTACAGCATTGGAAGTGGCCAAAAATGGTTGACCGAGGATCACCGGAATTTGGTTTCTTGGGTTAGCAACAGGTTGTGTATCCATAACAATAAAATCAATGGGGAATATGAACTCCCCAACTTTGATCAATACATCCTCTAGCTGACCTCTTGGATGGGTAATTGATCGATCAGCCATTTGGAGAGTACAACGAGTGGGTTTCAACTCTCCAACCCCTAATTGTTCGTACACGGAGTAGGGAATCAGGTTAACACTAGACCCAAGATCTAAAAGTGCTCGATTAATTTTCTTATCCCCAATTGTGATTGAAATCGTAGGACAGCCGGGGTCCTTTCGTTTTTGGGGTAAGGTTTGATGGTGGTTGATAGCATTGCTCACTGCACTAGCCACTAGCACTTTCTTGGGTACTTGAGATGCCTTCCTCTTCGAGGTGCATAAGCCCTTTAAGATTTTTGCGTATGAAGGGACTTGTTGGATTGCATCCAAGAGAGGTAAATTTATGCTAACCTGCTTAAATAATTCCACAATCTTCTCCACTTGTGCAGTTGGTTTATTGGGACTCAACCTGTTTGGGAATGGAGCATTTTGAAAATTCATTGAGTCAAATGTCTATGGAGTATAATGTGGAGTAGGAATGGATCCCGGTGTAGATGTATTCATGTTGTGAGAAATGGATCCGTTCGAGCTAGAAGAAGTAGAGCCATGTGAAGGGTGGAGAATAGGCTCTAAAGAAAAAGGTGAAGAAGAAGGTGAAGAAAATGAAGAAGGGGAAGGTGACGATGGAGAAGACGAAGAAAAAGAAGAAGAACCACCGGTGGGGATGTCATCATTAGTTCCCACATTATTTTGCAACTCTCTTCCGGATCTCAACGTGGTCACCGCATTTACATTGTGATTGTGATATGCGTTTTGTGTGTGACCGGGATTTGGCAATGGTTGAGATGGAAGCTTTCCCTTTTCTCTCTCGCTCAATGCAGCAGTTAATTGTGCAATTTGTGCCTCAATAGATTTGATACTTTGATTGTGTGAAGCACTGTTATTCATCAAAGACTGAACATAATTTTCAAATCTTGCTGCGGATTCAGTAGATTGCTTGAGAAATGCATCTAGACTTTTTTCTAGCGAGATAACCTTATCATCATTTGGTTGAACAAAATTGTTCGTTTGATTTGTATAAGGTTGTTGTTGGAAAGGTTGCTGATTTTGAGTTTGTGAGGGTGCTTGTTGTTGTTGTGGAGGAGGTCTTTGAAAATTGTTATTCCCTTGGAACTGTTGATTTGGGTGACTCCTCCACCCCTGATTGTATGTTGAAGAGTACAGATCGTTTCTTTGTCGTTGCTGAAATGCAGCATTGACTTGATCCTGTCCTTGATTAGGTGCATTATAAGGACACTCTTCGGTTAGATGCGATGGATTCGAACAACAAGCACAAACAGTTCGTATGGGTAAAACAGGGGCAGGAGAAGACGATGAGATTTTGGTCTCAATGGCTTCTAGCTTTTTCATAAGTGCGGCCATCTCGGCCTTCATAGCAATTGACATATCTACTTGATGTATGCCTGCCCTAGATTGACTAACAGAAGAAGAAGATGTGGTCTTGGTACTCTCCCACTGAATTGTTTGCTCACTAAGGTCCTCAAGAAACTGCCAAGCTTCGTCGCTAGACTTGGAGAGAAAATGACCTTGACATATAGTTTCTAGCAACTGCTTCGTTGCCGAGTTCAATCCCTCGTATAATGTTTGGCAAAGTTGCCAACTCTCGATCCCATGATGAGGGCATTGAACTAGTAGGTCTTTAAATCTCTCGAAGCACTTCCAAAATGGTTCGGAAGGAAGCTGTGAAAATTGTATAATCTCGTTACGGATTCTAGCAGTTTTGTGATGAGGATAGAACTTTTTCAGAAAAGCTCTCACAAACTCGTCCCAATTTCTAATGGAATGTGATGCGGTGCTATATAGCCACTTCTCGGCTAGGTCACATAAGGTGAAAGGAATGACCCTTAGCCTTATAGCGTCAACACTTAATTGGGTCGTTTTCATCATAGCGCACACATTTTGGAATTTATTGATAAAGATATATGCATCTTCAGATTCCAAACCATGAAATTTTGGCAGCATATTGATGAAATGTGGTTTTATTTCAAAATTGTCCCCATTTGCCGGTGGGGGTGAAAGACATGTAGGTAAAGAAGTGCGGACGGGGTTGAAGAGATCCTGGAGCGCAACTCGTGCGGGCGCTACAACAGGCGGAAGATTCGGGTTATTCGCACCTAACGGAGGTGGAATCATTTCCGTCGGTAAGGTATCGTTGGGGTCGTGTCCCGACATACCTTCGAAAGAAGAACTTGAAGGTGGAGGTAAAGAAATGGACAGAATGTCGACGAAGGGTTCGTCGGTCGGTACCAACGAAACACGGACTAATCGGGCGTTAGTATCCCTAGTCCAAAGTGACATACACTAAAAGGGGTAGTGTAGTCAGAAAAAAAAAAAAGAAAGACAGAATGTGGGGGTAAGATAACGTCAGTGAGGGAAAGTGGTGGAAGTGAGTTGCAAGTTTTCTTAGCGGCAAGTTGCAAGTTTTGAAAAGATTTTCTCTCTTTTTTTTTAAATGTGAGAGTTTTGCAAAAAGGTTTTCGAAAAGGGACTCGTGACACAAATGTATCAACCACACATGCACAATCAGGCCTAAATCTAGGGTCGCCTAGGTCTACTAGACAGCTCCTAACTAGGGCTAGAAATAGGACCTCAAACCGCCTCTTCACGGATAAGTACGGCCAGGTAAGTGGGAAGGAACCACCACTACAGTGGGCCTAATTAATAACCACTAGCCTAGACACCGCAATGTCGGTTAGGATAAACGGTCGATGCCTATACTAGTCCTTTTCCTATTGAGCTCGATGTCCTTAAGTCCGAGTCTAATATTTTTTAATTACTTGTGGTCGATGCAAAATGCTTTAAGTGTTTTCTGGGGTCCTGGGAAGGGTGATGAAATCCCCACCCAATCTGAGTTTGGTCAATTAGCCCCTTAAAGTCCGATTAAATTATGCAAAACAATAAAATTCACTTGCAATCAATTTTTAGCGCGGCGCAAAGAAACCTGCAGAAAATCTGTTATTTAGAAGGGGGAGAAAGAATTTTTAGCGCAAAGAATTCCTGCAGAATTTTTTTTACAGTGGATATATGGAGGTTGCAGAGGGGAGAAGGAGGAAACAGACCACACAAAATTCAGGTGCTGACGTGGCTATAGCGCGGCGGAACCGCGGTCTGGGAGCCCTTCTGCGGCGGAAACGCGGCGGAGTAGAGGGATCGGGCTCTGGAAAAAAATTCTGCTGTTCTGTACTTGCAATTCCTCTCTATTCTTATGTACCAAATTCTGTTTTGCCCTCTGTAAATTTCCAGATTCGCTATTCTTCGCTGTTCCTGCAAGATTCAAAAGATACACCCTTCAAACAAATCAAAATTGATAATTTTTATTTCTTTTTTTATTTTCAAATTTTTATAATTTTTTTAAAATTTATATCAACCCGAAATTACACATAAAGAAATTTTATGCCATCCCCGGCAACGGCGCCATTTGATTATTCCAAAAATTTGTATTTACCGTAATCAGAAACGACGTCGCTTTGCAGCTAGCCGGTGAGTACGGGTCGATCCACAGAGATGGGTAGATTTCTTATTGTGTCTTTACGAGTTGATTCCAAACGTTGTTTGGATTGATTAAATCTAAACCTAGATCTATTATTAAACTAAATTAATCTAATTTAAAGCCTCGCTAGGGTTAGGTTTAGGGGAAGTTTGGAGATTTAAGGTTTCCTCACCGCTTTCATTGCCTTATTATTGATCTATTAGATGTTGGGGTAATTATCCATAAAGTGGATAAGAATCTTTTGGGAAGATATTTCTTCCTCTAGATTCGTATCCTTCCTTTATCGATAATTACCCTAACCTTCATGGAAAACGCGCGCAACCGGCCCTTTATACTGCGGTTCATCGTTACCTCAAGGGTAGGATGCCGCAGGGAGCGGTTGTGCGTGCATGCATGGAGTTCTAACTCTTAGGTGTGGATGGCATGAAAGGGATGAGAGATCTCATCTCTCAAACCTTTCCCTAAGGCTAACCCTAACGAGCGAGGAGATTACTCGCTCATTAGGGAATGGTAAAACATGCTAATTAAAAGAGAATAAAAACAAAGAAATAAAGTTACTTACTAGTGTGATGGCTCCCTCCAAGCAATATAGAACAGATCTGAATAATATTCCCAGCAATTCTGAATTTTATTGATTAAAAAGAGGCATAGGGTTTTACAATTTTCGATTACAATTTATAAGTAAACAGGAGAATTTAGGGTTACGGGATTCGCACATGTGCAATTACAGATTTGCCCACGAAAAATCCCAACACCCGCACCGACGCACCGACACCAGAAGTTTCCACCGACACGGGCACTTAATGGCCGCGGAACCGCGGCATTTGTTGGCTTGGGCCGCGGTTCCGCGGCCCTTTGGTGAGCTCATGCATACTGGGTATTTGGGCTTTCTATTTCCATAGTTCTTTTCTCTGTTGGGCTTCTTATTCTTCTCCATATGTTTCAGTGAAAACTTGTAGCGATCTTTTAACCGTTTGCTTTGACATTTTGGACCTTGCACTGTTCTTCGTCTAGGCTTGACTAGGATCCGTCTACTTGTTGGTCAAAAGTCCGTTTTCTGTATCAACTTTCATATTTTTCACTGTATTTGCATCCAAGAGCCTGTATCTGTAACATGCAACAAACGTGCATCAAGAGTACCTGTTTATTTATAAAACGGATAAGAATAGGGGGATGAAAAATGCAATATTATGGTCTGAACAGGCGTCGCGGAGTTAGAACATCTGTTTTGATGAAGCTATCAAAGAGTTTGATTTCATCAAAAATGTATATGAACCTTATATATATAAGAAGGCTGTAGAGAGTAAGGTGGTCTTCCTCGTATTGTACGTGGATGACATACTCTTGATAGGAAATGATGTTCTTATGCTACACTCGGTCAAGCTCTTCTTATCACTCAAGTTCTCCATGAATGATCTTGGTGATGCCTCCTACATTCTAGGGATAAAGATCTATAGAGATATATCTAAATGGATTTTGGGATTGTCCCAATCCAGGTACATAGAAACCATACTAAATAGGTTTAGTATGGAAAATTCCAAGCGAGGTAATGTACCCGCTTGTTTAGGAATCACCCTCTCTAAAGAGATGTCTCCCAAAACTGATTTGGAGAGGGCTCGCATGTAAGGGATATCCTACGCTTCGGCAGTAGGCTCTATCATGTATGCGATGTTATGCACCAGACCGGATGTAGCTTACTCACTAGGTGTAGTGAGCAGTTATCAATCAGATCCTGGGGAGAACTACTGGACAGCTGTGAAGAACATTCTTAAGTACTTGAGAAGGACTAAAGAAATGTTCTTGGTGTATGGTAAAGGTGAACTCCATGTGGAGTCCTTTACCGATTCAAGCTTCCAGAGTGATAAGGATGACAGTAAGTCAGTCTCGGGTTTTGTCTTTACCCTCAACGGAGGGGTAGTGTGTTGGAAGAGTTCCAAGCAAGACACCGTAGCAGACTCGACGACGGAGGCAGAATACTTCGCTGCCAACGATGCTGCCAAAGAGGCTGTCTGGATGAAGAAGTCATTGCTGAGCTTGGTGTGGTTCCATCCATTGAGCATCCAATACCTGTGTATTGTGATATCAATGGAGCTGTGGCTTTAGCCAAGGAATCCAGGTCCCATCAGAGATCCAGACATATTCTGAGGCGGTATCACCTGATCAGGGAGATAGTAGATCGCCGGGAGATCGAGGTCAGGAAAGTTGACACGAAGGACAACGTAGCAGATCCACTCATAAAGGCCCTCCCCCAGATGCAGTTTGAGAGACTTTTTGGGATGTTGGGTATGAGATACTACAATACATGGCCTTAGTGCAAGTGGGAGATTGTTAGTTATATGTATGCCTTAGAGGCTATTATTGTACATGTGATGTATAATATAGTGGATGCTTGGACACACACACACACACACACACACACACACACATATAGGACTTTCTTGCTCGACATGATAGCATGCTATCTGGTTACTCTTTATCATAACATGTTGACTGGTATTCTTTACTATCTTGCTCTCATACGTTGATAAAGTCCTTAGGACATGTACTTGACTACCAGGATTATGATGAGATCAAACTAGTGGGGCCAGGGTGGTCCAAAAGTACATCCTTTAATCAGTTCCCAGTCGTAGGAATATCGGGACTAGGGCATCGATATTCCAGAATAGACTAGTGTGTACGTTTCTTGTACCTTAGAGGGCGATGGTTGATCCCACAACCATTGGTGTGCGACATCAAAGATTGTACACAGGTGCTCATTGGAGAATGGGTATACCGAACAGGACTCGCCGAGGACTCCTAGTTGGTAGTATACTTATCGTCAGATAGAAGTCCTCTGGTGACACTGGTGCAGGTTAGTCTGTAGACCCGAGATCGTCATAGAGTCTTGTGTGGCTCCCACTGTGCTTTGATTTCCTCTCTACCATGGCTCAAAGGAGTCGTGCAAACATATGGATTTTGGGTACAGTCCCGAGTCACATAGAGGCAATGAGCGATAGGAAAGATTTCTTCTCTCCCGGTATTAGGGGTTGATGTTGCGCTATGCTCGATTGGTTATAACTGGAAGTCCCTGGCCAGGGCTGCTGCTGAGATTTACTGATAAGAGTTATCACTAGTTTCTCAAACCGTTATAGGCCAGACATCGGCATGACTTATCACGTTACTGGGGGCTGATGTTTACCACCCCTGGATATGATATGCCACATATCGGACGAAGAGACCGGACTATACGGTAGTGTTACTGATAGGCTTCATGGAGAGTACGGACGAGCTTGCTTGTTGATCTTCATATCGCTCAATACCCAGGTAGCCGTTACGTCCAGCTAGTACCGCTGACGGCTTGTAGGTGATTGATGTGATCATCACCTACTGCTGGCGTATTGACGAGTCTTTAGAGTCCCACACAGAAGTTTCCTAGTTCGAGCGAAACGAAGTAGGTCACATATGTTGATATGTGCGTAGGCCTGATTAAATATGAGTATGTGATACCGTATTATAATCTGGCAGTTATCTGGTGTCGGTCAAGTTATATATGATATAACCCGATTATCGAATCAAGTGTTGATTTGATAATGTGATATTTAGATTAATGATATTAGTCGGTTATATGTGATATAACCAAAATATTGAATCAAGTGTTGATTTAATAATGTGATATATATTATATATGATATAATTATATCTTGACTAATATTATTAGCTCACTAATTATGTTTCTTAATATATATTAATATATGTATATTATATATATATATATATATATATATATATATTACGAAGCATGGCATCTATTTTCTATTTTTTAGAAAATGGAAAATGAGGTGTAATTGTGGAGATATTTTGGGTATGGTTAAGGCATGGGTTTTTATAATATAATATTAGTCTTGACTCACTATTCAAGCATGGTTGCAATTTAGAATTGCAATTTAATCCATACTTGAATAAGTGAGGATAGATATTATTCATTTTATTGATTCTACACTTGCTCTTGGTTTTTGAGTTTTTGCCTTAGCCATTTTTTCCAAGAGCTCATGTTCTCTTGCTCTCCATAATTTCCCTCACCTCACCTCCAAGTTCAAACTCTCACATGCGATGTGAATCATTGAACTTGTAAGAACCCTAGTGAGCTTTCTAATCCCTATTTCACCATCCCACACCAAACTAGCAATTTAGTGTGGTGTGTTTCCTACACTAAAGGAGTTTAGTGTAGAGGTAGCTTGATCTAGAGGGACTTCGGGTGGATCGTCTATGGCGCGAAGATCACGAAGGAGGTTCATTCAACTCGAAGAGGAGCCTAGTAGAGTCGCATGGACTTCAACCCGGAGCTTTAGAAGCGAATGACATGATCTACAAGGGTATAACCTCTTTCACTTCTCATAGTTTATTGATATCAAACTTTAAACCCTAATCACCTAGCTAAAGATCTTGTATAGTCTAGCATAGCACCAATAAAAATTTGAATTTGGCATGCTTGATGCCTCTTGGACCCCTTGCTGGTGTTAGGGTATACTTACATCAAGCCTCACGTCCGACACCTTTTTAAAACAAACCTTTTCTAAAAATCGTTCTCATACATGCTGCCACATGCGCTAAACCCGTTTAGTGCATGATCGGCTGGACATGGGATTCTAGTGCCCGTCTTGTCCGCGTTTCTGCTATCGAATCCGAAGTCGGTACTTCTTCATCTTCTATTTCCCCTCCACCCATCACATCGACCAAGATGGACAGTTTTCCATCAGATTTTACCAACACACCCCTGCCACCACCCGTAGGTGCGCAGAATCCACCACGCATCTCTTTTCAAGAAAGATGCTATCTGATACGCGGTTTCCTTCCTATCTGTCTATCTATTCCACCGGCCAATGAGGATAATTTCGAAATTAAACCCCACTTCATCAACCTGTTGCCCAAATTTCACGGGCTTGAATCCGAAGACACATACATTTTGATAACCAAATTCGAAAACGTATGCGCAATGATGGGCACTACACAACTTTCTGTGGATGCTATGAGATTACGTCTTCTCCCTTTTACCTTGTGCGATCAAACAGAAAAATGGCTTTATAACACTGTCGCACACTCTTTTGCCAAATGGGATGAATTCGTTATAGAATTCCTTAAGAAATTTTATCCCAATCATAAGGCTGCCCATGTTCAAAGAGAGATTAAACAGTTTACCCAACTTCCCAACGAACCATTTTTGAAATGCTTTGAACGTTTTAAAGATCTTCTTGTCCAATGCCCTCATCACGGAATCAATAGATGGGATCTTTTCCAAATTATATATGAGGGTGTTAATTCAATGACAAAACAGATGCTTGAAACAATTTTTCAATACCATTTCATGTCTAAAGACGATGGTGAAGCTTGGCAATTTCCGGAAGATCTCGCTGAACAAACTCTGCAGTGGGAAAGTGTTAGACCAACATCGTCTAGGGGAGGTATCCATCATCTTGATGTTTCCATCGTAGTAGAAGCCAAAATGGCCGCGATACAAAAGAAACTCGAAGCTATAGAAACCAAAGTCTCTTTAGCCTCCCTAAACCAAGTTACTCTTTCCAAAACCGTATGTGGTTTGCTGTTCCGACCCATGACATTTGACGGAAGAATGTCCTTTGAATCCTCCGTTTCAAGGTCAAGAACAAACTAATGCTTCTTTTCAGCAACGACCTAAAAACGATCCTTATTCTTCCACATATAATCAGGGATGGAGGAATCATCCAAATTTTGCTTGGAACCAAAACCAAACTCAAAATCAAAATCCATTCCCAAGACAAAATAACTATCAAAGGCCTCCTCCACAGCAACAGCAAGCACCACAACAGAGTCAGCACCCCTTTCAACCACAAACTTTTCAAAATTTGGCCAACAACTCTACATCTTATAATAATTCTTTCCCAACGTCCGGTACCGAAAAATCCTCTGCACTCGAACGAAGCTTGGAAACGTTTATTAAACATTCCACGCAAACGGCGGCTAATTTAACATTTTCTTTCCAAACGTTAGTGCAGCACACCGCTTCCCACGGTGAAAGCATAAAATCGATAGAAGCACAACTTGCACAGTTAAATGCCGCGATGAGTGAGAGAGAGAGAGGGAAACTTCCATCTCAAGCTCTACCGAATCCTGGCCACTCACAAAGTCATAATGTGAGTGCTGTAACCATGTTGAGATCGGGAAGAGTGCTGAACAATCAAGTCAGTGAACAGGTTGATGATGTTGAATCAGATAAGACCCCGGCTTCTTCTTCTAACCCTAATTCTTCTAGCCCACCATCTTCTTCTGAACCTATATTCCGTTTTCTACTAGGCTCAAACACTCTGCCCACTCCCTTAAGTCAACCTACAACGATTTCAACTCCAATTCTGGGATCGATTCCATCCCCATAAACTTCTCCTCCAATGTTGGACCCAACCCTTATTGATAAAGCTCATTTTCCCAACATGTTGAGGGCCAACAAACCTAATGCACAAATGGAGAAAATTGTGGAAATGTTTAAGCAAGTTAACATAAATATTCCTTCTCCTAGATACTATTCAACAAGTTCCGTCTTATGCGAAAATCCTTAAGGACTTATGCACTAAGAAGAGGAAAACTCAAGTACTGAAAAAGGTGTTCTTAACGAGCAATGTGAGCACGGATTTTACCCAACAATTGCCTAAGAAATGTAAGGACCCGGGTTGTCCTACAATATCTATAACTATTGGGGGTAAAAGCATCAATCGTGCTCTACTTGACCTAGGCGCTAGTGTTAACTTGCTTCTGTATTCTGTCTATGAGCAGCTAGGTATTGGAGAGTTGAAACCTGCACACTGCACTCTCCAGATGACTGATCGATCTATCACCCAACCTAAGGGTGAGCTAGAGGAAGTATTAATCAAAGTCGGGGAATTTATATTCTCTGTGGACTTTATTGTTTTAGATACACAGCATGTGGCAAACCCACGAAACCAAATCCCGGTGATTCTCGGTCGACCTTTTCTAGCAACTTCCAACGGTGTAATTAATTGTCGTAACGGTTCTATGAACTTATCCTTCGGAAAGATGACAATTGAGATTAATATTTACAAGCTAGGAAATCAACCATCTGAATCTTCTGCTCATCTAATCGAAATCTGTTCTATCAACAAGATAGCTTATGACAGCTGCGATATTGAGGGACTTTGCGACAATAATCTCGATGACACTAGTACGTAATTGTTTGATCTAGAAATTTATTATACTAGTGAGGACACCTTTGACGAGTCCACCCCAGCGTTCGAATTCTTTGACTCGTCGCAAAAGTCAGTAGCGCTTTCCGATTCAATATCTTACGCTAGTTATGAACCTCTTAGGGAGTCCGAGTATAATTCCTCTACCCTACCTTCTATCGTCTCTCCGCCTATACTAGATCTCAAACCGCTATCTTCTCATCTGAAATATGCATATTTAGGTGAGAATGAGTCTTTGCCTGTGATCATATCCGCTTCTTTAGCTTTAGAGTAAGAGAGCGCTCTTTTGACGGTCTTGAGATCAAATCGGCAAGCTTTTGGTTGGACAATAGCGGACATTAAAGGGATTAGTCCCTTGATTGTTGAACATCATATACATCTGATGGATGAAGCCAAACTAGCCCGAGACCTATAAAGACTGTTGAATCTCGTCATGAAGGAGGCGGTAAAGAAAGAAATCGTCAAGTGCCTAGATAGTGGTATAATTTACCTAATATCTGATAGCCAATAGGTAAGTCATATTCATGTGGACCCTAAAAAGTCTGGCATCACGGTCATAACTTTTGAGGCTAATGAGTTGATCCAAACATGCATCCAAACTGGGTGGTGGGTATGTATTGATTATAGAAAACTCAATGCCGCAAAGAGAAAAGATCACTTCCCTCTACCTTTCATTGACCAGATGTTAGAACGATTAACCGGGCATGAATACTACTGTTTCTTGGACGGATACTCTGGCTATAACCAGATCCCCGTCGCCGAAAAGGATCAAGATAAGACAACATTTACTTGTCCTTTTGGTATTTTTGCTTATAGACGCATGCCCTTTGGGCAATGCAATGCTCCCGCTACATTTCAGCGGTGTATGATGGGAATATTCTCGGACATGGTTGAGAATTTTCTGGAGATATTTATGGACGATTTCTCCATATTTGGGGACTCCTTTGAGGAATGCCTACGCCATCTTGACGCTGTTCCTACCCGCTGTAAGGATAAGAATTTAACTTTGAATTGGGAAAAATACCATTTCATGATTCAAGAAGGTATTGTCCTTGGGCATATCATTTCACGAAAAGGCATGGAGGTAATAGATGTCATCTATAATCTTGCTCCTCCCAAATACTTCAAAGATGTACGATCCTTTCTTGGTCATGCATGATTTGATAGGAGATTCATTAAGGAATTTAGCAAAATTGCTAGACTCTTAACTCTTCTCTTGGCCAAGGATACAACATTTCACTTCGATTCGGATTGCGAGACTGCTTTTGAATCACTTAAAAGCTCCCTAACTATAGCCTTCGTTCTGTCATCTCCGGATTGGAACCACCCATTCGATCTTATGTGTGATGCATCAGATTTTGCTATTGGTGCAGTTTTAGGATAACACATTGATAAGATACCACATGTAATTTACTATGCAAGTAGGACCTTAAACGATGCCCCAATTAATTATACAACTACCGAGAAAGAAATCTTGGCAGTTGTATTTGCATTAGAAAAATTCAGGCCCTACTTGATTGGCTCACCTATAGTGGTTTACACCGATCACTCCGCCCTACGACATCTTTTATCGAAGAAGGATGCTAAAGCCAAGCTTATACGTTAGATCTTGTTGTTACAAGATTTTGATCTTGTCATACGAGACAAGAGTGGATGTGAAAACGTAGTAGCCGACCATTTTTCGCGTATCTCTTCTTCACCAACGTTGACATTGCCAATAGACGACTCATTTCTTGACGAACAGCTCTTGACCATATTCTACGAACCTTGGTTCGTAGATATTGTGAATTGTCTAGCGACGGGACTTATACCCAGCGATTGGTCGAAACAAGACATTCATCGATTTCTATCCCAAGTAAAACATTTTTACTGGGATGAACCTTATTTGTTTAAGTGTTTTTCCGATCAAATCATTCGCCGATGTGTCCCCAATGATGAATTCAGGAGTGTATTGTATTTCTGCCATGATGAGGCATGTGGCGGTCACTTTGGTCCACGGAAAACGGCGGAGAAAGTTTTGCAATGTGGCTTTTATTGGCCAACATTATTTAAAGACGCATATGATCATTGTAAAACTTGTCCATGGTGTTGTTAGTGTATATGCCCTAGAGGCCATTACTGTATCATACTAGTTTGCATATTACTTAATGGAAACTTGGGATATTCACCTTGTATAGACAAACTTGCTCAAAATAGTAGTATGATACTTGGTTTGTTTCTACTTTAATGTATACATGTATTTATTTTAGTATATCACCTATACACATTAGTGGAGCCCTTAGGATCTTTGCTTGATTACCAGCGTTGTGATGGCAGTCACACTAGTGGGGGCTGGGTAATCCACAAGAACATCCTTATGCAGGTCTCTAGTCGCAGGACTATCGAGACAGGGCATCGATACTCCGGAGTAGACTAGCGTATGCGCTTCTCATCCCAGCTTGGGAGACGGTCTGTCCCACAGCCGTCAGTACGTCGTACTTGAGATAGTATGCGGGTGCTCATTAGGTTACGAGTACACTGGACAGGACTCGTTGGGAACTGTTGGTTGGTACTATACCTATTGTCAGTTATCAGTTCCCAGGTGACATGAGTACAGCTTAGTCCGCTGACTTGACGCTATCACTTCGCCTCGAGTGTGTTCCCACTGTACTTTGATTACTACCCTACCATGGCTCAAAGGAGTCGTGCAAACAGGTAGTAGTTGGGTGCAGTCCCGAAGCACTTGGAGGCAGTGACGGTTAGACAGGATTCGTCTCTCCCGGTATTGGAGGTTGATATCGCGCTGTATCTAGGAGAGCCATTACACAAAGTCCCTGGCCAGGGCAAGCGAGATATACTCGTAGGTTTCCAGTATTATCTTAGGGTGTTCTGGGCTACACTCCGACACGACTTGTACCGCTATTAGGGGACTGACGTTTACCGCCCCCTAGGCCCGCCATGCGATATTCTCAAACGAACAGACCGGACTGAACGGAGATTGTCACATACTGGCTCAATAGGAGTTCGGATGGGTTCACCTCATCAGTCTTCTTATCGGCATCTACCTGGGGACCGTTACGTACAGCTAGTACCGCTTGCGGCCTGTGGTTAAACCCACTGCCAGCGTAGTGTCGAGTCTTTAGAGTCCCACACAGAGGGTTATTCGCCTTTGGGCAAAACAGAGTAGAGGTCGCATAGTTTTGCGACAGGGTTCGTTCACATCCGTGCACTTGTGCACGTTTGGTGTCCGGACAGTTATTACTAGCGGGTTCTGGTTTGAGCCAGATCCTAATATATGCTTTGGGGTTAGTTTTATCTCATTGTATTCGTGCTCCTCGGAACACGAATGCGGGTGTGTATGCACAGTTGACTGAGGCAGAGGAAGAGAATTCTCATTAGGGTTTTGGTACGGGTGTGTATGCACAGTTGACGGTTGTCGTTTACCAAACCCTAATGAATATGTGAAATATCAATTGATAATGTTAATTAAATGAAATTGGGTTATGGTTAGGGTTTGTTGACTTGTTGACCAAGGTTGACTTGTTGACCAAGGTTGAAACATTGACCATCATCATTTCATTCCAAAGATGCTCTTTGATCTTTGCAAAAACATTTAATATGAAATGATAATGGTCTTATCAAACCAACCATCACCTTTTTCATTTTGATTAATATTATTAATTAGATTAATTCACATATATTTGATATAGTTGCAAAACTATTATCATTCTCTCATATTGATTCTCTCTCATCCTTTCTTCTTCCTCTTCCTCTAGCTCAAGGAAAATTCATCTCATGTGTTGAGAAACATTTCCTTAGAGATAAAACACCAAAGCCACTCTCTACTCATCCTAAGGTTGAAGGTCTAGCAAGCCGGACACTTTAGTTTTCTCAAGTTCGAGAAAGAAGCTCAAGGTAGAGACCCTCAGGTGGATCCATCTTCGGCAAGAGAAGGCGACGAGGAAAGAACCACCCGACCACCACAAAGAGTCCAGGAGAAGGAGTTCAAGTTGAGGTATAACCCCTAACCGAGTAGGTAAAGATCTAGTTAGTTGCTAGCGTGTAGTTTAGCAAAGATCCGTGTTTTATAGTCCATGTTACCATTACCCGAAAAAATCGTTTTTCACCATTTCCGCAAGCCCGAAAGAACCGGGAGAGGTAACGTGGACTTACAGTGGTATCAGATCCAGGCTAAACACACCCTAGCATGTTAGCAAAGTATCTAGAATTTCGATCGGACGAAAAACCGCAAAACACGTTAAAAATATCAAGTTTCTGCCGATTTTTATTTCTGCTCAAAAAATAATAAATCATGTATTAAAAATCGACTTAGGCTTTTTAAAGAACAGGCAAGAAAAACGATCCAGTGAGTCGACCAACTCACCGTGGATCCGCGGCCGGAGCTTGCTCCCGCCGCAGATCCGTGGCCGAGTTGACTCGGCCGTGGATCGTTTCTCCTGCAGTTTTCTCCTGTTGGTGTTTTGTGATTTTTAAGATGGTTTGTTTCTGCCCAGAATTTTCAGAGAACAAGTTTGTTTTTGGGGTGGTTACAAATCCGTATTTTGGTCGATTTTCTGTAGACTTTGGCTAATGGGTTGTATCTGTAATGTTATATATGTATTGAACGTCTGCTAATCGCTATACATCGATTAGTGGGGGTTATACATATCTGTGATCTGTAATGTTGATAGTTTGTGTATATGAATTCGTTGGATTGTCGCGGATGAATAGCCGGGGGGTTGTGAGATGAGAGTTTTCTTTATCTTTCAATTCATGTAATATGTAAATTGATGTAATATTATTTATATGTCCGCACAACCGGGATGGGATTGTAGCCGTCATTGTATAATTTCTTTTTACTGTTTTTGCTCCTAGGATAGACCTAAGGTGGGGTGCACAAACTACCGGGTATCTCGAAGTGTCGAGTGGACTACTCACATTGTTGAGGGAGGTTGCTTCGCTTCGGGTACTTGGCGGGTAGCTTGCCGCACCCGTAGGGGTCTAGGGTGGGGTATTGGCTATTCATCGCGACCGTGTAATCCGCTTTTCGTTACAGGCTCGAACGGAATGCGGATTCCTAGTATATCCATTGTATTCATCTGTGATCTGGAATGGCTATCATTGCATCTGACGAATGTATATATCTATATGCAGATATCTATTTAGGCGTTGCTTATGTTTTGCATCCGCACTAGTCCAACCCCCGCTCTGTCGTTAGTTAAGTAACCTAACAGGTGATGACGGGACCCCGTGGCGAATGCGGATGGCATAAGCGTTCGTCATATTTTCGTCGTTTTCTGCAATGGTAGGATTAAATGATGGGACGCATTAAAATTAATGCAAGAAAAATAAACCAAAGTAAAAGTCATTGGAACACTGTCGCAAAACGTGGAGCTTAAGCCACTTGATTAGTCGGAAATATTGCATATTTTAGCCGGCAATTTCCTCATCATTTGCATTCATATAGAAGTGTTCGGCATTCATATTTTACATATTAGCAAAACTGTCGCAAAATATCAGATTGCATGTATTAGACTCTAGAACCGACACTATAAAGGAAATTGACCACATTTCATGGCATCGCATCATCCCTACATTTGCGCAACACTTGTTTTGAGATCTGTGCAGGAAAATCCAGAAGTAAAGCCAAAAACATACAGGGTACCGATCAAACATGACGCCAACTCAATGATTTCAGTTCTGGTACCAATTCAAAAGGCAAAACAAAAATCAACATATCAAAAAAAGGCCCAAGGATCAACCCAAGACCACTGCAAAAAGACCAAGCCCCAAGGAGTCTAATTGGCCGCGGAACCGCGGTCTAAGCCGCCTTATGCCGCGGTTCCGCGGTCAACTTACCACGTCATCCACCAAACTTTGCACCAAAATTCTTATCTCTGGGCCCACATTCCTTTCTGATACAACAATTTCCAGAATACTCCAGAGACTTCTGCCAGATCAGCGAGCTTTGGGATCAACACTAAACTAGCCTCATCATTCTAGAAACTTCTCCCTAAACCCTAGCTTAAACCCTAAGCTAAGCCTAACAAACTCTTTCTAGAAGTTCCTCAACAAACTTTTGGAGGGAACTCAAAGGCTTAGGGTTTGGGTGATCTATAAATAAGACCCTAGGCTCACTTGTAAAGAATCATGGAAAAATCCCTCCATTAGTTCATTTTAGATCCATTCTATCTCTTTCTTCATCTTCTTCTTCCACAAGTCTAGTGAGAGGACTTGTTTGAAACCCTAACCCTAATTCCAATCAAAAGCCAAGATCCCGAGTACCCCATCAAGCAAGAAGCCTTGCAACCTTTTAGGAGCCGAGCCGTTCTTCAACAGAGCAAGTGGTCCAAGCCGATCCGTGACTCAGGGAGCCGAGCGAAACCAAGTCGACAATTTAATTCTTCCTTTTGTAGTTCTTGAGCAACTGTAATCAAATTGTTGATATAAATAAAAGGTGATATTCTTTTATCTTGTTTTCTTTAAATTCTTGCATCATGAGTCAATCTAAATTTCTAGTTATAATTCTTGTTGTGATGTTTGAGTAAAACTCCGCTCGTCGGGGAGTCGAGACGATCAATAGAATGATGATGTAATATATCTTAAATCGATTCTTGAATCCTACGAGTTTTGTAAACCCTAGCAAGATCAAGAATCGACGACCCAATTCGTTGCGATGCTTTCTTGATTGATATCGCTCGAGATTGGGGAGTTACGATCGTTTCTTGAAATTGCTAGAGGCTAGAATGTGAATGAAATCAACGAAAGAACAAGGGTTAAACGATGAAACCCTAGTTTCATCAAGAAAGCCCTAACTCTCGTCGATCATCATCGATCTGGTATCAATCCTTCGAAGGACAAGAACACGAAATCTTGAGGTTACATCACGTCTATAGATCCGATCGATTCCTACGAGCCTCATTTAGATTCTTGACATTTTGGTTGGAAATATCATCGAAACCCTAATTCTCGATTGTTTATCAGTTTCTTGATTCTTGATTAAACTCGTGACACCTGAATCAATTGATAAATTCTTGAATCATGTTTTCTTTTCTTTTCAATTAACTTTTCGATTCAAACAAATCAAATATAAAAACGAATCGCACAATCCCTGTGGACGATCCGCACTCGCTTACGATCTACAACTGACACCGTAGTTGATTGCGGTCAAATATAATTTTTTGATTGTGAACTTTATTCAATTTTCTAATTACCGACACAAAAAGACTCTTATCGATTTGATGTACTTACTCAGTCTCGCATTTTAAGATCAATCAAATGGTGCCGAAATCGGGGACTATTTGAGTTGATACTTTTCACATCCAATCAAGAAAATAATTCAATCAAAATGGCGCCGTTGCCGGGGATCAAGCGCTAATTCGTTTTATATCAAAGTTTGAATTGAAAGATTTATTTCATTGTGATTTTTGAGATCAAAATTCGTGCAAACCCTAAACAATTTGTTGTGTTTCATTGCAAGGAGATCTGGAGCTTGCTGGAAATTGGAAAAAAAAATTTGGAATATACCAGAGAGCTGAGGGAGTCTACAGAAGCTCCCTGAAAAAGTTTGGTGCAGTGTTCTCACTACCCTACCGCGGAAGCACGGCCTAAGTGCCCATATGCGGCGGAACCGCGGCAGGCTTGGGGGGTCTCTGTGCAATTTTTGCTTCAGGTGATTTCTTACCTTCTCCTCTCTCCCCTTTTTAGCTCCAACTGACAATTTTCTGCAGGATTCTTTGCAAAGAATAGCAGCTCGCGAATTGCAAAATTAAATTTGTGCAAGATTTTGTTTCTTGGTTGTTTGCATTCTAAATACGGATATTAAGGGGCACGGCCAAATCCAAATTAGGTGGGGATTTCATTACCCTTCCTAGGCCCCGAAAACCACAAACTTGCATCCGCATTGACCCACATTAACTAAAAGAAATCTAGAGATGACTCTAAGGACTGTCGCGCTCAATTAGGACAGAAGAAGGCCGTGGGTAATTCATTGCTTATCCGTGTTTTCTTGTGGTGCCTCGGAAATTGTGTCGAAGGCTAGTGGTTATTAATTAGGCCCACTACTTACGTAGTGGAGTACCTTCCCACTTACCTGGCACTTACCTGGCCACAGGGGAACAAAGAGGCAGTGGAGGATTCTATCCTGCGACTTGTCTTTTGGCAGTTAGGAGCGGTCTAGAGCCGGACCTAGGTGACCATTAGATTCTAGGGTTTGTGTGCTGCATTTGTTGTGTCGCATCATTTTTTCAAAAATCCATCCCTTTTTTCAAAGAAAACACCGCATTCATTTACCCCTAATTATAAGCCAACTCTACCACTTGTACTAACCCCTTTTAGTACAAGATAGGCTAGACACGGGATTCTAGTGCCCGTTTAGTCCGCGTACCCTTTATCGACTCCGAAGTCGATATTTCTCCATTTACTTCTTCTTTACCAACTACCACACCCACTCCAATGGATCCGACTCCATCGAACTTCTTTAACCCTAATCTGCCGCCGTCCGTTGGTGCGCAGAATCCACCCCGCATCACTCTCCAGGAGAGGTGCTATCCACTTCGAGGTCCCCTTTCCATCTGCTTATCCACACCACCAGCCAATGGGGATAACTTTGAGATTAAGCCCCATTATATCAATCTTTTACCCAAATTCCACGGACTCGAGACTGAGGACGCTTACGTTTTCATTACAAAATTTGAAAACGTATGCGCAATGATGGGTACGTCACAACTTTCAGTAGATGCGATGTGTCTACGACTTCTTCCATTTACATTGTGCGATATAGCCGAGAAGTGGCTATATAACACTACCGCACACTCTATTACAAATTGGGAAGAATTCATCGCTGCATTCCTTAAGAAATTTTACCCAATCCAAAAGACAGCTCGAATCCGTAGCGAACTGAATCAATTTGCCCAGCTCCCTACCAAACCATTCTCTAAATGCTTTGAACGTTTCAAGGATCTATTAGTTCAGTGTCCTCATCATGGCATCCCGAGATGGGAGCTTTGCCGAATCATTTATGAGGGCATTAACTCAAACACTAAACAGAGCCTTGAAAACATGTGTCAAGGTACTTTTATGACCAAGGATGATGGGGAAGCTTGGAAGTATTTAGAAGAGTTCGCTGAAAAATCACTACAGTGGGAGAGTGGAACCCAACCATTGAATAGGGGTGGCGTACACTAAATAGATGTGTCCATAGGTGTTCGAGCTGAGATGGCAGCAATGCAAAAGAAGCTCGACGCTATGGAACACAAATTTTCTGCAGACTCCCTAAACCCAATGTCGCTCCCCAAAACTGTTTGTGGGTGCTGTTCTGATCCGTCTCATTTAACGGAAGAATGTCCATTAAACTCTGCGTTTCAAGGTCACGAGCATACAAATGCCGCATTTCAAAGACCTCGAAACGATCCATATTCTTCCACGTACAATCAGGGTTGGAGGAATCACCCAAATTTCGCTTGGAACCAAAACCAATCTCAAAACACGGTTCCAAACACGAATCAATTTCAAAGGGCTCTTCCTCCACCACAACAGCAACCCCTTCAACTCACTTAGCACCCCTATCAGTCACAAAATTTCCAAAACCAAGTCAACACTCCTGCACGGTCTAATCCTATGCAGTTGTCCTGTTCTGACGAATTCTCTCAATTCACTCAAACCATGAAATCACTTTTATCAAATTTCATAGAGGTTTCGACTGAGGTTAGATCTTCCGTCAGTGAGATAAAGAAAAACTCAGCTTCCCAAGCTGAGAGTATCAGATCGATGGAAGATGAAATCGCACGCCTAAAAGCCGAAATGAGTGCGAGAGAAAAAGGGAAACTTCCCTCTCAACCCCTACAGAATTCTGGGCATTACAATGTAAATGCCATCACAACGTTGAGATCGGAAAAAGTGCTGAATAATCATGTCGGGGAAGGTATTGATGATACTGAAAATCATATCAACGCCCCGGCTGAGACCTTTCCACACACACACACTTCTCCTTCTGATCCTTCTTCTTCTACCATACCATCTTCTCGCGAGCCTATTCTCCATTTCCCATTAGGCTCAACACCTTCTCCCAACCCTTATAGTTCTCCATAGACGGTCCCCACACCTCTTTTGGGACCTCGTCTACCCCCTCTTCCTTCTCCTGTGATGGACCCGGCGCTTATCGCGAAAGCTCCTTACCCGAATCGGTTAAGGGGTAATAGAACGAGTCCTCATATGGAGAAAATTATAGAAATGTTCAAACAGGTTAACATCAATATCCCTCTCCTAAATGCAATTCAACAAGTCTCCGCTTATGCGAAAATTCTTAAGGACTTGTGCACTAGGAAGAGGAAGACCCAAGTGCCAAAGAAGGTCTTCATGGCTAATAATATCAGCACTGCTTTTATTCCCCAGCTACCAAAGAAACGAAAGGACCCAGGATGTCCTACAATATCGATTTCTATTGGGGGTAAAAACATAAATCGTGCTCCTTTAGACTTTGGCGCAAGTGTTAACCTACTCCCTTATTCTGTCTATGAGCAACTAGGGATTGGAGAGCTGAAACCTGCTCACTGCACTCTTCAGATGGCAGACCGTTCAATCACCAAACCAAGGGGTGAATTAAAAGATGTGTTGATAAAGGTCGGGGAATTTGTTTTCCCTGTAGACTTCATTGTGCTCGACACACATCCTGTAGCAAACCCCCGGGGCCAAATTCTTGTGATTCTAGGTCGTCCTTTCCTTGCCACTTCCAACGCTGTTATAAACTGTAGAAACGGTTCAATGAACTTATCATTTGGAAATATGACCATTGAACTAAATATCTACAAAGTTGGAAGTCAGCCATCAGAACCCTCTGCTCATATTTTAGATGTGTGCTCTGTCCATGAGATCGCTCCCGATAGTTGTGGAGCTGAGGAACTTTGCTTTACTGATCTCGATGACATTACCACATCTCTGTTTGATTTCATACAAGATCTTAGTGATGACACTTTACCTACACTTGAGTCCTGCACTTCTGACTTTTCTCCACCCGAGTCTGTATCTTTCACAGGCTCTGAGCTTCTTTGTAAATCCAAAAACCATTCAATGATCCCTCCTTCTATCATTTCTCCGCCTGAATTAGATCTCAAAATTTTACCGTCTCATCTGAAATATGCTTATTTAGGTGAGAAGGAGTCTTTACCGGTTATAATTTTCGCTTCTCTAGCATTAGAGCAAGAGAATGCACTTTTATCGGTATTGAGATCTAACAAAGAGGCGTTTGGTTGGAGTATGGCGGACATCAAAGGGATTAGTCCCTTGATAGTTGAACATCATATACATGTGATGGATGATGCCAGACCAACTCGAGAACCACAGAGACGGTTGAATCCCGTCATGAAGGAAGCGGTCATGAAAGAGATCGTCAAATGCTTAGATAATGGTATTATATACCCCATCTCCGATAGCCAATGGGTGAGTCCTATACATGTCGTTCCTAAGAAATCCGGCATCGCTGTTATAACCAATGAGGCAAATGAGTTGATTCAAACACGCGCCCAAACTGGGTGGCGTGTATGTATCGATTATAGAAAACTCAATGCTGCCACGAGGAAAGACCACTTTCCTCTACCATTCATTGATCAAATGCTGGAACGCTTAGCAGGACGAGAGTA
This sequence comes from Agapanthus africanus, assembly GCA_030015575.1. NCBI lineage: Eukaryota > Viridiplantae > Streptophyta > Magnoliopsida > Asparagales > Amaryllidaceae > Agapanthus > Agapanthus africanus. The sequence continues at coordinate 669,345,190 of CM057341.1, read as the reverse complement.
TTATTGTTTTATGGATGGATACTCAGGCTATAATCAGGTCCCCATCGCCAAAAAGGATCAAGATAAAACCACTTTTACTTGTCCTTTTGGTACCTTTGCTTACAGTCGCATGCCTTTTGGGCTATGCAATGCTCCCGCTACCTTTCAGCGGTGTATGATGGGGATATTCTCTGATATGGTAGAGAATTTTCTGGAGATCTTTATGGAAGACTTCTCGATTTTTGGAGACTCTTTTTCCGATTGCCTATCGAATCTTGACGCTGTTCTTACTCGTTGCAAAGAGAAGAACTTGACTTTAAACTGGGAAAAATGCCATTTTATGGTCCAAGAAGGAATTGTCCTTGGACATGTTATTTCACAGAAAGGCATTGAGGTTGACAGAGATAAGATAGATGTCATTCAAAACCTCCCTCATCCCAAAAGCGTCAAAGATATTCGCTCTTTCCTTGGCCATGCGGGATTTTATAGGAGATTTATTAAGGACTTTAGCAAAATTGCTAGACCTTTAACTCTTCTCCTGGCCAAGGATACGACCTTCCATTTTGACTCGGATTGTGAGACACCTTTCGACTCACTTAAACACTCACTCACTTCAGCCCCCGTTTTATCATCACCAAAATGGGACTACCCCTTTGAGCTGATGTGTGACACATCTGATTCTGCAGTAGGTGCAGTCTTAGGACAGCACATCGAAAAGATGCCACACGTGATATACTATGCAAGTAAGACCCTGAATGATGCGCAAATCAATTATACAACCACCGAAAAGGAACTCTTAGCGGTTGTATTTGCATTAGAAAAATCCAGGCCTTACTTAATTGGCTCACCTATAGTTGTGTATACTGACCATTCCGCTTTAAAACATCTTCTGGCGAAGAAAGATGCAAAAGGTCGACTAATACGTTGGATCCTACTGTTACAAGAATTTGATCTTGTTATCAAAGATAAGAAAGGATGTGAAAACATAGTAGATGACCATCTTTCACGCATCTCTTCTTCCTCTATGACTCTGCCGATCAATGACTCGTTTCCTGATGAACAACTCTTGAGCGTATCCGCTGAACCATGGTTCAGGGATATTGTAAACTATCATGCCACGGGACTTATACCCAGCGATTGGTCAAAACAGGATAAATACCGTTTTCTATCCCAAGTAAAACACTTTTACTAGGACGAGCCCTATTTGTTTAAATATTGTCCTGATCAGATCATTCGCCGGTGTGTCCCAAATGAAGAGTTCAAGAGTGTTCTTTTTTTTGTCATGATCAGGCCTGTGGGGGTCACTTCGGTCCTAGAAAGACAGCGGAGAAGGTTTTGCAATGTGGATTTTATTGGCCGACCTTATTCAAGGACGCATTTGAGCATTGCAAAACCCCATAATGTCAGTACACGGGTAGAATATCCTGGAGAAATGAAATGCCTCAGCAACCCATTCTGGTTGTTGAAATATTCGATATTTGGGGCATAGATTTTATGGGTCCTTTTCCCAACTCCTTTGGGAATTTGTACATACTGCTAGCGGTTGATTATGTCTCAAAGTGGGTAGAAGCCATTCCATGTCGCACTAATGACAAGAAAGTTGTCATTAAGTTCTTAAAAGAGAATATCTTCTCGCGATTTGGACACCCACGCGCTATTATTAGCGATAATGGGACACATTTCTGCAACAAATCTTTCGAGATTCTGATGCGGAAATACTCAATCAACCACCGACTTTCTACACCCTATCACCCCCAAACAAGCGGGCAGGCTGAAATCTCAAACAGACAAATCAAACTTATCCTGGAGAAAACTGTTGCTAAAAATAGAAAAGACTGGTCGACCAAACTGACGGATGCTCTTTGGGCATTCCGAACTGCATATAAGACCGACCTAGGGATGTCTCCATATAGGATAGTGTTTGGAAAAGCATGTCATTTACCCGTCGAGATAGAGCATAAAGCATTATGGGCTATTAAAGAAATAAATTTTGATTTAAACCTTGCTTGCAACTTTCGGAAGCTGCAACTTAATGAGCTAAGCGAACTCCGCGATGAAGCTTATGATAACGCTGTAATTGTAAAGAATAGGACTATGGTTTTTCACGATAAAAAAATTTTGAGGAAAACATTTTCACCTGGTCAACAAGTCCTTCTTTATGATTCACGATTACACCTTCACGCGGGTAAGCTCCGATCTCGATGGAAGGGACCTTTTGTTGTGCGGTCTGTATACCCGCACGGGGCAGTAGAAGTAGAAAATGTTAAAAACGGCATTTTTTTTAAAGTGAATGGTCATAGACTAAAGCCGTACTTTTCCACTGACCCTACGGAGGAGCTCTTGTTCTTACAAGAGCCAGTTTATTTGGATTAAAATTCCTCCGTCTCACCTTCATGTCCTGCATATCACTGCATCATTTTTTGAATGAAGGTGAGTGAAAAGAATAAGTTTGGGGGAAGTTCTTCACTTATATATTTTGCCCCCACTAATAATTCCTCCCAGACTTACAGGTTTTTCAGATATAGCATTTGGCAACAGTGAGGACACTGTTGAAAATAAGTTTGGGGGAGGTTTGTGCTTATTTTTCGCATCATTTGCATATCATTTGCATAAGCACAAAACATTTCTTTTAAAAATCTATAAAAATTGAAAAAATTTCAAAACCCATAAAAATTTAAAAAATTTTAAGTATAAAAATAATTTTAATATTTACAAATAAGGTAATAAAAGTTTAGATAGTGAAAAATTACATCCATGAGATTAGAAAAATTTAAGAAAACTAAGAAAATTAGAAGTTTTCTTATACGAACTAGTAATAAGTAGTTATGAGCCGTTATCCCAAGGGTTAGTAAGATGAAGGACGTCACTAATCTGAGGATAAAACTAAGTCTGAAAAATAGTTTCTATTCCGGAAGCCAAACATTTTGAACGTTGATATCCTGCTATTCGCACTTACACACGTCTTAAAGCCTGGGATAATAGAGGATACCTTGAAATGCTCTTGTCATAAAGCCAAAAGTATGAAGGAAATAAAAATTAAAAAAAATGAAGAAAATATAAAGTGGTGAGAAAATGGACACTGGTTTTGTTATCACCAAGGGCAATAAAAATGTATACCGAGGGTGCTTCTTCACCTAGTGCCCTAAGGCCAACTGGTCTGGGAGTCACTGCTATGCCTGAGGTGGTGCAAGACGAGAAAAATACACCAAGTAAGTAAGCACAGGAGTAATCGGTCGGTTAGTACCTCAAGAAGTATTAACGGTCGCATGAAAGTGTGTGAGCAAATTCAGCTAAATATTCATTAATTAAAAAGGTCTAAGGCTGATGGGCAAGAGTATGATAGCTTGAATTGAATTCTCCGGGTGTAGGGATGTTCTTTACACACACGCAGGGTTATATGATCGATGTTTGGAAGAAAGATAGGAATGAAGAATAAGACGATGTTTTATTGAGGGAGGACGTGATTTCTAACATTCTTTTCATGACCATTAAGATAGGGCTCATGACAACCGAAAAGCTAGCTTAGTTGGAAACCCTAATTTTCAAAGCTTTTCTTTTAGAATTCTTTTCTTTAAATGTAATATTCATGTTCTTTCTTTTATTATTGGATTTTGTGGGTGCAATCCGCTGAAAACCCTCAGGAGACAACACTCCTCCTACTAGGGACACCTAGAGGTTTAAAGGCTTGTTGCACGTGCTCAGTGCAATCGTGTTGCCTACGAAAGTGTGCTAGTTAGTTTTTCTCTTTCTTTATTTTCTCCTTCTCTTTTTAATAAAACAGTTCGCTCGAGACGATCGAAATTAAGTTTGGGGGAATTTGATTAGTCGGAAATATTGCATAGTTTAGCCGGCAATTTCCTCATCATTTGCATTCATATAGAAGTGTTCGGCATTCATATTTTACATATTAGCAAAACTGTCGCAAAATATCAGATTGCATGTATTATACTCTAAAACCGACACTATAAAGGAAATTGACCACATTTCATGGCATCGCATCATCCCTACATTTGCGCAACACTTGTTTTGAGATCTGTGCAGGAAAATCCAGAAGTAAAGCCAAAAACTTACAGGGTACCGATCAAACATGACGCCAACTCAATGATTTCAGTTCTGGTACCAATTCAAAAGGCAAAACAAAAATCAACATATCAAAGAAAGGCCCAAGGATCAACCCAAGACCACTGCAAAAAGACCAAGCCCCAAGGAGTCTAATTGGCCGCGGAACCGCGGTCTAAGCCGCCTTGTGCCGCGGTTCCGCGGTCAACTTTCCATGTCATCCACCAAACTTTGCACCAAAATTCTTATCTCTGGGCCCACATTCCTTTCTGATACAACAATTTCCAGAATACTCCAGAGACTTCTGCCAGATCAGCGAGCTTTGGGATCAACACTAAACTAGCCTCATCATTCTAGAAACTTCTCCCTAAACCCTAGCTTAAACCCTAAGCTAAGCCTAACAAACTCTTTCTAGAAGTTCCTCAACAAACTTTTGGAGGGAACTCAAAGGCTTAGGGTTTGGGTGATCTATAAATAATACCCTAGGCTCACTTGTAAAGAATCATGGAAAAATCCCTCCATTAGTTCATTTTAGAGCCATTCTATCTCTTTCTTCATCTTCTTCTTCTACAAGTCTAGTGAGAGGACTTGTGTGAAACCCTAACCCTAATTCCAATCAAAAGCCAAGATCCCGAGTACCCCATCAAGCAAGAAGCCTTGCAACCTTTTAGGAGCCGAGCCGTTCTTCAACAGAGCAAGTGGTCCAAGCCGATCCGCGACCCACGGAGCCGAGCGAAGCCAAGTCGACAATTTAATTCTTCCTCTTGTAGTTCTTGAGCGACTGTAATCAAATTGTTGATATAAATAAAAGGTGATATTCTTTTATCTTGTTTTCTTTAAATTCTTGCATCATGAGTCAATCTAAATTTCTAGTTATAATTCTTGTTGTGATGTTTGAGTAAAACTCCGCTCGTCGGCGAGTCGAGACGATCAATAGAATGATGATGTAATATATATTAAATCGATTCTTGAATCCTACGAGTTTTGTAAACCCTAGCAAGATCAAGAATCGACGACCCAATTCATTGCGATGCTTTCTTGATTGATATCGCTCGAGATTGGGGAGTTCCGATCGTTTCTTGAAATTGCTAGAGGCTAGAATGTGAATGAAATCAACGAAAGAATAAGGGTTAAACGATGAAACCCTAGTTTCATCAAGAAAGCCCTAACTCTCGTCGATCATCATCGATCTAGTATCAATCCTTCGAAGGAAAAGAACACGAAATCTTGAGGTTACATCACGTCTATAGATCCGATCGATTCCTACGAGCCTTATTTAGATTCTTGACATTTTGGTTGGAAATATCATCGAAACCCTAATTCTCGATTGTTTATCAGTTTCTTGATTCTTGATTAAACTCGTGACACCTGAATCAATTGATAAATTCTTGAATCATGTTTTCTTTTCTTTTCGATTAACTTTTCGATTCAAACAAATCAAATATAAAAACGAATCGCACAATCCCTGTGGACGATCCGCACTCGCTTACGATCTACAACTGACACCGTAGTTGATTGCGGTCAAATATAATTTTTTGATTGTGAACTTTATTCAATTTTCTAATTACCGATACAAAGAGACTCTTATCGATTTGATTTACTTACTCAGTCTCGCATTTTAAGATCAATCAAATGGTGCCGAAATCGGGGACTATTTGAGTTGATACTTTTCACATCCAATCAAGAAAATAATTCAATCACCACTCCTTTTAAAAGCTATCTCGTTCCATCGATTATATCAAGTTCACTACGTTCACGGTTTCGCCAAAACCATTCGTAGCCCTCCGTCGTTTCACATGGATAGTCAATAGTATTCAAGCTATGTTTGTTGACCAAAGTCAAGGCATAGTGATTGGTAGCTATTGGGTATTCATGTGCAGTATAGATAGATGTGTTGGTTTGGGACAGTCGTACTGCCTTGTTGGCCAAAGTCAAGGATAGGTACGGGTGGGTTCAAATTAACCTGGAGAATGACGGGTAGAACTTGACATGTGACTTATGATTTGTTAGCCAAAGTCAAGGTCATAAGAGCATGGGGCAAAAATCCACATCGGGAGTTTCAAAAGAACTGAAACTTGCTAGCGCTGCATACCATTTAGAGTGTGATGATTCTGGTAGGATTCCTTCAGTTTTGTCACTCAATGATATTTAGATCCCGATCCTACTGTGAGTATGTGCTACTCCTCGGGAAATTTCTCACTTAACGATCAATGCTATAAACCTAGTAGGTGTCTAGAAAGGTGTTAGCAGGGTTACGCCCCCAGGAAAAAGAGGTTATTTAATTAAGGAACTTCGCGAAAGCGTTGGAAAACCTCCCTCGAAGTACCGACACTAGCCTGGCTAAACGGTTAAGCAAGTATTGTATGGTGAGATTGATCCTGACTAATTCTTCCTTTTTGGTTTGAGGAGGGATTCGAGAGACAGTGGGAGCCATCCTGTTTAGAAAAATTAAAAACCACTCTAAACTTGCAAGAGCATTATGCTAAAGTGTTTCTTCTCTCTCTCCTAATTGCAGCGACCAAACATCATGACTGGACTTAAGTTACTACTAGATAAAAACATACTGACAGGGCCAAACTACAAAGATTGGCTCAGGAATGTCAAAATGGCAATCACTTATGACAAGTTGGGGTATCTCCTCACCACCAAAGCTCCCCCTGTCCCAGGTCCCAAAACCAGCGTCGCAGATAAATAAATCCGTAAGACCTGGGAAATCGACTGTGCGAAGGCTAAGTGCCTCGTGCTTGCCTCTATGGACAATGAACACCAGAGGAGGCATGAGAATATGGACCTTGAATCCATATTTCTCCATACAAAAGAACTGTATGGAGAGCAATCCCGTATCGCCAGATACGAAGTCTCGAAAAAGCTGTTTTCGGCGAGATTGGCCGTCGGATCATCGGTAGCGGAACACATGCTTAAGATGATTGGCTTCATTGAGGAGCTCACAGACCTTGGGACCACGTTAGAGAACGAGCTCTACATGGACTTGATTCTCCAGTTCCTTCCTTCCACTTATGCCCAGTTTATCCTGAACTTCAACTTGCAAGAAAAAGAAGTTGAACTTTCAGAACTCCTCAACATGCTGAGGAGTGCAGAGGGCACCCTACAGAAAGGTAGGGAAATATCCACTTTGTTTGTAGGAGGATCTTTCTCTTCTAGGTCCAAGGCGAAAGCCAAGGGAAAGAAGAAGAAAACCCCCCCCCAAACCAAGGGGCGGTGTTAGTAAAGTGGATACGAAGGGAAAGGCAAAGGCAACAAAGGTAGCGGGAAAGCTTGTGGGAAAGGAAGAATGCTTTTACTGTCACAAGAGTGGACACTAGAAAAAGGATTGCAGGGCTTGAAAGGCCAGAACCCAGGATCTGAAGCAAGTTGCGGCTTCAGCTTCAGGTGTGTATGTTATTGAAAACTGTCTATCAATAAACTCTACATCCTGGGTATTGGATACCGGATCAGGATCTCATATCTGTAATTCTTTATAGGCACTGAGAAGGCGTAGGGTTTTGAAGGCAGGTGATATGACCCTCAGAGTTGCAAACGGAGCTGGCATGGATGCTGAGTCCGTGGGGGACTATCACCTGGGAATGTCAGATGGACATGTTTTGGTTTTACGTGATTGTTATTTTGTACCCAATGCAACCTGTAATATCATATCTGTATCTTTATTATCTAAAGAAGGTTATGAATTTGCATTTGTAAGTAATGTTGTGAACATTCGCCTTAATCAAGTTTTGATTGGGTCAGGTACATTAAGCAATGGTATATACGTATTAAACCAACCACATATTTTCAATGTCCAGAATACACACAAAAGAAAGTCTCCGGAAACAAATCAAGCTTTCTTATGGCATTTTAGACTGGGTCACATCAATGAGAGAAGGTTGACGAAGTTACATACAGAAGGATATTTGGATCCGTTCGAATATCAATCATATGCAACTTGTCAATCCTGTCTCAAAGGAAATATGACAAAGACTCCGTTCACTGGACACGGAGTAAGAGCGAGCGAGCTCTTGGGACTCGTACACAGCGACGTGTGCGGTCCAATGTCTACGCATGCGTGAAGCGGTTATTCTTACTTCATTACTTTTACGGATGACTTTTCAAGGTACGGATATGTCTTCTTAATGAAACATAAATCCGAAGCCTTTGGAAAATTCCGGGAATATAAGAATGAAGTAGAAAAACAAACAGGCAAAAGTATCAAGACACCGAGATCTGATCGAGGTGGTGAATACTTAAGTGTCGAGTTCCTGGATTACTTAAAAGAGAATGGAATTCTCTCTCAGCTTACTCCTCCATACACTCCGCAACATAACGGTGTATCGGAGAGACGGAACCGGACCCTATTGGATATGGTACGTTCCATGATGAGTAACGCTGAGTTACCGCGATCATTCTGGGGATATGCACTAGAATCAGCTGCATACCTTTTGAACCGAGTTCCAACTAAGACTGTGCCTACCACACCATATCAGATGTGGTGTGGGAAGAAACCCTATCTTAAGCACATTAAGACATGGGGATGTCCAGCTTTTGTCAAAAGGCAGCATGCGGACAAACTCGAGGCACGCTCAGTACAGTGCAAGTTTGTGGGATATCCAAAGAACTCCAAGGGATATTTCTTCTATTGCGAAGAGGAACAAAAGGTTTTGTTTCTCGTCATGCCCACTTCTTGGAAACTGAGTTTTTGGAAAATCAGATAAGTGGGAGCGCAATAGAACTGGAAGAAATTCCAGAACCACGAGCTATTACTGAAAGCTTAGTAGAACCAGATGGTTCGAAAGATCAGGACATTCCTGCGCCGCTCCGCAGGAGTAGTAGGCAGTCTCATCCGCCCGAGAGATACTACGGTTTTCTCATAGACATGGATAGAGAGGATTGAATCATTGATAGTGATGAGCCGACTAGCTTCCAGCAGGCCATTCAGAACGTTGACTCGGTAAAATGGCTGGATGCAATGCGGACCGAAATGGAATCCATTTACACCAACAAAGTATGGACGTTGGACGTTGCTCCAGATGGGGTAAAACCCGTTGCAAAGGGTTTTCATCAAAGACCTGGTTTGGAATATGACGAAACCTTTTCTACAGTGGCTATGCTGAAATCCATTCGGATCCTTCTTGCCATTGCTGCCTTCCACGATTATGAGATTTGGTAGATGGACGTAAAGACCGCTTTTCTGAATGGAAATTTAGAGGAGTGTGTCTATATGGACCAGCCAGAGGGTTTCATTCAGAGTGGGAGCAGCGGAAATGTGTGCAAGTTGCTTAAGTCCATCTATGGACTAAAGCAGGCATCGCGGAGTTGGAACATCTGTTTTGATGAGACGGTCAAAGATTTTGGCTTTATCAAAAATCCAGATGAACCATGCATCTATAGTAGATTTGTAGCACGAACTGTCGTATTCCTCGTTTTATACGTGGATGACATTCTCTTGATAGGAAATGACATTCCTATGCTACAATCTGTCAAAGGGTTCTTGTCACACAGGTTCTCCATGAAAGACCTGGGTGATGCCTCTTGTAAGTGCACGGCGGCGCCCCGGCCTCCATCCCGAGGCCAAAATGCGGAAGCGGTGATATACTTAAATTTTTCATGAACTGGCACCACCGCGCACTAATACCCGGATCGAACCATTAACTAGTTCTAGCTAACTACAAGATGGGGAAGAGAAATATACCGAGTGATCCGAGTCCTCCGGTCTTCTCGTCGTCGTCCCGATCTCCCGCGGAATGTCCGGTCTCCACCTCGTCGCCGGAAGGGCACCACGTCGCCGACTTCTTTTACGGGCTCCCACCTCTATACCGAGGCAACTCGGGCATGAAGCTGGCGAATCGACGTGCCCAAGGTTTGCTGTAGAATGTGTAGTGCTCAAGTCTCATTTGGGGTAGAGGATGTTGCCTTTGTGGTGGAGGAAAAGAACTCAACTCTTGAGATGGAGATGTGGGGATTTTATGAAGCCTAATGAACAAAATTTCCCCACCAAAAAAATGGGACAGCCCTCATGGCTTGGCCGGCCATGGACCTTGGGAGTGGAGAGAATGAGAGAGAGTATCAAAAATAGGAGAGAGGCCACACCATAATGCATGAGAGAGAGAGAGAGAGAGAGGAATAGTTATCATGCAAAGAAATGATAGCTAGAAAAGTCCAACACTCAAACAACAATCATCACTTCCAAAAGTCATGCCATGATCACTAACAAATCCACACTCCATCAACTAATCAACAACCATGATGGAATGAATAAGTCAAATGGTGGAGGAATAATCATGATACAATAAAATGCAAAGAACACCCTCCACAAATGCTTATTTGCACAAATGCAAATAAGCCCTCCTCCACCAATCTTCGGCCATTGAAAGATACAAATGAAAATGGCCGAAACGGAAAGCAAACTGGCAACTCCAGAAAACTGGTCCCGTAATAAATTACAGGAAAACCCCGATACTGTGTATACACACCCGCATCTGTATTCCGACCGAAATACAAATGCAATGAGATAAAATCTATACTGTACTATACTAGGATCCGTCTTAAACCAAAGCCGGCTAGTAATATCCGTTCGATCCTGATTCGTGCAATACCGCACGTATCTGATCGAACCCTGCCATATATCCATACGGCCTATAGTACAAACTGTCCGATCCTGATCCGTGCAATACCGCACGTATCTGATTGGACGTTGCCATATCTCCATACGGCCTCTACAGCTTTTCGCCCGAAAGCTTGAGTAACTGAATGTGGGGGACTCTAAAGACTCGTCAATACCTTGGTTGTGGATTTAACCACTAGCACATCAGAGGTATAAGCCAATACGTAACGGGCCACCAGCTATTGACCAAAAGGGACGTCGATGAGCGAACCCATCCTGACACCCTACTGAGCCTGTCAGTGACAATATCCGTACAGTCCGGTCCGTTCGTCTATGAGCATCGCATGGCGGGCCTAGGGGGTTGGTAAAAGTCAGACCCCGAATAGCGGTACAAGTCGTGTCGGAGTGTAGCCCAGAACACCCTGAGGTACTACTGGAATAACTACCAGTAAATCTCCTGCCTCGGCCGAGGGCTTCGAGTAATGGCTCTCCTATACACAGCGCGACCTCACCCCCAACACCGGGAGAGACGAACCCCTGAAGATCCGCTCACTGCCTCCATGTGGCTCGGGACTGTACCCAACTAAAACCTGTTTGCACGTCTCCTTTGAGCGTGGTAGGGTAGTAATCAAAGTACAGTGGGAACTCACAAGAGACAAATGACGATCCCCAGGTCGATGAACTAACCTGTACACATGTCACCAGGGAACTGCTATCTGACGTCAGGTATAAGACCAACTAGCATATTCCCGGCGAGTCCTGTCCGGTGTACTCATAACCCAATGAGCACCTGTATACATCTTAGGTGAACCAACTGACACCAGTGGCTTGTGAGACCGGCCACCGCCCCTCGTCGGGGTCTTGAATGTACACACTAGTCTACTCTGGAGTATCGATGCCCTATCTCGAAACTCCCACGACTAGGGACCATTTAAGGATGTGCTTATAGACTACCAGCTCCCACGTATATGATCGCCCTCATACTGCTGGCAGTCAAGCATGAATCCTAGGGGCTCTACCAACATGTAATAGCGACCTGTCAGGTCACCTAAAGCAGTACACGACGAGAAAGATAAACCAGATAGCATACGATCATCTTGAGTAAGACTGTCCTACCGGGATAGGTCCTCCCTCAATCATTGCAATCACGTGCCTCTGATCCAAAAATTGTCTCTGAGGGCACTATCTCCAACAATCTCCCACTTGCACTCAAGGCTAATTATTGCGATGTCGCATACTCACAGCCCGTGTGATACCGAACACCCAACTCCTCTACTGGTCAGTCTCACAAAGCTCGCTTGCGAAACTATTGCGTTCGAGGAATAGCCTTAGTGAGTGGATCCGCCTTCATGTCTCTTTCTATGTCTCTCTATATCTCAAGTTCGCAGAGAAACCTATCTCCCGAAATGAGCAATACATGTTTTAGAATGTGTCTGGATGTCTGATGGGACCTAGCTCATAAATGAACTCCAAATCCAAACTTCTTAGACTGTATCGTCAACTGAACTTAATCAGTATCCTGCGCCATGCCTCCCTCAGTATTGCCTTGGACCACCTGTCCAAAATACTGCCCCTCGTCAGAAGGAAAACTATAACTCTGACAACCTCCTTGTCGTCCAGGTCACCTTGGAAGCCTGGAATGATAACTGTCTCCCGAATAAGGATGTCGTTATCATATCCCTAGAACATCCACTTATGTTCTAAAACTGCTCCCGACTGTTTCTCTAGGATAGGATCAATGTCAATTTATTGCATGTAGTGCAAGAACAACATCTGGTGTGGTACTTGACATCTCATGATTGACTCAATTGCCTGAGCAAGTGATCTGCCAATCTTGCACATCCCTCTCCCCTTTAGTCTATAAGACACCTTTAGATAGGGTGACTCCATTACCTGCAGGTACACTACCGTGCCAGGAGTCGTCCATTCTAAATACTCTTAGAATGCTGTCTAAGTACCCATATTGGGAAACCAACCAAATCTAGATCTAAAACCATAGATCTAGTAACCAGTATGTCTGATATAATGTCCAAGTCCCATGTGGAGAAACCACTGTGTGACGATCAAAGTATAACCGATCGTAGTATAGGAGTTTCTTTTCCTACTATGTGTATGTCATCCAAATACCATGACATCACACCCTACTACCTTCTCAACAGATCCATCCCCTATTCTGATGAAGTCAAACCTATGACTGTCACATCAGAAATTGATGATCTATCTCCGCTATATCTGCTTTAGTCTATAAATAGACATAAGCTATTTGTCCACCAATGCTTCCGCTGCTCCCACTGACTACGACAACCCTCTGGCAGAGTCATATACACGTACACTTCTAAAGCAAGTTTAGAACGCCGCTATACTCATCCTCCTGCCGGGTCTCACAGTCTGGAACAACAGCAATGGCAAGTGTGGGTAAACAAGAACTTCCCTGTCACCGTCCTTGAGGCTACCGGAGTACCTCTCGGGTGCCTGAAGTTACCCACCAAATTTGCGGAGTGGCCAATGGAATGTCAAACCAGATTGAATCTTTAGGTTCCTTATCAAATCTTCAGTAATCGTCTGTGGTTCTGGAATCACTTCCAGTTCTACCATACTCCCACTTCTGTTTTCTGAAAAAATCCATTTTTATTAAAACTGTGGCGAGTCTAGAACAATATCACTATTGATCTTCCAGATGGTAGAAAGTCAACCCTCGTCATAGCCTGGGTCAACCCACAAACAGCCTTTACAGAAACGTGCCTTGAGTTGTCCAGTGTCTGGTTTTAATCATAAGCCGGACAGCTCCCCGTACCTTAACATAGTTAAGATATGAACTGTTCTATATCCAATATAGAACCAGAGGCACTGATTTAATTGAACCAGATTCAAATCATGCAGCTGTCCCCAGTGCATGTCAACTAAATGGAAGGAGGCCTATCAGCGTTACTCAACTTAGGAATGCTTCCAATTATGAGTAACCTGAAAGAGAAGCAAGTTCTCTTAACCATTACTATCAACTGAATACCCTACACAAGTATCTACATCTCCGATCACTTTGAAGAATCCCGATACTTGCAATATCTGGTTCTCTACTTTATTCAAATACCTACAACTTCTCAAAATTCGGACCCTGTGTTTCCACGAAACACTTGTCTAAAAACTAAAGAAGTCATAAGTAAACCGAATATAGTACGAGGACCAACCCCTCTGTCCTGATGGACCCTGGACATTATACAATACTCTGTATAAGTCCCTTGAGTCTGATAACTCATTCACTGTGTGTCGTAGGTTGAAAACTGTACTTATGGTTAAGAAGAATTACACCGCTGTTTAATGCTCCTTACCTAACCATCCACTGATATAGGTAAATGTCACAGACATAATTTCAAAAAGGTATATCTCACTTTATGAAAATAGACGTACAGATATATCAATTTGAAATTGGTGCATAACAGCGGATATTCAAAACCAAATATTTGCCGACCGGCAAACAACCCAGGTGACTTCCTCAAATATCACTTATTACAACGAATCCCGATATAATGAGGATGATCACCCAATTCCCAATAACTTACTCACACTCATCATCTGTAAAACCATACAGATGTGAGAATCACACCTGGTAAATACATACACTGGAGCAAGTGTCTAATTGGGAAATCAGTTTTCCATTAACAGTACACGGTGAAACTGAAACATTGAGATATTTTGATGGGGTATCCCGGTATTCCTAGTAATGCCTCTTCCAGATTCACAACTGTAACCGTGTAATTCTTTGCCATCTTTCCAAATCCCTTTTTATGTCTTTAGTCATTACCTTCCGCACACCCCTTTAGGCCGAATGGTTTTCTTCCTTCCCTACCGTTCGGCACCAGCCTATGGTTTGGAAGAAGACTATCCAATAATCATAATGGGTGTACTGCCCTAATCCTAGGAACACTCGCAATGCGAGAGAAGGTGAGGATAAAAGACAACCGAATAAACCTTATTCCTATTTCTCCTGAACCAGAATCCATCCCCGAACTGGAACAAGTTCCTTTCGAGTTCGTATATAACCATACGATGGAGTATCCAATAAACTGTGGATCTTCGTAGTGATACGGAGTGTCCTGGAGAAATACAAAGGTGAAGTGGGAGTGGTAATGAAATACTTGGTTTGGTCGTGAATATCAGTTGCAATTTACTTTGCCCTCTTACTAATCCCTTGCTTTGTCTTAACTTAATACCTTCTGTACACCATCGTTAGGCTAATTGGTTTTCTTCATTCCCTACCGGTCGGCACCTGCCTATGGTTTGGAAGAAGACTATCCAATTTGCGTAATAGGTGTACTGTCTCCTAAACCAAGGAGCACTCGCAACCTGAGAGAAGGTAAAAGGAAAAGACAACTGAATAATCCTATCCGTTTTCTCCAGAACCGGAAACCATCCTCGGATAAATTCCTTCGAGTTCGTATCTAACCATACGATGGTTTTGTCCAATGGAAGTGGACGTTCGTAGTAATATGGGGTGTCCTGGAGAAAAGGGTAAAAGTAGGAGTGGCAATGAGGTTTGCAACTCTGACAATCCAAAAGCCAGTGTTTAAGAAGGTTCGGTCAACTTGGTCACTGAGTTATAGTCTTAGGATCGGGTCAATGGTCGCTGCCAAAGAGAGAGAGAAAAGAAACACTCAGCGTGCACTCTAACCTAGATCAGAATGGTTACCAATTTATCTAATCAGGAAACCTCCCACTGTACCGTCAAATTCTCCTCCAAACCTGAAAGAAGAATTAGTCGGGATCACCCGAGGAGTAAACCAACTCATCAGTGGGAATCGGGATCCAACTATCATCGCATGATAACGTGACGGAATCCACTCACGGTGTCACACTCCAGGAGGTATGCGCATATCTGGCAAGTTTCAGTTTCTTTAGAAACTCCCGATGTGATTTTTACCCCATGCTCTTATGACCTTGACTTTGGCCAACAAATCATAAGTCGCATGTCAAGTTCTACCCATCATTCTCCAGGTTGATTTGAATCCACCCGTACATACCCTTGACTTTGGCCAACAAGGCAGTACGATTGTTCCAAACCAACACATCTATCTATGCTGCATATGAATACCTAACAGCTACTAAACACTGTGCCTTGACTTTGGCCAACAAACACAGCTTGAATACTATTGACCACCCATATGAAACGACGGAGGGCTACGAATGGTTTCTGGAGAAAACCTTTAACGTAATGAACTTGATATCGTCGAAGGAACGGATAGCTTTTAAAATATAGTGACGAAAACCTTTGCTAAAGAGGTCACTCTCGGTGAAGGGATCTCGGCTCTTTCCCCGTAGAATGAGGTGCGGGATATTCCAACTGAATACCACGATGCAAAGCAAAAGTAATCGGCTATAGTGAAGTCATTGCCCTGACGCAAACCTTTTGTCCAAGGGGTCACTCCCGGTGAAGGGATCTCGGCCCTTGCCTCGTCGACTGAGGAGCAGGATATTCCAACTGAATATCACGATGCAAAACAAAAGTGAACGTCCTTGCAATAACAGCTTTTTGAAAAGTGTTCCAACAACATCAGATTAGGTTTGTTTTTAACTTGCATTTATCCGAATCAACGCAGTCCCATCAATTGATCACACCAAAAAGAACGAAAATATACTGATGTACGTATATGCCATCCGCATTCGCCACTGGGTCCCGTCATTACCCGTTAGGTTAGCTAACTAACGACAGAGCAGGGACTGGACTAGCGCGGATGCAAAACATATACAACATCTACTAATATATATACCAATATATTATATTCGCTCAAGGCGTGATAAAAATGCAATATCACAGAAATGTACAGCATCACAGAACAATACAGATATCTGGGATCCCCGGGTTTCACAGAGCCACTACTGAAACCCGACGTTCCCCTGGTCGTGTGGATAGCCTATGCAATGAAATCCTAGACCCCTACGAGCGCGGCAAGTTACCCGCCAAAACCTGAAGTGAGGCAGCCCCCTTCAGCACCGTGAATGGACCACCCGGCACTTCACGGAATCCGGTAACTTGGGCGCCCCTCCTGGGTCAACCTGTACCCCCTACGAGTGCAGCGAATAGACCGCCAATCCTAGAGTGAAGCCCCCTCCGTCTCAATGCCATGAGATGCGGGCTTGTTGCCCTCTAGAACCCGGCTATCCGTGCACCCCACCTTGGGGTAATCCTAGTACAGAAAGTAAAATATACATGCAACGGGTACATCGACCGCAACCAGGTCGTGCCCCAAAATAATAATACAATCAGGCAGTGACGGCAGTCCACATGTCGGACGCTCGCCCCGCAATATCAAATGTACATAATACAACAAAACTGTACTAGCATTGCATCCAGGCTATCCCCCACGACCAATCCACAACATCACAGTAATACACAGAACATCAACGTGAAAGTCACGTTCGTAAATCCGTCTAACCAGGCTATAGCAGTTAGACTGGATTTACCGATCAAGTGACATTCACGGTCGCAGATATAATGTAAATACTGTGAACTAATGTGTTTAAAATATCCGATCGATCAAATTTTAACAAGTGAGCCCCAAGTACTACTGTAGCACATCAAGAAATTCTGGGCCCAAAATTAATATTCAAAAAACCCTATTTTCAGCCCACAAGCCCACTGCAAAAAATTGGTGACGTGAACCCAAATTCCTGCGGCGGAACCGCGGCTAAAGAGGGGTTATGGCCGCGGTTCCGCGGTCGTACGGAGGGATCAGGTGACCAAAATTCTACAGTGTTCTTAGGATTCCCTGCACATCATTCTGCAACACCCTGAAAAAATTTTCGAGACAAAAAAAATTTCGACAGAAACTGATATGCATGAAAACGCGGGTTTTGGGATTTTTGTTCAATCGGAAATGTCAACACGTTAGACCAAGCTAGACTATGTTAATGGCGGGTTTTGGGATTTTTGTTCAATCGGAAATGTAAACACGTTAGACCAAGCTAGACTATTGTATATGTGATATATTTCGACAGAAACTGTAAGTGATTTAATGATTTAATGTATAATTATATATTTGATATATTACTTTGCATCAACTAGTATTGGTTTACTTTAAAAGGATTTTCTCACTTGAAATGCACATTGTATATGTGATATATTTTTTGTGCACTTGTTTGTATCATGTTTGATGATACTTGCTCATTTGGGTTTGTGTAAAGATTAAACTATGTTTAGTGAATGGTTAGGGTTTCTTTTCTCTTATTTATTTATCTATTTATTATTGTTTTGGAAAAGATAAAGAGAAAAAGAAATGGTGGCTTAGTTTGTTTTTTGTTGAAGCTTCTTGAAGTTTTGAACAAGTCCACCATTCTTGTCTCTTCTCTAACCCTAACCACTCATCTAACCTTAGTTAAATCTCTACACTAAACCATGGTTGAGATTATGATAAGTATCATATTGTTTTTATTTTAAAAAACTTATGATATATATCATCTTCTTCTTCTTCATCTTCTTCTTCCATGAAAAGAAGCTTGCTACATCAATGGTGATTGATGAAAAAGTGTGAGAAATCCAAATCTAAAGTCTACCCACTTCCTATTTCTTCATCCTCTACCTCTTGCCAAGTAGTATAGGGTGTTTCCTTCACAAGTTTTCTTGACTTGGTGAAGTTAGAGCTTGATCTAGCGATGCCTCGACGTAGATCATCTTCGGCATCGTCGTCGATGACCTAGCCTGCTTTTTTTCCGATGAAGCCGACGCTAGAGCCCAAGATCCGATTTGTACAGCGAGGAGACTTCATCGCGGAGCCATGGAGGTGGAGGACCAGATCTACAAAGGTTGTAGCCACTTTCCTTTAGCATTTAATTCGTTTACATGCTTGCATTGCCTCATTATCTAGTTAACGATCCGTATTAGGGTTTGTAGGCACTTGTAAAATTTTTAATTGGCCATGTTTGATGCCTTGTGAGACTCCATTAGAGTGCCTAGGAACCCTACAGCAAGTACCAAGGAGGAGATCTTCATCACTGAATGTAATGTCAGACGCATGGACCTCTTCCAGCTCATCCTTCATCTTCTCTTCTGCGAAGAAAGCTTGGAACTGATCGGGCTCTTGAAATGCCTTGATCAGGGAGTCTCGTGCCTCTTTGGATAGGAGGAGGACATCCAATATGCTCAGTTGTAAGAGTATTTTCCTCAGATGTGCCATGACGTTGTAATCCACCATGTTTTTCTTAGGCAGGTCCCTTGCTGCGAGCTCTTTGACAACTCCAGCGTCGAGGGAAATTTCCTCGGAGATTTTTCCTTTCCCTTTGTCTTTTTCGCTCGAACCTTTGTTTGTAGGTCCGAGGTTCCTTTCAGGCAGCGTGCGGTTACGCGGCTGAATATTCTCCCAGTTCCTCTCCTCAGTCTTTGAAGAGAGGGCTGAGGAGTAATCCGTACTCAGAATCGCTCCCGAAGGTAAGAACTTGGGGTTTTCCCCTTCCAGACTGGTACCAACCATATGACAGTTTCCAGTCGTTTCTACAGGTGTGTTCGTTACACTGTTTTGCTGTTGACGGGCACGAGCTTCGCGCTTCATCCTCTTGAAGTGTTTTTGATGGGCAACGTATCCTTGCCACCACTTCTTGAAGGCACTGCATTTCTCGGTGGGGTGGATGACCCTCCGATGATATACGCAATAGTTTGGGCATGCATCTTCTCCATCGAGGCATATGACCCCGGGAATGTTTTTTATGAGAGGTGGCGGCTTCATCCCTATTGACAGGGTTTTGGCGAACCGCTTCTTTGTTTTGATCCTGTTCTTACTTGTAGCAGGTATGCTTTGGTTTGGTTGGAGTACTTTACGACTCATTCTTGACGCAGCTTCTTTGTCCTGACGCTGACGCTGACGCTTAGCCTTTTCATATATGGTTGTTTCGCGTTCTCGGTCAACTTTGTTTTTTTGAAAGGCTTCGTTTAACAGCCTATCGATCGGGTCTTCTCTCAGTTCCGGGGATTTTAGCGCCGATTCTGCCCCCAGTTCCTCTGCATTGTTTTCTGGCACTGAGGGAGTTTCTTCGTCATATAACAACGAATGGGAGACCATATAGCAACTTGCTACACGGTCTTCGGTGTCTTTTAATGAGTCATTTCCCTCATCGTAGTCACTATCTTCATCCTCATGAATATGCTTGAGGATTCGAGAGTGACCGGTGTCCACGCCTTCTGGTTATACTCCTCCAACGCGTCAATGTATTTTTGTAGATATGTGCGCTTATCGTTATACTCGGCAGGCTGCACGGGCTTCTTGGTCTTCTTCTTTTTCTTTGAAGATTTCAAAGGCTTGACTTAGGGATTTTTTCCCTCGTCAACAATTTTCGGTGCAGGACGTGGTTTAAACATCTCTTCAATGATTTCAGGTTCAAGTAGTCTTTTCCACCTGACTGCTGGATATGCCTGTAGATCCTTCAGCATTCTTTTGGTTTTTGTAGAAAGAACGACTTCCCATGGAGTTTCTTCCATGAGTGAGCATGATGCCTCTTGCTCATCCACCTTTTTGGGAGTATGCTTCTGGGGTGGGTTTACCCTCCAGTTATTAAACAGTGCGAACCCTCCTGTTGATACTGGTCTTCGACCCAGTTTTTGAAGACGTAATAATTTTCAATTGGATGGCTCACCATTCTGTAATAGGAGCAGTAGTTAGGGTTGTTGATGTTGCTGGGTTGCGGTGGATGCAGCGGGTCTGGCAATGTGATGAGTTTATTGCGTACTACTAATTTGAATAGTCTCCTCGTCTTGTCACGGGGAAACGAGTAAGTGCATCCTAGTATTTCCTCCAAGGATGAGCGTGGACGCGCATTGCTTTGGCGAGCAGCCGGTTTTGGGCCATTCGGTTGTTGTTGCGTGTTGGCCACGAAGGCCGCTTTCCCTTTACCCTTGTTATTTCGAGGGAACTTATTTGAGGAGGAAGGCCCGTGGCCCACCTGGTCCATTTGGACCAGTTTATCTATCAGAGTCTTGAAGGTGGTTGGTTTGAAGAATATCATGAACTGGGACACAGTCGTTTGAGGATCTAGGGTCCCGATGATTATGCCCACGGCGGGAGATTCTTCAATGTGTTGTTCACGCTTAGACCACAGGTTCCGCCACTGGATCGCGTATTGGACCTAAATTTCACCTGGCTTTACCCCAGCATTGATTAATGCCGTAATTAGAGTGCGCTCGCTCACGCTGGCGAACCGCTGTGTGAACATCAGTTCCATCTCTGTGAATATTTTTATGGAGTCATTTGGGAGCTCCGAGTACTATTCAAAGACTGTTTCTGACAGGCTGCCGACGAACTGGCGAGGCAACAATTTGTCGTCGCCTCCAGTGTTGCCGCACAGAGCTTTTAACTTCGCGACGTGCTGGTGAGGGTTGCCTGTCCCTTTGTACAATGGAATTTGGGAATCATATACCCCGGCAGGTACTTGATTTGATCATACCATCCTGGATACGGTCGCTCAATTCTGACGATTTGACCAGCTAGTTCATTAGCTTGATGAGCTCTTATTTGTTGAGCAATATAATCATCAAGGGCGGCATTGGAGATCGTTTCCTCCTTGGTTGTTGATAAGGTCGGAGGAGGTTTTGATGTTTCCCCATGTCATCCTCAACGATTATCGGCGGATTTTCGGCCGGGGGTTCTGACTGGATCATCATTCCAACCATGTCCTAAAATAAGAGAGCCATCTGCTTTATGTTGGTAACTTGTTCAGCGGCTTATTTGTATTTTCTCTCAAGCACCTTTCCCAGGAACTCTGTATCAGTCTCCTACTCTTGGCGTTGTTCAGCTTCTTTGTCTGGACTTTCTTTCTATCCGGTAAGTGCTGCCATTTTGGTCAGCATTTTCTGGAGCTTCTGTTGTTGCTCCTGAGCCTTGGTCAGCGACCGAGTTTGCGGTCGGTGACTCGCCGAAGCACGGCTTTTTTCTTTTCCCGAAGCCATGTAGACTGTATGTATGGTTATGCCCCCAGCCTTAGGGCGTTTAGGTCTATCGCCTTTGGAATTTGTCGCAAGCGGTAGAGTTTTCTCCAATCTCGTTCTTTTATGGGAGATTGGAGTTGAAGAAGCCATTATGACAGGCACCTGCTTAGGAGAAGTCCTCTGCTGTATGGCGGAGGAGTAGTCCTTTTCTTGTCGAGCCTTCGATTTCTTCGGTCGACGAGAGTAGTTCTGGTCAATCACGGAGTCCTGGACTTTTCACCAGACCCTATGAATTTGAGAGGAGAGCCACTGATAAGGCTGCTCCGGCTTTGCCTACGCTGTAACTTCTGCAGGCGGGGGTGATTTATTTAGTACCGCTGTTAGAGAATTTTTGCACACCCTCTTAAGCGGTTCAAAATTGTTCCCAGTTGGAACAGCAGCGTCGACTTCCACCATTGGAACTGATAGGGTGAGTTTAGAGGGGGAGTTGCCCCCAGTTTCTCTCACTCGGTACCAGTGGCAACATCGAGCGTGCCTTATTGAAGGGACCGCCTCAATTTTGGAAGCGGCTTCATCACGCCCCTGGTTTTGCTGAGGAGCTGCAATTGGTGTCAGCCTGTTGAAGACCGACATCCTGATTAAAGTTTGGGGAGGGCCGACCAATCTTTCAAAGACCGACTTTCTGATGGGGGAAGCACTTTTGACGGCTTCGCCTGTAATAGGAGTTGGGAGAGCTAGCCATTTTGGGGTAGCCCCTTCAGGTATAACAAGCTTCTTTGCGGGCCCGTTTGTGCTTTTGCTTAGCCTGTTGAAGACTGAAATGCCGGATTTGGATGGCCTGTTGAGAGGAGCCGTTGTGGTTTCCAGTCGATTAAATACCGACCTTTTGGGAGCTTCCTCTTATGGCGCCGAGGCACTGCAACTCACCGGTGGGAGTATGGTCCCAAAGAACAATCCAGTAGCGGCATACGTAACTTGCCCCACTGGCATTGAGAAAATAGAGGTCGCGTTAGGCCCATAAGTCACTCCTCCAGTTAGGGAGGAGCGAGAGTTGTTGCATGAAATGCATTAGGAAGTCGTCGATTTCTCTGCACAGGAGCAAGACACCAAGTTTTAGTATCTCGAATCTAAGGGCAACCATAGCGAACATTGATTTTGTTCGCAAAATACGACATGGAGTGTGGAGTGGAAAGAGAAAAAGGTTCCACCGAGCGTGCCAGAATCTGTTTACCTTCGAAAACAGAGATGAACTGGGATGGATCGTCTTGCCTAAATTTGGGGGCAGATACTATTTGGACTTCTCCATCCATCTCTCGGAACATACCAAGTTGATTTATGACACCGTATATCGAAAGTTTGGATAGATGCGACCGATGTAGCTAACTTTATCAGATTACCCCTCATTTGTGAGGGTTTTTTTGATTGTGGGGACGCTCTTTCCTGTAGGCGCAAGCCCCTATAGTTAATTACGTTACCGCATTGCGATAACCACTTTCTCCTTCTCCAGCAGTTCACTTCGTGTCGTGTGTTATTTTGTTTTTATGTAGTTGCCCATGGATTGTATACGGAGACTAGTTTATGTCGTCGTCCGTAGGGCGCGGAACAGTCCAGATCCGTATATTTTAGATTTGGGTTTGTTTTATTTAAGGACCGTTAATCTAGTTTGAGATTAAGATCGACTTAAATATACGAGCATTTGGGCTCAATTTATTTTTAACTAAGAATACGTTGGCCATATTTGAGACTAAGATCAACTTAGCATAATTTCGAAGATTATTTTTATTTCAGATCCAACAACAAAGCATTGGGCTCGGTTGCAAGAAAACCTTTTTAGAGAGACTAAACCAATTTGGGCTTAGTCTGCTTAGTTTTTTTTTGCTCAAAAGTGCCAAGCACTTATTTGGGCTCTGTTTGTTCAGCCCCCTCTTTTTATGCAAAAGTACTGAGCATTTGTTTGACGCTCTGGAACTCACATAGGTATCATGTGAAGCCTTCAGTTATGGGCGCTGCCCAATCAGTGGTAAGCACTCAGTTATATATAAAGTGTTAAACACTTTTTTTATGTGGCGTCCATGTGAAGAGCATGTGCGGCGCTGGGCACTACCCAATCAGTGCTAAGCACTTAGTCGTTTTGGTTATGTATGAAGTGCTAAGCACTTTTTGTATGGCGCCCACGTGAGGCGCTGGGCACTGCCCAATCAGTACTAAGCACTCAGCCGTTTTGGTTGTATATGAAGTGCTAAACACTTTTTATGTGGCGCCTACGTGAGGAGCACATGAGGCGCTGGGCGCTGCCTAATCAGTGCTAAACACTCAGCCGTTTTGGTTGTATATGAAGTGCTAAGCACTTAGATTCAGTGCCCACGTGTATTTCACATGAGGCGCTGGTCCTCTGCTTTGGGCGCCCACGTGTATTTCACGTGAGGTGCTGGGCGTTATTGGGAGGGCACCCACGTGAGGAACATGTGAGGTGCTAATCTTTTTTCTTTTTTAGAGATTAAATCTCTGTTAATGCTATTTTGGCCATTAATGATCATCAAAATCTCTATTTTGAAGACCTTAGATCGTTTTTTTTATTGGAGAACTAAATTATTCTTTTCTTTTTATAAGAACTAAGTTTTTTATGTAGAGTTAAACCTTAATTTCGGAGGAATTAAATTCCCAGAATACATATTCTTTTCCTTTTTCTTTCTTTTTAACCTAGTTCTTTTCTGAATTTTTAATTCTCAAGAACAAGATATTGCCGCTGAGAATTAAATTCTCAACTTATGGGAGACTTGTCTTGTGGATCTCTAATCCAGAGGAAGAACTAAGCTCTTTGAGAAGGGTTAAACCCTTAGATAGGCAAAAAGAGATATTTTGATCCCCATGTTTTCTTTACCTAGGGTTTTGAGGAGAAAGTCTTCTTCTTTTCTTGAGAATTGAGTTTTCTGTTGTTTTAGAAGATTTCTATATTTTTTCAGAAGCTTATGAGGGGGTTCTCTCTATATGAGACTTGAAGTCTCGGGTCCTTTATATAGTAGAGGCAAATTGTTAATTAGTTTTGAGAAAATCTCTCATTGAGAGATTCCAATTAATTTAATTGGTCTCAAAATTGATTTGGGGAATTTTATCCACCGTTAGATCTTTGATCCAAATGTTTCTGTTTTACAGAATATGTTTTCTTGTTTTTAGCAAGATTGGGGAAATATTTTTCCATATACAAAATTTATTCTGTAAAACGATGATTTTTAATCACCATTGGATTTTTAATCTAAGGGCTCTCTGTTTTACAGAGAGCAATCTTTTTATTGTAAAGATTGAGGAAAAATATTCTTCAGAATAGAATTTAATTCTATTTTTTAATGATTTATCATTACTATTGGATTTTTGATCCAAC
The DNA here is from genome assembly GCA_030015575.1 of Agapanthus africanus. NCBI lineage: Eukaryota > Viridiplantae > Streptophyta > Magnoliopsida > Asparagales > Amaryllidaceae > Agapanthus > Agapanthus africanus. Next base: position 669,320,275 of record CM057341.1, on the reverse strand, counting down.
GGCTCTGTTTAACAAAGAGTATCCTAATTTTTAGGGAAATATCCCCATATAAAATTTAATTCTACTTGATTTTAACTTGGGCGCCGGCGCTCACATGTCATGCATGTGGGTGCCATTTAAGAATTTAATTCTAGGTGCTCCTGTGCTTTGCATATTGGCGCCCACGTGAGCTTCACGTGCGGCGCCACCATAGGATTTAATCCTAAGGCGCCGGCGCCGACGCAGGCACCCTTATGAGGGGCATGTGAAGCGCTGCCTCAACAAAGTTTTAAAAGTGCTTAGCTCTTTTATTATGTTTAAATTTTGGGGGAACATTCTCCACCGCCGCCGCCTTCAAAAGAAAATCTCTCTCTTCCTATTGTCTTACGCATGGGAAAGCGTTCCTGTACTGATGCACATCTAATTTCTAATTTTATTTCCTATCATAGATTGACACCATCTGCTCGTCAGTTTGTTTCTTGCTTATGTACCATCACTCTTCCTTACTCTGTTCAGGATGCTCTTCAGCACCCAGGTTGATATGTAGCTTGATAAGAGGAGATTATCACACCACGCTCTAATCAGATTTGGAAATTGGTACCTCCGCTTTCAGATAAGAAGGTTGTTAGCTGTAGATGGGTTTTTATTGTTAAGAAAAATCCAGATGAGACGACTAATTGTCTCAATACTCGTTTGGTGTCCAAAGGATTTACTCAGCAGTATGGTTTTTGTTGAGAATTTTTCGCCAGTTGCCAAATTAATATCAGTTTGTGTGCTTATATTCTTGGCTGTTTCTATGGCATGGACTCTTCATCAGCTTGATGTGAAGAATGCTTTTCTTAATAGCAATCTATCGGAGACTATTTATATGCAGCAGCCTCCAGGTTTTGAGCGACTGGGGGAGTCTATGATTTGTCTTCTATGCAAATCGTTATATGGACTGAAGCAGTCACCGCGTGCATGGTTTGAGAAGTTCGGTATGATTTTGCAACTGATTGGTTTCAAATGCAGTCGAGCTGATACATCTCTTTTTATGCATAATCAGCCTCAAGGTAGGGTAATTGTGCTGGTATATATTGATAATATTATCATCACTGGAGATGATTCTGATGGTATCTCCATTGTGAAAGAACATTTGGCTTCACATTTTCATACCAAGGACCTTGGGCCACTTAGATATTTCTTTGGAACTGAAGTATCATGGAATTCTAATAAATTGCAACTCTCTCAGCGCAAGTATGCACTTGATTTTCTATCTGAGACAGGATTTCTGGGATGTAAAACCGCAAACACACCTATGGATTTCTCAGTCAAATTATCTCGATTAAGCTCTCCCTCGGATTCTCCGCTACCTGATCCAGAAAGATATCGACGTCTAGTTGGGATGCTTATTTACCTCACTGTCACTCGTCCAGACATTGCCTTTGTCATTAGCACAGTAAGTCAGTATATGCAGAATCCTTTGAACTCTCACCTTAAGGCAGTTGGACATATTCTCAGATATATCAAAAATTCTCCAGGACAGGGTTTTCTTTACAAACCATCATCTATATTGTCACTCACAGCCTTTGCAGATGTTGTCTTTGCTGGATCCGTTAATGATCAGCGTTCCACGAGTGGTTATTGTGTCTTCTTGGGAGGAAACTTGGTTACATGGAGTGAAATGTCTCTGCCACTGTACCAAAACTCCGAAGTTATGATGAGAGTTGAGAGAATATATTTTATATTCTAACATGCCCCCGCAAGTCGAAGGCTCTTTGGGTCAAACCTAGGCTTTTTACGCAGCAGTATTTTTAATTTTAATAAAACCACATTTAATACGTTGATGAGGATTTTATTAGTCTCCAAATTTAACCGCAAGTATACATCTTATCGCAGCTGTACTTGAGAATCGTTCCTACAGAGATGTATGTTAACTACCTTTAAACTAAGTTTAAAAAAGTAAGGAAATTTAAAAGGTTGGTTTTTATAAAGAGAAAAGTCGAGGGTTTTGTATTGTTTTATCTTCTAGAGTTGGTTTAAGAGATACTTATTCTTTTCTAGATCTATATTTAATATATTTTCTATTAATTAAAACAAAAGTATAGGTTATATTAATTGGATTTAAAAATAACCTATCAATTATTAAAATATTATTTAGAAACTATATCAAACATCTATGTTTCTAATTAATTAAAAGTACCCTAGGTTTAATCTTCGATTGACAGTATTAGGTAGATAATCTATAATATTATTTTATTGAATTAACCTAAAGCCCTTTAATTACCTAGGTTGAATTTATTTTAATCTAATTCTTTTCTTACCGTCCCTAATTAGGTTTCTAGTTTGTCGCACCGTCATTAGCCTAATGAGTTTTTAGGTGTATTATCAATCCCTAGATATAATTCAAAATGTCAATTAACTCTATAAGATCTAGTTTATATGATGAAAACATAAAAACAAAGGAATTAAATAAAAAAAACTTCATAAATTAAGCATAAGAAAAGAAGAGTTTGAAATCGTCCAACCACTAGAATTAAACAACACAAACCCTAGAATAAAATTAAGTACTCATCATAATTGAAGATGAAAGAAGTTTTATTGTTATAATGAAATACTTACAAATATAATTGATCTCCCTCTAGATATCCCTAGGTTCAAGACAATGGGAGAGATATGAAACGCTAAGGCTATACAAGTACTTATATAGGGCTAAAGTAGATTTGAGAACAAATAATAGAAGATAATAGAAAATACAAGAGAATCTACTTTCTAACAATTATGATAATCTAATCTAATTGCTCTGTTGGATATTGTTGCGTGTTTTTAGAATCTTCAAAAAACGAAACCCTACATCTCATATTAATTTATGTGTAAAGACGATCGTGCCCATAAAAAATCTTATCGAACGGCCCAAAATCGACCGCTGATCCGCCGCCGTTTTTTGGCTCCGTGGCTCCAGATTTTTTTCTGTGGTTTTATCGTCAATTTAGATGATTTTTGAGCATATTAAATCTTGAATATCTCGCTGTATATCTGTAGTTGCGTAGATCACCGAATTGTTCCAAAATTTGGCATATAATTAGGCATGTTGATTTGTTGTTTTTTGATTTGATTTGGTTTCTCCATCTGATTTGTTATTGTGATAATTGATTCATCTCTATTTATTACAACCTTTGCTGATTTAAAATGATATTTGCAAATTGTCTTTTGATTTTCTGAATAATTCCCTTAAATCTCAATTGTACGCACGTAATCCTTCTTTTAAGACAATTTTCCGTCCTTTTGAATTTAAGCCCTGTTATCTGTAATAATTCACAAAACATAACCGGAACAGCATAATATATGACAATAACATGATAAATGGGTTAGAAAAATTTGCAATAAATTACACCTATCATACGCGCCCAATAGGAATCGAACCTAGATTGATATGATATTATGTGAAATGTCCCCGCCACTGCACCAAAATTCCGAAGTTATGATAATGGGTTGAGAGAATATATTTTATATTCTAACACATGGAAGAATAAGAAGCAAAATGTAGCTGATTGTTCTTCTGCAGAGCCTGAGTATTGATTTATAGCACATATAGTTGCTGAGTTGGTATGACTTAGCTTCCTTTTGACAGATCTTGGAGTTCCTTTTTCTCTTCCGACTATACTCTTCTGTGATAGCAAAGCCACAATTCATATTGCTGAGAATCCGGTTTTTTATGAGCGGACCAAACATATCGAGATAGATTGTCACTTCATTCATGACAAAGTGACAGATAAAATAGTTGCACTTTAGCATGTTTACTCTGCGACTCAACTAGCAGATATTCTTACCAAAACTCTTTCATGACCTGTTTTCGCTCGTCTTCATCCAAGCCTGACATGATTGACATCTATGCTTCAGCTTGCGGGGAGTGTTATCAATATATAATTTGTTATTATATTTTAGTTATGAGTATAATTGGTTATTGTATTAGTTGATTTATTGAGATAAAGAAGTGATACATAAATATCTATATATAGATTGTATAAACTTTTATTTTATTGAGCGAATAAATATTTTTCTTCTTGATTTCTTCAAAGTCCATGGTTACACCCAACACCTAAAACAATCATATTTTTTTCTTTTAACATATTTTATCTTTTCAACATTTTTTTACAAAATTGTAATTTGTTTGTTCACCGAATGCAACCTATGACAATTTAATACGCCCATTAACCTTCATGGCGGTTTCGTTCATCATTCACAGGCTACTTGCACATGGATTGTCTGTATAAGATTCGAGTCGTAGGATCATGAATGCCAACTATTTACCTTTGGTCAATCTTGCCATGTCAGAACTTGTGGCGGCTTAACGAGTAATTTTCCGATTACATTTGGCTTACATCAAGAATCTGCATTAAGTTTATTTCTGTTTACCATCGTGATGGATGGACTTACTAGAACTATCCAAGATGAGATATTTTGGTGTATGCTATTCGCTGATGATATTGTTCTAGTAAATGAGACGAAAGCAAGGGTTAATACCAAATTGGAGTTATGGAGACAAACATTGGAACTTCGAGGGTTCAGATTGGGCAGGTCCAAGACAGCATATCTGCATTGTAAATTTAGCAAATAGAGAAGTCGAGACCACAGTGGTATAAAATTGGATGGGCAAGAGATATCACCGAGCGATCTGTTTAAATATCTAGGTTCTATCATCCAAAAAGATAGGGAGATCGATAGCGATATCAATCAAAGAATCCAAACTTGTTGGTTGAAATGAAGGAGTACAACAGGGATTTTATGCGATCGTAACTTTCCGTTAAGATTGAAAGAGAAGTTTTATCGGAGCGCTATTCGGCCTGCCTTATTATATGGTATAGAATACTGGGCTCCTAAGAAATATCATACACACAGAAAATGTACGTACATACTTTGTTGGATGTATGGTAACACTAGAAAAGATAAGGTGCAAAATGAGGATATTCGTGCAAAAGTTGTAGCACCTGTGGAGAAGAAGATGCGGAAAAACCGGCTAAAATGGTTTGATCATATACGACGAAAACCTATGAAACCACCGGTTTGACGGATGGATACTCTCAATATAAACAATGTCAGAAGGGTAAAAGGGAGACAGATGAAAATATGGATGGAGGTGATACGAAAAGATATGGTTGGCAAAGGCCTTAATGAAAGTATATTATTCAATTGGAGTGAATGGAGGCGGAGGATTCATGTGCAGGACCCGGCGTGATTCTCATGTTGGTAATTCATGTAACCTACCCATATGCTTGGGATAAAAGGCTCAGTTGTTGTTGTTGTATTCTTGCCATGCCTGTCTGTAGCGCTATCCAAACTAACCAGCCCACGAGTAGCGTGACATGTCCATTTGGCATCTCTAATTAGGGCTGCCAACCTCAGTATCATGTTATGTCTGGCCAAGCTTGGCTATTGAAATTCAGAACTTTTCTTCCTTTTATTCTATCCGACTCATATTTGCTCCTTATTAAATCCTTTTTTCCCACATTGAACTGATGAAAAGGATTGCTATTGTTGTTTATCCTATTTCTCACATATCTTTCCTGCGCATTTTCCATGCTATAAAACCTATTCCATAACTCAGGTAAAACTTCCCAATAAATTCCTGCAGAACAAGTCAACACAAAACATAAAGCCATAGTTTTCAACTCCTCGGGCGGTAAAGAATACAACCTTCTTGAGATGCCAAAAATGGCGTAACCAATGTTTTAAACTTTTAAAAGCGAAAGTTAAAGTTAGATGGACGTCACTGTATCGCCTAAAACGAGAGGCACCAAAAAAGGCGAAGGCCCATGCTAAGCAGGGCAGTAATTTTTTTTAATTGCTGCAAATACTGTTGTATATACAATTAATAGAGATATGTATATAACGAATAACAAATATATAATGCATTTTAGTGCGCGAAATTCAATTCATTTTATCATTTAAATCGAACATCAAGCCATCATTAGAAACCTACTATTTACAATTGAATCATTTAATAACTAGAAGCCAAGATCGAAACAGTTTAGTAACTAAGGATATTCCATGTCAAGAAAAATTCCATAAAGTTGTACAATTTTTTTATAAAACAAGCGTAAGAACTCAAGTCAAGCAAATACATTAGACATAACAAACCAGTCGTTAACGGTCAGGTGGTCGATGGATTATCCAAATGGCTGCCAAGACAAATGGCCATCATGGCCAATGGAGGATGAACAAGAGAGGAGCATAAAACAGGGGGAGATAGAGAGTTCAGCTTATAATTGCCTTGTAACGGCTTGTTTATCAAATATGAGTTTTCGACGTTTGTCATGTACTCATCTGGTACGAAAAGAAAATATAACTGGATAAAATACAGTTGAATAGTACCCTCTCCAGTATAAATAAAACGGGCATCTGGGCACCTAGAAACTGTACGGCCTTGGGCAATGGGTTGCCTGGGTTAACTAGGTCTGAAATTTGCTTGGAATGAGCACTTGAGGCGTGAAGGCGAGCCGCGTATCAATGGGAATAGCTGCTGTAATCTGGTCGCAATTTAAATGAACTTCCACCATAAAGTTCAGTAATGAGGCGAATTCCGAGAATGCTTACATCCTTGATGATTACTTTAAGCAACATAAACTGAAATTCATAGAACTCGCCATAATTGGTATCGACAATTATTATGCACCAAACTCTTATCCTCGGTCCCAATTTCTCATCACCATTACATGAGTCTTCATATATTAGAGTTCCTATCTAATACCCACACCAATCCTAATGGGCCCAATTCTAAATCTCCCTTGGCCCAATTCAACTAGGCCCCTTTACCCTCCTCATAGTTTCGGAGTATCGGAGCAGCCGTGGTTTTGTTCTCACCACAGACATTAAAAACATAGTAATTATAAATAAATATATACCTATGCAAAATCCCGGATTTCATCACTAGAGCACAAGTGGGGTAAAACACATGGGCTATAACGTGGTAAGGACGTATCCTAGCTTGAGGCTGGAAAGATTATCGATATAATGAAGGTTAATTACTCGAATCCATGCGAGACTGGAAATCTCGAGTCATCTTATATCAATGAGGTTGTTCTAAGATTTAAGTGACGCTTGTAAATCACAAGGAGAACTCATGTGCAATGACTAAATGGTCGATATGTATATCGGGCTACTCTTCTTAGTTTTATGTAGATCCTTGCTCTGAAATTTTATCCGTTCGTCTATCGAATTGTGCATCAGATTCCTTTAATCGGCCAGTGCATCGATCTTAAAATGTCGAATCCTCGTTCCGGACGGATGCATTTAAAAAAAAATCAACATCTAATCTTCTTAGAAGTTGCTTCAATAAAACAAAAGGAAAATTAAGTCATTGATATATACTCGTCAATTTAAGTAGCTTCTCAAGGATTAAGATGGGTATTTATTGTTAGTGGATAATAATAAGATTAGATTGGACCCACCCACAATCTACACTTATTAGCTAAACAACACTAATGCTTTCATTGTTTTATTTAAGTAGTTGGCTGTGCACACATATGCCTTCCTTTTTTCGATTTTTTTTTGATAATTAATATTAATATAAGAAATTCTCCTTTCATTAAATGGAACATGCAGGCCACCAAACAAAGACGAGGGCAACAGCAGGAATGGTAGCGACATATGAAAGTTGTTGCAAGTTGCAACCACAAGTGAGTGACAGAGAGGGGATGGCTATTTTTAAAATATGGAAATTTTGTTTCTTGCCCAAAAGTGAAATAGATTTACTTTTCAAATACAAGGATACATATCTTTTTGCTAGAATTTTATATCTGGGGTTAGGTTCTCACAGGAGCACATGGAATTTCAATATAATTGAGCATAGTCCAAAGGCTATAAGCCATATGGTGGGAAGCTTCTCTTGTTATTTTCCATATGGAACCATTCCCGACACTACTCACTTTAAACTTTCAGAAACTTTTCTCATGTGTAATCACGATCTTTATGTTTATTTGTTATGTTTTATTTTTCAAAGTTTTAAATGAAATTAATTTTTTTTTCTGTGGTTGTCACGTGGATCGCAGAACATTTATAGATAAAACCATCCTCTTAGAGGCAATCTCTCTTTTTCTATCTTTTTGGGGCTTGTAGATTATTTTCTTGGAAGTACTATTCGATCTGGGATCTGATACCATGCTACGATTTTATATTTAGAGTGTTGGGCTTTTATGATTGCACATGGATTTTCAATGTAGTTGAGATTATATCCAAAAAGCTTATAACAAAGGGTAAATTGTCAAAGAGCCCTCGGCCCGCTTCAAACTTGTGTAAAAATGTCACGACACTTAAATGGCACGTGACTGGCACTTAAATTACGTGACGTCTTTGGACGTCGACGCAATCCAAATAAGTCAAAACCAAGATCTAAACATTTTGAAAAGAAATAATAGAGGTGAAGTTTTCGAAAGGGTTTATGAAAGTGAAATGAAGTTTGTTTTGAAAGACGGTTTGATTTAAAAGTGTAAATAAAATTTGTTTAAAAACGTTTGAAAAAAAATTTATCGTTTAAAAATTTGGGCAGCACCTCCTTTGTAAATTTTGAATAAAAACTTGTACAATGATGAATATAAAGGCATCCCCACTCAAAAGCCAGCTCAACGCCCACATGGCTAAGTCACAAACCACGCAGTTAATATATGACGCCCAAGGCGAAGAATCACACAAGCAAATAGCAATAAGCAATATATAAAATATATCATTAAGTCAACTCCACACAAGTTCGACGTCCAAAAGAATAATATATAAGTCTCGACTCGATCTAATACAACGAATATACATATATGGTAGATAGAGTGACACTAGATATAAAAATAACATATACAAGAGGCGGTTACTACACAATTTGTAACCCACCTAGCCAAAAATATAAGCAACCCTAAAAGAAGATGTGTCGGTGGAGCCACTAAATATTCGAGCAGTCGGTCCTGCAAGAAACTATGGCACAACGGAGGTGAGTTGCCAACTCGTGAGTATAATAAAATATTACAAGGTATATATATTATATGCATTGTAAATAAATATAAGTGGATAATAACGGATCGCGCAATCATAAAAATCATCATCAATATAAAATTATCATGAAATCCGTGTCAATCATCGATACTCAAAATCCAATTCTTTTTTTAGGCGATGTCTCTCAGATCAGCCATCTTTTCAATCTCAATATAGCTCCTGTCGGTATCCTCCAGACATCTACCGTGTTCCGATACTATCACCGGTTGACTTCATCCTTGCTAGGCTCGCCGCCTTTCTATATATGCGAGCCTCTTGCCCCTCAGTATGGTACCGGGTCCATCATATATTCGTAATCGGTTTCTCCCCCTTTCTCGATTCGGATATAATACCATGAATGCTAGAAAACTCATGGTGGATGTCAAATTATCATATCAAGAGAAAACCACACTTTTGGAAACGTAGCAAGTTTTATAAAAACATATCCACTGTTTTTCAAATCCATAGAAAATATCAAGTCTATGATATCAATAATGAATGATTCATTCTTGCAATAGTTGATAACTACAACACATGAATATATAGGACAATAGCATTCGAATAATGAAACATGATAAGTAGTAATTAATACTAACATGAAATATTGTAATACGACTAAACATGGCAATTTTACGGTGTTATGGCAGTACTAATAATGTGTAGTATAGCATACGCGTTTATGATTGTGCAACATGGAAATCATTAGTATTTGTACAGTGTTCTATCGAGTGTGAATATATAAGTATGGCAATTGGAATATACGACATGGCATTCCTAACAAATATATGTAAAACATAGCATTACAATAAAAATGTAGAAGCATGAGTTTAAAATCGATATGAAGTTTTATAGTGTTTCTGGTAGTCGGGGGTGTTAAACGCCATCCGCCCAAGTTCCCACTTGTAGATGCTAATCTACTTACCAAAATATGGCTCGTGCTAGTCAAAGCCTATGACCACTTTTCCTTTCCTTGCCGCTTCAGACGTCTTCGCGATCGATCCTATAATTCGAAACAAATAGCGAAATCGTATAAGAATCTAACCGTAATCGATATTATTGTGCTAAGTGTATATATGTTAGAACGTATCATCAATGTATACGTATGCTAACTACGTAGAACTACCCTTCGAAACGACATTCGAAACATTAAAAGATTGAATCAAAAAGTAGAAATCCATTTACAAGTTAAAAAGCAAAACAATCAAACAAAATGAACAACAGACGTTTGAAGAAGAAAACCCCAGACGTTTGACTATCAACTTAAAATACAACCCGAGACTCCCAAACAGATGTCTGAAGCTTTGGATGAAAGTGTTAGTGATATATGTCCTAGAGACCATTATTGTATCATACTGGTTTGTATATTACATATTGGAAGGTTGGGATATACATGGATATAGTAATAGTCTTGCTCGAAATGGTAGTATGCTACCTATTTTGTTTCTACCTCAATATGTGCATGTGTTTCTTTTAGCATATCGCTTATACAGATTGGTAGAGCCCTTAGAATCTTTGCTTGATTACCAACGTTGTGATGGCAGTCACACTAGTGGGGGCTTGGTAGTCTATAAGCACATCCTTATACATGTTCTAGTCGTAGGATTATCGAGACGGGGCATCGATACTCTATAGTAAACTAGTGTCTACGCTTCTTATCTCAGCAGGGGAGATGGTCTATCCCACAACCATTAGTACGTCGTACTGGAGATGGTATACAGGTGCTCATTGAGTTATGAGTACACTGGACATGACTCATAGGGAGCTGCTGGTGGGTATTATACCTAATGTCGGTAGCAGTTCCGAGGTGACATGAGTACAGCTTAGTCCGTCGACTTGACACTGCTACTTCGCCTCGATTATGTTCCCATTGTTCTTAGATTACTACCTTACTACGGCTCAAAGGAATCGTACAAACAGGTAGTAGTTGGGTGCAGTCTTGAAGCACTTGGAGGCAGTGGCGGTTAGATAGGATTCGTCTCTCCCGGTATTGGGGGTTGATATCGCGCTGTGTTCGGAAAGCCATTACACAAAGTCCCTGACCAGAGAAAGCGAGATTTACTGGTAGGTACTCCAGTAGTTTCTCAGGGTGTTTTGGGCTACACCCCGACACGACTTATTGCGCTATTAGGGCTCTGACGGCTATCGCTCCTCTAGGCCTGATATGCGATACTCTTAAACGAACAGAATGGACTGTACGGAGATTGTCACAGATAGGCTCAGTAGGAGTTCGGATGAGTTTGCTCATCGGCCTTCTTATTGACAGATGCATGAGTAGCTGTTATGAGCAGCTAGCACCGCCGACGGCTTGTGGTTAAACCCACTGTCATCGTAGTGTCGAGTTTTTAGAGTCCCACACAGAGAGTTTCCCTGCATCGGGCAAAATATGTAGAGGCCGTATGGTTTTACGGCAGGGCTTCGATCACATACGTGTGCTTGTGCACGTATGATGTTCGGGCGGATGATACTAGTGGGCTTTGGTTTAAGCCGGATCTTAATATTATATTGATGGATTATTTTTGTCTCTTTGTATTCGTATTTTTTGGAATACGAATACGGGTATGTATATGCGGATGAGGGCATTCTTGTAATTTACTCAAGATTGCTTCTAGAAGAAGACACCTCATTTTTTATTTAATCTTTTAATTAAAAGATAAATGAGGTGGAGAATTTCATTAAATGAGGCATGGCTCCTTGGTGACTCATTAGGTGACTCATGAAGCATGCTTGATATTTTGGTAAGATATTTGTCTTATGCATTATTGGTATACTTCATTATTCATCACAAATGAAAGCCATCTCATTCTAATGTCTTGCTTCACTCTCTTTTCCTCAAGCTCCCCTTCTTCTTCCTCATACCCTTCATGTCTCATGTGTTGAGAAACATAGGGTATTTAGAGACAAAGTAATTCATCTTCACTCTCTACATCATCTAGGACATCTAGTTTAGCGAACTAGGTGCCTTAGTTACCTTGGATTTGAGGTTGGAGCTCGGACTATAGACTCTCGGGTGGATCGTCTTTGACTTGAGAGGATCGACGAGGAGGCCTGATTCATGTACGATCTAAGGAGCCTATGACGAGGAGGAAGACAGCAAGAAGACCAGTAGGACATGGTTCTGTGAGGTATAACTTTTTATCCGATTAGGTAACCTCATATAGTTTAGCTAGTTAGGGTTTAGTATCGATCCTGGAGTTCAAGTCGGTGTTGCGAAGCCCGTAAAAATCATTTTTGCGTATTCCACCTCCCCGTGAACCCGCGGGGTGTGCGGCATCGACTTACAGTGGTATCAGAGCCTATTAAACCTTAACTAACAGTTTAGACAACGTGTAAAACTACAAAACCGAAATAACTCCGAAACATCGAAACGTAGATCCAAGTTTCTGTCGAATTTTTCAGAGGCTCTAAATTTTTTTTAAACAATTGCAGAGTGCTCCTTTAGTTGTGAGATGAACACAAAACAAAAACGAGACAAATCCACTTAAATTTGGCCAGCCAAACACCTGAAAAACCGGCCTGGCCGGTTTTACTGTTGTGTTTTGTGTTGAATTTTTTTTGGTGTTCTTGTCACTTGGATTTAGGGTTTCAGGTGGTGTTTGATTTTGCCAAGTTTGCATATAGTGTTATCTTTCTATTGTGGCAATACGGAGTATTTTGAAGTCGCGGTTTTAACGTCTTTTAACATGTTTCAATTGTTATATGTGTTCGTAAACTTTTGCTAATTGCTATATGTCGGTTAGTTAGGGGTTGCACATATCTGTGATGTTAGTTTGTGTATATGGAATATTGGATCATTGTGGATGAATAGACGGGGGGTGTGAGAAGAGAGTTTTCTTTCTTTCATTCAATGTAATTGTAAAGTGATGTAATATTATTTTACGGGGCACATTCGGGTTGAGGTTGTAGTCGCCGTTGTATTATTTCGTTTACTGTTTTCTGCTCCTAGAATAGACCCAAGGTGGGGTGCACAAACTACCGGGTTTTTGAAGTGCCGAGTGGCCTACTTATTTTACTAAGAGAGGCTGCTTCACTTCAGGAATTTGGCGGGTAGTTTGCCGCACCCGTAAGAGTCTAAGGTGGGGTTTGGATATTCATCACGACCGTGGAATCCGTCTTTCGTTACATGCTTAAACGAAATGCGGAATTCCCAGTAAATCTAATATGTTCATCTGTGATCTGGAATGCATATTATTGCGTGAGACGAATGGATATATTATATATGCTATATAGTAGACGTTGCTTATGTTTTGCACCCGCGCTAGTCCAGCCCCCGCGCTAGCGTTAGTTAAGTAATCTAACGGTGTTAGACGGGGCCCAGTGGCGAATACAGATGGCATAAGTGTACGTGATATTTTCGTTTCTTTCTGCAATGGTAGGTGTAAATGATAGGACTGCATTATATGATTAATGCAAAGCAAACAAACCAAAGCTGAATCGTTGGAAAAATTTCAAAACCACTCGGTTTTTTCAGAAAGCAAACTTTTAAATACAGAGTCTAAATCACTCCTTTAAAAGCTATCATGGTTCCTTCAATTAAATCAAGTTCATTACGTTCACGATTTCGCCAAAACTATTCGTATCCCTCCGTCATTTCAGTTGGGTATTCAGTAGTATTTAAGTTATGTATTTTGACCTTCGCCAAGGCATAGTGATTGGTAGCTGCTGAATATTCATCTGTAGCATAGATAGATGCGTTGGTTTGGGACAGTCAAACTACTATTTTGGCCTTCGTCAAGGGTATGTACGGGTAGGTTCAAATTAACCTGGATAATGACGGGTAGAATTTGACTTGCGACTTATGATATGTTGGCCTTTATCAAGGTCATAAGAGCTTGGGGCAAAAATCCACATCGGGAGTTTCTAAAGAAACTGAAACTTGCTAGTGTTGCATACCATTTGGAGTGTGATAATTTTGGTAGGATTCCTTCAGGATTATCACACAATAATATTTGGATCCCGATCCTAGTGTGAGTATCTGCTACTCCTCGGGAGATTTTTTCACTAAAACAATCAATGTTATAAAGCAAGTAGGTGTTTAGAACGGTGTTAGCGGGGCTATGCCTCCAGGAAAAAGAGGTTATGTAATTAATGAACTTCGCGAAAGCGTTGGAAAACCTCCATCGAAGTACCAACACCAGCCTGGCCGAAAGGTTAACCAAGTATTGTAAGAGTGAGATTAATCCTGACTAATTCTTCTTTTATAGTTTGAGAAAGGATTCGAGATACAGTAGGAGCCATCCTGTTTAGATAAACTAAAACCAATCTAAACTTGCAAGAGTATCATGCTAAGGGTTCTCTCTCTTCTAATTGCAGCGACCAGGTGACCAGACTTAGGTTATAGTTAGATAATAAATTGACCGAGCCAAACTATATTGATTGGCAAAGGTTTGTCCAGATGTCCATTACCTATGACAAGCTGGGCCACCTCCTTACTACTAAATCCCTCGCCGTCCCAGGTCCAGTTTCCACTGTTGTGGATCTTGATATCCGTAAGACAAGGGAAAAAGACTGTGCGAATGCCAAGTGCCTCGTGTTGGCCTCAATGGATAGTGAACACCAGAGGCAGCACGAGAAGATGGACTTAGCTTCTATCTTCTTCCATAACTAAGATTTATATGGAAAGCAATCTCGTATCGCAAGATATGAGACCTCAAAGGAATCGTTTCAAGCAAGGTTGGCTGTCGGGTCATCTGTAAGGGACCACGTTCCTATAATGATCAGCTATATTGAAAATCTCACGGACCTGGGGACCACGTTGGAGAATGAGTTATGTACTGATTTGATTCTATAGTCTTTCCCTTCTACTTACGCCCAGAAGGAATCCAAGGAGACACCCGTTTTGCTTATTGGGGAATCTTCCTCTTCTAGATCCAAGACGAAAGCCAAGGGAGAGAAAAAGAAGGCCTCCACCAAGCTGATAGGCGGTGTCAGTAAGGTAGAAGGAAAGGGCAGGGCAAAAGTTTCATGGCTAACAATAGGGAAGGAGGGATGTTCCTATTGTCATGGGAAATGGGCATTGGCAGAAGGAATGCAGGGTTTGGAAAGCCAGAATCCAGGATTCGAAGTACGTTGTGGCTTCGGCTTCGGATGTGTTTGTGATTGAAAACTGTATGTCAATTAACTCCACTTCCTGGGTACTAGATACCGGATCGGGATCTCATATATGTAATTCATTACAGGTTTTGAGAAACCGTAGAGTTATCAGGGCAGGTGATATGTTTCTCAGGTTTGCTAATAGAATGAGCGTGGACGCTGTATCCGTAGGGGAATATCACCTAGGATTGACAAGTGGGCAGATATTGATTTTGTGTACCTAGTCTAGCTTGTAATACCATATCTGTATCTTTACTTTCTAAAGAAAGATATGATTTTACATTTATAAGCGATGTGGTCTATATCCACCTTAATCATGATTTGATTGGGTTAGGTACAGTAGAGAACGATATATACGTGTTAAATCAAGCTCAGATTTTCAACGTTCAGAACACACTTAAAAGAAAGTCTCCAGAATTAAATAAGGCTTTCATATGGCATTGTAGACTGGGTCACATCATTGAAACACGGTTGACGAAGTTACATAGAGAGGGATATTTGGATCCGTTCGAATATCAGTCTTATGCAACTTGTCAATCTTGTCTCATAAGAAAGATGACAAAGACTCCGTTCACTGGATACGGAGTAAGAGCGAGCGAGCTCTTGGGACTCATACATAGTGACGTGTGTGGTCCAATGTCTACACATGCACGAAGTGGTTATTCTTATTTCATTACTTTTACGGATGATTTATCAAGGTATGGACACGTCTTCTTGATGAAACATAAATCTGAGACATTTGAGAAATTCCGGGAATATAAGAATGAAGTGGAAAAACAAACAGGCAAGAGTATCAAGACACTGAGATCTGATCGAGATGGTGAATACTTAAATGCTGAGTTCCTGAATTACTTAAAAGTGAATGCAATTCTCTCTCAGCTTACTCCTTCATACACACTGCAACACAACGGTGTATCGGAAAGGCAGAACAGAACCCTATTGGATATGATACGTTCCATGATGAGTAACACTGTGTTGCTGCGATCCTTCTGGGGTTATGCACTAGAATCAGTTACATATCTTTTGAAAAAGGTTCCTACCAAGACTGTGCCTACCACACCATATCAGACGTGGAGTGGGAAGAAACCCTATCTTCTGCTGGGTTGGCTTAGCACCCCGATACGGTATCGGATAGCATCAAGTATGCAACTTTAAAAAATCTAGGGTGCCGAGTGAGCCCGACCAAGGATCTAACTAGAGAATTAGGGTTTTGTATGCATGTAAATAAAATTTACACTAAGTGAAATAGGAATACAACCTTTGTAGACCGGTTCTTCACTTCTAAAGCTCCGTGTAGTAGTCCTTTGCTCTAAGTAGTGGTGTCCCGGACTCTCCTTAAGCTCCATTAGGCGAAAGGAACGAGCTTGCTCAAATATCTTCGAGGCCGAAGATGATCTATGTCGAAGAATCACTAACTCAAGCTACCTCTTCACTAATTGATGAATTAGTGAAGCAATCAACCTATACTAAATGGCTAGTTTAGTATTGATTGATGAAGTGGGAATTTTGCTCACATTAGAATTATTTTTCTCTTTTTCTTTTTCTTCTCACTTGAAAGCTAGAGAGTAAGGAAGGAGATGAAGAAGAAACTCAAGTGATCAAGTATCAACCATGGGTGAGAAAATATCGCATATAATCTCACTTGTAGAGACTTAACCATATCTAAAGATAATGGTTAGGTTAATAAATATCTAGAGTAAAATAAAATTAGTGGACTAAGTCAAGGTTTCTACATGTTTCCACAAGCATCTCAAACCATACCAATTTCCACCTAATTTTAATTTTTCTCTTAATAATTAATTACCCAAATTATCTTTAGTTAGGTATGAGTCTCATACATCCAAGTCCAATGTATCATCTAGCATGACACATAAATAAATACATTAATATATATCACATATATATCATTATGTATTAGTAGAAAAGAAATTCTTAAGTGAGATAATATTAGTTAATATATATTAATATACCAAATATATAATTATATATTAAATTATTAAATCAACACTTGATTTAATAATCCGGTTATATCACATACAACCGACTAATATCATTTATATCAACTTATCGAATCAACACTTGATTCAATAACCTGGCTATATCTCATATAACCGACTGATATCATATATCAAGAGATTAGAATACGGTATTGTTCAGTCGAAAATAGTGCACATTTAACATGACAATTTCCTTACTTTTCTTAATCATCTAAAGGTATTTGCTATAAATATAACACATATTAGATGTTCATCTGCAAAATATCATTTACCATGTGTTATACATTATAATCAATATTATGAAGGAAATTTTATGTTTAATATTTTTATGCATAATATTTTGTATCTCACATTCTTCATTAAGATCTTGTGCAAGATTACCTCAGGTCAGATATCGGGAATCAGGAATCTGCCGATAAAATACAAGAAAGTCGAAGAATCAAATACTAGCAGAAATTCAGAAGAGATAAGAAGATTCCAGATATCACATAAAGACCTAGAGATCAACAGAATAATACCATAGAAGTTTGAAGCAACGAGCTCACTAATCGGCTGCGGAACCGCGGCCGAGTCAGGCCGAATTGCTGCGGATCCACAGCCGATTCGGGGACTTGGGGTTCAGGAGTTCTCTGGAATCTTCTTTGTAACAATCTAGCTTATTCTAGAAGTTTCTTTGTAACAACCTAGCTTTTTAGGAAAGCTTCTTTATAACAACCTAGCTTGTTCTAGAAGTTTCTTTGTAACAACCTAACTTGTTAGGAAAGCTTCTTTGTAACAACCTAACTTGTTGATGACGCTTCTTTGTAACAACATAGCTTGTTCTAGAAGCTTCTTTGCAACAACCTAGTTTGTTGAGGACGCTTCTTTGTAACAACCTAGCCTGTTCTAAAAACTTCTTTGTAACAACCTAGCTTGTTGAGGAAGTTTCTTTGTAACAACCTAGCTTGTTCTAGAATCTTCTTTGTAACAACCTAGCTTGTTAGAAAAGTTTCTTTGTAACAACCTAACTTGTTCTAGAAGCTTCTTTGTAACAACCTAGTTTATTAGGAAAGCTTCTTTGTAACAACATACCTTGTTTTAGAAGTTTCTGTGTAACGCCTTAAATTTCGGTTAGTGTTCGTTTAGACGTTAATGCGGATTTACTGTAAAAAGGTTTACCAATTCGGGTTCCTCACATTTTATAACATTTAATTAATAAATTATTATTATTTGTTATAAGCATGCACGCACGTGTGCACGTAAATATGAGTTTTGTTTGTGCTAATTTTGATCTTAGCAACCTTGACCCTTAATCTAATCTCTTTGCTTAACCCTAATTCCTAGATCTTTTCTGAGAAGGGGAGATATTTGTTTGGATGAGTGAGGAGGTGGCAAGGTGTGTATGAATGCATTAATGGAGGAATTAATACATATGATACACTCACCCTCACCTCACCCTACACTCACCTCTCTCTCTATATATCATTCCCTCTCTCTCTCTCATTTCTCTATCTCTTTTCTTTTCCTCTCTTCCTCTCTCATAAACTGAACACTCTTCCATTTCCAACACAAATCCATCACAAAACCTTAAAATCTTCACAAAATCACATCTTTTTCCATCTCTTGCCTCTTGGATGCCTTGGAGTGTACAAAGCTAGGATCTTTGTGTTCTTTTGATTAGGTAATGTTTCTTTTCTGTTCTTTAAGTTAGTTTTGTGTAGCTTAGCTTTAAACTTGCTGTTTTTCTCGCGTATCGTATCGTTTCGGGTAAATATCGTATTTTTAGTGTCAATTTGAGGTCTCGGATGATCTGCTGTTAAGCTAAGTATTTGTTGCAAAAATTGACTTGACAGTAACCTAGTGTAGTGACCTAGAACCTACCATCAAAATACGAGCCAATTCCACCATTGTCAGGCCACAGATTTATTGGATCTGGCCGCAATTTGCGGCCAGACTGGGGAGTTGGGGTTTGGGTTTTTGGGTAGGGGTCTCTGGGGGTAATTGTAGTCTCATGGTACTTGCAATTTTTACTAATTGTTAGCACAGAAGAATCTGGGACCACTTGTGTGTTTCTAGTGTTTCGTTTCGTGCGATACGTTATCCGATACGATGCGTGTTCTGTGTTGCTGTTGCGCTGAGTTGGTTTCGTAGTGTCGCTATACGCGTTAACTACAATACAAACCCTTTAGAGTACGTAGGTGTGTCGTGTTGGTCCGTGTAGATTGTGAGTATTTTAGGTTATTATTGATATATACTTGTGTTATTGTTAATGTTGCAGGTTCGCAGGCGGGTACTACGGATGCTGCTACAAAAGGAAAACAGGTGGTAGGATTCACCTAGCTTGGAGCGTTGGTGAGTAGATTTAACATCTACAGGGAAATCGACCGCATGGCGTTATGCGTCTGGGCTAGTGATATTAATACTTGTCGCATATTCTATGTCATATTTAGAATTGCGCACTTACCCTATTATTTAGATGTTGTTATGCTTGGATTAAGAGCCTTAGGACACTGCATATATTATTGACGATTCATGTTGCACGAGCACTGATTGTATGCTACACACACCGTCAATAATTGCCACGTCACACACAAACCACTTATAGATATGATATTGCTTGGTTAGGGACATTGAGACATTTGATTCATATTTCTTATCGCATATGACATATAGCATACATGTATACTCACATGCTTACACATATGCCTTCATATACTTATATGCTAGATACCGTACACTTGTAGAGTATTATACCTGTTGGAGATAGTGCCCTCAGAGTCGATTATTGGACCACAGGCACGTGATTGCATTGATTGAGGGAGGACCTATCCCGGTAGGACAGTCTTACTCGAGATGATAGTATGCTATCTGGTTTAACTTTATCATCGTGTACTGCTTTAGGTGACATGACAGGTCACTATTGCACGTTGATAGAGCCCCTAGGATTCTTGCTTGACTACCGGCAGTATGAGGGCGATCATATACGTAGGAGCTGGTAGTCTATAAGCACATCCTTAAAAGGTCCCTAGTCGTGGGAGTTTCGAGATAGGGCATCGATACTCCAGAGTAGACTAGTGTATACAGTCGAGACCCCGACGAGGGGCGGTGGCCGGTCTCACAAGCCACTGGTGTCAGTTGGTTCACCTAAGATGTATACAGGTGCTCATTGGGTTATGAGTACACCGGACAGGACTCGCCGGGAACATGCTAGTTGGTCTTATACCTGACGTCAGATAGCAGTTCCCAGGTGACATGTGTACAGGTTAGTTCATCGACCTGGGGATCGTCATTTGTCTCGTGTGAGTTCCCACTGTGCTTTGATTACTACCCTACCACGGCTCAAAGGAGTCGTGCAAACAGGTTTTAGTTGGGTACAGTCCCGAGCCACATGGAGGCAGTGAGCGGATCTTCAGGGGTTCGTCTATCCCGGTATTGGGGGTGAGGTCGCGCTGTGTCTAGGAGAGCCATTACACGAAGACCTTGGCCAAGGCAGGAGATTTACTGGTAGGTATTCCAGTAGTATCTCAGGGTGTTCTGGGCTACACTCCGACACGACTTGTACCGCTTTTGGGGGTCTGACTTTTACCAACCCCCTAGGCCCGACATGCGATGCTCATAGACGAACGGATCGGACTGTACGGATATTGTCACTGACAGGCTCAGTAGGGTGTCAGGATGAGTTCGCTCATCGACGTCCCTTTTAGTCAATAACTGGTGGCCCGTTACGTATTGGCTTATACCTCTGACGTGCTAGTGGTTAAATCCACAGCCATAGTATTGACGAGTCTTTAGAGTCCACCACACTTTCAGTTACTCAGGTTTTCGGGCGAAACGCTGTAGAGGCCGTATGGAGATATGGCAGGGTCCTATCAGATACGTGCGGTATTGCACGGATCAGGATCGGACAGTTTTGTACTAGTAGCCGTATAGTTATATGGCAGGGTTCGATCTGATACGTGCGGTATTGCACGGATCAGGATCGGACGGATATTACTAGCCGGCTTTGGCTTAAGCCGGTCCTAGTTTAGTACAGTGTAGATTTTGTCTCATTGCATTTGTATCCGGTCGGAATACAGATGCGGGTGTGTATGCACAGTATCGGGGTTTTCCTGTAATTTATTACGGGACCAGTTTTCTGGAGTTGCCATTTGAAGATGATGGAGGAAACTAGATAAGAAAAATGGTGCTTGCATTTTTCTTAACATGAAAAATGAGATCAAGAATGCTACTCTCTCAAAGATGAAGCTCTCATCTCCTTCTTTTTCAACCATGAAAAAACTCATGAACTTAGAAATGGTGGAGAAAGAAATAATAAGCATGAAGGGAGGTAAATGAGAGCTTCATCTTTGAGAGAGTAGCATTCTTGATCTCATTTTTCATGTTAAGAAAAATGCAAGCACCATTTTTCTTATCTAGTTTCCTCCATCATCTTCAAATGGCAACCACCCCAAAAGAGACTATGATTCTACACTACACTTCCTACAGCATATCTTGGACGCGTCGGCTAGCCTACTTCGCGCCCGAATTGCCTCGGTATTGAGGTGGGAGCCCGTAAAAGATGCAGGCGATGTGGTGCCCTTCCGGCGAAGAGGCGACAACGAGGAGATGACGGACGAAGCATCCGCGGGAGATCGGAGTGGAGACGAAGACCGAAGGACTCGGATCATTCGGTATATCTCTTCCCCTTTCTTGTTAGTAGCTTAGACTTGTTAATGGTTACGATCCGGGTGTTTAGTGCGCGGTGGTGCCGGTTTGCTAAGTCCGCAAATATTAAAGTTTATCACCGTTTCCGCATTTGGCCGTCGGATTGACGGCCGTGGCGCCGCCGTACACTTACAGTGGTATCAGAGACTCGCCATTAATTTCGTCTAGCTTCGTTTGATGTGTTTTGCATTTCCGATCGACCAAAATTCCAAAAACTATATTTTGATCACATCAGTTTTCTGTTTGAAATTTTTGGTCTCGAAAATTTTTTCAGGTTGTAAATTATTGATGTACTGGAAAATCTAAGAGCTCTGTAAAAATTCGATGAGGTGAATCCACAGTGGGAGCGCGGAACCGCCGCATATACCCCATTCCCGCCGCTAATCCGCCGCGCACTGTAGGGTTCCCTGCACCAATTTTTTACAGAGGCTTTCTGGGCTTAAAATATGGGTTTTGGAATATTAATTTTGGGCCCAGTATTTCTGTGAGTGCTGCAGTATTGGTTTGGGGCCCACTAGTTTATTTTTGATCAATCGGAAAATTTTAAACACATTTTTCACAGTATTTACATTATATCTGCGACCGTGAATGTCACTTGATCGGTAAATCCGGTCTAACTGCTATAGCCCGGTTAGACGGATTTGCGAACGTGACTTTCACGTTGATGTTCTGTTTTTGCTGTGATGTTGCGGATCGGTCGTGGGGGATAGCCTGGATGCAATGCTAGTACAGTTTTTGTTGTATTATGTACATTTGATATTGCGGGGCGAGCGTCCGACATGTGGACTGCCGTCACTGCCTGTTTGTATTATTCTTTTGGGGCACGACCTGGTTGCGGTCGATGTACCCGGTGTATGTATATTTTACTTTCTGTACTAGGTTTACCCCACGGAGGAGTGCACGGATAGCCGGGTTCTGGAAGGCAACAAGCCCGCATCTCATGGCATTGAGACGGAGGGGGCTTCACTCTGGGATTGGCAGGCTATTCGCCTCACTCGTAGGGGGTACAGGTTGACCCAGGAGGGGTGCCCAAGTTACCGGATTCCGTGGAGTGCTGGGTGGTCCATTCACGGAGCTGAAGGGGGCTGCCTCGCTTCAGGTTTTGGCGGGTAACTTGCCGCGCCCGTAGGGGTCTAGGATTTCATTGCACAGGCTATCCACACGACCAGGGGAACGTCGGGTTTCAGTAGTGGCTCTGTGAAACCCGGGGATCCCAGATATCTGTATTGTTCTGTGATGCTGTACATTTCTGTGATGTTGCATTTCTTTTCACGCCTTGAGCGAAATATAATATATTGATATATATATTAGTAGATGTTGTATATGTTTTTCATCCGCGCTAGTCCAGTCCCCGCTCTGTCGTTAGTAAGCTAACCTAACGAGTGATGACGGGACCCAGTGGCGAATGCGGATGGCATATACGTACGTCAGTATATTTTCGTTCTTTGTGGTGTGATTAATTGATGGGACTGCGTTGATTCGGATCAATGCAAGTTAAACAAACCTATTCTGATGTTGTTGGAACACTTTTCAAAAAGCTGTTATTGCAAGGACGTTTACTTTTGTTTTGCATCGTGGTATTCATTTGGAATTTCCTGCTCCTCAGTCGACGAGGCAAGGGCCGAGATCCCTTCACCGGGAGTGACCCCTTGGACAAACAGTTTGCGTCAGGGCAATGACTTCACTATAGCCGATTACTTTTGCTTTGCATCGTGGTATTCATTTGGGATATCCTGCACCCCATTCTACGGGGAAAGAGCCGAGATCCCTTCACCGGGAGTGACCTCTTTAGCGAAGGTTTTCGTCACTATATTTTCTAAAAAGCTATCCGTTCCTTCAACGATATCAAGTTCATTACGTTAAAGGTTTTCGCCAGAAACCATTCGTAGCCCTCCGTCGTTTCAGATGGGTAGCACGTAGTATTCATGCTATGTTTGTTGACCTTCGTCAAGGCATAGTGTATGGTAGCTGCTTGTTGCTTTTCTGCTGCATAGATAGATGTGTTGGTTTGGGACAGTCGTATAGCCTTGTTGACCTTCATCAAGGGCTTGTACGGGTGGGTTCAAATTAACCTGGACAATGACGGGTGGAACTTGACATGTGACTTATGATTTGTTGACCTTCGTCAAGGTCATAAGAGCATGGGGCAGAAATCACATCGGGAGTTTCAAAAGAACTGAAACTTGCCAGATATGCGCATACCTTCTGGAGTGTGATAGCGTGAGTGGATTCCGTCACGTTATCATGCGATGATAGTTGGATCCCGATTCCCACTGATGAGTTGGTTTACTCCTCGGGTGACCCCGACTAATTCTTCTTTCAGGTTTGGAGGAGAGTTTGAGGTACAGTGGGAGGTTTCCAGATTAGATAAATTGGTAACCATTCTGATCTAGGATAGAGTGCACGCTGAGTGTTTCTTTTCTCTCTCTCTGGCAGCGACCATTGACCCGACCCTAGACTATGACTCAGTGACCAAGTTGACCGAACCTTCTTAACACTGGCTTTTGGATTGTCAGAGTCGCTGACCTCATTGCCACTCCTACTTTTACCCTTTTCTCCAGGACACCCCGTATTACTGCGAACGTCCACTTCCATTGGACAAAACCATCATATGGTTAGATACGAACTCGAAGGAATTTATTCGAGGATGGTTTCCGGTTCTGGAGAAAACGAATAGGATTATTCAGTTGTCTTTTCTTTTCACCTTCTCTCAGGTTGCGAGTACTCCTTGGTTTAGGAGTAGTACACCTATTACGCAAATTGGACAGTCTTCTTCCAAACCATAGGCTGGTGCCGACCGGTAGGGAATGAAGAAAACCAATTAGCCTAAACGGTGTGCAGAAGGTATTAAGATTAAGACATATAAAGGGATTAGTAAGAGGGCAAAGTAAATTGCGACTGATATTCACGACCAAACCAAATATTTCTTCGCCAATCCTAAATCACCTTTGTATTTCTCCAGGACACTCCGTATCACTACGAAGATCCACAGTTTATTGGATACTCCATCGTATGGTTATATACGAACTCGAAAGGAACTTGTTCCAGTTCGGGGATGGATTCTGGTCCAGGAGAAATAGGAATAAGGTTTATTCGGTTGTCTTTTATCATCACCTTCTCTCATTGCGAGTGCTCCTAGGATTAGGACAGTACACCCATTATGCTTATTGGATAGTCTTCTTCCAAACCATAGGCTGGTGCCGAACGGTAGGGAAGGAAGAAAACCAATTGGCCTAAAGGGGTGTGCAGAAGGTAATGACTAAAGACATATAAAGGGATTTGGAGAGGTGGCATAGAATTATACGGTTATAGTTGTGAATCTGGATAATGGTAGAGGCATTACTAGGAATACCAAGATACCCCAACGAAACATTTCAATGTTTCAGTTTCACTGTGTACTGTTAATGGAAAACTAATTTCCCGATTAGACACTTACTCCAGGGTATGTATTTACCAGGTATGATTCTCACATCTGTATGGTTTTACATATGATGAGTAGGAGTAAGTTATTGGGAATTGGGTGATCATCCTTATTATATCGGGATTCGTTGTAATCGGTGATATTTGAGGAGATCACCTGAGCTGTTTGCCGGTCGGCAAATATTTGGTTTTGAATATCCGCTGTTGTGCACCAATTTCAAATTGATATATCTGTACGTCTATTTTCATAGAGTGAGATATACCTTTTGATATTATGTCGATGACATTTACCTATATCAGTGGATGGTTAGGTAAGGAGCATTAAACAGCGGTGTAATTCTTCTTAACCATAAGTACAGTTTTCAACCTACGACACACAGTGAAAGAGTTGTTAGACTCAGCGGACTTATACAGAGTATTGTATGTTGTCCAGTGTCCATTAGGACAGAGGGGTTGGTCCTCATACTATATTCTGTTTACTTTTGACTTCTCTAGTTCTTAGACATGTGTTTCGTAGAAACACAGGGTCTAAGTTTTGAGGAGTTATAGGTATTTGAATAGAGTAGAGAACCAGGTGTAGCAAGTATCGGGATTCTTCAAAGTGATCGAAGATGTAGATACTTGTGTATGGTATTCAGTTGATAGTAATGATAAAGGGAAATTGCTTCTCTTTCAGGTTACTCATAATTGGAAGCATTCCTAAGTTGAGTAACGCTGATCGGCCTCCTTCCATTTAGTTGACATGCACTGGAGATAGCTGCATGATTTGAATCTGGTTCAATTGAATCAGTGCCTCTGGTTCTATATTGGATATAGTACAGTTCATATCTTAACATTGTTAAGGTACGGGGAGTTGTCCGGCTTATGATTAAAACCAGACACTGGACAACTCAAGGCACGTTTCTGTAATGGCTGTTTGTGGGTTGACCCAGGCTATGACGAGGGTTGACTTTCTACCATCTGGCAGATCAATAGAAATATTGTTCTAGACTCGCCACAGTTTATTAAAAATGGATTTTTTCAAAAACAGTAGTGGGAGTATGGTAGAACTGGAAGTGATTCCAGAACCGCAAACGATTACTGAAGATTTGATAAGGAACCTAAAGATTCAATCTGGCTTGACATTCCATTGGCCACTCCGCAGGGATGGTGGGTAACTTCAGGCACCCGAGAGGTACTCCGGTAGCCTCAAGGACGGTGACAGGGAAGTTCTTGTTTACCCACACTTGCCATTGTTGTTGTTCCAGGCTGCGAGACCCGGCAGGAGGATGAGTATAGCGTCGTTCTAAACTTGCTTTAGAAGTGCACGTCTATATGACTCTGCCAGAGGGTTGTCGTAGT
Source organism: Agapanthus africanus (assembly GCA_030015575.1). Classification (NCBI taxonomy): domain Eukaryota; kingdom Viridiplantae; phylum Streptophyta; class Magnoliopsida; order Asparagales; family Amaryllidaceae; genus Agapanthus; species Agapanthus africanus. The sequence continues at coordinate 669,293,771 of CM057341.1, read as the reverse complement.
CAGTGGGAGCAGCGGAAGCATTGGTGGACATCAGGCTTATGTCTATTTATAGACTAAAGCAGATGTAGCGGAGAAAGATCATCTATTTCTGTTGTGACAGTCATAGGTTTGACGTCATCAGAATAGGGGATGGATCTGTTGAGAAGGTAGTAGGAAGTGATATTCCTATACTACGATCGGTTATACTTTGGTCGTCACACAGTGGTTTCTCCACAAAGGACTTGGACATTATATCAGACATACTGGTTACTGGATCTATGGTTTTAGATCTAGATTTGGGTGGTTTCCCAATCAGGGTACCTTGACAGCATTCTAAGAGTATTTAGAATGGACGACTCTTGGCACGGTAGTATACCTGCAGGTAATGGAGTCACCCTCTCTAAAGGTGTCTTAAAGACTAAAGTAGAGAGGGATGTGCATGATTGGCAGATCACTTGCTTAGGCAATTGAGTCAATCATGAAATGTCAAGTACCACACCAGATGTTGTTCTTGCAGTAGATGCAATAAGTTGATATTCATCCAATCCTGGAGAAACAGTCGGAGGCAGTTTTAGAACATAAGTGGATGTTCTAGGGATATGATAGCAGCATTCTCCTTCGGGAGACAGTTATCATTCCAGGCTTCCAAGGTGACATGGACGACAAGGAGGTTGTCAGAGTTATAGTTTTCCTTCTGACGAGGGGCAGTATTTTGGACAGGTGGTCCAAGGCAATACTGAGGGTGGCATGGCGCAGGATACTGATTAAGTTCGGTTGACGATACAGTCTAAGAAGTTTGGATTTAGAGTTCATTCATGAGCTAGGTCCCATCAGACATCCAGACATTCTAAGACAGGTATTGCTCATTTCGGGAGATGGCTTTCTCCGCGAACTTGAGATATAGAGAGACATAGAAAGAAACACCAGAGCGGATCCACTCACTGAGGCTCTTCCTCGAACGCAATAGTTTCGCAAACGAGTTTTGTGAGACTGAAAAGTAGAGGAGTTGGGTGTTCGGTATCACACGGGCTGTGAGTATGCGACATCGCAATAATTAGCCTTGAGTGCAAGTGGGAGATTGTTGGAGATAGTGCCCGCAGAGTCGATTATTGGACCACAGGCACGTGATTGCATTGATTGAGGGAGGACCTATCCCGGTAGGACAGTCTTACTCGAGATGATAGTATGCTATCTGGTTTAACTTTATCATCGTGTACTGCTTTAGGTGACATGACAGGTCACTATTGCACGTTGATAGAGCCCCTAGGATTCTTGCTTGACTACCGGCAGTATGAGGGCGATCATATACGTGGGAGCTGGTAGTCTATAAGCACATCCTTAAAAGGTCCCTAGTCGTGGGAGTTTCGAGATAGGGCATCGATACTCCAGAGTAGACTAGTGTATACAGTCGAGACCCCGACGAGGGGCGGTGGCCGGTCTCACAAGCCACTGGTGTCAGTTGGTTCACCTAAGATGTATACAGGTGCTCATTGGGTTATGAGTACACCGGATAGGACTCGCCGGGAACATGCTAGTTGGTCTTATACCTGACGTCAGATAGCAGTTCCCAGGTGACATGTGTACAGGTTAGTTCATCGACCTGGGGATCGTCATTTGTCTCGTGTGAGTTCCCACTGTGCTTTGATTACTACCCTACCACGGCTCAAAGGAGTCGTGCAAACAGGTTTTAGTTGGGTACAGTCCCGAGCCACATGGAGGCAGTGAGCGGATCTTCAGGGGTTCGTCTCTCCCGGTATTGGGGTGAGGTCGCGCTGTGTCTAGGAGAGCCATTACACGAAGACCTTGGCCAAGGCAGGAGATTTACTGGTAGGTATTCCAGTAGTATCTCAGGGTGTTCTGGGCTACACTCCGACACGACTTGTACCGCTTTTGGGGGTCTGACTTTTACCAACCCCCTAGGCCCGACATGCGATGCTCATAGACGAACGGATCGGACTGTACGGATATTATCACTGACAGGCTCAGTAGGGTGTCAGGATGAGTTCGCTCATCGACGTCCCTTTTAGTCAATAACTGATGGCCCGTTACGTATTGGCTTATACCTCTGACGTGCTAGTGGTTAAATCCACAGCCATAGTATTGACGAGTCTTTAGAGTCCACCACATTTTCAGTTACTCAGGTTTTCGGGCGAAACGCTGTAGAGGCCGTATGGAGATATGGCAGGGTCCTATCAGATACGTGCGGTATTGCACGGATCAGGATCGGACAGTTTTGTACTAGTAGCCGTATAGTTATATGGCAGGGTTCGATCTGATACGTGCGGTATTGCACGGATCAGGATCGGACGGATATTACTAGCCGGCTTTGGCTTAAGCCGGTCCTAGTTTAGTACAGTGTAGATTTTGTCTCATTGCATTTGTATCCGGTCGGAATACAGATGCGGGTGTGTATGCACAGTATCGGGGTTTTCCTGTAATTTATTACGGGACCATTTTTCTGGAGTTGCCAGTTTGCATTCCGTTCCGGCCGGTTTTCCTTTGTTCTTTCCCGGCCGGACTTTTCTGATGGAGGGGGTAATTTGCAGTTTTGCAAATTACATTTGAGGAGGGGGTTTCTTGCATATGTATTTATTATGATAGAATCTTTAGATGCCATTCTTTTCCTTCATCTTTTCATGCTTTATTATGATTAGTTGTGATTAGAGTTGATGTGAGGTTGTGATGATTATGTTTTGGATGTGGTCACCACTTATGCTCCTACCATCAACTCCCTTCATGCTTATTATTTCTTTCTCCACCATTTCTAAGTTCATGAGTTTTTTCATGGTTGAAAAAGAAGGAGATGAGAGCTTCATCTTTGAGAGAGTAGCATTCTTGATCTCATTTTTCATGTTAAGAAAAATGCAAGCACCATTTTTCTTATCTAGTTTCCTCCATCATCTTCAAATGGCAACCACCCCAAAAGAGACTATGATTCTACACTACACTTCCTACAGCATATCTTGGACGCGTCGGCTAGCCTACTTCGCGCCCGAGTTGCCTCGGTATTGAGATGGGAGCCCGTAAAAGATGCAGGCGATGTGGTGCCCTTCCGGCGAAGAGGCGACAACGAGGAGATGACGGACGAAGCATCCGCGGGAGATCGGAGTGGAGACGAAGACCGAAGGACTCGGATCATTCGGTATATCTCTTCCCCTTTCTTGTTAGTAGCTTAGACTTGTTAATGGTTACGATCCGGGTGTTTAGTGCGCGGTGGTGCCGGTTTGCTAAGTCCGCAAATATTAAAGTTTATCACCGTTTCCGCATTTGGCCGTCGGATTGACGGCCGGGGCGTCGCCGTACACTTACAATACCATTAGTGATAGGTACATATATACTTTATGACATAGCTACAGGTATACCTTGCACACATATTTCACTTATACCCAGGGGGGTATACTACATCATTACTTATAGGTATATACATATATCTTGCTATACCTTATTGTTTACACATATATCTGGTCATAGCTATATGTTTACCTTTATTTGATGTTATTTAGAATTGGAGAAATTAGGAATCGCACGATATTTATATTAACTTGTTGCAGTTAATTAGCGGCTTTTCCTTTATATGCTTACATTTCAGCTTTATGTTGCATATATTATATTCATGGATTTTCGCATTGTGATATGGATTTTTCATGATGTTTTCTGGATTTGGGGACCGTGGGAGTTCATGAAATTATGCATTATTTGAAAAACTCGGTTTCCTTTTATATGATATTTCAGCATCCACCATGGGATTTATCGGTGCTGATTATATACTCCATATGAGGAGTGGATGCCGTATGAGGGTACATGGTAGGGCCCGGTACGGTTCCCCTCGGCAAGATGATCGATGGACCTTACCGATTGAGCCTGAAAGGTGGGCAAGTACCTATCGGTAACATTACCAATGACTCAGCGGTTATCCTGTCGATACCGACGGGAGTCATGTACGTATAGATACGTCGAGAGGCGAGGGTCAGAGCTAGGCACTCGAGCTTTCGGGATAGCGTATGATACGTACCTATCAGGGTGCCAGTCGTGGTGACAGCACCTGATAGACCTGCATTTCTGTGTTGATGCTTGACACATTGGTTTCATGATATTTCTTTTTACTCCTTTGTATATATAACAGGGGTTTAGGCCGCTGTTATATATGCCCTTACACCAATATTAGTGGAATGGGACGCTAATATATGTGTATTGACATTAAATTATATACATCATCATATTTACTCATGCAAATATATTTAGGATGTTAGATTTTTACTTGATAATTTGATTTGGGATATAGGCGATTCATTTGATTTTGGATACAGGATACATATGAGATTGATGATTTGTACAGTCAGGATATTTGAAATTTATTCGATATTGTACATTCAGGATTTGTGAGACTTATATGATATGAGAGCCAATTTGGGGGCTGATTTGAGGAATTGGAATTCGGATTGTCTTGATGGATTGTGTTCCTACCACGATGTCAGGATTCCGTGGAAATGACATATTTCATTCCATACTCCACATATATTGTTTATGCACTGTTTCATGTATTGTAGTACCTGTTAGTGTACCTTTCATGATTGTTGCATATATACGTTTCATATCATTATCGTATGATTGTTGCATACAGATTTTCATATTATTGCTTCATGTATTATTGTACCTGCTAGTGTACTTTTCATGATTATTGCATTTATATGACCTTTATTTGCTAGTAATTGCTTATGTTAGATTCGCGCTGTACGTGCATACTTGCGATTACCTGCATATGTTATTTACTATTCATGAGTTGGCAACTCACCCCCGTTGTGCCACAGTTGTTTTGCAGGGTGTTCCCCAGAGTAGTCGAGGCAGGCTATTCATCTATCTATCATCTTTTGCAACGGATACCGCATCGGCTCACAGTGTGCTGTTTTGCTTAGGTGGGTTTATGGGTATTCGTATTGTATTGTGTAGTTGTTGTATCCTTGTACTCTCCATCTACTGTTATTTTGTTGATTTAGAGACTTGGTGAGGACGATATTGTATATTATTTGTGACTTGTTGTCTTTTATACAGTTTCCTTTCTTTTGTCTTTTATTTCTTCGCTACGGCGTCGTATATTTGTGGTGGTGGTTGTTTTCCGCCTTTGGGCGTGTATTTGCTCCCGTTTGGGGATGCTTTATCTTTATTTTTGTTGTACCCATTTTTAGGGCTAGTTTTTACAAAGGAGGTGCTGCCAAAATTTTAAAGAAAGAAAGTTGGGCTTTTAAAGAATTTGGGTTGTGATTTCAAATGTTTCAAAACTTCTATTATCTTTTCTTGTCTTTTTAATGGTTTAGATTTCTGGGTTTTGGCTTTCTTTTACTGCGTTACGCCTGTAGACGTTACGTAGTATTAGGGCCGTCACGTGCCAATTTCGGGTCGTGATAAAGTTGGTATCAGAGCGCTAGGTTTTACCTTTCGGAGTGTAGGATGACCTTGGTATGATGGAGTAGGTAGCTTAAGCAGAGTAACGTAGTGTGTGTATGTCTGCAGTATACTCACGATACGGTACTTCGTCTAAAGTGACCTAAGTACATTGCTTGAAATTCTTTCTTTGATGATTCATATCTTATGATTTGATTTCCATATTCTTATTGAATCCTTTTCCATTTGTAGCCTTGCCGCCGATGACTATGGGGGCTCAGAGTGATGCAGCGAGGGCCGAGGTCAGGATTGACTCGGGTGAGACGAGGACCGACCAGGATGGCACGCTCGTTGCACAAGTGCGGACGGATTCGCCTTCGACAGATCAGTTCGCTAGGCTTGTGGCAGAGATGCAGGACATGCGCCAGATGATGAGCTCATTGGTAGAGGTTGTTCGAGCGCAGCGACGGGAGGTTGTCACCCCTGTTAACCAGTTGTTCCTTGCGATCAGCATGCAGCAGTCCGTCACCTACATAGCACCAGTGGATGTAGCCCCAGTTTACGAGACACATCTTCCCGAGACTCGGAGAGTTCCAGAACAGTAGAGGACTCGTACCGATGTACCAGCCCAGAGACAGAGGCCTAGTCGTCGAGACAGATTTCGTAACCGTCGTGGGAGTGGCAGAGGCTTAGGACGTGGACAGTCGTTCAGCTCTCATCCCCAGGAGGGTCAGCAGTCGTCGCGTGGATGTTTCTGGTGTGGGAGCCTTCATCACCTCATCAGGAATTGTTCCTTAGCACAGCATCAGACTCGTGTTCAGAGAGGTCATGGACGCGGAAGGTTCGCTCAGAGGGGTCAGTCTAGCAGAAGAAGAGTTCAGCGAGTTGCGGGTAGGGGGCAGACACGAAAGTTTGCTTCTACTCATCGGGACACGCGGGCGTCCAATGCAGAGTTTTCAGGTATCCTTAATTCGTATGTTCTTTTGATGTATTTGCTTGTTTTTCACACTTGTGCCGTGGTTTGGGACGAGGAGAGTCGTGTTAGTTAGATCAGCCGTTTATTAATTTCTGTCAGCGATTCTTTTGTTGCGCAACACGTATTTCAGTCGTGTGCCAATCGGTTAGGAGATTTATCCGTCACTTGATCCTTCTAGAGATGTTGGATTTGACGTTCTCCTGGGCACGGATTGGTTATCTACGTGCTAGGCGTCTGTGGACTGCCGTGAGGAAACAGTCAGGTTTTGTTTTCCCTGGCGAGTCAGTTCTTATTGTGCAGGTGTATAGTTGTGCCGCCTCTCACAGCTCGAATTTAGTCTTTTTAGCTAGTCGGCTTTTGAGAAGAGGATGTCGTGGATTCTTGGCGTTCATTCGTAATACCGGAGCCACAACGGGTTTGTTGTACCGGGTTCCTTTCGTGCGAGAGTTAACCGACGTTGTTCCAGATGAGCCGGCGGAGCTTAAGGATCAGCTGCAGAGTTGTTTGTTGGGGGGCTTGTGCGTCTGAGTGTTTCGCATTAGGGAGCTCGTATTTCTGCTCGTCAAGGAGAAAGACGACAGATTGAGATTGTGTATTGATGGATCGTCAATTGAATCGGCTTATGGTGCGGACAGGTATCCTTTACCTCGCATTGACGATTTCTTCGATCAGCTCTAGAGTACGAGACATTTTCTAAGTTCGTTCGGGATCGGGTTATCATTGTTGCGGGTTCAGAGTGATAACATTCCGAAGACTGCTTTGTACGTGCTATGGGCTTTGTGTGTGTTGGTGTGTCATTAGATTCACCAATGCCCTAACAACATTCGTAGATTTGATAAACCAGATTTCTTCTGGCCATTCCTCTACCAGTTATTGTTGTGTTACTTACGACATTCTGTTCTATTTAATGTGTCTTGAGGGACAGGGGTAGCACTTGAGGATTTGCTTTGCAGACATTGGGAGAGCCCCAGCTGTTTGCTAGATTCTTGGAGTGTTCCTTCAGGCTTGCTTGTGTTAACTTCCCGGTCTTGTAGTTACGGGAGACGGTTGTCGTATGGTTCCGAGGGAGATCGAAACCGTACAGCTTTGGCCCAGACTTGTGTACGGACGGAGGTCCGTTGATTTGGGCTTAGCAGGTTTTTACCGTCGTTTCGTGCAGGATTGCTAGTGTAGTGTTGCACCATTGACTGAATTGACCGGAAAGGAGGTTTCTTTTCTGTGGACTGAGGCATGTGTGTGGAGTTTTCCAGCAGTTGGAGATTCGGTTAACAACTGCATCAGTTCTTTCCTTGCTTTCTGGTTTGGGCGACTTTGTTGTTTAACTGTGTTGTTTCACGAGTGGGGCGCGAGTGTGTACTGAGGTGACACTATAGAGTTATCGCTTTTGCTTCCCTACATTTGGAGGAAGTACGAGAAGGATATCCCACTCATGATCTGGAGATGGCCGCGGTAGTCTTGCGTTGGAGATTTGGAGACACTACTTGCTAGAGAGTCGTGTCAGATATTGACGGACCACCAGAGCTTAATGTACATCTTCCGGCAGCGGATTTTGATTGTTGAGATAGTCTTCTGCAGATTTACCGTTCTTGTGTGATCGTTGAGTACAGCTTAAGTTCGTCTCTACTGAGGGGACAGCTTGCTCATGTCCACGCCCGACCACTTTTCTTAATCGCTTTCGCGAGGCACAGCCCGCCGATGCTCGTTCGTCAAAGATCCTTGAGCATACTCGGCTGGGTAATGATTCGGAGTCCTTGATTTGTGACAAGGGTGTGCTACATTTAGGGACGCGTTTGTGTACCTGATATTATTGGGTAGAGACGTGAAATCCCAGAACAGGCACATCAGTCAACTCTTTGTTTTCATTCAAGTTCCACCAACATTAGACGTGACTTGTGAGATAGTTACAGGTGGGCAAGGATGTAAAGAGAAGTTCGGGTTACGTTTCACGGTGTCTGTCTTGTGGTGTGCTTTGGTTGAGCATCTGAGCCCGGCTGGAGAGTTACAACCTTTAACCGTTCTGAAGTGGGAGTGGGAGCAGATCTCCACGAAATTCGTTATGGTTTCTACCCAGGTTTAGTCAGGGTGTGACTCCATTTGGATGCTTGTCGTCCAGTTATACTCAGTTTGCTCAGTTGTTCTTTGTTAAGTTTGTGCGTTCGTATTAATTGTGTCGGCAATTGGGGATTGTCACTCGCCATTGTTAGGGTTCTCCTTCGATAGTCATTATCAGGAGTCACTCCAATTGGCAACCTTTAGGTTTAGGGGTTAGGTCGTGTCGATCACCAGTCTGTTTTTCTGACTCTTCGTACGTAGGATTTTTGGACCCTAGCTAGTCTAAAAACTTCGGAGAAGATCCAGTTGTTTTAGGTCAGGATGAGAATAGTCCATTGCGGACAGAGGTCTTATGTCGACCGTGTTGGTCGCAGACTTGAGTTCACAGTGGGAGATCATGTATTCCTACGGATTTTTCCGATAAATGATGTGTTGAGTTTTGGGAAGCTTATCCCAGAATTGTAGGTCCTTTTGAGATCCTATAAGCGAGTTAGTTTCGTTGCCTCTAATTTGGCACTTCCGCCCAGATTATTGACTATTCACCCCATTTTCTTTGTGTTGATACTTTGCAATTACCTTCATGACTTTCTCACATGATTCAGCACCAGACCATTTAGGTTGGACGGGATCTTTCGTGCACCAGCAGCCAAGTGTGTTAATGGCTCGGCAGGTGGAGAAGCTTCGGTCAAGGGTCTCGCCATCTGTGAAGGGTTCTTCTTGGACGTAGCTGTATAGTGAGGTGATCACTTGGGAGGCTGCGAGTGAGATTTGAGAGTTTGTAATCTTCTTTTGAAGGTACGCTTAGTGAGAATTTTAAATTCGGGGATGAATTTTTATAAGGGGGGAGATTGTAACGCCTTAGATTTCGGTTAGTGTTCGTTTAGACGTTAATGCGGGTTTACTGTAAAAAGGTTTACCAATTCGGGTTCCTCACATTTTATAACATTTAATTAATAAATTATTATTATTTGTTATAAGCATGCACGCACGTGTGCACGTAAATGTGAGTTTTGTTTGTGCTAATTTTGATCTTAGCAACCTTGACCCTTAATCTAATCTCTTTGCTTAACCCTAATTCCTAGATCTTTTATGAGAAGGGGAGATATTTGTTTGGATGAGTGAGGAGGTGGCAAGGTGTGTATGAATGCATTAATGGAGGAATTAATGCATATGATACACTCACCCTCACCTCACCCTACACTCACCTCTCTCTCTCTCTCTTTATCATTCCCCCTCTCTCTCATTTCTCTATCTCTTTTCTTTTCCTCTCTTCCTCTCTCATAAACTGAACACTCTCCCATTTCTAACATAAATCCATCACAAAACCTCAAAATCTTCACAAAATCACATCTTTTTCCATCACTTGCCTCTTGGATGCCTTGGAGTGTACAAAACTAGGATCTTTGTGTTCTTTTGATTAGGTAATGTTTCTTTTTTGTTCTTTAAGTTAGTTTTGTGTAGCTTAGCTTTAAACTTGCTGTTTTTATCGCGTATCGTATCGTTTCTGGTAAATATCGTATTTTTTGTGTCAATTTGAGGTCTCGGATGATCTGCTATTAAACTAAGTAATTGTTGCAAAAATTGACTTGACAGTAATCTAGTGTAGTGACCTAGAACCTACCCTCAAAATACGAGCCGATTCCACCATTGTCAGGCCGCAGATTTATTGGATCTGGCCGCAATTTGCGGCCAGACTGGGGAGTTGGGGTTTGGGTTTTTGGGTAGGGGTCTCTGGGGTTAATTGTAGTCTCATGGTACTTGCAATTTTTACTAATTGTTAGCACAGAAAAATCTGGGACCACTTGTGTGTTTCTCGTGTTTCGTTTCGTGCGATACGTTATCCGATACGATGCGTGTTCCGTGTTGCTGTTGCACTGAGTTGGTTTCGTAGTGTCGCTATACGCGTTAGCTACAATACGAACCCTTTAGAGTTCGTAGGTGTGTCGTGTTGGTCCGTGTAGATAGTGAGTATTTTAGGTTATTATTGATATATACTTGTGTTATTGTTAATGTTGCAAGTTCGCAGGCGGGTACTACGGACGCTGCTACAAAAGGAAAACATGTGGTAGGATTCACCTAGTTTGGAGCGTTGGTGAGTAGATTTAACATCTATAGAGGAATCGCCCGCATGGCGTTATGCGTCTGGGCTAGTGATATTAATACTTGTCGCATATTCTATGTCATATTTAGAATTGCGCACTTACCCTATTATTTAGATGTTATTGTGCTTGGATTAGTAGCCTTAGGACACTGCACATATTATTGACGATTCATGTTGCACGAGCACTGATTGTATGCTACACATACCGTCAATAATTGCCACGTCACACACAAACCACTTATAGATATGATATTGCTTGGTTAGGGACATTGAGACATTTGATTCATATTTCATATCGCATATGACATATAGCATACCTGTATACTCACATGCTTACACATATGCCTTCATATACTTATATGCTAGATACCGTACACTTGTAGAGTATTGTACCATTAGGCATAGGTACATACATACTTTATGACATAGCTACAGGTATACCTTGCACACATATTTCACTTATACCCAGGGGGTATACTACATCATTACTTATAGGTAGATACATATATCTTGCTATACCTTATTGTTTACACATATATCTGATCATAGCTACATATTTACCTTTATTTGATGTTATTTAGAATTGGAGAAATTAGGAATCGCACGATATTTATATTAACTTGTTACGGTTAATTAGCGGCTTTTCCTTTATATGCTTATATTTCAGCTTTATGTTGCATATATTATATTTATGGATTTTCGCATTGTGATATGGATTTTTCATGATGTTTTCTGGATTTGGGGACCGTGGGAGTTCATGAAATTATGCATTATTTGAAAAACCCAGTTTCCCTTGAAATGATATTTCAGCATCCACCATGAGATTTATCGGTGCTGATTATATACTCCATACGAGGAGTGGGTGCCGTATGAGGGTACATGGTGGGGCCCGATACGGTTCCCCTCGGCAAGATGATCGATGGACCTTGCCGATTGAGCCTGAAAGGTGGGCAAGTACCTACCGGTGACATTACCAATGACTCAGCGATTATCATGTAAATACCGACGGGAGTCATATACGTATAGATACGTCGAGAGGCGAGGGTCAGAGCTAGGCACTCGAGCTTTCGGATAGCGTATGATACGTACCTATCAGGGTGCCAGTCGTGGTGACAGCACCTGATAGACCTGCATTTCTGTGTTGATGCTTGACACATTGGTTTCATGATATTTCTTTTTACTCCTTTGTATATATAACAGGGGTTTAGGCCGCTGTTATATATGCCCTTACACCAATATTAGTGGAATGGGACGCTAATATATGTGTATTGACATTAAATTATATATATCATCATATTTATTCATGCAAATATATTTAGGATGTTAGATTTTTACTTGATAATTTGATTTGGGATATAGGCGATTCATTTGATTTTGGATACATGATACATATGAGATTGATGATTTGTACAGTCAGGATATATGAGATTTATTCGATATTGTACATTCAGGATTTGTGAGACTTATATGATATGAGAGCCAATTTGGGGGCTGATTTGAGGAATTGGAATTTGGATTGTCTTGATGGATTGTGATCCTACCACGATGTCAGGATTCCGTGGAAATGACATATTTCATTCCATACTCCACATATATTGTTTATGCACTGTTTCATGTATTGTAGTACCTGTTAGTGTACCTTTCATGATTGTTGCATATATACGTTTCATATCATTATCGTATGATTGTTGCATACAGATTTTCATATTATTGCTTCGTGTATTATTGTACCTGCTAGTGTACTTTTCATGATTATTGCATTCATATGACCTTTATTTGCTAGTAATTGCTTATGTTAGATTCGCGCTGTACGTGCATACTTGCGATTACCTGCATATTTTATTTACTATTCACGAGTTGGAAACTCACCCCCGTTGTGCCACAGTTGTTTTGCAGGGTATTCCCCAGAGTAGTCGAGGCAGGCTATTCATCTATCTATCATCTTTTGCTACGGATACCATATCGGCTCACAGTGTGCTGTTTTGCTTAGGTGGGTTTGTGGGTATTCGTATCGTATTGTGTATTTGTTGTATCCTTGTACTGTCCATCTACTGTTATTTTGTTGACTTAGAGACTTGGTGATGACGATATTGTATATTATTTGTGACTTGTTGGCTTTTATACAGTTTCCTTTCTTTTTTCTTTTATTTCTTCGCTACGGCGTCGTATATTTGTGGTGGTGGTTGTTTTCCGCCTTTGGGCATGTATTTGCTCCCGTTTGGGGATGCTTTATCTATATTTTTGTTGTACCCATTTTTGGGGCTAGTTTTTACAAAGGAGGTGCTGCCAAAATTTTAAAGAAAGAAAGTTAGGCTTTTAAAGAATTTGGGTTGTGATTTCAAATATTTCAAAACTTCTATTATCTTTTCTTGTCTTTTTAATGGTTTAGATTTCTGGGTTTTGGCTTTCTTTTACTGCGTTACGCCTGTAGACGTTGCGTAGTATTAGAGCCGTCACGTGCCAATTTCGGGTCCTGACACTTTGTAACAACCTAGCTTGTTCTAGAAGCTTCTTTATAACAACCTAGCTTATTTCAGAAGCTTCTTTGTGATAACCCCGCTTGTTAGGAAAGTTTCTTTGTAACAACCTAGCTTGTTCTAGAAGTTTCTTTGTAATAACCTAGCTTGTTGGGGAAGCTTGATTAGGGGCTATAAAAAGGGACCTAAGCCTACATTAAAACGGTTGTTGAGTGGTTGAGGGGTTGATTAGTTGTTGATCCAAACCAAACCAAGATCCAATTCCAAATCAAGATCCAAGATCAAGAATCGTGAGAAATTCATCGAGCGAGACCATTCAAGATCCTTTACGCGAAGCCGATCGTCATCAACGAGCGCGTGATCCTCGATAGATCCAAGACTCACGGTGATCGAGCAAAGCGAAGGTTGACAGAGAAATTACCTCTTCAAGGGAGTGATCGAGAGCGAATTTTTTTGTAATCTCGGATTGAAGAAGTTGTAATTCGAAGTTGAATAATAAAGGTGATCATTACATTTAATCTTGCTTTCTTTAAATTTTCGCATTATGAAATCTCTATTTGTTGATTCTTCTATTTTCATAATGTGTGAGTAAATCTCTGCTTGTTAAGGATTCGAAAGAATTTGGTAGATCTTATGGTGAGAGAATTCTTTATTCATCTTAAGTCTTATGGAGATTATAAAGTTTAGCAAAAAGAAACATTAATGTCCAAGTTGTGAGTGAGATCAATTTATTGAGAATTTCATCACAATTTGGGGATTAGATTGATGATCCTTCTTGTTAAAAGCTAGATATGAATGACAATTAATGAAAGGACAAAGGGGCAATGAAGGAGAAACTCTAGTTTCTTCAAAGGATCCCTAATTCTCATTAATAGGTATTGATCTAGTAGTAATTCTACTAATAGATAAGATGAATCATCTTGAATCATCATCCATGGCTACAAATTCCGTTCGAATCTTACAAGCCTTCTTCAATTTTCTTGATAACTAAATCTTGAGTATTATCTTGAATTCGTTTTCTTGAAAACTATTTCCTAAACTTCTTGAAATGATTACTTCAACCAAATCATAAAACAAATTGTTGATTTTCTTTACTAGCTCTTTCGACTCAACTAAAGCAAGAATTTATGAGTTCCACGAATCCCAGATAACGACACGTACTCACTAACGCTCGCTACACGCGACACTGTTATTGATTGCGGTTACTATTACTACTTTTCTTTGATCCAATCAGGTATCACATACACGTATTAATCTCGGTCCCGCACATATCACATATATGCCCTACTTCATTTCGCTTGAGCCAGGAAATCTCTGTGTAGGACTCTAAAGACTCATCAATACGCCAGAAGTAGGTAATGATCATATCAGTTACCCATAAGCCGTCAGCAGTACTAGCTGGACGTAACGGCTACCCATGTATTGAGCGATCAAAAGATCAACAAGCAAGCTTGTCCAAACTCCAGTGAATCCAGTAAGTAACACTACCGTACAGTCCGGTCTCTTCGTCTGATATGTCGCATATCGAGTCTGGGGGTGGTAAACGTCAGACCCCAATAACTTGATAAGTCATGCCGATGTGAGGCTCATAACGGGTTGAGAAACTACTGATAACACTTACCAGTAAATCTCATCATCATCCCTGGCCAGGGACTTCCTGTTATGGCCAATCGAGCATAGCGCAACAACAACCCCTAATACCGGGAGAGATGAAACCCCTCATATCGCTCATTGCCTCCATGTGACTCGGGACTGTACCCAAAATCCACCTGTTTGCACGCTCTCTTGAACGTGGTAGGGAGGAAATCAAAGCACAGTGGAAATCACACAAGACACTATGAAGATCTCGGGTCTACAGACTAACCTGTACCAGTGTCACCAGAGAACTGCTATCTGACGTTAGGTATAATACCATCTAGAAGTTCTCGGCGAGTCCTGTTCAGTGTACCCATTCTCCAATGAGCACATGTGTACAATCTTTGATGTCAAACACCAATGGATGTGGGATCATCCAATGCCCCATACAAGGTCAAGAAACGTACACACTAGTCTACCCTGGAATATCGATGCTCTGTCTCGATACTCCCATGACTAGGAACAATTAAAGGATGAACTTGTGTGACGCCTTAGAATTTCGATTAGTGTTAATTAAGCGTTAGTGCGGGTTTTTGGTAAAAGTTTACCAATTTGGGTTCCTCATATTTTATAACATTTAATTAATATTTTTATTATTATTTGTTATGGCTTGCGCGCACGTGTGCACGTTAATGTGTGGGTGTGTTTGTGTTAATCTAGTTTTAATGACCATGACAACTTAACCCTAATCCTAATCCTTTGCTTTAACCTAATCCTTTGCCTTGATTAAATTCCTTGATATTTTGTGAGAAATAATTTCCTTGGTTTTGTTTAGAGAGGAGGTGGCATGGTGACATGGTGGGCATTAATGGATGCATTAATGTGGAGTTATTGCAATGGTGCACTCACCTCTTACACTCACCTCTCTCTCTCTCTTTTCTTCACACCCTCTCTCATTCTCTCTCACATAATCTCTTATCATTATCTCTCATCTCCTTCTTCCCTTAACTGAACACTCACCCTACCCTTCACAAATATTCACTAAACCTTCACTAAACTTCTTCAAATCTCACAAAAATCACATCTTAAACCTTGTTTTGCCTCTTGGATGCCTTAGAGCTTGGAAAGCTAGGATCTTTGAGCTTTTGTGGATAGGTAATAGTCTCTTTCTTTTAAGTAGGTCCTTTTATTGTTTTGTAGCTTGTTAGTTTCAGTTTAGAACGCGTAAAGTTTCGTTTCGGGTAAATATTGTATTTTTAGTGTAGTTTTGGGTCTCGGATGATCTGCTATCAAACCAGATTTTTGTTGGAAAAGTTCCCATCACAGTGACCTAGTATGGTGACCTAGAAGATACCCTCAAAATCCGAGCCCATTCCCTTAGGTTCAGGCCGCAGATTTAATGGTTCTGGCCGCAATTTGCGGCCAGAGTGGGGGCTGGGGGGTTGAGTTTTGGTGTAGGGGTCTCTGGTGTAGTATGTGGTCTTGTAGTATGTGCAACTTTTACAAATTGTTTGTGTAGCAAAATTTGGGATCACTTGCTTGTTTTCTAGTGTTTCGTTTTCACACGTTACGTTATCTGATACGGTTCGTGTCTTTGTGTAGCTGTTGCTTTGAGTTGGTTTCGTTGTGTCGCTATGCACATTAGCTACTAGACGAACACTTGAGAGTTTGTTTGGAGTTGTCGCGTCGGTCAAACGTAGTTTGTACGTGTTATTGGTCGTTTGCTAATATACATACTTGTTATATTGTTTTATGTTTTAGGTTCGCAGGAGGGGACTTCGGGCGCTGCGAAGAAGGGAAAACAGGTGGTTGGCTTTACTTAGCCAGGAGCATTGGTGAGTAGATGTCACGACCCGAAATATTAGCTCGTGACCAGCACTTAAATCACGCAACGTTTAAAAGCGTAACGTAATTCAAGTAAGCTGAAACCCAGAAATCTAAACCCTTTTAAGAATATAAAGGTATAATGAAATCAAGTTTTCTTAAATGCATAGAAAAGGAACATGAATAATGCAAGTGAAATTTACTAATTTGAAAACATGTTTCGTCTTTTGAAAATTTGGGCAGCACCTCCTTTGTATATTTTGATCCAAAACCACATATACAAGATAATGATAAAAGCATAGCGGGAGCTAGCTCTTCGCCAAACAGCGGATCACAACCACGCAAGACAATATATATAAGTATATGACGCCCAACGGCGAAGATCACTACAAGATAAAGAAATAAGCAAGACATCAAAACCACAAGTAGCGGAAAACCCCTCGCTCTAAGTCTCGCAACCACAATCTCACTAAGTCTTATTACTTATACAATTTACTAATTTTGATTGATGGAGTTGACTAGATACAATATGAAATATAAATATAAGAGTGGGTACGATACAAATGCCCCACCTACCAATGCAAAACACCCAAATGAAGCTATGTGCCAGCGATGCCGCTACGGATCCATGCGGTCAACCTGCAAGAACTGTGGCACAACGGGGGTAAGTTGCCAACTCGTAAGTAGAAAAACATCTACAAGTAGAAATCGAATAAACAACGACTCCTAGGTCAATTATATCATAAAGGTAATACTATGATATCTAGGGTGACCGGGTCTGTATATGTGCCAACAATGTAATCAATACCTATAAGTATGCGGATATAATCCAACAATATAACCAATGTCTGTATACATGTGGATCCCGTCCAACCATGTAATCAATGTATGTATGCATGTGGATCTCGTCTAACTATATAATCAATGTCTGTATGCACATAAATATCATAAAAGAGTGTGCATGAAAGTATGAGGATATAAATCAACGGTGTCCCTCGCGACACATCAAAATCATGGTACCTGGGTGTCCAACATCGACACCTGAAAATATCATGAAACCCGTGTCCAGTATCGACACGTAAATCCTCATATCTCGGGCTCCGTCAGTCCGAGATCGGCCTACGGGCTCCGTCGGTCCGGATCGGCCCATATCATCTCTCGACTCCGGTCGGTATCCTCCGGATATCCGCCGAGCCCAAATACTATCACCGGTAGGTAGTAGTCCCTCTGCCAGGCTCATCGTCATCCACACGAAATCTCTCTCTCACCCCGGGGTACCATACTGGGTCCACCATGTACCTACAAACGGAATCATCCACCTCCTCGAATCGGGTTTCACATATCACACGTCTCAGAACCGAGAAAACGCATGGTGGACGCACTGAAGTATTATATCAAGAGAAACCGGGTTTTTAAAACAGTACATGCATTCTTTTGAAATAGCCACGGTTCTCAAATCCAGAAATCTCATGAAAACAACATATCTCAATGCGTAAAATCATAAAGCATGATGTATGCGACATATGATAGAAATGTAAGCATATCCGTATATCATGCAACATGGAACAGTGATATGACATATTAAGGGAAAACCGCTCTTTTAAATGATTCCAGTTTTTAAAATATAACACGCGGTTCCCAATTTCCCAATAAAACCAGTTATCTATGTAGGTACAAAATGTATATGCGCAAGTATAGAGGTATAAATGTGTATATGCGCCAATATGGGTATGCAATGTGTATATGCGCAAGTATGGATGTATCAATGTATGTTTGCACCACTATGGATATAAAAATATGTATGTGTGCAATGTGTGCACCAATATGGATATACAAATGTGTATATACGCAAGCATGAGTGTACAATATGTATGTGCGCCAATATGGGTGTACAAGTGGTATACACGCAAGCATGAGTGTACAATATATATGTGCGCCAATATAGGTGTACAAGTGGTATATACGCAAGCATGAGTGTACAATATGTATGTGCGCCAATATGGGTGTACAAGTGGTATATACGCAAGCATGTTATGCGAAGAGTCATATCATGATACAACAATCCTACTGTGTAATGATATGGAAATTATCGATGATGAAGCGTGTGAGCCTACAATCTGTGTACGTGTAATATACGCATCATCGATAATGGTGCAGGTGTACTATCACAGGTATAAGTAATGCAATGCGAATAACATGAAGGCAGCATAAGGTAAATCATGTACAAATGCTGACGGGTATAGGCATCTAACATGACCGAGTCGGTGAATCTAACAATCGGCATCTAGCCACAGCACATCGCGTACGGTACAATCCATCGTACGGCATCCTCTAGTCAAGGGTATGGATCAATCATCAAGTCAAACTCATCTCGCACGGAAAATAATCGTACAACGGCATTTAAAACATTAGGGATCCTATTAACCTTTACGACAATGAGGGATACGGACCTAACGTCTCGTATGACATATCACACATGATTCACGACATTATATATATATATATATATATATATATATATATATATATATATATATATATATATACCTATGTCCCAGGTCTCATCCATAAAAATCTCATATCAGGGGAACCGGCAATCAATCATCTCAATCGACTCACATCCGTATACCAACATATCACCAAATTCATCATATCCCATCGTACAATTCTTTTCATCACATTTATATCTCACATCGAGTCAAAAGTTATATATATACATTCTACCTTTACTATAAGAATACTGATCTAATCTAACCCACACCCCCGAACCATACAAACAGTTTTTGAAAGATGCGGATCGTAGTTTTGAAAGTAGGGGCTACGGTGTTTTTAAAGAAAAGATATCATTTGAAAATCTGTAACATCCCTCAAGGTATCTGTTTAAAAGATGCATACGATTCTTCAGTTTGGAAATAGGTATGGCTCGGATGACACACCTACGTCGACTATTTAGTCCTATAGTACCCTAAACGGCAAAATCATCAAATCTCATCCTCAAGTCCCGTCATCATATACTAGTCGTATCATATCACTTCTAACTATCCTTAGTTTATAATATGGTTTCTATAGCTATCTTTTAATTCTAACCTTAGTTTGCTATTCTAGGTTTTCTTAACCATATGCTACAAATTGGTTTCCACCAAAACTTTGCGGGGGTGCTATACGCCATCCACCCGACTTCCCCCGTGGATATATATCCACTCACCTTGGTCTTCGCTTGCCGAAGTCGATGACGCCACGCACCGTCGCCTCGGAATCCATGCGAAGGTACCTACAATAACAACACATATCGCAACGCTATTAAAATCAAGTTCTAAAATCCAATACGGCACGTGCATTTCTCATAGGTTAGAACCTATAGCTTATGCGTACAAAATCAACCAAACAACCCTTGTTGTTGATATACAGACATCCAACAACTAATTACGAATCCAAATATCAAAAATGAGCATCTCAGAATACGGAAAACATATCCAAAATCACACTAATGTGCCCTAGATTTTGACTCAGGTCAAACTAGCCAAAGTTGCACATACACAGGGTCTAGTTTACTGGAGAACAAGACATGGACCAAACACGAAAGGGTTCCACCCCACCCTGGCTGCAATTTGCGGCCAGGAAGAATAAATCTGCGGCCAGGGTTTGGGGGTTGGGGCTACGGTTTCATTGGTACAGTCACAATCACCTGCTTACCTCCCTGTTTTTGCTAAATTATTTTTAGTGCCCCCGGGTTACTCCAGATTCCATAATACTACCCCAAACTGTCAATTTAATCGATGTCAGAAAGGTTCTAAGTTCGTGTTCCATATCCTAGGCCATACAAATCCATACTAAGGTCTGTAGGCAGCCACTACACATTACCAATTCTAAACAAACACTCAAACCCTTCTCTTGGGATTTCTAAGATCACAATTCCACACACAATCAACCTCTAAACTACACAAGAATGCAAGGAAACTAAAACTAAACTAAAGGGAAGAATTTATACCTCCTTTAGGCAACTCAAGAAAACCCTAGCTCGACCAAAGTCATCAAAAGACTACTTTGCTTGGTCCATTGTGTAGAAGATGTAGAGGGGATCAACTTTTGTGAAGAGGGTGTGGGGTTTTGACATGGTTTTTGAGATGGATCTTAGGGTTGAAGGTGGAGGGAAGTGAGGAGGAAGAAGATGAAGGAAAAATATGGGAAGAGAATAATGGGCAGCCCTCCCTCTCTTTCTTTCTTATTCTCACCCTCTCATTCTCATGTCTCACTCTCTCTCTCTCTCTCCAATCATTCTCTTTTAACCCCTTTTTCTTTTCTTTTTCTTTTCTCACCCAAAAGCCCAACCACAACATAAAACATCACAAATGAAATAACATGCAACATGTCATGGTGCACTAACCATGAAAACTGTAGAAACACGGATTTGGCTTAATCGCGATTAGTAGTGCACTAATCGGGTTTTTATCGAAACTGCATATAAATAATGTTAAAAATGCCAAATCCTTTAAATATATTATTAAATGAATAAATCATTTTAATTTCCATTTATTTCACAATTATTGGTATATATTTATACCCTTTTTCGAAAACCCCAATTTCGCAAATCGGGCAGTTTTCGGGAAATATATTATTTTAATATTAAATTTCCAAAAATAATATTTTATATTTTCTGAAATGTTATAGTAGATTTAACATCTACAGGGGAATTGCCCGCATGGCGTTATGCGTCTGGGCTAGAGATGATATGATATTAGTCGCATGTTTATTTTGCACATATAGAGTTTGCGCATACACCTCATTCCATATTATTACTTGTTGTGCTTGGACTTGTACCTATTGGACACTGCACTATTATTGACGGCTTATGTTGCACGAATACTGATTGTATGCCACACACAACCGTCAATAATTGCCATGATACGCACTACACACATACATATATGATATTGTTTGGTTAGGGACTTTGAGACATTGATTCATATTCCATTGTGCATATGACATATAGCATACCTGTATACCTACATGCTTACACATATGCCTTGCCATACCTACATCTAGCTACCCATATACCTACATAGTATTGTACCATTAGAGGTTGGTATATCTATATATGAGATATAGCTACATGTACATCTTGTATACATACTTACATATACACATACCTAGCTTGGTATAGCTACACACATATCTGGGGGGTATCACATCATTATTGATAGGTAGATATACATATCTTGCTATACCGACATGGTTACGCATACCTGACTATAGCTACATGTTCATCTTTATATGATATTGTATGGATTTGGAGAATTTAGGAACCGCATGATATATTTTATAACTTGTTGCAGTTAAATAGCGATTTTTCCTTTATATGCTCATATTACTGTTTCATGTTGCATATATTATATTTCATGGATTTCGCATTGAGATATGGTTTTCATATGATATTTTCTGGATTGTTTTACTCCTACGTATATATACCAGTAGTATGGGACGCTGATATATATATATATATATTTGTATACTCATCGTATATATATATCAGTGGTATGTGACACTGTTATATATATACACCCACATCATATATCATCATAATGATATATGCAAATTTACTTATTCATTATATGTGAGGGGCCTATGTGCTCGGGGCCTATGTGCTCGATGAGAGGGGATTATGTGCTCGATGAGAGGGGCCTATGTGCTCGGGGCTTATGTGCTCGATATTGGATACTGGATATATTAGATTTACTTGATATTGGATATATGAGATTTACCTGATATTGGATACATGATATATGAGATTACTTGATATTGGGTACAGGATATATGAGATTTACTTGATATTGGATACAGGATATGAGAGCCAATTTGGGGGCTGATTTGAGAAAATTGGGATTTGGGTTGTCTTGATGGACTTTGGTCCAGTCACGAGATCAGGATTCCATGAGGATGACATGTTTTATCCCATACTCCGCATTTATTTTATATGCATTGCTTCATATATTAGTAGTACCTGATAGATTACCTTTCATGACTGTTGCATATACATATTGCTATTTATTGCTTCATATATTAGGAGTACCTGATAGATTACCTTTCATGACTGTTGCATACATATTGCCATTTATTTCTATCAGCTTGCATATATTAGATTCGCGCTGTACGTGCATACTTGCGATTACCTGCATATGTTATTTACTATTCATGAGTTGGCAACTCACCCCCGTTGTGCCAAAGTGTTTTTTTGCAGGTAGTCCCTCAGGGCAGTCGTTGGCAGCGAGAGCCGAGGTCAGAGTTGACTCGTTTGGGGCGAGGACTGACCAGGATGGTACGCTCGTTGCACAGGAGCAGATGGATCCGCCTTCGATAGATCGTATCGCTAGGCTTGAGGCAGAGATGCATGACTTGCGCCAGACGATGAGGTCGTTGGTTGAGTCCAGTCGAGCGCAGTGACAGGAGGTTGCCACCCCTGTTACCCAGTTGTTCCTTGCGATCAATACACAACATTTCGTCACTTACACAGCACCAGTGGACGCATCCCTTTTGTACGAGGAGCGTCTTTCCAAGACTTTGGGAGTTCGAGGACCGAGGAGGGCTCGTACAGGTGTATCAGCCCAGAGATAGAGGTTCAATCACCGTGATAGGTTTTATGCACGTCGCGGGAGTAGCAGAGGCTTGGGACGAGGACAGTCGCTCAGCTCTCATTCCCAGGAGGGTCAGCAGCCATGGAGTGGATGTTTTCGATGCGAGAGCTTTCATCACTTCATCAGGAATTGTTCCTTAGCACCGCGTCAGGCTCGTGTTCAGAGAGGTCGTGGTTGCGGAGGTTTCGCTCAGAGGGGATAGGTTGGCAGAGGAGGAGTTCAGCCAGTTGCGGGTAAGGGGCAGATACGAGAGTTTGCTTCTACTCATCAGGACGCACGGGCGTCCAATGCAGAGTTTTCAGGTATTCTTAATTCGTATATTCTTTTGATGCACTTGTTTGTTTTACACACTTTGTGCCATGGTTGGGCCGAGAGTCGTGTTAGCTAGATCAACCATTTCTTGTGTTAACTTCTGTCAGCGATTCTTTTGTTGCGCGACACGTGTTTCGGTCGTGTGCCAATCGGATAGGAGATAAAGATTCGTCCATCGTTTTGATCCATCTAGAGATGTTGGATTTGACGTTCTTCTGGGCATGGACTGGTTAGCTACGTGCTATGTATCTGTGGATTGCCGTGAGAAAACAGTCAGGTTTTGTTTTCCCAGCGAGTCAGTTCTTGTTGTGCAAGGGGACAGTGGTGTCGCCTCTCATAGTTTGAATTCAGCCTTTTTCTCTAGTCGGCTTTTGAGAAGAGCATATCGAGGATTTTTGGCTTTCATTCATGATACCGGAGCCACAGTGGGTTTGTTGGACCAGGTTCCTATCGTGCGAGAGTTTTACGACGTTGTTCCAGGTGAGCCGGCGGAGCTTAGGAAGCTTAAGGATCAGCTGCAGAGTTGCTTGTACGGGGACTTATGCGTCCGAGTGTTTCGCTTTGGGGAGCTCCTATTCTGTTCGTCAGGAGAAGGACGACAGTTGAGGTTGTGTATTGATTGATCGTCAATTGAACCGAGTTATGGTGCAGATAGGTATTCTTTACCTCGCATTGACGATTTCTTTGATTAGCTCCAGGGTGCGAGAAATTTTCTAAGTTTGTTTGGGATCAGGTCATCATTGTTGCGGGTTCGGAGTGATGACATTCCGAAGACTGCTTTTGTGCGTGCTACGGGCTTTATGAGTTTTGGTAGTGTCGTTGGACTCACCAATGCCCTAGCAGCATTCGTGGATATGATGAACCGGATTTCTTCAGGCCGTTCCTCGACAAGTTTATTGTTGTGTCATTGATGACATTCTGGTCTATTTCAAGAGTCGTGAGGAACATGAGCAGCACTTGAGGATTTGTTTTGCAGACATTGGGAGAGCACCAGCTGTTTACTAAATTCTCAGAGTGTTCCTTCAGGCTTGATTGTGTTGACTCCTAGGTCTTGTAGTTACGGGAGACGGTTTTCGTATGGACCCGAGGAAGATCGAGACTGTACATCTTTGGCCCAGACTTGGTATGGAACGGAGGTCCGCAGATTTTTGGGCTTAGCAGGTTTTTACCGCCATTTCGTGCAGGATTGCTTGTGTATCGCTGCACCGTTGACTGGCCTAACCGGAAAGGAGGTTCCTTTTCTTTGGACTGAGGCATGCGTGTAGAGTTTTCAGCAGTTGAAGACTCGGTTGACAACTGCACCAGTTCTTTCCTTGTTTCCAGACCGGGCGACTTTTTTGTTTACTGTGATGTTTCGCGAGTGGGGCTCGACTGTGTACTGATGTGACACTATAGAGTTATCGCTTTTGCTTCCCGACAGTTAGGGGAAGTACGAGCAGGATATCCTACTCCTTATCTGGAGATGGCCGCAGTGGTCGTGCGTTGGAGATTTGGGACACTACTTGTGTGGAGAGTCGTGTCAGATTTTCACGGGCCACCAGAGCTTAATGTACATCTTCCTGCAGCGGGTTTCGATTGTTGAGACAGCGCCGTTGGATGGAGCTTTTGAAGGATTGTGTTTGTCAGATCCTTTATTACCCGTGGCAAGGCGATTGTGGTAGCTGATGCTGGAGTCGTAGGCCCGGGGGTAGCTTGTTCCAGTTGTGCGCAGTTCAGAGACAGTCTTCTGCAGATTTACAGTTCTTGTGCGATTATTGAGTACAGCTTAAGTTCGCCTTTACTGAGGGGACAGCTTGCTCATGTCCGTGCCCATCCACTTTTACTTAATCGTTTTCATAAGGCACAGCCCGCCGATGCTCGTTTGTCTGAGATTCTTGAGCATACTCGGCTGGGTAAAGATTCGGAGTCCTTGATTTGTGACCAGGGTGTGCTACATTTAGGGACACGTTTGTGTATACCTGATACTGATGGGTAGAAACGCGAAATCCTAGAGCAGGCACATCAGTCAGCTTTCTGTGTTCATTCAAGTTCCACCAATATGTGACATGACTTGTGAGATAGTTATGGGTGGGCAGGGATGAAGGGTGAAGTTTCGGATTTTGTTTCAAGGTGTCTGTCTTGTTGCGAGCTAAGGTTGAGCATTGAGGCCGGCTGGAGAGTTGCAATCTTTAACTATTCCGGAGTGGGAATGGGAGCAGATCTCCATGAATTTCGTTGTGGTGTCTACCCAGGTCTAGACAGGGTGTGACTCCATTTGGGTGATTGTTGTCCGGTTATACTCAGTTTTCTCAGTTGTTCTTCGGTAAGTTTGTACGTTTGCACGGAGTTCCTTCATGCATTGTATCCAATAGAGGCACCCCGTTTGCTAGCCGTCTTTGGCAGAAGCTTCAGGAAGTCTTGGGTACTGGTTGAGCATTAGCTCCGATTTTCTATCCGTAGGACGATGGTTTGTGAGAGCGAGCTATACAGACTCTGGAGGATATGCTTGTGCATACGTACTAATTGTTGTTGGCAGTTGGGATCGTCACTTACCATTGTTAGGGTTCTCCTTCGATAGCTGTTATCAGGAGACATTCCAATTAGCAACCTTTAGGCCTTGTCTGGTAGGTGGTGTCAATCGCCATTCTGTTTTTCTGACTCCGCGAGAGTAGGATTTTTGGACCCCAGCTAGTCGAGAGGCTTCGGAGATGATCCAATTGATTCAGGTCAGGATGAGAGCAGCCCGGTGCAGAGAAAGGTCTTATGTCAACCGTGGTGGTCGCAGACTTGAGTTCGCAGTGGGAGATCATGTATTCCTACGGATTTTCCGATGAATGACGTGTTGAGTTTTGGGAAGCTTATCCCAGGATTGTAGGTCCTTTTGAGATCCTTAAAGCGAGTTAGTTCCGTTGCCTATAATTTGGCACTTCCGCCCAGATTATTGAGTATTTACCCCGTATTTCTTGTGTCGATACTTCGCAAATACCTTTATGACCTTTTTCACATGATTCAGCAACAGACTATTTAGCTTGGACGCGATCTTTTCGTTCACCAACAGCCGATAGTGTTAATAGATCGACAGGTGGAGAAACTTTGGTCAAGGGTCTTGCAATCTGTGGAGGGTTTTCTTTGGCATAGCCGTATAGTGAGGTGATACTTGGGAGGCTGCGAGCGAGATTTTGGGAGTTTTGTACTCATCTCTTTGAAGGTATGTTTAGTGATAATTTTAAATTCAGGGACGAATTTTCTTTAAGGGGGGAGATTGTAACGCCTTAGAATTTCGATTGGTGTTAATTAAGCGTTAGTGCGGGTTTTTGGTAAAAGTTTACCAATTTGGGTTCCTCATATTTTATAACATTTAATTAATATTTTTATTATTATTTGTTATGGCTTGCACGCACGTGAGCACATTAATATGAGGGTGTGTTTGTGTTAATCTAATTTTAGTGACCATGACAACTTAACCCTAATCCTAATCCTTTGCTTTAACCTAATCCTTTGCCTTGATTAAATCCCTTGATATTTTGTGAGAGATATTTTCCTTGGTTTTGTTTGGAGAGGAGGTGGCATGGTGACATGGTGGGCATTAATGGATGCATTAATGTGGAGTTATTACAATGGTGCACTCACCTCTTACACTCACCTCTTTCTCTCTCTTTTCTTCACACCCTCTCTCATTCTCTCTCACTTAATCTCTTATCATTATCTCTTATCTCCCTCTTCCCTCAACTGAACACGCACCCTACCCTTCACAAATATTCACTAAACCTTCACTAAACTTCTTCAAATCTCACAAAAATCACATCTTAAACCTTGTTTTGCCTCTTGGATGCCTTGGAGCTTGGAAAACTAGAATCTTTGAGCTTTTGTGGATAGGTAATAGTCTCTTTCTGTTAAGTAGGTCCTTTTATTGTTTTGTAGCTTGTTAGTTTCAGTTTAGAATGCGTAAAGTTTCGTTTAGGGTAAATATCGTATTTTTAGTGTAGTTTTGGGTTACGGATGATCTGCTATCAAACCAGGTTTTTGTTGGAAAAGTTCCCATCACAGTGACCTAGTATGATGACCTAGAAGATACCCTCAAAATCCGAGCCCATTCCCTTAGGTTCAGGCCGCAGATTTAATGGTTCTAGCCGCAATTTGCAGCCAGAGTAGGGACTGGGGGGGTTAAGTTTTGGTATAGGGGTCTCTGGTGTAGTATGTGGTCTTGTGGTATGTGCAACTTTTACAAATTGTTTGTGTAGCAAAATTTGGGATCACTTGCTTGTTTTCTAGTGTTTCGTTTTCACGCGTTACGTTATCCGATACGGTACGTGTCTTTGTGTAGCTATTGCTCTGAGTTGGTTTCGTTGTGTCGCTATGCACGTTAGCCACTAGACGAACACTTGAGAGTTTGTTTGGAGTTATCGCGTCAGTCAAACGTAGTTTGTACGTGTTATTGGTCATTTGCTAATATACATACTTGTTATATTATTTTATGTTTTATGTTCTCAGGCGGGGACTTCGGGCGCTGTGAAGAAAGGGAAACAGGTGGTTGGCTTTACTTAGCCAGGAGCGTTGGTGAGTAGATTTAACATCTATAGGGGAATCGCCCGCATGGCGTTATGCGTCTGGGATAGAGATGATATGATATTAGTCGTATGTTTATTTTGCACATATAGAGTTTGCGCATACACCTCATTGCATATTATTACTTGTTTTTTTTGGACTTATACCCATTGGACACTGCACTATTATTGACGGCTCATGTTGCACGAACACTGATTGTATGCCACACACACACCGTCAATAATTGCCATGATATGCACAACACACATACATATATGATATTGTTTGGTTAGGGACTTTGAGACATTGATTCATATTCTATTGTGCATATGACATATAGCATACCTGCATACCTATATGTTTACACATATGTCTTGCCATACCTACATCTAGCTATCCATATACCCACTTAGTATTGTACCATTAGAGGTAGGTATATCCACATATGAGACATAGCTACATATACATCTTGTATACATACTTACATATACACATACCTAGCTTGGTATAGCTAGACATATACCTG
Source organism: Agapanthus africanus (assembly GCA_030015575.1). Classification (NCBI taxonomy): domain Eukaryota; kingdom Viridiplantae; phylum Streptophyta; class Magnoliopsida; order Asparagales; family Amaryllidaceae; genus Agapanthus; species Agapanthus africanus. The sequence continues at coordinate 669,265,417 of CM057341.1, read as the reverse complement.
GGGGGTATCACATCATTATTGATAAGTAGATATACATATCTTGCTATACTGACATGGTTACGCATACCTGGCTATAGCTACATGTTCACTTTTATATGATGTTGTATGGATTTGGAGAATTTAGAAACCGCATGATATATTTTATAACTTGTTGGAGTTAAATAGCGATTTTTCCTTTATATGCTCATATTACTGTTTCATGTTGCATATATTATATTTCATGGATTTCGCATTGAGATATAGTTTTCATATGATGTTTTCTGGATTGTTTTACTCCTGTGTATATATACCAGTGGTATGGGACGCTGATATATATATGTATACCCATCGTATATATATATCAGTGGTATGGGACACTGTTATATATATACACCCACATCATATATCATCATAATGATATAAGCAAATTTACTTATTCATTATATGTGAGAGGTCTATGTGCTCGATGAGAGGGGCCTATGTGCTCGGGGTCTATGTGCTCGATGAGAGGGGCCTATGTGCTCGGGGCCTATGTGCTCGATATTGGATACTGGATATATTAGATTTACTTGATTTTGGATATATGAGATTTACTTAATATTGGATACAGGATATATGAGATTTACTTGATATTGGATACATGATATATGAGATTTACTTGATATTAGATACAGGATATATGAGATTTACTTGATATTGGATACAGGATATGAGTGCCAATTTGGGGGCTAATTTAAGGAAATTGGGATTTGGATTGTCTTGATGGATTTTGGTCCTGTCACGAGGTCAGGATTCTGTGAGGATGACATGTTTTATCCCATACTCCGTATTTATTTTATATGCATTGCTTCATATATTAGTAGTACCTAATAGATTACCTTTCATGACTGTTGCATATACATATTGCTATTTATTGTTTCATGTATTAGCAGTACCTGATAGATTACCTTTCATGACTGTTGCATACATATTGCCATTTATTTCTATCAGCTTGCATATATTAGATTCGCGATTACCTGCATATATTATTTACTATTCACGAGTAGGCAACTCACCCCCGTTGTGCCACAGTGTTTTGCAGGTAGTCCCTCAGGGCAGTCGTTGGCAGGGCTTTTTCATCTATCGTATCATCTTTTGCTGCGGATACCGTTTCGGCTCACAGTGTGCAGTTTTGCTATATGTGGGTTTTGCGGTTATCCGTTTATGTACATTGTATCTTGTTGTATCATATACTCTCCATCTACCATTATCATGTATTGACTTAGAGACTTGATGTGAGGACGATATTGTATATTATTTTGATGACTTGGAGGTATTTTATGCAGTTTCTTTATATCGTCTTTTATTTCTTCGCTACGGCGTCGTATATCTGTTGTGGTGGTTGTTTTCCGCGTTTGGGCATCTATTTGCTCCAGTTTGGGGATACTTTACTTATTATCTTTGTTGTACCCCTTTGGGGCTGGTTTTTACAAAGGAGGTGCTGCCAAAATTTTAAAGAAAATAAAGTTGGACTTTAAAGAATTTGTATTTGAGGTTTCAAAAGTTTTAAAAATGTTCTTATCACTTACTACTTTTGATGGTTTAGATTGCTGGGTTTTCGGCTTACTTAAATTGCGTTACGCATGTAGACGTTGCGTAGTTTAAGGGCCGTCACGTGCCAATTTCGGGTCGTGACAACTTGTGGACTACCCTGGCCCCACTAGTGTGATCTGCATCTTAATCCTAGTAGTCAAGTATACATCCTAAGGGCTTTACCAACATGTGAGAGAAAGACATGTTGGATATAGTGCTCTCAAAGTCAATTATTGGATCGCAGGCATGTGATTGCAATGATTGAAGGAGGACCTATGCCGGAAGGACAGTCTTACTCAAGATGATAGTATGCTATCTGGTTTATCTTTATCATCGTGTACATGCTTTAGGTGATATTACAGATTACTATTACACGTTGATAGAGCCCTTAGAATTCTTGCTTGACGGCCAGCAGTATGATGGCGATCATATATGTGGGAGCTGGGGTCTATAAGCACATCCTTAAAAGGTCCCGAGTCGAGGGAGTTTCGAGACAGGGCATCGATACTCCAGAGTAGACTAGTATATACGGATCGAGACCCCGACGAGGGGCGGTGGCTGGTCTCACAAGCCATTGGTGTCAGTTGGTTCACCTAAGACGTATACAGGTGCTCATTGGGTTATGAGTACACCGGATAGGACTCGTCGGGAACATGCTAGTTAGTTTTATACCTAGCGTCAGATAGCAGTTCCCTGGTGACATGTGTACAGGTTAGTTCATCGATTTGAGATCGTCATTTGTCTCATGTGAGTTCCCACTGTGCTTTAATTACTACCCTACCACGGCTCAAAAGAGTCGTGCAAACAGGTTTTAGTTGGGTACAGTCCCGAGCCACATGGAGGCAGTGAGCGGATCGGCAGGGGTTTCGTCTCTCCCGGTATTGGGGGTGAGATCGCGCTGTGTCTAGGAGAGCCATTACACGAAGTCCTTGGCCAAGGCATGAGATTTACTGGTAGGTATTCCAGTAGTATCTCAGGGTGTTCTGGGCTATACTCCGACACGACTTGTACGCTTTTGGGGGTCTGACTTTTACCAACTCTCTAGGCCCGACATGCGATACTCATAGACGAACGGACCGGACTGTACGGATATTGTCACTGACAGGCTCAGTAGGGTGTCAGGACGAGTTCGCTCATCGATCTTGTAGGGTTACTAGGCACACTAACAAGGCTCTACAAAGCATCGACCATGCCAAAATTAAATTTTTATGTGCCGAACAACCCTAAGCAAGATCGTATACTAGAGATTAGGCGAATCATATAGCAAGTAAACAACTTTACGACTAAGGGTATGCGAAATACAACCTTTGTAGATCGGTCCTTCACTTCTATAGCTCCTTGTTGAAGTCCCTTCGCTGCGATCGTGGTTCTCTCGGACCCTTGCATGGCGTCACGAGGCGAAAGACGCGTCCTTGCTTGAAGTCTTCGAGGCCGAAGATGATCTACGTCGAGGGGATACCAACTCAAGCTTCTACTTCACTAACTTGAGAATTAGTGAAGCAAACACCCTAAACTAAAGTGCTAGTCTAGTAGAGGATGGAGGAATAGGAAGTGGGTTCTCTTTAGAATTTTATTTCTCACCAAGTTTCATTCTATCTACTTCAAAACCCTAGCAAGCTTTTTCTTTTGCTCAAATGAAGAAGAAAATGAACAAAAGAAAAGAATAAGGATAATGATCAAGTGAGTGAGCTAACCATGGTGAGTGAGTATCATATACTAACTCATGTAGAGACATTACCATAGTTAAGTGTAATGGTTAGGTTAAAATCCAAAGTAAAAACAAATTTAGTGGACTTTAGTCAATGCATCCACAAGCTTCCACAAGCTTCATGCATTTTCTAATTTTTCACTAATTTTGTAATTACTTTTAAACTTTAAATCCAACATAACAAATAGGATGGTGTATGTCTCATACATCCAAGTATGATGTATCATCAACCATGATACAAAAAAGAAAACACATTTTAATATATATCACATATATATTAAAGTTGTGCTTATGTGAGAAAAATCCTAAAGTGAACATGTGTTAGTTAATGTAAACTAGTATATCAAATATACAATTATACAATAAATTATTAAATCAACACTTGACTTAATAATCCGGTCATATCACATATAACCGACTAACATCCAATGTATCGACTTATCGAATCAATACTTGATTCGATAACCCGGTTATATCACATATAACCGACCGATACAAAAAGTCACGAGAATAGAATACGGTATCACATACATGCATTATTCTCGGTCCCGCACATATCACATACGTGCTCCTATTTCGTTTTGCCTGAGCCAGTAAAAACCTCTATGTAGGACTCTAAAGACTCGTCAATACGCCGGCAGTAGGTGATGATCACATCACGCACCCACAAGCCGTCAGCGGTACTAGCTGGACGTAACGGCTACCCGGGTATTGAGCGATCAGAAGATCAGCAAGCAAGCCCGCTCCAACTGTAATACCCAGTTTTCTTATACGCCTAAATCCGTATTTCTTCTTATCTATAAAATTTATTTATAATTATCTATTTAATTTCAAAATCCTACTAAACCCAGATCCTATCCTCTGGTTCAGCCGTTCTCCTTTTATTGAATCTAAACCCAAAACAAATGTTATGTATATTCCTCCGCCTAACCCAAATCCATGATTTAAGTACATTTTCTTTAATCCAAAATTCCCCACCCTTTTTCATTTGTAAATTAATTAAAACCTTTAGCCATGCCTCACTCTCTTATCCTCACAATTCTGTTAATTACCAAAATCTGTATTTTGTCACTTTATACTTCTATTTACCTTATTTATAATTTTATTTACTTTATTTATATTTTTTATCTATTTTATTTATATTCTATTTCATTCTAAACCCATTTTTCTTGTTAACAATAAAACTCAAAACCCTAACTTTTCTTTTAACCCAAATCCCTCAGCCCATTAGTTTTGATAAAAACCCTTAAAACATTCCATTCACTCAGCCCAGCCCCTCATCTCTTTTTATTTTGTTAATACCTTTAATTTTCCTTATACCCTCAGCCCTCAGGCCAGCCCACTTAATTTTCCTAATAACCCTATATTAAGCCCGGCCCCCACCTTATTTCTTTTGGATGTTCCTTCAAAGAAATCTCTGGCCCGGTCTTTTCCTTTTCTTTTTTTATTGAATTCTGTCGGCCCATAATTTTCCCTTCAGCCCACAGAAATTTTAAAGAGGAAAATTCCTTTTTATAAAAAACAATTGAACCTCGGCCCAACCCCAGCCGGCCCACACCTTCTCACCAATTTCTTTTCTTATCCTTTCGGCCCGCTCCACTCCAGCCCATTATCTCCTCTTCTCCTCAACGGCTAGTTTTTCCCGCCCACGCCACTACTCCTTCGACCCGCCTCCTCCGCTCACGCCTGCGCCCACGACGCTAACGCCAGCGACCACGTCGACCCGTGCTCCTCGCCTCCGCCGACGCTCACGCTCGTGCGCGTTACTCTCGCGATCACCCCGCGCCTCTCCCTCTCTGTTTCTCGTTCTCCCCTTTCTCTCTCGAACTCACGCTATCACACCCACCACAGGACCCCACTCTCTGCACCCTCGAACCCACAGCCCCGACCAATCACCGCCGGCACCACCAATCACTCCTCCCTCGCTCTCCCCTCCACACCACCAGATCCCGACCGACTCCCCTGCACCCATCTCGACGACTCCTGCACACCCAATCTCGCCTGCAACTGACGACGCCGAAGAACTCCACCCCACTGCGTCGTCGTCGACGCCCCGCATCATCGTCGCCATCAAACACTCTCTCCCTCTCTCTCAGTCCTAGCACTCTCTCTCCCCCTCTCAATTTTCTCTCTCTCTCGCTCATTCCTCACTGTCTCTCTCTCACTGCATCTCATCTCACTCACTGTCTCTCCCTTCACTCTCAGCTCTCTTTCTCTTTCTCTGCATACTCTCTCTCTCTCTCTCTTTTCCCTCTCTCTCTCTCTCCCTCAGCCTACTCTCTCTCTCTCTCTCTCTCTATCCCCTCTGCTCATTCTCTTTCCCTAACTCTCTCTCTCAAAAACCATACAAAACCATTTACTTTACAAACACTCACTGCGGCCATTACCGGAACGACACCGTCGACCGTCGTCGACCCCAGTACACTCGCAAAGGATCATCAAGCAACCCTCAATCTCCAGTAACCGTGCAACGGCTCCGGACAACTCCGACGCGAGATCCGCATCTCGACCCAAGCTCGCGCGAATCGGTTCCGCGGCGTATATCACGCGTTCATGATGACGTTGCTGCCTTGCGACCCCGAGACTTCTTCCAGGCAAGTATTCTACTTGCTTACATGCTATTTACCTAAGTTACAATCGTTAAATACATGGATTATATAGTTACAAGTTTTTAACTATTATGTGCCGTATCTGTTCGATGCTTGTTCTCTCAGGAAAACATTATCAAATTTGATGGAACTGGATAAATTACTTTGGCTCTTGTAGAGATGGTTAATGTGTGCAAATTTCATTAGAAAATACGACTGTTAAAGTTTAAAACAACTACCCCCAAGTTTGACCGTAAAACTGGAATTTTACTGTACCTGAAAACCGTTGAATTCACCATAAATCATATACATATTAGAATGGTGCGTTCGAGGGCTCAAATCGAAGCTAACTCGACGAACTTTAACCCTATACCAGTTTACTGATATTCCTGTACTTAAATTGGGATGATGTTCGTATCGGAGTACGACTCTGGACTGCAGTCCAGAGCGACTCCAGTCGTGCTTTCTGTTCCGTATTGGATACCACAGGATTTCCTTAACTCGTAGGTTGCGGAACTCCGCTGTTTATTATAGATAAATCTGTTAGCTAGACAACACAATTGGTTTCATTCTGTTTCGTTACCGTTTGTTATTTAATCTGTAATTTAATAGATCGGGACACATAACAGTCCCAGCAGAATCAGAATTGACAGGTTAATATTAAACAGATTATAACTCCTAACGTACAGAGACGATTGAAGATCCGTTTATTGCGTTGAAAACTTTACTGAAAACCCTAGAATTCATCCAACTGTAGTGTCGCTAAAATCCAAATCCCAACTGGGATCAAAATGCGTTGTGAAACGGACTTCTGATTCTGAAATTGGATTTCCAGCCGCGAGCGCTTAAAATGAAAAGGTTATAATTAATGATCCTGGAACCCGATTGGCTTGAAACAAAATTCTAAGGATAGATAACTGAACATACTAATTACTACATGTTTATCGTTTCGCTAAATTATATACATACGTTTCATGATAAATCGTGCAAGTGATAGACTACTGTTTTTATAACACCTTAATTGTGCTTACATACTGTTCATGCATCATATCATACCTATATCATTGTAGTGATGACCTAGTGATATCGTGCATTCACCCAGTGTTAGATTTTAGTGATGATTGTGGCAAGTACGTCAGTGTTCGTGTATTCATGATTAAGTGAAAGTGATGAGTACTTGTACACAATCAGTGACCTCATTGTTCTATTGCATTGTCGACGTCTGTGGGATGCGTGTACGTGTGACTATAAGTGGTATGTGACACTTATGGAAGCGCTTGCACGGGTGTCACAGATAAGGCATCCGACACTGCCATTTATCTTAGGTATTAGTCGGGACGTGCTTGATGGAGGTCCTGCCTCCAGTTCTCGCGCAGACTTGTCACGGATCGATTAGTATTTAGGGTGATGGTTAGCGTTTAATGTAGACCACGGGGTGTGGGGTAGTTTAAGTGTGAGTTCAACAGAATCTCGGGAGTCCCATGCCGACTTATATATTTAGGGAGTTATATGGAGATTTACAGGATACGTGATATATACACCGTGATATTCTTGTTACATATTGGGCCCGTGGTCCCTTGCCCTTGGGTTCTACCCTTGGGTGGAGGACACTCACGAGTGGTTGACTCTCACACTTGGACTGACGATAGGCTTAGTGACCTGTACAGTGAGACTTAGAGACTGATAGGGATACTGGCATTTTATTCATGATATACTGTGTGGCATACGTGACATATCGTTATACAGCTTTACTGTTCCGCTGCATTGATTACTGCGCATTCATATTCTTGCTGACGTTGATTTACTGTTATTCATTTCCATTACCACTGTTAGAACTATCACTTGATTATATATATATATTATTGCTATTGTGTCGCTCTGACGACCTGAGTATGCATGCTCAGTGCGAGGAAAGGATTTAGCTTGGATCAGAACTAGACGTGCATCACAGACTTCTTGACTTGCTACTCCGAGTTACTTTCGTTTGTTCCACTTCAGGTCAGTTTATATTATTGTATCTTTCAGTTACTGCATTTCTCATTACCTGCGCATCGTTTACTGTTTACCATGATAAACTAGAAGCCGAAGTGTGACTACGGCAGGACATTTCCTTGACCGTAGGAGCATGGCTGGCCTTGTCTACCCCTCGTATTCCGTATTTTGGGAAGCGGGGCGTGACATGGTTTAGTTGGTATCAGAGCCAGGTTTTGTATCGTTTGGGATTGCAGTTTTCCGTGTATAGTTTGGCAATCTAAGACACCCTTCAGTCTAGGTTGTAAACTTAATATTCTTGATCCATATTCACATCGTGTGTTCAGCTATCTATTCCCTATGGTTTACTTAAAATCATACCGTTGATTCTTCACTTGTAATAGATTCATCACCTCTAATATTCTTGAATCTTTGTCCTATCCAAATTACGTTTTGACTCGTATATCTTGTGACTTATATCATCCTTAAAATCATTGTTTCAGGATCATGTCTTCCAACGACTCTTCCTCTATCACCCCTCCTCAGAATCAGACTGTTGAGATCCTTAGTGTATTGCAGGGTTTAAAGGAAGCCCAGGAGCGAACAAACGACCTATTAGCTGAAGGACTGAGAAGGCAGGGGAGGCAGGCACCAGCGGGAGTCTCCAATCATAAAGGGATCCCTATTAGACGAGGAAAAGAGAAGAAGATGAAGCGTCAATAGAAGCATCAGAAGAACCCTTGCTGTGGATATTGTAAGAGGCCAGGACATATTCAGAAGGATTGTCGCCGTGCCTAAGGGAAATGTCTGATATGCGGTTCCGACAAACATCTCATCAACGGTTGTCCAGAAAGGAAAGAACTACAAAGAGGAAACTTGTCCACACTCTCTACTGCTGCCAAGTGAGGATTTCTACCTAGTTCGAATTTCGAGGATAAAGCGGACCCAACACAGGATTCAACTCGCGTAACGATGATGCAGCGTTCTGGCAGTCAAAGAAGAATTTTATGTTTTCCAATTTCAGTATTATGTTGTCATACTCTTATAAACATTTCTTTCCGTTTGAACCTTTGTATCCGTCGAACTTTTAGTTGAATGAAATAAAATTTGAATCATAATATATGTATCATTCTCATGCTTTCTCTATGTCAAATTCTATTCATTATCACAGTATTTTCATTCTGATCTTTCAGTTCCTGCAACCGCATATTTTCCTATATTTCGTACCCTGAGCTTTCCTTGATATATTCCACTGTCTAATCATGACTTCTCTTTTCAGGCCATGGCCCACCCTGGAGCAGCGCCGCATCTAGACGAGGATGCACAGTCATGCGTTTCCTTAGATCACACACTGACGAGTTCCGATGATGAGATCAATGGTCCACAGGTCAACTTCGAAAACAATGATTCAGAGGACGAAGGAGCAGCCACCCCAGAGTTTGACATGATAGCTGATTCTGACGAAGAAGAAGGAGATCCTGAAGAGAACCCTATAGAGGAAGACCCGATAGAGGAAGACCCCGAGGAAGAACCGATAGAAGAAAATCCAGCGGAAGAAAACCCAGAAGAAGAAAATCACATGGAATCGGATCTCGATGAAGAAGCTCTATTCAAGGAAGAAGGACCAGAAGATCAAGACCCTGTGGTGGAAGGACTTCCAATAGTGATACCGGCGAGACGATATGGAAATGGACGTCCCTACCTGAGTGCGCGAGCCTACCGCAACCTACTGAATCTCCACAACCGCGACTGACGGAATTTCTTTCGATGTTGTCTTTCTGGCCAAATAAAAAGTGTATAGTTTAGGGCCACTTTTCGTCTTGGAGAATGCTTTGTTTCAAATTTTCTTGAATGAAATAAATCTTCTGAATTCGTAAACCTTTTGGTTATTAGTTCGCTTGATACTTATTTATTACCCATATTCATTTATTTCTTTTGCTGAGTTCCCTGACTGTCCACCCTTACTCATTGTATAGTTTTCACCCTCGTTTCGACTAGAAAGTACCGCACCCTGATCCTTGGAATGAGCCACCATTCATTCTTCGTCTGTACACTGTTTGAAATCCTTCTGGGAGGAGGACCTTTCTTATGAAATACCGAGTTCATTAACTCTTCAAACTTTAATTTGTGTGTTGTATCGACTGTTGGTTCTCCTACCATTTTCCTTTTGTGTTCCTTTGTTGCTCATCCTTACCTCCTGTGCTGACTCTAGCCCAATCTCCTTAACATTCAGCTTAAAACCGCCACATTCCGACCTTTGAGTGAACCACACTTCCTTGAAACCCTTACCCTAGCTAACCTGCATTTTTGTGTTCTCCCTATTACCCTAATTATATTTAGGGACGCTGTTATTCAAAATTTAGTTTTCAGTACTTTAAATTTATCAAAGAGTACGTTTTATTGATTACTCTATTTCATATATTTTTAAGTACGATATTATTAATCTCGTTTTCAGTAGCGCAAACTTACAATGCGCATATATTGTTCCATGTTTCCTTTTTCCGTTATGTGAGTTTTCTGAGTTGATTTAAAACTATTCGATCTATAAATTACCTTAAAATGTTTTAACCTATCAACTAAGCTTTCACTACCTCATTATCAATACTATATTTCTGGTGTTGTGCCTATGGTTAATATTATGAATGATTGTGTCTTATACTTATTATTTCCACCTTACTATTTTTGATATGCTTATATGTATACATATTTGGGTTCGAATCTATCGAATAAGCCTCGAGTATTATTATTTACTATTGTTACCTAAATTCTCATTTACATGTATTTACCCTTATAGTTGTTCCTGCCTTAGATTTATTAGACCTACCTTTCAGTATGTTGTTCTTATTTACATATATATATGTTTTCAAGTTTCTTCGTCCGCGGATTTTTAGTAAATCCTTATATATTAGTTTGCAACTATGATGGCTTTCGCTTATGCTCTATAACTTATTACTTCTTTTAATTTCGAGGACGAAATTTTTGTAAGGATGGTATGATATAATACCCAGTTTTCTTATACGCCTAAATCCGTATTTCTTCTTATCTATAAAATTTATTTATAATTATCTATTTAATTTCAAAATCCTACTAAACCCAGATCCTATCCTCTGGTTCAGCCGTTCTCCTTTTATTGAATCTAAACCCAAAACAAATGTTATGTATATTCCTCCGCCTAACCCAAATCCATGATTTAAGTACATTTTCTTTAATCCAAAATTCCCTACCCTTTTTCATTTGTAAATTAATTAAAACCTTTAGCCATGCCTCACTCTCTTATCCTCACAATTCTGTTAATTACCAAAATCTGTATTTTGTCACTTTATACTTCTATTTACCTTATTTATAATTTTATTTACTTTATTTATATTTTTTTTATCTATTTTATTTATATTCTATTTCATTCTAAACCCATTTTTCTTGTTAACAATAAAACTCAAAACCCTAACTTTTCTTTTAACCCAAATCCCTCAGCCCATTAGTTTTGATAAAAACCCTTAAAACATTCCATTCACTCAGCCCAGCCCCTCATCGCTTTTTATTTTGTTAATACCTTTAATTTTCCTCATACCCTCAGCCCTCAGGCCAGCCCACTTAATTTTCCTAATAACCCTATATTAAGCCCGGCCCCCACCTTATTTCTTTTGGATGTTCCTTCAAAGAAATCTCTGGCCCGGTCTTTTCATTTTCTTTTTTTATTGAATTTTGTCGGCCCATAATTTTTCCTTCAGCCCACAGAAATTTTAAAGAGGAAAATTCCTTTTTATAAAAAACAATTGAACCTCGGCCCAACCCCAACCGGCCCACACCTTCTCACCAATTTCTTTTCTTATCCTTTCGGCCCGCTCCACTCCAGCCCATTATCTCCTCTTCTCCTCAACGGCTAGTTTTTCCCGCCCACGCCACTACTCCTTCGACCCGCCTCCTCCGCTCACGCCTGCGCCCACGACGCTAACGCCAGCGACCACGTCGACTCGTGCTCCTCGCCTCCGCCGACGCTCACGCTCGTGCGCGTTACTCTCGCGATCACCCCGCGCCTCTCCCTCTCTGTTTCTCGTTCTCCCCTTTCTCTCTCACGCCATCACACCCACCACAGGACCCCACTCTCTGCACCCTCGAACTCATAGCCCCGACCAATCACCGCCGGCACCACTAATCACTCCTCCCTCGCTCTCCCCTCCACACCACCAGATCCCGACCGACTCCCCTGCACCCATCTCGACGACTCCTGCACACCCAATCTCGCCTGCAACTGACGACGCCGACGAACTCCACCCCACTGCGTCGTCGTCGACGCCCCGCATCATCGTCGCCATCAAACACTCTCTCCCCCTCTCTCAGTCCTAGCACTCTCTCTCCCCCTCTCAATTTTCTCTCTCTCTCGCTCATTCCTCACTGTCTCTCTCTCACTGCATCTCATCTCACTCACTGTCTCTTCCTTCACTCTCAGCTCTCTTTCTCTTTCTCTGCATACTCTCTCTCTCTCCCTCTCTCTTTTCCCTCTCTCTCTCTCTCTCTCTTTTCCCTCTCTCTCTCTCTCTCCCTCAGCCTACTCTCTCTCTCTCTCAATCCCCTCTGCTCACTCTCTTTCCCTAACTCTCTCTCTCTCAAAAACCATACAAAACCATTTACTTTACAAACACTCACTGCGGCCATTACCCGAACGACACCGTCGACCGTCGTCGACCCCAGTACACTCGCAAAGGATCATCAAGCAACCCTCAATCTCCAGTAACCGTGCAACGGCTCCGGACAACTCCGACGCGAGATCCGCATCTCGACCCAAGCTCGCGCGAATCGGTTCCGCGGCGTATATCACGCGTTCATGATGACGTTGCTGCCTTGCGACCCCGAGACTTCTTCCAGGCAAGTATTCTACTTGCTTACATGCTATTTACCTAAGTTACAATCGTTAAATACATGGATTATATAGTTACAAGTTTTTAACTATTATGTGCCGTATCTGTTCGATGCTTGTTCCCTTAGGAAAACATTATCAAATTTGACGGAACTAGATAAATTACTTTGGCTCTTGTAGAGATGGTTAATGTGTGCAAATTTCATTAGAAAATACGACTGTTAAAGTTTAAAACAACTACCCCCAAGTTTGACCGTAAAACTGGAATTTTACTGTACCTGAAAACCGTTGAATTCACCATAAATCATATACATATTAGAATGGTGCGTTCGAGGGCTCAAATCGAAGCTAACTCGACGAACTTTAACCCTATACCAGTTTACTGATATTTCTGTACTTAAATTGGGATGATGTTCGTATCGGAGTACGACTCTGGACTGCAGTCCAGAGCGACTCCAGTCGTGCTTTCTGTTCCGTATTGGATACCACAGGATTTCCTTAACTCGTAGGTTGCGGAACTCTGCTGTTTATTATAGATAAATCTGTTAGCTAGACAACACAATTGGTTTCATTCTGTTTCGTTACCGTTTGATATTTAATCTGTAATTTAATAGATCGTGACACATAACAGTCCCAGCAGAATCAGAATTGACATGTTAATATTAAACAGATTATAACTCCTAACGTACAGAGACGATTGAAGATCCGTTTGTTGCGTTGAAAACTTTACTGAAAACCCTAGAATTCATCCAACTGTAGTGTCGCTAAAATCCAAATCCCAACTGGGATCAAAATGCGTTGCGAAACGGACTTCTGATTCTGAAATTGGATTTCCAGCCGCGAGCGCTTAAAATGAAAAGGTTATAATTAATGATCCTGGAACCCGATTGGCTTGAAACAAAATTCTAAGGATAGATAACTGAACATACTAATTACTACCTGTTTATCGTTTCGCTAAATTATATACATACGTTTCATGATAAATCGTGCAAGTGATAGACTACTGTTTTTATAACACCTTAATTGTGCTTACATACTGTTCATGCATCATATCATACCTATATCATCGTAGTGATGACCTAGTGATATCGTGCATTCACCCAGTGTTAGATTTTAGTGATGATTGTGGCAAGTACGTCAGTGTTCGTGTATTCATGATTAAGCGAAAGTGATGAGTACTTGTACACAATCAGTGACCTCATTGTTCTATTGCATTGTCGACGTCTGTGGGATGCGTGTACGTGTGACTATAAGTGGTATGGGACACTTATGGAAGCGCTTGCATGGGTGTCACAGATAAGGCATCCGACACAGCCATTTATCTTAGGTATTAGTCGGTACGTGCTTGATGGAGGTCCTGCCTCCAGTTCTCGCGCAGACTTATCACGTATCGATTAGTATTTAGGGTGATGGTTAGCGTTTGATGTAGACCACGGGGTGTGGGGTAGTTTAAGTGTGAGTTCAACAGAATCTCGGGAGTCCCATGCCGGCTTATATATTTAGGGAGTTATATGGAGATTTACAGGGTACGTGATATATACACCGTGATATTCTTGTTACATGTTGGGCCCGTGGTCCCTTGCCCTTGGGTTCTACCCTTGGGTGGAGGACACTCACGAGTGGTTGACTCTCACACTTGGACTGACGATAGGCTTAGTGGCCTGTACAGTGAGGCTTAGAGACTGATAGGGATACTGGCATTTTATTCATGATATACTGTGTGGCATACGTGACATATCGTTATACAGCTTTACTGTTCCGCTGCATTGATTACTGCGCATTCATATTCTTGCTGATGTTGATTTACTGTTATTCATTTCCATTACCACTGTTAGAACTATCACTTGATTTTATATATATATTATTGCTATTGTGTCGCTCTGACGACCTGAGTATGCATGCTCAGTGCGAGGAAAGGATTTAGCTTGGATCAGAACTAGACGTGCATCACAGACTTCTTGACTTGCTACTCCGAGTTACTTTCGTTTGTTCCACTTCAGGTCAGTTTATATTATTGTATCTTTCAGTTACTGCATTTCTCATTACCTGCGCATCGTTTACTGTTTACCATGATAAACTAGAAGCCGAAGTGTGACTACGGCAGGACATTTCCTTGACCGTAGGAGCATGGCTGGCCTTGTCTACCCCTCGTATTCCGTATTTTGGGAAGCGGGGCGTGACACCAACTCCTGTAAAAGCCTGCCGGTAACACTTCCTGTACAGTCCGGTCTCCTCGTCTGATATGTCGCATATGAAGTTTAGGGATGGTAAACGTCAGACCCCAATAACCGATAAGTCGTGCCGATGTGAGGCTCATAACGGGTCGAGAAACTACTGGTAACATTTACCAGTAAATCTCTAAATCAGCCCTGGCCAGGGACTTCTCTGTTACGGCTAATCGAGCACACCGCAACATCAACCCCCAATACCGGGAGAGAAGAAACCCCTCCTATCGCTCATTGCCTCCATATGACTCGGGACTGTACCCAAAAACCACCGTTTTGCATGCCCTCATGGATGTGGTAAGGTGGAAATCAAAGCACAGTGGGAATCACACAAGACTCTATGACGATCTCAGGTCTACAGACTAACCTGCACAAGTGTCACCAGAGAACTGCCATCTGACGTGAGGTATAATACCATCTGGGAGTTCTCGGCGAGTCCGTCCAGTGTACCCAGTCTCCACTGAGCACCCGTATACCATCTCTGATGTCAAACACCAATGGATATGGGATCATCCATCGCCCATCTCATGGGTCGAGAAGCGTATACGTTAGTCTACTCTGGTATATCGATGCCCTGTCTCGATACACCCACGACTAGGAATATTAAAGGATGTACTTATGGACTACCATGGCCCTACTAGTATGATCTGCATCATAGTCCAGGTAGTCAAGTACACATCCTAAGGGCTTTATCAACATGTAGCTATAAGACAGTATCAAGAGACAAGTATACATGTTAAGATAAAGAGCAACCAGATAGCATACTATCATATCGAGCAAGAAAGTCCTCTCTATATATGTCCAAGCATCCAATATAATATAAATCATCTGTACAATACTGGCTTCTAGGGCATACATACAACTAACAATCTCCCACTTGCAAGTATCGCATACCGAGTATCCCGAAGAGTCTCTCAAACTGTATCTGGGGAATAGCCTTCGTGAGTGGATCCGCTGTGTTGTTCTTCGTGTCAACCCTCCTGACCTCGATCTCCCGGCGATTAACTATCTCCCGGATCAGGTGATATCGCCTCAGAATATGCCTGGATCGCTGATGGGACCTGGGTTCCTTGGCCAAAGCCACTGCTCCATTGTTATCGCAATACAAAGGTATTGGATGCTCAATGGATGGAACCACTCCAAGTTCAGTAATGAACTTCTTGATCCAGACAGCCTCTTTGGCAGCATCGTTGGCAGCGATGTATTCAGCCTCCATCGTCGAGTCTGCCACGGTTTCCTGCTTGGAACTCTTCCAGCTAACCGCCCCTCCGTAAAGGGTAAAGACAAATCCCGAGTGCGACTTAGAGTCGTCCTTATCACTCTGGAAGCTCGAATCGGTAAAGGACCCCACTTGGAGTTCTCCGTTACCATACACCAAGAGCATCTCTTTAGTCCTTCGTAAGTACTTGAGAATGCTCTTCACAGCTGTCCAGTGACTCTCTCCAGGATCAGCTTGATACCTGCTCACTACACTTAGTGAGTATGCTACATCGGGTCTGGTACATAATATCGCGTACATGATAGAGCCTACAGCCAAAGCATAGGGTATCCCTTGCATGCGAGCTCTTTCCAAATCAGTCTTGGGAGACATCTCTTTGGAGAGAGTGACTCCAGAGATCGTGGGTAAGTTCCCACGTTTGGATTCTTCCATACTAAACCTTTTTAATATGGTGTCAATGTACCTGGATTGGGATAATCCCAATATCCTTTCAGATCTATCTCTATATATCATAATTCCCAATATGCAGGAGGCATCACCAAGATCTTTCATTGAGAATCTTTGTGATAAGAAGAGCTTGACCGATTGCAGTATAGGCATGTCATTTCCTATCAAGAGTATGTCGTCCACGTACAATACGAGAAAGACAACCTTACTCTCTGCCACCTTCTTGTAGATACAAGGATCATCTACGTTTTTGAAGAAATCAAACTCTTTGATAACGACGTCAAAGTAGATGTTCCAACTCCGTGATGCTTGCTTTAATCCATAAATGGATTTAAGCAGCTTGCACACCTTCCCGCTGCTCCCACTATCTACGAAGCCCTCTGGCTGAGTCATGTACACGCACTCTTCTAAATCACCGTTTAGAAAGACGGTCTTAACATCCATTTGCCAGATTTCGTAATCATGATATGCAGCGATGGCAAGCATGATCTGGATGGATTTAAGCATAGCCACTGGAGAAAAGGTTTCGTCATAGTCCACACCTGGTCTTTGACGAAAACCCTTTGCAACAAGTCTAGCTTTGAAAGTCTCCACTTTCCAATCTACACCAAGTTTTTTCTTGAAGATCCACTTGCTCCCAATGGGTTTTACCCCTTCAGGAGCATCTTCCAAAGTCCATACTTTATTGGTGTACATGGATTCCATCTCGGACCGCATTGCATCCAGTCATTTCACTGAGTCCCCACTCATGATGGCCTGCTTGAAACTAGTTGGGTCATCATCAACCATGATGCAATCCTCGCTCCCACCATCCATGAGAAAACCGTAGTATCTCTTAGGTGGGTGAGGAACCCTACTAGATCGGCGGAGTGGCTGGGGTTCATCGGGAACTACCGAATCCTCTGGTTCTACCAAATCTTCTGTTGTGGTCTGTATTGCTGGAACCTTTTCCAGTTCTACCTCCTTGCCACTAATCTCTTTTTCAAGAAATTCCTTTTCTAAAATGGTGGCATGTCGAGAAACAAACACCTTTTGTTCCTCGGTGTGGTAGAAGATATACCCGCGTGAATGTTTGGGATATCCAATAAACTTACACAGAATGGACCTTGCCGCGAGTTTGTCCGGATTTTGTGTTTTTACATAGGCCGGACAACCCCATATCTTAATATAATTAAGACATGGTCTCTTTCCTTTCCATATCTCATATGGAGTGGTTGGCACAGATTTGGTGGGAACCATATTCAATAGGCCTGCAGCTGTTTCTAGTGCATACCCCCAGAAGGAAATAGGTAACTCAGTTGTGCTCATCATAGAGCGCACCATATCTAATAGGGTGCGGTTCCTCCGTTCCGATACACCGTTGTGCTGTGGTGTATATGGAGGAGTCAGCTGAGAGAGAATCCCATTCCCTTTTAGGAAGTCCAGGAATTCATTGCTCAAGTATTCACCTCCTCGATCAGATCGAAGGATTTTAATACTTTTTCCGGTTTGGTTCTCGACTTCTTGTTTATATTCTCTAAATTTCTCAAAAGCTTCTGATTTGTGTTTCATCAGGAACACATATCCGAATCTAGAGAGATCGTCAGTGAATGTAATGAAGTACGCAGAACCATTCCTGGCATGTGTAGACATGGGGCCGCATACATCACTATGTACCAGTCCTAAGAGTTCTGTAACTCTCTCTCCGTGTCCCGTAAACGGAGCTTTGGTCATCTTTCCTTTGAGACATGACTGGCAAGTATCATAAGATGAAAATTCAAACGGATTTAAATATCCATCCTTATGCAACTTAGCTAGCCGTGTCGCATTGATGTGACCCAGTCTACAATGCCACAAGAAGGATTCGTTCAGTTCTGAACTCTTCCTCTTGTGTGTGTTTGTTATGTTCAGAACTGTTGATTGATTTAGAACATAAATGCCATTGCACAACGTGCCTGATCCAACCAACTTTTGGTTACGGAAAATGTTCATAAGATTATCCTATAATACAAAATTATATCCCTCTATACTTAGTATAGAAACCAATATAATATTGCATATCAAGTTCGACATGTAATAGCATTCGTTCAGAACCAATGTATTACCAGTTGGCAATACAAGATGATATTCCCCGACGGTTTTAGCTGTAACAATTGCACCATTTCCAACCCTTATGTCTTTATCACCTTCTCCAAGTTCTCTACCTTTCCTAAGCCCATGTAACTGATTACATATATTGGATCCTGACCCGGTATCTAATACCCAGGACGTAGAGCAAATGGAGAAACAGTTCTCAGTAATGAACACACCCGAAGAAAATGCATCAACATGTACTTTCTTCATTCAGGTGGCATGGGATTCCTGGTATTCCCCTATACCATGTTCAGTCCTATAACTCTTATAAGAAAGAACGGAACCAACGTTCCCCAGCACGGTATAACATGCGGGTTCGGTCAATAAATCCATATTATTATCTTGATTAAGGCATGATATGGTCGCTACATGGAGAGAGAGAGAAGAAAATATTTAGCGTATGCTCTTGCAAGATCAGATTGGTTATTATTTTATCTAATCAGGATGGCTCCCACTGTTTTTATCAAATCTTCTTTCAAACCCTAAAAGAAAAGACTAGCCGGGATTAATTGCACCCTACAATTTCGCCAATCTTTCAGCCAGGCCAGTGTTGGTAGTTTGAGGGAGGTTCCCCGTGCTTTCGCACGGACCTAATTAAAGTAAACCTCGTTTTTCCAGAGGCGTAACCCCGTTGACACCTTTCTAGACACCTACTTGATCGGCTAATTATCCTGTGTAAAACTCTCCCAGGAGTAACTATTACTCGCAGTGGGTATCGGGATCCAACTATCTCATAGAAGGTATGCAATCTTATTGTAAATTTCAACACTTGAAATTCCCGATAATATTTTGCCCCTAGCGTCCTATGACCTTGACGCAGGCCAACAAACCATAGTGCGCTAGTCAAGTTCAACCCGTCATTTCTTGATTGAATTAAACCTACCCGTACAACCCTTGACGCAGGCCAACAAAGTCGCACGACTACCCTAATCCAATCTGCATCATATGCATAAGCATATAAATACTAGTTAGCTACCGCACACTACGCCTTGACGCAGGCCAACAAACGTAGCACGGATACTAAGTAGGATTTATCTGAAATGACGGAGGGCTACGACAGGTTTTTCTGAAAACCTATTGCGTAATGAACTTGATATCATTGTAGAATCAAGTGAATTTTGAAATGGAGTGATTTTGAGGCTTTCATTAGTTTTGCTAAAGAGGTCACTCCCGGTGAAGGGATCTCGGCTCTTTCCTTATGGAATAAGGTGCAGGATATATCATATACATCACTATGCAAAGCAAAACTCCAAAAGCAGTCAAAAGTCAAACCGAGTGTTGTAGCATCTGCCAGTTTTGCTAAAGAGGTCACTCCCGGTGAAGGGATCTCGGCTCTTTCCTCATCGAATAAGGTGCAGGGTATATCATATATACCGCTATGCAAAGCAAAACTGTAGCTACTCCTTTTTATAAAGTTTTGATTCTATAACATCTTTTAGGTTTCTTTTCTTTCGTTAATCACATTAATGAAGTCCCATCATTTAAGTCACCTAAACATCACAGATAAATACGACGTACACTTATGCCATCCGCATTCGCCTCGATGTCCCCTTGTGCACCATTAGGTTAGGTAACTAACGGCAGAGCAGGGCAGGGCTAGCGCGGGTGTAAAACATAAGTAACGTCTATATAATATATCATATATACTATATACAGTATTTATCACAGCACATCAAATGATCACATCACAGATATCGCAGCAGAAGAAACATATGAAACATTGGATATACTAGGACGTTCGTACTTTATTTTGAGCCTTTATAAAACACGGATTCCACGTTCGCGATGAATAGCCAAACCTACACCCCTAGACCCCTACGAGAGCAGCAAGCAACCCTACCAATTCTAGAGTTAGGAGACCCGGACTCGACTCCTCGAGTTGGTCTCCCATTGGACTCCAGAACCCGGTTACTTGTGCTCTCCTCCTTGGGTCTATCCTAGTGCGGAAAAGTAAATAATATACAAATGGTGACATCAACCTCATCCCGGAAGTGCCCCAATAAAAGAATATTACATACATTTAATTTTACATGAATGAAAATAAAAACCCTCATCTCACATAAAACCCCCCGGCTATTCAAAACACGACGATCCAATATAACATATCCAGCAACACATAATATCACATGTCATCAACGTAAGTAAATATGCGCATCCCAATTGTCGTTGATATATAGCAACGAAACCGGCGATATCACATATTACACTTACGGTCGCAGAAAAGAAAGTGTAAAACTACAACATTTGGAATCCACAATCTTTTTAGACATCGTAAATCCAAAATATCACATATTTCGCATTTCATGCCTAACTGTATGGATTCCACATATTGTATCACATTCCAGATAAATAGACAGTATTAAACTTTCCGATCGAATAATCAAATACCCAAGATTTCCATAATAGCTCAACACTTGAGCGGAGTTCAAAAATTCCAGAATACATCACAGTAGCAATGGTCCAGCCGTAGAAGGGTCAAGCCAACGCCTCACATGTGGCACGCCGTACTGCCCCAAACCCTAAGGTTCAAAAGGCAGTTCAAGACGGTCACATAATTGAGTTAAGGTTTGTTGTCTTCTAGAGGGTCCATCGCGTTACATGCACGTTTTTCCGAAAGATTTAAACCCGAGAAAAATTCAACACTTGAATGTTTTTCGTGCCGGGAAAAATTGAGTTAATGATATCCGTTCGAACATTTTAGTACTTTCTAAATTATCCGGAATAACAATAACGAGTTTAAAATTCTCGATTGAATCAACGAATACAAAATAAACCCCTGAATACTCAACACTTGAGTCAAATTAAAAATACCCATAAAGATCCAATAACAGAAGTGAACATTACTGCACAAATAGAAAAGCCCAATATCACTGTACGGCCATGGTTCCGCGGCACAAGCAGGGTACTGCCGCGGAACCGCGGTGGTACGTACTGCTTACGTCATAAAATTTGCACCGTAATTCTTAGAAAACCCTGCTGAATTTTTTAGGTATTTTTAATTCAGAAAAATCACAGTTTTGGAAAAATGTCCAGAGAGGGGGTTAACTTTGATGTTTTCGGGTTCGATCGGGGTTTTAACTTCGTTAACATATCGCCTAATACTCTAGCTAGTCTCTGATACCACTGTAGGGTTACTAGGCACACTAACAAGGCTCTACAAAGTATCGACCATGCCAAAATTAAATTTTTATGTGCCGAACAACCCTTAGCAAGATCGTATACTAGAGATTAGGCGAATCATATAGCAAGTAAACAACTTTACGACAAAGGGTATGCGAAATACAACCTTTGTAGATCAGTCCTTCACTTCTATAGCTCCTTGTTGAAGTCCCTTCGCTGCGATCGTGGTTCTCCCGGACCCTTGCATGGCTTCACGAGGCGAAAGACGCGTCCTTGCTTGAAGTCTTCGGGGCCGAAGATGATCTACGTCGAGGGGATGCCAACTCAAGCTTCTACTTCACTAACTTGAGAATTAGTGAAGCAAACACCCTAAACTAAAGTGCTAGTCTAGTAGAGGATGGAGAAATAGGAAGTGGGTTCTCTTTAGAATTTTATTTCTCATAAAGTTTCACTTTATCTACTTCAAAACCCTAGCAAACTTTTTCTTTTGCTCAAATGAAGAAGAAAATGAACAAAAGAAAAGAATGAGGATAATGATCAAGTGAGTGAGCTAACCATGGTGAGTGAGTATCATATACTAACTCATGTAGAGACATTACCATAGCTAAGTGTAATGGTTAGGTTAAAATCCAAAGTAAAAACAAATTTAGTGGACTTTAGTCAATGCATCCACAAGCTTCCACAAGCTTCATGCATTTTCTAATTTTTCACTAATTTTGTAATTACTTTTAAACTTTAAATCCAACATAACAAATAGGATGGTGTATGTCTCATACATCCAAGTATGATGTATCATCAACAATGATACAAAAAAGAAAACACATTTTAATATATATCACATATATATTAAAGTTGTGCTTATGTGAGAAAAATCCTAAAGTGAACATGTGTTAGTTAATGTAAACTAGTATATCAAATATACAATTATACAATAAATTATTAAATCAACACTTGACTTAATAATCCGGTCATATCACATATAACCGACTAACATCCAATGTATCGACTTATCGAATCAACACTTGATTCGATAACCCGGTTATATCACATATAACCGACCGATACAAAAAGTCGCGAGAATAGAATACGGTATCACATACACGCATTATTCTCGGTCCCGCACATATCACATACGTGCTCTTATTTCGTTTTTCCTGAGCCAGTAAAAACCTCTATGTAGGACTCTAAAGACTCGTCAATACGCCGGCAGTAGGTGATGATCACATCACGCACCCACAAGCCGTCAGCGGTACTAGCTGGACGTAACGGCTACCCGGGTATTGAGCGATCAGAAGATCAGCAAGCAAGCCCGCTCCAACTCCTGTAAAAGCCTGCCGGTAACACTTCCCGTACAGTCCGGTCTCCTCGTCTGATATGTCGCATATCAAGTTTAGGGGTGGTAAACGTCAGACCCCAATAACCGATAAGTCGTGCCGATGTGAGGCTCATAACGGGTCGAGAAACTACTGGTAACACTTACCAGTAAATCTCTAAATCAGCCCTGGCCAGGGACTTCCCTGTTACGGCCAATCGAGCACAGCGCAACATCAACCCCCAATACCGGGAGAGACGAAACCCCTCCTATCGCTCATTGCCTCCATGTGACTCGGGACTGTACCCAAAAACCACCGTTTTGCACACCCTCATGGACGTGGTAAGGTGGAAATCAAAGCACAGTAGGAATCACACAAGACTCTATGACGATCTCGGATCTACAGACTAACCTGCACAAGTGTCACCAGAGAACTGTCATCTGACGTGAGGTATAATACTATCTGGGAGTTCTCGGCGAGTCCGTCCAGTGTACCCAGTCTCCACTGAGCACCCGTATACTATCTCTGATGTCAAACACCAATGGATATGGGATCATCCATCGCCCATCTTATGGGTCGAAAAGCGTATACGCTAGTCTACTCTGGTATATCGATGCCCTGTCTGGATACACCCACGACTAGGAACATTAAAGGATGTACTTATGGACTTCCATGGCCCCACTAGTATGATCTGCATCATAGTCCAGGTAGTCAAGTACACATCCTAAGGGCTTTATCAACATGTAGCTATAAGACAGTATCAAGAGACAAGTATACATGTTAAGATAAAGAGTAACCAGATAGCATACTATCATATCGAGCAAGAAAGTCCTCTCTATATATGTCCCAGCATCCAATATAATATACATCATCTGTACAATACTGGCCTCTAGGGTATACATACAACTAACAGATCTCCCTTTTGGTCAATACCTGGTAGCCCGTTACGTACGGCTAGTACCACTGACGTGCTAGTGGTTAAATCCACGGCGAAAGTATTGATGAGTCTTTAGAGTCCCCCACAGATAGTTTCTCAAGTTTCGGGCGAAACGTTGTATAGGCCGTATGACATTATGGCAGGGTTCTATCATATACGTACACTTGTGCACGGATCATGATCGGACAGATCATACTAGTGGGCTTTGGTTTAAGCCGGATCCTAGTATTAGATTGGTTGGATTGCTTTCGTCTCGTCGCATTCGCATTCAGTCGGAATGCGGATGTTGGTATGTATTTACAAGTGAGGGGTATTTTTGTGATCCGTCACGAGTTTACTTTAGATGATGCCGTTCTTTTTATTGTCATAAACATTTGGGTTAATATTTTGGTGGAAATTGTGAGTGGATTTCATCATGAGGAGCATTTATTGTGACATGTACATAAGTGGTGACTCATGGTATCTTTATTTGTGCATATGTCACATTTTGGATTGATTTAGTGGTTGAAATGAAAGTTGGAGAGAGAGAGGGCAGCCATGTACATGGGTTAGCTCTTGTGATTATCATTCCTAGCCTATCTCATTTTTCATCTCACACAAAAAAAAAAGAAAATCTCTTCTTCTTCTTCTTCCTTTAGCTCATAACTTCCACTGATGGCATCATCTTCAACCTCCATCCATACACTCTCATGTGTTGAGAATCAATGGATGCTTGAAACAAAGTTATCATACACATTCTCTACTTCACCTTGGACATGTCGGCTAGCAAACTTCATGTTCGAGTTGCTTCGGATGAAGCGGGAGCCCGTAAAAAGACTCATTGATGTGGTGCCCTTCCGACGAGGAGACCGGAGATCGGAGATGCTGTGAGGAGCTTGGGATGGTGGCCAAAGACCGAAGGATACGGATCGATCGGTATAGCCACTCTCACTTCTTAGTAGTTAGCTAGTTTAGCGTTAATGGTTCGATCCGGGTCAAAGACTACGATAGCGCCGGTTTCCTAAAATGTTTTTGTTTCCGCATTTGGCCTCGGATTGACGGCCGGGACGCTACCGTAGACTTACAAGACAGTATCACAATAACAGTCTACATGTTAAGATAAAGAGCAACCAGATAGCATACTATCATGTCGAGCAAGAATGCCCTCTCTCTATATGTCCATGCATCCATTATAATATACAATCATGTACAATAATTGCTTTTAGGGCATACATACAACTAACAATCTCCTACTTGCACTAAGACCAGTTGTTGTAGTATCTCATACCCAACATCACGAATAGTCTCTCAAATTATATCTGGGGAATAGCCTTCGTGAGTGGATCCGCCGTGTTATTCTTCGTGTCAACTCTCCTGATCTCGATCTTCCGGCGATCAACTATCTTCCGGATCAGGTGATACCGCCTCAGAATATGTCTGGGTCGCTGAAGGGACCTGGGTTCCTTGGCTAAAGCCACAACTCCATTGTTATTACAATACAAAGGTAATGGATGCTCAATGGATGGAACCACACTAAGTTCAGTTATGAAATTCTTCATCCAGACAGCCTCTTTGGCTGCATCGTTGGCAGCGATGTATTCAGCCTCCATCGTCGAGTCTACCACGGTATCTTTCTTAGAACTCTTCCAACATACTGCCCTCCATTGAGGGTGAAGAAAAAACCCGAGACCGACCTACTATCGTCCTTATCACTCTGGAAGCTCAAATCGGTAAAGGACTCCACTTGGAGTTCACCGTTACAATACACTAAGAACATTTCTTTAGTCCTTCTCAAGTACTTAAGAATGTTCTTCACAGCTGTCCAGTGATTCTCTCCAGGATCCGATTGATACCTGCTTACAACAACAAGTGCATAAGCTACATCCAGTCTGGTACATAATATCGCATATATAATAGAGCCTACCGCCGAAGCATAGGGTATCCCTTGCATGCGAGCCCTCTCTAAATCAGTCTTGGGAGAGATCTCTTTGGAGGGAGTGATTCCTGAGATCGTGGGTAAATTTCCACGCTTGGAATCTTTCATACTAAACCTCTTTAGTATGGTGTCAATGTACCTGGATTGGGACAATCCCAACATCCGCTTAGATCTATCTCTATAGATCTTAATCCCTAGGATGTAGGAGGCATCACCCAGATCCTTCATAGAGAACCTTTGTGATAAGAAGAGCTTGACCGAGTGCAGCATAGGAACATCATTTCCTATCAAGAGTATGTCATCCACGTACAATACGAGGAAGACAACTTTACTCTCTGCAACCTTTTTGTATATACAAGGTTTATCTACATTTTTGATGAAGTAAAACTCTTTGACTGCCACATCAAAATAGATGTTCCAACTTTGCGATGCTTGTTTTAACCTATAGATTGATTTAAGCAGCTTGCACACCTTTCCGCTGCTCCCACTATCCACGAAGCCCTATGGCTGTATCATGTACACGTTCTCTTCTAAATCACCATTTAGAAAAACGATCTTGACATCCATCTGCCAGATTTCGTAGTCATGGTACGCAGCGATGGCAAGTAGGATCCGGACAGAATTAAGCATAGCCACTGGAGAAAAGGTTTCATCATAATCCATACCTGGTCGTTGACGAAAATCTTTTGTTACAAGTCTAGCTTTGAAAGTCTCAACTTTTACATCTACACCAAGTTTCTTCTTAAAGATCCACTTGCTCCCAATAGGTTTTACCCCTTCAGGAGCTACTTCCAAAATCCATACTTTGTTGGTGTATGATAGTACGCTTTTGGCGTGTCGTGTTTTAAAGTTCTAAAATCTAACCGCAATTAGGACGGTGTCGCTTTGCAGCTAGCCACGATGAGCGCGGGTTGTCCGCAGGGAGACGGGGTGTTTTAAGTTTATGTTTTGACGAGTTAATGCGCGAGGCGGATTGTTCGTATCTATCCTATGTGTTATATGCAAAGTATAAATCTTGTTAGGAAAAGATACAATAGTGTAAGATAGTGAATTCGTACTCAAACCTTTGAACCGGGTCTTGACCAATTGAAGCTAGAGCAATCGGCAACAACGTGGATTAGGGTATTTAAGCACGGTATTCGAAATCCGGCTTATTGACCCTTGTCCGTCCGTTCTTGTCTCTTGCATTCGCCTCCGGCGAAACCGAACGCAACCGGTCGCGGTTAGGAATCACCAATACCTTGGTAGGGTAGGGTGCCTAACGGAGAGCTTGCATAACGTTTGGACGGAGTTCAATGGAAAATACGGGAAAAGGAAATGAGCAAAAAAACCTTAACTTACAAAATC
Organism: Agapanthus africanus; assembly: GCA_030015575.1. Lineage (NCBI taxonomy): Eukaryota > Viridiplantae > Streptophyta > Magnoliopsida > Asparagales > Amaryllidaceae > Agapanthus > Agapanthus africanus. Next base: position 669,238,109 of record CM057341.1, on the reverse strand, counting down.
GTCATCTATTCCTAACAACACATATTCACAAACATCATATTAACAACACCATATTAACAAACCATCACAAAAAGAAAAAGCAAAGAAAAGAACAAAGAAAAGAAAAGACATTACAAGAAAGAAAGTGCATAGAATTTAAAGTGCAAGTAAGTAAAGGGCATGAATTAAAATTGTAAGAAATTAAAGAACAAGTAATGAAAGAGCAAGATAAGAATAAAGAGAAAGAACACTAAGAACCCAAGAGTGCAAAATGATATCTTTATTATGTCCAAGATACAACCTTGAGATCAATAGCCAAATCTTAAACTTGCAAGCTCACTAAAGAGGTTGCAAGATCAAAAGAAGGCCATGAACTCAAGGGAAAGCTAAGCTATGTACAAGAGAACCAAAAAGAAAACAAAAGAGTATACAAAATGTATAAAATGTTTAACAAAACTTGGACCCCCTCCTTGTTTACTGGTTCTGTATTTATAGGCTCAAAAGGAAATTAAACAAACAATAAAAATGAGCTGACGTGGAAGTAAGGGAGGGCCCACGGAAAACTGTAGGCAATTGGGACAGATTGGGCCGGCCACATGGGTAGTGTGCTCGGGTCAATTCCGAGCTCTGGGGCTCGTACTTGGTGTGTTGATTTGTGTTGTCCCCAATATCACTTTGGTGCTGCTGGTTTTCTCTAATTTGACTTGGTCTGCACCCAGGATTTGGAGAGAAACAAGTAGCTATGCATCACATCACATCACAACTTGTAGCATTTAATGCATATTAAATGCACATCACACTCATGCCCACTTGCTCCATGATTCATGGCTGCCCCATTATGATCTATGCCAAAAAGTCTTGTGTACACACTTGTATGTGTTGGACCATTTAGATAAAAAGTGTGTACACAAACTTGTTTCAAAAATAAACTCATGAAGTATCGGTCGGTTTGCGGTTCTGGTTGCAGTGCCGGCTCACAAATGATATATCCGTGATTTTAAGTGTATTTCCAGTATTTTGTCACGGATACCTTAATCTGTAATACTGAGCAGACACTGGTTAATAGTACCGATATATACAAAAAATAGATAATGAATGAGTGGTATTAAAATGCAATATTCTGGTCTGAACAGTGTACATGGATTCCATCTCAGATCGCATTGCATCCAGCCATTTCACAGAGCTCGTGATGGCCTGCTCGAAGCTAGTTGGGTCATCATCTTCCATGATGCAATCCTCGCTTCCACCATCAATGAGAAAACCGTAGTTTCTCTCAGGTGGATGAGGAAACCTAGTAGATCTGCGGAGAGGCTGAGGTTCGTCAGGGACTATTGAATCTTCCGGTTCCACCAAATCATCAGTTGTAGTTTGGGTAGTTGGAACTTCTTCCAGTTCTACATCATGGCCACCAATTTCTTTTACAAGAAATTCCTTTTCTAAAAAGGTGGCATATTGAGCAACAAATAACTTTTGTTCCTCACTGTGGTAGAAAAGATATCCATATGAATTCTTTGGGTATCCCACAAACTTGCAAAGAACTGATCTTGCCTCGAGTTTGTCCGGATTTTTCTTTTTAACATAGGCTGGACAACCCCATATCCTAACTCGTTTAAGATATGGTCTCTTTCTACTCCATATCTCATATGGTGTGTTAGGCACCGATTTTTATGGAACTTGATTCAATTGGTATACGGCTGTCTCAAGCACATAACGCTAAAAGGAAATAGGTAACTCAGCAGTACTCATCATAGAGCGCACCATATCTAATAGGGTGCGGTTTCTCCGCTCCGACACACCGTTGTGCTGTGGTGTATACGGAGGAGTAAGCTGAGAGAAAATCCCATTCTCTTTTAAATAGTCCAGGAATTCCGTGCTTAAGTATTCTCCTTCCCGATCTGATCGAAGGATTTTAATACTTTTACCCGTTTGGTTCTCTACTTCGCACTTATATTCTTTTAATTTCTCAAAAGCCTCAGACTTGTGTTTCAACAGGAACACATGCCCGAATCTTGAGAGATCATCGGTGAATGTAATGAAGTACGAAGAACCATTCCTGGCATGTGTAGACATGGGACCGCATACATCACTATGTATCAGTCCCAAGAGTTCAGTAGCTCTATCTCTGTGTCTAGTAAATGGAGTTTTGGTCATTTTGCCTTCGAGACATGACTGGCAAGTTTCATAAGATGTAAATTCGAATGGGTTCAAATATCCATCCTTATGTAACTTAGCTAGTCGTGTCGCATTGATATGACCTAGTCTACAATACCACAAGAAAGATTTGTTCATTTCTGAACTCTTCCTCTTGTGTGTGTTCTGTACGTTAAGAACCGTATTTTGATTCAGAACGTATAAACCGTTACATAACATACCAAACCAATCAACACTTGATTTAGGAAAATATTCATAACATTATTCTCTATTACAAAGTTATATCCTTATTTATCTAATAAAGAAATTGATATTAAATTGCATATCATAGAGGGTACATAATAACAGTCGTTCAATATCAATGTATTCCCATTTGGTAATACAAGATGATATTCACCAACTGCTTTGGCTGCAACACTTGCACCATTCCCTACTTTTAGAGAATGATCACATTTTCCTAGTTCTTTACTTTTCTTCAGCCCATGTAACATATTACATATGTGGGATCCCGATCCGGTATCTAACACCCAGGACGTAGAGTGTACTGAGAAACGATTCTTGGTAATGAACACACCCGAAGAAGATGCATTAACATGCTCATTCCTCATTCCGGTTGCGTGGGAATCCGGATATTCCCCCATTTCCTGCTCAGACTTATAACAATTATAAGATAAAGCGGAACCAACATTCCCCAGCTCAGTATAACAAGTGGGTTCGGTCAATACATCAATATTATTATCTTGATTAAGGCGTGTCATGGTCGCTACCTGGAGGGATAGAGAAGAAAACACTTTAGCGTATACTCTTGTAAGATTAGATTGGTTATTATCTTATCTAATCAAGATAGCTCCCACTGTTTTTATCAAATCTTCCTTCAGGCCTTAAAAGGTAAGACTAGCCGAGATTAATTACACCCTATAAGTTCGCCAATCAATCAGGCAAGCCAGTGTTGGTACTTTGAGGGAGGTTCCCCGTGCTTTCGCATGGACCTAATTAAAATAAACCTCATTTTCCCAAAGGCATAACCCCATTGACACCTTTCTATACACCTACTTGATCGGCTAATTGTATAGTGCAAAACTCTCCCAGGAGTAACTCTTACTCATAGTGGGTATCGGGATTCAACTATCTTATAGAAGGTATGCAATCTCATTGCAAATTTCAACACTTGAAATTCCCAATAATGTTTTTTCCCCAAGCGATTTATGACCTTGACAAGGTCAACAAACCATAAACCGCAAGTCAAGTTCAACCCGTTCATTTCATGATTGAGTTAAACCCACCCGCACGGCCCTTGACAAGGTCATTAAGGCCGTACGACTACCTTAATCCAATCGCATCATATGCGTTGCAGATAAGAACTAATCAGTTACCGCACACTACACCTTGACAAGGTCAACAAATGTAGCACGAATACTAAATAGTCCTTATCTGAAATGACGCAGGGCTACGACAGGTTTTTAAGAAAATCTTTTGCGTAATGAACTTGATATCGTTGTAGAATCGGGTGATTTGAAAATGAGTAGTTTAAGCTTCGCTTTTAAAATCGAGTTTTTCAAAACAAACCGAATGGGTTGTAGCATTTGCTAGCTTTTGCTAAAGAGGTCATTCCCGGTGAAGGGATCTCGACTCTTTCCTTATCGAATGAGGTGCTGGATATTCATAAAAATATACCGTTATGCAAAGCAATAACTAGAGCTATCTTTTTGAAAATATGATTTCACAACATCATTAGGTTTCTTTCTTTTCATTAATCTCATTAATGAAGTCCCATCATTTATGCTTCCTAAGTATCACAGATAAAGAAACGAAAATACAACGTACGCATATGCCATCCGCATTCGCCACGGGGTCCCGTCATACAACGTTAGGTTAGATAAGTAACGACAGAGTGGGGGCAGGACTAGCGCGGATGCAAAACATAAGCAACGTTTATTATATATCATATATATAATATAAAGAATTTGTCTCAGGCAGTTATATGATCTCATCACAGAACATTATAGCAGAAGTCAATATATGAAATATAGGATATACTAGAAGGTCCGTATTTTTAATCAAGCCAGTAAAAAACATGGATTCCACGGTCGTGATGAATAGCCAAACCTACATCCCTAGACCCCTACAAGAGCGGCAAGCAACCCTGCCAATTTTAGAGTTAGGAGACCCGGTCTCGACTCCTCGAGATGGTCTCCCACAGGACTCTAGAAACCGGTGACTTGTGCTCCCCGCCTTGGGTCTATCCTAATGCGGAATATTAAATAAAATACATCAATGGTGACATCATCCTCAACCCGGAAGTGTCCCAATAAAAGAATATTACATACAGGTTTTTACATGAATGAAAATGAAAAACTCTCATCTCATGCAAAAACCCCCGGCTATTCAAACACGACGATCCAATATAACATATCACAACAACACATAACATCATATGTCATCAACGTAAGTAAATATGCGTATCCCAATTGTCGTTGACGTATAGCAACGAAACTGGCAATACACCACATATTACACTTACGATCACAGAAAAGAAAGTAAAAACTACAATAATTAGAATCCACAACCACCTTAGATATCATAAAACCGAAATATCACATACTTTGGATTTCATGCCTAACCAGTTAAATTCCTTTGACATCATAAACCTGGAATATCACATATTCCGAATTTCATGCCTAACGTTATAAACCCGGCATTTTAGTCTCAAACTGAAAACACTTTTTAATAACCAGTCGGGTAATTCAACAAGATTCCCGACAGTTGATCGAATGCTCGTCGGAAACATTAGTAGGCAGCCGCACCCCCGATGCTATCGACGAAGTGCACATTGGCAGAACACTGCAGCCGTGAGCACCCGAACGGATGCTTTTGGTTATGGGGTTCTCCTACAGTCACTTGGTCGGGGCTATAGGGTAAGGCTATCGAATAATTTTACCCGATGAGTGTTCGCGTACTATACGAGATTACGACGGAGTTTTGATCCGAATCAAAACCCTGTGGCAACAAATCAAAAGAGACTAAATTGCTAGATTTACTAAGTTCTAATTAGTTTTCACAAAACTAATAATTATGGATTCCAACTATTGTATCACAAATCACAGATATCTAGACGATATTAAACATTTCGATCGATTTATCAAACACCCAAAATTTCCAGAGACCTCAACACTTGAGTCACTGTTAAAAATACTCAGAGAGTGCCCCAAGTACCTACGGACCAACTCAAGAAAGCACGCTCCCTGCCTCATCAACGACGCCACGGAACCGCCGCCAAAAGCTTGTTTTGGCTGCGCTTCCGGGGTCATTTGGTCGAGTTGGGGCGTCGTTTTTCTTTTGGATCCATAGAAAATCCTGCACATTTTTCTGAATATTTTTAATTTGAAAAATTCCAACTTTTGAAAAAATTTCTAGAGAGTGGGATTTTTCGGTTTTGAATAGTCGATCGAACACTTTAACTTCACCTAGACAACTCCTAATACTCTAGCTTGGCTCTGATACCACTGCTGGGTTCGCTTAGCACCCCGACACGGTATCGGCAAGTATCAAGTATGAAACTTTAAAAAATCTAGGGTGCCGAGCGAGCCCGGCTAAGGATCTAACTAGAGAATTAGGGTTATGTATGCATGTAAATAAAATTTACACTAAGTGAAATAGGAATACAACCTTTGTAGACCGGTCCTTCACTTCTAAACCTCCGTGTAGTAGTCCCTTTGCTACAAGTAGTGCTGTCCAGGACTCTCCTTAGGTTCCACTAGGTGAAAACAACGAGCATGGTCAAATATTCGAGGCCGAAAATGATATTCGTCGAAGAATCGCTAACTCAAGCTACCTCTTCACTAATTGATGAATTAGTAAAGCAAACAAGCTATACTAAATGGCTAGTTTAGTATAAATTGATGAAGTGAGAATTTTTCTCACATTAGAATTATTTTTCTCTTTTTCTTCTCACTTGAAAGCTAGAGAGCAAGGAAGGAGATGAAGAAGAAACTCAAGTGATCAAGTATCAACCATGAATGAGAAAATATCTCATATAATCTCACTTGTAGAGACTTAACCATGTCTAAAGATAATGGTTAGGTTAATAAATATCTAGAGTAAAATAAAATTAGTGGACTAAGTTAAGGTTTCTACATGCTTCCACAAGCATCTCAAACCATGCCAATTTCCACCTAATTTTAATTTATCTCTTAATAATTAATTACCCAAATTATCTTTAGTTAGGTATGAGTCTCATATACCCAACTCCAATGTATCATCTAGCATGACACATAAATAAATACATTAATATATATCACATATATATCATTATGTATTAGTAGAAAAGAAATTCTTAAGTGAGATAATATTAGTTAATATATATTAATATATCAAATATATAATTATATATTAAATTATTAAATCAACACTTGATTTAATAATCCGGTTATATCACATACAACCGACTAATATCATTTATATCAACTTATCGAATCAACACTTGATTCAATAACCCGGCTATATCTCATATAACCGACTGATATCATATATCGCGAGATTAGAATACGGTATCACATACACGTATTAATCTCGGTCCTGCACATATCACATATGTGCCCTATCCATTTCGCTTGAGCCAGGAAACCTCTGTGTAGGACTCTAAAGACCCGTTAATACGCCAGCACTAGGTAATGATCATATCAGTTACCCACAAGCCGTCAGTGGTACTAGCTGGACGTAACGGCTACCCAGGTATTAAGCGATCAGAAAATCAACAAGCAAGCTTGTCCAAACTCCCGTTGTCACGCCCCGCTTCCCGATGTATGGCGAAGGGGACGTGACTAGGCCCGCTACGTATTTACTCAGAAGTAAACACGCTAAGCTTAACTAAGCAATATAAAGAAATATACACAAAAGACAACTGTAATGAACATCAATTTTATTTATTAACATTCTTTTGTACAATGCATCTGAAAGTAAATACATGGAATGGAAAGAAATGTTTAAACAGCGGCATAACAGAAATGGAAAGTACTGAAATGAAATGTACAAGTATCTAGAGCTCCGGGTTGAAAGCTAGCTGGTCCAAATTCTCGCTGGTGGGCTCGATCTCCTGAAGGTCCAATCCACCTGACAACATTCCAAAGAAGAAAGAGAAGGAATGTCGTCAGCGAACAATCACTCGATAAGTCCCAAAGATAAGGAAGAAGTATAATAGGCAGAGAGAGAGAGAGTGTGTGTAGTTTTTAAAGTTGTATATTATAATGTTATATTTAATGTTAATGCTGTTGTTTACGTAAGTTCAAGCGTGAATGCCAACCAATCTCAAGAATGTTCTCGAATCCAACAGGCTGTAATCCAGGGGTAGGGAACCACGGGCCCGAATCAAATATTAGTAACGGGACTTCAACCTAGTGTTGAAGTATTCCAAACTCAACAGGTTGTAATCCATGATCAAGGAAACACGGGCCTTCATGATAGCTTTCTTGTGTTAGTAGATATGGATTCATGATCTAGGAGGACTCTTGAGATTCTGTTTGATTCACGCATGATCTACCCCAACACCCCGTGTATTTATTTTATTGATAGTAATGATTGTACTGATGGTATTGTATTGTATTGTCTTGTACTATAGATTGTATAGACGGATGACTTTCCAAAACCATGATATCGTATAAATGGAAATGGAGGTACAGGATAATCATGTAAATAGATGTATATCCATGGTTGGTTCAGTCAAGTTGTATCGATTGTATAGATTGAACGGATTGAATATATGAATTCATGTTGTATTGTAGTTTGTACTTGAATCATATTCAAGTCAGATTGATTATAATGAGACTCGGTCTGAGTCAGACAATTAGAAAAGAAATTGAATCATGAATTAGGTTTTGGTGTTATCGGTAACCGCTGCACATGGACGGCAGGATTTATGTCTTTTTCAAAGACAATTACTGTGTTGATAACACCGTTCGTTAAGTTGTCTACCTTAAATAGGCAAGAACCCATATCTCCGGCTCCCTGAGGCTCAAGAGACCGGTCCCGCTTAAACCTATATTTACTAGGATTCTTATTGTAATTTATACAACTTGAGGGGGTTTTATGTAAAAAATAATTTTGTATAATTTTCAAAATACACCTCAAGAATTTAATTATCATCTTTAGAGTTTTCATAGATATTGATTTTATATATGTGACATTTCTACTGAATAAAACCTAATTTCATAATATATGGTATTTAATTGTAAAGTATTGAACTTGTATGGAATTGCATGGTGTTTTCATGTAAAGTGATTCTTTTTTATTTAGAAAAGTTGGAATATTTATACTATATCCAAAAATAGATATTTTGATGATACATATATATATAATAATAATTTAATTTATTATTTTTCTAGAAATCTCATTTTCTTAAGATATTTGTATTTTTAGATCTTTCGAGGCCGTATGCTCTTTGCGGAGGTCTGTATCTCGCACTACTAAGTCCGAGGATGTGCGATAATCCGCACCATCCCGAATGGATTCCCCAAAACGGGTTGTAGCGGCGCTTTTGCAAAGATTTGTTAAAAATACGTAATCTTGTAGAAAAAGGTTTTTATATAAGTCGAAGGTAGTTTTATGTAAAACTGTATTTTCCTAAATCTATGTTTCCCAATATCATCATGCTATGTTACATGAGTGTTGTGAAGAGGTAGGTCATTACCTCTTAAACTATTTAAAGGTATAGTAAGGGTAATGATGTTTTATGTCGAAACTAAACTATATGGTATTTTTCTGTAAAAGTACTATAAAAATTGAAATATGAATTCTTTTGATATGAAACTTGTCAAGATGTTTTGTTAATGTTTAATGATCATGATGGGAGATTTTAGTATTATTGTGTTTAAGAAAAATATGATTTTTAAGGAAAAACCGAATTGGAAGTCAGATTAACTCCACTTCCGTCGGGTTTAGAATTCTAAGTTTTTAGAATAGTAAAGAGAAAGTGGAGAAGGGACTTACGGATTTGTTGATTAGAGAAGAGGAAAGGGGAGGGGTAGGAGGTGCCGGTGCGTCGTTTCGTCGCCGAGAGCTCCTAGGGTCGTCGTCGGAAGTTCGTCGGAGCTTCTCCCTTCGCTAACTTCACTTGTACACAAAAGTTCTTGAAATTTTTCTTGAGAATTTGGACAGAGATTGTGAGTGAGGGGGATGTAGAATGGAGTGGTATTTATAGGAAAAAATTAGGGTTAGAGTTTGATAGAAAATGCATTAAAAATTATGCATTAAAATGGTTTAAATTGGTTTTAATTGGCTCTAGAATAATGCAGGTAAAATAAATATAACAGGGGTTAAGGGGAGGCAAAGAGGCACAGGTTTCATGAAGAAAAATCCGAGTTGGCTCCGAGTCGGCCGGCGGCGCCGGCCGATCCAAGCCTCTCGCCGGTGATTATTGTCAAAAATATGAGTTTACCGCAATCAGAAACGGCGTCGCTTTGCAGCTAGCCGGTGAGTACGGGTCGATCCACAGAGATGGGTAAATTCCTTTTATGTGTTTTAACGAGTTGATTCAAATTGTTGTTTGGTTGGTTTATAAAAATCTATGAAAACTGGATCTAATTAATCTAATTAAAAGTCTTGCTAGGGTTAGGGTTAGGGGAAGTTTTGGAGATTAACGTTTTTCTTCACCGCTTTCAATGCCTTCTTTTTTAGATCTATTAGATGTTATGGTAATTGTCAATAAAGTGGATCCGAATCTTTTGGGAAGATGTTTCTTCCTCTAGATTCGCATCCTTCCTTTGTTGATAGTTACCCTAACCCCCACGGAAAACACGCGCAACCGGTCCTTTATACTACGGTTCACCGTTACCTCAAGGGGTAGGATGCCGTAGGGAGCGGTTGTGCGTGCATGCATGGAGTTCTAATTCATTAGGTGAATGTGGCATTGAAAGGGGTGAGAGATCTCATCTCTCAACCCTTTCCCTAAGGCTAACCCTAACAAGCGAGGAGATTACTCGCTCATTAGGGGATGAGAAAACATTTTAATTAAAGGAACAGAAATAAAATTACTTACTAGGTTGACGGCTCGCTCCAAACGATATAGAACAGATCTGAATATAACTCCCAGAAATTCTGAAATTTATTGATTGAAAAGAGGCATACTTTTTACAGATCTGGGAATACAATATATAGGAAAACAGAAAACCTAGTGTTACAGACTCTTGCACATGCCCAATTACAGATTTGACCTCTAAAAATCCCAACACCCGAACCGTCGCACCGACACGGAAAAAATCCACCGACGTGCGCTCTATATGGCCGCGGAACCGCGGCGCCAGGCTGGGTTTAGCCGCGGTTCCGCGGCCAAGTTGAGGATTTGGGACTCTGTAATTTTTGGACTTTTTCTTGGCTTCTTGGGCTTCCTATTTCCATATGTATTTTTCTCTGTTAGGCTTTTTATTCTCCTCCAGATGTTTCAGTGAATACTTGTAGCGATCTTTTAACCGTTCATTTGACAATTTGGACCTTGCAATGTTCTTCGACTAGGCTTGACTAGGATCCGTCTACTTGTTTGTCAAAAGTCCCTTTTCTGTATCAGCTTTCGTCTTTTTCATTGTATTTGCTCCAAGAGCCTGTATCCTGTAACATGCAACAAACGTGCGTCAAGAGTACCTGTTTATTTATAAAATGGATAAGAATAGGGGAATGAAAAATGCAATATTATGGTCTGAACAAATACCCCCAAACTTATCTTTTGCTCGTTCTCGAGCAAACTTATTATTTTATTCACTAAAATCCTAACCACACTTTCGCAGGGAAACGCGATTGCACTGAGCACGTGCAACAAGCCGTTAAACCTCTAGGTGTCCCTAGTAGGAGGAGTGTTGTCTCCTGAGGGTTTTCAGCGGATTACACCCACAAAATCCTATCAACTTGGCCTATTAACTTTAGTTCTCCATTTAGGTTTTCTAACAAGGAATTCTATTATCGTCGACCTGCAAATTATCCACCCATATTCTTCACACTTCCTCATCATCTAACTTAAGATTATATATGTTCTATAGATTTACTTAGCTTTCGGCATCTCTTAAATCTTCCTTCTAGGGTTTCATCTCCACTTAGGAATTTCTATCAACTTTATTAAAGATACAAGTTTTATCTTTCATTCCTTTCTCTCATCTAAACTCTAATCACATATCCCTACGTGTGTGTAAATATCATCCCTACACTTGGAAATTCAAATCAAGCAATCATATCCTTGTCCGTTGTCCAAAGTACTTATTTGTTGGTGAATTTACATGAATCTTGCTTACACATCCTTCATGCGACCGTTAATATTTCTTGAGGTACCAACGACCGATTACAAGATGCGTTTGCACTTTAAAGCGTACTTCCTAGTTTTTGCAACACCCAAGGCTTTAGCAGTGACTCCCAAACCAGTTGGTCTAAGGCACTAGGTGATGAAGCACCCTCGCTAAATATTTTTCTATTTTTTTACAGCCTTAAGTAATCACAAAAACCAGTGTCCATTTTTTTTTCTTTATTCACTTTTTTTTTTCTTTTATTTTCTTCGTACTAAGGACTTTAGACAAGAGCATTTCAAGGTCTCTTCTACTATTCCAAGTTTCAAGGTGTGTGATTGTGCAACTTGTAGGGTATATATTTTCAGAATCTAGACTTAAGCTAGGAACTATTTTTCAAACTTATACTCTAATAAGAACATCAATACTTTTTCTTAGTTTCGACGTAGCCCAAGAAGTGAACTCAAAATTTGCCTATTTCTAAATAAACTACAAAACATAAACTTTCTACCGCTAAAGTTTAAGGAAGGTTATTTTGAGGGTTTTTAATTTACTAAATCTAAGATCTAGTTGTTCCTAACCAGTTAACCTATTCGTCAAACTCAAGTCAATTAGCCAAAATTGAATACAAATATTTTTGAAATTTGTTCAAATTTTTATGGGTTTTCAAATAAATATGCAAATGCAAAAATATATACAAATGGATGCGAAGGAAGAAGACGTACCGAGCATACCCCCAAACTTGAACTTGACAGTGTCCTCACTGTCATACTAAACTAAGAGGGTCAAAATACCGGCACTTCCCTGTTTATTTATTTACAAAAAATTTTTATTGCTAAGAAAAACAAAAATATATACAAAAAGGCCCTCCCCCAAACTTCATTTAAACTATGTTAGACATTACTGCCAAACTTTGTATAGACCAACACCAACCAGTTGAAAATTTTATCAGTAAAGAGTATTGGCTGGTGGAAGAATAAGTTGTAGCGATCCGCAAAGAATTGGGAAAGGTAGAAGTAGTGGTAAGGGAGGTATGGAGGTAAATATGCAGGCGATGGTGATGTATCAAAACGAGAATGTAAATGATCAGCAATCAGTGGAATGTTGGCATTCTCATAGCTTATTAAAAGAAATGGGGGTATTTCAACTTCTAAAGGAGGAGGTTGAGTCACTACAATACCCCCAAGATGTTCCTGTGGGGCCTCTATTGACTCGGCATCATCCATCAATTGTATATGATACTTAATTATGAGGGAACTTATCTCCTCGATGTCCGCCATAGTCCAACCGAAAACTTGCCGCCTATCTTGTAAGACATTTAAAATAGCGTTCTCTTGCTCGAAGGCTAGAGAGGCTGATATTATAATGGGAAAAGTCTCATTCTCACCTATGTAAGCATATTTAAGGTGAGGCGGTAAGGACATGAGTTCGAGTTTCGGAGGCGAAAGTATCATTGCGGAATCTACCTCGAACTCAAAGGACTCCAACACAGGTTCGAAATCACTGCAGACAACCGATTCGGATGGCTCGACTGACTCATCCAAAAATTCAAACGACTCATATTCGGGCTGTGAGTCGTCATCATCCAAAAAAGTGAAACATTCATAATCAACATCGGTTGTGTCAACGGTGGTAGGCTCAAGGAGGGACGCACTAGTGGCGTCAAAACTGTTTTTATTAAACAAGAATCTTTCAAGCTCGCAGTCCTCCTGCGTGATTTCGTGAATAGAGCAAACTTCTCGTGTTCTAGTTTTAGGCACGGGGGGCAGACTTTCCATCTTATAAATATTGAACTCACTAGACATTTTCCCAAAGGATAGAGTCATGGAGCCATTGCGACAGTTTATTACAGCATTGGAAGTGGCCAAAAATGGTCGACCGAGAATCACCGGAATTTGGTTTCTTGGGTTAGCAACAGGTTGTGTATCCATAACGATAAAATCAACGGGGAATATGAACTCCCCGACTTTGATCAACACATCCTCTAGCTGACCCCGTGGATAGGTGATTGATCGATCAGCCATTTGGAGAGTACAATGAGTGGGTTTCAACTCTCTAACCCCTAATTGTTCGTACACGGAGTAGGGAATCAGGTTAACACTAGACCCAAGATCTAAAAGTGCTCGATTAATTTTCTTATCCCCAATTGTGATGGAAATCGTAGGACAGCCGGGGTCCTTTCGTTTTTGGGGTAAGGTTTGATGGTGGTTAATAGCATTGCTCACTGCACTAGCCACTAGCACGTTCTTGGGTACTTGAGATGCCTTTCTCTTCGAGGTGCATAAGCCCTTTAAGATTTTCGCGTATGAAGAGACTTGTTGGATTGCATCCAAGAGAGGTATATTTATGCTAACCTGCTTAAATATCTCCACAATCTTTTCCACTTGTGCAGTTGGTTTATTAGGACTCAACCTGTTTGGAAATGGTGCATTTTGAAAATTTGTTGAGTCAAATGTCTGTGGAGTAGACTGTGGAGTAGGAACGGATCCCGGTGTAGATGTGTTCGTGTTGTGAGAAATGGGTCCGTTCGAGCTAGAAGAAGTAGAGCCGTGTGAAGGGTGGAGAATAGGCTCTAAAAAAAAGGTGAAGAAGAAAGTGAAGAAAATGAAGAAGGGGAAGGTGACGATGGAGAGGAAGAAGAAGAAGAAGAAGAAGAACCACCGGCGGGGATGTCATCACTAGTTCCTACATTATTTTGCAACACTCTTCCGGATCTCAACGTGGTCACCGCATTTACATTGTGATTGTGATATGCGTTTTGTGTGTGACCGGGATTTGGCACTGGTTGAGATGGAAGCTTTCTCTTTTCTCTCTCGCTCAACGCAGCAGTTAATTGTGCAATTTGTGCCTCAATAGATTTGATACTTTGATCGTGTGAGGTATTGTTATGCATTAAAGATTGAACATAACTTTCAAATCTTGCTGCGGATTCTGTAGATTGCTTGAGAAATGCATCTAGACTTTTCTCGAGCGAGCTAACCTTATCATCATTTGGTTGAACTAAATTGTTCGTTTGATTTGTATAAGGTTGTTGTTGGAAAGGTTGCTGGTTTTGAGTTTGTAAAGGTGCTTGTTGTTGTTGTGGAGGAGGTCTTTGAAAATTATTGTTCCCTTGGACTTGTTGATTTTGGTTCCAAGCGAAATTCGGGTGACTCCTCCACCCCTGATTGTATGTCGAAGAGTATGGATCGTTTTTTTGTCGTTGTTGAAATGCAGCATTGACTTGATCCTGTCCTTGATTAGGTGCATTATAAGGACACTCTTCGGTTAGATGCGATGGATTCGCACAACAAGCACAAACAGTTCGTGTGGGTAGAGTAGGGGCAGGAGAAGACGATGAGATTTTGGTCTCAATCGCTTCTAGCTTTTTCATAAGTGAGGCCATCTCGGCCTTCATAGCAATCGACATATCTATTTGATGTATGCCTGCCCTAGATTGACCAACAGAAGAAGATGATGTGGTCTTGGTACTCTCCCACTGAATTGTTTGCTCACTAAGATCCTCAAGAAACTGCCATGCTTCGTCACTAGACTTGGAGAGAAAATGACCTTGACATATTGTTTCTAGCAACTGCTTCGTTGCTGCGTTCAATCCCTCGTATAATGTTTGGCAAAGTTGCCAACTTTCGATCCCATGATGAGGGCATTGAACAAGTAGGTCTTTAAATCTTTCGAAGCACTTCCAAAATGGTTCGGAAGGAAGCTGTGAAAATTGTATAATCTCGTTACGGATTCTAGCAGTTTTGTGATGAGGATAGAACTTTTTCAGAAAAGCTCTTACAAACTCGTCCCAATTTCTAATAGAATGTGATGCGGTGCTGTATAGCCACTTCTCGGCTAGGTCACATAAGGTAAAAGGAATGACCCTTAGTCTTATCGCGTCATCACTTAATTGGGTTGTTTTCATCATAGCGCATACATTTTGGAATTTATTAATAAAAATATACGCATCTTCAGATTCCAAACCATAAAATTTTGGCAGCATATTGATGAAATGTGGTTTTATTTCAAAATTATCCCCATTTGCCGGTGGGGGTGAAAGACATGTGGGTAAAGAAGTGCGGACGGGATAGAAGAGATCCTGGAGCGCAACTCGTGCGGGCGCTATAACAGGCGGTAGATTCGGGTTATTTGCACCCGGCGGAGGTGGAATCATTCCCGTCGGTAAGGTATCGTTGGGGTCATGTCCCGACATACCTTCGAAAGAATTTGAAGGTGGAGGTAAGGAAATGGATGGAATGTCGACGAAGGGTTCGTCGGTCGGTACCAACGAAACAAGGACTAATCGGGCGTTAGTATCCCTAGTCCAAAGTGACATACACTAAAGGAGTAGTGTAGTCAGAAAAAAATAGAAAAACAGAATGTGGGGGTAAGATAACGTCAATGAGAAGAAGTGAGTTGAAGTGAGTTGCAAGTTTTTAAGCGGCAAGTTGCAAGTTTTTGAAAAGAATTATATTTTTTTTGTGTGAGTTTTGCAAAGAGGTTTTTGAAATGGGACTCGTGACACAAATGTATCAACCACACATGCACAATCAGGCCTAGATCTAGGGTCGCCTAGGTCTGCTAGACAGCTCCTAACTAGGGCTAGAAATAGGACCTCAAACCGCCTCTTCACGGACAAGTACGGCCAGGTAAGTGGGAAGGAACCACCACTACAGTGGGCCTAATTAATAACCACTAGCCTAGATACCGCAATGTCGGTTAGGATAAACGGTCGATGCCTATACTAGTCCTTTTCCTATTGAGCTCGATGTCCTTAGGTCTGAGTCTAGTCTTTTTTTTTAATTAATTGTGGTCAATGCAAAATACTTTAGGTGTTTTCTGGGGTCCTGGGAAGGGTGATGAAATCCCCACCCAATCTGAGTTTGGTCAATTAGCCCCTTAGAGTCCGGTTAAATTATGCAAAACAGTAAAATTTCACTTGCAATCAATTTTTAGCGCGGCGCAAAGAAACCTGCAGAAAATTTGTTATTTAGAAGGGGGAGGAAAAATTTTTAGCGCAAAGAATTCCTGCAGAAAATGTTTACAGAGAGATATATGAGGTTGCAGAGGGAAGAACAAGGGAGCAAACCATGCAAGTTTGAGGTTCTAAAACGGCTAAAGAGCCGCGGTTCCGCGGTCCAGGATGCTACTTGGCCGCGGTTCCGCGGTCTTATAGAGAGATCGCTCTCTGGAAAATTTTGCACTGCTCCTTTGTTCCACTCCTCCTCTGTTGTGACGTTCACTTTTCTGATTTGACCTCTGTAAAATTCCAGATCCGAGAGTTTTCGTTGTTCCTGCAAGATTCAAACAATAAACCCTTCAAATTGATAATTTTTATTTCTTTATTTTATTTTCAGATTTTTATAATTTTTAAAATTTATATCAACCCGAAAATTCACAAAAAGAAAAATTACGCCATCCCCGGCAACGGCGCCATTTGATTATTGTCAAAAATATGAGTTTACCGCAATCAGAAACGGCGTCGCTTTGCAGCTAGCCGGTGAGTACGGGTCGATCCACAGAGATGGGTAAATTCCTTTTATGTGTTTTAACGAGTTGATTCAAATTGTTGTTTGGTTGGTTTATAAAAATCTATGAAAACTGGATCTAATTAATCTAATTAAAAGTCTTGCTAGGGTTAGGGTTAGGGGAAGTTTTGGAGATTAACGTTTTTCTTCACCGCTTTCAATGCCTTCTTTTTTAGATCTATTAGATGTTACGGTAATTGTCAATAAAGTGGATCCGAATCTTTTGGGAAGATGTTTCTTCCTCTAGATTCGCATCCTTCCTTTGTTGATAGTTACCCTAACCCCCATGGAAAACACGCGCAACCGGCCTTTTATACTACGGTTCACCATTACCTTGAGGGGTAGGATGCCGTAGGGAGCGGTTGTGTGTGCATGCATGGAGTTCTAATTCATTAGGTGAATGTGGCATTGAAAGGGGTGAGAGATCTCATCTCTCAACCCTTTCCCTAAGGCTAACCCTAATAAGCGAGGAGATTACTCGCTCATTAGGGGATGAGAAAACATTTTAATTAAAGGAACAGAAATAAAATTACTTGCTAGGTTGACGGCTCCCTCCAAACGATATAGAACAGATCTGAATATAACTCCCAGAAATTCTGAAATTTATTGATTGAAAAGAGGCATACTTTTTACAGATCTGGGAATACAATATATAGGAAAACAGAAAACCTAGGGTTACAGACTCTCGCACATGCGCAATTACAGATTTGACCTCTAAAAATCCCAACACCCGAACCGTCGCACCGACACGGAAAAAATCCACCGACGTGCGCTCTATATGGCCGCGGAACCGCGGCGCCAGGCTGGGTTTGGCCGCAGTTCCGCGGCCAAGTTGAGGATTTGGGACTCTGTAATTTTTGGACTTTTTCTTGGCTTCTTGGGCTTCCTATTTCCATATGTATTTTTCTCTGTTAGGCTTTTTATTCTCCTCCAGATGTTTCAGTGAATACTTGTAGCGATCTTTTAACCGTTCATTTGACAATTTGGACCTTGCAATGTTCTTCGACTAGGCTTGACTAGGATCCGTCTACTTGTTTGTCAAAAGTCCCTTTTCTGTATCAGCTTTCGTCTTTTTCATTGTATTTGCTCCAAGAGCCTGTATCCTGTAACATGCAACAAACGTGCGTCAAGAGTACCTGTTTATTTATAAAATGGATAAGAATAGGGGAATGAAAAATGCAATATTATGGTCTGAACAGCCGGCCGAGTCAGGCCGAGTCGGGCTCCCCCCGACGCCACGTGTTCATCGTCGTTTGGTCTACCTCCTGGACTCGTTTGTTTCTAGTGTGACCTTTGGGTTTATGGGTTATGCACGTATATACTCTTGGGCTTCTAAAAAGATTAAAAGAAATCAATATAAAAAATAATGTGGTTGATGGGATTTGAACTCTGGTGCTTTGGTTCAGCAGTGCAAGGTCTTACCAATGAGCTACAAGCTCCTTCTTGCCTTTCAAAAGCAAATCAAACACATAACTTGTGCTCAGGCAAAAGTACCCCTTTCTGTATTTTTAAAAAAATTTGTACAGAAAATTTGGGGTTTTAAACACCCTACCCTCCTTAAAAAAATTTTGTCCTTGAAATTTGTAAAAGGAAAGTGTAACAGATTCAAGGAAGGTTTGGTGATAGAACTGTTGGTAGTGTATGAAAAATATGTGAAAGAACGAAAGAATGCGAAGGTTTTGGTAAGATTGTAAAAGAGGTGAGGGAATTTTGGGTTAGGACAGATTCAAAATATATGATAAGATTCAAGGAATAGGTATTGTAAGGAATGTTTTCAGTTGCTGGTTCTTGTGTTATATTGGTTAGGTTGTCCACGCAGAATTGAACTGCATGGTAGGGTTCTATACAGCTCTGACCTGCATGGGCCGCCAACAAAACCTGTCACGTCCCGCTTCCCGGTGTACGGCGAAGGGGACGCGACTAGGCCCGCTATATATTTACTCAGAAGTAAACACGCTAAGCGTAACTAAACAATATAAAGAAATATACACAAGAGACAAATATAATGAACAACAACTTTATTTATTAACATTCTTTTGTACAATGCATCTGAGAGTAAACACATGGAATGGAAAGCAATGCCTAAACAGTAGCATAACAGAAATAGAAAGTACTGAAATGAAATGTACAAGTATCTAGAGCTCCGGGTCGAAAGCTAGCTGGTCCAAATCATCGCTGGTGGGCTCGATCTCCTGAAGGTCTGATCCACCTGACAACATTCCAAAGAAGAAGAGAAGGAATGTCGTCGGAGAACAATCTCTCGGTAAGTCCCAAAGATCAGGGAGAAGTAGAATAGGCAGAGAGTGTGTGTGTAGCTTTTAAAGTTGTATTATATTGTTATAATGTTGTATTTAGTGTTAACGCTGTTGTTTACGTAAGTTCAAGGGTGAATGTCAACCAATCTGAAGAGTGTTCTCGAACCCAACATGCTGTAATTCAGGGGTAGGGAACCACGGGCCCGAATCAAATATTAGTAATCGGACTTCAACCTACTGTTGAAGTATTTCAAACTCAACAGGCTGTAATCTAGGAGCAAGGAAACACGGGCCTTCATGATAGCTTACTTGTATTAGTAGACATGGATTCATGATCTAGGGGGACTCTTGAGATTCTGTTGGATTCACGCATGAACTACCCCAACACCCCGTGTATTTATTTTATTGATAGTAATGATTGTACTGATGGTATTGTATTGTATTGTCTTGTATTATAGATTATATAGACGGATGACTTGCCAAAACCATGATATCGTATAAATGGAAATGGAGGTACTGGATAATCATGTAAATGGACGTATATCCATGGTTCGGTTCATTCAAGCTGTATAGATTGTATAGATTGAACAGATTGAATATATGGATCCATGTTGTATTGTAGTTTGTACTTGAATCATATTCAAGTCAGATTGATTATAATGAGACTCGGTCTGAGTCAGACAATTAGAAAAGAAATTGAATCCTGAATTAGGTTTTGGTGTTATCGGTAACCGCTGCACATGGACGACAAGATTTATGTCTTTTTCAAAGACGATTATCGTGTTGATAACACCGTTTGTTAAGTTGTCTACCTTAAATAGGAAAGCACCCATATCTCCGGTTCTCTGAGGCTTAAGAGACTGGTCCTGCTTAAACCTATATTTACTAGGGTCCTTATTGTAATTTATACAACTTGAGGGGGTTTTATGTAAAAATAATTTTGTATAATTTTCAAAATACACCTCAAGTATTTAATTATCGTCTTTATAGTTTTCATAGATGTAGATTTTATATATATGACATTTCTAATGAATAAAAGCTAATTTCATAATATATGGTATTTAATAGTATAGTATTGAACTTGTATAGAATTGCATAGTGTTTTCATGTAAAGTGATTCTTTTTTATTAGAAAAGTTGAAATATTTATACTATATCCAAAAATAGATATTTTGATGATACATACATACATACATACATACATACATATATATATATATATAAAATAATTTAATTTATTATTTTTCTAGCAATCTCATTTTCTTAAGATATTTGAATTTTTAAATCTTTCAAGACCGTATGCTTCTTGCGGAGGTCTGCATCTCGCACTACTAAGCCCGAGGATGTGCGATAATCCGTACCATCCCGAACGGGTTCCCCAAAATAGGTTGTAGCGGCGCTTTGCAAAGATTTGTTAAAAATACGTAATCTTGTAGAAAAAGGTTTTTATATAAGTCGGAGGTAGTTTTATGTAAAACCGTATTTTTCCAAATTTATATTTCCCAATATCATCGTGCTATGTTACATATGAGTGTTGTGAAGAGGTAGGTCATTACCTTGTGAACTATCTAAAGGTATAGCAAGGGTAATAATGTTTTATGTCGAAACTAAACTTTATGGTATTTTTCTGTAAAAGTGCTATAAAAATTGAAATATGAATTCTTTTGATATGAAACTTGTCAAGATATTTTGTTAATGTTTAATGATCATTATGGAAGATTTTGGTATTATTGTGTTTAAGAAAAATATGATTTTTAAGGAAAACCCGAATCCGAAATCGGATTAACTCCACATCCGCCGGGTTTAGAATTTTAAGTTTTTAGAATAGTAAAGAGAAGGGGAAGAAGGTACTTAAGGGTTTGTTGATTAGTGAAGAGGAAAAGGGAGGGGTAGGAGGTGCCGGTGTGTCGTTTCGTCACCGGGAGCTTCTGGGGTCGTCGTCGGAAGTTCGTCGGAGTTTCGCCCTTCGCTAACTTCACTTGTACACAAAAGTTCTTGAAATTTCTCTTAAGAGTTTGGACAGAGATTATGAGTGAGGGGGTGTGGAATGGAGTGGTATTTATAGGAATATATTAGGGTTAGGGTTTGATATAAAATGCATTAAAAATTATGCATTAAAATGGTTTAAATTGGTTTTAATTGGCTCTGGAATAATGTAGGTAAAATAAAAATAACAAGGGTTAAGGGGAGGCAAAGAGGCACAGGTTTCATGAAGAAAAATCCGAGTGGGCTGGCAGCGCCGGCCGATCCAACCCTCTCGCCGGCCGAGTCAGGCCGAGTCGGGCTCCCCCCGACACGCCACGTGTTCATTGTCATTTGGTCTAGCTCCTGGACTCGTTTGTTTTTAGTGTGACCTTTGGGTTTACGGGTTATGCACGTGTAGACTCTTGGGCTTCTAAAAAGATTAATAGAAATTAATATAAAAAAATAATATGGCTGATGGGTTTTGAACTCTGGTGCTTTGGTTCAGCAGTGTAAGGTCTTACCAATGAGCTACAAGCTCCTTCTTGCTGTTCAAAAGCAAATCAAACTTATAACTTGTGCTCAGGCAAAAGTACCCTTTTCTGTATTTTTGAAAAAAATTGTACAAAAAGTTTGGGGTTGTTAAACCTGTGAATCTAGTAAGTAACACTACCGTACAGTCCGATCTCTTCGTCTGATATGTCGCATATCGAGTCTGGGGGTGGTAAACGTCAGACCGCAATAACTTGATAAGTCATACCGATGTGAGGCTCATAACGGGTCGAGAAACTACTGATAACACTTACCAGTAAATCTCATCATCAGCCCTGGCCAGGGACTTCCTGTTATGGATAATCGAGCATAGCGCAACATCAACCCGCAATACCCTGAGAGACGAAACCCCTCCTATCGCTCATTTCCTCCATGTGGCTCGGGACTGTACCCAAAATCCACCTGTTTGCACGCACTCTTAAACGTGGTAGGGAGGAAATCAAAGCACAGTGGGAATCACACAAGACTCTATGACGATCTCGGTTCTACAGACTAACCTGTACCAGTGTCACCAGAGAACTGCTATCTGACGTTAAGTATAATACCATCTAGGAGTTCTCGGCGAGTCCTGTTCGGTGTACCCATTCTCTAATGAGCATCTGTGTACAATCTTTGATGTCAAACACCAATGGATGTGGGATCATCCATCGCCCCATACAGGGTCAAGAAACGTACACACTAGTCTACTCTGGAATATCGATGCCATGTCTCATTACTCCCATGACTAGGAACAATTAAAGGATGAACTTGTGGACTATCCTGGCCCCACTAGTATGATCTGCATCATAATCCTGGTAGTCAAGTACACATCCTAATGGCTTTACCAACATGTGAGTGAAAGACAGTATCACAATAACAGTCTACATGTTAAGATAAAGAGCAACCAGATAGCATACTATCATGTCGAGAAAGAATGTCCTCTCTATATATGTCCAAGCATACATTATAATATACAATCATCTACAATAATGGCCTCTAGGGCATACATACAACTAACATCTTCAGTATCTGAAGATATGGGGATGTCCAGCTTTTATGAAAAAGAAGCATGCGGACAACCTCGAGGCATGCTCAGTACTGTGTAATTTTGTGGGATACCTAAAGAACTCTAGGGGTATCTTTTCTTTTACGCAAAGGAACAAAAGTTCTTTGTTTCTCGCATGCCCACCTTTTGGAAAATCAATTTTTGGAAAAAGAAACTAGTGGGAGTGCAATAGAACTGGAAGAAATTCCAGAACCACAACCTATTACTGAAAGCATGGTAGAACCAGAGGTTTTGAAAGAACAGGACATCCTCGCGCCACTCCGCAGGACTAGTAGGCAATCTCATCCGCCCGAGAAATACTGCGGTTTTCTCATAGACGAGGATAGAGAGGACTGCATCATTGACAATGTTGAGCCAACTAGCTTCCAGCAAGCCATTCAGAGCGGTGACTCAGTAAAATGGCTGGATAAAATGCGGACCGAGATGGAGTCCATGTACACCAACAAAGTAAGGACTTTGGACATTGCTCCAGAAGGGCTAAAACCCGTAGCCTGCAAATGGATCTTCAGAAAGAAGATTGGTGTAGATGGACAGGTTGAAACCTATAAGGCTAGACTTACTGCAAAAGGTTTTCGTCAAAGACCTGGTTTGGACTATGATGAAACCTTTTATCCAATGGCTATGCTCAAATCCATTCGGATCCTTCTTGCTATTGCTGCCTTCCACGATTATGAGATTTGGCAGATGGACGTAAAGACCGCTTTTCTAAATGGTAATTTGGAAGAGTGCGTCTATATGGATCAGCCAGAGGGTTTCATTCAGAGTAGGAGTAGCGGGAAAGTGTGCAAGTTGTTTAAATACATTTATGGATTAAAGCAAGCATCACGGAGTTGGAACATCTGTTTTGATGAGATGGTCAAAGAATTTGACTTTATCAAAAATCCAGATGAACCATGCATATATAGTAAGATTGTAGCGAGAACTGTGGTATTCCTCGTCTTGTACGTGGATGATATTCTCTTGATAGGAAATGACATTCTTATGCTACAATCAGTCAAAGGATTCTTATCACAGAGGTTCTCCATGAAAGACCTTGGTGATGCCTTCTACATTCTGGAGATCCAGATCTATCGTGATAGATCTAAGAGGATGTTGGGACTTTCGCAGTCCAGCTAACTCGACACCTTACTAAAAAGATTTAGTATGGAAGATTCAAAGCGCGGTAATCTATCGGCTTGTCATGGAATCACCCTCTCCAAAGAGATGTCTCCCAAGACTGATTTAGAAAGGGCTCGCATGTCGATTATACCCTACGCTTCTACGGCAGGCTCTATAATGTATACGATATTGTATACTAGACCAGATATTGCTTATGCACTAAGCGTGGTAAGCCGGTATCAGTCAAACCCAGGGGAGAACTACTGGATAGCAGTAAAGAACATTCTTATGTACCTGAGAAGGACTAAGGAGATGTTCTTGGTGTATGGCAGAAAAGACCTCCAGATCGAGGCCTTTGCTGACTCCAGCTTTCAGAGTGACAAGGATGACTCTAAGTCCATGTCGGTTTATGTCTTTACCCTCATTGGAGGGACGGTTTGTTGGAAGAGCTCCAAGCAGGACACCATTGCTGACTCGACGATGGAAGCGGAGTATATCGCTACTTGTGACGCCGCAAAAAAGCAGTCTGGATGAGGAAGTTCCTAACAGAACTTCAGGTAGTTCCGTCCATTGTAGATCCAATACCTCTGTATTGTGACAACAATGGTTCTATAACTTTAGCGACGGAACCCAGGTCTCTTCAGAAGTCCAGACATATCTTGAGGCGGTACCACCTGATCAGGGAGATCGTTGATCGCCCGGAGATCGAGGTGTGGAGAGTAGATATGGAGAACAACACTGTAGATCCACTCACAAAGGACATCCCTCAGACAAAGTTTGAGAGGTTATTCAAGATGATTGGTCTGCGATATGCCAATACATGGCCTTAGTGCAAGTAGGAGATTGTTAGTGATATATGCCCTAGAGGCCATTATTGTATCATACCGGTTTGTATATTACATATTGGAAGCTTAGGATATGCACTGATATAATAACAGTCTTTCTTGAAATGGTAGTATGCTACCTGGTTTGTTTCTATCTCAATATGTGCATGTGTTTCTTTTAGCATATCGCTTATATATATTGGTAGAGCCCTTAGGATCTTTGCTTGATTACTAGCATTGTGATGGCAGTCACACTAGTGGGGGCTGGGTAATCTATAGGCACATCCTTATACAGGTCCCTAGTCATAGGATTATCGAGACGGGGCATCGATACTCCAGAGTAGACTAGTGTATACGCTTCTCATCCCAGCAAGGGAGATGGTCTGTCCCACAGCCATTAGTATGTCGTACTGGAGATAGTATGCAGGTGCTCATTGGGTTATGAGCACACTGGATAGGACTCGTAAGGAGCTGCTGGTGGGTAGTATACCTATCGTTGGGTAGCAGTTCCCAGGTGACATGAGTACAGCGTAGTCCATCGACTTGACACTGCTACTTCACCTCGAGTGTGTTTCAACTGTTCTTAGATTACTACCCCACCACAGCTTAAAGGAGTCATGCAAACAGGTAGTAGTAGGGTGCAGTCTTGAAGCACTTGGAGGCAGTAGCGGTTAGATAGGATTCGTCTCTCCCGGTATTGGGGGTTGATATCGCGCTGTGTTCGGAAAGACATTACAAAAAGTCCCTGGCCAGGGAAAGCGAGATTTACTGGTAGGTACTCTAGTAGTTTCTCAGGGTGTTTTGGGCTATACTCCGACACGTCTTATTGTGCTATTAGGGGTCTGACGGCTACCGCCCCTAGGCCTGATATGCGATACTCTTAGACGAACAGACTGGACTGTATGGAGATTGTCACAGATAGGCTCAGTAGGAGTTTGGATGAGTTTGCTCATTGGCCTTCTTATCGAAAGATACCTGGGTAGCCGTTATGTGCAGCTAGTACCGCTGATGGCTTATGGTTAAACCCACTACCAGCATAGTGTCGAATCTTTAAAGTCCTACACAGAGGGTTTCACTGCATCGGGCAAAAGATGTAGAGGCCATATGGTTTTACGGCAGGGCTTCGATCACATACGTGTACTTGGGCACGTATGATGTTCAGGCAGATAATACTAGTGGGCTTTGGTTTAAGCCGGATCCTAGTATTATATTGATGGATTATTTTCGTCTCTTTGTATTCATATTTTTTGGAATACGGATACGGGTATGTATATACGGATAAGGGGCATTCTTGTAATTTACTCAAGATTGCTTCTAGAAGAAGACATCTCATTTTGTATTTAATTTTTTGATTAAAAGATAAATGAGGTGGAGGATTTCATTAAATGAGGCATGGCTCCTTGGTGACTCACTAGGTTACTCATGAAGCATGCTTGATATTTTGGTAAGATATTTATCTTATGCATTATTGGTATGCTTCATTATTCATCACAAATGAAAGCCATCTCATTCTAATTTCTTACTTCACTCTCTTTTCCTTAAGCTCCCCTTCTTCTTCCTCATACACTTCATGTCTCATGTGTTGAGAAACCTAGGATATTTATAGACAAAGTAATCCATCTTCACTCTCTACACCATCTAGCTTAGCGAACTAGGTGCCTTAGTTACCTCGGATTTGAGGTTGGAGCTCGTACTAAAGACTCTCGGGTGGATCGTCTTTGACTTTAGAGGACCGACGAGGAGGCCCGATCCGTGTACGATCCGAGGAGCCTATGACAAGGAGGCCCGATCCGTGTACGATCCGAGGAGCCTGTGACAAGGAGGAGGACAACAAGAAGACCCGAAGGAAATGGTTCTGTGAGGTATAACTTTCTGTCAACCTCATACAATTTAGCTAGTTAGGGTTTAGTATCAATCCTGGAGTTCAAGTCGATGTTGCGAAGCCCGTAAAAATCATTTTTGCGTATTCCGCCTCCACGCAAACCCGCGGGGTGCGCGACAACGACTTACAGAAAGACGTCTGGTGGATAATTTAAATCCAACCAGAGACTCGAGACCAGACGTTTGAGCAAGGGGCAAACATTTGACCTAGAAAAACAAACAAAAATTTATGGACGACAGACGTCTGGAATCTGACGTCTGCAGAAGAAATCTGCAGATATGAAATTTATAAAAATTGAAAATACTTTAAATCTTATAATTCAAAACTCTTGCATTCAAATACCCTTAATTTTCCAAAAATTAGTTGAAATCACTAGAACTCTACTCTAACACACCACTACTGCTGGCATGCTATACGTTCACTACACAGTTTTGTAGCAAGCGGAAACGTAATTTTAAAATTTTGTAATGAGCTAAAGCATGCACACAAAGAATCAATCCAAAAGTCCAAGCATGCTAAAAGAAAAGTGTGCTAAACTAAGGATTTTAGTCGGCCACAATCTTTGTAGCGTATTCCTTCGGCTAAGGAAAGACCCAAACTAGCCTTCACATCGTCCGGAACAAGCTTGATCGGTGATCTCCTTGCCGAAGACAACACAACACAAGTTCCTACTTCACAAACTACAACTAGTAGTGAAGCAAACTATCTAAACTAATTTTCTAGAATTGTTTAGATAGATGCTATATGAATTTTGCTCACTAATTTTCAAGAATGGTTTAGATAGATGATATAGGAATTTTGCTCACTAATTTTCTTCTATTTTCTTTTCTTTTTCTCAAGAATAAAAACTCAAGAGAGAAGATGAAGATTGTAATACCCTAGTGCATTTATACCATATTTTTATTTGGGTATTTTCTAATGTTGCGACTATTTCTTGATTATTATCGTTTTGGGTGTGGATAGTGCATTTGGTATCTGTGGTTAATATCCGACCTGACCCGACCCGCATGCTTGAAACCCATCTTGGTTCTAAATTACGTCATATAATTACCATTACAATGAATCCGTACACATTTAGATTTGATATATACATGTATCTGCATATATTTTAAATAATATAAATTATAAATAGATAATATATTTTAACATCTAGCATGGCTTGTATCATACCCCATACCCTATGGTTGCATCCTGACATCGTGTTCATGTCCAGTTTGATGATGTCACGCCCCGCTTCCCAGAGTACGCAAGATTGGGCACGTGACATAGCCAACCATGCTACCTGTGGGTAGGAAGTATCCATCCACAGTCACATTACGGTTGTAAGGATATCAAGAACAAGATAATGAGCTAATCTAATACATGTCCAAATCCATAATAACGAGAATCAATGATAAATAAGTGCGGAAGCAAATGATCCAATGCAATAATAGAAAGGTACGTCCCGAAATGCGGGATCACACCTGGAAATAAAATGCAATAAATGAACTGACCACTACAGAACTCACAAATCAGCTTGCTGGCTGAAGTACTCCTGCTCGGTCGTCGACAGTGGTACGGAATCTGGGCCATGCAAAACCCAGACGTCAGCGCGTCAAGACATCAAGTATATAGTATAAACATGGTAATAAGCAGTGCAGGTATGAACATGAATAAGCAGTACAATAACAGAGCAGGGTAAAGTGCACGTGTGACTAAACTGTCCTATCAGGTTTCTACTCTATAGTCTTTGAAATCAATTGATGAATCGTCGATGTAACCCAATAGTATCCCGTACATACCCGGGACCACGGCCACAATATTCTCGGCTGCAGCCGAGACATGCCGTTAGGCACAGAATAGGAAAGTGTACACTCGGTATTACCCCGTACATACCCGGGATCACGGCCACAATATTCTCGGCTGAAACCGAGACATGCCGTTAGGCACAGAATAGGAAAGTGTACACTCGGTATTACCCCGTACATACCCGGGATTACGGCCACAATATTCTCGGCTGAGACCGAGACATGCCGTTAGGCACAGAATAGGAATGTGTACACTCGAACGGTAGTGAACTGTCGAGTTACAAGTCAGGCTCATCTTTGATTTCCCCATACCCCCAAGTTATGTATGTCAGGTCAGGTATTCAGTAGTCAAGGATTAATGCCAACATATGATCAATAAAAGTAGGTCTGTCTGGATAGACAACAGGAACGGTCCATGGGGACTGCATGTTATGTTGGTTGGCATTAAACACAA
The DNA here is from genome assembly GCA_030015575.1 of Agapanthus africanus. Lineage (NCBI taxonomy): Eukaryota > Viridiplantae > Streptophyta > Magnoliopsida > Asparagales > Amaryllidaceae > Agapanthus > Agapanthus africanus. The sequence goes on along the minus strand of CM057341.1, from coordinate 669,209,354 downwards.
GATCAGGTAACAGGTAAAGCCATGGTACACCAGGTCAAGCCAGGTAATGTATAAAGGTGTCATGTCATGTCAAGAGTGCACGGTACCATGTCATGTCAAGTAGGAAGTGTAACAGGTCATGTCAGGAAGCACAAGATGTCATGTGGGTGCTCATAATCAAACTAACATAAACATGTGTATAAATAAACAAGCATGAGTACTATTAGAACAATAACTGGAACATGTAATATGATATGCCAATAGATATAATTTCAAGGATATGGATGCACAGTTATCGATTAGGGTTACATTTATAGTTTCAATATTAATTAGGATACAATTTATTAAACATGGAGTGTTAATATCACATTATTATGTAGTGATGTGATCTATGGATGCAATTATATGTATCTTAAATGCGATGGATGCAAACGGGTATCCGAAAAGTTATGAAACTATAAAATGGTAATGTGGGATGTACAACTAAACAATATGTGATATAAATATTGATATAATAATATTAATATGGATAGCATATTCAAAGCGATTAGTAACTATAAAAGATGTATTGATTAACCATGCACAAGAAGGTTCCGTTCAGAAATTCAGCGTCGCCCTAATTTGTAAAATAGTTTAAAAATAACAAATGTTCTCCAAAAGAGACGTATCTTATACCAAAACAAAGATAATTCAATAAGGTTTTCAGTTTTATAAGTATAAGCATCTCAGGTTATCCCTGCAAAAAGTTATGAATATTCAAAGTTGAAAGTTTGCTGCTGGAATTTCCCTGGACAGCAGTTTAAAGGCATTTTCATTTGCATTTTACGTTATTCAAACAATTTATTTTGCAAGTAAATATTTCATAGAGTTATAGTATTCTGAATTAGCTTCGTAACGAACTAAAGAACGTATACTAATGATTTTTCTATGATTTATAATGAATTTTATAAGATAAGATGTACAGTAAATTTCAGATTTGTCATATCCGATTTTTCAACGACATTTCATATGTAAACTATAAGATTTTCAAATGTATAACATTATAAAATGAAGATTATAAAAGTATATAGCATGTAGCAAGATTAACTTGCCTCGATGGGTCGCGAATCGGGAAAACGGAACGTTAACCGTCGGCGGGGAAAACTCGCGACGGGCGCACGGTTCACGGAATGAACCCAAACGACGAACAAAGGAACCACACGGGTCGGGGTATCTCACTGGAACGTCGAGAAACGTCATCGGCACGACGGAATTCCGGCAACAAAAGAACAGTTAAAAGAAATGAGAAACGAGATATGAAGCAAGAAGAGAAAAATGATAAAGAGAAGTACGAGAGAATATATAAGGGGGAGAGAGAGAGAAAGTAGGGCCCACGGGGTTAAAGGGGAGGTTGTGATTGGCTGAGAGAATAAATTAAGAAGGATATAAAAGATTGTAAAATATTATATTGTTAACTTAAAGATTTAAAAGATAGGTAATGAACAGTAAGATATCAGGTTAGTTAGAAAAATATATGTGATGGTTTTAATAATATTAAAATTTGGGATTTTGGCGCCAAATGAAACATTTCCAAATTGCGTCCGGGTTGGGTCCAAAATTTCGAAATTCAAATAATAGGATTTTAAGCGGGTTCCAAATTTTAAAATGAAATGTTTTATGATTAAAAAGCATACTCTCAAAACGGACACACGCACGTGCACGTAGCCATCCAAACTCGCTCGTTTCACTGGACGGGACGAGAACACAATGCACGGACGCTACCACGAGACTAAGGGTGTCAAGTAGGCCAAGATGAATATTTTCAATTTTATTTTAGGTGCTAAAATTTGTTATATGCAGAATGACTTAGCCAGATAAAATTTTACAGTAAGACCCCAAACAAGCGAGATAAATGAAATGAGTAATATCTAAAGCTCAACCAATAATAGAAAATAGTAGTATTGGGCTCGGGTGTTACATTATACCCAACTACAAAAGAATTTCGTCCTCGAAATTCCAAGAATACAAGATAGAAAACTACAGGAAAATGTGAGGAAACTTCTGTCGGATCTCGTCTTCTCGCTCCCAAGTGGATTCTCCATGCGATTGATTACCCCAAGAAACTAGCACAAGAGGGGTAACCTTGTTCTTAAGAACCTTTTCTCTCCGATCCACGATTTCAATCGGTCGCTCCTCAAAAGTCAAGTCTTCTCGTACTGTTAGCTCCGAATGATCCAAAACGTGTGTTTCATCTCGAACATACCTTCGTAGTTGAGATACGTGAAACACATCGTGTACATTTGCCAAAGACTGCGGTAACGCCAAACGATACGCTACCTCACCAACACGCTCCATGATCTCAAGGGTCCAACGAATCGAGGACTAAGCTTTCTTCGACTTCCAAAACGAATCACCCCTCTCGTCGGTGATATCTTCAAGAATACCAAATCACCCACGGTGAACTCTAGAGATCTTCTTGACGTATCTGCCCAACTCTTCTGTCGGTCCTGTGCTGTCTTCATATGATTTCTGATAGGGTTAACCTTCTCAACTGTCTGCACAACCAAATCTGGTCCCAGTAATCTCCGTTCACCGACATCGTCCCAACAAACAGGTGAACGGCATTTACGACCATACAAAGCTTCAAATGGAGCCATCTGAATAGTTGCCTGAAAACTGTTGTTGTAAGACAACTCCACCAAAAGTAGATGATCCTCCCAAGACCCCTTAAAGTCCAACATGCATGCTCTCCACATATCTTCAAGAGTCTGGATCGTTCTCTCCGATTGTCCATCAGTTTGAGGATGATAAGCTGTGCTAAACTTCAATCGAGTCCCCAAACTTTCCTGTAAACTCCTCCAGAAGTGTGACAAGAATCGAGTGTCCCGATCGGACACGATGCTTACCGGCACTCCATGCAATCTGACAATCTCCTGCATGTATCGCTCTGCCAAAGTCTCCGTCGATTGACCAACCCGAAAAGGAATAAAGTGAGCTGCCTTGGTCAAACGATCGACAATCACCCATACGGCATTGTTGCCCTTTGGACTCCGCGGTAAAGCCGTCACGAAATCCATGGTTATATGTTCCCACTTCCACTGAGGAATTGGAAATGGTTGCAATAAACCAGCAACCCTTTGGTGTTCAGCCTTGACTTGCTGACATACCAAGCACTTAGCCACGAAGCGAGCAATCTCCCGTTTCATGCCTTCCCACCAGAAGTGCTGTCGAATATCTCGGTACATCTTTGTCCCTCCTGGATGTACAGAGTAAGCTGAACTGTGTGCCTCCTTCATAAGCTCTTCACGCACATCTCCTTTTGGCACACACACACGGCTGCCATATCTCAACGAACCGTCTTCATGGATCAGTAAATCGGTTCGTAGTCCGGCTCCAACCTGCTCTCGAAACTTTTGCAGTCTAGGATCCTGCGATTGCGCCACTTTAATCTTCTCAACTAAGGACGACTGTACTTGCAACTGCATCAACTGTCCTGTAGCATGTGGTAGCACAACCTCCAAGTCAAATCTCCGAAAATCCGCAATGATCTCTCTCTGTGCAGTCAATATCTGAATTGCTGGTAACCGACTCAGCGCATCCGGCACGACGTTGACTTTTCCCGGATGGTACTTAAGATCAAGGTCATAGTCGGCCATCAGCTCCAACCATCTGCGTTGCCTCATGTTCAACTCCTTCTGAGTGAACACATACTTTAAACTCTTGTGATCTGTAAAGACTTCAACTCTCTCGCCCAAAAGGTAGTGTCTCCAAATCTTCAGGGCGAAGATCACGGCTGCAAGCTCCAAGTCATGAGTCGGATAATTCTTCTCATGGGTCTTCAACTGTCTCGATGCGTATTCTATGACCTTCCCATGCTGCATCAAAACACATCCCAATCCTTTCCCAGATGCGTCGCTGTGAATCACCAGTCCTCTGGAATTGTCTGGCACGGTCAGAATAGGGGCGGTTATCAACTTCTGCTTCAACGTCTCGAAAGCTAACGCATACTTATCCGCCCATACAAAAGGTACCTCCTTGGTCAACGGCTCTGCCAGACGAGCAAAGTTCTCCATAAATCTCCTGTAGTATCCGGCTAATCCAAGGAAACTTCTTATCTCAGCAACATTCTTTGGAATAGGCCAATCTCGAACTGCTGCAATCTTTTCTGGATCGACGGCAATGCCATTGCCAAACACAACATGCCCCAAAAACCTTACTTCCTCCAGCCAAAACTCGCACTTGCTCATCTTCGCATACAATTTCTCTTATCTCAACGTCTGCAGTGCGATCTTCAAATACTCAGCATGCTTTTCAAAACTCTTCGAGTAAACCAGAATATCGTTAATGAATACCACAATAAACTGGTCCAAGAATGGTGAAAAGATCCGGTTCATCAAATCCATGAATATTTCCGGCGCATTAGTCACTCCGAAGGGCATCACCAAATACTCGAAATGTCCATATCGAGTTCGAAACGCCGTATCGCAAATGTCTTCTGCTTTCACTCGGACCTGATGATATCCTGATCGCAAATCCAGTTTCGAGAATACCCTCGCGCCACTAAGCTGCTCAAAAAGTTCTCCAATGCGAGGGATCGGGTACTTGTTCTTAATAGTCACCCGGTTCAATTCTCGGTAATCAATGCACATCCTTCTCGTGCCATCCTTCTTCTTTACTAAAAGAACTGGGGCTCCCCAAGGCGAGTTGCTGCTTCGAATCCAACCTTTCTCGAGTAATTCACCAACTTGTTTCTTAACTTCTTCCAATTCCACTGGTGCCATCGGATAATAAGACTTTGATACTGGCGCTGCACCAGGAATAAGGTCAATCTCAAACTCCACATCTCGCTTCGGCGGTAAGCCCGATATATCTTCAAATACGTCCATAAAATCGCGAACAACTGCCGGCTCTTCATTACTATCAACTTCCATAGCTGCAAGAACACTGTTTGTCGGCCTAGCCCTAAACTCGACTGGCCCGACAGAACTGCTTCCTTACCGCAACTGCTGTCTACATTGTTGGCCACGAAAGGTCCAGCAAGACTACTGAGTCTCGTCCATTCTGCTGCATGCACGTCCACGGTTGCTCCATTCTGCCTTAGTCCGATGAACTTCTCTTCCATTTCCTCCGCGCAGTCCGCGGAAGGACTTCTCCAGTAAACTCTTAGAGAAATCCGCCCACTGCTTGGCCTGGGGCAAGCGGTTCTCTTCCACAAGCCACCACTCTCGGGCGTAATCCACTAGTTGAATGCGCACTACATCAACTCCTTTGTCCTCTGGAATCTGTGCCGCAATCAGCAAATTCTCCGTGTCACTAGCCACTGCTCGGCTGGCAACGGCTCCTCCAGACCAGTGAAAGTAGACGGACCCAAAAGTCTGAAATCTGCTACAGTCCCTACTCGTTTGACTGGCCTAGTTCCATCGTTGTTTACAGACTGCTGAACGATCTGCAAACCTTCCTGAAACGAATCTGCTATTGCTGGATCAGCTCAGTCTGTCTCTTTGATTTCCAGCATTCCTCTTATCACTCCAAGCATGGCGGCTTCGTTCACACGCCTCTGGTAAGTCTTCAACTTCTTACCTGTCATAATCCTGAACTCAAAACACCCAACATTAGCATGATGATAGATTCTGAATGTGGATCAAGGCTAGAACTCCAAGATACTTAAATAGAGTACCGCATTGTAGCTATGCCGCGGTATCATAGCCGTAATTACTTAACTCCACCCAAGTCGCCCAAGTCCTAGGGATAACAAGAAATCAGGTTTCCGAGTCGACATGCAAAGTAAGTTTGCACGTCGTAAAAGATATAATCAGGAAGAATGTGATTCAAGAATGGTAAAACGGTCAATGTGGCTGGACATGTTTCCTAAACACGGGTATTCTGATTCGTGTATTGGGTACAATACCCAACTATAAAAGAATCAACCCGACTAACCTGTCTCTGATACCAAAAGAACCATGTCACGCCCCGCTTCCCAGAGTACGCAAGATTGGGCACGTGACATAGCCAACCATGCTACCTGTGGGTAGGAAGTATCCATCCACAGTCACATTACGGTTGTAAGGATATCAAGAACAAGATAATGAGCTAATCTAATACATGTCCAAATCCATAATAACGAGAATCAATGATAAATAAGTGCGGAAGCAAATGATCCAATGCAATAATAGAAAGGTACGTCCCGAAATGCGGGATCACACCTGGAAATAAAATGCAATAAATGAACTGACCACTACAGAACTCACAAATCAGCTTGCTGGCTGAAGTACTCCTGCTCGGTCGTCGACAGTGGTACGGAATCTGGGCCATGCAAAACCCAGACGTCAGCGCGTCAAGACATCAAGTATATAGTATAAACATGGTAATAAGCAGTGCAGGTATGAACATGAATAAGCAGTACAATAACAGAGCAGGGTAAAGTGCACGTGTGACTAAACTGTCCTATCAGGTTTCTACTCTATAGTCTTTGAAATCAATTGATGAATCGTCGATGTAACCCAATAGTATCCCGTACATACCCGGGACCACGGCCACAATATTCTCGGCTGCAGCCGAGACATGCCGTTAGGCACAGAATAGGAAAGTGTACACTCGGTATTACCCCATACATACCCGGGATCACGGCCACAATATTCTCGGCTGAAACCGAGACATGCCGTTAGGCACAGAATAGGAAAGTGTACACTCGGTATTACCCCGTACATACCCGGGATCACGGCCACAATATTCTCGGCTGAGACCGAGACATGCCGTTAGGCACAGAATAGGAATGTGTACACTCGAACGGTAGTGAACTGTCGAGTTACAAGTCAGGCTCATCTTTGATTTCCCCATACCCCCAAGTTATGTATGTCAGGTCAGGTATTCAGTAGTCAAGGATCAATGCCAACATATGATCAATAAAAGTAGGTCTGTCTGGATAGACAACAGGAACGGTCCATGGGGACTGCATGTTATGTTGGTTGGCATTAAACACAAGATCAGGTAACAGGTAAAGCCATGGTACACCAGGTCAAGCCAGGTAATGTATAAAGGTGTCATGTCATGTCAAGAGTGCACGGTACCATGTCATGTCAAGTAGGAAGTGTAACAGGTCATGTCAGGAAGCACAAGATGTCATGTGGGTGCTCATAATCAAACTAACATAAACATGTGTATAAATAAACAAGCATGAGTACTATTAGAACAATAACTGGAACATGTAATATGATATGCCAATAGATATAATTTCAAGGATATGGATGCACAGTTATCGATTAGGGTTACATTTATAGTTTCAATATTAATTAGGATACAATTTATTAAACATGGAGTGTTAATATCACATTATTATGTAGTGATGTGATCTATGGATGCAATTATATGTATCTTAAATGCGATGGATGCAAACGGGTATCCGAAAAGTTATGAAACTATAAAATGGTAATGTGGGATGTACAACTAAACAATATGTGATATAAATATTGATATAATAATATTAATATGGATAGCATATTCAAAGCGATTAGTAACTATAAAAGATGTATTGATTAACCATGCACAAGAAGGTTCCGTTCAGAAATTCAGCGTCGCCCTAATTTGTAAAATAGTTTAAAAATAACAAATGTTCTCCAAAAGAGACGTATCTTATACCAAAACAAAGATAATTCAATAAGGTTTTCAGTTTTATAAGTATAAGCATCTCAGGTTATCCCTACAAAAAGTTATGAATATTCAAAGTTGAAAGTTTGCTGCTGGAATTTCCCTGGACAGCAGTTTAAAGGCATTTTCATTTACATTTTACGTTATTCAAACAATTTATTTTGCAAGTAAATATTTCATAGAGTTATAGTATTCTGAATTAGCTTCGTAACGAACTAAAGAACGTATACTAATGATTTTTCTATGATTTATAATGAATTTTATAAGATAAGGTGTACAGTAAATTTCAGATTTGTCATATCCGATTTTTCAACGACATTTCATATGTAAACTATAAGATTTTCAAATGTATAACATTATAAAATGAAGATTATAAAAGTATATAGCATGTAGCAAGATTAACTTGCCTCGATGGGTCGCGAATCGGGAAAACGGAACGTTAACCGTCGGCGGGGAAAACTCGCGACGGGCGCACGGTTCACGGAATGAACCCAAACGACGAACAAAGGAACCACACGGGTCGGGGTATCTCACTGGAACGTCGAGAAACGTCATCGGCACGACGGAATTCCGGCAACAAAAGAACAGTTAAAAGAAATGAGAAACGAGATATGAAGCAAGAAGAGAAAAATGATAAAGAGAAGTACGAGAGAATATATAAGGGGGAGAGAGAGAGAAAGTAGGGCCCACGGAGTTAAAGGGGAGATTGTGATTGGCTGAGAGAATAAATTGAGAAGGATATAAAAGATTGTAAAATATTATATGGTTAACTTAAAGATTTAAAAGATAGGTAATGAACAGTAAGATATCAGGTTAGTTAGAAAAATATATGTGATGGTTTTAATAATATTAAAATTTGGGATTTTGGCGCCAAATGAAACATTTTCAAATTGCGTCCGGGTTGGGTCCAAAATTTCGAAATTCAAATAATAGGATTTTAAGCGGGTTCCAAATTTTAAAATGAAATGTTTTATGATTAAAAAGCATACTCTCAAAACGGACACACGCACGTGCACGTAGCCATCCAAACTCGCTCGTTTCACTGGACGGGACGAGAACACAATGCACGGACGCTACCACGAGACTAAGGGTGTCAAGTAGGCCAAGATGAATATTTTCAATTTTATTTTAGGTGCTAAAATTTGTTATATGCAGAATGACTTAGCCAGATAAAATTTTACAGTAAGACCCCAAACAAGCGAGATAAATGAAATGAGTAATATCTAAAGCTCAACCAATAATAGAAAATAGTAGTATTGGGCTCGGGTGTTACAGATGAAACGGACTCGTTTTGATCGCTAAATGTATTTACGTGTATTCGTTCTTAGAGGTATGCATTTTAGTTAACCAGACATCACATTATAATTTTAACTGATATGTGTATTATCCGTATTTTAAAACTAGATTTTTAGAAGAGATTCAGGTAGTTTTCGGAGTATTTTTGTATTAGCTAAATAAACCTAGAATATATATTATAATATTTAAAAACCTTAACAGTTATTAAAAATTTACGAATATATATAAATATACACTAAATAATATATTCTTCTCTCTCTACACTTCGTCTCTCTCTCTCTCTCTCCTCTTGCTCTCTACTCTCTCTCTCTCTCTTTCCCCTAAATATATATAGATATATAATATATTTACCCTAAATATAATAAAAAAACACCTCGCTCTCTTCTCCTCGCATCTGCCTCTTGCGAAAAAACCCACGAGAACCCTAACCCTAACCTGCCCTCTCCATCGCCGCCGACCTTACCTCGTCATCACCTCGACCTCCTCACCCTCGCCTCATCACCACCTTCTCCACCTTCTCTCCCTCCTCTAACCTGAGAACCCATAACCCAAAACCCGACGAACTCACACCCTGCAACCTTAAGAAACCTTCATCGTTGACCTCGCCCTCGTCCCCTCGTTGTCAACCTCACCCCGACCACCATCTCCTCCAGTTCCTCCGCTCCCCTCTCTCGTTTTCTGAACACCCATCAACAACCCTAACCAACTTAGCAACCTTCCCCGACGCCAATACCAAAAACTCTATCGCCTCCACCGTCGATCACCTCATTACCTCGTCATCGTCACCCTCATCCCCGCCTTCACCTCCTGATCCCTCTCTCTTCTCCCGACCTCCCAACACCACCACTAACACCCTACACCCGAGAACCCAAGAATCCCCGCACTGCTGAAACCCAACCTCATCACCGGAAATCTCATCATCGCCAACCACCATTACCTCTTCTTTCTCCTCACCTCCCTCGACTCCTCGACACCTCAGGCCACCACCACAACCATCCCTACAGCCCCGATAAATTTCCAGCAGCAAAAATCCCCACTGCCCTCGCCGTTACCCATCGCCAACGGCTGCCCACCATTGCCATCGTCACCTCCTCGTCCTCTGTCCCCAGCCCAGAGCCAACACCATAACCTTTTCCTCTTCTCTTCTTCTTTCTCTTCTTTTTCTTGAGTTTTTGATTACTTCGGCTATCGCCAGAGTCGTGTACGTCGCCGACGATCTGGGTGACCCAGTCATCATCGTCATTCAGCGTGGTCACGTCTTTGAGTAGACAAGTTTATTTCTGTACGCGCGTGGTTGCATCACGACGTTTAGCCGACGTCGAACGTGACATACGTATCCCGACGTGAGATCCGATCATGCAAGTTTATCTTGCAACATGCTATGTTATAATATATCTATTTATATGAATAAAAATAATACATGTGTTATAGTATGCATCAAACATTATAGATTTATCGTTTTTCGATATCCGTTCGTATCCGCACTGACAATTGCATATCCATTTGGATGACGGAACCTCAGTATATCATATTACTGCTATATTAGTGCAACATGATGTCTATTTGCATCATACGTAGTCATGAATACGTATACAGGTTATTACAGATAGACACATATGCATCCTGATATCCGTCGTGCTTATTGTGTTTGGATATTCGTTACAGTTTCACATTTGGGTATCTATTTGATACATATGCATCACATGACATGTCCATGACACACTACTTGACTCATTACTTGGATCCAGTTACTAATGCCAACAATCCTAACTTATTGTCCTGACGGACGTTACTTGTTGTCTGCATAGAAGAAAACCCGTACCTGCTTGATCCTGTGTTGGCATTAGATCTAAATTGGCAATACTTGACTTGAACACAAACTTGGGGGTAAAGGAGAAATCAAGAATATAACCGAAACGTAACTCAAAAGGCTATTATTACATATTTGTTGTTTTTTCGGGTGTTACAGAATAATTCTGTTTGCCTTTTTTCCGAGCGTTACGGAATATCCTGTTTGTCATTTTTCCAGGCGTTACGGAATAATTACATGTTTGCCATTTTTCTGGGCGTTACGGAATATCCTGTTTGCCATTTTTCCGGGCGTTATGGAATAATCCTGTTACCGTGGTCCCGTGGGGAATGAACGGGGCATAAACTATTGGGTTATGATGAGGATTACATTAATTTATTTCGAAGACTTTTAGTATAGATAACCTAGAAGTTCAGTTTTAGGTTACACATCACATACACACATGTACTTCACTGTTTATATTTATTTTTTTGATTTATATTCATGTTTACATATTTTGTTGCATCCTTGTTAATACTGCTATTTTGGTATTATGACGCACTGACGTCTGGGTTTTGCATGGCCCAGTTCCTCTATCATTATCGCGGGTTGAACAGAAGTACTTTAACTGTCAAGACGAGCAGTGAGGAATTGAGTTTAGTGATATTTAGTTTATTTATTTTCCGCGGCTTTCATTTCTTGATATGAGCCCATATTGAGACGTATTTTCAAATGTTATTTATTGGATATTAATATCGTTTCCGGTTATACATTTTTGTTCTCTGCCGGAAGACGGGCCGGGACGTTGGGATGTCCGATCTGAATCCTTGGGGCAGATGTTATTTGGATTTATCCGTCCACCTCTCCGAAGATGCAAGTTGATTTATGGCACCGTATATCGGAGGTTTGGACGGATGTAGCCGTTGTAGCAGACTTTATCAGATTCCCCTTCGTTTGTGAGGGGTTTTTGATTGTGGGGATGCTCTACTCTGTAGGTGCAAGCCCCTGTAGTTAATTACGTTACCGCATCGCAATAACCACTTTCTCCTGCTCCAGAGGATCACTTCGTGTCGTGTGTATGTTTGTTTTATTTTAGCTGCCCGTGTTAGATGTATGTATGCCCTAGAAGCCATTATTGTACATATGATGTATATTATAGTGGATGCTTGGACATTTGAGAGGACTTTCTTGCTCGACATTATAGTATGCTATCTGGTTGCTCTTTATCTTAACATGCATACTTGTCTCTTGATACTGTCTTATGGTTAGATGTTGGTAAAGCCTTTAGGATGTGTACTTGACTACCAGGATTATGATATAGATCATACTAGTGGGGCCATGGTAGTCCATAAGTTCATCCTTTAATGTTCCTAGTCGTGGGTGTATCGAGACAGGGCATCGATATACCAGAGTAGATTAGCGTCTACGCTTCTCGACCCATGAGATGGGCGATGGATGATCCCATATCCATTGATGTTTGACATCAGAGATGGTATACGGATGCTCAGTGGAGACTAGGTACACTGGACGGACTCGCCGAGAATTCCTAGATGATATTATACCTGACGTCATATAGCAGTTCTCTAGTGACACTGGTACAGGTTAGTCTGTAGACCCGAGATCGTCATAGAGTCTTGTGTGATTCCCACAGTGCTTTGATTTACACCTTACCATGTTCAAGAGGACATACAAAACGGTGGTTTTTGGGTACATTCCGGACTCATATGGAAGCAATGAGCGATAGGAGGAGATTTCCTCTCTCCTGGTATTAGGGGTAGATGTCGTGCTGTGTTCGATTGGCTATAACTGGAAGTCCCTGGCCAGAGCTGATTTAGAGATTTATTGGTAAGTGTTATCAGTAGTTTCTCAACCCGTTATGAGCCTCGTATCGGCATGACTTATCGAGTTATTGGGGTCTGACGTTTGCCACCCCTAGACTTGATATGCGACGTCTTAGACGAAGAGACCGGACTGTACGGTACTGTTAGTGACAGGCTTTACAGGAGCTAGAGCAGGTTTGCTTGTTGATTTTCTGATCGTTCAATACCCGGGTAGCCGTTACGTCCAGCTAGTACCGCTGACGGCTTGTGGGTGCTTGATATGATCATCACCTACTGCCAGCGTATTGACGAGTCTTTAGAGTCCTACACAGAGGTTTTACTGGCTCAGGCAAAACGAAGTAGGAGCACATATGTGATATGTGCGGGTGTCACGACCCGAAGTTCAACCCGTGACCGGCACTTAACCACGTAACGTCTACAGGCGTAACGCGACTAAGTAAGCCGAAACCCAGAATTCAAATACCATTAAAAGTAGTGAGTGTTGAAAACATTTGTTTAAAATGTTTAGAAAACCTTGAGTAATTTAGTAAAATTCTTTAAAGTTTAAGTTGTTTTCTTAAAAAAAAATTCGACAGTATCTCCTTTGTAAAAACTAGCCCCGAAAATCGGGTACAGGACAAGATATAAGTGAAAATGACATATAATAAGAATAAGGCATCCTCAAACGGGATCAATCACGCCCAATAGCGGAAACAACCACCACAATAATAATATACGACGCCGTAGCGAAGAAATGAGCAATATAGGTGAATAACATCATAAAAGATAAAACTGCATAAATAAAGTCGGCTCACACGAGCTCGACACCAGAGTACAAAGTAATATACATCATCATCCTCACAACTAGTCTCTAATTCAATACATGAAATAGTAGATGGAGAGTGCTAGATACAATAGTGTGTACAAATGGAAAATAACTGGATACCACAAACCCACCTAGCAGCAAAACAGCTCACGCACCAACTGCAGTGGTATCCGTAGCCAAAAAGATACAAGAGATAACCCTGCCGCAACTACTCTAAGGGTCGACCTGCAAACACTATAGCACAACGGGGGTGAGTTGCCAACTCGTGAATAGTAGATAACATATAAAGGTAATCGCGAGTATGCACGTACTGCGATACTCTAACATGTGCAAATAGATAACATCTATATAATGAGCTGGTATGCGACAGTCATGCAAAAATACTCTATCAGGTACTACAGCAACATGATGTAATGCGTAACAATGAATGCTGAGCATGCGATAAAATATCATCAACACGGAAGGTCCACGTGGAAAAGCTCCGGTGTCTACCAAGAACACCCCAAAACCCAAAACTCAGGCGCCGTCACTCTATCCGGCCCTCAATCCTGTAAATCTCATAGAAGCGGGGTGCCCAATATCGGCACCCAAAACAACATGGAATACTCGTGTCCAGCATCGACACGCAAATCCTCATATATCGGGCTCCGTCAGTTCGGATCGGCCCATGGGCTCCGTCTGCGGAATCGGCCCTCGGCCCCGGCAGTAGGGGTCGGCCCGTATCCATCTCTCGACTCTGGTCAGTATCCTCCGGATAACCGTCAGGTCCAACCAGTCACCGGTAGGTACTAGCCACCGTGCCAGGCTCATCGTCTACTCCACGAAAAACATTTCTCGGCCCGGGTAACCATACCGGGTCCACCACGAACCCGCAAATGGATCATCCAACTCCTCGAATCGGGTTTCAAGCACACGTCTCAGAATCAAGAAAATGCGTGGTGGACGCACCAAAATATCATATCAAGAGAAACCGGGTTTTTAAAACAATGCATACTTTCTTGAAATAATACCACGGTTCTCAAATCCAGAAATCGCATGAAATCCAAACCCAATGCGTAAATCCATGCGATGTGATATATGCATCATAAGTCGTACTATGAGTAAAAGGGAAAAACCGCTCTTTAAGTAGATTCAGTTTTTAAAATGTATCATGCGGTCCTCAGTTTTCCCAAAAACCAGCTTATCTAGGTAGGTAAAATATAATTATGCGTATGTATGGATGTATCATGTTGAATCATTCATAAGGTGAGCTACAACATATTTTTCATGGCAATTCTATAGTGTGAGTGTCATGGCAATTACTAACGGTGTGTGTGTGACATGCAGATTTGTGCTCGTGCACATGGACCGTTAGTAATAGTGCGGTGTGCTATTAATTCTAAGTCCATATATATATATATAGCAGGGAATACAGTATGCAACCAATAGTATCCATGTACGACCAATGTATATGAATGTAAATATGCAGCTACAATACCCTATCAAGCCCTGACGCATAACGCCATACGGGCGATTTCCTCGTAGATGTTAAATCTACTCACCGTGATCTCGAACTATGCGTATCCGACCACCTGCTTCCCATTCTGTGCGGCTTCCGAAGTACCCGCCTGCGAACCTAGAAGTTACACAAAGTAATACACATAAGCTAAAATCCTGCAAAAACGCGATATCAAACCAAACGAGAAATCCACGTCGCGAACTGAACTCGTGCGTGTCCGATATGCTAAAACTTGTGATTACGCGCTTGAAACTACCCCGACACGTCGTGACACTCAGGAATTCACCAAACCCGCTCACGTATCACACGTGTCGCGAAAGTAAAAAGTATTGGAAATAAGGTAATTTGTTCCAGATTTTAATACAAGCAGAGTTAGAAAAAGTTGCATATACCACAGGCCTTAAAAATGTAGCAGACACCAACTCAACAAACCCCGACACCCAGGTCCCCCATCTGGCCGCAATTTGCGGCTAGAATGAATATTTCGCCGGCCAACCTAGGGAATTGGGGTCCCGTGCTTCGTGTGTGTTCTCTAAATCTAGTGTACATGCTCCAGTAATTGCAATTTCCTTCTGAAGCAATCGGGTTGAAAGCAGATCACAAAAAGGTCACAAATCTTAATTAAAACACTAATTTAATCCTAATCTAAAACATTATGGTATTTTAGTGCAACCTGAGAAATTTACTTAGTTAAAACAACATTATAAGCACTTAATTAAGTTAACCAAACCTTTAAAATTCTAACTTATCTCTGTAAGTGCACGGCGGCGCCCCGGCCGTCAATCCGACGGCCAAATGCGGAAGCGGTGATAAACTTTAATTTTGCGGACTTAGCAAACCGGCACCCCCGCGCACTAAACACCCGGATCGTAACCATTAACAAGTCTAAGCTAACTAGAAGATAGGGAATAGAGATATACCGACGATCCAAGTCCTCCGGTCTTCTCGTCATCGTCCCGATCTCCTGCGGAATGTCCCGTCTCCTCCTCGTCGCCGGAAGTGCACCACATCGCCTACATCGTTTACGGGCTCCCACCTCAATGCCGAGGCAACTCGGGCACGAAGCCGGCTACTCGACGTGCCCAAGGTTCGCTGTAGAATATGTAGTCCTCAAGTCTCATTTGGGGTTTTGGAGCTTTGCCATTTGGTGGAAGAAAAAAAGAGCTTGGAGAGAGGTGGGGGAAAAATGTAGCATACCAAAAATGAGAGTAACATTTTTCCACCCAAAAATGAAATGAATCCCATTCCCCTTTGGAAATGGCCGGCCCCCCCCACTTCACAAGTGTGATTGGAGAGAGAAAGAGAAAAGGTCAAGGGGGTGGGTGGAACAATAATGAAAAAGGGAATCATGAAAGAACATGATAACAAACAAAAACCACACACAACCACAACCATCAAGTCCACAAAGTCAATCCATCATGAGAAGGAGAAGTCAATGATGGTGCACATCATGAAAACCATCATGATGCCAAAAGATGCAAAGAACCCCCTCCACAAATGCCTATTTGCAACAATGCAAATAAACCCTCCTCCACCAATCTTCGGCCAATGAACGGAACAAAGGAAATTGGCCGAAACGGAAAGCAAACTGGCAACTCCAGAAAACTGGTCCCGTAATAAATTATGGGAAAACCCCGATATTGTGCATACACACCCGCATCTGTATTTCGACCGAAATACAAATGCAATGAGACAAAATCTACACTGTACTATACTAGGATCCGGCTTATACCAAAGCCGGCTAGTAATATCTGTTCGATCCTGATCCGTGCAATACCGCACGTATCTGATCGAACCCTGCCATATAACCATACGGCCTATAGTACAAACTGTCCGATCCTGATCCGTGCAATACCGCACGTATATGATCGGACCTTGCTATATCTCCATACGGCCTCTACAACCTTTCGCCCGAAAGCTGAGTAACTGAATGTGGGGGACTCTAAAGACTCGTCAACACCTCGGTTGTGGATTTAACCACTAGCACGTCAGAGGTATAAGCCAATACGTAACGGGCTACCAAGTATTGACTAAAAGGGACGTCTGTGAGTGAACTCAGCCTGACAACCCTACTGAGCCTGTCAGTGACAATATCCGTACAGTCCGGTCCGTTCGTCTATGAGCATCGCATGGCGGGCCTAGGGGGTTGGTAAAAGTCAGACCCCCAAAAGCGGTACAAGTCGTGTCGGAGTGTAGCCCAGAACACCCTGAGATACTACTGGAATACCTACCAGTAAATCTCCTTGCCTTGGCCAAGGACTTTGTGTAATGGTTCTCCTAGACACAGCACGACCTCACCCCCAATACCGGGAGAGACGAACCCCTGAAGATACGCTCACTGCCTCCATGTGGCTCGGGACTGTACCCAACTAAAACCTGTTTGCACGACTCCTTTGAGCCGTGGTAGGGTAGTAATCAAAGTACAGTGGGAACTCACACGAGACAAATGACGATCCCCAGGTCGATGAACTAACCTGCACACATGTCACCAGGGAACTGCCATCTGACGTCTGGTATATGACCAACTAGCATGTTCCCGGCGAGTCCTGTCCGGTGTACTCATAACCCAATGAGCACCTGTATACATCTTAGGTGATCCAACTGACACCAGTGGCTTGTGAGACCGGCCACCGCCCCTCGTCGGGGTCTCGACTGTATACACTAGTCTACTATGGAGAATCGATGCCCTGTCTCGAAACTCTCACGACTAGGGACCTTTTAAGGATATGCTTATAGACCCCCAGCTCCCACTTATATGATCGCCCTCATACTGCTGGTGGTCAAGCAAGAATCCTAGGGGCTCTATCAACGTGTAATAGCGACGTGTCATGTCACTTAAAACAGTACACGATGATAAAGGTAAACCAGATAGCATACTATCATCTCGAGTAAGACTGTCCTACCGGGATAGGTCCTCCATCAATCATTACAATCACGTACCTGTGACCTAATAATTGACTCTGAGGGCACTATCTCCAACAATCTCCCACTTGCACTCAAGGCTAATTATTGCGATGTCGCATACTCACAGCCCGTGTGATACCGAACACCCAACTCCTCTACTAGTCAGTCTCACAAAGCTCGTTTGCGAAACTATTGCGTTCGAGGAATAGCCTCAGTGAGTGGATCCGCTTTGTTGTCTCTTTCAATGTCTCTCTATATCTCAAGTTCGCGGAGAAAGCCATCTCCCGAAATGAGCAATACCTGTCTCAGAATATGTCTGGATGTCTGATGGGACCTATCTCATAAATGAACTCCAAATCCAAACTTCTTAGACTGTATCGTTAACTGAACTTAATCAGTATCCTGCGCGCCATGCCTCCCTCAGTATTGCCTTGGACCACCTGTCCAAAATACTGCCCCTCATCAGAAGGAAAACTATAACTCTGACAAACTCCATGTCGTCCATGTCACCTTGGAAGCCTGGAATGATAACTGTCTCCTGAATGAGGCTGTCGTTATCATCTCCCGAGAACATCCACTTATGTTCTAAAACTGCTTCCGACTGTTTCTCCAGGATTGGATTAATGTCAACTTATTGCATCTAGTGCAAGAACAACATCTGGTGTGGTACTTGACATCTCACGATTGACTCAATTGCCTGAGCAAGTGATCTGCCAATCATGCCCGTCCCTCTCCCCTTTAGTCTGTAAGACACCTTTGGAGAGGGTGACTCCATTACCTGCAGGTACACTACCGTGCCAGGAGTCGTCCATCCTAAATACTCTTAGAATGCTGTCAAGTACCCTGATTGGGAAACCACCCAAATCTAGATCTAAGACAAATCCATTTCCTTTGTGGAGAAACAACTGTGTGACGACCAAAGTATAACCGATTGTAGTATAGGAGTTTCTTTTCCTATTCTGTGTATGTCATCCAAATACCAGGATATCACACCCTACTACCTTCTCAACAGATCCATCCCCTATTCTGATGAAGTCAAACCTATGACTGTCACGTCAGAAATAGATGATCTATCTCCGCTACATCTGCTTTAGTCTATAAATAGACATAAGCTACCTGTCCACCAATGCTTCCGCTGCTCCCACTGACTACGACAACCCTCTGGCAGAGTCATATAGACGTACACTTCTAAAACTGGTTTAGAACGACGCTATACTCATCCTCCCGCCGGGTCTCGTAACCTGGAACAACAGCAATGGCAATTGTGGGTAAACAAGAACTTCCCTGTCACCGTCCTTGAGGCTACCGTAGTGCCTCTCGGGTGCCTGAAGTTACCCACCTTATCTGCGGAGTGGCCAATGGAATGTCAATCCAGATTGAATCTTTAGGTTCCTTATCAAATCTTCAGTAATCGTTTGTGGTTCTGGAATCACTTCCAGTTCTACCATACTCCCACTACTGTTTTCTGAAAAAATCCATCTTTAATAAAACTGTGGCGAGTCTAGAACAATATCGCTATTGTTCATCCAGATGGTAGAAAGTCAACCCTCGTCATAGCCTGGGTCAACCCACAAACAGCCATTACAGAAACGTGCCTTGAGTTGTCCAGTGTCTGGTTTTAATCATAAACCGGACAACTCCCCGTACCTTAACATCGTTAAGATATGAACTGTTCTATATCCAATATAGAAACAGAGGCACTGATTTAATTGAACCAGATTCAAATCATGCAGCTGTCCCCAGCGCATGTCAACTAAATGGAAGGAGGCCGATCAGCGTTACTCAACTTAGGAATACTTCCAATTATGAGTAACCTGAAAGAGAAGCAAGATCTCTTTATCATTACTATCAACTGAATACCATACACAAGTATCTACATCTTCGATCTCTTTGAAGAATCCCGATACTTGCTATACCTGGTTCTCTACTCTATTCAAATACCTATAACTTCTCAAAATTTGGACCCTGTGTTTCCGCGAAACACCTGTCTAAAAACTAGAGAAGTCATAAGTAAACCGAATATAGTACGAGGACCAAGCCCTCTGTCCTGATGGACCCTGGACAACATACAATCCTTTGTATAAGTCCCTTGAGTCTGATAACTCATTCACTGTGTGTCGTAGGTTGAAAACTGTACTTATGGTTAAGAAGAATTACACCGCTGTTTAATGCTCCTTACCTAACCATTCACTGATATAGGTAAATGTCGTAGACATAATTTCAGAAAGGTATATCTCACTCTATGAAAATAGACGTACAGATATATCAATTTGAAATTGGTGCATAACATCGGATATTCAAAACCAAATATTTGCCGACCGGCAAACAGCCCAGGTGATTTCCTCAAATATCACCGATTACAACGAATCTCGATATAATGAGGATAATCACCCAATTCCTAATAACTTACTCCCACTCATCATCTGTAAAACCATACAGATGTGAGAATCGTACCTGGTAAATACATACCCTGGAGTAAGTATCTAATCGGGAAATCAGTTTTCCTTTAACATTACACAGTGAAACTGAAACATTGAAATGTTCCGATGGGGTATCCCGGTATTCCTTGTAATGCCTCTTCCAGATTCACGACTGTAACCGTATAGTTCTTTGCCACCTCTCCAAATCCCTTCATATGTCTTTAGTCTTTACCTTCTGCACACCCTTTTAGGCCAAATGGTTTTCTTCCTTCCCTACCGTTCGGCGCCAGCCTATGGTTTGGAAGAAGACTATCCAATAAGCATAATGGGTGTACTGTCCCAATCCTAGGAACACTCGCAATGAGAGAGGGTGAAGATAAAAGACAACCGAATAAACCTTATTCCTATTTCTCCTGAACCAGAATCCATCCCCGAACTGGAATAAATTCCTTTCGAGTTCGTATATAACCATACGATGGAGTATCCAATAAACTGTGGATCTTCGTAGTGATACGGAGTGTCCTGGAGAAATACAAAGGTGATGTGGGAGTGGTAACGAAATATTTGGTTTGGTCGTGAATATCTGTTGCAATTTACTTTGCCCTCTTACTAATCCCTTGCTTTGTCTGAACTTAATACCTTCTGCACACCATCGTTATGCTAATTGGTTTTCTTCATTCCCTACCGGTCGGCACCAGCCTAAGGTTTGGAAGAAGACAATCCAATTTGCGTAATAGGTGTACTACCCCTAAACCAAGGAGTACTCGTAACCTGAGAGAGGGTAAAAGGAAAAGACAACTGAATAATCCTATCCGTTTTCTCCAGAACCGGAAACCATCCTCGAATAAATTCTTTCGAGTTCGTATCTAACCATACGATGGTTTTGTCCAATGGAAGTGGACGTTCGTAGTAAAACGGGGTGTCCTGGAGAAAAGGGTAAAAGTAGGAGTGGCAATGAGGTTTGCAACTCTGACAATCCAAAAGCCGGTGTTTAAGAAGGTTCGGTCAACTTGGTCACTGAGTCAAAGTCTTAGGGTCGGGTCAATGGTCGCTGCCAAAGAGAGAGAGAGAAAAGAAACACTCAGCGTGCACTCTAACCTAGATCAAAATGGTTACCAATTTATCTAATCTGGAAAACTCCCACTGTACCTCAAATTCTCCTCCAAACCCGAAAGAAGAATTAGTCGGGGTCACCCGAGGAGTAAACTAACTCATCAGTGGGAATCGGGATCCAACTCTCATCGCATGATAACGTGACGGAATCCGCTCACGTCATCACACTCCAGAAGGTATGCGCATATCTGGCAAGTTTCAGTTCTTTTGAAACTCCCGATGTGATTTCTGCCCCATGCTCTTATGACCTTGACTTTGGCCAACAAATCATAAGTCACATGTCAAGTTCTACCCGTCATTCTCCAGGTTGATTCGAATCCACCCGCACAAGCCCTTGACTTTGGCCAACAAGGCTATACGACTGTTCCAAACCAACGCATCTATCTATGCTGCATATGAATAACCAACAGCTACCAAACACTGTGCCTTGACTTTGGCCAACAAACACAGCTTGAATACTATTGACTACCCATATGAAACGACGAAGGGCTACGAATGGTTTCTGGCGAAAACCTTTAACGTAATGAACTTGATATCGTTGAAGGAACGGATAGCTTTTTGAAAATATAGTGACGAAAACCTTCGCTAAAGAGGTCACTCCCGGTGAAGGGATCTCGGCTCTTTCCCCGTAGAATGGGGTGCAGGATATTCCAACTGAATACCACAGTGCAAAGCAAAAGTAATCGGCTATAGTGAAGTTAATGCCCTGACGCAAACTTCTGTCCAAGGGGTCACTCCCGGTGAAGGGATCTCGGCCCTTGCCTCGTCGACTGAGGAGCAGGATATTCCAATGAATACCACGATGCAAAACAAAAATAAACGTCCTTGCAATAACAGCTTTTTGAAAAGTGTTCCAACAACATCAGATTAGGTTTGTTTTTAAACTTGCATTGATCCAAATCAATGCAGTCCCATCAATTGATCACACCAAAAAGAACGAAAATATACTGATGTACGTATATGCCATCCGCATTCGCCACTGGGTTCCGTCATTACCCGTTAGGTTAGCTTACTAACGACAGAGCGGGGACTGGACTAGCGCGGATGCAAAACATATACGACATCTACTAATATATATACCAATATATAGTATTTCGCTCAAGGCGTGAATAAAATGCAACATCACAGAAATGTACAGCATCACAGAAACAATACAGATATCTGGGATCCCCGGGTTTCACAGAGCCACTACTGAAACCCGACGTTCCCCTGGTCGTGTGGATAGCTTGTGCAATGAAATCCTAGACCCCTACGGGCGCGGCAAGTTACCCGCCAAAACCTGAAGCGAGGCAGCCCCCTTCAGCAACGTGAATGGACCACCCAGCACTTCACGGAATCCGGTAACTTGGGCACCCCTCCTGGGTCAACCTGTACCCCCTACGAGTGCGGCGAATAGCCCGCCAATCCTAGAGTGAAGCCCCCTCCGTCTCAATGCCATGAGATGCGGGCTTGTTGCCCTCCAGAACCCGGCTATCCGTGCACCCCTCCGCGGGGCAATCCTAGTACAGAAAGTAAAATATACATACAACGGGTACATCGACCGCAACCAGGTCGTGCCCCAAAATAATAATACAAACAGGCAGTGACGGCAGTCCACATGTCGGACGCTCGCCCCGCAATATCAAATGTACATAATACAACAAAACTATACTAGCATTGCATCCAGGCTATCCCCCACGACCGATCCGCAACATCACAGCAAAAACAAAACATCAACGTGAAAGTCACGTTCGCAAATCCGTCTAACCGGGCTATAGCAGTTAGACCGGATTTACCGATCAAGTGACATTCACGGTCGCAGATATAATGTAAATACTGTGAAAAATGTGTTTAAAATATCCGATCGATCAAAAATTAACAAGTGGGCCCCCAATCAAAACTGTAGCACTCACAGAAAACCTGGGCCCAATTTTAATATTCCAAAACCCATATTTTAAGCCCAGAAGGCCTCTGTAAAAAATTGGTGAAGTGATCTCCACAGTGTGCGGCGGAAGGGCGGCGGGAAGGGGGTTTTCGCGGCGGTTCCGCGCTCCCACTGTGGAGTTACTTCGTCGAATTTTTACAGAGCTCTTAGATTTTCCAGTACATCAATATTTTACAACCTGAAAAATTTTTCGACACCAAAAAATTCCAACAGAAAACTGATGCTAACAAAAATGTACTTTTGGAACATTCGATCGATCGAAACAGAAAAACACACTACACCAAGCTAGACTAAGTTAATGGCGAGGCTCTGATACCACTGTAAGTGCATGGCGGCGCCCCGGCCGTCAATCCGACGGCCAAATGCGGAAGCGGTGATAAACTTTAATTTTGCGGACTTAGCAAACCGGCACCCCCGCGCACTAAACACCCGGATCGTAACCATTAACAAGTCTAAGCTAACTAGAAGATAGGGAATAGAGATATACCGACGATCCAAGTCCTCCGGTCTTCTCGTCATCGTCCCGATCTCCTGCGGAATGTCCCGTCTCCTCCTCGTCGCCGGAAGTGCACCACATCGCCTACATCGTTTACGGGCTCCCACCTCAATGCCGAGGCAACTCGGGCACGAAGCCGGCTACTCGACGTGCCCAAGGTTCGCTGTAGAATATGTAGTCCTCAAGTCTCATTTGGGGTTTTGGAGCTTTGCCATTTGGTGGAAGAAAAAAAGAGCTTGGAGAGAGGTGGGGGAAAAATGTAGCATACCAAAAAATGAGAGTAACATTTTTCCACCCAAAAATGAAATGAATCCCATTCCCCTTTGGAAATGGCCGGCCCCCCCCACTTCACAAGTGTGATTGGAGAGAGAAAGAGAAAAGGTCAAGGGGGTGGGTGGAACAATAATGAAAAAGGGAATCATGAAAGAACATGATAACAAACAAAAACCACACACAACCACAACCATCAAGTCCACAAAGTCAATCCATCATGAGAAGGAGAAGTCAATGATGGTGCACATCATGAAAACCATCATGATGCCAAAAGATGCAAAGAACCCCCTCCACAAATGCCTATTTGCAACAATGCAAATAAACCCTCCTCCACCAATCTTCGGCCAATGAACGGAACAAAGGAAATTGGCCGAAACGGAAAGTAAACTGGCAACTCCAGAAAACTGGTCCCGTAATAAATTACGGGAAAACCCCGATACTGTGCATACACACCCGCATCTGTATTTCGACCGAAATACAAATGCAATGAGACAAAATCTACACTGTACTATACTAGGATCCGGCTTATACCAAAGCCGGCTAGTAATATCTGTTCGATCCTGATCCGTGCAATACCGCACGTATCTGATCGAACCCTGCCATATAACCATACGGCCTATAGTACAAACTGTCCGATCCTGATCCGTGCAATACCGCACGTATTTGATCGGACCTTGCCATATCTCCATACGGCCTCTACAACCTTTCGCCCGAAAGCTGAGTAACTGAATGTGGGGGACTCTAAAGACTCGTCAACACCTCGGTTGTGGATTTAACCACTAGCACGTCAGAGGTATAAGCCAATACGTAACGGGCTACCAAGTATTGACTAAAAGGGACGTCTGTGAGTGAACTCAGCCTGACAAACCTACTGAGCCTGTCAGTGACAATATCCGTACAGTCCGGTCCGTTCGTCTATGAGCATCGCATGGCGGGCCTAGGGAGTTGGTAAAAGTCAGACCCCCAAAAGCGGTACAAGTCGTGTCGGAGTGTAGCCCAGAACACCCTGAGATACTACTGGAATACCTACCAGTAAATCTCCTTGCCTTGGCCAAGGACTTTGTGTAATGGCTCTCCTAGACACAGCACGACCTCACCCCCAATACCGGGAGAGACGAACCCCTGAAGATACGCTCACTGCCTCCATGTGGCTCGGGACTGTACCCAACTAAAACCTGTTTGCACGACTCCTTTGAGCCGTGGTAGGGTAGTAATCAAAGTACAGTGGGAACTCACACGAGACAAATGACGATCCCCAGGTCGATGAACTAACCTGCACACATGTCACCAGGGAACTGCCATCTGACGTCTGGTATATGACCAACTAGCATGTTCCCGGCGAGTCCTGTCCGGTGTACTCATAACCCAATGAGCACCTGTATACATCTTAGGTGATCCAACTGACACCAGTGGCTTGTGAGACCGGCCACCGCCCCTCGTCGGGGTCTCGACTGTATACACTAGTCTACTATGGAGAATCGATGCCCTGTCTCGAAACTCTCACGACTAGGGACCTTTTAAGGATATGCTTATAGACCCCCAGCTCCCACTTATATGATCGCCCTCATACTGCTGGTGGTCAAGCAAGAATCCTAGGGGCTCTATCAACGTGTAATAGCGACGTGTCATGTCACTTTAAACAGTACACGATGATAAAGGTAAACCAGATAGCATACTATCATCTCGAGTAAGACTGTCCTACCGGGACAGGTCCTCCATCAATCATTACAATCACGTACCTGTGACCTAATAATTGACTCTGAGGGCACTATCTCCAACAATCTCAAACTTCACTAAATTCCTATCATTAGCACTAAAATGCACAAAAATACGATTTTTAGCTAAATAAACTACAAGTTAAGAACTAAAGTGGTATGGATGAGTTTAATACCTCCAAATGGTCTTAGGGAAGTCCAACTTGTAGCACTTGCATTTAAAGGCAATGATTTGCCACCAAGACCCACAAAAGAGGCATATTTCAAGGTTTTTGTGAAGGAAAGTGAGTTTTTTTTGTGTAGGGTTTTTGTTTGGATAGCAAAAGAAGCAAAAGAAGAAGAAGAAGATGAAGATGTTGCTGGTGCTGCTCTTGCCTCTGCAGGAATTTCAGAAATGAGAGGGAGAGAGAAAAATGAATGAGGGATATGGTCAAAAGTCAAGCCCATTCCTCACCTAACCCAAACCATACCTCCCATTCTTTAAATTTTATTTTTACTTAAGGGTTTAACTTGATTTATGTGTGGATAAGAACCATGCAAGAAAGAAAAGAAAATGGCTACAAGCTAACACTTAACCTATGTTACAAAATGTGATAAGTGTGCATGCTAAATACACTAATCCTTGCTTAAGAAAAGTAATTAAGGAAAATTTCTAATTAAGTGAACACTAAACTAAATTATAATTAATAAAACCCATTTATATATAAAAACACATCTTATCACAATTAAAACTGGTTTTATTTTAGTTTAGGTGGAAATTTAAAATTTACGGGGTTTTATGAAAAACACGCATTATCGCTAACTAACGCAAAATTAACCTAAACGAATTTCAAAGCGTTACAATCTTCCCCCCTTAAAGAAATTCGGACCCCGAATTTAAGAAAAAAAATCTAGCTACGTGTACCTTCAAAGAGATGGGGATATTTCTTCCTCATCTCGCCCTCGGTCTCCCAAGTGACCTCCTCGTTGCCCGGGCCACGCCAAAGGACCTTGAGGAATGGTATAACCTTCGATCTCAATTTATTCACCTGTCGATCCAAGATGACCACCGGCTGCTCTGCAATAGAAAGGTCGCGCTCCAGCTGGATCGTCGGGTGCTGAATCGCATGCGAAGGATCATGAAGATACTTGTAGAACATTGAAACATGAAATACGGGGTGAACATCTGGGAAACTGGGCGGAAGAGCTAACCGATATGCAACTGCACCAACACGCTCGAGGATCTCGAAGGGGCCCACATATCTGGGACTAAGTTTCCCCTTCTTCCCAAATCTCATCACACCTTTCATTGGGGAGACCCTCAGGAAAACATGATCGCTAACAGAAAACTCAAGTCTGCGCCGACGACGGTCCGCATAAGATCTTTGCCTGCTCTGGGCTGCTCTCATCCTATCGCGAATCAACTGGATCTTCACGGTCGTCTCCTCAACAATCTGCGGCCCTAAAATACTGCTCTTGCTGAGCTCTGTCCAACAGACGGGCGATCTGCATCTCCTCCCATATAGAGCCTCGAATGGTGCCATCTGAATGGTTTTCTGGAAACTGTTGTTGTAAGAGAACTCTACTAAGGGTAAATGATGATCCCAGCTACCTCCAAAGTCTAAGACGCACGGTCGAAGCATGTCCTCGAGAGTCTGAATAGTCCGCTCTGACTGGCCGTCGGTCTGCGGATGAAATGCTGTGCTGAAACTTAAGCGGGTGCCCAAAGCCTCCTGAAGCCTCTGCCACAGTCGGCTGGTAAACTGGGTGCCTCGGTCGGACACGATACATGTCGGGACTCCAAGCAGTCGTACGATCTCGTCGATGTATATCTGGGCATACTGAGCAAATCCGAAAGTGGTCTTCACCAGCAGGAAGTGAGCCGCTTTCGTCAATCGATCCACGATCACCCAAATGGAGTCATACCCTCGACTAGTCCTGGGTAGACCCACAATGAAGTCCATAGAAATCTGCTCCCATTTCCACTCCGGAATGGGTAACGGCTGTAGCTCCCACACGGGCCTCTGGTGCTCGGCCTTGACTTGCTGACAAGTCAAGCATCTCGACACGAAGTCCGTGACGTCCTTCTTCATTCCGTCCCACCAGTAAACATCTCTCATATCATGGTACATCTTGGTGGAAGTCGGATGAATACTGAACACCAATCGATGTGCCTCCTCAAGAATCTCACGCTGCAGTCCCTCAGCATCTGGTACGCACTCTCTAGTCCCAAATCGCAGTATCCCCTGATCATCAATCACGAACTCGGAAAATCTGCCCTGTCCAATCTGTGCCATGATCTCTGAACAACGGTCATCACTGTACTGTGCCTCATGTATATGGTCAAGCAACTGTGGGCGTGCACGAACATGCGCAAGCTGTCCCCCGATTGGCGTGAACTCGAACTGCACTCGGCTGTCGCATAAAATCTGCCAATCTGCCGACGACTGCCTCTGCACTGCACTCAAACAAGATAGACTACCCCCGGGCCTCCTGCTCAAAGCATCCGCCACTATATTCGCCTTGCCCGGGTGATACAAGATCTCGCAATCGTAGTCCTTTACTAGTTCCATCCAACGGCGCTGTCTGAGATTCAGGTCTCGCTGCTGAAATATATACTTTAAGCTCTTGTGATCAGTGAATACCTGGCACGACTCGCCGTATAGGTAATGTCGCCAGACCTTGAGTGCAAAGACCAATGCAGCCATCTCTAAATCGTGAGTGGGGTAGTTCTGTTCGTGTTTCTTCATCTGCCGAGAAGCATACGCGATCACCTTGTCGTGCTGCATCAATACGCACCCTAGCCCCACTCGAGAAGCGTCACAATAGACCACAAATCCGCCCGATCCTGAAGGCAATGATAACACCGGCGCCGTAGTCAAACGAGTCCGCAACTGCTGAAAGCTATGCTCTCACTCCTCCGTCCAATCAAAAGGAACTCCCTTCCGGGTCAACCCGGTCAATGGTGCAGCAATGCGGGAGAAGTCCTGTACAAAACGTCTATAGTAGCCGGCCAGTCCTAGAAAGCTGCGGATCTCCGTAACTGATGCGGGTCTGGGCTGATGCTGAACGGCCTCGATCTTCTTCGGGTCCACACATATACCATCTCGTGTAATCATGTGACCCAAGAAGTCTACGCTATCAAGCCAGAATGCGCACTTGGAGAATTTTTCGAATAGCTGGTGCTCCCTCAAGGTCTGCAGTGTGATCCGCAGGTGCTGCTCGTGCTCCTCTCGGCTCCGGGAATACACCAAAATATCGTCAATGAATACGATGATGAACAAATCAAGATACGGCCTGAAAATACGGTTCATCAAGTCCATAAATACTGCTGGGGCATTGGTGAGTCCGAACGATATTACCAAAAACTCATAATGGCCGTAACGCGTGCGGAAAGCCGTCCTCGGAATATCCTCATGTCGAACCCGCAGCTGATGGTAGCCTGATCTCAAGTTAATCCTCGAAAAGCATCCTGCACCCTGAAGCTGGTCGAATAAGTCGTCGATGCGTGGCAAAGGATATCTGTTCCGCACGGTAACCCTGTTCAGCTGGCGGTAGTCGATACACAAACGCAAATTGCCGTCCTTCTTCTTGACGAACAGGACTGGAGCACCCCAAGGAGACATACTGGGTCGAATAAGTCCCTTATCCAGCAAATCTTGCAACCGACCTTTCAACTCTCTAAGCTCCGTCGGGGCCATCCGATAAGGCGGTATGGAAATAGGCCCCGTGCCGGGAATCAAATCAATACAGAAAGCAATATCGCGCTCAGGCGGTAGCCCAGGAAGCTCGTCAGGAAGCTCGTCAGGGAACTCACTAACAATCGGAACCCGGTCTAACAGAACCTCTGTAGCTCTAGTATCACAAACATAGGTAAGAAATCCCTGACATCCCTTCCTCAAAAGCTGTCCAGCGCGAAGAGAAGAAATCAAACTGTGAGGGGCGGCACCACGGTCCCCCTGCACAACAAAAGCCGACTCGCCGGGAAAACAAAACCTAACTGTCTTCTCGTGGCAGTCCACATACGCATAGCACGTGGCTAGCCAATCCATGCCTAAGAGAACGTCGAAGTCCAACATCTCAAGAAGGATCAAGTCGACAAGCAACTCCCTCTCGCCAATACGGACAACACACGATCGGAACACGTGTCTAGCAATAAACGACTCGCCCACAGGAGTGGTCACAACAAGCGGCTGATCAAGCAAACCGGACTCTCTACCTAAACTCGGCACGAAGTGTGTGGAAACATATGAGTGTGTGGATCCCGGATCAAACAACACGTGTGCATCAACGGAACATACGGAAAGGATACCTGAGACCACTGCATTGGACGCCTGCGCGTCTTGATGCGTCAAAGCGAAAACCCGTGCCTGTCCCCTACCTGCGACTGGCCGTCCTCTGCCTCGGTCACCCCGTCCTCTCTGAACGAACCCTCCGCGGCCACGACCTTTCTGTGCGTAAGTCTGACGCGGAGCAACAGTAGGTACAATAGGCAACGCCCTCTGGGGTGGAGAAGGTGGTAAAGTGATATGTGGTACTGCTGCCTCCCTCCAGTGTATCTCAGGACATTCTCTAACGAGGTGAAGTAGACTGCCGCATCTAAAGCACCCCTGCGACTACTGCTGACCCTCCCGAGGATACGAACTAAACATCCGGCCTCGTCCCGAATCTCTGCTACTTCTCGTGCCTGAACGAAACCTGTCGCGGCGTCTAAATGTCTGTCTCCGTGCTGATATACCAATATGAACTCTCTTCGGCTCTGGGACTACCGAAGTCTCAGCAAGACGCTCCTCGACTAATAAGGCTGCATTTACAGCTGCTGCATAGGTCTCGCAATGCTGTGCGCTGATCGCAAGAAATAACGGGGTAAGCAAGCCTCGAACGAACCTCTTAACCCGCATCTCCTCAGTAGCTACTAAATATGGGGCATAGATAGATAGCTCGGTGAACAACACGTCATACTCTGCCACTGTCATCTCCGGAGTCTGACGTAAGGACTCGAACCTGCGCGCTCTAGAATCTCTGACACTCTGTGGAAGGAAGCTGGCAAGGAACACCGTCACGAACTCAGTCCAGGTCATAGGAGGAAGACCTACTGCTCTGCCCTTTTCTACCGACTCACACCACTTCTGCGCAAGACCTTCCAGGCGAAAGCTCGCAAACTCTACCCATCTCGCATCTGAGCATCTGAGTGAACGACATATCCGGGCCATCCTATCAATAAAAGACTGTGGGTCCTCGGCTGCATCGGTGCCTATGAAGACCGGAGGCTTCAGCCTCATAAACTCTGATAGCGATACTGTAATAACTTCTGTAGCTGCAGGGGCAACTACCTGTACTGTAGGTACCATCGCGGTCCCTGCAACGGGTGGAACTACCTCTGGTCGCTGCGCTCGAAGTGCCTCAACTAACGACCCCATCATCTTGCGCATCTCCTGCATACCGGCCCCTAGCATAGCGATCTGGTCTGTCGAAGGAGGAATAGTCTGCTCAGGTACAACGGGTGTACTGCTCGGGTCTGTCCTCGTCTCAGACGAGTCAACTCTAATCTCGGCTTTTGCGGCCGCTCTCTGCGCCCTCGTATTCTTTGGCGGCATAATGGCTGAAAAGAAAATATGATTCGATAAGGATACGGAAATCGAATCACAAGAATGTATATAATCAAGAAAGAATTTCAATCAATAAGTCCTAAGGTCACTTAGGCGGAGTACCGTATCATGAGTATGCCATGGAACATACACACGCTACGCCACTCTGCTTCAGTTACCTACTCCATCATACCAAGGTCATCCTATACTCCGAAAGGTAAAACCTACGCTCTGATACCAACTTTGCCACGACCCGAATTTCGACCCGTGACCGGCACTTAACCACGTAACGTCTACAGGCGTAACGCGACTAAGTAAGCCGAAACCCAGAATTCAAATACCATTAAAAATAGTGAGTGTTGAAAACATTTGTTTAAAACGTTTAGAAAACCTTGAGTAATTTAGTAAAATTCTTTAAAGTTTAAGTTGTTTTCTTAAAAAAAAAATTCGGCAGCATCTCCTTTGTAAAAACTAGCCCCGAAAATCGGGTACAGGACAAGATATAAGTGAAAATGACATATAATAAGAATAAGGCATCCCCAAATGGGAGCAATCACGCCCAACGGTGGAAACAACCACCACAATAATAATATATGACGTCGTAGCAAAGAAATGAGCAATATAGGTGAATAACATCATAAAAGATAAAACTGCATAAATAAAGTCGGCTCACACGAGCTCGACACCAGAGTACAAAGTAATTTACATCATCGTCCTCACAACTAGTCTTTAAGTCAATACATGAAATAGTAGATAGAGAGTAATAGATACAATAGTATGTACAAATGGAAAATAACCGGATACCACAAACCCACCTAGCAGCAAAACAGCTCACGCACCAACTGCAGTGATATCCGTAGCCAAAAAGATACAAGAGATAGCCCTGCCGCAACTACTCTGAGGGTCGACCTGCAAACACTGTAGCACAACGGGGGTGATTTTCCAACTCGTGAATAATAGATAACCTATAAAGGTAATCGTGAGTATGCACGTACTGCGATACTCTAACATGTGCAAACAGATAACATCTATATAATGAGCTGGTATGCAATAGTCATGCGAAAATACTCTATCAGGTACTACAGCTACATGATGTAATGCGTAACAATAAATGCTGAGCATGGGATAAAATATCATCAACACGGAAGGTCCACATGGAAAAGCTCCAGTGTCTACCAAGAACACCCCAAAACCCGAAACTCAGGCGCCGTCACTCTATCCGGCCCTCAATCCTGTAAATATCATAGAAGCGGGGTGCCCAACATCGGCACCCAAAACAACATGAAATACTCGTGTCCAGTATCGACACACAAATCCTCATATATCGGGCTCCGTCAGTCCGGATCGGCCCACGGGCTCCGTCTGCGGAATCGGCCCTCGGTCCCAGTAGTACGGGTTGGCCCGTATCCATCTCTCGACTCTGGTCAGTATCCTCCGGATAACCGCCAGGTCCAACCAGTCACCGGTAGGTACTAGCCACCTGTTCAGACCATAATATTGCATTTATCATTCCCCTATTCTTATCCTTTTTATAAATAAACAGGTACTCTTGACGCATGTTTGTTGCATATTACAGGATACAGGTTTCTAGAGCAAATACAGTGAAAAAGACACAAAAACAACAGAAAAGGGACTTTTGACCAACAATTAGACGAATCCTAGTCGAGCCCAGTTCACATAGGTGCAAGGCAACGAATGTCAATGTGAAACGGTTAAAAAGCCCAATACAAGTCTTCACTGAAGATCTGGAGAAGAGTGAGAAGCCAACAGAGAAAATACATATAAAAATACAGAGCCCCAGAACTCCTGAAGAAAGCCCAAAAGACTGGCGGCCCAAGACCACCAAAGGGCCGCGGATCCGCGGCCCAAGCCAGAATTTGCCGCGGATCCGCGGCCGTCTAATGCCCGGGTCGGTGGAGATTTCTTCTGTTGCCGCGACGTTGTGGGTGTTGGGATTTCCAGTGGCCAAATCAGTAATTGCGCATGTGCGAGACTCTGAAACCCTAATTCTCCTGTTTACTTATAAATTGTAATCTAGATCTGTAAAAATGTATGCCTCTTTTCAATAAATAAAATTCAGAATTTCTGGAAGTGACATTCAGATCTATTCTGTTTTCTACTTGGAGGGAGCCATCAAATCTGTAGGTAATTTATTTCCTTGCTTTTATTTTCTAGTATAATTTATCATCCCCTAATGAGCGAGTAGTCTCCTCGTTTGTTAGGGTTAGCCTTAGCGAAAGGGTTGAGAGATGAGATTTCTCACCCCTTTCAATGCCATCTTCACTTTAGAGTTAGAACTCCATGCATACGCACACATCCGCTCCCTACGGCACCCTACCCCTCGAGGTAACGGTGAACCGTAGTATAAAGGGCCGGTTGCGCGCGTTTTCCATGGGGGTTAGGGTAATTATCAACAAAGGAAGGATACAAATCTAGAGGAAGAAACATCTTCTCAAAAGATTCGTATCCACTTTATTGATAATTAACGTAACATCTAATAGATCTAAAAAAGAAGGTATTGAAAGCGGTGAAGGAAACATTTAATCTCCAAAACTTTCCCTAAGCCTAACCCTAGCAAGACTTTCAATTAGATTAATTAGATCTAGTTTTTATAGATTTTTATAAACCAATCAAAACGAAAAATAGAATCAACTCGTTAAAACACACTAAAGAAATTTACCCGTCTCTGTGGATCGACCCGCACTCACCGGCTAGCTGCGAAGCGACGCCGTTTCTTGATTGCGGTAAACTTACAATTTTTGACACTAATCAAATGGCGCCGTTGCCGGGGACGGCGTAATCTTTCTTTTTGTGAATTTTCGGGTTGATATAAAATTTTGAAAATTATAAAAATATGAAAATATAAAAAAATAAAAAAATAATCAAATTTGATCTGTTTGAAGGGTGTATCTTTTGAATCTTGCAGGAACAGCGAAGAATTGAGGATGTGGAATTTTACAGAGGGCAAATCAAAATTTGATACATAAGAACAGAGAATAATTACAAGCACAGAACAGCAGAAAATTTTCCAGAGGCTAAAACCACCAAGGCGCCGCGCTTCCGCCGCAAAACTAGGCCATCTGCCGCAGATCCGCGCTCCTATTGCCACGTCAGCACACCAGATTTGCACTGTTTGTTCTCTTTTCTTCCCCTCTGTAACCTACAATATATCCACTGTAAAAATTTTTTGCCGGGTTCTTTGCGCTAAAAAAAAATCTTCTACCCCCTTCTAAATAACAGATTTTCTGCAGGTTTCTTTGCGCCACGCTAAAATTGAATGCAAGTGAATTTTTGTTTTGCATAATTTAATTGGACTTAAGGGGCTAATTGACCAAACTCAGATTGGGTGGGGATTTCATCACCCTTTCCAGGACCCCAGAAAAACACCTAAAGCATTTTGCATCGACCACCTTTAATTAAAAAAAATTAGACTCAGACCTAAGGACGGCGAGCTCAATAGGAAAAGGACTAGGGTAGGCATCGGCCGTTTATCCTAACCGACATTGCGGTGTCTAGGCTAGTGGTTATTAATTAGGCCCACTGTAGTGGTGGTTCCTTCCCACTTACCTGGTCGTACTTGTCCGTGAAGAGGCGGTTTGAGGTCTATTTCTAGCCCTAGTTAGGAGCTGTCTAGTAGACCTAGGCAACCCTAGATCTAGGCCTGATTGTGCATGTGTGGTTGATACATTTGTGTCACGAGTCCCATTTTCTAAAACCTCCTTGCAAAACTCACACATAAATAAAAAAAAATAAAGAAAAATCTTTTCAAACTTGCAACTTGTCGCGAAGAAACTTGAAACTCACTTCCACCACTTCTTCTCACTGACGTTATCTTACCCCCACATTCTGTTTTTCTCTTTTTTCTGACTGCACTACCCTTTAGTGTATGTCATTTTGGACTAGGGATACTAACGCCCGATTAGTCCGTGTTTCATTGGTACCGACCAACGAACCCTTTGGCGAACCCTTCGTCGAAATTCCCTCCATTTCCTTACCTCCACCTTCAAATTCTTCTTTCGAAGGTATGTCGGGATTCAACCCCAACGATACCTTACCGACGGGAATGATTCCACCTCCGCCAGGTGCGAATAACCTGAATCTACCGCCTGTTGTAGCGCCCGCACGAGTTGCGCTCCAGGATCTCTTCTACCCCGTCCGCACTTCTTTACCTACATGTCTTTCACCCCCACCGGCAAATGGGGATAATTTTGAAATAAAACCACACTTCATCAATATGCTGCCTAAATTTCATGGTTTGGAATCCGAAGATGCATATATTTTCATTAATAAATTCCAAAACGTTTGCGCCATGATGAAGACAACCCAATTAAGTGATGACGCAATAAGGCTAAGGGTCATTCCTTTTACCTTATGCGACCTAGCCGAGAAGTGGCTATACAGCACCGCATCACATTCCATTAGAAATTGGGACGAGTTTGTGAGAGCTTTTCTGAAAAAGTTCTATCCTCATCACAAAACTGCTAGAATCCGAAACGAGATTATACAATTTTCACAGCTTCCTTCCGAACCATTTTGGAAGTGCTTCGAGAGATTTAAAGACCTACTCGTTCAATGTCCTCATCACGGGATAGAAAATTGGCAACTTTGCCAAACATTATACGAGGGATTGAACGCAGCAACGAAGCAGTTGCTAGAAACAATATGTCAAGGTCATTTTCTCTCCAAGTCTAGCGACGAAGCTTGGCAGTTTCTTGAGGACCTAAGTGAGCAAACAATTCAGTGGGAGAGTACCAAGACCACATCATCTTCTTCAGTTGGTCAATCTAGGGCAGGCATACATCAAATAGATATGTCGATTGCTATAAAGGCCGAGATGGCCTCACTTATGAAAAAGCTAGAAGCCATTGAGACCAAAATCTCATCGTCTTCTCCTGCCCCTACTCTACCCACACGAACTGTTTGTGCTTGTTGTTCGAACCCGTTGCACCTAACCGAAGAGTGTCCTTATAATGCACCCATTCAAGGACAGGATCAAGTCAATGCTGCATTTCAGTAACGACAAAGAAATGATCCGTACTCTTCGACATACAATCAGGGGTGGAGGAGTCACCCAAATCAACAGTTCCAAGGGAATAATAATTTTCAAAGACCTCCTCCACAACAACAACAAGCACCCTTACAAACTCAAAACCAGCAACCTTTCCAACAACAACCTTATACAAATCAAACGAACAATTTGGTTCAACCAAATGATGATAAGGTTAGCTCGCTCGAGAAAAGTCTAGAAGCATTTCTCAAGCAAACTACAGAATCCGCAGCAAGATTTGAAAGTTATGTTCAATCTTTAATGAATAACAATGCCTCACACGATCAAAGTATCAAATCTATTGAGGCACAAATTGCACAATTAACTGCTGCGTTGAGCGAGAGAGAAAAGGGAAAGCTTCCATCTCAACCATTGGCCAATCCCGGTCACGCACAAAACGCATATCACAATCACAATGTAAATGCGGTGACCACGTTGAGATCCGGAAGAGAGTTGCAAAATAATGTGGAAACTAGTGATGACATCCCCGCCGGTGGTTCTTCTTCTTCTTCCCCTTCTTCATTTTCTTCACTTCCTTCTTCACCTTTTTCTTTAGAGCCTATTCTCCACCCTTCACATGGCTCTACTTCTTCTAGCTCTAACGGACCCATTTCTCACAACACGAACACATCTACACCGGGATCCGTTCCTAATCCACAGTCTGCTCCACAAACATTTGACTCAACTAATTTTCAAAATGCACCATTTCCAAACAGGTTGAGTCCTAATAAACCAAATACACAAGTGGAGAAGATTGTGGAGATATTTAAGCAGGTTAGCATAAATATACCTCTCTTGGATGCTATCTAACAAGTCCCTTCATACGTGAAAATCTTAAAGGGATTATGCACTTCAAAGAGAAAAGCATCTCAAGTACCCAAGAAAGTGCTAGTGGCTAGTGCAGTGAGCAATGCTATTAACCACCATCAAACCTTACCCCAAAAACGAAAGGACTCCGGCTGTCCTACGATTTCCATTACAATTGGGGATAAGAAAATTAATCGAGCACTTTTAGATCTTGGGTCTAGTGTTAACCTGATTCCTTACTCCGTGTACGAACAATTAGGGGTTGGAGAGTTGAAACCCACTCGTTGCACTCTCTAAATGGCTGATCGATCAATCACCTATCCAAGAGGTCAACTAGAGGATGTGTTGATCAAAGTCGGGGAATTCATATTCCCCATTGATTTTATCGTTATGGATACACAACCTGTTGCTAACCCTCGAAACCAAATTCTGGTGATTCTCGGTCGACCATTTTTGGCCACTTCCAATGCCGTAATAAACTGTCGCAATGGCTCCATGACTCTATCCTTCGGGAAGAGGTCTAGTGAGTTCAATATATATAAGATGGGAAGTCTGCCCCCCGTGCCAAAAACCAGTACACGAGAAGTTTGCTCTGTTCACGAAATCACGCAGGAGGACTGCGAACTTGAAAGATTTCTATTTGATGAAAACAGTTTTGACGCCACTAGTGCGTCCCTCCTTGAGCCTACTACCGTTGACACAACCGAAGTTGATTATGAATGTTTCACTTTTTCGGATGACGACGACTCACAGCCCGAATATGAGTCTTTTGAATTTTTGGATGAGTTAGTCGAACCATCCGAATCGGTTGTTTGCAGTGATTTCGAACCTGTGTTGGAGTCCTTTGAGTTCGAGGTAGATTCCGAAATGATTCTTTCGCCTCCGAAACTCGAACTCACGCCCTTGCCGTCTCACCTTAGATATGCTTACATAGGTGAGAATGAGACCTTTCCCATTATCATATCGGCCTCTCTAGCCCTCGAGCAAGAGAACGCCCTCTTAACGGTCTTACAAGATAGGCGGCAAGTTTTCGGTTGGACTATGGCGGACATCGAGGAGATAAGTTCCCTCATAAGTGAATATCATACACAATTGATGGATGATGCCATGCCAATAGAGGACCCACAGGAACATCTTGGGGGTATTGTGGTGAGTCAACTTCCTCCCTTAGAAGTTGAAATACCCCCATTTCTTTTAATAAGGTACGAGAATGCCAACACTCCACTGATTGCTGATCATTTACATTCTCGTTTCAATGCATCACCATCACCTGTATATTTACCTCCACACCTCCTATACCATTACTTCTATCTTCCCCAATTCTTTGCGGACCACCACAACTTATTTTTCCACCAACCAATATTCTTTACTGATAAATTTTTCAACTGGTTGGTGTTGACTTTTGGCCGATGCAAAGTTTGGCAGTAATGTCTAACATAGTTTAAATGAAGTTTGGGGGAGGGCCTTTTTTGTATCTATTTTTGTTTTTCTTAACAATAAAAAATTATAAATAAATAAACAGGGGAGTATCGGTATTTTGACCCTCTTGGTTTAGCATGACAGTGAGGACACTGTCAAGTTCAAGTTTGGGGGTATGCTCGGTACGTCTTCTTCCTTCGCATTCATTTGTACATATTTTTGCATTTGCATACCTATTTGAAAACCCATAAAAATTGAAAATTTTCAAAAATTATAAAAATTATTGTATTCAATTTTGGCTTATTTGACTAGAGTTTGACAGATAGGTTAACTAGCTAGGAACAACTAGATCTTAGACTTACTGAATTAAAAACCCTAAAAATAACATTCCTTAAAGTTTAACGGTAGAAAATATATGCCTTGTAGTTTATTTAGAAATAGGCAAATTTTGGGTTCACTTCTTGGGCTAAGTCGAAACAAGGGAAGAGTATTGATGTTCTAATTAAAGTATAAGTTTGAAAGATAGTTCCTAGCTTAAGTCTAGATTCTGAAAATGTATACCCTACAAAATTGCACAATCACGCACCTTGAAACTTGGAATAGTAGAAGAGACCTTGAAATACTCTTGTCTAAAGTCCTTAGTACGAAGAAAATAAAAGAAAAAGTGTGAATAAGAAAAAAAAAATGGACACTGGTTTTTGTGATTACTTAAGGCTGCTAAAATAGAAAAATATTTAGCGAGGGTGCTTCATCACCTAGTGCCTTAGACCAACTGGTTTGGGAGTCACTGCTAAAGCCTTGGGTGTTGCAAGGACTAGGAAGTACGCTTTAAAGGGCAAACGCATTTTGTAATCGGTCGTTGGTACCTCAAGAAGTATTAACGGTCGCATGAAGGATGTGTAAGCAAATTTCATTTAAATTCACCAATTAATAAGTACTTTGGACAATGGACAAGGGCATGATTGCTTGAATTGAATTTCCAAGTGTAGGGGTGATCTTTACACACACGTAGGGGCATGTGATTGGAATTTAGATAAAAGAGAGGAATGAAAGATAGAATTTGTATCTTTAATGGAGTTGATAGAAAATTCCTAAGTAGAGATGAAACCCTAGAAGGAAAACTTAAGAAATGCCGAAAGCTAAGTAAGTCTATAAGATATATATAATCTTAAGTTAAATGATGAGGAAGTGTGAAGAATGTGGGTGGATAATTTACAAGTATAAGATAATAGAATTCCTTGTTAAAAAACCTAATTGGAGAACAAAAGTCAATGGGCAGAGTTGATAGGATTTTGTGGGTGTAATCCGCTGAAAACCCTCAGGAGACAACACTCCTCCTACTAGGGACACCTAGAGGTTTAACGGCTTGTTGCATGTGCTCAGTGCAATCGCGTTTCCCTGCGAAAGTGTGGTTAGGATTTTAGTGAATAAATAATAAATTTGCTCGAGGACGAGCAAAAGGTAAGTTTGGGGGTATTTGTTCAGACCATAATATTGCATTTATCATTCCCCTATTCTTATCCTTTTTATAAATAAACAGGTACTCTTGACGCACGTTTGTTGCATATTACAGGATACAGGTTTCTGGAGCAAATACAGTGAAAAAGACACAAAAACAACAGAAAAGGGACTTTTGACCAACAATTAGACGAATCCTAGTCGAGCCCAGTTCACATAGGTGCAAGGCAACGAATGTCAATGTGAAACGGTTAAAAAGCCCAATACAAGTCTTCACTGAAGATCTGGAGAAGAGTGAGAAGCCAACAGAGAAAATACATATAAAAATACAGAACCCCAGAACTCCTGAAGAAAGCCCAAAAGACTGGCGGCCCAAGACCACCAAAGGGCCGCGGATCCGCGGCCCAAGCCAGAATTTGCCGCGGATCCGCGGCCGTCTAATGGCCGGGTCGGTGGAGATTTCTTCTGTTGCCGCGACGTTGTGGGTGTTGGGATTTCCAGTGGGCAAATCAGTAATTGCGCATGTGCGAGACTCTGAAACCCTAATTCTCCTGTTTACTTATAAATTGTAATCTAGATCTGTAAAAATGTATGCCTCTTTTCAATAAATAAAATTCAGAATTTCTGGAAGTGACATTCAGATCTATTCTGTCTTCTACTTGGAGGGAGCCATCAAATCTGTAGGTAATTTATTTCCTTGCTTTTATTTTCTAGTATAATTTATCATCCCCTAATGAGCGAGTAGTCTCCTCGTTTGTTAGGGTTAGCCTTAGTGAAAGGGTTGAGAGATGAGATCTCTCACCCCTTTCAATGCCATCTTCACTTTAGAGTTAGAACTCCATGCATACGCACACATCCGCTCCCTACGGCACCCTACCCCTCGAGGTAACGGTGAACCGTAGTATAAAGGGCCGGTTGCGCGCGTTTTCCATAGGGGTTAGGGTAATTATCAACAAAGGAAGGATACAAATCTAGAGGAAGAAACATCTTCCCAAAAGATTCGTATCCACTTTATTGATAATTAACGTAACATCTAATAGATCTAAAAAAGAAGGCATTGAAAGCGGTGAAGGAAATATTTAATCTCCAAAACTTTCCCTAAGTCTAACCCTAGCAAGACTTTCAATTAGATTAATTAGATCTAGTTTTTATAGATTTTTATA
The DNA here is from genome assembly GCA_030015575.1 of Agapanthus africanus. Taxonomy (NCBI): domain Eukaryota; kingdom Viridiplantae; phylum Streptophyta; class Magnoliopsida; order Asparagales; family Amaryllidaceae; genus Agapanthus; species Agapanthus africanus. The sequence goes on along the minus strand of CM057341.1, from coordinate 669,168,217 downwards.
AACCAATCAAAACGACAAATAGAATCAACTCGTTAAAACACACTAAAGAAATTTACCCGTCTCTGTGGATCGACCCGCACTCACCGGCTAGCTGCGAAGCGACGCCGTTTCTTGATTGCGGTGAACTTACAATTTTTGACACTAATCACCACCCTGCCAGGATCATCGTCTGCTCCACGAAAAACATTTCTCACCCCGGGGAACCATACCGGGTCCACCACGAACCCGCAAACGGATCATCCAACTCCTCGAATCGGGTTTCAAGCATATGTCTCCAAACCGAGAAAACGCGTGGTGGACGCACCAAAATATCATATCAAGAGAAACCGGGTTTTTAAAACAATGCATACTTTCTTGAAATAATACCACGGTTCTCAAATTCAGAAATCACATGAAATCCAAACCCAATGCGTAAATCCATGCGATGTGATATATGCATCATAAGTCGTACTATGAGTAAAAGGGAAAAACCGCTCTTTAAGTAGATTCAGTTTTTAAAATGTATCATGCGGTCCCCATATTTCCCAAAAACCAGCTTATCTAGGTAAGTAAAATGTAATTATGCGTATGTATGGATGTATCATGTCAAATCATTCATAAGGAGAGCTACAACATATTTTTCATGGCAATTCTATAGTGTGAGTCATGGAAATTACTAACGGTGTGTGTGTGACATGCAGATTTATGCTCGTGCACATGGACCATTAGTAACAGTGCGGTGTGCTATTAATTCTAAGTCCATATATATATATATATAGCAGGGAATACAATATGCAACCAATAGTATCCATGTACAACCAATGTATATGAATGTAAATATGCAGCTACAATATCCTATCAAGCCCTGACGCATAACGCCGTACGGGCGATTTCCCCGTAGATGTTAAATCTACTCACCGTGATCTCGAACTACGCGTATCTGACCACCTACTTCCCCATCTGTGCGGCTTCCGAAGTACCCGCCTGCGAACCTAGAAGTTACACAAAATAATACACATAAGCTAAAATCCTGCAAAAACGCGATATCAAACCAAATGAGAAATCCGCGTCGCGAACTAAACGCGTGCGTGTCCGATATACTAAAACTTGTGATTGCGCGCTTGAAACTACCCCGACACGTCGCGACACACAGGAATTCACCAAACCCACTCACGTATCACACGTGTCGCGAAAGTTAAAAGTATTGGAAATAGGGTAATTTGTTCCAGATTTCAATACAAGCAGAGTTAGAAAAAGTTGCATACACCACAGGTCTTAAAAATGTAGCAGACACCAACTCGACAAACCCCGACACCCAGGTCCCCCATCTGGCCGCAATTTGCTGCCAGAATGAATATTTCGCCGGCCAACCTAGGGAATTGGAGTCCCGTGCTTCGTGTGTGTTCTCTAAATCTAGTGTACATGCTCCAGTAATTGCAATTTCCTTCTGAAGCAATCGGGTTGAAAGCAGATCACAAAAAGGGCATAAATCTTAATTAAAACACTAATTTAACCTAATCTAAAACATTATGGTATTTTAGTGCAACCTGAGAAATTTACTTAGTTAAAACAACATTAAAAGCACTTAATTAAGTTAATCAAACCTTTAAAATTCTAGCTTATCTCAAATTTCACTAAATTCCTCTCATTAGCACTAAAATGCACAAAAATACGATTTTTAGCTAAATAAACTACAAGTTAAGAACTAAAGTGATATGGATGAGTTTAATACCTCCAAATGGTCTTAGGGAAGTCCAACTTGCAGCACTTGCCTTCAAAGACAAGGATTTGCCACCAAGACCCACAAAAGAGGCATATTTCAAGGTTTTTGTGAAGGAAAGTGAGTTTTTTTTGTGTAGGGTTTGTGTTTGGATAGCAAGAGAAGCAAAAGAAGAAGAAGAAGATGAAGTTGTTACTGCTGCTGCTCTTGCCTCTGCAGGAATTTCAAAAATGAGAGGGAGAGAGGAAAATGAGTGAGGGATATGGTCAAAAGTCAAGCCCATTCCCCACCTAACCCAAACCATACCTCCCATTCTTTAAATTTTATTTTTACTTAAGGGTTTAACTTGATTTATGTGTGGATAAGAACGACGAAAGAAAGAAAAGAAAATGGCTACAAGCTAATACTTAACCTATGTTACAAAATGTGATAAGTGTGCATGCTAAATACACTAATTCTTGCTTAGGAGAAGTAATTAAGGAAAATTTCTAATTAAGTGAACACTAAGCTAAATTATAATTAATAAAACCCATTTATATATAAAAACACATCTTATCACAATTAAAACTGGTTTTATTTTAGATTAGGTGGAAATTTAAAATTTACGGGGTTTTATGAAAAACACGCTTTATCGCTAACTAACGCGAAATTAACCTAAACGAATTTCAAAGCATTATAGCGGGACCGAGATTAATATGAGTATGAGATACCGTATTCTATTCTCGCGATATTTTTATCGGTCAGTTGTATGTGATATAGCCGGGTTATCGAATCCAGTGTTGATTCGATAAGTTGATACATATAATATTAGTCGGTTAGATGAGATATAGCCGGATTATTAAATCAAGTGTTGACCTGATAATTTAGTGTATAATTGTATATGTGATATACTAGTTTACATTAACTAATATTAGCTCACTTAAGCATTTATTTTTCTCACATGTGCACACTTAATATATATGTGATATATATTAATTGTGTTTTATTTATGTGTCATGGTTGATGATACATGCAACATGGGTGTACGAGACTTACACCATGATAAAGATAATGTAGGGTTTATTTATTTATTGTAATTCAATTATTAGTTGAAAATTTGTCACATGGCATGAAGCTTCATGAAGCATTGAGATCCATTGACTTAGTCCACTAGTTTTGTCTTACACTAGATATTTTTTAACCCAACCATCATCTAAACTCATGGTTAAGTCTCTACATGAGTAATATTAGATATTTTCTCACTCATGGTTGCCATTCACTCTCACAACATAATCTCTTTTCATCTTCTTCTTCAAGCTCAAGAGCTCTCTAGCTTTTGAGCAAGTGAGAAATATTAGTGAGAAAATCAATTCTAAAGTGAGAAAAAATCCTACTTCATCATCCTCTACTAGATTAGCACTTTAATATAGGGTGTTAGCTTTGCTAATCTTTCATTAGTGAAGTAGTAGCTTAGGATAGTGTCTCCTCGACGTAGATCATCTTCGGCTTCGAAGACTTCAAGCAAGTTCGTTCCTTTCTTCTTGTGAAGCCATGCTAGAGTCCGGAAGATCACTACTTGGAGCGAAGGGACTACTACACGGAGCTATTGAAGTGAAGGACCGGTCTACAAAGGTTGTATTCCTAGTTCACTTAGTTGTAAATTAGTTTACAATTTGTTTCGTATGATTATCTAGTTAAACATCCTAGGTTAGAGTTCTTTAGCACGACAAAAATTTAAAAATGGCATGGAAGATGCCTCTCAAAACCTTGCTGTTGTGCATAAGAACCATACAGTGGTATCAAAGCCTAGATAGAGAATTAGACGGATTGTGTTAGATTATGAAATCGAAACAACTCCGAACACCCGAATCCAAGACCCAGTTCTGTCGTTTTTTAAACAGTTTCTAAATTTTTTTTAAACAATTGCAGAATGTTGTATGAGTTGCAACATGAACACAGTAAAAATTTTAGCCCATCCTACCATAAAATGGCCGGCTACATGGCTGTTAAAACTGGCCACCTTAGCCCCAGTTTGATATTTTGGGTTGAAATTTTTGCAGTGTTCTTGGTTTTGAGATTTCAGGTGTTGTTTGTTTTTGCTAAATTTGCATGTGATATTATTTTTCTGCAATGACAATTCGGAGTGTTTCGTAGTCGTAATTCTAACAGTTTTTCGGGTTATTTTAGACGGTGTTAAAAAGTTCGATCGGATATCGAATACCCACATTAACCCTTGCCGGAAAATTTTCTAAGTGTTGGATTTTTCCTTAATTTAAATCTTTCAGAAAATCATGCAAGCGATATTGTGGACCCTCTAGAAGAATGAAACCTTAACTCGATTTTGTGACAGTCAGAACCGCCACTAAACCCTAGGGTTTGTGGTAGTTTAGCGGTGTCACATGTGAGGCATTGGTTGACCCTTCTACGACTGGTTCATAGGAGCTGTAGCATGTACTGAGTATTTTTAAACTACGCTCAAGAGTTGAGCATTTTGGGAAATTTAGGGTGTTTGTTTATTCGATCGGAATGTTTAACGTCGTCTAGCTTTTTGTGGAATGTGATACAATATGTGGAATTCATATAGTTAGGCATGAAATCCAAAGTATGAGATATTTTGGGTTTATGATGTCTAAGGTTATTATGGATTCCAAATGTTGTAGTTTGACATTTTCTTTTCTGCGACCGTAAGTGTAATATGTGGTGTATCGCCGGTTTCGTTGCTATATGTCAACGAAAATTGGGATACGCATATTTACTTACGTTGATGATATATGATGTTATGTGTTGCTGTGATATGTTATATTGGATCGTCGTGTTTTGAATAGCCGGGGGTTTTATGTGAGATGAGAGTTTTTATTTTCGTTCATGTAAAATTCAATATATGTAATATTCTTTTATTGGGGCACTTCCGGGTTGAGGTTGATGTCACCATTGTTGTATATTATTTATTTTCCGCATTAAGATAGAACCAAGGAGGGGAGCACAAGTAACCGGGTTCTAGAGTCCAGTATTAGGCTAACTCGAGGAGTCGAGTCTGGGTCTCCTAACTCTAGAATTGGAAGGGTTGCTTGCCGCTCTCATAGGGGTCTAGGGATGTGGGTTTGTATATTCATCACGACCGTGGAATCCATGTTTTATGCAGGCTCAAAATAAAACACGGACCTCCTAGTATATCCAATATTTTATATGTTTTCTTCTGCTGCTGATATTCTGTGATGTGATCACTTTATATACTTGAGACGATTGCTTTATTATTATATATATGATATATAATAAATGTTGCTTATGTTTTACACCCACGCTAGTCCTGCCCCGCTATGCCGTTAGTTAAGTAACCTAACGGTGCATAACAGGACACTGTGGCGAATGCGGATGGCATAAGCATACATTGTATTTTCGTTTCTTCTGTGATACTTATGAAGCATAAATGATAGGACTTCATTAATAAGATTAATGAAAAAAAAGAAATCTGAAAGATATTATAGAATCAAATTTTCAAAAAGGGTAGCTCTAGTTTTTGCTTTACATAGCGGTAGTCCTTGTAGAATATCCAGCACCTTATTCGATAAGAAAAGAGCCGAGATCTCTTCACCGGGAGTGATCTCTTTAGCAAAAGCTAGCAGATACTACAACACTCGGTTTTGTTTTTTGATTGCTTCTTTTAGTTCTCGCTTTGCATAGCGGTATTTGAGAAATATCCTGCACCTTATTCGATAAGGAAATAGCCGAGATCCCTTCACCGGAAGTGACCTCTTTAGAGAAACTAATAAAATCCTCAAAAACACTCCTTTTCAAAAATCACACGATTCTACGACGATATCAAGTTCATTACGCTCATGGTTTTCTTAAAAACCTGCATAGCCCTCCGTCATTTCAGATAAGTGCTAGTTTAGTATTCGTGCTACGGTAGTTTGGCCTGCGTTAAGGCGTAGTGTACAGTAGCCGATTAGTACTTATCTGTAGCTTGAGATATGATTGGATTAGGGTATTCGTACGACATTGTTTGGCCTACGTCAAGGGTCATACGGGTAGGTTTAATTCAATCAGGAAATGACGAGTTGAACTTGACTAGCGGACTATGGGTTGTTTGGCCTGCGTCAAGGTCATAGCACGCTAGGGGTAAAAGTATTTTTGGGAATTTCAAATGTTGAAATTTGCAATGAGATTGCATACCTTCTATGAGATAGTTGGATCCCTATACCCATCGTGAGTAAGAGTTACTCCTGGGAGAGTCTTACACTTTATAATTAGCCGATCAAGTAGGTGTCTAGAAAGGAGTCAATGGGGCTATACCTCTGGGAAAATGAGGTTTACTTCAATTAGGTCCGGGCGAAAGCACGCGGAACCTCCCTCAAAGTACCAGTACTGGCCTGGCTGAAAGATTGGCGAACTTGTAGGGTGTAATTAATCCTGGCTAGTCTTTCCTTTTAGGGTTTGAAGGAAAATTTGATAAAAAGCAGTGGGAGCCATCCTGATTAGATAAGATAATAACCAATCTAATTTTGCAAGAGCATAAGCTAAAGTGTTTTCTTCTTTCTCTTTCCAGGTAGCGACCATGTCAGGCCTTAATCAAGATAATAATATGGAACGTTGGTTCCGTTCTTTCTTATAATTATTATAAGACTGAACAAGGAATAGGGACATATCCGGATTCCCACGCCGTCCAAACGAAGAATAAGCATGTTGATGCATCTTCTTCGGGTGTGTTAGTTATTGAGAACTGTTTCTCATTTCACTCTACGTTCTGGGTATTAGATACGGGATTGGGATCCCACATATGTAATATGTTAAATGGGCTAAGGAAAGGTAGAGAAATGGGAGAGGGTGATAATTCCGTAAGAGTAGGGAATGAGGCAAATGTTGCAGCCAAAACTGTTGGTGAATATCACTTTATATTACCAAATGGTAATACATTGATTCTGAACAAATGCTATTACATTCCGACCCTGATATGCAATCTTATATCAGTTACTTTATTAAGTAAAGAGGGATATAATTTTGTAGTAGAGGATAATGTTATGAACATCTTCCTGAATCAAAAGTTGATTGGATCAGGCTCGTTAAATAATGGCATATACGTTCTAAATCAAACCACGGTTCTTAATGTACAAAACACACACAAGAGAAAGAGTTCAGAAATGAATGAATCCTTCTTGTAGCATTGTAGACTAGGTCATATCAACACGGCACAACTAGCTAAGTTACATAAAGATGGATATTTGAATCCGTTTATCATCTTATGAAACTTGCCATTCATGTCTCAAAGGAAAGATGACCAAAACTCCGTTTAGTGGACATAGAGAAAGAGTTACGGAACTCTTGGGACTGATACATAGTGATGTATGTGGTCCCATGTCTACACATGCCAGGAATTATTCTTCATACTTCATTACATTCACTGACGATCTTTCAAGATTCAGACATGTGTTCCTGTTGAAACACAAGTCTGAAACTTTTGAGAAATTCAAGGAATATAAACACGAAGTCGAGAACCAAACGGGTAAAAATATTAAAATTCTTCGATCTGATCGAGGAGAAGAATACTTGAGCAATGCGTTCTTGGATTATCTAAAAGAGAATGGGATTCTCTCTCAGCTTACTCCTCCGTATACACCACAACACAATGGTGTATCGGAGTGGAGAAATCGCACCCTATTAGATATGGTGCGCTCTATGATGAGCACTGCCGAGTTACCTATTTCCTTTTGGGGTTATGCGCTGGAGATAGCTGCAGACCTATTGAATATGGTTCCCACCAAATCTTTGCCAACCACTCCATATGAGATATGGAAAGGAAAGAGACCATATCTTAATTATGTTAAGATATGGGGTTGTCCGGCATATGTGAAAACACTAAATCTGGACAAGCTCGAGGCAGGGTCAGGTCTGTGTAAGTTTATAGGATATCCCAAACATTTGTGAAGGTATATATTCTACCATTCCGAGAAAAAAAGGTGTTTGTTTCTCGACATGCCACCTTTTTAGAAAAGGGTTTTCTTATGAAACAAATTAGTGGTAAGGAGATAGACACTACTACAAATAAGGGTTGCCCCTACGGATTTATCGGTAGGGGCAACCCACTGCCCCTACGGATATGTGCGTAGGGGCGAAAAAAGACCCCGTAGGTGCAAAGACCGCAGGTGCAAGTTAAAGCCCTGAACTTGCCCCTACGGGCTAATTCTTGCCCCTACGGATTTATGTGTAGGTCCTGTTGTCCCTACGGACTAGGCCGTAGGGTAAAAAAATTTATATTATTTACGGCTTTTTTAATATATTAAGTGTACCTACGGACATGACCGTAGGTCCAAGTAAAACCCCCTACGGATATCAACGTAGGTACTTATCCGTAGGGGCAAAATATCAGAAATCCTGATATGTTGCCCCTACGGATAACGCCGTAGGGAGAGGCCCGGCCCCTACGGATATGTCCGTAGGGGCACTCCACACCCCCTGGTACTGAAATCAGGGGGAAATATCAGTTACTGCTGATATTTTGCCCCTACGGACATAGCCGTAGGGGCAACATGTGTACCTACGGCTTAATCGGTAGGTACATATTATCTGTATTTTTTTTTTAAAAATGGGCTGCCTGATTTTTTCCCGCCCTGTGCACAATAATATATACATCACACAACATATATCACAGTATTCATAATCACATCTCACGCATATATATAATATACAAAAGAAACTCAAAAATTGAATATGATATAAATATAAACCAATAACAATATCGTTTCAAAATATAGTACAATGTGTATGATATAAATAAATACATGTTTCAAAAAATAAGAACCAAAAAGCTACCCTAGTTCGGTCCAGCTCCACCTCTGAATAACGATAGAATAACGCGCGCCTGCTCCTCGGTCAATAAACTCTGCAATTCGGCGCGAGCGGGAGTCTGAGCGGCATGTGGAGCTGGCGATGTGGTCTGCGCAGCCGCCGTCGAGGTAGTCGCTTGCGGAGCCGTGGCTGTGGGAGTCTGAGTGGGCGGTGGAGCTACCGGAGCTGTCTGCGGAACCGCAGCCGATGTAGTGGCTTGCGGAGCCGCAGCCGAAGGAGATGCATGTGGAGGCTCGGCCGATGTACCCTGTCGCGTCTGGACCTAACGTGTGTAATAAGCGTGTAAGAACTGTGTATTATTCGAATTCGTATCATTATTAAGTTATTTTGAAACCCCGTTTGGATATCTAGTTTGTTGTTTATTTTAATTACATCTGTATGTATGATTAATCAAACTTAAGTCTAAAACCAAATAAGCTCAAGCTACGTACTAATTATGGATATGTTGATATCTATATAATATGACATGATATTTTACTATAAAGCAGTATACATACCAGCATCTCCTTCAACTCCTGAACGGTGGCCCTCAAGCTCTTCAGTTCCTGATGGACACGTCGGTCACTGGAGACGGAGGAAGTAACCGCTGGGGTGGAGTCCAACCTCATATAGGCCCTGCTAGGGCCCATTCCCCGGCCTCTCTCCCAACCTCCGTGGTGCCCTCCATGTGCGGCATCCAGAACTGGAGTCAGCAGCCTCGGATCGCTCTGTCCGGTAAAATCGATCCCCGAGGCCTGGGCCTGCTCAACCACCCGCTCCTACACCCACATTAAGCAGTAAAGTATAAGTATACAATTTAAACTTGAACCTTCCAAAACTAAAATTTCAAATTTGGTTAGAAAAAATATTAACACTTACGCAGTACTCCTGGGTAACGACGTCGGGATATCGAAGCTCGCCCGTGGCGGGATCTGTCGAGGTGCCGTGGACGGCAAGATATGCGGATAGCACGCTCGGTTTACCACCTGACGCCATGGTCCGAGATGTCTGCAATATTAGAAAGTAACTCTTAATATTAGAAATATTAGAAAATAACTCTTAATATTGCAGAATATCACAAAGGTCGGTCTATTGTAATTTACCGATAACTCCATGTCTCGAGTAATGTTCCTCGAGCCACCTGTGTAAGTGGGGCGACCCCTCTTCGCCGACTTTCTGTTCTCTGTATTCTGAGCGGTCTGTTTCTGCACAACGCATTAACATTTAGTTTTCTAATTAAGAAACACAAAGAAATAAATTATATCATAAATAATGAATTACATTTAAAATACATACCTGTTTGCGTTGGGAGTCGAAATAAGCGCACAATAGAGGCCATGTCTCTACGTCGACTCTCGCAAACGCCGGAGTAGATAGGAGGGCCTCTCTCTGCCTCGGGGGTCGCCATCCACAGGGAGTAGCAGTCGGCATTCAGCTCATTCCTGTTGTATCGGGCCTTGGCCTGCATGTTCTTCATCAGGCCATTGTACAGAGCATGAAGGTCGAGCACCCTCCCCGGGTGATCAGGGTCGACTACAGGCTGAAAATCGTAATCAAACTGAAAATACAAAAAAAACATTGTTATTAGATTGCAAGTGTTAATAATAAATATATTGGATAGATCAAATGAAAATATATATTAATACATACCCGAGCCTGATCAAAGAAGAGGGCGAATGAGCGCTGGTGCTGCTCGCCCCACTCAACGTGAAGTGGATAGTTCTTCACGAGCCGGCTCTCGTCCCCCAAATACCGGCCGAACCTCTCGGCATGAGGACCGGTATAGCGATAGTCAAGGGTAAAAAAATGGGGGAATGCTGCCTCCCCCCTAGCTCTGTCAGGCCTCAGCCTATGGGACTGATTCGGGCCTCGAGTCCCCCTCTAGGGATGGGGAGGCCCTGCGTCTGCACGAAATATCAAGACAATCAATAATAAAACATAGTTGTATTAAGAAATTAAGGTTAAACGAAAATTCAAGTGTGATATATACCTCCGGTGACTATCGCACGAACCTGGGCCCGGGCAGCAGCACGAGCGGGACGATAGTTCCTCCGGTGAGGAACAACCGGGGTCCCGGATGCGGACGCATCCCCTCCAACTAGAAAATAAACATCGACGCTAAATTTACATGAAGTTCATATTTATTCTATAGAGCATATGTAAAATGAATAAATATTTTAAATTTATTCATACTAACCTGGAGACGATGCGGAGGGTATGGAAGCGGCAGGAGTGGTCCCTGCGGAAGATGTGGACGCACCACCTATAATTAGACAATTAAAAATAGATTATATAGGTAATTGCAAAAAGAATGTGTAGATCAATAATATAACGTTCTAAATCAATATGCATGCACTATAGGATATATAAACATACCCGAAGGTGCTGTGGTGTCACCACCTACAACTAGACAATAATAAAAATTGCTAAGTAAGAGCAAAAGGAATGTGTGTATTTATGATATAGCATTCTAAATCAATATACATACACTATATGATATATAAACATACCTGGAGGAGCGGGGGTGACCTCTGTCCCAGATGTGGACGGATCACCAACAACTAGACAATCAAACATTGACAATATAAGTAATTTTGACATAAATAGGCATGAATATCTGTAATTTTACATTCAAAATGGATATGCGTGCAGTATACCTGGAGATGTGGCAAAATCCACACGGAAGGAGGCATAATGATATTTTACATTCAAAACGTATCGTGGATCTAACAAAACAAATTTTACGACAAATACATAACGATACAAGTTTAGATTAAAACTGATAGCAATAAAATGTTATTCGAATAACTTACATGATCTGTGACCCAATCACAAAAATTATCCTGATGGTATTTTTCCAAACGTTCTTCGTTCTAATCAGGATGCCCCTCACGTACCTCGTTAAAATGAATTTTGTTTTCGACAAATAATTATGACATTAATATTATATCATTTCATACACACACAAACACAAATATAACAATTAATCCAAAAGAACTTACAATCTAATTTGTTCAAGACATGCGCAATTAAGCAAGATAAACCGGTATATCTTGTTGATAAACATAGTGTCTACCCTCTTATACTCGGCTTTACCATATGGCCCGTCTTGAATTCTTCGTGGTCGGTTAAGCCTTGTCTCAATGTTCTCGTCCAGATAGCGGGAACAAAATATGGTTGCTTCATCAAGAAGATAACCTTGCATGATAGAACCCTCTGATCGATTTTTATTGCGTATATACTTCTTAAGAGTGTAGAGATACCTAATGAGAATATGTTGAATAAATAAATACGGGCATCCAGGACAACAATAAATTTATAAATTGCGCGAAACGAAAAATTACACGTACCTCTCGACGGGATACATCCATCGATATTGTACCGGTCCGGCTAAGTTCGCCTCAGTTGCAAGATAAACCGTCAAGTGTATTATGATATCGAAGAATGACGGTGGGAAAATACGCTCAAACTTGCAAAGTATCAACGCAACAGAATTTTCTAGTTTATCCAGCGTCGCAACCTCCAGTGTTTTAGCACACAACTTCCTGAAAAAACAACATAGGTCGTTGATTACCAGACCAACCGAGTCGGGGAGAGAAGTCCTGAGGGCTAATGGAAGAAGGTGCTCCACGATAACATGGTGATCATGACTTTTCAGCCCATCGATCTTGCCCTTCACAATTTTTATTTTCTTGCTGAATGATCCTGAGAAACCTGTGGGGACTTTCAAATCATGCAACACCTGCAGGAATATTTTCTTCTCCGGTTGTGACATATGATAAGCGGCATTGGGAAGTACAAACTTGCCCGGTTTACCCGCTACCGGTCTAGGGTGCAATTCACTTCTTATTCCTCACTCTTGTAGATCCATCCGAGCATTCATGTTGTCTTTCGATTTCCCGTCTTTACAAAGAAGCAAGTTAAGTATGTGCTCTGATACTCCCTTCTCTATATGCATGACGTCCAGACAATGACGCACTGAATTTGTAGACCAGTACGGAAGCTCGAAGAAAATGCTTAACTTGTTCCAATATTGTGGTTTGACCTGTTTCGTCGGATCCATCCCAAAGGTCACATTATTGTAACCATCCCATTTAGCAGTCACGTCCTCTCCGAACAATGGGGATGGAGGTCCAAGAAGCTCCTGATGACCATCAAAGTGAACTGTATCTAACCTATAGGGGTAGTCTGGAGGAAGAAAACGTCGATGGCCGCAATAACAAACCTTCCTGCTAAAATTCAAGAATTTTGATGTTGTGTGTTTATGGCAATGAGGACATGCTTTGTGACCATGTACGGACCAACCTGATAGCATTTCATACGCAGGAAAGTCATTAATTGTCCACATTAAAGCCGCACGCAGTATGAAGGTTGTATTTGTGTTTGAATCATATGTCTCTACACCATCAATGAACAAAGATTTCAACTCCTCGATTAGAGGTCGGAGATAGACGTCGATATTGTTCCCCGGTGAGTTTGGTCCGTTGATAAGAAGAGGCATCATAAAGTATGATTGGTCTATAGCCAACCAAGACGACAGATTATAAATTATCATTACAACGGGCCATGTGCTGTGACTTCCAGCCATATAGTTGAATGGCCAGAAGCCATCAGTAGCCAGTCCGAGCCGGACATTGCGAGAATCGCTACTGAATATTGCGTGCCTCCTATCGAAATCCTTCCATGCCGGTGAATCTCTTGGATGGCTCATTTTTCCATTTTCGCTTGGAGGAGCATGGTGATGCCAAATCATTGCCTCGGCTGTTTTCTTGCACCTGAATAGCCTCTGTAGCCTCTATGTTATGGGAAAGTATCGTGCTATCTTCACAGGTATATCAGGCTTCTTATCAGAATCTTTCGGCTTATACCTGGCCTCTCCGCATATTGGACACTCTTTCAAATCTGAATTCTCTTTCCGGTACAACACGCAATTTTTAGGACATGCTTGAATCTTCTCGCACTTTAGACCCAAATCAGACATCATCTTCTGGGCTTCGTACCAGCTTTCGGGCACATTATTTCCCGGAGGCATAGAATCTTTCAAGAACGAAAGAAGCATTGTGAATGACTTGTTACTCCATTCATTTAGGCACTTAATCTGGAAAAGTTGGACGGACCATGAGAGGGTGGAAAACTTCGCATTCTCATAAATTGGTTTCCTATCATCATTCATGAAATTTTCATATTTATCCGCACGCGGTCCTTGACCGGAAGGAATGTCATCTTCGGTACGAATAGATTCACCTAAGGCAGCCTCTACCATATCCTCCATTTCTTCTGATGGAAATAAATTTCCGTCTCCTGCCGCATTACCGAATTCTTCTTCTTCTCCTGCCGCATTATCGTGTTCTCCTTCTTCTTCTGCCGCAGTACTGCATTCTTCTCCTTCCCCGTGATATTTCCAAGTTGTATAAAGTCTAGTAAACCCATGTTTTACAATATGAAGCTCTGCCAATTCTACCTTCTGCCAGTACTTATTGCCACATCTATCGCACGGACAGAGAATCTTCTCTATTATGATCTTATTATGTGCGCGTGCAAATTCAAGGAAAGCAGCAACTCCTGCGACAAACTTAGGTTGCATACGTTGTTTACAATCCACATACATCCAGTCCTTAACTCTGACGTACTCATGGGCCATGTTAGACTGTATAACATATAAATTGTAGGTTATGCTGACTATATTGAGAAATATAAGAACGGGATAGTTACTGACAAAGGAGAAAATCTGTGTATATGCTTTGTGTGTGCGTTTGTCGTTGAAAAGAATAAATTATCGCACGTATGTTAACCGATAGACGGGGACTAAATGGCGCTTTTAGTTTCATATATGAGTATCGATGGGAATATGAAGGTTTCATATTATCATATATTGGTTTTAACCCGAACATCTCGAATCGCTCTCTAATTATGCGTTTGTTGTGTATTCTTGTTGTATGTGTGTGTTCCGGCTGTTGGGGATAGGCTTCTATCCCATTAAGAATGTATAGAGCGAACGCCCATCACTTGTGCTTTCAACCGTTTCGAGTAAATTTCGGCAGCACCTCCCCGCTGTTCTCCGAGTACACTGTAATAGAATAGATAATCATTTCAAAGCCGTGAAACAACGTTGAAATGAACATCTAATCTATCTTTGTACACGGAGAACCAGCGGAAAGGTACCGACGAAATATCTCGAAACGGATGAAAACACAAGTGAATGAAGGCGTTTGCTTTATACATTCTTAACTTGTCCACACGGGACAAATCTATGGGTTACCATACGATTGAATTTTCTCGTCGCGTAAACTATACGACGGTTGTTAGTATCGGGCTATACTGTCCGATATTTAACAACCTTCGTATAGTTCTAGATCACGACGAGCATCGCACGTATGTTAACCGATAGACGAGGACTAAGTGACGCTTTTAGTTTCATATATGAGTATCGATGGGAATATGAAGGTTTCATATTATCATATATTGGTTTTAACCCGAACATCTCGAATCGCTCTCTAATTATGCGTTTGTTGTGTATACTTGTTGTTGTGTGTGTTCCGGCTGTCGGGGGTAGGCTTCTATCCCATTAAGAATGTATAGAGCGAACGCCCATCACTTGTGCTTTCAACCGTTTCGAGTAAATTTCGGCAGCACCTCCCCGCTGTTCTCCGAGTACACTGTAATAGAATAGATAATCATTTCAAAGCCGTGAAACAACGTTGAAATGAACATCTAATCTATCTTTGTACACAGAGAACCAGCGGAAAGGTACCGACGAAATATCTTGAAACGGATGAAAACACAAGTGAATGAAGGCGTTTGCTTTATACATTCTTATCTTGTCCATACGGGACAAATCTATGGGTTACCATACGATTGAATTTTCTCGTCGCGTATACTATACGACGGTTGTTAGTATCGAGCTATACCGTCCGATATTTAACAACCTTCGTATAGTTCTAGGTCACGACGAGCATCGCACGTATATTAACCGATAGACGGGGACTAAGTGGCGCTTTTAGTTTCATATATGAGTATCGATAAGAATATGAAGGTTTCATATTATCATCGAATATCATATATTGGTTATAACTTGAAAAACGTGCCGTTGAAACAAATTATTGTTCTTTACCTTGCACTCTCTTAACAATGGTACATGCATTAAACATGTAAGAGCTATCTATAACAACTCTAAAGTTTCACCTGTTGGGTTCAACGAAAGGGTTTTTGATATAACAAACACAATCTTCCTCAATTTTTCCTTGAATCGATGTGAAATTAATAGTGTCCATATGACACAATGGATATATTTTCTACACAAAAGGAAAAAGGCAAACAATAGTAAAGCAATTGTAATTCTATCAAGTATCCATACTGAAAAAGAATAATTAGCAAACTAAAAATTAATCACTAATGAAAAACAAACAAAAGTGCTTATTATTATGCTTCAGAGGTTATAAGTGCTTGACCCCCATAGTACATAGGCTGTATCCGCAATTAACCCTTTTCTATATACTTGGGTGTATAGAATTTCTAAAAGTTACACACGGTTTTTCTAAATCCAATTCTTTCCTTTCACTACAAAACCCTTTATATTTTCTAATAGGTACCAAGAACTTTCAAAGTTTTTGGATATGCACAAAAAGAAAGCATCGCCAATAAGATTGACATAACCCAAATGATTTTGACCCATTACATATAAATGTCATGGTCTTTCAATATTTTTCAAACAAATACCATAGACTTTGTTTGTTACAAATAAATACCATGAAGTTTTAACGTTTTCACATAATTTCCATAGACTTTGTTGTTTACAAATACATACCATTGACTCCAACGTTTTCCAGATAAATACCATGAACTTTGTTGTTTACAAATAAATACATGAACTTTTAGCGTTTTTTAGATAAATCCCATAGACTTTCATGGACCTTTTTCTCATATAAAAACCATGGACTGTGTTATTCACAAATAAACAGTATCGACTTTCACTATTTTCCAGATCAATCCTCTAAAATTTCACCTTTTTAACCCTAACCCAGCCCCAGCCGAACCCCAACCCAACACCAAACCCTAACCCGGCCTAACCCTAACCCCAACCCAGCCCCAGCCGAACCCCAACCCAACACCAAACCCTAACCCGGCCTAACCCTAACCCCAACCCAGCCCCAGCCGAACCCCAACCCCAACACCAAACCCTAACTCGGCCTAACCCTAACCCCAACCCAGCCCCAGCCGAACCCCAACCCCAACACCAAACCCCAACCGAACCCTAACCCTAACCCTAACCCTAACCCCAACACCAGCCGAACCCCAACCGATCGAACCCGTACCCTAACCTTAATCCTAACCCTAACCACAACCGATACCTAATCCTAACCCTCATTGCTACCCTAACATCATTAAAATAATGTTTAACTAACCTGTAGGCGACGACGGAGACGCAATCGGCGACGACGAGGGCGGTGGCGACAATGAGAACGGAGGGCGGTGGCGACGACGAGATCACTGCAGGCGGTGGCGACGACAATTCGGCTTAGATTCGGCGACGACGAGATCACTGCTGGGCGGTGGCGACGACGATCTCGGTTTGGGGATTTGGATTCGCGCGAACGATAAAGAGAATAAGAAATAATCAGCGTAGGGATCGATCGCTTAAATCCCTATTTATATGCCCCTACGGATATACCCGTAGGTGCTTGGTTTGCGGCTCCGTAGGCGCAAACAACACTTTAAGATTTAATAATTTTTAAATAAATATTGAAGGACCGTAGGGGCAACCGTTTGGCCCTATGGATTAATCCGTAGGTCCAAACTTTATCTGCCCCTACGGATGTTGTTATCCGTAGGGGCAACCCCTTATTTTACTAGTGAGAACTGGAAGAAGTTCCATCTATACAAACTACGACAGAAAATTTGGTAGAACCAGAGGATTCGATAGTTCCCAACGAACCTCAGCCTCTCCGCCGATCTAGTAGGGTTCCTCATCCATCTGAGAGATACTACGGTTTTCTCATTGATGGTGGAAGCGAAGATTGCATCATGGAGAATGATGACCCAACTAGCTTCGAGCAGGCCATCAAGAGTGGGGACTCTGTGAAGTGGCTGAATGCAATGCATCTGAGATGGAATCCATGTACACCAACAAAGTATGGACTTTGGAAGTTGCTCCTGAAGAGATAAAACCCATTGGGAGCAAATGGATCTTTAAGAAGAAACTTGGTGTAGATGGAAAAGTTGAAACTTTCAAAGCTAGACCTGTTACAAAGGGTTTTCGTCAATGACCATGTGTGGATTATGACGAAACCTTTTCTCCAGTGACTATACTTAAGTCCATCCAGATCCTACTTGCCATTGCTGCATACTATGACTACAAAGTCTGGCAAATGGATGTTAAGACCGCCTTTCTAAATGGTGATTTGGAAGAGTGCGTATACATGACTCAGCCAGAGGGCTTCGTAGACAGTGGGAGCAGCGGAAAGGTGTGCAAGCTGCTTAAATCCATCTACGGGTTAAGGCAGGAATCGTGGAGTTGGAACATCTATTTTGATGTCTTTGTCAAAGAGTTTGACTTCGTCAAAAACGTAGATGAAACTTGTATATACAAGAAGGTGGCAGAGAGTAAGGTTGTCTTCCTCGTATTGTACATGGATGACATACTCTTGATAGGAAATGATATTCTTATACTGCAATCGGTCAAACTCTTCTTATCATAAAGATTCTTAATGAATGATCTAGGTGATGCCTTCTACATCTTGGAGATTAATATATATAGAGATAGATCTAAATGGATGATGGGATTGTCCCAATCCAGGTACATTGACACCATACTAAAGAGGTTAAGTGTGGAAGAATCCAAGCGTGGGTTTTTACCCACGATCTCAGGACTCACTCTCTCCAAAAAGATGTCTCCCAAGACTGATTTGGAACGAGCCCGCATGCAAGGGATACCCTATGCCTCGGCAGTAGGCTCTATCATGTACGCGATGCTATGTACCAGACCCGATGTAGCATACTCTCTAAGTGTAGTGAGTAGGTATCAAGCAGATCCAGGAGAGAGTTACTGGACAGCTGTGATGTGCATTCTCAAGTACTTGAGAAGGACTAAAGAAATGCTCTTGGTGTGTGGTAATGGAGAACTCCAAGTGGAGTCCTTTACCGATTCAAGCTTCCAGAGTGATAAGGAAGACTCTAAGTCGGTCTCGGGATTTGTCTTTACCCTCAATGGAGGGGCGGTATGCTGGAAGAGTTCCAAGCAGGAAACCATGGCAGACTTGACGATGGAGGCTGAATACATCGCTGCCAACGATGCTGCCAAAGAGGCTGTCTGGATGAAGAAGTTCATAACTGAAATTGGTGTGGTTCCATCCATTGAGTATTCAATACCTTTGTATTGTGATAACAATGGAGCGGTGGCTTTGGCCAAGGAACCCAAGTCCCATCAGCGATCCAGGCATATTCTGAGGCGGTATCACCTGATCCGGGAGATAGTTGATCGCCGGGAGATCGAGGTCAGGAGAGTTGACACGCAGAAAAACACAGTGGATCCACTCATAAAGGCCATTCCCCAGATACAGTTCGAGAGACTCTTCGGGATGTTGGGTATGCGATACTACAACAGCTGGCCCTAGTGCAAGTGGGAGATTGGAAGTTGTATGTATGCCCTAGAGGCCATTATTGTACATATGATGTATATTATAGTGGATGCTTGGACATATATAGAGAGGACTTTCTTGCTCGACATGATAGTATGCTATCTGGTTGCTCTTTATCTTAACAAGCATACTTGTCTCTTGATACTGTCTCATGGTTATATGTTGGTAAAGCCCTTAGGATGTGTACTTGAGCAGATCATACTAGTGGAGCCATGGTAGTTCATAAGTTCATCCTTTAATGTTCTTAGTCGTGGGTGTATCGAGACAGGGCATCGATATACCAGAGTAGATTAGCATATACGCTTCTCGACCCATGAGATGAGCGATGGATGATACCATATCCATTGGTGTTTGACATCAGAGATAGTATACGGGTGCTCAGTGGAGACTGGATACACTGGACGGACTCGCCGAGAACTCCTAGATGGTATTATACCGACGTCATATAACAGTTCTCTAGTGACACTGGTACAGGTTAGTCTGTAGACCCGAGATCGTCATAGATTCTTGTGTGATTCCCACAGTGCTTTGATTTACACCTTACCACGTTCAAGTGGACATGCAAAATGGTGGTTTTTGGGTACATTCCTGAGTCATATGGAGGCAATGAGCGATAGGAGGGGATTTCCTCTCTCCCGGTATTAGGGGTAGATGTCATACTGTGCTCGATTGGCTATAACTGGAAGTCCCTGGCCAGGGCAGATTTAGAGATTTATTGGTAAGTGTTATCAGTAGTTTCTCAACCCGTTCTGAGCCTCGTATCGGCATGGCTTATCGAGTTATTGGGGTCTGACGTTTTCCACCCCTAGACTTGATATGCGACGTCTTAGACGAAGACACCGGACTGTATGGTACTGTTACCGACAGGCTTTATAGGAGCTAGAGCAGGCTTGCTTGTTGATCTTCTGATCGCTCAATACCTAGGTAGCCGTTACGTCCAGCTAGTACCGCTGACGGCTTGTGGGTGCTTGATATGATCATCACCTACTGCCGGCGTATTGACGAGTCTTTAGAGTCCTACACAGAGGTTTTACTGGCTCAGGAAAAACGAAGTAGGAGCACATATGTGATATGTGCGGGACCGAGATTAATATGAGTATGAGATACCGTATTCTATTCTCGCGATATTTTTATCGGTCGGTTGTATGTGATATAGCCGGGTTATCGAATCAAGTGTTGATTCGATAAGTTGATATATAAAATATTAGTCGGTTATATGAGATATAGCCGGATTATTAAATCAAGTGTTGATTTGATAATTTAGTGTATAATTGTATATGTGATATACTAGTTTACATTAACTAATATTAGCTCACTTAAGCATTTATTTTTCTCACATGTACACACTTAATATATATGTGATATATATTAATTGTGTTTTATTTATGTGTCATGGTTGATGATACATGCAACATGGGTGTATGAGACTTACACCATGATAAAGATAATGTAGGGTTTATTTATTTATTGTAATTCAATTATTAGTTGGAAATTTGTCACATGGCATGAAGCTTTGAGATCCATTGACTTAGTCCACTAGTTTTGTCTTACACTAGATATTTGTTAACCCTACCATCATCTAAACTCATGGTTATGTCTCTATATGAGTAATATTAGATATTTTCTCACTCATGGTTGCCATTCACTCTCACAACATTATCTCTCTTCATCTTCTTCTTCAAGCTCAAGAGCTCTCTAGCTTTTGAGCAAGTGAGAAATATTAGTAAGAAAATCAATTCTAAAGTGAGAAAAAATCCTACTTCATCATCCTCTATTAGATTAGCACTTTAGTATAGGGTGTTAGCTTCGCTAATATCTCATTGGTGAAGTAGTAGCTTGGGTTAGTCTCTCATCGACGTAGATCATCTTCGGCTTCGAAGACTTCAAGCAAGTTCGTTCCTTTTTTCTTGTGAAGCCATGCTAGAGTCCGGAAGATCACTACTTGGAGCGAAGGGACTACTACACGGAGATATTGAAGTGAAGGACCGGTCTACAAAGGTTGTATTCCTAGTTCACTTAGTTGTAAAGTAGTTTACAATTTGTTTCGTATGATTCTCTAGTTAAACATCCTAGGTTAGAGTTCTTTAGCATGAGAAAAATTTAAAAATGGCATGGAAGATGCCTCCCAAAACATTGCCGTTGTGCATAAGAACCCTACAGCCCGTGGATTGTATACGGAGACTATTTTATGTTATCGCCCGTAGGGTGTGGATTAGTCCAAATCCGTATATTCTTAGATTTGGGTTTGGTTTGATTTAAGAATCGTTAATTTGGTTTGAGATTAAGATCAACTTAAACATATGAGCATTTGGGCTCGATTATTTTAGTTTAAGGACACCGCGGTTCATTATCGCCATATTTGAGGCGAAATGTTAGTTTAAGGACGTTTTGGTCCTTTGTCGCCGTATTTAGGGGGAGAATATTAGTTTAAGGATATTTAGGTCCATTATCGCCGTATTTGGGGGAGAATATTAGTTTAGGGACATTTCGGTACATTATCGCCGTATTTAGGGGAGAATTTTAGTTTAGGGACATTTCGGTCCAACATTCATCTTGCGCGCACGTGTATTTGTTGCGTGGCAAAGTGAACGATAGTGACATGGAATGCGTCTAGTTTGGGGTGTGATCCGATTTGAGGTGTGCACATCAATTTGGATGTGCATCAATGTGGGATGAAAGGAGTTGTTGGTCGTCAGGACCCGCCACTTCTCTGAAGACATTGAAGAATTACAACGACATATATGGAGAGATGTACCCTTAAACCAAATCCTATATTTGAGGTAAAAAGGGGGGCTGTTATAGACCTAAGAAATGTTAGTCATGTTTGAGACTAAAATTATCTTAGGAGATATAGGATGAATATCATTTGGGATATTATCAATAGGAGACCACTAGTCATTTTTGAGACTAAAGTCAATTTGGGAAAACATGAACAATATGGGCTCAGTTGTTTTAGAATCAAAGAGATTTAACCTCAGGAAACTTAGCCAATTTGGGCTGAGATCGGGTTTCCATAATTACCCAACAGTGCTAAGCACTGAGGCATACAGTGCTCACGTGCATTTCACATGGGCACTGGATTAGTGTTAAAGACTAGAGTTTTGTGGCGCTCACGTGACACACGTGAGGCATCCAAATATGGGCACTACCCATTGGGTTTTATCTCCCCTTCTTTATTTTACAGAGTGCTAAGCACTTGGCTATCGTTCTCATGCAAAACACGTGACTGCCCCTTTTCTTTTAGATACTGGGGTGCTTTAATACTTACGTGGGAAACACGTGAGGCAATTTAAGTTGCTTTCTTTGTTCGTTTGAAACACTCACGTAGGAAAAACGTGAGACTTCAAAATAGTGCTAAGCATTGACTATTCTGGTTTTGAAGATTTTGGATCATCATCACTGCTTTTGTATGGAAGAACTAAGTTCTTTATATATAGGGTTAAACTCTAATTTTTGGAGGAATTAAATTCCTATATGTTCTCGTTCTTCTTCTCTTTTTTTTATATAACTTAATTCTTTTCCCCTAGGTTTTGAATTTGCAGAGAAAAATCTCCCCGATGAGAATTAAATTCTTAACTTGTAGGGAGATTTGCTTCTGCAAATCTCAACTAGGGAGAAAACCGAGTTCTTAAATAAAGGGTTAAACCCTTAGATAGGTTAAGGAGAGACCATATGATCTCTTTTTTTTTAACCTCTGATTTCAATGAGGAAAGTCTTTTTCTTTGAGAATTAAATTCTCTTGTTCTCTCAAGATCTCACTGTACTCTTTTTTGCAGAAGCTTGTGTCAAATTCTCTCCTTTTTTCTTTTTTTGTTTTTCCCTTCTATTTATAGGATAAGAGAAAAGATCAATTTGTTAGGAAAATCTCTGATTGAGAGATCATGATCAATCCAAAATGATCTCTCGGATCAATTGGTGAATTTTTATTCACCATTGGATTTTTAATCCAAAGGCTCTCTGTTTAACAGAGAAGTTTTCTTGTTTACTTAACAGGATTCCTAAGATAGAATTTTTATTCTATCAGATGATCGTTGGGTGATTTTATAATCACCGTTGGATCTTTGATCCAAGGGTCCTCTGTTTAACAGAGAAGATCTTTCTAGTTTGAGAAAAATCAAGGAAAATATTTCCCAAATAGAATTTAATTCTATCTTGCCAAAGAGTGCAGCAGAAGAACTCACGTGTTTAACATGTGACCCCTAGAATGAGTTTCAGTATGCTTTATTTTCAGCGCTCATATGCCTATCAACTCTCAGGTGTTTAACACGTGAGGCCTGTTTGGCTTGCCAATTATTTTATTGCAGAGCCTATATACTTTGCATATAGGCGCTCACATGTTTAACACGTGTGGCTCTTTTAACCCATTTGTTTTTAATTGCAGCGCCTATATGCTTTTGCATATAGGTGCTTACGTGTTTAACACGTGAGACACTTTTAGCCCATTTGTTTTTAACTGCAGCGCCTATATACTTTTGCTTATAGGTGCTTACGTGTTTAACACGTGAAACTTTAATAGTGAGGAATTTCCCTTTTTTCCTTTTTTTACGAGGGAACAAATGCCCCCCAGCGTTGCTCTCACATGGCTTGCACGTGAGTGCAACGCTGTCCACCTTTACAACCGTTGGATTGCCTAGGGGAACGGGGAGATGAACCGCTCTCCATCATATCTTATAAATGGGGGGTTTGGCTCTTTAGATGATCATTGTTTCTTCATCTTCATCTCTAATTCTTTCCTTGAGAATTTAATTCTCCTTCCAGAGGTTAGTTCTCTGTCCTAGCATTTTATAGTTAAACTCTGCAAACACTTCTTTTGGGTAAGAATCATGAACGACATTCACCTCTTAGAAAACCTTTTTCGTTCTTGCCTTGGATTTTAAATCCATCAACAGAGCTCTGCTCTTTTCTTGAACTGATCTCTTAGAGATCTAAAAACTTTTTCTTTAAAGTAAACTCTGGGGTCTTGAAGATTGTTAGTTCTCCTCTTAGGCTTTTCCCAATCACCAATTTTTTAAGATTCTTGGAATTTAATTCCATTTTCTTTATTTTCCCACCATAGGGGTTTCTGGGATTTAATCCTATTATTAAAGGAATTTAATTCTATCTTACAGAACTTAGCTCTGAGAGATCCAGGGACTTTTGGGAATTTTATTTCCCTTCCGTTCTTGAGCATTTTTTCTTTTTTAGGGTTTTAATACCCCTTTTCACAGATTTGAATCTGTGGTGGAACACATTTTCCGAGGGTATTGGGAGTTTAACTCCACAGTTTAATGAGATTCTTCATTAAATGAGAATCCTTTTGGATTCTTACAACGAGTTCTTTCCTCATCATTTTGATTGCTAACCCCTTACTGATTTTTCTTTCCAGATATTATGGCTTCTCGTCTTTACGATCTCGAAGAGATTATCTCTTATGAATACATTCGCATCCATGGCAGTTGTCATGGCTAAGAATTTACCGACGCCCAATGTGCTGAGGTGATGCGTCGTTTTGACGACTACAACGGTCAGTTATTCCCCCGCCGTTCTGCTCTCTTGAACATTATCGTTGGGTCGATCTGGGCAGTAATTCCTGGGCTTGACGAAGCTATGCCACTCGAGGCGCTTGATGATGCCGAAGACAAGGTGCATTCAATATATTTGATGAGCCTGGTCTCAAAGAAGCGAAAAGATGACCTTGTCGATATTTTGCATTGCATCTTCCAACAGAACGTGATAATATCCGCATACCAGAGGCTGGAAGATATTAGTAGGGATCCTGATGCTTGCATTCGCGAGAAAATGCATAAGAAAATGGCCAAATAAGCCGGAAGCACTTTACTCAGACTTGCTTCCAAGTTCCTGAATCCGTGTCTGGGATTTAGTGTTTTGCCGTTATAAACACTTCGACGATCTTTTTTTGTTGTTGTCTTTTTTATCACCAATGTATAAATTTCTTCGAAGTATGAATGACAAACTTCTCTTTTCTCTTTATGCCAATGCTCATATGTGTCTCACATGAAGTGTTGTTATACATATATAAAAACCGTTGCTGGCACACATGTGTCATGCTCATGAGGCTCTGCTGAGGATTTTAATCCCGAACTAGCGCCGGCGCTCACATGTTATTGACGTGAGGCACCGCTCTACTACCGGAAAGAATCAATGCGAGAGTTCACGTATCGTGCATGTGAGGCGCTGCGGAAGGAGTCGTTTCACTTCCTTGCTCTGATTCCCATGAGTCAACTCTTTCTTTTCCCATGCCATTTTTGCCCGGCCTTAGGAATAGCTCCACCATGCACCGTACTTTCTGTGCCTAGACTTGAATGCTCCTTTTTATAATCTGAAGCTCTGCTTCCCTCTTCTTTCACAAGGAAAGAATCACTTTTTAACAAATCAAGAGTTATGGCTTGTAATCGTGTGACACTTTTGGATGTGATTAGTGGCTAATTATACTTTAAGTATGGTTTTTAATAAAAAGTTTACCAAAACGATTTTCAAATATTTTATCAAAATTAATGAATATTTTATTAGAATTTATTGAGGCTTGCACACACATGTGCATGTAAACTAGGGTTAAATTAGGGTTAAACCATGTTTAGCAACCATGGTAGGCTAACCCATTTCTTTTAAGCTAATTTGATTTTTATTGAGGGTATTTTTTTGTAAAAATAGAAAATGAATTATTGCTTTGAGTTTGACTTGGTGAGAGAGAGAGAGAATGCATGATGGGCATCATGGCATGAGCCCATACTAGCATTAAATGAGAGAGAAAGGGTGTTGACCCTTTTGTTCTCTCATTTCTTTTGTTTGTGCTAACTCTCTCTCACTTCTCTCTCTCACTCTCACATTCCCTCACACACACACCAGCAGCAGCAACTGCAGGAGCTTCAGCAATAGCAGCAGCCACAGCAGTAGCCACAGCAGCAATACCAGCAGCTCCAACAGCATCAACACCAGCAGCTTTAGCAGCACCAGCATCAGCAGCAGCTCCAGCATCAGCAGCAGCAACACCAGCAGCACCAACAGCAACAACATCAACAGCATCAGCACAGCAGCAGTAGCACACAGCAGTAGCTCCTTCCCTTCTTCTCCTCCTCCTTTTTCCTGCTTCCAAGGATCTATTGGGGTATATTTCTTAAACCCAACTCCTTGTTGCTAAGCTTATGTGTTGTTTAATGCTTCGGTTAGTGGTTATTGTGATTATTAGTGCTAGATTTGTGTTTGATGTAAGATTTAGCTAAGTTAGAGTTTTTATAGCCTAGTGAACCTAATTAAGTGATAATATTGCTGTTTGAACCCATTAGTTTCACTAGATTTAGCTAGATCGCCTTAAAATCTAAATCTTGAAAAGTTAAAGTGTGGTTTTGATGCAAACTGTAGGATATTGAGATCTGCTACCACAGTGATACTTTTCTAGCTTAGCAAACAACTTAAGAATAGTATGCAGGCAGTATAGACTAGTGTGTTGAAGTTCGAGCCCAACCCCTTTCCAACGACCCGACGACCTCCCTAGAAATTCCGGTGTCGCCGGCCCCCATGATGATCTAGGTGGTGGTGCTTGGTCTAGAGGTGTCTGTGTTAGTTTGTCTGGGTTTGGTGTTATTTACTTCCTCTAATTGTTTGCTGGTAAAATTCTGGGAGAAGTTGGGTTAGTTTTTGTGTTTTGTGGACTTTGAAGATAAATTGGTGGTTTGGTTAGAGACTAGGATGTTTCAGGGTGTTTATAGTTAGATTAACTCTAATTGGTGCTGTTGGTATCACTAGATTCCTGTTAACTTACCCAGTTCCATAGAAATACCCTATTGTTGCCAGCTTTGTGTTTTATATCGTTTTAAGCTAAACCCTAAGGATACGTAGAATCTGCTGTTACTAGTGTAGTATATTTAGCAAGTAAACATATACACTAGGCTATAAATTGTGTTAGGATCCTAGTGTAGAGACCTGGACCCCTCCCACCGGTTTTTGGCCGGTATGATACCCTTAGCCGCCGGCCCAATTGGTTGGGAAGGTGTTGGATTTTGGCAGGTAGATGTTTGTAGGTATTTTGAAGGGTTTGGTCTTGTTTGATTTTCTTGTTTCTGCTCCAGATTAAATCTAGGACCGTTTACCTATTTTTAGCGTAGCGGGACTTGCGCGACACGTACGATGCGTGTTGAGTTGGTTTGCTATGTATCACAGCGTGTCGCTGCGTGCCACAGTGTGTCGCGTTGGGTTTCGGCGTATGCACACACGTTACGTATATACACGCGTTTAGTTCGTGACGCGAGTTTCTCGTTTGAGTTCGATATCGTGTTTTCGCGAGATATTTGCTTATATGGATTCGTTGTGTGAATTCTAGGTTCGCAGGCAGGTACGTCGGACGCCACAAAGAAGGGAAAGCAGATAGTCGGCTACGCTTAGCACGAGACCATGTGAGTAGATTTAACATATACTGGGAAATCGCCCGTATGGCGTTAAGCGTCAGGGCGTGATAGGATATTATAGTCTTATGTGTTCATATATATATATATTATAGTAGCATACCATCTTTTGTTGCATATAGAATGGTAATAGTAGAACACTGCACTGTCACTAACGGTTTAGACTGCACGAGCACTATTTGTACGATACACTCAACCGTTAGTGATTGCCATGACACTCGCACTATAGGATTGCTACAAAATATATCGATATCTTCATATTTGCGCACATGCACACTGTATATTCATACCAGTGCACACATATATTGATATCTTCATACTTGCGCACATGCACACTGTATATTCATACCAGTGCACACATATATTGATATTTTCATACTTGCGCACATGCACACTGTATATTCATACCAGTGCAAACATATATTGATATCTTCATACTTGCGCACATGCGCACATGCACACTGTATATTCATACCAGTGCATACATATATTGATATCTTCATACTTGCGCACATGCACACTGTATATTCATACCAGTGCACACATATATTGATATCTTCATACTTGCGCACATGCACACTGTATATTCATACCAGTGCACACATATATCGATATCTTCAAACTTGCGCACATGCACACTCATATTCGCGTATATATATATCTATTTGCACATCCATACCTACATACATACATATGTTACATACATGGATGATATTTACTTGATTTCAAGAAAATAGGGACCGCATGAGATATTTTCAAAACTGGATTCTTTTAAAGGAGCGGTTTTCCCTTTTTACTCTTAGTGTCATACGACACATTGAATTGATTTACACATTGAATTTTGGATTCATATGAGTTCTGGATTTGAGAACCGAGGTAATTCTTTTAAGAAAATACGCACTGTTTTAAAAACCCGGTTCCTCTTGATATGATATTTCAGTGCGTCCACCATGAGTTTTCTCGGTTCCAGAGAGCTTGTGTGAGTATACCCGATTCGAGGAGTGGTAGGCACCGATTGCGGGTACATGGTGGACCCGGTATGGTACCCCGGGGCAAGAAGACACGTATTGTTAGACGGTGAGCCCGGCGGAGGGACTATTACCTACCGGTGATTGGTTGGACCTGGCGGTTATCCGGAGGATACTGACCAGAGTCGATAGATGGATACGGGACGACCCGTACTGCCGGGGCCAAGGGCCGATTCCGCAGACGGAGCCCGTGGGCCGATCTGGACTGACAGAGCTCGATACTTGAGGATTTGCGTGTCGATACTAGACACGATTATTTATGATATTTCGAGTGCCGATGTTGGGCACTCATGATTCAATGAGATTCACAGGATTTGAGGGTCGATCAGAGTGACAGCACCTGAGTTTTACTGGGATTTGGGTGTATTAATGGACACCGGTTATTTTCCACGTTGACATTCCGTGTAGATGTTATTTATTCCCATGCTCAGCATTCAGTGTTATACATCTCATCCTGTATCTGTAGTACCTGATAGAGTACACATGCTATGCACGATTATTGCATACCCTGCTCATCCTATATAGATGTTATTAGATTGCATTTGCTATGCACGATTATTGCATACCCTTCTCATCATATAGAGATGTATTAGATCGCACTTGTTGCATGATTATTGATCATCTAGCTCATCATATAGATGTTATCTGTTGGCATAGGTTAGAGTATCGCAGTGCGTGCATACTCGCGATTACCTTTATATGTTATCTACTATTCACGAGTTGGCAACTCACCCCCGTTGTGCCACAGTGTTTGCAGGTTGCCCGTAGGAGTAGTCGCGGCAGGCTACTTTCTTGCATCTTTTGATACAGATACCACTGCAGTTGGCGTGTTAGCCCTTTTGCTGTTAGGTAGGTTTTGTGCGGTATCTGTTTATTTTTCCAGTTGTATACATCATTGTATCTAGTATTCTCCATCTACTACTTATGTATTAACTTAGAGACCAGTTGTGAGGACGATGTATATTATTTGTACTCTGGTGTCGAGCTCGTTATGAGCCGACTTTATTTCTGCAGTTTTATATTTCATGTTGTCTTCACTTATGTTTACTCATTCTTCGCTACGGCGTCGTATATGATCATTGTGGTGATTGTTTCCGCCGTTGGGCATGATTGCTCCTGTTTGGAATGCTTATTTCTTATTGTATATCATTTTACTCATATATTACCTTGTACTCGATTTCGGGACTAGTTTTTACAAGGGAAATGTTGCCATAATTTTTAAGATTATAACTAGAACTTTATAGAATTTTACTAAATTTCTTAAGGTTTTCTAAACGTTTTAACAAATATTTCTATAAAATGTTTTAACACTCAATACTTTTAATGGTTTTGATTTCTGGGTTTCGGCTTACTTAGTTGCGTTACGCATGTAGACGGTACGTGGTTAAGTGCCGGTCACGGGCCGAACTTCGGGTCATGACAAAGTTGGTATCAGAGCGTAGGTTTTACCTTCAGAGTGTAGGATGACCCTGGTATGATGGAGTAGGTAGCTGAAGCAGAGTGGCGTAGCGTGCGTATGTTCCGTGGCATACTCACGACATGGTACTCCGCCTAAGCGACCTTAGGACTTATTGATTGAAGTTCCTTCCTGATTGTATACATCCTTGTAATTCGATTTCCGTATCCTTATCCAATCCTATTTTCTTTTCAGCCATTATGCCGCCAAAGACTACGTGGGCGCAGAGAGCGGCCGCGAGAGCCGAGCTTCGAGTTGACTCGTCCGAGACGTGGACTGATCCGGGCAGTACACCAGTTGTACCAGAGCAGACTGTTCCTCTTACGACAGATCAGATCGCCATGCTAGGGGCCGGTCTGCAGGAGATGCGCCAGATGATAGGGTCTCTAGTTGAGACACTTCGAGCGCAGTGACCAGAGGTAGCTCCACCCGTTACGGGGACCGCGATGTTACCTACAATTCAGGCAGTTGCACCTGCAGCCACGGAGGTTATTACAGTATCGCAATCAGAGTTCATGAGGCTGAAGCCTCCGGTCTTCACAGGCACCGATGCAGCCGAGGACCCATAGTCTTTCATTGATAGGATGGCTCGGATATGTCGTTCACTCAGATGCTCAGATGCGAGATGGGTAGAGTTCGCGAGCTTTCGCTTGGAAGGTCTTGCGCAGAAATGGTGTGAATCGGTCGAGAAGGGCAGAGCGGCAGGTCTTCCTCCTATGACCTTGACTGAGTTTGTGATGGTTTTTCTAGCCCGTTTCCTTCCCCAGAGTGTCAGGGATGCTCGAGCGCGCAGGTTTGAGTCCTTACGCCAGACGCCAGAGATGACAGTGGCAGAGTACGATGTACTGTTTACCGAGCTATCAGTTTATGCCCCACACTTAGTGGCTACGGAGGAGATGCGAGTCAAGAGGTTTGTTCGAGGCTTACTTACCCCACTGTTCCTCGCGATCAGCGCGCAGCATTGCGAGACATATGCAGCAGCCGTAGACGCAGCCCTATTAGTTGAGGAGCGCTTTGCAGAGACTTCGGTAGTTTCAGGGCTGAAGATGGTTCGTACTGATACAGCAGCACGGAGACTTCCATTCGGACGCCGTGATAGACGTCGTACAGGTGGCAGAGACTCGGGGCGAGGTCAGATGTTTAGCTCTTATCCCCAGGAGGGTCAGCAGTCGTCGCGTGGATGCTTTGGATGTGGTAGTCCCCATCACCACATCAGAAATTATACCGAGATACGTCGGAGAGAGCCAGCAGTACCACGTGTCACACTTCCACCTTCCCCACCCCAGAGGGCATTGCTTATTGTACCTACTATTGCTCCGCGTCAGGCTCATGCACAGAGAGGCCGTGGTCGCGGAGGGTTTGCTCCCAGAGGACGAGGTGGCCGAGGCAGAGGACAGCCAGCTGCCGGCAGAGTACAGCCAGTCGCTAGTAGGGGGCCGCCAGTCGTAGGTAGAGGACAGGCATTTTTTCGTTGATGCATCAAGACGTGCAGGAGTCAAATGCAGTGGTCTCAGGTACCCTATCAGTATGTTCTGTTGACACACACGTGTTGTTTGATCCCGGATCCACGCACTCGTACGTTTCCACACACTTCGTGCCGAGTTTGGGTAGAGAGTCCGGTTTGCTTGATCAGCCGCTTGTTGTGACCACTCCTGTGGGAGAGTCGTTTGTTGCTAGGCATGTGTTCCGATCCTGTGTTGTCCGTATTGGCGAGAGAGAGTTGCTTGTCGACTTGATCCTTCTCGAGATGTTGGACTTTGACGTTCTTTTGGGCATGGATTGGTTAGCCACGTGCTATGCGTCTGTGGACTGCCGCGAGAAGACAGTTAGATTTTGTTTTCCCGGCGAGTCGGCTTTTGTTGTGCAGGGGGACTGTTGTGCCGCCCCTCACAGTTTGATTTCTTCTCTTCGCGCTGGACAGCTGTTGAGGAAGGGATGTCAGGGATTCCTAGCCTATGTTTGTGATACTAGAGCTATGGATGTTCCGTTGGACCAGGTTCTGATTGTTTGTGGGTTCCCTGATGTTTTTCCTGACGAGCTTCCTGGGCTACCGCCTGAGCGCGATATTGTTTTCTGCATTGACTTGATTCCCGGCACGGGGCCTATTTCTATACCGCCTTATCGGATGGCCCCGGCAGAGCTTAGTGAGTTGAAAGGCCAGTTGCAAGATTTGCTGGATAAGGGACTTATTCGACCCAGTGTGTCTCCTTGGGGTGCTCCGGTCTTGTTTGTCAAAAAGAAGGACGGCAGTTTGCATTTGTGTATCGACTATCGCCAGCTGAACAGGGTTACCGTGCGGAACAGATATCCCTTGCCACACATCGATGACTTGTTCGACCAGCTTCAGGGGGTAGGATATTTTTCGAGGATCGACTTGCGATCAGGATACCATCAGCTGCGGATTTGATAGGAGGATATCCCGAGGACAGCTTTTCGCACGTGCTACCGCCATTATGAGTTTTTGGTAATGTCGTTCGGACTCACCAATGCCCTAGCAGTGTTCATGGACTTGATGAACCGTATTTTTAGGCCGTATCTTGATTTGTTCATCATCGTATTCATTGACGATATATTGGTGTATTACCGGAGCCGAGAGGAGCACAAGCAGCACCTGCGGATCACACTACAGACTTTGAGAGAGCACCAGCTATTTGCAAAATTCTCCAAGTGCGCATTCTGGCTTGACAGCGTAGACTTCTTGGGTCACATGATTACACGAGATGGTATATGTGTGGACCCGAAGAAGATTGAGGCCGTTCAGAGTTGGCCCAGACCCGCATCAGTTACGGAGATCCGCAGCTTTTTAGGACTGGCCGGCTACTACAGGAGATTTGTACAGGACTTCTCCCGTATTGCTTCACCTTTGACCGGGTTAACCCGGAAGGGAGTTCCTTTCGATTGGACGGAGGAGTGCGAGCATAGCTTTCAGCAGTTGCGGACTCGTTTGACTACGGCGCCAATGTTATCATTGCCTTTAGGATCAGGCGGATTTATGGTTTATTGTGACGCTTCTCGAGTGGGGCTAGGGTGCGTATTGATGCAGCAAGACAGAGTGATCGTGTATGCTTCACGGCAGTTGAAGAGACATGAACAGAACCACCCCACTCATGATTTGGAGATGGCTGCAGTGGTCTTTGCACTCAAGATCTGGCGACATTACCTATACGGCGAGTCGTGCCAGATATTCACTAATCACAAGAGCTTAAAGTATATATTTCAGCAGCGAGACCTGAATCTTAGACAGCGCCGTTGGATGGAACTAGTAAAGGACTACGATTGCGAGATCTTGTATCACCCGGGCAAGGCTAATGTAGTGGCGGATGGTTTGAGCAGGAGGCCCGGGGGTAGTCTATCTTGTTTGAGCGCAGTGCAGAGGCAGTCGTCGGCAGATTGGCAGATTTTATGCGACAGCCGAGTGCAGTTCAAGTTCACGCCGATCGGGGGACAGCTTGCACATGTTCGTGCACGCATACAGTTGCTTGACCGTATACATGAGGCACAATACAGTGATGACCGTTGTTCAGAGATCATGGCACAGATTAGACAGGACAGATTTTCCGAGTTCGTGATCGATGATCAGGTGATACTGCGATTTGGGACTAGATTGTGCGTACCAGATGCTGAGGGACTGCAGCGTGAGATTCTTAAGGAGGCACATCGATCGGTGTATAGTGTTCATCCGGGTTCCACCAAGATGTATCATGATATGAGAGATGTTTACTGGTGGGACGGAATGAAGAGGGACATCACAGACTTCATGTCGAGATGCCTGACTTGTCAGCAAGTCAAGGCCGAGCACCAGAGGCCAGCGGGAGAGCTACAGCCGTTACCCATCCCCGAGTGGAAATGGGAGCAGATTTCGATGGACTTCGTTGTGGGTCTACCCAAGACTAGGCGAGGCTATGAATCCATTTGGGTGATCATGGATCGTTTGACGAAAGCGGCTCACTTCCTGCCGGTGAAGACGACTTTCGGATTTGCTCAGTATGCCCAGATATACATCGACGAGATTGTACGACTGCATGGAGTCCTGACGTGTATCATGTCCGACCGAGGCACCCAGTTTACCAGCCGACTATGGAAGAGGCTTCAGGAGGCTTTGGGCACCCGCTTGAGTTTCAGCACAGCATTTCATCCGCAGACCGACGGCCAGTCAGAGCGGACTATTCAGACTCTCGAGGACATGCTCCGATCGTGCGTTTTAGACTTTGGTGGTAGCTGGGATCATCATTTACCCTTGGTGGAGTTCTCCTACAACAATAGTTTCCATGATACTATTCAGATGGCACCTTTCAAGGCTTTGTATGGGAGGAGATGTAGATCGCCCATCTGTTGGACAGAGCTCAGTGAGAGCAGTGTTTTGGGGCCACAGATCGTACAGGAGACGGCCGAGAAGATACAGCTGATTCCAGATAGGATGAGGACAGCTCAGAGCAGGTAGAAATCGTATGCTGACAGGCGCCGCCGCAGATTAGAGTTCGCAGTTGGCGATCACGTTTTTCTGAGGGTCTCTCCGATGAAGGGAGTGATGAGGTTTGGACGGAAGGGGAAGCTTAGCCCCAGATTCATAGGTCCCTTCGAGATCCTCGAGCGTGTGGGCGAAGTAGCATATCGTTTGGCACTTCCACCCGACTTCCCAGAGGTTCACCCCGTATTCCACGTGTCGATGCTTCGCAGATACCTACATGACCCTTCTCATATGATTCAGCATCAGACCGTTCAGCTCGAGCGCGATCTTTCATTCACCTAGCAGCCAGTCGTGATATTGGATCAGTAGGTGAAGAAACTTCGGTCGAAGGTCTTGCCATCTGTGAAAGTGCTTTGGCGCAGCCCAAATGGTGAAGAGATCACTTGGGAGGCCGAGGGCGAGATGCGGAAAAAATTCTCTCATCTCTTTGAAGGTACGCGTAGCTTTATATTTTTAAATTCGGGGACGAATTTCTTTAAGGGGGGAAGATTGTGACACTTTAGGATGTGATTAGTGGCTAATTATAGTTTAAGTATGTTTTTAATAAAAAGTTTATCAAAACAATTTTCAAATATTTTATCAAAATTAATGAATATTTTATTAGAATTTATTGAGGCTTGCACACACATGTGCATGTAAACTAGGGTTAAACCATGTTTAGCAACCATGGTAGGCTAACCCATTCCTTTTAAGCTAATTTGATTTTTATTGAGGGTATTTTTTTTTTAAAATAGAAAATGAATTATTGCTTTGGGTTTGACTTGGCGAGAGAGAGAGAGAGAGAGAATGCATGATGGGCATCATGGCATGAGCCCATGCTTGCATTAAATGAGAGAGAGAGGGGGTGTTGACCCTTTTGTTCACTCATTTCTTTTGTTTGTGCTAACTCTTTCTCACTTCTCTCTCTCACTCTCAGACCCCCTCACACACACACCAGCAGCAGCAACTGCAGGAGCTTCAGCAATAGTAGCAACCACAGCAGCAGCCACAGCAGCAATACTAGCAGCTCCAGCAGCATCAACACCAGCAGCTTCAGCAGCACCAGCATCAGCAGCAGCTCCAGCATCAGCAGCAGCAACACCAGCAGCACCAACAGCAACAACATCAACAGCATCAGCACAGCAGCAGTAGCAAGCAGCAGTAGCTCCTTCCCTTCTCCTCCTCCTCCCTTTTCCTACTTTCTAGGATCTATTGGGGTATATTTCTTAAACCCAACTCCTTGTTGCTAAGCTTATGTGTTGTTTAATGCTTCGGTTAGTGGTTATTGTGGTTATTAGTGCTAGATTTGAGTTTGATGTAAGATTTATCTAAGTTAGTTTTTATAGCCTAGTGAACCTAATTAAGTGATAATATTGCTGTTTGAACCCATTAGTTTCACTAAATTTAGCTAGTTCGCCTTAAAATGTAAATCTTGAAAAGTTAAAGTGTGGTTTTGATGCAAACTGTAGGATGTTGAGATCTACTACCACTGTGATACTTTTCTAGCTTAGCAAACAACTTCAGAATAGTGTGCAGGCAGTATAGACTAGTGTGTTGAAGTTCAAGCCCAACCCCTTCCCAACGACCCGGCGACCTCCCTAGAAATTCCGACGTCGCCGGCCCCCATGATGATCTAGGTGGTGGTGCTTGGTCTAGAGGTGTCTGTGTTAGTTTGTCTGGGTTTGGTGTTATTTACTTCCTCTAATTGTTTGCTGGTAAAATTTTGGGAGAAGTTGGGTTAGTTTTTGTGTTTTGTGGACTTTGAAGATAAATTGGTGGTTTGGTTGGAGACTAGGATATTTCAGGGTGTTTATAGTTAGATTAACTCTAATTGGTGCTGTTGGTATCACTAGATTCCTGTTAACTTACCCAGTTCCACAGAAATACCCTATTGTTGCCATCTTAGTGTTTTATATCGTTTTAAGCTAAACCCTAAGGATACTTAGAATCTGCTGTTACTAGGGTAGTAATTTTAGCAAGCAAACATATACACTAGGCTATAAATTGTGTTAGGATCCAGTGTAGAGACCTGGACCCCTCCCACCGATTTTTGGCCGGTATGATACCCTTAGCCGCCGGCCCAATTGGTTGGGAAGGTGTTGTATTTTGGCAGGTAGATGTCTGTAGCTATTTTGAAGGGTTTGGTCTTGTTTGATTTTCTTGTTTTTGCTCTAGATTAAATCTGGAACCGTTTACCTATTTTTAGCGTAGCGGGACTTGCGCGACACGTACGATGCGTGTTGAGTTGGTCGCTGTATGTCACAGCGTGTCGCGTTGGGTTTTGGCGTATGCACACACGTTACGTATACACGCGCGTTTAGTTCGCGACGCGAGTTTCTCGTTTGAGTTCGATATCGTGTTTTCGCGAGATATTTGCTTATATGGATTATTTGTGTGAATTCTAGGTTCGCAGGCGGGTACGTCGGACGCCACAAAGAAGGGGAAGCAGATAGTCGGCTATGCTTACCACGAGACCATGTGAGTAGATTTAACATCTACGGGGAAATCGCCCGTATGGCGTTAAGCTTCAAGGCGTGATAGGATATTATAGTCTTATGTGTTCATATATATATACTATAGTAGCATACCATCTTTTGTTGCATACAGAATGGTAATAGTAGAGCACTGCACTGTCACTAACGGTTTAGACTGCACGAGCACTATTTGTATGATACACTCATACCGTTAGTGACCGCCATGACACTCGCACTATAGGATTGCTACAAAATATATCGATATCTTCATACTTGCGCACATGCACACTGTATATTCATACCTGTGCACATATATATTGATATCTTCATATTTGCGCACATGCACACTGAATATTCATACCAGTACACACATATATTGATATCTTCATACTTGCGCACATGCACACTGTATATTCATACCAGTGCACACATATATTGATATCTTCATACTTGCGCACATGCACACTGTATATTCATACCAGTGCACACATATATTGATATCTTCAAACTTGCGCACATGCACACTGTATATTCATACCAGTGCACACATATATGGATATTTTCATACTTACGCACATGCACATTGTATATTCATACCAGTGCACACATATATCGATATCTTCATACTTGCGCACATGCACACTCATATTTGTGTATATATATCCATTTGCACATCCATACCTACATACATACATATGTTACATACATGGATGATACTGACTTGATTTCAAGAAAATAGGGACCGCATGAGATATTTTATTTTTTTAAAGGAGCGGTTTTCCCTTTTTACTCTTAGTGTCATACGACACATTGAATGGATTTACACATTGAATTTTGGATTCATATGGTTTCTGGATTTGAGAACCAAGGTAATTCTTTTAAGAAAATACGCACTGTTTTAAAAACCCGGTTCCTCTTGATATGATATTTCAGTGCGTCCACCATGAGTTTTCTCGGTTCCAGAGAGCTTGTGTGAGTATACCCGATTCGAGGAGTGGTAGGCACCGATTACGGGTACATGGTGGACCCGGTATGGTACCCCGGGACAAGAAGACTCGTATTGTTAGACGGTGAGCCCGGCGGAGGGACTATTACCTACCGGTGATTGGTTGCACCTGGCGGTTATCCGGAGGATACTGTCCAGAGTCGATAGATGGATACGGGATGACCCGTACTGCCGGGGCCGAGGGCCGATTCTGCAGAAGGAGCCCGTAGGCCGATCCGAACTAACGGAGCCCGATACTTGAGGATTTGCTTGTCGATGCTAGACACGATTATTTATGATATTTCGAGTGCCGATGTTGGGCACTCACAATTCTATGAGATTCATAGGATTTGAGAGCCGATCAGAGTGACGGCGCCTGAGTTTTACTGGGATTTGGGTGTATTGATGGACACCGGTTATTTTCCACGTTGACATTCCGTGTAGATGTTATTTATTCCCATGCTCAGCATTCAGTGTTATACATCTCATCCTGTATCTGTAGTACCTGATAGAGTACACATGCTATGCACAATTATTGCATACCCTGATCATCCTATATAGATGTTATTAGATTGCATTTGCTATGCACGATTATTGCATACCCTGCTCATCATATAGAGATGTATTAGATCGCATTTGTTGTATGATTATTGATCATCTAGCTCATCATATAGATGTTATCTGTTGGCATAGGTTGGAGTATCGCAGTGCGTGCATACTCGCGATTACCTTTATATTTTATCTACTATTCACGAGTTGGCAACTCACCCCCGTTATGCCACAGTGTTTGGAGGTTGCCCCTCGGAGTAGTCGCGGCAGGCTGCTTTCTTGCATCTTTTGATACGGATACCACTGCAGTTGGCGTGTTAGCCCTTTTACTGTTAGGTGGGTTTTGTGCGGTATCTGTTTATTTTACTAGTTGTATACATCATTGTATCTAGTATTCTCCATCTACTACTTATGTATTGACTTAGAGACCAGTTGTGAGGACGATGTATATTATTTGTACTCTGGTGTCGATCTCGTTGTGAGCCAACTTTATTTCTGCAGTTTTATATTTCATGTTGTCTTCATTTATGTTTACTCATTCTTTGCTACGGCGTCGTATATTATCATTGTGGTGATTGTTTCCGCCGTTGGACGTGATTGCTCCCATTTGGGATGCTTATTTCTTATTGTATATCATTTTACTCATATATTGCCTTGTACCCGATTTCGGGATTAGTTTTTACAAGGGAAATGCTGCCAAAATTTTTAAGATTATAACTAGAACTTTAAAGAATTTTACTAAATTTCTTAAGGTTTTCTAAATGTTTTAACAAATGTTTCTATAAAATGTTTTAACACTCAATACTTTTAATGGTTTTGATTTCTGGGTTTCGGCTTACTTAGTCGCGTTACGGCTGTAGACGTTACGTGGTTAAGTGCCGGTCACGTGCCGAACTTCGGGTCGTGACAAATCGTCCGCATGATCGTCGACAACCGTGGGAGGTACCTATCGAGGGAATCATCCCTCGTTTTGCTGTGTGTTTAACGGATCCCGTTCTCATTGATGACCAATATGACATGCTGATGTACGAGCTTCTGGCTCGTAGGGGCTCTCCTTTTCTTATCGACTCCATTTGGCTTCGGATGATCCTCTCGTCTGTACTTGCTGACATCCCTCATCATCCAGCAGAGATGACTCTAGGATGCTCGATGCGGCGGATGACAAGATCAAGTGCTTTCATGAGGCTTGTTTGATTACCCATCTTTTGAGGGATTGTTCAGTTTTTCTACTAAGCCAGATAAGGCTCAGCGGGCCATCATGTCTGGCTTCGCTGATGAGCATGGCGTTGGAGAGCGACTCCTCACGAAGATTGCCGATTCAACATGGTGGAGAAGGCAGAGAGGGAATTAGAGAATCTTATATATTGTTTTGTTAATCCTTGTATCTATGATCCCATAAATAAAAATAATGTCAACTACTGAACGTTTCATCCCCAGCGCATATTCATATGGGCATCCTGTCTCTGTACACATATTTTGTATTTTAATCTTTAGAAGTGTCTGATGTATGCATCTAGACATAGGTGAACATTGGACTAAAGTGATGCATAGCATTTGGTCGGTTTCTAGCTGGCACACACGACTTTTATTAGAATTTTGATATGAGAATATAGCGAGTGGATTCAAGCGTCTTCTCAGATTTCAATCCTTAAGAAATATAGTTCTAAACCCCAAGGCCCATGGGTTGCGCCTTTCTGTTTCTTGATGTCTTAACTTGACATAAAGTAGTTTATGTACTCATTTCGGAGTTTGTAGTTTATTCACTCGTTTCGGAGTCTCTTGTTTATATACTCATTTCAAAGTTTGTAGTTTATTCACTCATTTCGGTGTTTCTAGTTTATGTACTCATTTCGGAGTTTATTCAGTTTACCTCCCTTGGGTTTACAGGAAAACTTGTCCTAACGTTATATATAGATAACCCATGTTCTTTGCGACGAAGATCCGTTAGGTTTTGTGGTACTAGGGTTTGTCCATGGTACCGTCGCGTTGGTTGATGTATTCCTCAATATACAGTTTTTAAGTTGTTGTTCAAGTAACCCCGCGACTGTCGTGTCTCTGATCCCTTCGGGGGCTGGACAAGACGTCTTCAAGTAATCTCCTTAAGCTATATTACCGTCGGAAGAGCAAGCATTAGGAATTTGCCATGTCACTTTTTACTTAAGGTTAGGCTTAATTTGGAGCCCCGATGAGTCATAACCACTCCGTGCTGGTGTGAGATGATCTCCGATATTCTTTTAGGCTTTATATGAGTGGCCATCGAGACCCTGAAGCTGGGAATATGCCATTGCTTCAATTTCATTTGGCTCATTGGAGCTTTGTTGACGCCACGTTTGCACCCTGATAGAGTGAGAAGGAATGCCAGGGTAATCTTTAGGTTGTATATGAACCGTCAAGACTTAGAGCTAGGAGTTTGCCATTGATCCATTTTGATTTGGCTCGTTGGAGTTTTTGTTGACGTCGCGTCTGCACCTTGATGGAATAAGAAGGAACACCGGGGTAGTCTTTAGGTTGTATATGAACCGTCAAGACTTGGAGCTAGGAATTTGCTATGGCTCTATTTTGATTTGGCTCGTTGTAGCTTTTGTTGACGTCGCATCTACATCCTGTTGGCATGAGAAAGAATGCCGAGGTGATCTCTAGGCTGTAGATGTTTCCATTGAGATCCGACTCTCCTTTTGACGGAGTCTGGTGGAAAAATATGGTTCCCTTTTTCATTTGTGCCCATGGATTGCATACAGGGGTCAGGATGGACTCACCTGCAGGGCAGAGGAAATTTCATTTAGATATTTTTTATTTCCACGATACTCTATCTTTTCAGCTTTTTATATCGCAAAAATCGCGTTTGCGAAATCATTTCGGCTTTCATCCGCGGTGCCCAATAATTTTGGCTATTTTTTAAAAATATTTTTACTCGCTGCTTTTTATTGCGAGTTGCCCAATCATTTCGGCTCTTTTTATATGCATATTTTTTGCTCACTAATTTTTATTGTGAGTTGCCCCATCATTTTGGCTATTTCATATGCATTTTTTTGCCACTCGCTACTTTTTTTATTGCGAGTTTGGAATCTGATACCAACCTTGGCATCAACATCGCTACGACTGGAATATTGCTAGGAGCGAATCATCATTTGCCGTGAAAGGACTTGGGGTTTGACACCTGTTTAGGCATCAGCATTGCTGCAACTGGGATATTGCCAGGAGCGAATCATCATTTGCGTTTATCGATTTGAACAGAGACGGCTTAGCAAATAGGGTTAAGATCCTGTCGACTAAGGCTTTTTGACTTTATGAGCCGTAAGGGTCTCATAAAGATATTTCTTCCTATGAGTCGTGAGGATCTCGTAGATGTATTTTCTCCTTAGGAATCATGGGGATTCCAAGTGATATTTTCTCTCGTAAGTCATAAGGATCTTCCAAGAGTGTTTTCTCCTTATAAGTCGAGAGGACTTACAAGTGACGTTCACCATATAGGGACATTTCTCGCCATTGGTGGAACTTGATGAGGAAATTCTTATTTGTGCCCGTGGATTGTATACAAGGGTCAATATTGGACCTCTTGTAGGGCAACTTTGGGGAACGTGATGACTTAAGAACAGCTTCAGGTTCCTGTAGCTTAAGGCTTTTGAATCTTATGAGCCATGAGGGTCTCATAAAGGGAATTCTCCTTACGAGTCGTGAGGATCTTACAAGTGTAATTTCTCCTTAGAAATCATGAGGATTCGTAAGTGTGTTGCTCTTCTATGAGTCGTACGGCTCTCACGTAGGTATTTTCTCCTCACAAGGTCGAGAGGACTTTGCAAGTGCATATGAATTTTTATTTTATGAGTCCACGCCCTTTAGGGTTTTCACAAACTCGTCGGCAGTCCTGCTGTTTTTACTCACGGCGCCCTTTCAGATTTTCATCCGTGCCCATATTGCTTGTGGACATACCATTTTTTCTTTTTTTTAACGAGATCGCGCCCTTTCGAGTTTTCACAAACTCGCATATAGCCCTGCTGTTTTTACACACGGCGCCTTTTCGGGTTTTCATCCGTACCTATTTTTCTTTTAGACATAACATTTTTTTAACGAATGATGGAACTCTCGAATGTAGTTTCACCATGGGTGACCCATCTATTTACTGGTAGGATTTGGGGGTGGCTTCATCGTTAAACTAGCTGCGTAACCAGTGGGACTTGAGTTGCAACCTCTGCCATTGAGACTTCGATTGCAATATAGATCTCAAGGAAGCATATCACCGTTTTGGAGGCGATGTGCTAGTTTAGGGACATCTCGGTCCGTTATTGCCATGTTTGAGGCAAATTTTTAGTCTAAGGATATCTTGGTCTGTTGCCGCCATATTTGAGGCGAACGATTAGTTTAAGGACTTCTCGGTCCGGTATCGCTGTTTTTGAGACGAATTTTTAGTTTAAGGACATCTCGGTCTGATGTCGCCATTTTTGAGACGGATATTTAGTTTAAGGACATCTCAGTCCGTTATCGCCATGTTT
The DNA here is from genome assembly GCA_030015575.1 of Agapanthus africanus. Lineage (NCBI taxonomy): Eukaryota > Viridiplantae > Streptophyta > Magnoliopsida > Asparagales > Amaryllidaceae > Agapanthus > Agapanthus africanus. The sequence continues at coordinate 669,125,255 of CM057341.1, read as the reverse complement.
GAGGCAGATATTAGTTTAAGGACTTCTCGGTCCGTTGTCGTCGTGTTTGAGGCGAAATTTTAGTTTAAGGACTTTTTGGTCCATTGTCGCCGTGTTTGAGGTGAGTTTTTAGTTTAAAGACATCTCGGTCCTTTGTCGCCATGTTTGAGGCGAAATTTTAGTTTAAGGACTTCTTGGTCCAATGTCGCCATTTTTGAGACGGATATTTAGTTTAAAGACATCTCGGTCCTTCATTCGGAAACGAGTATTATTTTAGGGACGTCTCGGTCCATTATTGCCTATTTTCAAAGAGATGGATCTTTTGGATACTACTTTTAGGGTTCTGACTTAGAAAGATAGTGAGCGGACACAAGCGTCATCATCTATCATTGACCCGTTAGGCGTAGTATTTTTGAGGAATCGCCCGTTTATTGGTCGGAAGGGTCTTTCGCCATGCATATCCATGAGCAGGTAGGCTCCACCTTGGTAGACTTTTTCTATGATGTACGGGCTTTCATAGATTGGCTCGAACTTCCCCTGTTTTGTACGATTGGGGATCATAGGTCTTTTGACGATTATCACCAATTCGCCTTGGCGGAATATTCTCATCCCGGTCATTCTTTCATATGATCGTGTCATCTTTGCCTTATAAGCCTCCAGGTTTTACTGTGCTATAAGGTGGGTTTCGTCGAGAGCGTTTAGTTCCTCAAGCTTAAGATGAGCATTTTCTTCATCTGTCAGCTCGTATCGAACTACTACTCGTAGAGAGGGGAGCTCCATTTCCAGTGGGAGCACTGCTTCCTTGCCGAATACTAAAATGTATGGTGTTGTATTCGTAGCTGTTTTGAACGTTGTGCGGTATGCCCAAAGAGCTTCTTGTAGCCTTTCGTGCCAGTCTTTTTTATTTCTGGACACCGTTTTCTTTATAATCTTCGTCAAGGTCTTGTTGAAAGCTTCAGCCAGACCGTTGGCACGAGCATTATAGACTGAAGAGTATCTCCAATCTATTTTATGTTGTTATGCGAATCAGCTAATTTTATGGCTCCTGTAGGTCGGCCCATTATCCGAGATAATTCATCGCGGAGTGCCGAACCGGTAGATGACATGTATCCTGAAGAAATGGAGGATATGCTCCGTCTTCACCTTCCTTAGTGGTACTGCTTTTGCCCACTTAGAAAAGTAGTCGGTTGTTACCAATATGAACCGATGTCCTTTGGACGATGCTGGTTCAATAGGGCCAATTATATCGGTTCCCCACATTTCGAACGGCCAGCTAGCTACTGTTGGGTGTAGCGGGTTCGGATGCTGGTGTATGAAGTCCCCGTGAATTTGGCACGAGTAACACTGCTTTGCATATTTGAGACAGTCCTGAATCATTGTGGTCCAATAATATCCCATTATTTTGATCTTCAGCTTCATCTTTGTCCCAACTTGGTTAGAATCGCAGAGTCCGTCGTGAGTTTCTTAGACGACTCTCTTCGCTTCTTTTGGCCCCAGGCATCTTAGCCACAAACCATCGAATGATCTCTTATATAGAGTGTCATTGACAAAGGCGAAGGACATAGCTCGTTTCATGAGCTGATGTCTAGACGATGCATTTTCAGGCGTTCGTCGAGATTTGAAGTAGTCTATGAGGACTTCCCTCCAATCCTTGACCTTTCATTCATCCTCTATTTGAAGGGCTGTTTGTTTGGCCGTTTCTTTTTCCTCAGATGGCTCTGTTAAGTCTTTCGAAAACATTTCTTCTAGCCCGAGAACCCTGCGGCTTTGCACGATAATCTTTATGTCGTCGAGGTCTTCATCGGCTAATTCCTTAGCCAGCTTGGCCAATGCATCCGTCTTGCTATTTTCTGCACGCGGTATGCTCTCCAGGATATAGGAAGGGATTTGTGTCAGCAGTTGCTGCATTTTTCACCGTACGTTATCACTATGGCTTGCACATCTGATTGTCGTCATTTACTTGGCTAACAATCAGCTGGGAGTCTTCATATATGAGGAGGTCTTTGATTCCCATGTCGACAGCGATCTCGAGACCTGCTATCAAAGCTTCATATTCAGCTTCGTTATTAATCCTCGGCTCCGTTAAGGAAAGGGTGTAATGCAATATCCCTCCTTGTGGAGTCACGAAGATAAGGCCTACCGTGGCTTTGATTATGGGGGTGTTTTTCTTTCGCTTCTTTATGGACGATGCTCTATCAAAGTAAAGTTCCTATCGGGAATCATTTTCTTCCTTCTCTCCTTCGATGGTGTCGAATGCATGTTCATCCGTCAACTCACAATTTAAGGAGGAGTCGGCTAGTATCGGATGCTCCGCAAGAAAGTCGGCAATGGCCGCGCCTTTCACTGCTTTGAGATGCCGATACGTCGAGAACTCCATCAGGAGGAGGGCCCATTAGGCAAGCCTTCCTGTTAGTATAGCTCTTAACATTCGAAATTTGAGAGGATCCACCTTTGATATGAGATGGACCTCATGTGCCAAGGCGTAATGCCTGAGCTTCTTTATCATGAAGATCGGTGCCAGGCAATGCTTTTCAATGGGGGAGTAGTTGTTTTCTTCCCCCAGGAGAACTTGGCTCAAATAGTACAAAGCTCTCTCCTTTCCCTGATCGTTCTCTTGTGCCCATAGCGTGCGTGGAGAACCCTTAAGGGCCGTTGTATATTGGATCAGGGGCTTTCCTTTAATCGGAGCGGTCAATACCGACGGATTTTGCAGGGATTGTTTGATTTCATTTAGTGCATTTTGGCACTTTTGATCCCAAACGAACGGGATCCCTTTCTTTATCAAATGGCTGTAGGGACGGCATTTTCCAGAGAGGTTGGCTATGAACCGCCGGATATACGCGAGTTTTCCTTAGAGGGATCACAACTGTTTGAGGGTCCTTGGCATGGGCATTTCCGTAAACGCCTTGATCTTTGAGGGATCGATTTCAATACCCCGGTGCTGTATGATGAATCCTAAGAATTTGCCTGAGTTGACTCCAAACGCATTTCAAAGGATTCATCTTCAGATTGTACTTCTGAAGACGTTGGAACACTACGTCTAGATGTTCCTAATGTTCCTCGTAAGACTTGCTCTTCACCACCAGGTCATCGATGCAGCATTCAACAATCTCATGGATGAGGTCATCGAAGATCTTTGTCATGGCCCTCTGGTAGGTAGCGTTCTTTAGACCAAAGAGCATCACCTTATAGCAAAATATGCCCAGCTTGAGTACGGAAGGCGGTATGCTTTTGATCTTCAGGATGCATTTTCATTTGATTGTATCCTGAAGATACATCCATGAAGGAGAAGACTTCATGGGTAAATGTGCTATCGATCATTAGCTCGATAACAGGTACTGAGAAGTCATCCTTTAGGCAAGCTTTGTTGAGGTCTTGAAAGTCCATGCAGATGTGCACTGTCCCATTCTTCATCACTGGAATGACGTTAGCGATCCAGTTGTGATATTGAACTTCTTGTATGAAGCCAGAGTCGATTAATTTCTTGACTTCAGCGTTGATACTCATCTCAAGTTTGAGCCGCATTCTTCTTAGCACCTGTTTGACTGGCTTTATGCCCGGCGATATGGCCAGTTTATGTACTGCCACCTTTGGATCTAGACCAGGCATTTCGGAATAGTTCCATGTGAAGCAGTCTTTATGTAACATTTCAGAAATATAAAATATTATTTTTGGAAATTTAATATTAAAATAATATATTTCGCGAAAACTATTCGATTTGCGGATAGGGGTTTTTCGTAAAATGGTATAATTATATACCGATATTTGGAATATAAGTGGAGATTAAAATGATTTATTCATTAAAAATATAATTATCGGATTTTGGCATTTTTATAAATAATCATATGCAAGTTTAAGTTAAAGTTGATTAGTACACTGTTGATCATGATTAAGCCAAATCCTTATCTTTACAATTTTCTATGGCTAGTGCATCATGTCATGTTGCATTTGGTTACATGTATGTGTATTGTGTTTGGTTTTATTTATCTAGAAAAGAAATGAGATATGAGATATTTGTGAGAGAGTGAGTGTAATAGATATTTTAGAAAGAGAGTGAGATTAAGAGAGAGAGAGAGAGAGAGAGAGAGAGATCTTTGACTTCTTATTTCTTCTTCTTCATTCTATTATTCTTCATTCTTCTTCTCTTCTTCATAATTCTTCTTCATCTCCTTCAACCTTCTCTATCTCCATGTTCTCTATCTCCATGTATCATCTCCAAATCCTTTTCAAAACCCCATGCCACCTTCATTAAAAAGATGCACAAGCTAATCCTAAACCCTTTGAACCATTCAAGTTTGAATTTTGAAGACTTTGGGCAACTCAAGAATTTTCCTAAGTTGCCAAATGAGGTATATTTCCATTCTTTTAGTTAAGTGCTTGTGGTTAATACATCCTAGTTTTAGTTTAGAGTTTGTATTAGTTAGTTTTGTGATCTTGGAAATATGAATGTTGATGTTTAGTGATTTTGTGAACTTGTAAAGATGTAGTAGAGTGTAGTGAGTGTTGTAGGACCTTAATGATACTTTTCCTTCCCTGTAAATGAGTTTAGAACCCGATACACGAACTTAGAATTTGTCCCGTGTTAGTTTTGTGGAGTTTGTTAGCCTACAGGGTATCTGGAGCTATCTGGGATATTTTTAAGAAAATCAAACAGGTCCATTGACCTAGATAAACCACTAGAAGACCACCACCGAAATACGAGCCTAAAACTCTTCATATTGACTGGCGATATCGGACATTTTGGGCATCTCGCCGGACTCCCTATTTCCTGTGGTGTTGTGGTTTTGCCTGTAGATCACTTACCCTATAACCTATCCCCTGTACTTGGTTGTTTAGTCCCAATTGACCTAAACCAAATCTGGGAGCTACTTGAGAGTGTTTTGGCTATGTTTTTAAGATATTTGAATTTATGGTTTTGGTATTTGAGATTTGATTCCGTCGTTGGACAATTGTACGTCAACAGACGAGGGTTGTTTGGTTGATCTTTCATGCGTAAGCTATAGATTCTAACCTATGAGCATTTCGTGTGCCGTATCGGTTTTTGGATATTGGTTTTAATAGTATTGCGATTGTGTATTGATTGTAGGTACTTTCGTGTGGACATCCGAGACGACGAAGCACATCGACTTCGGCTAAGCGAGGAGTTTAGCAGGTGAGTAGATTTATATCTATGGGGGAAGTCGGGTGGATGGTGTATAGCACCCCCGCAACCATTGATATGGAAGATCGTTTTATAAATTATAAAATTTAGAAAGGATAGGCTACGAACTTACGGACATGATTATAGGATTTAGTAAGATATGATATGATAAAAGTTGACACTAATTGATATATGAGAATATGAAATGAGAAATTGAATCATGATAAGTATGAATTGAAAGAGGACAAGTATGAGTTGATAATGGTAGGATATGAGATCGAGATCGATATGACTTGATATTTACAAGATATGACGTATATACTAGATGACATGATATAAGATTGATATAGATGTGTTATGTGATTGATAAGATATGTCGTACGAGATTATAGATCCGTACCTTTATTGATGAATATGATGATAGTTTCCCTACTCTATTTGTGACACCGTACGATGGATTACCGTACGTGATGCGTTTCCGAATGTTTGATGCACGCTCATGAATTGAGAATGATGATCGAGGATATTGCGACACTTGATACTATGAGACGGAATCGTTGGCATAAGAGGCTACCTTAATATAGTTCATGTTTATGTTGGATTATTCCTCGTGTGATACCTATCATGTTTCCAGTATTTAATGTTATATGATATTAACTGCTAGTACACCTGCACAATTACCGTTGATGCGCATGTTACATTTACACAGATTCGCCGGCTCACACACATTCATCATCTGTAATTGTCACGCCACTTACACAGTGGAACTGTTGTATCATGATATTATTCTTAACTGTCTAGTACATTCATTGTTCAGTACTATCACTTGGCATGCTTGCATGATATACTTGATATGCTCATATTACTGCTCTATGTTGCATACAACATACTTTATGATTATATTTATGAGATGCTGTTTTCATGAGATCTCTGGATTTAAGAACCGTGGTTATATTTCAAAGGGAATTATGCATTGCTTTAAAATGTGGTTTCTCTTGATATAATATTTCGAGACGTCCACCATGAGTTTTCTCGGTTCTGAGCTATGTGATACTCGATTTGAGGAGCTGGACGAGCCGTCTGTGGGTATATGGTGGACCCGGTATGATACCCCGGGGCAATAAAGGTATGTTGTGCAGTTGACGATGAGCCTGGCAGAGGAACTACTATCTACCGGTGACTGTATAGAACTCGAAGAATATCTAGAGGATACTGTTTTGGAGTTATGATATGAGATGGATATGAGGGCCAATTTGAGTATGCGGCGCCTGAGATGAGATAGATATGAGGGCCGATCCGAGTATGCGGCGCCTGAGATATAAGGATTTACGTGTCGATACTGGACACGGGTTTTCATGATGTTCGAGTGTCGGTGTGGGACACTCAGGTCCTATGACATTGTTTGTGTCGTTGATGGACACATGGATGATAATCCGCATGCATAGAGGCATATGATGTCGGATGTTTATTTATATATGTCATTGTATTGACTCGATTGTCATATATGCATATATGGTCACCCTAGATATTATAGTACTATCTTCAGGATATAGTGACCTAGGAAATCGTTGTTTTATTCGATTTCTACTTGCTGATGTTTCTAGTCACGAGTTGGCAACTCACCCCCATTATGCCACAGTTCTTGCAGGTTTGACTGCTTGGGATTAGTTGCGGTATTGCTGGCACACAGCTTCATCCAGGGTGTTTGCTTTGGTAGGTAGGACACATATTTGTAATATCCCAGGTGAAATTAGGGCTGAATACCACCTACCTCGTGAGAAGTGAGATGTTATCCGGTATGGAGGTGGGGATGTAACCGATACGGATGCACACGGAGACCCACCAGAACAATGGGGAGTATCAAATTCCATTCCGAAAGAGAGCACTATCTGAACTATAAATGGAATGATACCACTCTTATAACACAGAGGCGCCATTTGGATGAATCGGAACTCCGGAGTTTGAAGAACTCCGTAGTTAAGCGTGCTTGAGCTAGAGAAATTCTAGGATGGGTGACCTACTAGGAAGTAGCCCCGGGTTCATTCAAAGGGACAAAACCGTGCGGTTTCGGCCAAAACGGAAAATACCATCTGTGTTTGGGTGTGGGTCGTGACAAATATGGTATCAGAGCCGGTCCCTCAAAAGTAGGTCTATGGTTCAAGGACGAACCATTGTTCTATGTGGGGGGGGGGGGAATGTGTTAGTTATATGTATGCCCTAGAGGCCATTATTGTACATGCGATGTATATTGTAGTGGATGCTTGGACATATATAGGGAGGACTTTCTTGCTCGACATGATAGTATGCTATCTGTTTGCACTTTATCTTAACATGTTAACAAATACTGTTTTGTGATCACATGTTGATAAAACCCTTAGGATTAGTACTTGACTACCAGGAATATGATCGAGATCATACTAGTAAGGACAGGGTAGTCGATAAGTACATCCTTCAAATGTTCCTAGTCGTGGGAGTATCGAGACAGGGCATCGGTACTCCAGAGTAGACTAGCGTATACGCTTCTTGACCCATATGATGGGCGGTGGATGATCCCATATCCATTGGTGTTTGACATCAGAGAAGGTATACGGGTGCTCAGTGGAGACTGGGTACACTGGACGGACTCGCCGAGAACTCCTAGATGGTATTATACCTATCGTTGGATAGCAGTTCTCTGGTGACACTGGTACATGTTATTCTGTAGACCCGAGATCGTCATAGAGCCTTATGTGATTCCCACTGTGCTTTGATTTCCACCAAACCACGGTCAAGAGATAGTGCAAAACGGTGGCTTTTGGGTACATTCCCGAATCACATGGAGGCAATGAGCGATAGGAGGGGTTTCGTCTCTCCCGGTATTGTTGTTGATGCGCTGTGCTCGATTGGCCATAACAAGAAATCCCTGGCCAGGGTTGCTGAGATTTACTGGTAAGTGTTATCAGTAGTTTCTCGAAACATTATGGACCTCACATAAGCACGACTTATCGGTTATTGGGGTCTGACGTTTACCACCTCTAGACTAGATATGTGGCATATCAGACGAAGAGACCGGACTGTATTGTAGTGTTACTGATTGGATTCGCAGGAGTTATAGCAGGCTTGCTTGTTGATCTTCTGATCGCTCAATACCCGGGTGGCCGTTACGTTTAGCAGACCGCTTGCGGCTTGTGGGTGTTTGATATGATCATCACCTACTGCAGGCGTATTGACGAGTCTTTAGAGTCCTACACAGAAGTTTCCAGGTTCATGCGAAACGGAGTAGGAGCACATATGTGATATGTGCGGGACCGTGATTAATACGAGTATGTGATACCGTATTCTATTCTCGCGATATGTGATATCGGTCGAGTGTATGTGATTTAGCCAGGTTATCGGATCAAGTGTTGATTCGATAAGTTGATTCATTTAATATTAGTCGGTTAGATTAATATAGCCGTATTATTAAATCAAGAGTTGATTTAATAATTTAATGTATAATAATATATTTTATATATTAAATTACATTGACTAATATTAGCTCACTTAAAATTTCTTTTCTCACTTTATGATACATTGATATATATGTGATATATGTTAAATGTATTGTTTTCATTTAGCACAAAATATATGTGTGATATATATTGTTGTGTCATGCTAGGTTACACATGCAACAAATATGTATGGGACTCACACCATGCTATGGTTAAGTTAAGGTTTTATTTGTTTTAAGTAATTCAAACACTTGGATAATGAGTCATGGTAGAAGCTTGGAGAAGCTTGTGGAAAACATTGACTTAGTCCACTTGTTTGTCTAGCTTAAGATATTTTTCAACCCAACCCTTTACTCATAGCTATGGTTAAGTCTCTATAATGGTTAGTGGATGACATACACAAACCATGGTTGCATTTTTAACCTCATGAGTTCATTGATCTCTTCATCACTTCTTCTTCTTCCTCACTTGAAAAAAGCTTGCTAGTTTTTTCTAAGTGATGATAATTTGTGAGAAAAATTAATCTAAAGTGAGCCCACTTCCTACTTCATCATCATCTACTATTATCCATTTAGCTTAGGGTGTTTGCTTCACTAATCTACACAATTAGTGAAGAGATAGCATGAGCTAGTGTCTCCTCGACGTAGATCATCTTCGGCCTCGAAAACTTCGAAGCAAGCTTGTTCATTTCTTCATAGGAGACTCTTTAGAGTCCGGAGTTCATGATCGTAGCGAAGAGACTACTACACGGAGCTATTGAAGTGAAGGACCGGTCTACAAAGGTTGTATTCCTTGTTCACTTAGATGTAAAGAGTTTACATATCATGTTTTGCCCTAATTCTCTAGTTAAGATCTTGGTTAGGGTTTGTTTAGCACCCCAAAATTGTAAAATAGCATGATTGATGCTTGCCAAAACCTTGATAAGGTGCTAAGCTAACCCTACAGTGGTATCAGAGCTAAGCTAGAGCATTAGGCGTTGTCTAGACGAAGTTTAAAGTCCGATCGAACCCCGAAAGCCCGAAATGACCCCCTTTCTGGAAATTTTTCCAAAAGTTGGATTTTTCCATGTTAAAAATACTTAGAAAATCATGCAGGGAATTCTATGGACACACCTGAAGAATGAAACCCTAACTCGTCTAAGTGACCGCGGATCCGCGGCCAGAATATGGTTTTGGCGGCGGATCCGTAGCGCCATTTGAGAGGCTTGGGTCGGGCCCTTCAGCTGTTGGTTCGTAGGTACCGTGGCATGTATCTAGTTAACTTTAACTATGCTCAAGTGATGAGCTCTCTGGGAATTTTTGGGAATTCGTTGCATCGATCTAATTATCTAATTTTGCCTACCTATCTGTGATTGTGATACAATATTTGGAATCCACATTATTGGTTATATGACAACTAGTTTGAATTTTATAAATCTAGCACTTTAGTCTCATTTGATCGGTTGCCACGGGATTTTGATGTGGTTCAAAAGTCTGTCGCAATTACGTAGTGTACGCGGATACTCGCCGGGTAACATTACTAGAGAGTCACACCCCATAGCCCCGACCAAGTGACTGTAGGAGAATCCCATAGCCAAAAGCATCCGTTCGGGTGCTCGCGGCCACGGTGTTCCTCCTTGGTGAACTTCGTCGACGGCATCGGGGGGTACGGCCGTCTATTAAAGTTTCCGATGAGCATTCGATCAGGTTATCGGGAATCTTGTTGAATTACCCGACAGGTTATTGGAAAGTGTTTTCAATATCGAGACTAAAATGCGGGGTTTATAATTGTTAGGCATGCGATGTCTAAGGAATTCATTTGGTTAGGCATGAAATCCAATGTATGTGATATATTGGGTTTATGATGTCTAAGATGGTTGCGGATTCCAACTGTTGTAGTTTTTCACTTTCTTTTCTGCGACCGTAAGTATAATATGTGGTGTATTGCCGGTTTCGGTGCTATATGTCAACGACAATTGGGATACGCATATTTACTTACATTGATGACATGTGATATTATGTGTTGCTGTGATATGTTATATTGGATCGTCGCGTTTTGAATAGCCAGGTTTTTCATGTGAGATGAGAGTTTTTTTTTATTTTCATCTATGTAAAAGCTTGTATGTAATATTCTTTTATTTGGGCACTTCCGGGTTGAGGATAATGTCACCATTGTATATTTTTTACTTTTCCGCATTAGGATAGACCCAAGGCGGGGAGCACAAACAACCGGGTTCTAGGGTCCAGTGGGAGACCAACTCGAGGAGTCGAGTCCGGGTCTCCTAACTCTAGAATTGGTAGGGTTGCTCGTCGCTCTCGTAGGGGTCTAGGGATGTGGGTTTGGCTATTCATCACGACCGTGGAATCCGCGTTTTTACTGGCTTAAATAAAACACGGAAATCCTAGTATATCCAATATTTCATATATGATTCTTCTGCTGCTGATATTCTGTGATGTGGTTATTTGATATGTTCTGAGACGAATGCCTATATTATATATATGAGATATAATAAATATTGCTGCTTTCGTTTCTTATGTGATGCTTGTGAAGCATATATAATGGGACTTCATTAATGAGATTAAAACCTAAAGATGTTGTAGAAACTTGTTTTAAAAAAATGGTAGCTCTAGTTCTTGCTTTGTATAGCGGTATTCCTTGTAGAATATCCAACACCTTATTCGATAAGGAAAGAGCCGAGATCCCTTCACCGGGAGTGAGCTCTTTAGAGAAACTAGTAGATGCTTCAACCCACTCGGTTTTTCTTTTGATTGCTTCTATAGTTTTTGTTTTGCATAGTGGTATTTGTGAAATATCCTGCACCTTATTCGATAAGGAAAGAGCCGAGATCCTTTCACCGGGAGTGACCTCTTTAGCAAAACTAGTAAAAGCCTCAAAAACACTCCTTTCTCAAAATCGCTCGATTCTACAATGAGATCAAGTTCATTACGCAAAGGGTTTTCTTATAAACTTGCCGTAGCCCTCCTTCATTTCAGATAAGTACTTCATAGTAGTCGTGCTACGTTTGTTGGCTATCGTAAAGGCGTAGTGTGCGGTAGCTATTTATGCTTATCTGCATAAGCATATGATGTGATTAGATTAGGCTAGTCGTACGACTTTGTTGGCTTTCGTCAAGGGTCGTGCGGGTGGGTTTAATTCAATCTTGAAATGTACGGGTTGAACTTGACTAGTGGACTATGGTTTGTTGGCTTTCGTCAAGGCCATAGGACGTTAGGGGCAGAATATTATCGGGAATTTCAAGTATTGAAATTTGCAATGAGATTGCATACCTTCTATGAGATAGTTGGATCCCGATATCCACTGCGAGTAAGAGTTACTCCAGGGAGAGTTTTACACATTACAATTAGCCGATCAAGTAGGTGTCTAGAAAGGTGTTAACGGGGTTACGCCCCTGGGAAAACGAGGTTTATTTTAATTACGTCCATGCGAAAGCACGGGGAACCTTCCTCAAAGTACCGACACTGGCCTGGCCGAAAAATTGGCGAACTTGTAGGGTGTAATTAATCCCGACTAGTCTTACCTTTTAGGGTTTGAAGGAAGATTTGACTAAAACAGTGGGAGCCATCCTGATTAGATATTCTGATAACCAATCTAATCTTGCAAGAGCGCACGTAGAGTATTTTCTTCTCTCTCTCTCCTGGTAGCGACCATGTCACGCCTTAATCAAGATAATAATATGGATGCATGGACCGAACCAGCTTATTATACTAAGCTAGGGAATGTTGGTTCTGCTCTATCTTATAACTGTTATAAGTCCGAGCAGGAAATAGGGGTGTTGGGTTAGCTTAGCACCTTGTGAAGGTTTTGGCAAGAATCAATCATGCTACTTTGAAATTTTTGGGGTGCTAAACAAACCCTAACCAAGATCTTAACTAGAGACTTAGGGTTAAACATGATATGTAAACACTTTACATCTAAGTGAACAAGGAATACAACCTTTATAGACCGGTCCTTCACTTCAATAGCTCCGTGTAGAAGTCCCTTTGCTGTGATCACGATCTTCCGGACTCTAGAGAGGCTCCCATGAAAAAACGAACAAGCTTTCTTCGAAGTCATCGAGGCCGAAGATGATCTACGTCGAGGAGACACTAGCTCATGCTATCTCTTCGCTAATTGTGTAGATTAGTGAAGCAAACACCATAAACTAAATGGCTAATAGTATAGGATGATGAAGTAGGAATTTTGCTCACTTTATTGTTTATTTTTTCACTATTTTCTTCTCTTTTCTCAAAAGCTAGAGAGCAAAAATTAAAATGAGGAAGAAGATGAATAATGAAAGAGATGAGGTTAGCAATGCAACCCTTGGTTAGTGTAAATCATCCACTAACTCTTGTAGAGAGTTAACCATGGTTATGTGTCATGGTTGAGTTTAAAAATATCTTAAGCAAAACAAAAAGAGAAGACTTTGTCAAAGTTTATCATGAAGCTTCACAATGACTCATTTCTTCCTTTTTTGAATTACTTAAGAATTTAAACTCAAACATAATATATAACATGGTATAATTCTCATACATCCATGTTGCATGTATAACCTAGCATGTCACAATATTATATATCACATATATAATATTTATGTAACAAAAGAAAACAATACAATAAGCATATATCACATATATGTTAAATGCATCATAAGTGAGAATTAAAAAATATTTAAGTGAGCATATAATATATTATTTCATCGAATCAACACTTGATCCGATAACCCGGCTATATCACATATAATCGACCGATATCACATATCGCGAGAATAGAATACGGTATCGCATACTCGTATTAATCTCGGTCCCGCACATATCACATATGTGCTCCTACTCCATTTCGCATGAACCAGGAAATCTCTATCTAGGACTCTAAAGACTCGTCAATACGCCGGTCATAGGTGATGATCATATTAAACACCCAGAAGCCGTAAGCGGTCTGTTAAACATAACAGCCACCCAGGTATTGAGCGATCAGAAGATCAACAAGCAAGCCTGCTATAACTCCTACGAATCCAATCAGTAACACTATCGTACAGTCCGGTCTCTTCGTCTGATATGTCGCATATCACAGCCTGGGGGGTGGTTTAACGTCAGACCCCAATAGCCCGATAAGTCATGCTGATGCAAGGTCCATAACGGTTCGAGAAACTACTGGTAACACTTACTAGTAAATCTCAGCAACCCTGGCCAAGGATTTCCTGTTATGGTCAATCGAGCACTGCACAACATCAACCCCAAATACCGAGAGAGACGAAACCCCTCCTATCGCTCATTGCCTCCATGTGATTCGGGACTGTATCCAAAAGCCACCGTTTTGCACGATCTCTTGACCGTGGTATGGTGGAAATCAAAGCACAGTGGGAATCACACAAGAGTCTATGACGATCTCGGGTCTACAGACTAACCTGTACCAGTGTCACCAGAGAACTGCTATCCGACGATAGGTATAATACCATCTAGGAGTTCTCAGAGTCCGGTCAGTGTACCCAGTCTCCACTGAGCACCCGTATACCTTCTCTGATGTCAAACACCAATGGATATGGGATCATCCATCGCCCATCATATGGGTCAAGAAGCGCATATGCTAGTCTACTCTGAAGTACCGATGCCCTGTCTCGATACTCCCAAGACTAGGAACATTTGAAGGATGTACTTATCGACTACCCAGTCCCCACTAGTATGATCTACATCATAGTCATGGCAGTAAAGTACTCATCCTAAGGGCTTTATCAACATGTGATCACAAAACAGTATTTGTTTACATGTTAAGATAAAGTGAAACCAGATAGCATACTATCATGTTTAGCAAGAAAGTCCTTCCTATATATGTCTAGCATCCACTACAATATACATCGCATGTACAGTAATGGCCTCTAGGGCATACATATAACTAACAATCTCCCACTTGCACTAAGGCCATTTGTTGTAGTATCCAATACCCAACAATATAGCAGAGGTTGTAGTATCCCATACTCAACCATTATAGAGAAGTATCTCTAGGGGTAAGGCCTTTGTGAGTGGATCCGCTGTGTCTACCTTCTGGTCTACTCTCCTAACCTTGATCCCTTGGAGATCAACCATCTCCCTGATCAGGTGATACTTGCCTCAGAATATGTCTGGAACGCTGATGGGACCTGCGTTCCTGGGCCTAAGCCACAACTCCATTGTTGTCATAATAACAGTTATTGGACGCTCAATGGTAGGAATCTTGTTCATCTTATGAACAAGAAATGTCCAGACAACCACTTTGGTAGTATCATTGGTAGCAATGTATTCAGGCTTTATCGTCTAGTCTGCCACGGTATCTATCTTAGATCTCTTCCAACATACCTTCCCTCCACTGAGGGTAAAGACAATGCTTGCGACTGACATTCAGTCGTCTTTATCACCCTAGAACCTTTCCAGTGATTCTCCCCAGGATCGATTGATACCATCTCACTACATCTAGTGTGTCATCTACGTCTAGTCTGGTACATAACATTGCATACTCTGATAGAGCCTACTGCCGAAGCATAGGATATCACTCGTACGTGAGGTTTCTTCAAACCAGTCTCGGGAGACATCTTTTTGGAGAGAGTGATCCAAGAGTAAGTGGGTGAACTACCACGCTTAGAATCGTCCATACTAAACTCTTTTAGTATGGTGTTTATGTACCTGGACTTTTAGGACACTCCCAACATCCATTTAGATCTATCACCATAGATCATAATCCACAAGATGTAGTAGGTATCATCCAGATCTTATATTGAGAATCTCCGTGATAAGAGGAGCTTGGCCGAGTGTAGCATAGGAAACCATTTCCTATCAGGAGTATGTAATCTACGTACAATACGTGGAAGACAACCTTACTCTCTACAACCTTCTTGTATATACAAGGTTCATCTACCATTTTGATGAAGTCAAATTTTTTGACTATCACATCAAAACAGACGTTCCAACTTCCTGAACCCGGTTGGGCCATCATCTCATGATGCAGTCCTTGCTCCCACTGTCACGAGAAGACCGTAGTATCTCTCAAGTGGATGAGGAACCCTACCAGATCCGGAGAGGCTGAGGCTCGTTGGAGACTATTGAATCTTTTGATTTCACCAAATCATCAGCTGTTAGTTTGTCTAGCTGGAATTTCTTCCAGTTCTACCTCATGTCCACAAATTTCTTCACAAGAAATGCCTTTTCTCAAAAGGTGGCATGCTGAGAAACAAAACACCTTTTGCTCTTCAGTTAGGTAAAAGATGATCCTTTACTAATGTTTGGGATATCCTGACAAACTCTCACAACTGACCTTGCCTCGAGCTTGTCCGGAATTTGCTTTTCAACATAGGCCGGACAACCCCATATCTTAACTCGTTTAAGACATGGTCTCTTCCCATACCATATCTCATATGTGGTGGTCGGCCCTGATTTGGATGGAACCCCATTCAATAAGTATGCAGCTTCTCAAGTGCAAAACACCCAAAAGAAAATAGGTAACTCAGCAGTACTCATCATAGAGCGCACCATATCTCATAGGGTGCGATACCTCCACCCTGATACACCGTTGTGCTGTGGTGTATAAGAAGGAGTAAGCTGAGAGAGAGAATCATGGTCTCTTTTTAGAAACTACAGGAACTCCATACACTAATATTCGCCTCCTCGATCATATCGTAGGACTCTAATACTTTTACCCATTGGTTCTCAAAAGAACCAACCTTGGAATTTGTAGACATGGGACCAAATACATCATCATGTATCTGTCCCAAGAGTTCAGTAACTCTTTCTCTGTTTCCAGTAAATAGAGTATTGGTCATTTTTATCTTTGAGACAAGACTAGCAAGTAGCATAAGATGAAAATTCGAATAGATTCTCATATTCATCCTTATGTAACTTAGCTAGTCATGTCGCATTGATATGACCTAGTCTACAATACCTCAAGAAGGATTCGTTCATTCCTGAACTGCTCCTCTTGTCTGTGTTCTATATACTTTGAATCGTGGTTTGATTTAGAACATATATGCTATTATATAACGTGCCTGATCGAATCAACTCTTGATTTAGGAAAATGTTCACAACATTATCCTCCAATACAAAATTATATACTTCTTTAACTCAGTAAAGAACATGATGTAATGTTGTATATTAGGTTCGGTATGTAATAACATTTGTTCAGAATTAATGTATTAATACAAGGTGATATCTGCCAACTGATTTGGTTGCAACAATTGCACCATTCACTAACACTTAGAGACATATCACCCATTCTCAGTTCTCTACCTTTCTGTAGCCCATGTAACATATTACATATGCGGGATCCTGATCTGGTATCACATACCCAGGACGTAGAGGATACTAAAAAACAGTTCTTGGTAATAAGGACACCCGAAGAATATGCATCAACATGCACTTTCTTCGAATTGGTGGCATGGGAATCCGGATATTCCCCTATTTCCTGCTCGGACTTATAACAATTATAAGATAGAGCGGAACCAACGTTCCCTAGCACAGTATAATAAGTAGGTTCGGTCAATACATCGATATTATTATCTTGATTAAGGCGTGACATTGTCGCAACAAGGAGAGAGAGAAGAAAACACTCTGCCTGTGCTTTTAGAAAGATTAGATTGGTTATCAATTTATCTAATCAGGATGGCTCCCACTGTTTTAGTCAAATCTTCCTTCAAACCCTAAAAAGTAAGACTAACCGGGATTAATTACACCCTACAAGTTCGCCAATCTTTTGGCCAGGCCAGTGTCGGTACTTTAAGGGAGGTTCCCCGTACTTTCGCACGGACCTAATTAAAATAAACCTCGTTTTCCCAAGGGGCGTAACCCCGTTTAACACCTTTCTAGACACCTAATTGATCGACTAATTGTAATGTGTACCAGGAGTAACTCTTACTCGCAGTGGGTATCAGGATCCAACTATCTTATAGAAGGTATGCAATCTCATTGCAAATTTCAACACTTGAAATTCCCGATACTACATTTTACCCCTAGTACCTATGACCTTGGCTATGGTCAACATATCATAAGCACTAGTTAAGTTCTATCCGTCATTTCGTGGTTAATTAGACCCACCCACGTGAACCTCAGCTATAGTCGACATAATCATGTGACTGTCCTAACTAATCGCATCATATGTTGTATAGGAAAAACATCACTTAGCTACCGTACACTACGCCTCGGCTATGGTCGACATACGCGGCACGAATACAAAGTACTCTATTTTCTAAAATGATGGAGGGCTACGCAGGTTTTTAAGAAAACCATGAGCGTAATGAACTTGATATCGTTGTAGAATCAAGTGATTTTGAAAAGGAGTGTTTTTTAGGCTTTTCTAGTTTCTCTAAAAAGGTCACTCCCGGTGAAGGGATCCCGGCTCTTTCCTCATCGAATAAGGTGCAGGATATTTCGTAAATACCGCTGTGCAAAGCAAGAACTATAGAAGCAATCAAAAACAAAACCGTGAGTTTGTAACATCTGCTAGTTTCACTAAAGAGGTCACTCCCGGTGAAGGGATCTCTGCTTTTTCCTTATCGAATAAGGTGCTGGATATTCTACAAGGAATACCGCTATGCAAAGCAAGAACTAGAGCTACCAGTTTTTAAACAAGTTTCTACAACATTTTTAGGTTTCTTTTTTCTTTCATTAATCTCATTAATGAAGTCCCATTTATTTATGCTTCTCAAGTATCACAAAAGAAACGAAAGCAACAATATTAATTATATCTCATATATATAGTATAACCATTCGTCTCAGGCAGTAATATGATCTCATCACAGAACATTGCATCAGAAGAATCACATATGAAATATTGGATATACTAGGAATTCCGTGTTTTAAGTTAAGCCAGTATAAAACACGGATTCCACGGTCGCGATGAATAGCCAAACCCATATCCCTAGACCCCTACGAGAGTGACAAGCAACCCTACCAATTCTAGAGTTAGGAGACCCGGTCTTAACTCCTTGAGATGGTCTCCCACTGTACCCTAGAACCCGGTTACTTGTGCTCCCCACCTTGGGTCTATCCTAATGCGGAAAAGTAAATAATATACAATGGTGACATCATCCTCAACCCGGAAGTGCCTCAATAAAAGAATATTACATACAAGCTTTACATGAATGAAAATGAAAAACCCCCATCTCACATAAAACCCCCGGCTATTCAAAACACAACGATCCAAT
This sequence comes from Agapanthus africanus, assembly GCA_030015575.1. Classification (NCBI taxonomy): domain Eukaryota; kingdom Viridiplantae; phylum Streptophyta; class Magnoliopsida; order Asparagales; family Amaryllidaceae; genus Agapanthus; species Agapanthus africanus. Next base: position 669,106,525 of record CM057341.1, on the reverse strand, counting down.
ATAACATATCACAGCAACACATAACATCACATATCATCAACGTAAGTAAATATGCGTATCCCAGTTGTCGTTGACATATAGCACCGAAACCGGTGATACACCACATACACTTACGGTTGTTGGATATAGTACCCTCAGAGTCAATTATTGGATCACATGCACATGATTGCAATGATTGAAGGAGGACCTATACCGGTAGAACAGTCTTACTCAAGATGATAGTATGCTATCTGCTTTATCTTTATCATCATGTACAGCTTTAGGTGACCTTACAGGACACTATTGCACGTTGATAGAGCCCTTAGGATTCTTGCTTGACGGACAGCAGTATGATGGCGATCATATACGTGGGAGCTGGGGTCTATAAGCTCATCCTTAAATGGTCCCTAGTCGTGAGAGTTTTCGAGACAGGGCATCGATACTCCAGAGTAGACTAGTGTATACAGTCGAGACCCCTACGAGGGGCGGTGGCCGGTCTCACAAGCCACTGGTGTCAGTTGGTTCACCTAAGATGTATACAGGTGCTCATTGGGTTATGAGTACACCGGACAGGACTCGCCGGGAATATGCTAGTTGGTATTATTCCTGACGTCAGATAGCAGTTCCCTGGTGACATGTGTACAGGTTAGTTCACCGACCTGGGATCGTCATTTGTCTCGTGTGAGTTCCCACTGTACTTTGATTACTACCCTACCACGGCTCAAATGAGTCGTGCAAACAGGTTTTAGTTGGGTACAGTCCCGAGCCACATGGAGGCAGTGAGCGGATCTGCAGGGGTTCATCTCTCCCGGTATTGGGGGTGAGGTCGCGCTGTGTCTAGGAGAGCCATTACACAAAGCCCTCAGCCGAGGCAGGAGATTTACTGGTAGGTATTCCAGTAGTATCTCAGGGTGTTCTGGGCTACACTCCGACATGACTTGTACCGCTTTTGAGGGTCTGACTTTTACCAACCACCTAGGCCCGCCATGCGATACTCATAGATGAACGGACCGGACTGTACGGATATTGTCATTGACAGGCTCAGTAGGGTGTCAGTATGTGTTCGCTCACAGATGTCCCTTTTGGTTAATACCTGGTAGCCCGTTACGTATAGGCTAATACCTCTGACGTGCTAGTGGTTAAATCCGCAACCAAAGTATTGACGAGTCTTTAGAGTCCCCCACAGACCAGTTTCTCAAGTTTCGCGCGAAACGCTGTAGAGGCCGTATGGAGATATGGCAGGGTACGATCAGATACGTGCGGTATTGCACGGATCATGATCGGACGGATAATACTAGCGGGTTTTGGTTTAAGCCGGATCCTAGTACTGTACATTGTAGATTTTGTCTCTTTGCATTTGTATTCAGTCGGAATACAAATGCGGGTATGTATATACAGTCGCGGGGTTTTCCTGTAATTTATTACAGGATCAGTTTTCTGAAGTTGCCAGTTTGCTTTCCGTTTCGGCCAGTTTTCCTTTGTTCCTTCACGGCCGGATTTTTCCGATGGAGGGGGTTATTTGCAAGTGTGCAAATTAGATTTGTGGAGGGGGTTTATTGTAAATGGAGAGATGATAGATTAAGCATCTTTGCTTTTTCTTTCATCATTTCTTTTGCATTAATTATGATGGGAGTGAGATGAGAGTTGATTTGGTTTTTGATGTGAGGCTTGCTTTTGGGGTGTGGTCACCATTTTTCCTCTCCTACACTCACCTCCCTTGCTTGTTTTTTCCCACTCCCCATTCTTAGAGGCCGGCCACAATTTTGGTGGGAGAGAGAGAGGTTCATTTTTAAAAAGGGAAAATTATTCATCTCATCTCTTTTGCTTGCACCAAAAATCAAAAGCTCATTTCCATTATTCTTTCCTCCACACTATCATGGAAACTTCATACCCGCATCGAGACAAGCCTTCTACACTTCGCCTACAGCATCTCTTGGGCACGTCGGCTCGCCAACTTCGTGCCCGAGTTGCCTCGGTACAGAGGTGGGAGGCCGTAAAAGAACCCGGCGTTGTGGTGCTCGTTCCGACGAGGAGCTGAAGACCGGAGATTCCGCGAGGAGATCGGAGTGGAGGCCGAAGACCGAAGGACACGGATCGCTTGGTATAGTCTTTACCCCTTCTCTTGATAGCTAGGTTTAGGTTAATGGTCCGATCCGGGGTTTTAGGATGCGGTAGTGCCGGTTTAAAGTTAAGAAAAATTTTCGTTTCCGCATTTTGGCCGAGGATAGACGGCCGGGGCGCTACCGTAGTCCTACATGGTATCAGAGCCACGCCATTAACCTATTCTAGCTTGCTCTAACGTGTTTACAAGTTCGATCGACCGGATTTTCCAAAATCCGCGTTTCTTGTCACAGTTTCTGTCGAAATTTTTTAGTTGTCAAAAAATTATTTGGTGTATTGCAGAAATGTGTGCAGGGTTTTCTGAGAACACTGAAGAAAATTGGTACCATGATGTTACTGTAGCGCGGCGGAACCGCGGCAAAAACCCCATTTTGGCCGCTGTTCCACCGCCGAACAGTGGCTTCACTGTACCAAATTTCTTCAGTGGGTCTCTGTGTTCAAAATGGGGTTTTTGGTATATTCCTTTTGGGCTCAGATTTTCTTTGAGTGCTACAGTAGTGCTTGGGGCCCACTTCGGTAAATTTGATCGATCGAAAATTTTAAACATGTTTGTTCACAGTATTTACATTATATCTGTGACCATGAATGTTATTTGATCGGTAAATCCTGTCTAACTGCTATAGCCCTTTTAGACGGATTTGCGAATGTGACATTCACGTTGATGTTTTGTGTGTAGGGTTCCTAGGCACACTAATGAGGTCTCACAAGGCATCTACCATGCCATTTTCAAAAATTCTAGGTGCCGAGAGACCCGACTACGGATCGTTGGCTAGAAGTTTAGGCGAAAAGTAAACTAGTTAACATTTAACTAATGGGAAACGGAAATACAACCTTTGTAGATCCGGTCCTCCACCTACACGGCTCCGAGATGAGGTCCTCTCCGCTGTCCAAATCAAATCCGGGCTCTAGCGTCGACTTCATCGGAGAATAAGCGAGCTAGGTCGTCGATGTCCATGCCGAAGATGATCTACGTCGAAGCATCGCAAGATCAAGCTCTCACTTCGCCAAGTCAAGAAACTTGTGAAGGAAACACACTCTACTACTTGGCAAGAGGTAGAGGATGAAGAAATAGGAAGTGGGTAGACTTTAGAATTGGATTTCTCACTCAAATCATCAATCCACCATTGATGACCTCAAGCTTCTTCAATGAAGAAGAAGATGAAGAAGATGAATATTGTTATGATAAGAATAATAGAATAGAAAATAAAATCCATTCTTATCATAATATTAACCTTAGTTTAGTGTAGAGAATGGACCATGGTTAGATATGATGGTTAGGGTTAAGGAAGAGATAAGAATGGTTGACTTGATCAAAGTTTCAAGAAACTTCAACATAAAACAAAATAAGCCACCATCCTTAAATAATTTCCAAAATGAATATATATAAATAAATGAATAAGATAATCAAAACCCTAATCATTAAGTAAACCATGGTTTAATCTTTACACTTAACCAAGTTAATATGCATCATCAAACATGATACAAACATGTGCATAAAAGTATATCACATATACAACTTGCACAATCCAAGTGAGAAAATCCATTTAAAGTGAACCATTACTAGTTAATGCAAAGTAATATATCAAATATATAATTATACATTAAATCATTAAATCAACACTTGATTCAATGATCCGGTCATGTCGCACACAACCGACTAGTATACAATGTATCGGCTTATCGAATCAACGCTTGAATCGATAACTAGGTTATATCGCATACAACCACTCGATACATTCATCGCGAGAATGGAATACGGTATCACATACACGCATTATTCTCGGTCCCGCACATATCTCATATGCGCTCCTATTTCGTTTCGCTTGAGCCAGGAAACCTCTGTGTAGGACTCTAAAGACTCGTCAATACGCCGGCAGCAGGCGATGATCATATCAAACACCCACAAGCCGCAAGCGGTCTGCTAAACGTAACGGCCACCCGGGTATTGAGCGATCAGAAGATCGACGAGCAAGCCCGCTCACACTCCTGCGAATCCGACCAGTAACACTACCATACAGTCCGGTCTGATCGTCTGATATGTCGCATATCTCGCCTAGGGGTGGTAAACGTCAGACCCCAATAGCTCGATAAGTCGTGTCGATATGAGGTCTATAACTGTTCGAGAAACTACAGGTAACACTTACCAGTAAATCTCAGCAACCCTGGCCAGGGATTTCCTGTTATAGCCAATCGAACACAGCGCAACATCAACTCCCTATACCGGGAGAGACGAATCCCCTCCTATCGCTCATTGCCTCCATGTGACTCGGGACTGTACCCAAAAACCACCGTTTTGCACGCCCTCTTGGACGTGGTAAGATGGAAATCAAAGCACAGTGGGAACCACACAAGACTCTATGACGATCTCGGGTCAACAGACTACTCTGTACCAGTGTCACCAGAGAACTGCCATCTGACGTGAGGTATAATACCATCTGGGAGTTCTCGGCGAGTCCGTCCAGTGTACCCAGTCTCTACTGAGCACCCGTATATCATCTCTGATGTCAAACACCGATGGATATGGGATCATCCATCGCCCATCTGTATGGGTCGAGAAGGTATACGCTAGTCTACTCTGGTATATCGATGCCCCGTCTCGATACACCCACGACTAGGGACTTTGAAGGATGTACTTATGGACTACCATGTCCCCACTAGTATGATCCGCATCATAGTCCAGGTAGTCAAGTACAGATCCTAAGGGCTTTACCAACATGTAACAGAGAGACAATCAGCATACACGTTAAGGTAAAGGGTAACCAGATAGCATACTATCATGTCGAGCAAGAAAGTCCTCCCTATATATGTCCCAGCATCCACTACAATATACATCCTATGTACAGTAATGGCCTCTACGGCATACATATAACTAACAATCTCCCACTTGCACTAGGGCCATCTGTAGCAGTGGTTGCAGTATCTCATACTCAACCATCCCATAAAAATCTCTCTCTGGGAACAGGCCTTTGTGAGTGGATCCGCTGTGTTGTCCTCTGAGTCTACTCTCCTAACCTCGATCCCCTGGAGATCAACCATCTCCATGATCAAGTGATACTGCCTTAGAATATGTCTGGATCACTGATGGGACGGGCGTTCCTTGGCATAAGTCACAACTCCATTGTCTCACAATGGTTGGAACGTAGTTCATTTCATGAACCAATATACACCCAAACAGCCTCTTTGGTAGCATCTTTAGTAGCGATGTATCCGGCCTTAATCTTCTAGTATGTCACGGTATCTAGCTTGGAACTCTTCTAACATACCGTCCATCCACTGAGGGTAAAGACAATGCCTGTGACTGACATTCAGTCATCCTTATCACTCTGGAACCCTTCCAGTGATTCTCCCCAGGATCATGTGATACCATCTCACTTCGACTAGTGAGAATCCTAACATCCATTTAGATCTATCTCATAGATCCAAAATCCAGGATTTAGGAGGTATCACTTTGATCCTATATGGAGAATCATTGTGATAAGCGGAGATTGATCGAGCGTAGCATAGGAAACTCCTTTCTTATCAAGAGTATGTTATCCACGTACTCTACGAGGATCATCACCATACTCCCTACTACCTTTTTGTATATACAAGGTTCATCTACCATTTTGATGATGTCAAACTCTTTGACCGCTTCATCAAAACAGATGTTCCAACTCCGCGATGCCTGCTTTATCCTATAAATCATCTTGCACACGTTTCCGCTGCTCCCACTGTCTACGAAGCCCTCTGGCTGTGTACTTATAGACGCTCTCTTCCAAATCATCATTTAGAAAAGCAGTCAAGACACCCAACCACCAGAGATCGTAGTCATGGTATGTAGCCGTGGCAAGTAGGATCTGGATGGACTTAAGCATAGATCCTTAGAAAAGGTTTCATCATAATCCACGCCTGGTCAATGACGAAAACCTTTAACAAGTCTAGCTTTGAAAGTCTCAACTTTTCCATCTACACCAAGTAATCTTCTCAAGATATACTTGCTCCTGATGGGGATTTAACCCTTCAGATATAGCAACCAAAGTCCATACTTTGTTGGTGTACATGGATTCCATCTCAGATCACTAAGCATCCAGCCATTCTTACAGAGTCTCACTCATGATGGCCAGGTCGAAGCTAGTTGGGTCATCATCTCATGATGCAATCCTCGCTCTCACTGTCATAGAGAAACAGAAGTATCTCTCAGGTGGGTGAGGAACCCTACTAGATCGGCGGAGAGGCTGAGGTTCGTTGGAATCTACTGAATCTTTTGGTTCTATCAAATCATCAGCTGTAGTTTGTATAGCTGGAACACTTCCAGTTCTACATAATAGACCTTGCCTCGAGCTTGTCCGGATTTTGCTTTTAGACATAGGCCGGACAACCCCAAATCTTAACTAGCTTAAGACATGGGCTCTTCCCATTCCATATCACATATGAAGTGGTAGGCAACTGATTTGATTTGAACCCTATTCAATAGGTATGCAGCTTCTCAAGCGCATAACTCCCAAAAAGGAAATAGGTAACTCAGTAGTACTCATCATAGAGCACACCTTATCATATAGGGTGTGATTGCTCCGCCCCGATATACCATCTTGCTATGGTGTATTCGGAGGAGTAATGCCGAGAGAGAATCTCATTCTCCTTTAGAACAGTCCAGGAATTCCGTGCTCATGTATTCTCCTCCTTGATCACATCAAAGGACATAATACTTATACCCGTGTTTTGGTTCTCTACTTCTAACTTATATTCTGTGAATATCTCAAAAGGTTCGGACTTGTGTCTCAACAGGAACATATGTCTGAATCTTGAGAGATTATCAGAGAATGTAATGAAGTATAAAGAACCGGTCTTGGCATGTGTAGACAGGGGACCTACATACATCAACATGTATCATCCCAAGAGTTTACTAACTCTTTCTCTGTTTCCAATAAACAGAGCTGAGGTCATTTTATCTTTATGACATGACTCGCAAGTTTCATGAGATGTAAATTCAAACTGATTTAAATATGCATCTACATGTAACTTCAGCTAGTCGGGTCGCATTGATATGACCTAGTCTACAATGCCTCAAGAAGGATTCGTTCATTTCTGAACTCTTCCTCTTATGTGTGTTCCGTATACTAAGAACTGTAGTTTGATTTAGAACATTAATGCTTTTAGATAACGTGCCTGAACCGATCAACTTTTGATATAGGAAATGTTCAAAACATTATCCAACTATACAAAATTTTATCATTTCTTTACTAATAAAGAGATAGATATGATTTTGTATATCAGGTTCGGTATCTAATAACATTCGTTCAGAATCAATGTACTGTAATACAGGGTGACAGTGACCAACAGACTTGGCTGCAACATTTGCCCCGTTTTCTGCCTCATGAAACTTATCACCCGTTCTCAGTTCTCTACCTATCTGTAGCCCTATATAACAGATTACATATCTGGGATCCTGATCTGGTATCACATACCCAGGACTTAAAGGATACTGAGAAACAGTTCTGTATAATGAACACACCCGAAGATGATGCATCAGCATGCACTCTCTTCGTTTGGGCGGCACGGGAATTCTGGTAATCCCCAATTTCCTGCTCTGTCTTATAACATTTATAAGTTGGAGCGGGACCAACGTTCCCCAGCTCAGTATAACAAGCGGGTTCGGTCAATATCCGTTTTATTATCTTGATTAAGGCGTGACATGGTTGCTACCAGGAGAGAGAGAGAAGAAAACACTCAGCGTGCGCTCTTGTAAGAATAGATTGGTTATTATTTTATCTAATCAGGATGGCTCCCACTGCTTTTTATCAAATCTTCCTTCAAACCCTAAAAGGAAAGACTAGCCGGGATTAATTACACACTACAAGTTCGCCAATCTTTCAGCCAGGCCAGTGTCGGTACTTTGAGGGAGGTCCCCCGTGCTTTCGCACGAACCTAATTAATGTAAACCTCGTTTTCCCAGAGGCGTAACCCCGTTGACACCTTCTAGACACCTACTTGATCGGCTAATTGTAATGTATAAAACTCTCCCAGGAGTAACAATTACTCACAGCGGGTATCGGGATCCAACTATCTCATAGAAGGTATGCAATCTCATTGCAAATTTCAACACTTGAAATTCCCGATAATATTTTGCCCCTAACGTGCTATGACCTTGACGAAAGCCAACAAACCATAGCCCGCTAGTCAAGTTCAACCCGTACATTTCTTGATCGAATTAAACCCACCCGCACGACCCTTGACGAAAGCCAACAAAGCCGCACGACTACCCTAATCCAATCGCATCGTATGCTAGCAGATAAGCAGCATATAGCTACCGCACACTGCACCTTGACGAAAGCCAACAAATGCAGCACGAATACTATATACAACTTATCTGAAATGACGGAGGGCTATGACAGGTTTTTCTGAAAACCTATTGCGTAATGAACTTGATATCGTTGTAGGATCGAATGAATTTTGAAATGGAGTGCTTTTGAGGCTTTTCTAGTTTTGCTAAAGGAGTCACTCCCGGTGAAGGGATCGTCGGTCCTTTCCTCGTCGAATGAGGTGCGGGATATATCATATATATCACTGTGCAAAGCAAAAACACTTAAAAGCAATCAAAAGACAAACCGAGTGTGTAGCATCTGCCAGTTATTGCTAAAGGAGTCACTCCCGGTGAAGGGATCTCGGTCCTTTCCTCATCGAATAAGGTGCAGGATATATCACATATACCGCTGTGCAAAGCAAGAACTGTAGCTACCTGTTTTATTTTGAAATTCGATTCTACAACATCTTAGGTTTCTTTTATTTCATTAATCACATTAATGAAGTCCCATCATTTATGTACCTAAACATCACAGATAAATACGACGTACACTTATGCCATCCGCATTCGCCTCGATGTCCCCTCGTGCACCGTTAGGTTAGGTAACTATCGGCAGAGCAGGGCAGGGCTATCGCGGGTGTAAAACATAAGTAACATCTATATAATATATCATATATACTATATACTGTATCTATCACAGAACATCACATGATCACATCACAGATATCGCAGCAGAAGAATCATATGAAATATTGGATATACTAGGACGTCCGTGTTTTCAATACGAGCCAGTATAAAACACGGATTCCACGGTCGTGATGAATAGCCAAACCCACACCCCTAGACCCCTACGAGAGCGGCAAGCAACCCTACCAATTCTGGAGTTAGGAGACCCGGACTCGACTCCTCGAGTTGGTCTCCCACTGGACTCCAGAACCCGGTTACTTGTGCCCTCCTCCTTGGGTCTATCCTAGTGCGGAAAAGTAAATAATATACAAGAGGTGACAACTTCCGCAACCTGGAAGCGCCCCAATAAAAAAATATTACATACATGTTTTTACATGAATGAAAATGAAAAACACTCATCTCACATAAAAACCCCCGGCTATTCAAACACGACGATCCAATATAACATATCCAGCAACACATAACATCACATGTCATCAACGTAAGTAAATATGTCCATCCCAATTGTCGTTGACATATAGCAACGAAACCGGCGATATCGCATATTACACTTACGGTCACAGAAAAGAAAGTGTAAAACTACAACAGTTGGAATCCGCAACCACCTCAGACATCGCATGCCTGACCAAATGAATTACTTAGACATCACATGCCTAACAATTATAAACCCCGCATTTTAGTCTCAAAATCGAAAACACTTTTCAATATCAAGTCGGTTAATTCAACAAGATTCCCGACATCCTGATCGAATACTCGTCGCAAACTTCAGTAGGCGGCCGCACCCCCGATACCGTCGACGAAGTGCACCAAGGCGGAACACCGCTACCGCGAGCACCCGAACGGATGCTTTCGGCGACGAGGTTCTCCTACAGTCACTTGGTCGGGGCTATGGAGTGAAGCTGTCTATCAAGTTTACCCGGCGAGTATCCGCGTACGCTACGTGATTGCGACGGACTTTTGATCACATCAAAATTCCGCGGCAACCGATCAAGTGAGACTAAAGTGCTACGTTTATAACATTCATTCAGTTATCTCATAACTTGTTGTGAATTCCAATTATTGTATCACATTCCGGATAAGACAGAAAATGTTAAACTTTCCGATCGAACAATCGAACACCCAAGTTTTCCCGATACAGATCAACACATGAAACAAGTCTAAAAACATTCAGTTCGTGCCTCAGTACCGACGGTCCAGCCGTAGAAGGGTCAAGCCAACGCCTCACATGTGGTACGCCGTACTGCCCCAAACCCGAAGGTTCAAAGGGCAGTTCAAGACGGTCACATAATCGAGTTAAGGTTTGTTGTCTTCTAGAGGGACCATCGTGTTACTTGCACTACTTAGAACGTGATTAAACTACAGAAATATCCAACACTTGGAAATTTCCCGACAGGGGAAAAATTGGGTATTTATATCCGGTCGAACTTTTTAACATATTCAAAAAATTATCCGGAACGACACATAGACAAAGTTTGACAATCCGATCGAATGTATGAACTCCCAATACAACCCAAAATACTCAACTCTTGATTTCAGATTAAAAATTCCCAGGAAAACCAGCACTGAAAAATAGGAGTTACTGTGCAAAATTCAATGGCAGATAAGACAAAAGTGCGGCGGAAAGGCCGCATTAGCACGCTAATGCCGCGGTTCCGCCGCACTTTAGAAAGATCATTAGGTAATTTTTGCATCGTAATTCTTAGATTTACCTGCTTGTTTTTCTGCATATTTTTAATTCTCAAAAATCCACGAATTTCAAAAATGTACAGAGAGCATTCTAAGGTTTGGGTTTCGGTTCGATCGGACTTCAAACTCCGTCTACGCTTCGCCTAAGGCTCTAGCTAGTCTCTGATACCACTGTAGGGTTCCTAGGCACACTAATGAGGTCTCACAAGGCATCTACCATGCCATTTTCAAAAATTCTAGGTGCCGAGAGACCCGACTACGGATCGTTGGCTAGAAGTTTAGGCGAAAAGTAAACTAGTTAACATTTAACTAATGGGAAACGGAAATACAACCTTTGTAGATCCGGTCCTCCACCTCCACGGCTCCGAGATGAGGTCCTCTCCGCTGTCCAAATCAAATCCGGGCTCTAGCGTCGACTTCATCGGAGAATAAGCGAGCTAGGTCGTCGATGTCCATGCCGAAGATGATCTACGTCAAAGCATCGCAAGATCAAGCTCTCACTTCACCAAGTCAAGAAACTTGTGAAGGAAACACACTCTACTACTTGGCAAGAGGTAGAGGATGAAGAAATAGGAAGTGGGTAGACTTTAGAATTGGATTTCTCACTCAAATCATCAATCCACCATTGATGACCTCAAGCTTCTTCAATGAAGAAGAAGATGAAGAAGATGAATATTGTTATGATAAGAATAATAGAATAGAAAATAAAATCCATTCTTATCATAATATTAACCTTAGTTTAGTGTAGAGAATGGACCATGGTTAGATATGATGGTTAGGGTTAAGGAAGAGATAAGAATGGTTGACTTGATCAAAGTTTCAAGAAACTTCAACATAAAACAAAATAAGCCACCATCCTTAAATAATTTCCAAAATGAATATATATAAATAAATGAATAAGATAATCAAAATCCTAATCATTAAGTAAACCATGGTTTAATCTTTACACTTAACCAAGTTAATATGCATCATCAAACATGATACAAACATGTGCATAAAAGTATATCACATATACAACTTGCACAATCCAAGTGAGAAAATCCATTTAAAGTGAACCATTACTAGTTAATGCAAAGTAATATATCAAATATATAATTATACATTAAATCATTAAATCAACACTTGATTCAATGATCCGGTCATGTCGCACACAACCGACTAGTATACAATGTATCGGCTTATCGAATCAACGCTTGAATCGATAACTAGGTTATATCGCATACAACCACTCGATACATTCATCGCGAGAATGGAATACGGTATCACATACACGCATTATTCTCGGTCCCGCACATATCTCATATGCGCTCCTATTTCGTTTCGCTTGAGCCAGGAAACCTCTGTGTAGGACTCTAAAGACTCGTCAATACGCCGGCAGCAGGCGATGATCATATCAAACACCCACAAGCCGCAAGCGGTCTGCTAAACGTAACGGCCACCCGGGTATTGAGCGATCAGAAGATCGACGAGCAAGCCCGCTCACACTCCTGCGAATCCGACCAGTAACACTACCGTACAGTCCGGTCTGATCGTCTGATATGTCGCATATCTCGCCTAGGGGTGGTAAACGTCAGACCCCAATAGCTCGATAAGTCGTGTCGATATGAGGTCTATAACTGTTCGAGAAACTACAGGTAACACTTACCAATAAATCTCAGCAACCCTGGCCAGGGATTTCCTGTTATAGCCAATCGAACACAGCGCAACATCAACTCCCTATACCGGGAGAGACGAATCCCCTCCTATCGCTCATTGCCTCCATGTGACTCGGGACTGTACCCAAAAACCACCGTTTTGCACGCCCTCTTGGACGTGGTAAGATGGAAATCAAAGCACAGTGGGAACCACACAAGACTCTATGACGATCTCGGGTCAACAGACTACTCTGTACCAGTGTCACCAGAGAACTGCCATCTGACGTGAGGTATAATACCATCTGGGAGTTCTCGGCGAGTCCGTCCAGTGTACCCAGTCTCTACTGAGCACCCGTATATCATCTCTGATGTCAAACACCGATGGATATGGGATCATCCATCGCCCATCTGTATAGGTCGAGAAGGTATACGCTAGTCTACTCTGGTATATCGATGCCCCGTCTCGATACACCCACGACTAGGGACTTTGAAGGATGTACTTATGGACTACCATGTCCCCACTAGTATGATCCGCATCATAGTCCAGGTAGTCAAGTACAGATCCTAAGGGCTTTACCAACATGTAACAGAGAGACAATCAGCATACACGTTAAGGTAAAGGGTAACCAGATAGCATACTATCATGTCGAGCAAGAAAGTCCTCCCTATATATGTCCCAGCATCCACTACAATATACATCCTATGTACAGTAATGGCCTCTAGGGCATACATATAACTAACAATGTGTTGTGCTGTGATGTTGCGGATCTGTCGTGGTGGATAGCCTGGATGCAATGGTAGTACAGTTTGGTTTTATTATGTACATTTGATATTGCGGGGCGAGCGTCCGACATGTGGACTGCCGTTACTGCCTGTTTGTATATTATTCTTTTGGGGCACGACCGGGCTGAGGTCGATGTACCCGTTGTATGTATATTTTACTTTCTGTACTAGGATTACCCCAAGGAGGGGTGCACAGATAGCCAGGTTCTAGAGGGCAACGGTCCTGCATCTCATGGCGTTGAGACAGAGGGGGCTTTACTCTAGAATTGGCGGGCTATTCGTCGCACTCGTAGGGGGTACAGGTTGACCCAAGGAGGGGTGCCCAAGTTAGCGGATTCCGTGAAGTGCTGGGTGGTCCATTCACGTTGCTGAAGGGGGATGCCTCGCTTCAGGTTTTGGCGGGTAATTTGCCGTGCCCGTAGGGGTCTAGGATTTCATTGCACAGGCTATACACACGACCAGGGGAACTTCGGGTTTCAGTAGCGGCTCTATGAAACCCGGGGATCCTAGATATCTGTATTTTTCTGTGATGCTTATTACATTTCTGTGATGTTGCATTTTATCACGCCTTGAGCGAATATTATATATTGATATATATACTAGTAGATGTTGTATATGTTTTGCATCCGCGCTAGTCCAGTCCCCGCTCTGTCGTTAGTTAAGTAACCTAACGGGTGATGACGGGACCCAGTAGAGAATGCGGATGGCATATACGTACATCATTATTTTCGTTCTTTGTGGTGTGATCAATTGATGGGACTGCGTTGATTCGGATCAATGCAAGCTAAACAAACCTAATCTGATGTTGTTGGAACAATTTTTCAAAAAGCTGTTATTGCAAGGACGTTCTCTTTTGTTTTGCACAGCGGTATTCGGTTATGAATATCCAGCACCTCAGTCGACGAGGCAAGGGCCGAGATCCCTTCACCGGGAGTGACCCCTTGGACAGAAGTTTGCGTCAGGGCAATAACTTCACTATAGCCGATTACTTTTTGCTTTGCATCGTGGTATTCAGTTCGAATATCCTGCACCTCATTCTACGGGGAAAGAGCCGAGATCCCTTCACCGGGAGTGACCTCTTTAGCAAAGGTTTTCGTCACTATATTTTTATAAAAAGCTATCCGGTTCCTTCAACGATATCAAGTTCATTACGTTAAAGGTTTTTCGCCAAAAACCAGCCGTAGCCCTCCGTCATTTCAGATTAGTATTGCTTAGTATTCGTGCTACGCATGTCGTGCTCAGCCGAGGCGTAGTGTGCGGTAGCTCTGTAATGCTTTTCTGTCTTATGGATATGTGATTGGTTAGGACAGTCGTACGGTCATTTTGGCTCAGTCAAGGACTCGTGTGGGTGGGTTTAATGCAGTCAAGATAATGACGGGTTGAACTTGACTAGGATCCTTTGATATGTTGGCTCAGTCAACGTCACTTGGGTCCTAGGGGTAAAAACACACATCGGGAGTTTCTAAAGAAACTGAAACTTGCCAGGCATGCACATACCTTCTGGAGTGTGGTGACGTGAGTGGATTCCGTCACGTTATCATGCGATGATAGTTGGATCCCGATTCCCACTGATGAGTTGGTTTACTCCTCGGGTGATCCCGACTAATTCTTCTTTCAGATTTGGAGGAGAATTTGACGTTACAGTGGGAGGTTTCCTGATTAGATAAATTGGTAACCATTCTGATCTAGGTTAGAGTGCACGCTGAGTGTTTCTTTTCTCTCTCTCTTTAGCAGCGACCATGGCCCGACCCTTGACTATGACTCAGTGACCAAGTTGATCGAACCTTCTTAAACATTGGCTTTTGGATTGTCGGAGTTGCATACCTCATTGCCACTCCTACTTTTACCCTTTTCTCCAGGACACCCCGTATTACTAAGAACGTCCACTTCCATTGGATAAAACCATCGTATGGTTATATACGAACTCGAAGGAATTTATTCGAGGATGGTTTCTAGTTCTGGAGAAAACGGATAGGACTATTCAGTTGTCTTTTCCTTTTACCTTCTCTCAGGATGCGAGTGCTCCTTGGATTAGGGGATAGTACACCCGTTACACCTATTGGATAGTCTTCTTCCAAACCTTAGGCTGGTGCCGAATGGTAGGGAATGAAGAAAGCCGATTAGCCTAAGTGTGGTGTACAGAAGGTATTAAGTTAAGACAAATAAGGGGATTAGAAAGAGGGCAAAGTAAATTGCAACTGCTATTCACGACCAAACCAAGTATTTCATTACCACTCCCACTTCTCCTTTGTATTTCTCCAGAACACTCCGTATTACTACGAAGATCCACAGTTTATTGGATACTCCATCGTATGGTTATATACGAACTCGAAAGGAACTCGTTCCAGTTCGGGGATGGATTCTGGTTCAGGAGAAATAGGAATAAGGTTTATTCAGGTGTCTTTTATCTTTACCTTCTCTCGCATTGCGAGTGCTCCTAGGATTAGGACAGTACACCCATTATGCTTATTGGATAGTCTTCTTCCAAACCATAGGCTGGTGTCGAACGGTAGGGAAGGAAGAAAACCTTTTAGCCTAAGAGGGTGTACAGAAGGTAATGACAAAAGACATATAAAGGGATTTAGAGAGGTGGCAAAGAAATATACAGTTACAGTTGTGAATCTGATAATGGAAGAGGCATTACTAGGAATACCCGGATACCCCTTTGAAACATTTCAATGTTTCAGTTTTACCGTGTACTGTTAATAGAAAACTGATTTCCCAATTAGACACTTGCTCCAGGGTATGTATTTACCAGGTATGATTCTCACATCTGTATGGTTTTACAGATGACGAGTGGGAGTAAGTTATTGGAATTAGGTGATTGTCCTCATTATATCGGAATTCGTTGTAATTGGTGATATTTGAGGAAATCACCTGGGTAGTTTGCAGGACGGCAAATATTTGGTTTTGAATATCCGTTGCTATGCACCAATTTCAAATTGATATATCTGTACGTCTATTTTTTTATAGAGTGAGATATACCTTTTTGAAATTATGTCCATGACATTTACCTATATCAGTGGATGGTTAGGTAAGGAGCATTAAACAGCGGTGTAATTCTTCTTAACCATAAGTCCAGTTTTCAACCTACGACACACTGGGAATGAGTCATTAGACTCAAGGGACTTATACAGAGTATTGTATGTTGTCCAGTGTCTATTAGGACAGAGGGGTTGGTCCTCGTACTATATTCGGTTTACTTGTGACTTCTCTAGCTCTTAGACAAGTGTTTCGTAGAGACACAAGGTCTAAGTTTTGAGAAGTTATAGGTATATGAATAAAGTAGAGAACCAGGTATTGCAAGTATCAGGATTCTTCAAGATGATCGAAGATGTAGATACTTGTGTATGGTATTCAGTTGATAGTAATGATTAAGAGAACTTGCTTCTCTTTCAAGTTACTCATAATTGGAAGCACTCCTAAGTTGAGCAATGCAGATCGGCCTCTTTCCATTTAGTTGACATGCACTAGAGACAGCTGCATGATTTGAATCTGGTTCAATTAAATCGATGCCTCTGTTTCTGTATTGGATATAGAACAGTTCATATCTTAATGATGTTAAGGTACGGGGAGTTGTCCGGCTTATGCTTAAAACCAGACTCCGGATAACTCGAGGCACGTTTCTGTAATGGCTGTTTGTGGGTTGACCCGGACTATGACGAGGGTTGATTTTCTACTATCTGGAAGATCAATAGTGATATTGTTCTTGACTCGCCACAGTTTTAATAAAAATGGATTTTTTAGAAAACAGTAGTGGGAGTATGGTAGAACACGAAGTGATTCCAGAACCGCAAACGATTACTGAAAATTTGATAAGAACCTAAAGATCCAATCTGGATTGACATTCCATTGGCCACTCTGCAGATATGCTCGGTAACCTCAGGCACTCGAGAGGTACTTTGGTATGCTCAAGGACGGTGACAGGGAGGTTCTTGTTTACCCAGACTTGCCATTGCTGTTGTTCCAGACTGTGAGACCCGGCAGGAGGATGAGTATAGCATCATTCTAAACTAGCTTTAGAAGTGTACGTCTATATGACTCTGCCAGAGGGTTGTCGTAGTCAGTGGGAGCAGCGGAAGCATAGTGGACAGGTTGCTTATGTCTATTTATAGACTAAAGCAAATATAGCGGAGATAGATCATTTATTTCTGACGTGACAGTCATAGGTTTGACTTCATTAGAATAGGGGATGGATCTGTTAAGAAGGTAGTAGGGTGTGATGTCCTGGTATTAGGATGACATACACAGAGTAGGAAGTGAAATTCCTATACTATGATCGGTTATACTTTGGTTGTCACACAGTGGTTTCTCCACATAGGATATTAATCCAGTCCTGGAGAAACGATCGGAAGCAGTTTTAGAACATAAGTGGATGTTCTAGGGATATGATAACGGCATCCTCCTTCGGGAGACAGTTATCACTCCAGGCTTCCAAGGTTACCTGGATGACAGAGTGTCTGTCAGAGTTCTAGTTTTCCCTCTGACGAGGGGCAGTATTTTGGACAGGTGGTCCAGGCGGATACTGAGGGAGGCATGGCGCAGGATACTGATTAAGTTCAGTTGACGATACAGTCTGAGAAGTTTGGATTTGGAGTTCATTTATGAACTAGGTCCCGTCAGATATCCAGACATAATGTAAGACAGGTATTACTCATTTCGGGAGATGGCTTTCTCCGCGAACTTGAGATAAAGAGAGACATAGAAAGAAACATCAGAGCGGATCCACTCACTGAGGCTATTCCTCGAATGCAATAGTTTCGCAAACGGGCTTTGTGAGACTGATTAGTAGAGGAGTTGGGTGTTCGGTATCACACGGGCTTTGAGTATGCGACATCGCAATAATTAGCCTTGAGTGCAAGTAGGAGATTGTTGGATATAGTGCCCTTAGAGTCAATTATTGGATCACAGGCACGTGATTGCAATGATTGAGGGAAGACCTATACCGGTAGAACAGTCTTACTCAAGATGATAGTATGCTATCTGGTTTATCTTTATCATCGTGTACTGCTTTAGGTGACCTTACAGGACACTATTGCACGTTGATAGAGCCCTTAGGATTCTTGCTTGACGGCCAGCAGTATGATGGAGATCATATACGTGGGAGCTGGGGTTTATAAGCTCATCCTTAAATGGTCCCTAGTCGTGGGAGTTTTCGATACAGGGCATCAATACTCCGGAGTAGACTAGTGTATACAGTCGAGACCCCGATGAGGGACGGTAGACCGTCTTACAAGCCACTGGTGTCAGTTGGTTCACCTAAGATGTATACAGGTGCTCATTGGGTTATGAGTACACCGGACAGGACTCGCCGGAAACATGCTAGTTGGTATTATACCTGACGTTAGATAGCAGTTCCCTGGTGACATGTGTACAGGTTAGTTCACCGACCTGGGATCGTCATTTGTCTCGTGTGAGTTCCCACTGTACTTTGATTACTACCCTACCACGGCTCAAATGAGTCGTGCAAACAGGTTTTAGTTGGGTACAGTCCCGAGCCACATGGAGGCAGTGAGCGAATCTGCAGGGGTTCGTCTCTCCCGGTATTGGGGGTGAGGTCGCGCTGTGTCTAGAAGAGCCATTACACAAAGCCCTCGGCCGAGGCAGGAGATTTACTGGTAGGTATTCCAGTAGTATCTCAGGGTGTTTTGGGCTACACTCCGACACGACTTGTACCGCTTTAGGGGGTCTGACTTTTACCAACCCCCTAGGCCCGCCATGCGATACTCATAGACGAACGGACCGAACTGTACTGATATTGTCACTGACAGGCTCAGTAAGGTGTCAGCATGAGTTCGCTCACAGATATCCCTTTTGGTCAATACCTGGTAGCCCGTTACGTATAGGCTAATACCTCTGACGTGCTAGTGGTTAAATCCACAACCAAAGTATTGACGAGTCTTTAGAGTCCCCCACAGACCAGTTTCTTAAGTTTCGGGCAAAACGCTGTAGAGGCCGTATGGAGATATGGCAGGGTTCGATCAGATACGTGCGGTATTGCATGGATCATGATCGGACGGAAAATACTAGCGGGCTTTGGTTTAAGCCGGATCCTAGTATTGTACAGTGTAGATTTTGTCTCTTTGCATTTGTATTCAGTCGGAATACAAATACGGGTATGTATATACAGTCGCGGGGTTTTCCTGTAATTTATTACAGGATCGGTTTTCTGAAGTTGCCAGTTTGCTTTCCGTTTCGGCCAGTTTTCCTTTGTTCCTTCACGGCCGGATTTTTCCGATGGAGGGGGTTATTTGCAAGTGTGCAAATTAGATTTGTGGAGGGGGTTTCTTGTAAATGGAGAGATGATAGATTAAGCATCTTTGCTTTTTCTTTCATCATTTCTTTTGCATTAATTATGATGGGAGTGAGATGAGAGTTGATTTGGTTTTTGATGTGAGGCTTGCTTTTGGGGTGTGGTCACCATTTTTCCTCTCCTACATTCACCTCCCTTGCTTGTTTTTTCCCACTCCCCATTCTTAGAGGCCGGCCACAATTTTGGTGGGAGAGACAGAGGTTCATTTTTAAAAAGGGAAAATTATTCATCTCATCTCTTTTGCTTGCACCAAAAATCAAAAGCTCATTTCCATTGTTCTTTCCTCCACACTATCTTGGCAACTTCATACCCGCATCGAGATAAGCCTTCTACACTTCGCCTACAGCATCTCTTGGGCACGTCGGCTCGCCAACTTCGTGCCCGAGTTACTTCGGTCCAGAGGTGGGACCCCATAAAAGAACCCGGCATTATGGTGCTCGTTCCGACGAGGAGCTGAAGACCGGAGATTCCGCGAGGAGATCGGAGTGGAGGCCGAAGACCGAAGGACACAGATCGCTCGGTATAGTCTCTACCCCTTCTCTTGATAGCTAGGTTTAGGTTAATGGTCCGATCCGGGGTTTTAGGATGCGGTAGTGCCGGTTTAAAGTTAAGAAAAATTTTCGTTTCCGCATTTTGGCCGAGGATAGACGGCCGGGGCGCTACCGTAGTCCTACAACGGTCACAGAAAAGAAAGTGAAAAACTACAACATTTGGAATCCACAATCACTTTAGACATCTTAAATCCAAAATATCACATACTTCGCATTTCTTGCCTAACGATATGAATTCCACATATTGTATCACATTCCAAATAAATAGACAATGTTAAACTTTCCGATCGAATAAACAACTACCCAAGATTTCCCAAATAGCTCAACACTTAAGAGGAGTTCAAAAAGTCCCAGAATATGTCACAACCGCAATGAACCAGCCGTAGAAGGGTCAAACCAACGCCTCACATATAGCAATGCTAAACTACCACAAACCATATGGTTCAGTGGCGGTTTTGACGGTCACATAATCGAGTTAAGGTTATGTTCTTCTAGAGAGTCCACATATTACTTGCATGATTTTCTGAAAGTTTTAAACTCAGGAAAAATCCAACACTTGAAAGTTTTCCGACAGGGAAAAAAGTGAGTTTTTGATATCCGTTCGAACCTTTTAACACGTTCTAAATTACCCGGAAAAACTTAAACGAAGTTAAACTTTCCGATTGAATCAATGAGTTCCCAATATTTCCCAGAAAGCTCAACACTTGAGTAGAATTAAAAATTCCCAGAAGCATGAAAAAATACCCAGGAATAAACCCTGAAGTATTAGCCCCTAACTCTCAAAGTTGGCCGCGGAACCGCCGCCAAACGCATGGTTTGGCCGCGGTTCCACGGTCTCTTGAGTGAGCTATGGCTTCGTACTTCACAGTAATCCCTAGAATTCCCTGCATGATTTTCTGAGTATTTTTAATATGAAAAATTTCAACTTTTGAAAAAATTTCCAGAAAGTGGGATTTTTCGGGGTTTCGGAATTCGATCGGACTTTAAACTTCGCCTACACGACGCCTAATACTCTAGCTTGGCTCTGATACCATTGTTGGGTTAGCTTAGCACCTTGTGAAGATTTTGGCAAGGATCAATCATGCTAATTTGAAATTTTTGGGGTGCTAAACAAACCCTAACCAAGATCTTAACTAGAGACTTAGGGTTAAACATGATATGTAAACACT
Source organism: Agapanthus africanus (assembly GCA_030015575.1). Classification (NCBI taxonomy): domain Eukaryota; kingdom Viridiplantae; phylum Streptophyta; class Magnoliopsida; order Asparagales; family Amaryllidaceae; genus Agapanthus; species Agapanthus africanus. The sequence goes on along the minus strand of CM057341.1, from coordinate 669,085,322 downwards.
TTACATCTAAGTGAACAAGGAATACAACCTTTGTAGACCGGTCCTTCACTTCAATAGCTCCGTGTAGAAGTCCCTTCGCTGCGATCACAATCGTCCGGACTCTAGAGAGGCTCCCACGAAGAAACGAACAAGCTTGCTTCGAAGTCTTCGAGGCCGAAGATGATCTACTTCGAGGAGACACTAGCTCATGCTATCTCTTCACTAATTGTGTAGATTAGTGAAGCAAACACCCTAAACTAAATGGCTAATAGTATAGGATGATGAAGTAGGAATTTTGCTCACTTTATTGTTTATTTTTTCACTATTTTCTTCTCTTTTCTCAAAAGCTAGAGAGCAAAAATCAAAATGAGGAAGAAGATGAATAATGAAAGTGATGAGGTTAGAAATGCAACCCTTGGTTAGTGTATGTCATCCACTAACTCTTGTAGAGAGTTAACCATGGCTATGTGTCATGGTTGAGTTTAGAAATATCTTAAGCAAAACAAAAAGAGAAGACTTTGTCAAAGTTTATCATGAAGCTTCACAATGACTCATTTCTTCCTTTTTTGAATTACTTAAGAATTTAAACTCAAACATAATATATAGCATGGTATAATTCTCATACATCCATATTGCATGTATAACCTAGCATGTCACAATATTATATATCACATATATAATATTTATGTAACAAAAGAAAACAATACAATAAACATATATCACATATATGTTAAATGCATCATAAGTGAGAATTAATAAATATTTAAGTGAGCATATAATATATATTATTTCATCGAATCAACACTTAATCCGATAACCCGGCTATATCATATATAACCGACCGATATCACATATCGCGAGAATAGAATACGGTATCCCATACTCGTATTAATCTCGGTCCCGCACGTATCACATATGTGCTCCTACTCCATTTCGCATGAACCAGGAAACCTCTATGTAGGACTCTAAAGACTCGTCAATACGCCGTCAGTAGGTGATGATCATATAAAACACCTACAAGCCGCAAGCGGTCTGCTAAACATAACGGCCACCCGGGTATTGAGTGATCAGAAGATCAACAAGCAAGCCTGCTATAACTCCTGCGAATCCAATCAGTAACACTACCGTACAGTCCGGTTTCTTCGTCTGTTATGTCGCATATCACAGACTTGGGGGTGGCTTAACGTCAAACCCCAATAGCCCGATAAGTAATGCTGATGCAAGGTCCATAACGGTTCGAGAAACTACTGGTAACACTTACTAGTAAATCTCAGCAACCCTGGCCAGGGATTTCCTGTTATGGCCAATCGAGCACTGCGCAACATCAACCCTAAATACCGGAAGAGATGAAACCCCTCCTATCGCTCATTGCCTCCATGTGATTCGGGACTGTATCCAAAAGCCACCGTTTTGCACAATCTCTTGACCGAGGTATGGTGGAAATCAAAGCACAGTGGGAATCACACAAGACTCTATGACGATCTCGGGTCTACAGACTAACCTGTACCAGTGTCACCAGAGAACTGCTATCCGACGATAGGTATAATACCATCTAGGAGTTCTCGGCGAGTCCGTCCTGTGTACCCAGTCTCCACTGAGCACCCGTATACCTTCTCTGATGTCAAACACCAATGGATATGGGATCATCCATCGCCTATCATATGGGTCAAGAAGCGCATATGCTAGTCTACTTTGGAGTACCGATGCCCTGTCTCGATACACCCACGACTAGGAACATTTGAAGGTTGTACTTATCGACTACCCAGCCCCTACTAATATGATCTACATCATAGTCATAGCACTCAAGTACTCATCCTGAAGGCTTTATTAACATGTGATCAGAAAACAGTGTTTGTTTACATGTTAAGATAAAATGCAACCAGATAGCATACTATCATATTGGGCAAGAAAGTCCTTCCTATATATGTCCAAGCATCCACTACAATATACATCGCATGTACAGTAATGGCATCTAGGGTATACATATAACTAATAAGGGGAATATCTGGATTCCCATTCCACCCAATCGAAGAAAGTGCATGATGATGCATATTCTTCGGGTGTCCTTATTACCGAGAACTGTTTTTTAGTATCCTCTACGTCCTGGGTATGTGATACCGGATCAAGATCCCGCATATGTAATATGTTACATGGGCTACAGATAGGTAGAGAACTGAGAATGGGTGATATATCTCTAAGTGTTAGAGAATTGTGCAATTGTTGCAGCCAAGTCTGTTGGCAGATATCACCTTGTATTACCAAATGGTAAATACATTGATTCTGAACAAATGTTATTATATACCGAACCTGATATACAACATTACATCAGATTCTTTATTAAATCAAAGAAGGATATAATTCTGTATTGGAGGATAATGTTGTGAACATTTTCCTGAATCAAGAGTTGATTCGATCAAGCACGCTATATAATAGAATATAAGTTCTAAATCTAACCACGATTCAAAGTATGTAGAACACAGACAAGAGGAGTAGTTCAGAAATGAACGAATCCTTCTTGTGGCATTGTAGACTAGGTCATACCAATGCGACACGACCAGCTAAGTTACATAACGATGAATATAAGAATCTGTTCGAATTTTCATCTTATGCTACTTGCCAGTCTTGTCTCAAAGATAAAATGACCAATACCCCGTTTACTGGAAATAGAGAAAGAGTTAGTGAACTCTTGGGACAGATACATGATGATGTATATGGTCCCATGTCTACAAATACCAAGGTTGGTTCTTTTGAGAACCAAACGGGTAGAAGTATTAAAGTCCTACGATGTGATCGAGGAGGCGAATACTTGCGTATGGAGTTCCTTGAATTTCTAAAAGGAGAATGTGATTCTCTCTTAGCTTACTCCTTCGTATACACCAAAGCACAACGGTGTATCAGGGCGGAGGTATTGCACCCTATGAGATATGGCGCCCTCTATGATAAGTATTGCTGAGTTACCTGTTTCCTTTTGGTGCTATGCACTTGAGAAGCTGCATACCTATTGAATGGGGTTCGATTCAAATCAGTGCCTACCACTCCATATGAGATATAGAATGGGAAGAGATCGTGTCTTAAACGAGTTAAGATATGGGATTGTCCGGTCTATGTTGAAAAGCAAAATCCGGACAAGCTCGAGGCAAGGTCAGTTGTGTAAGTTTGTCAGGATATCCCCAACGTTAGTAAGGGAATATCTTCTACCTAACTGAGGAGCAAAATGTGTTTTGTTTCTCAGCATGCCACCTTTTTAGAAAAGAATTTTCTTGTGAAGAAATTTGTGGACATGAGGTAGTACTGGAAGGAGTTCCAGCTAGACAAACTAACAGCTGATGATTTGGTGAAACCAAAGGATTCAATAGTCTCCAACGAACCTCAGCCTCTCCGCGAATCTGATAGGGTTCCTCATCCACTTCAGAGATACTACGGTCTTCTCGGTGACAGTAGGAGCGATGATTGCATCATTAGATGATGGCCCAAACAGGTTCAGGCAGTTAGGAATGTCTGTTTTGATATGATAGTCAAAGAATTTGACTTTATCAAAAAGGTAGATGAACCTTGTATATACAAGAAGGTTGTAGAGAGTAAGGTTGTCTTCCACGTATTGTACGCAGATGACATACTCTTGATAGGAAATGGTTTCCTATACTACACTCGGTCAAGCTCCTCTTATCACGAAGATTCTCAATAGAAGATCTGGATGATGCCTACTACATGTTATGGATTATGATCTATGGTGATAGATCTAAGTGGATATTGGGAGTGTCCCAAATCCAGGTACATTAACACCATACTAAAGGGGTTTAGTATGGAAGATTCTGAGCATGGTGGTTTTCCCACTTACTCTTGGATCACTCTCTCCAAAAGGATGTCTCCCGAGACTAATTTGAAGAGCGCTCGCGTGCAAGGGATATCCTATGCTTCGGCAGTAGGCTCTATCAGAGTATGCGATGTTATGTACCAGAACAGATGTAGATGACTCACTAGATGTAGTGATCAGGAATCAATCGAATCTTGGGAGAATCACTGGACAGTTGTGGAGGACATTCTTAAGTACTTGAGAAGCACTAAAAGAAAGTTCTTGGTTCCAGCTTCCAGAGTGATGGGTTCGAATGAGAGTCGGTCACAGGCATTGTCTTTACCCTCAGTGGAGGGACGGTATGTTGGAAGAGTTCTAAGCTAGATACCGTGACATACTAGATGATAAAAGCTGAATATATTGCTACCAACGATACTACCAAAGTGGTTGTCTGGACATTTCTTGTTCATGAGATGAACAAGGTTCCTACCATTGAGCGTCCAATAACTGTTATTGTGACAATAATAGAGTTGTGGCTTTGGCCTAGGAACACCTGTCCCATCAGAGTTCCAGACAAATTCTGAGGCAAGTATCACCTGATCAGGGAGATCGTTGATCTCCAAGGGATCGAGGTCAGGAGAGTTGACAAGAAGGATGACACAGCGGATCCACTCACAAAGGCCATACCCCTAGAGATACTTCTCTACAATGGTTTAGTATGGGATACTACAACCACTGCTACATTGTTGGGTATTGGATACTATAACAGATGGCCTTAGTGCAAGTGGAAGATTGTTAGTTATATGTATGCCCTAGAGGCCATTACTGTACATGCGATGTATATTGTAGTGGATGCTTGGACATATATAGGGAAGACTTTCTTGCTCGACATGATAGTATGCTATCTGGTTGCACTTTATCTTAACATGTTAACAAATACTGTTTTGTGATCACATGTTGATAAAGCCGTTAGGATTAGTACTTGACTAACAGGACTATGATGGAGATCATACTAGTGGGGACAGGGTAGTCGATAAGTACATCCTTCAAATGTTCTTAATCGTGGGAGTATCGAGACAGGGCATCGGTACTCCAGAGTAGACTAGCGTATGCGCTTCTTGACCCATATGATGGGCGATGGATGATCCCATATCCATTGGTGTTTGACATCAGAGAAGGTATACGGGTGCTCAGTGGAGACTGGGTACACTGGACGGACTCGCCGAGAACTTCTAGATAGTATTATACCTATCGTCGGATAGCAGTTCTTTAGTGACACTGGTACAGTTTAGTCTGTAGACCCGAGATCGTCATAGAGTCTTATGTGATTCCCACTGTGCTTTGATTTCAACCATACCACGGTCAAGAGATCGTGCAAAACGGTGGCTTTTGGGTACAGTCCCGAATCACATGGAGGCAATGAACGATAGGAGGGGTTTCGTCTCTCCCGGTATTGGGGTTGATGTTGCGCCGTGCTCGATTAGCCATAACAGGAAATCCCTGGCCAGGGTTGCTGAGATTTACTGGTAAGTGTTGTCAGTAGTTTCTCGAAACATTATGGACCTCACATCGACACGACTTATCGGTTACTGAGGCTGACGTTTACCACCCCTAGACTAGATATGCGACATATCAGACGAAGAGACCAGACTGTACGGTAGTGTTACTGATTGGATTCGCAGGAGTTATAGCAGGCTTGCTTGTTGATCTTCTGATCGCTCAATACCGGGTGGCCGTTACGTTTAGCAAACCGCTTGCGGCTTGTGGGTATTTGATATGATCATCACCTACTGCCGGCGTATTGACGAGTCTTTAGAACCCTACACCGAGGTTTCCTGGTTCATGCGAAACGGAGTCGGAGCACATATGTGATATGTGCGGGACCGAGATTAATACGAGTATGTGATATCGTATTCTATTCTCACGATATGTGATATCGGTCGGGTGTATGTGATATAGCCGGGTTATCGGATCAAGTGTTGATTCGATAAGTTGATTCATTTGATATTAGTCGGTTATATGTAATATAGCCGTATTATTAAATCAAGAGTTGATTTAATAATTTAATATATAATTATATATTTGATATATTAAATTATATTGACTAATATTAGCTCACTTAAGATTTCTTTTCTCACTTTATGATACATTGATATATAAATGTATTGTTTTCATTTAGCACAAAATATATATGTGATATATATTGTTGTGTCATGCTAGGTTACATATGCAACATGTATGTGTTAGTTGTATATATGCCCTAGAGGCCATTGTTGTACATATGATGTATATTATAGTGGATGCTTGGATATATATAGTGAGGACTTTCTTGCTCGATATGATAGTATGCTATCTGGTTTCACTTTGTTTTAACATGTTGACTTGTATTGGTTTACTGTCTTGCTCTCATATGTTGATAAAATCTTTAGGATATGTACTTGACTACTGGGACTATGATGAGATCATACTAGTGGGGCCAAGGTAGTCAACGAGTACATCTTATAACTGTTCCTAGTCGAGGGTGTAAAGAGACAGGGCATCGATACACCATAGTAGACTAGCGTATACGCGTCTTGACCCATATGATGGGCGATGGATGATCCCATATCCATCGGTGTTTGACATCAAAGATGGTGTACAGATGCTCATTGGAGACTGGGTACACTGAACGGACTCGCCGAGAACTCCTAGATGGTTTTATACCTAACGTCAGATAGCAGTTCTCCGGTGACACTGGTACAGGTTAGTCTGTAGACCCGAGATCGTCATAGAGTCTTATAAGATTCCCACTGTGCTTTGATTTCCACCTTACCACGTATAAGAGGGCGTGCAAAAATGGTGGCTTTTGGGTACAGTCCCGAATCGCATGGAGGCAATGAGTGATAGGAGGGGTTTCGTCTCTCCCGGTATAAGGAGTTGATGTTGTGTTGTGTTCGATTGGCTATAACTGGAAGTCCCTGGCCAGGGATGATATGGAGTGCTACTGGTAAGAGTTATCAGTAGTTTCTCGACCTGTTATAAGCCTCACATCGACACGACTTATCGGTTACTGGGGTCTGATGTTTACCACTCCTAAACCTGATATGTGACATACTAGACGAAGAGACCGGACTGTACGGTAGTGTTACCGATTGGATTCACAGGAGAATGTACAGGCTTGCTTATTGATCTTATGATCGCTCAATACCTGGGTGGCTGTTACATTTAGCTGACCGCTTGCAGCTTGTGGGTGTTTGATATGATCATCACCTACTGCCGGCGTATTGACGATTCTTTAGAGTCCTACACAGAGATTTCCTGGCTTAGGAAAAATGAAGTAGGAGCACATATGTGATATGTGAGGGACCGAGAATAATACGATATGAGATACCGTATTCTATTCTCGCGATATGAGATATCGGCCTGGTATATGTGATATAGCCGGGTCATCGGATCAAGTGTTGATTCGATGAATTGGTACATGTTATATTAGTCGGTTATATGCAATATAGCCGGATTGTCGGGATCAAGTGTTGATTCGATAATTTAATGTATAATTATATATGTGATATATTACATTACGTTAACTAATATAAGCTCGCTTTATTGATTCATTTTCTCACTGGATAATACATTGATGTATATGCGATATATGTTAATTGTATTATTTTCTTTTGTTACAAAATATATTGTATATGTGATATATAATATTGTAACATATTAGGGTTACAAATGCAAGATGGTTTTTGAGTTTAAACCAAGTTAGGGTTTGGTTTGGGGTTAGCTATTTGGATGAGGGTTAAAGAAGCTTCATGAAGCTTTGACTTTGTCATCTTGCTTTGATATTTTATAAAGATAGTTGTTAACCCAACCCAAACCCTTAACCTATGGTTTACTCTCTACAAGAGTTAAGACTCTCATTCTTAACTCATAGTTGCAATTGTAACCACAACAATAATTCATTATTCATCACAAAAACTTTTGCTTCTTCTTCTTGCTTCTTGAAGAAAAGCTTCACTTGATTTTTCATTTGTGATGATAAATGGAGAGAAATTGAAAACAAAAGAGAGAGAAATTCCTACTTCATCATCCTCATATATTCTAGCCACTTAGATTAGGGTGTTCACTTCTCTATTTACTTCATTAGTGAAGTGTAAGCTTGGGTTAGAGATTCTTCAAGGTAGATCATCTTAGATCAAGAAGATTTCAAGCAAGATGTATCATTCATCTCTTGGAGCCTCACGAGAGTCGGAGTTCTTGATGATCACAGCGAAGGGACCTCAACACGGAGCTTATGAAGTGAAGGAATGGACTACAAAGGTTGTAATCCTAATCTCTTTAGTTCTTTGTATGTGATACAAACTTGTTACCCTAGGATTTCTAGTAAAGATTCATAGTTTGCTTGCTTTGTACCTCTCTAAATTTTAAAGTGGCATGAATGATGCTACCAAACCCTAGACTAGGTGTAAGGGAAGCCCAACAGTATGTATGAGACTCACACCATGCTAGGGTTAAGTTAAGGTTATATTTGTTTTAAGTAATTCAAACACTTGAATAATGAGTCATGGTTGAAGCTTGGAGAAACTTGTGGAAAACATTGACTTAGTTCACTTGTTTGTCTAGCTTAAGATATTTTTCAACCCAACTTTTATCTCATAGCAATGGTTAAGTCTCTACAATGGTTAGTGGATGACATACAAAAACCATGGTTGCATTTCAAAGCTCATGAGTTCATTGATCTCTTCATCACTTCTTCTTCCTCCTCACTTGAAAAAAAGCTTACTAGTTTTTTCTAAGTGATGATAACTTGTGAGAAAAATTAATCTAAAGTGAGCCCACTTCCTATTTCATCATCCTCTACTATTAGCCATTTAGTTTAGGGTGTTTGCTTCACTAATTTACATAATTAGTGAAGAGATAGCATGAGCTAGTGTCTCCTCGACGTAGATCATCTTCGGCCTCGAAGACATCGAAGCAAGCTTGTTCGTTTCTTCATAGGAGCCTCTCTAGAGTCTGGAAGTTCATGATCGCAGCGAAGGGACTACTACACAGAGCTATTGAAGTGAAGGACCGGTCTACAAAGGTTGCATTCCTTATTCACTTAGATGTAAAGAGTTTACATATCATGTTTTACCCTAATTCTCTAGTTAAAATCTTGGTTAGGGTTTGTTTAGCACCCTAAAATTTTAAAGTAGCATGATTGATGCTTGCCAAAACCTTGCTAAGGTTCTATGCTAACCCTACAGAATGTAATACCCCAGGTGGAGTTAGGGCTGAATACCACCTACTCCATGAGAAGTGAGATGTTATCCGGTATGGAGATGGTGATGTAACCGATACGGATACACACGGGACCCACCAGAACAATGGGGAGTATCGAATTTCATTCCGAAAGAGGGCACAATCTGAACTATAAATGGAATGATACCACTCTTATAACACAGAGGCGCCTTTTGGATGAATCGGAACTCCGGAGTTTGAAGAACTCCGTAGTTAAGCGTGCTTGAGCCAGAGAAATTCTTGGATGGGTGACCTACTGGGAAGTAGCCCCGGGTTCATTCGAAGGGACAAAACCGTGCGGTTTTGTCCCTTCGAGACAATACCATTTGTGTTTGGGGGTGGGTCGTGACAATATTGGATCATGCCCACTCTCGTACTTTTATATTTTATTGTATCTAGATAAACTCCATCAGATCAAATCAGAAAATAGTAATTATATATTGGTTGACCTAGTCAGACTTGGGTATTGTGTGAAACTTAGAGCGATGGGTTTATGTTCGCTTCTTGATTTTGATGTCTTGCTTACTTATTGTTCCTTCTGGGTTGATCTTCGCCGTTGGGCGTCGTATTTATGTTATTGCATGGTTGTGATTCCGCCGGTTGGCGAAGAGCTAGCTCCCGCTTAGGGATGCCTATATATTGTTGTGTATATGGTTTTGGATCAAAATATACAATGGAGGTGCTGCCCAAATTTTTAAAAGACGAAACATGTGTTCAACTGTAGTATAATCCACTTGAATTTTCATGTCTCATTAGTTACGCATTCAAGAAAAACATGATTCATTATACCTTTATTTCAAAACCGCACCCCCACTATTTTCCGCAAAAAGGTTTTTTCTGGGTTTCGACTTACTTGATTTACGTCATGCCTTTTGACGTTGCGTAATTTAAGTGCAGGTCACGTGCTAAATTTTACGGGTCATGACAAAGTTGGTATCAAAGGGTTAGGTTTAACCTTGGTTTCAGTCTAGGTTTGACTATGCGGAGTCTAGGGCATATATATTTTGGAACCTAGGCTTGACCTTACGGAACTTAGACTTGACGGGAGGTATTAGACCCGAACTTTCGTTTCATAGGTTGACCTTGATTGATGGAGCAGGTAGCTTGAGTAGAGTGATGTACTGTACATATGATCCGCGGCATATTTACGATACGATACTCCACTTAAGAAACCTTATGATGTACTTATCTTGAGATCTACAATACTATTCGTTCCAATGATCATATACCCATTTGGGATCTGTTGATTTCTTTCGTTCATTTGATCTATCATCATCGATACCTGCTTGAGGTTCCTATCACCTTGGTTTGAGCAAAGAGAGAGCTGCTGCTAGAGATGCGGTCAGGGCGAGCTCGTTACGGACAAGAGCTGACCATGATATTTTCTGGTGACAAGGGTATGTGTGGGTATAGTGTTGGTGTTGTGACCTCTCGTTTGAGGTGAGTGTTCAGTTTTGCACCGGATGATCTGGCCATTGATAGAGGCTACCAGATTGAGAGGACTGTTGATGTACAGCCTACCTCAGAGATCGTGATGTTGTCTACCGTGCAGACAGATGACCCAGTTGTTACTGAGATTGATGGGATGTCGTTTCCAGAGCCTATAAGCTGAAACCGCTGGAGCTTTCAGACAGAGATGTGACAGGAGATAGCTAGTCTATCACGAGTTGAGCGACTGATGTAATTCGTTAGATTTGATGTGCTGATGCAGGCTCAGTTGAGTTGAGAATTCCAATCGAGCAAGAGAGGATGTTGTTCGTCGGATGCTCCGATGTGAGATCGGTAAGTTGACCAGTTTCAGATAGAAGGACCTCACCCTGATGCGTTGTGAGTTGATCGAGAATAGATGAATAAAGTGTATTCCTCCGATGATTGGGACGAGTTCCCGAGGACGTGTTCGGCTAGATATCTTCTACAAAGTGATGAAGATACCGAGTTCGTATTTCGAGTCCGTGTGAGAGACTCCGGATTGACCATAGCTAAGAATGAATTGTAATATGCAGACAGCAAGAGATAACGTCGAAGTGGACGATAATAAAGACAAGTGGAACAAGAAGTTCGTGCGAGATGTTAGCGAGCGGTTGTTACTCTCCGTTGATGCCAAAGGATTGATAAGTGCGCAGAGGTGTTAGATACAAACAAATTTTATATGAAATCCATGCTGAGGACACAGCTATCCGGTTATGAGAAAAGAGTTAAGCAAGAGTGCCAACATTCGTATAGTTCGGCATATGTGAGATCGGAAGAACCCACGAGCAGGTTCTTCCTAGGACACCGCAGCGATAAAGACTTGTATCCAAGATCAGTTATATCGTGCGTATTCAGAGGGACAGATGCCATCGTCAATAATGTGCCGTTGCGAGTGGTCATGTTGATTGGCCAAACGGTGATCAGAGGAGCTCCAGAGCAGGACAGTTCCGTTAGTACAACTGACCGAGCCAATGAGCAGAAAGATCGTGAGATTTGTAATCCACAGAGAAAATGGGAACCTAGAGACCGAAGACACCATACTGTGAGCAGGAGGCAAGTAGATGATTTTGCTCTGCCAGCTTGGGTGTACCGGCATTTTTCGACATTGTAGGAGCTGTACCTCAATGTCAGTTATTGCGATTTGCGTTTTATGATCTGAGTATCACACTTTTATCGCTTGGACTTGAGTTTCGATTATTGGGTTTCGTGATTTATGTTTTTGTGCACCATGGCTACACCTGCTGGAGATTTATGATTTGTGCATAGTTATTGCACTTGATTTATGTTTTACATTGGTTTATGATTTGTGCACAGTTATTGCACTTGATTTATGTTTTATACACCGCTACATTGGTTTATGATTTGTGCACAGTTATTGCACTTGATTTAAGCTTTATACACCGCTACATTGGTTTATGATTTGTGCATATTTATTGCACTTGGTATCGATTAGTGCCTTCGTAGCACGTAATTATGGTTTCGTGGATTCGATACTGTTGATTTGATTTCGTGCATGTTGTATGCACTTGCCTTTACTTATGCACTCGGTATAGCTTATATGTGCTTGCAGTGCATTGGGATGGATTTTGTGCACGCAGTTACACACGTTTATGATTTTATACACCTTGGTATACTCAGTGTTGTTTTTGTGAGCATTTGAAATATTGATGAGTTTTCATGCATTAGTTGCATCTGAAAACTCTGAGATCACCTCATCCTCGTCTTCATTTGCCGTAGTGTGTATCCCGTCTTCCAGCTCTTTTGGTGCTGGTGAAAACTCTGAGATCACCTCATCCTTGTCTTCATTTGCGAAGCACTTGAAGGAGTCATCTATAGTTTCATGCGCTCCCTTCTTTGAGAGTGTTACCACATGGCAGGTATGGGTTTGCTTCCATTCTTGACGTTGAGTTGGTCTTGTCCTCACGATATAGGTCCTCTTTGGCTCATGATTTTGCGGTGGGGTTACCCTCCAGCTGTTGGACAAAGCGAACCGGCCTTGTTGATACTAGTCATTGACCCAGTTCTTGAGGGTGAAGCAGTCTTCAAGGAGATGACCTATTGCACGATGATGGAGCAATAATCCGGATGATGGACCTCGTTTATTTGTTCTGGGTGCCGAGACTCCGGAAGTGTCATCATTTGATACTTCATGACAAGGTTGAATACTTTCCTTGTCTTGTCTTGAGGGAAAGAGTATTTCCGGCCCATCTTCTTCATAAAGCACGGGTTCCAGCTGGCTTTTCCTTGATTGTACGACTTCTTGGATCCATTTTGCTATTTTTGAGCATTGTTTGCTTTCTTCGCCTTGTTTTTTTCCTCGATTTTAGGATTTTCCTTCGAGACGAGAACGTACAGTTGGCTGAGGATGAAGGGCATTGTAGTCTACTTTCTCCGCGGACTGTTGGTTGAGGCGTTGCGTCCTGGCTTTTTCATAAATAGCCATTTCGCGATTGTGGTTATCCTGAATCTTTTGACAGGCTTCTTTTATTAGCTTGTCGACTTGTTCTTCGAACGACGGGCTTAACGTTCTTAGAGCGGGATCTCGTTCTGTTTCAATGTCACAACTATTTGGAAGAGCATTCTCTTCTTCACCAGAGCTGTTTATGACGCGGCAGCTGTAGAATCATTCCCGTTTCTCGGACCGAACGTATCCGAGCCAGGTTGTTTCCATCTTCCGGTTGGGCATCTTTTGTTGGGTCCCAGGGATATCCCAAATCTTTTTGTAGAAGTGGGCTTGTCGAACAGTTTGTTCGAGGGGTACACCTTGGCATCTTAATAGCCTTTTCAAATCTTCCGTGTAGTATCTTGGCAGACATATTGGTTGAAGCCTATCAAGTGTAAAATCGGCACCGTACCAGACTTCATTCTCTACTCTGGTCTCCGTAGATTGGTACAAGAGGATCGCCTTTTTACCTCTTCGCCTGGAAGGCACATAGAAAGTCTGTAGTTCATGTACGCTATATGTATTGGGCGCAGGAAGTTCTTTATAACGCCGAGAGGGAGCCATTATGATTTGCAGGCTGTGATCCGCTCTGGTGAGGATTTGCACCGACGAGCGGATGGAGAAAACGACATTAGCTACGTCTTCAGAGTCGCTGCCAAAGACCGGAATATGAGTAGATGGTCCGAGCCTGTTGTATTGGGGTTGCTTCGAATACACTATTTCTTCGTCTTTCTCGGTGTTGCTCCCAAAGATCGGGATGATGGTAACAGACTTCCGTTTATCCTCTGGCTTATGAAACCTCTCCGTATTTTTGAATTCTGGTAAGAAGTACTTTGTGTCTTCATATTTTCGAACCTTGTTTACGGAGAACGGGTTTAGTTCTCCCGTGACGGTGTATTCCAAGCCGTCTTTGAAATACTTCATACACTGATGTTGTGTAGAAGGGACGACGTTGAACTCATGTAACCAAGGCCTGCCAAACAGAGCATTAGAGCAAGTCTTGGAATCAATGACATGAAATTTGATGTCAGTGACGAGCAACCCGAAGCATAACGTCAGTATTACGGGCCCAAGCGTCCGGGATGACTGTGAGTCGAACCCGAAAATGGTAATTTTGTCTCGGGCCAAGTGTTGAATGTTCATGCAAATCTCCTTCAGCACTTTCACGTTGAGAAGATTAACGGAGGATCCGTTGTCGACAAGGATTTTTCCTATCTTGATGTCGTGGCAGTATCCGGTGACGTATAACGAGCGATTATGCTCGCACATTCCGAGGAGGAGATCTTCATCACTGGATATAATATCAGCTGTGTGAACCTCTGCCAGCTCGTCCTTCATCTTCTCTTCTACGAGGAAAGCTTGGAACTGATCAGGCTCTTATAATGCCTTGATAAGAAAATCTCGTACCTCTTTGGACAGGAGGAGAGCATCCAGTATGCTCAATTGTGAGGGCATTTTCCTCAGATGTGCTAAGACATTGTAATCCACCTTGTTTTTCTTAGGCGGGTCCCTGGATGCGAGCCCTTTGACAACTTCATCATCGAAGGTGATTTCCTTAGGGATTTTTCCTTTCCCTTTGTCTTTTTGGCTCGAACCTTTGTTTGTAGGTCCGAGGTTCTTTTCAGGCAGCATGTGGTTACACAGTTAAATGTTCCCACGGTTCTTCTCCCCATCTTCTTTTTCGAAGGTGGAGTCTTTGAAGAGAGGGATGAGGGCCATTTCGTCCTCAGAGTCGCTCCCGAAGGTAAGAACCTGGGGTTTATCCCCTTCCGAACTCGTATCAACCATATGACAATTTCCAGTCATTTTCTCACGCGGACTTGCCACACTTTTTTGCAGTCGACGAGCTTCGCGCTTCATCCTTTTGAAGTGTTTTGATGGACAGCATATCCTTGCCACCACTTCTTGAAGGCAATGCATTCTTCGGTGGGGTGAGTATTCCTCCGATGATATAGGAAGTAGTTGTAAGTCGACGTTAGACATCCCACATGATGCGGGGAGGCGGAATAGGTAAAACAATCATTTTGTTTAAGTTAATATCGACTAACTTTACGGATCTTTGCTAGACCCTAACTAAAAACTATTTAGAAGTGATTAACTACTATGATAGATGATTATACCTCAAGATTCTAGTCCTTCTTGTTCTTGTTGATCACCTCCTCGTCGGCCTCCTCGATGTGATAGAAGATCCACCCGAGAGCTCCTTCTCCAACCATTAACCTCTCACTTGAGGTAACTAGGTGGCCATGATTGCTAATCAAAGTAACCTAGTGGATATAGAGATGGATTAGGGATCTATTAGTCTTGCTAACCCTTGGATCTCAACACATGAGAGGATTAGGGTTAGGTCTTTGAAGAGAGAGAGCTTGAGGAGAGAGAATGTGTAAGTGAGAATCAAATGAATTCTATCTCATTTGTGAATATATGAAGCATGATAATTATCTAAATGAATAACATATAATAATATCAACCATGCTTCATTAATTCACTTTTGATGAATCATCTCATGAGTCATTAAGCAATAAATGCTTCATTAACTCATTTGGATGAATCACTCCATGAGTCACTAATCCATTTAATGCAAATTCCACCTAAGCTCTCCACCTTATCTTTCTTCTAGAAGCTTCTCGACTAATTACGAGAATGCCCCTCCCATCCGTGAAAACACGGAAATACTGAGATTGTATAAATCCAATAATCCAATACTAGAATCTGGCTTAAACTGAAGCCTGCTAGTAAAAACTGTCCGAACATCGTACGTGCATAAATACACGTATGTGTCCGAACCCTGTCGTAAAACCATACGACCTCTATATCGTTTCGCCTGAAGCAGGGAAACTCTCTGTGTGGGACTCTAAAGACTCGATACTACGCTGGCAGTGGGTTTAACCACAGGATGCAAGCGGTACTAGCTGTACGTAACGGTCCCCATGTAGATGTCGATAAGAAGGCCGATGAGGAAACCCATCCGAACTCCTACTGAGCCTGATGTGACAATCTCCGTATAGTCCGGTCTGTTCGTCTAGGACTAAGTCGTGTCGGAGTGAAGCCCATTACACCTTGAGAAGCTACTGGAAATCCTATAAGTAAATCTCATTTACCCTGGCCAGGGACTTTACGTAATGGCTCTCTAAACACAGCGCGATATCAACTCCCAATACCGGGAGAGACGAATCCTATCTAACCGCCACTTCCTCCAAGTGCTTCGGGACTGCACCCAACTGCTACCTATTTGCATGACTCCTTTGAGCCATGGTAGGGTAGCAATCTAAGAACAGTGGGAACACACTCGAGATGAAGCAGCAGTGTCAAGTCTGCGGACTATGCTGTACTCATGTCACCTGAAAACTGTTAACTGACGACGGGTATAATACCAACCAACAGTTCCCTGCGAGTCCTGTCCGGTGTACCCGTAACCCAACAAGCACCTGTATACTATCTCCAGTACAACATACTGATGGCTGTGGGACAGACAATCTCCACAACTGGGATGAGAAGCGTACACACTAGTCTACTCCGGAGTATCGATGCCCTGTCTCGATAATCCCACGACTAGGGACCTGAAAAAGGATGTGGTTGTAAACTACCCAGCCCCTACTAGTGTGACTGCCATCACAACGCTGGTAGTCAAGAAAGATCCTAAGGGCTCTATCAATATGTATTCGCGATATGCTAACATATACACATATTAAGATAGACATAAACCAAGTAGCATACTACTATGTTGAGCGAGACTGTTAATATAACTGTGAATATTCCAAGCTTCCATTAAGTAATATACAAACTTGTATGATACAATAATGGCCCCTGGGGCATATACACTAACAGTAGTTTGGATATGAATCCTCTCTATCGAGGCGTATGACCCCGGGAGTGTTTCCTACCAAAGGTGGCAGCTTCACTCCCATTGACAGGGCTTTGGAGTACTGCTTCTCTGCTTTGATCCTGCTCTTATTTGTCGCAGGTATGCCTTGGATTGGTTGGAGTACTTTATGACTCCACCTTGACGCGGCTTCTTCATTCTGACGCTGACGCTTAGTCTTTTCATATATGGCTGTTTCTTGTTCTTGGTCAGCTTTGCTTTTTCGAAAGGCTTTATTTAACAGCCTATCGATTGGGTCTTCTGGCAGTTCCGGGAATTTTAGCGCCGATTCTGCCCTCAGTTCCTCCGCGTTGCCTTCTGACGTTGAGGGACCTTCTTCGCCATTTAACGACGAATAGGAGACCATATGGCAACTTGCTACATAGTCTTTAGTTTCTTTTGGTGAGTTATTTTCCTCATCATTGTCACTATCTTCGTTCTCAAGAATATGCTTGAGGAAATCTTCGAGGGTGACTAGTGTCTGCACTTTCTGGTTGTACTTTTCCAACGCGTCAATGTACTTTTGTATGTTTGTGCGCTTGTCGTCATACTCGGCAAGCTGCACAGGCTTCTTGGTCTTCTTCTTTTTCTTCGAAGACTTTGAAGGCTTGATTTGGGGATTTTGCCCTTTGTCAACAACTTTCGGCATGGAATACGGTTTCAGCATCCCTTTGATGATTTCAGGTTCAAGTGGGCTTTTCCACCTGACTGCCGGACATGCTTGTAGATCCATCAGCATTCTTTTGGTCATTTCTGAAAGAACGATTTCCCATGGAGTTTCTTCCACGAGCGAGCATGATGCCCCCGGTGCATCCACCTTTTTAGGAGTGTGCTTCTGTGGCGGGTTCACCCTCCAGTTCTCAGACAGCACGAACTTCCCCTGTTGATACTGATCCTCGACCCATCTCTTGATAATATAGCAATCCTCAATTGGGTGTCTCACCATTCTGTGATAGGAGTAGTAGTTGGGGTTGTTGATATCACCGGGTTGCGGTGGATGCCGTGGGTCTGGCAATATAATGAGTTTGTTGCGCACTGCTAACTCAAATAATCTCCTCGTCTTATAACGGGGATACGAGTAAGTGCATCCTAGCCTTTCTTCCAGGGATAGGCATGGACGTGCATTGTTTTGGCGAACCGTCGGTTTTGGGTCGCTCGGTTGTTGTTGAGTGTTGGCGACGAAGGCCGCTTTCCCATTACCCTTGGCATTTTGAGGGTCCTTATTTGAAGAAGAAGGCCCATGGCCCATCTAGGCCAGTTTATCAATCAGAGCCTGGAAGGTCGTCGGCTTGAAGAATGTCATGAACTGAGACACAGTCATTTGCGGATCTAGGATTCCGATGAACATGCCTACTGCGGGGGATTCTTCGATGCATTTTCCGCATTTTGACCACAGGGTCCGCCACCGGATCGCATATTGGACCCAGGTTTCTCCCGGCTTTACCCTGGCATTGATTAAATCCGTGATCGGGGTGCGCTCACTAGCGCTGGCGAACCGCTGTGTGAACAGCAGTTCCATTTCTGTGAATGTTCTTATGGAGTTATTTTGGAACTCTGAATACCATTCAAAGGCCGTCTCTGACAAGCTACCAACGAACTGGCGAAGCAGTAGTTTATAGTGTTGCCTTACAGATCTATGAACTGCGCGACGTGTTGGTGTGGGTTGCCAGTCCTTTTGAACACATGGAATTTAGGGATCGTATATCCCGGGGAGTACTTGATTTTGTTATACCAGCCTGGATACGGTCGCCCAGTTCTGACGATTTGGCCAGCCGCTTCATTTGCTTAATGAGCTCGTATTTGTTGAGCGATGTAATCATCAAGAGAAGCCTTGGAGATCGTTTCCTCCCTGGCCACTGATAGAGCCGGAAGGAGGTTTAATGTTTCCCCTCTGTCATCTTCGATAACTATAGGCGGATCCTCGGCTGGAGGTTCTGGCTGAATCATCATTCCAACCATATCTTGGAACAAGAGCGCCATCTTCATTATGTTGGCGGCTTGCTCTGCAGCTTCTTTGTCTTTTCTTTCAAGCACCTTTCACAGGAACTCTGTATCGGTCTCCTGCTTTTGACGCTGTTCAGTTGCTGGATCTGAACTTTCTTTCTGTCCAGTGAGTGCCACCATCTTAGTCAACATTTCTTGGAGATTTTGTTGTTGCTCTTGAGATTTTGTCAACGACCGAGTTTGCGGTCGATGACTTTCGGAAGCACGGTTTTCATCTTTCCTGGAAGCCATGTAGACCGTATGCACGATCATGCCCCCAAACTTGGGCTGTTTGGGTCCAGCGCCTTTGGAATTTGCCGCAAGCAGTGGGATGTTCTCCAGCTTTACCCTTTTTAGGGAGGTTGAAGTTGATGGAGCCGTTATGACAGACACCTCTGTAAAACAAACCCCTCGCTGTATGACGGAGAGATGATCTTTCTTTTGCTGAGCCTTCGATTTCTTCGGTTGGCGGGAGTAGTTTTCGTCGATCACAGAGTCCTGGACTTTTCCTCAGACTCTGTGAATTTGGGAGGAGAGCCGCTGATGGGGCCGCTCCTGCTTTTCCTGCACAAGGACCCCAACAGGAGGAGGTGATTTCTTCAGTACCACTGTGGGGAAGATTTTGCGCACCTTCAGCGGTTCAAAGCTGTTCCCGGTTGGAATAGCAGCATCGACTTCCACCATTGGAGCTGGTGGGGTAAGTCCAGAGGAGGAGTTCCGCCGGCTTTTCTTACTCAGCGCCAGTGGCGATGTCGAGCGTGCCTTGCTGAAGGGGCCACCTTGGTTTTGGAATCCGTTGTAGCTTGCCCATGGTTTTGTTGAGGAGCTTCAGCAGTTGCTAGCCTGTTAAAGACCGACGTCCTTGGCAAGATTTGATTGGAGACGGTCAGCCTCTCGAAGACCGGTCGCCTGACTGATGAAGCACTTTTGACGGCTATTCTTTTTGGGGTAGCCCCTTCGGGAATCACAGGCTTCTTTGCGGGTCCGCTTGAGCTTTTGCACAGTCTATTAAAGAATGAGACCCTCTTTTTGGACAGCTCGTTGAGAGGAGCCATTGCGGTCGTCAGTCGGTAGAAGACCGACTTCTTAGGAACATCGGTTTGCGGCGTTGAGACACCTCTGCTCATTGGTGGGAGCATAGTCCCAAAGAATAGTCCAGTGGTGGCTTGCGTAACCTGCCCCATCGGCATTAACAAAATGGAGGCCATGTTGGGCCCGTAAGTTACTCCTCCGGTTGGGGCGGAGCGGGAGTTTCGGTTGCAAGTTGTGCAGTTGGAAGCCATTGATTTTTTTTTCTTCTTCTTCTGCATAGGAGCAAAAAACCAAATCTTAGTACCTCGAATCCAAGGGCAACCATAACGAACTGCAATTTTGTTCACGAAACACGACACACGAAGTGTGGAGTGGAAAGAGAAAAGGTCCCACCAAACGTGCCAGAATCTGTTCTGCGCCGAAAGACGAACCGGGACGTCGGGACATCCGGCCTGAATCCTGGGGGAATATGCTATTTGGATTTATCCGTCCACCTCTCCAAAGATGCCAAGTTGATTTATGGCACCGTATATCGGAGGTTTGGACGGATGCGGCCGTTGTAGCAGACTTTATCAGATTCCCCCTCGTTTGTGAGGGTTTTTGATTGTAGGGACGCTCTTCCCTGCAGGCGCAAACCCCTGCAGTTAATTACTTTACCGCATCACGTTAACCACTTTCTCCTGCTCCGGAGGTTCACTTCATGTCGTGTATATGTTTTTTTTATTTTGGTTGCCCGTGGATTGTATACGGAGACTATTTTATGTTGTCGCCCGTAGGGTGTGGATTAGTCCAAATCCGTATATTCTTAGATTTGGGGTTGGATTGATTTAAGGATCGTTAATTTGGTTTGAGATTAAGATCAACATAAACATATGAGCATTTGGGCTCGATTATTTTAGTTTAAGAACATCGCGGTCCATTATCGCCATATTTGAGGCAAAATGTTAGTTTAAGGACGTTTCGGTCCTTTGTCGCCGTATTTGGGGGGAGAATATTAGTTTAAGGATATTTCGGTCCATTATCGCCGTATTTAGGGGCGAATATTAGTTTATGAAAGTATGCCTTAGCACCACTACTAGGTTTTTAGAAGCATCAAGTATACAATTTAAAAAAATCTAGTGTGCTATTGCATGCTATCCTAGAATCGAACTAAAGAATTAGGGTTTTTAAACTAGTAAACAAGCTTTACACTAAGTGAACAAGGAATATAACCTTTTTAGACCAGTCCTTCACTTCTAAAGCTCCAAGTAGTAGTCCCTTAGCTCCAAGTAGTGGTCCTTCGAACTCTTCTTAGGCTCCACTAGGCAAAAGGAACAAGCTTGCTTAAGGATCTTCGAGACCGAAGATGATCCACCTTGAGGAATCTCTAACTCAAACTACCTCTTCACTAACTAAGGAATTAGTGAAGTAAACAACCTATACTAAAGGGATAGTTTGGTATAGATTGATGAAGTAGGAATTTTGATCACTTTAGAATTTTGTTTCTCTTTTTCTTTCTTCACCTCATCAAAAGCTAGAGAAGAAAAAGAATGAGACAAAGAAGATGATCAAGTAGTGAACCATGGTGAAGAAAATATCTCATAGATATTTATAGAGAGTTAACCATGGTTAAAGATAATGGTTGGGTTATAAAATATCTAGAGTAAAACAAAATTAGTGGAATTAGTCAAGACTTCTACATGCTTCCACAAGCATCTTAAGCCATGCTAATTTCCACCTAATTTTAGTTTTTCCCTTAATAATTAAATCACCCAAATTATCCTTAGTTTGGTGTGAGTCTCATACACCCATGTCCAATGTATCATCTAGCATGACACAATAGTATATGTAATATACACACACACACACACACACACAAATATATATATATACAAATATATATATATATATATATATATCACATAAATATATATATATATATATATATATCAACATATATACATCAAGAGAATAAATTCTTTAATGAGCTAATATTAGTTAACATATACTAATATATCAAATATATAAATATATATCAAATTATTAAATCAATACTTGATTCAATAATCCGGTTATATCATATATAACCGACTAATATCATTTATATGTGTATCAAATATACATATAAAAAATCATTGAATCAATACTTGATTCAATAATCCGGTTATATCACATATAACCTATTTCGCGAGATCAGAATACGGTATCACATACACGTATTAATCAAGGTCCCACACATATCACATATGTGCCCTACTTCGTTTCGCTTGAGCTAGGAAACCTCTGTATGGAACTCTAAACACTCGTCAATACGCCAGCAGTAAGCGATGGTCATATCAGTCACCCACAAGCCGTCAGCGGTAATAGCTGGACGTAACGGCTATCCAAGTATTGAGAGAATAGAAGATCAACAAGCAAGCTTGTCCAAACTCCCATGAATCCTACAAGTAACACTACCGTATAGTCCGGTCTCTTCGTCTAATATGTCGCATATCGAGTATGGGTAGTAAACGTCTGACCCTAAAAACTTAAGAAGTCATGCTGATGTGAGGCTCATAACATATCGAGAAACTACTGATAACACTTACCAGTAAATCTCATCAGCCCTGTCCAGGGACTTTCTGTTATAGCCAATCGAGCATAGCGCAACATCAACTCCCAATACTGAGAGAGACAAAACCCCTCCTATCGCTCATTGCCTCCATGTGACTCAAGACTGTACCCAAAATTCACCTGTTTGCACGACTCCTTTGAGCGATGGTAGGGAGGAAATCAAAGCACAGTGGGAACCACACAAGACTTTATGACGATCTCGGGTCTACAGACTAATCTGTACCAGTGTCACCAGAGAACTGCTATTTGACGATAGGTATAATACCATTTAGGAGTTCTCGACGAGTCCTGTTCGGTGTACCCATTCTTCAATTTGCACCTGTGTACAATCTATGATGTCAAACACCAATGACTATGGGATCAACCATCGCCCCATACAGGGTCAAGAAACATACACACTAGTCTACTCTAGAATATCGATGCCCTGTCTCGATACTCCCTCGACTAGGAACCATTAAAGGATGTACTTATGGACTACCCTGGCCCCACTAGTATGATCTGCATCATAGTCCTGGTAGTCAAGTACACATCCTAAGGGCTTTATCAACATATAACAGAGAGACGGTATAATAACACAAGTGTACATGTTAAGATAAAGAGTAACCAGATAGCATACTATCATTTCGAGCAAGAAATTCCTTTCTATATATGTCTAAGCATCCACTATAATGTACAATCATGTACAATAATGGCCTCAAGGGCATACACATAACTAACAATCTCCCACTTGCACTAAGGCCAGTTGTTGTAGTATCGCATACCTAACATCCCAAAAAGTCTCTTAAATTGTGTCTGGGGAATGGTCTTGGTGAGTGGATCCGCCGTGTTATTCTTCGTGTCAACTCTCCTAATCTTGATCTCCCGGTGATCAACTATCTCCCGGATCAGGTGATACCGCCTAAGAATATGTCTGGATCGCTGATGGGACCGGGGTTCCTCGGCCAAACCCATAGCTCCATTGTTATCACAATACAAAGGTATTGGATGCTCAATGGATGGAACCACAACAAGTTTAGTTATGAACTTCTTCATCCAGACAGCCTCTTTGGCAGCATCGTTAGTAGCGATGTATTCAGCCTCCATCGTCGAGTCTGCCACGGTATATTTCTTGGAACTCTTCCAACATATCGCCCCTCCATTGAGGGTGAAGAAAAAACCTAAGACTGACTTACTGTCGTCCTTAACACTCTGGAAGCTCGAATCGGTAAAGGACTCCACCTGGAGTTCACCGTTACCATACACTAAGAACATTTCTTTAGTCCTTCTCAAGTACTTATGAATGTTCTTCACAGTTGTTCAGTGATTCTCCCCAGGATTCGATTGATACCTGCTTACTACACTAAGTGCGTAGGCCACATCCGGTCTGGTATATAATATCGCATACATGATAGACCCGACTGCAGAAGCATAGGGTATCTCTTGCATACGAGCTCTCTCCAAATCAATCTCGGGAGACATCTCTTTAGAGAGAGCGATTCCTGAGCAAGTGGGTAAATTACCACGCTTAGAATCTTCTATACTAAACCTCTTTAGTATGGTGTTAATGTACCCGGATTGGGACAATCCCAACATCCGTTTAGATCTATCTCTATAAATCTTAATCCCCAGGATGTAGGAGGCATCACCCAGATTTTTCATAGAGAACCTATGTGATAAGAAGAGCTTGATCAAGTGTAGCATGGGAACAACATTTCCTATCAAGAGTATGTCATCCACGTACAATACGAGGAAGACAATCTTACTCTCTACAACCTTTTAGTATATACAAGGTTCATCTACGTTTTTGATGAAGTTAAACTCTTTGACCGCTATATCAAAACAGATGTTCCAACTCTACGATACCTGCTTTAATCCGTAAATTTATTTAAGCAGCTTGCACACCTTTCCGCTGCTCCCACTGTCTACGAAGCCCTCTGGCTATATCATGTACGCACTCTCTTCTAAATCACCATTTAGAAAAGTAGTCTTGACGTCCATCTTCCAGATTTCATAGTCATTGTATGCAGCGATGGAAAGTAGGATCCGGATGGACTTAAGCATAGCCACTGGAGAAAAGGTTTCATCATAATCAACACCAGGTCATTGACGAAAACCTTTTGCTACAAGTCTTGCTTTGAAAGTCTCAACTTTTCCATCTACACCAAGTTTCTTCCTAAATATCCACTTGCTCCGTACGGGTTTTACCCCTTCAGAAGCAACATCCAAAGTCCATACTTCGTTGGTGTACATGGATTCCATCTCAGATCGCATAGTATCTAGCCATTTCACAGAGTCCCCACTTGTGATGGTCTACTTGAAACTAGTTGGGTCATCATCTTCCATGATGCAATCCTCACTCCCACCGTCAATAAGAAAACCGTAGTATCTCTCAGACGGATGAGGAACCCTACTAGATCTGTGGAGAGGCTGAGCTTCGTTGGGGACTATCGAATCCTCCGGTTCCATTAAATCTTCAGTTATAGTTTGTGTGGCTGGAACTTCTTCCAGTTCTACCTCATGACCACTAATTTCTTTTACAAGAAATTCCTTTTCTAAAAAGGTGGCATGCTGAGCAACTAACACTTTTTGTTCCTCACTGTGGTAGAATAGATATCCATGAGAATTCTTTGGATATCCCACAAACTTGCAAAGAACTGAACGTGCTTCGAGCTTGTCCGGATTTTGCTTTTTGACATAAGCTAAACAACCCCATATCTTAACTCTCTTTCCACTCCATATCTCATATGGTGTGTTAGGCACAGATTTCAATAGAACTTTATTCAATAGGTATGTGGCTTTCTCAAGCACATAAGCCGAAAAGGAAATAGGTAACTCAGCAGTACTCATCATAAAGCGCACCATATCTAATAGGGTGCGGTTTCTCCGCTCCGACACACCATTGTGCTGTGGTGTATATAGAGGAGTAAGCTGAGAGAGAATCCTATTCTCTTTTAAATAATTTAGGAACTCCATTCTTAAGTATTCTCCTCCTTGATCAGATTGAAGGATTTTAATACTTTTACCGGTTTGGTTCTGTACTTCGCACTTATATTCCTTGAATTTCTCAAAAGCTTCAGACTTATGTTTCAACTGGAACACATGTCCGTATCTTGAGAGATCATCGGTGAATGTAATAAAGTATGTGGAACCATTTCTGGCATGTGTAGACATAGGACCGCATACATCACTATGTATTAGTCCCAAGAGATCAGTAGCTCTTTCTTCGTGTCCAGTAAATGGAGTTTTGGTCATTTTGCCTTTGAGACATGACAAGAAAGTTTCATAAGATGTAAATTCGAACGGATTCAAATATCCATCCTTATGTAACTTAGCTAGTCGTGTCACATTGATATGACCTAGTCTACAATGTCATAAGAAGGATTCATTCATTTCTGAACTTTTCCTCTTGTGTGTTCTGTATATGTAGAACTGTGGTTTGAATCAGAACGTATAAACCGTTACATAACGTACCAAATCCAATCAACACTTGATTTAGGAAAATGTTCATAACACTTTTCTCTACTACAATGTTATATCCTTCTTTATCTAATAAAGAAATGATATTAAATTGCACAATATTTTTGGTACGTAATAACAGTCGTTCAGAATCAATGTATTGCCTTCAGGTAATACTAGGTAATATTCGCCAACTGCTTTGGCTGCAACCATTGCACCATTCCCTACTCTGAGAGAATGATCACCTTTTCCCAGTTCTCTACCTTTCTTTAGCACATGTAATATATTACAAATGTGCGATCCTGATCTGGTATCTAATACCCAGGACATAGAACAAACTGAGAAACAATTCTCGGTAACGAACACACTCGAAGAAGATGCATCAACTTGCTCATTCCTCGTTCGGGTCACGTGGAAATCCGGGTATTCCCCAATTCCTTGCTCGGACTTATGACAGTCATAAGATAGAGCGGAACTAACGTTCCCCAGCTTAGTATAATACGCGGGTTCGATTAATACATCAATATTATTATCTTGATTAAGGCATGTCATGGTCGCTACCTGGAGAGAGAGAGAAGAAAACACTTTAGCGTATGCTCTTACAAGATTAGATTGGTTATTATTTTATCTAATCAGGATAATCTTCCTTCAAACCCTAAAAGGTAAGACTAACCGGGATTAATTACACCCTACAAGTTCGCCAATCGTTCAGCCAGGCAGGTATTGGTACTCCAAGGGAGTCTCCCCATGCTTTCGCATAGAACAAAATTAATAACCTCGTTTCCGTAGGGGCGTAACCCCGTTAACACCTTTCTTAGATACCTACTGGATCGGCTAATTGTAAAGTGGAAAACACCCCCACGAGTAACTCTTATTCGCAGTGGGTATCGGGATCCAACTATCTCATAGAAGGTATGCAATCTCATTGCGAATATCAACACTTGAAATTCCCAATATTTGTTTTTTCCCCAAGCGATTTATGATCTTGACAAGGTCAACAAACCATAAACCACAAGCCAAGTTCAACCCGTTCAATTCCTGATTGAATTAAACCCACCCGCACAACCCTTAACAAGGTCAACAAGGCCGTACGACTACCCTAATCCAATCGCATCATATGGTTGCAGATAAGCACTAATCAGCTACCGTACACTACGCCTTGACAAGGTCAACAAACGCAGCACGAATATTAAAATAGTCCTTATCTGAAATGACGGAGGGCTACGACAGGTTTTTAATAAAACCTTTTGCGTAATGAACTTGATATCGTTGTAGAATCGAGTGATTTTAAAAGGAGTGGTTTAAGCTCCGTTTTAAAATCGAGTGTTTTTTAGAATAAACCGAGTGGGTTGTAGCATTTGCTATCTTTTTCTAAAGAGTCACTCCCGGTGAAGGGATCTAGGCCCTTTCCTCATCGAATGAGATGCTGGATATTCTACAAGAAATACCACTATGCAAAGCAATAACTAGAGCTATCTTTTTATAAATTTGATTCTACAACATCACTTGGTATCTTTCTTTTTCATTAATCTCATTAATGAGGTCCCATCAATTATGTTTCCTAAACAACACAGAAGAAACGAAAATAGAACGTACGCTTATGCCATTAGGTTACTAAACTAACGGCAGAGCGGGGGAAGGACTAGCGCGGGTGTAAAACATAAGCAACGTTTATTATATATCATATAAATAATATAAAACATTCGTCTCATGCATTTATATGATCACAATGCAGGGTTCCCTAGGGCGGCCGCTGGGTTTCAGGAGGACCGACCATGCCGTTTTCAAAAAATTTGCTGCGCTAATGAACCCTAACATAGAATCTTAATTAGAGATTTAGACGAACAAGCATGTAAACATCTTTACATCAAAGTGAACAAGAAATACAACCTTTGTAGACCGGTCCTTCACTTCAGTAGCTCCGAGTAGTGGTCCCTTCGCTCCAAGTAGTGATCTCCCAGACTCTAGTGAGGCTCCATAAGGTGAAATGAACAAGCTTGCTTAAAGTTTTCGAGGCGGAAGATGATCTACGTCGAGGAGACACTAACTCAAGCTACCTCTTCACTAAGTGATGAACTAGTGAAGAAACAACCCAATCTAAATGGCTAGTAGAGAAGAGGTTGATGAAATAGAAATTTTGCTTACTTTAGAAATTATTTTCTCACTATTTTTCTTCACCTTTTATGAAGCTAGAAAGCTTGAGGAAGGAGATGAAGAAAGCAACAATGGAATGAAGCAAGTGAAAAATGAACCAAGTGGTGAGAATAGCAACCATGGGTGAGTTAATATCATATACTAACTTATGTAGAGACTAAACCATGGCTACAATAATGGTTAGGTTAATAAATATCTAGAGTGAGACAAAATTAGTGGACTAAGTCAATGAGTTCTACAAGCTTCCACTAAGCTTCAACTATGTGACAAATTTCCAACCAATTTTGATTTACTTTAAATAAATAAAACCCTTCATTATTATTTTCATGGTGTGAGTCTCATACACCCATGTCACATGTGGTATCAAGCATGACACAAAAGATGTACATTAATATATATCACACATATACTAAGTGTACACTGGTGAGAAAAAGAAATCTTAAGTGAGCTAATATTTTTAATGTAAGATAATATATCAAATATATAATTGTACATTAAATTATTAAATCAACACTTGATTTAATAATCCGGCTATATCACATACAACCGACTAATATCAAATGTATCAACTTTGTCGAATCAACACTTGATTCGACAGCCCGGTTATATCACATATAACCGACCGATATCACATATCGGGAGAATAGAATACGGTATCACATACTCGTATTAATCTCGGTCCCGCACATATCACATATGTGCTCTTACTTCGTTTCACTTGAGCCAGGAAAGCTCTGTATAGGACTCTAAAGACTCGTCAATACGACGGCAGTAGGTGGTGATCATATCAGTCACCCACAAGACGCAATCGGTCTGCTAAACGTAACGGGCACTCGGGTACTGAGCGATCAAAAGATCAACAAGCAAGCCTACTCATACTCCTACGAATCCAATCAGTAACACTAACGTATAGTCCGGTCCCTTCGTCCGATATGTCACATATCACAGCCTGGGGGTGGTATACGTCAGACCCCAATAGCTTGATAAGTTACGCCGATGTGAGGCTCATAACGGTTCGAGAAACTACTGATAACACTTACCAGTAGATCTCAGCAACCCTGGCCAGGGATTTCCTGTTATGTCCAATCAAGCATAGCGCAACATCAACCCCCAATACCGGGAGAGACGAAATCCCCTCCTATTGCTCATTGCTTCTATGTGACTCGGGACTGTACCCAAAAACCACCATTTTGCACGATCTCTTGAACGTGGTAAGGTAGAAATCAAAGCACAGTGGGAATCACACAAGACTCTATGATGATCTCGGGTCGACAGACTAACCTGTACCAGTTTCACCAGAGAACTGCTATCTGACGATAGGTATTATACCATCTAGGAGATCTCGGCGAGTCCGTCCAGTGTACCCAGTCTCCACTGAGCACCCGTATACCTTCTCTGATGTCAAACACCAATGGATATGGGATCATCCATCTCCCATTATATGGGTCGAGAAGCGTATATGCTAGTCTACTCTGGAATATCGATGCCCTGTCTTGATACTCCCACGACTAGGAAAAATTGAAGGATGTACTTACCGACTACCTCTACCCCACTAGTATAATCCGCATCATAATCCTGGTAGTCAAGTACTCATCCTAAGGGCTTTATCAATATGAAATAGAGAGACAGTAAGTGTACATGTTAAGATAAAAAGCAACCAGATAGCATACTATCATGTCGAGCAAGAAAGTCCTCCCTATATATGTCCAAGCATCCGCTATAATATACATCACATCTATAATAATGGCCTCTAAGGCATACATATGACTAACAATCTCCCACTTGCACTAAGGCCATTTGTTGTAGTATCTCATACCCAACGCCCCATAAAAGTCTCTCTAGGGAAAGGCCTCTTTGAGTGGATTTGCCGTGTTGTCCTTCGTGTCAACTCTCCTGACCTCGATCCCCTGGAGATCAACCATCTCCCTGATCAGGTGATACTGTCCTCAGAATACGTCTGGATCGCTGATGGGACCAGTGTTCCTAGGCCAAAACCACAACTCCATTGTTGTCACAATAACAGTTATTGGACGCTCAATGGTAGGAATCATGTTCATCTCATGAACAAGAATTATCCATACATCCACTTTGGTAGCATCGTTGGTAGTGATGTATTCAGCCTTTATCGTCTAGATTGCCACGGTATCTATCTTGGAACTCTTCCAACATACCGTCCCTCCACTGAGGGTATAGACAAAGCCTGTGACTGACTTTCAGTCGACCTTATCACTCTGGAAGCTCGAATTGGTAAAGACTCCTACTGGAGTTCACTGTTACCAAAACCCCAAGAACATTTCTTCAGTGCTTCTCAAGTACTTAAGAATGTCCTACACAGCTATCCAGTGATTCTCCCAAGATCCGACTGATTCCTAATCACTACACCTAGTGAGTTAGCTACATCTGGTCTGATACATAACATCGCATACATGATAGAGCCTACCACCGAAGCATAAAGTATCTCTTGCACGCGAGCTCTCTCCAAATCAGTCTCAGGAGACATCTTTTTGGAGAGAGTGATTCATAGAGTAAGTGGGCAAACCACCACGCTTAGAATCTTCCATACTAAACCCTTTTAATATGGTGTTGATGTACTTGGATTTGGGACACTCCCAACATCCACTTAGATCTATCATCATAGATCATAATCCATAAGATGTAGTAGGTATCATCCAGATCTTCTAAGGAGAATCCTCATGATAAGAGGAGCTTGACCGAGTGTAGCATAGAAAACCCTTTCCTATCAAGAGTATGTTATCTACGTATAATATGTGAAAGACAAGCTTGCTCTCTACAACTTTCTTGTATATACAAGGTTCATCTACATTTTTGATGAAGTCAAACACTTTGACTGCCACATCAAAACAGATATTCCAACTCCATGATGCATGCTTTAATCCTGATGGACTTAAGCATAGCTTTGAAAGTCTCAAATTTTCCATTTACACCAAGAATCTTCTCAAGATCCCACTTGCTCCTGATGGGTTTTACCCTTTCAGGTGCAACATTCAAAGACATACTTTGTTGGTGTACATGGATTCCATCTTTGATCGCATAGCATCCAGCCATTTCACAGAGTCCCTACTCGTGATGGCCTGCCTAAACCTAGTTGGGTCATCATCTATCATGATGCAATACTTTCTCCCACTGTTACCGAGAAAACCGTAGTATCTCTCAGGTGGATGAGGAACCCTACCAGATTCGCGGAAAGGCTAAGGTTTGTTGGAGACTATTGAATTCTCTGGTTTTACCAAATCATCAGCCGTTAGTTTGTCTGGCTAGAACTCCTTCCAGTTCTACCTCATGACCACAAATTTCTTCACAAGAAATTCCTTTTCTAAAAGGGTGGCATGCTGAGAAACAAAACACCTTTTGCTCCTCAATTAGGTAGAAAATATACCTTCGCAAATGTTTGGGATATCCAACAAACTTATACAAAACTGACCTTTTCTCGAGCTTGTCCGGATTTTTCTTTTCAACATAGGCCGTACAACCCCATATCTTAACTTGCTTAAGAAATGGTCTCTTCCCATTCCATATCTCATATGGAGTGGTAGGCAGTGATTTGAATGGAACCCCGCTCAATAGGTATGCAGTTTCTCAAGTGCATAACACCAAAAGGAAATAGGTAACTCAGCAGTACTCGTCATAGAGCGTGCCATATCTCATAGGGCGCGATACCTCCGTCCCGATACACCATTGTGCTGTGGTGTATACGAAGGAGTAAGCTGAGAGAGAATCATATTCTCTTTTAAATAACCCAGGAACTCCATACCCAAGTATTCGCCTCTCTGATCTCATCGAAGGACTTAATACTTCTAACCATCCGGTTCTTAACTTCAAGCTTATATTTCTTGAATTTCTTAAAAGTTTCAGACTCGTGTTTCAACAGGAACACATGTCCGAATCTTGAGAGATTGCCAATGAATGTAATGAAGTATAAAGAACCAATCCTAGTATTTATAGACATAGGACCGTATACATCATCATGTATCCATCCCAAGAGTTCAATAACTCTTTCTCTGTTTCCAGTAAACGGAGTATTGATCATTTTACCTTTGTAAAGAGACTGGCAAGTATTATAAAATGAAAATTCGAACGGATTCAAATATTCATCCTTATATAACTTAGCTAGTCTTTTTTCATTGATATGACCTAGTCTACAATGCTACAAGAAGGATTCGTTCATTTCTGAACTACTCCTCTTGTGTGTGTTATATATACCTTGAACTGTGGTTTAATTTAGAACGTATATGCCATTATATAACGTACCTGATCCAATGAACTCTTGATTAAGGAAAATGTTCTCAACACTATCGTCCAATACAAAATTATATCCTTCTTTAATTGAATAAAGAAACCGATGTAATGTTGTATATCAGGTTCGGTATATAATAACATTCGTTCAGAATCAATGTATTTTGTAATACAAGGTGATATCTGCCAACTGATTTGGCTGCAACATTTGCACCATTCCCTACTGTAGAGAATGATCACCTTATCTCAGTTGTCTACCTTTCTGTAGCCCATGTAACATCTTACATACGTGGGATCCTGTTCCGGTATCTCATACCCAGGACGTAGAGTGTACTGAGAAACAGTTCTCGGTAACAAACACACCAGAAGAATATGCATCAACATGCTTATTCCTCGTTTGGGTGGCGTGGGAATCCGGATATTCCCCTATTTCCTGCTCGGACTTATAACAATTATAAGATAGAGCGGAACCAACGTTCCCCGGCTCAGTATAATAAGCAGGTTCGGTCACTGCATCCATATTATTATCTTGATTAAGGCATGTTATGGTCGCTACCAGGAGAGAGAGAGAGAGAAGAAAACACCCAGCGTATGCTCTTACAAGATCAGATTGGTTATTATTTTATCTAATCAGGATGGCTCCCATTATTTTTATCAAATCTTCCTTCAAACCCTAAAAGGTAATACTAGACGGGATTAATTACACCCTACAAGTTCGCTAATCTTTCGGCCAGGCCAGTGTCGGTACTTTGAGGGAAGTTCCCCATGCTTTCGCACAGACCTAATTAAAATAAACCTCGTTTTCCCAGGGCCGTAACCCCATTAACACCTTTCTCGACACCTACTTGATCGACTAATTGTAATATGTAAAACTCTCCCAGGAGTAACTCTTACTCGCAGTGGGTATCGGGATCCAACTATCTCATAGAAGGTATGCAATCTCATTGCAAATTTCAACACTTGAAATTCACGATAATATTTTACCCCTAGCGTCCTATGACCTTGACTATGGTCAACAAATCATAAGCGCTAGCCAAGTTCAACCCGTCATTTCTTGATTGAATTAAACCCACCCGTACGACCCTTGGCTAAGGTCAACAAAACCGTACGACTACCCTAACTCAATCGCATCTCATGCTTGCAGATAAGCACTAAATAGCTACTGCACACTACGCCTTGAATAAGGTCAACAAACGTAGCACGAATACTAAATAGTACTTATCTGAAATGATGGAGGGCTACGACAGGTTTTTAAGAAAACCTTTTGCGTAATAAACTTGATATCATTGTAGAATCGAGTGATTTTGAAAAGGAGTGTTTTTTAGGCTTTTACTAGTTCTGCTAAAGAGGTCACTCCCGGTGATAGGATCTCGGCTCTTTCCTCATCGAATAAGGTGCAGGATATTTCACAAATACCACTATGCAAAGCATGAACTAAAAAAGCAATCAAAAATAAAACCTTTGCGGGTTGTAGCATCTGCTAGTTTCGCTAAAGAGGTCACTCCCGGTGAAGGAATCTCGGCTCATTCCTTATCGAATAGGTGCTGGATATTCTACAAGGAATACCGCTATACAAAGCAAGAACTAGAGCTACTTAGTTTTTAAAACAAGATTCTACAACATTTTTAGGTTTCTTTTATTTCATTAATCTCATTAATGAAGTCCCATCAATTATGCTTCTTAAGCATCACAGAAGAAACTAAAGCAACAATATTTATTATATATCATATATATAATATAAGCATTTGTATCATCATATAAAGTGATCACATCACAGAATATCAGCAGCAGAAGAATACATATGAAATATTGGATATACTAATGAAATATTGGATATACTAGGAATTCTGTGTTTTAATTAAGCCAATAAAAAACATGGATTCCACGGTCGTGATGAATAGCCAAACCCACATCCCTAGACCCCTACAAGAGCGACAAGCAACCCTACCAATTCTAGAGTTAGGAGACCCGGTCTCGACTCCTCGAGATGGTCTCCAACTGGACCCTAGAACCCGGTTACTTGTGCTCTCCTCCTTGGGTCTATCCTAATGCGGAAAAGTAAATAATATACATCAATGGTGACATCATCCTCAACCCGGAAGTGCCCCAATAAAAGAATATTACATACAAGTATTTTACATGAATGAAAATGAAAAACTCTCATCTCACATAAAAAAAAAACCCGGCTATTCAAAACACGACGATCCAATATAATATATCACAGCAACATATAACATCACATGTCATCAACGTAAGTAAATATGTGTATCCCAATTGTCGTTGACTTATAGCAACGAAACCGGCGATACACCACATATTACACTTACGGTCGCAGAAAAGAAAGTGAAAACTACAACAATTGGAATCCGCGACCACCTTAGACATCATAAACCCAACATATCACATACTTTGGATTTCATGCCTAACCAAATGAATTCCTTAGACATCACATGCCTAATAATTATAAACCCCGCATTTAGTCCCGATATTGAAAACACTTTTCAATAACCAGTCGGGTAATTCAACAAGATTCCCGACAACCTGATCGAATGCTCGTCGGAAACTTTAGTAGACAACCGCACCCCCGATGCCATTGACGAAATGCACTTAGGCGGAACACCGCGGCCGCTAGCACCCGAACGAATGCCTTTAGAAATGGGGTTCTCCTACAGTCACTTGGTCAGAACTATGGGGTATGGCTATTTAGTAAGGTTACCCGGCGAGTATCCGCGTACACTACGTAATTACGATGGACTTTTGATCCTCATCAAAATTCAACCCAGAATATTGCAGGAAAATCGAACAGGTCGGTTTTAACCTTCATGTGGCCGGCCAAAATCTAGGGGGCTAAGTTTTCTGTGGTGTTCATGTTACGTCTCATATAACATTCTGCAATTGCTTAAAAAATTTAGACACTCTGAAAATTTCGACAGAAACTAGGTTTTTATTTCGGGTGTTTCGGAGTTGTTTTGGTTTCGTAATTCTACAAACATCATCTAATTCTCTAGCATGGCTCTGATACCACTGCAGAGTTCCTTAGAGTGGCCGCTGGGTTTCGGGAGGTATCGACCAAGCCGTTTTCAAAAAATTTGCCGCGCTAAAGAACCCTAACATAGAACCTTAACTAGAGATTTTGACGAACAAGCATGTAAACATCTTTACATCTAAGTGAACAAGAAATACAACCTTTGTAGACCGGTCCTTCACTTCATTAGCTCCGTGTATTAGTCACTTCACTCCAAGTAGTGATCTCCCAGACTCTAGTGAGGCTCCACAAGGTGAAATGAACAAGCTTGCTTGAAGTCTTCAAGGGCGCAGATGATCTACGTCGAGGAGACACTAACTCAAGCTACCTCTTCACTAAGTGATGAACTAGTGAAGAAACAACCCAATCTAAATGGCTAGTAGAGAAGAGGTTGATAAAGTAGGAATTTTGCTCACTTTAGAAATTATTTTCACACTATTTTTCTTCACCTCTCATGAAGCTAGAAAGCTTGAGGAAGGAGATGAAGAAAGCAACCATGGAATGAAGCAAGTGAAAAATGAACCAAGTGTTGAGAATAGCAACCATGAGTGAGTTAATATCATATACTAACTTATGTAGAGACTGAACCATGGCTAACAATAATGGTTAGGTTAATAAATATCTAGAGTGAGACAAAATTGGTGGACTAAGTCAATGGGTTCTACAAGCTTCCACTAAGTATCAACCATGTGACAAATTTCAAACCAATTTTGATTTACTTTACATAAATAAAACCCTTCATTATTATTTGCATGGTGTGAGTCTCATACACCCATGTCACATGTGGCATCAAGTATGACACAAAAAATGTACATTAATATATATCACATATATACTAAGTGTACACTAGTGAGAAAAAGAAATCTTAAGTGAGCTAATATTAGTTAATGTAAGATAATATCAAATATA
This sequence comes from Agapanthus africanus, assembly GCA_030015575.1. Classification (NCBI taxonomy): domain Eukaryota; kingdom Viridiplantae; phylum Streptophyta; class Magnoliopsida; order Asparagales; family Amaryllidaceae; genus Agapanthus; species Agapanthus africanus. Next base: position 669,049,132 of record CM057341.1, on the reverse strand, counting down.
TAATTATACATTAAATTATTAAATCAACACTTGATTTAATAATCCGGCTATATCACATACAACCGACTAATATCAAATGTATCAACTTTGTCTAATCAACACTTGATTTGGCAACCCGGTTATATCACATATAACCGACCGATATCACATATCACGAGAATAGATTACGGTATCACATACTCGTATTAATCTCGGTCCTGCACATATCACATATCTATTCTTATTTCGTTTCGCTTGAGCCAGAAAACCTCTTTGTAGGACATTAAAGACTCGTCAATACGCCAGCAGTAGGTGGTGATCATATCAGTCACCCACAAGCCGCAAGCAGTCTATTAAACGTAACGGCCACCCGGGTACTGAGTAATCAGAAGTTCAACAAGCAAGCATGCTCATACTCCTGCGAATCCAATCAGTAACACACCGTACAGTCCTGTCTCTTCGTCTGATATGTCGCATACTCCTGCGAATCCAATCAGCAACACATAACATCGCATGGCATCAACGTAAGTAAATATGCATGTCCCAATTGTCGTTGACATATTGCAACGAAACCGGCGATACACCACATATTACACTTACGGTCGTAGAAAAGAAATGAAAACTACAACAATTAGAATCTGCAACACCTTAGACATCATAAACCTAGAATATCTCATACTTCGGATTTCAAGCCTAACCAAATAAATCTTGCACTTTAGTCTCGAATTGAAAATGCTTTTCAATAACCAGTTGGGTAATTCAACAAGATTCCCGACTACCTGATCGAATGCTCGTCAAAAACTTTAGAAGATGGCTGCACCCCCGATGCCGACGACGAAGTGCACTTAGGCGGAACACCGTGGCCTCAAGCACCTACCCGGATGCTTTCGGCAACGGGGTTCTCCTACAATCACTTAGTCGGGGCTATAGGACGTGGCTATTTACTAGTGTTACCATGCGAATGTTCACGTACTATACGAGATTGCGACGGAGTTTTGATCCGAATCGAAACTCCGTGGCAATCTATCAAAAGAGACTAAATTGCTAGATTTACAAAACACTAACTAGTTTTCACAAAACTAATTATTGTGGATTCTAAATATTGTATCACATATCAAATATATCTAGACGATATTAAACATTTCAATCGATATCTCAAACACCCACAAATCACAAAGACCTCAACACTTGAGACTCGCTAAAAATTCCCAGAGAGTGAAAAATAACAAGATGGAGCAGCACAAGAAAGTTGACCGAAAAATTCCTCATTACTGCGGCGGAACCGCAGCCAAACTATGTGTTTGGCGGCGGTTCGGTGGTAATATGATGGAATCATGTCATCAAACTTCTTGGGGCTCCATCAAATAAGCTGCTTGATTTTCTAAGAATTTTTAATCAAAAAATTTGCAACTTTTTAAAAAATTTCCAGAAACTAGGATTTTAGGGTTTCGAAAAGTCGATCGAACACTTTAACTTCGTCTAGACCATGCCTAATGCTCTAGCTTGGCTCTGATACCATGAAAGTATGCCTTAGCACCACTACTAGGTTTATAGAAGTATCAAGTATACAATTTTAAAAAATCTAGTGTGCTATTGCATGCTATCCTAGAATCGAGCATATCGCAACATCAACTCCCAATACTGGGAGAAACGAAACCCCTCCTATCGCTCATTGCCTCCTTGTGGCGCGAGACTGTACCCAAAATCCACCTGTTTGCACGACTCCTTTGAGCCATGGTAAGTAGGAAATCAAAGCACAGTGGGAACCATACAAGACTCTATGACGATCTCAGGTTTACAGACTAACCTGTACCAGTGTCACCAGAAAACTGATATCTGACGATAGGTATAATACCATCTAGGAGTTCTCGGTGAGTCCTGGTCAGTGTACCCATTCTCCAATGAGCACCTGTGTACAATGAAAGAAAAGAGAAAAGAATGGTGGCAAATTTTGGAGTTTAGTTGAAGCTTCATGAAACATTGATCTAGTCAACCATTCTTATCTCATCCTTAACCCTAACCATTCCCACTAACCATGATTCATTCTCTACACTTAACTCTAGTTAACATTATGATAAGTATTTGTTTTTCTATTATTTTTAAATAACTTATCATAAGCTTCTTCTTCTTCTTCCTTGACTTCAAGAAGAAAAGCTTCACCTCCATCAATGGTGATTGATGCATATGAGTGAGAAATCCAATTCTAAAGTCTACCCACTTCCTATTTCTTCATCCTCTACCTCTTGCCAAGTAGTAGAGTGTGTTTACTTCACAAGTTTCATGACTTGGTGAAGTTGTGAGCTTGATCTAGCGATGCCTCGACGTAGATCATCTTCGGCATGGACATCGACGACCTAGCTTGCCCATTCTCCGACGAAGCCGACTCTAGAGCCCGGATTTGATTTGGACAGCGGAGACGACCTCGTTGCGGAGCCGTGGAGGTGGAGGACCGGATCTACAAAGGTTGTATTTCCGTATTCCCAATAGTTAAGTGTTAACTAGTTCAATGTTCGCCTAGACATCTAGTTATCGATCCGTAGTTTAGGGTTTGTAGGCACCATAATTTTTGAAATTGCCATGGTTGATGGCTTGGGAGACCTCACTAGTGTGCCTAGGAACCCTACAGTGGTATCAGAGCCTAGCTAGAGCCTTAGGCGAAGTCCAGACGGAATTTGAAGTCCGATCGAACCAAAACTTAACCCGGAAAATTGCTCTCTGTACTTTTTTGAAAACAGTGGATTTTTCCAGATTAAAATTATCCAGAAAATCAAGCAGGGTTCACTGTGAAATACTGTGCAAAACGGAGCTGTAACTCCGTCATCACGGCGCGGAACCGCGGCCTAAGGCCACGTGGCGCGGCGCTTCCGCGGCGTGACTGTGCATTCATTGACTTTTCTTTGCACAGTAATTCCTATTTTCTAGAGTTGGATTTTCTGGGAATTTTTAATATTTTTTCCAGAGTTGAATTTTTCTGAGTTGTTTTGGGGATTCGGTGTTTCGATCGGGGTATCAAATTTTGTCTGTGTGGCTTTCCGGATAAATCTTAGAATATGTTAAAAAGTTCGACCGGATATAAATACCCACTTTTTCCCCTGTCGGGAAATTTCCAAGTGTTGGATTTTTCCGTAGTTTAACGACGTTCTAAGTAGTGCAAGTAACGCGATGGTCCCTCTAGAAGACACAAACCTTAACTCGATTATGTGACCGTCTTGAACTGCCCTTTGAACCTTCGGGTTTGGGGCAGTACGGCGTGCCACATGTGAGGCGTTGGCTTGACCCTTCTACGGCTGGACCGTTGGTACTGAGGCACGAACGGAATGTTGTTATACTTGTTTCATGTGTTGATCAGTTTCGGGAAAACTTGGGTGTTCGATTGTTCGATCGAAAAGTTTGACATTTTCTGTTTATCTGGAATGGGATACAATAATTGGAATTCACAAGTAATTATGAGATAACTAAATGAATGTTATAAACGTAGCAGTTTAGTCTCACTTGATCGGTTGCCACGGAATTTTGATGTGATCAAAAGTCCGTCGCAATCACGTAGCGTACGCAGATACTCGCCGGGTAAACTTAATAGACAGCCTCACTCCATAGCCCCGACCAAGTGACTGTAGGAGAACCCCGTCGCCGAAAGCATCCGTTCGGGTGCTCGCGGTAGCGGTGTTCCGCCTTGGTGCACTTCGTCGACGGTATCGGGGGGTGCGGCCGCCTACTAAAGTTTGCGACGAGTATTCGATCAGACTGTCGGGAATCTTGTTGAATTCCCCGACTTAATATTGAAAAGTGTTTTCAATGATGAGACTAAAATGCGGGGTTTATAATTGTTAGGCATGCGATGTCTAAGTAATTCATTTGGTCAGGCATGCGATGTCTGAGGTGGTTGCGGATTCCAACTGTTGTAGTTTTACACTTTCTTTTCTGTGACCGTAAGTGTAATATGTGATATCGCCGGTTTCGTTGCTATATGTCAACGACAATTGGGATGCGCATGTTTACTTACGTTGATGACATGTGATGTTATGTGTTGCTGGATATGTTATATTGGATCGTCGTGTTTGAATAGCCGGGGGTTTTTATGTGAGATGAGTGTTTTTCATTTTCATTCATGTAAAAACTTGTATGTAATATTCTTTTATTGGGGCGCTTCCAGGTTGTGGGAGTTGTCACCTGTTGTATATTATTTACTTTTCCGCACTAGGATAGACCCAAGGAGGGGAGCACAAGTAACCGGGTTCTGGAGTCCAGTGGGAGACCAACTCGAGGAGTCGAGTCCGGGTCTCCTAACTCTAGAATTGGTAGGGTTGCTTGCCGCTCTCGTAGGGGTGTAGGGGTGTGGGTTTGGCTATTCATCACGACCGTGGAATCCGTGTTTTATACTGGCTCGTATTGAAAACACGGACGTCCTAGTATATCCAATATTTCATATGTTTCTTCTGCTGCGATATCTGTGATGTGATCATGTGATGTTCTCTGATAGATACAGTATATAGTATATATGATATATTATATAGACGTTGCTTATGTTTTACACCCGCGCTAGCCCTGCCCCGCTCTGCCGTTAGTTACCTAACCTAACGGTGCACGAGGGGACATCGAGGCGAATGCGGATGGCATAAGTGTACGTCGTATTTATCTGTGATGTTTAGGTACTAATATGATGGGACTTCATTAATGTGATTAATGAAATAAAAGAAACCTAAGATGTTGTAGAATCGAATTTCAAAATAAAACAGGTAGCTACAGTTCTTGCTTTGCACAGCGGTATATGTGATATATCCTGCACCTTATTCGATGAGGAAAGGACCGAGATCCCTTCACCGGGAGTGACTCCTTTAGCAATAACTGGCAGATGCTACACACTCGGTTTGTATTTTGACTGCTTTTAAGAGTTTTTGCTTTGCACAGTGATATATGTGATATATCCCGCACCTCATTCGACGAGGAAAGGACCGACGATCCCTTCACCGGGAGTGACTCCTTTAGCAAAACTGGAAAAGCCTCAAAAGCACTCCATTTTAAAACCATTCGATCCTACAACGATATCAAGTTCATTACGCAATAGGTTTTCAGAAAAACCTGTCGTAGCCCTCCGTCATTTCAGATAAGTACTAGTTAGTATTCGTGCTGCGGTTGTTTGGCATGCGTCAAGGCGTAGTGTACGGTAGCTGACTAGTGCTTATCTGCTAGCATATGATGCGATTGGATTAGGGTATTCGTACGGCGTTGTTTGGCATGCGTCAAGGGTCGTGCGGGTGGGTTTAATTCAATCAGGAAATGACGGGTTGAACTTGACTAGCAGACTATGGGTTGTTTGGCATGCGTCAAGGTCATAGCGAGCTAGGGGCAAAATATTATCGGGAATTTCAAGTGTTGAGATTTGCAATGAGATTGCATACCTTCTATGAGATAGTTGGATCCCGATACCCGCTGCGAGTAAGTGTTACTCCTGGGAGAGTTTTATACATTACAATTAGCCGATCAAGTAGGTGTCTAGAAAGGTGTCAACGGGGTTACGCCTCTGGGAAAACGAGGTTTACATTAATTAGGTTCGTGCGAAAGCACGGGGGACCTCCCTCAAAGTACCGACACTGGCCTGGCTGAAAGATTGGCGAACTTGTAGTGTGTAATTAATCCCGGCTAGTCTTTCCTTTTAGGGTTTGAAGGAAGATTTGATAAAAAGCAGTGGGAGCCATCCTGATTAGATAAAATAAAAACCAATCTATTCTTGACAGAGCGCACGCTGAGTGTTTTCTTCTCTCTCTCTCCAGGTAGCGACCATATCACGCCTTAATCAAGATAATAAAACGGATTATTGACCGAACCCGCTTGTTATACTGAGCTGGGGAACGTTGGTCCCGCTCCACCTTATAATTGTTATAAGACAGAGCAGGAAATTGGGGAATACCAGATTTCCCGTGCCGCCCAAACGAGGAGAGTGCATGATGATGCATCATCTTCGGGTGTGTTCATTATATAGAACTGTTTCTCAGTGTCCTTTACGTCCTGGGTATGTGATACCAGATCAGGATCCCAGATATGTAATCTGTTACATAGGGCTACAGAAAGGTAGAGAACTGAGAACGGGTGATAAGTTTCATGAGGCAGAAAACGGGGCAAGTGTTGCAGCCAAGTCTGTTGGTCACTGTCACCCTGTATTATCAGTACATTGATTCTGAACAAATGCTATTAGATACCGAACCTGATATACAAAATCATATCAGTCTCTTTATCAGTAAAGAAATGATAAAATTTTGTATAGTTGGATAATGTTTTGAACATTTCCTATATCAAAAGTTGATCGGATCAGGCACGTTATCTAAAAGCATTAATGTTCTAAATCAAACTACAGTTCTTAGTATATAGAACACACACAAGAGGAAGAGTTCAGAAATGAACGGAGTCTTCTTGAGGTTTTGTAGACTAGGTCAGATCAATGTGACCCGACCAGCTAGAGTTACATATAGATGCATATTTAAATCAGTTTGAATTTACATCTTGTGAAACTCGCCAGTCATGTCACAAAGATAAGATGACCATAGCTCCGTTTACTGGAAACAGAGAAAGAGTTAGTGAACTCTTGGGATGATACATGTTGATGTATAAAGGTCCCCTGTCTACACATGCCAGGACTGGTTCTTTGTACTTCATTACATTCTCTGATAATCTCTCAAGATTCAGTCATATGTTCCTGTTGAAACATGAGTCCGAACCTTTTGAGATATTCACAGAATATAAGCGAGAAGTAGAGAACCAGATATAAGGGTATAAGTATTATGTCCTATGATGAGATCAGGGAGGAGAATACTTGAGCACGAAAATCCTGGATCATTCTAAAGGAGAATGAGATTCTCTCTCAGCATTACTCCTCTGTATACACCATAGCACGATGGTATATCGGGGCGGAGCAATAACACCCTATATGATAAGGTGTGCTCTATGATGAGTACTACTGAGTTGCCTAATTCCTTTTAGGGAGTTATGCACTTGAGAAGCTGCATACCTATTGAATAGGGTTCCAATCAAATCAGTTGCCTACCATTTCATATGTGATATGGAAAGGGAAGAGCCCATGTCTTAAGCTAGTTAAGATTTGGGGTTGTCCGGCCTATGTCTAAAAGCAAAATCCGGACAAGCTAAAGGCAAGGTCTGTAATGTACAACTGGAAAGGTTCCAGCTATACAAATTACAGCAGATGATTTGGTAGAACCAAAGGATTCAGTAGATACCAACGAACCTCAGCCTCTCCGCCGATCTAGTAGGGTTCCTCACCCACCTGAGAGATACTTCGGTTTCTCTATGACAGTGGGAGCGAGGATTGCATCATGAGATGATGACCCAACTAGCTTCGAGCAGGTCATCAGGAGTAAGACTCTGTAAGAATGGCTGGATGCTTAGCGATCTGAGATGGAATCCTTATACACCAACAAAGTATGGACTTTGGTTGCAATATCTGAAGGGTTAAATCCCCATCAGGAGCAAGTATATCTTGAGAAGATTACTTGGTGTACATGGAAAAGTTGAGACTTTCGAAGCTAGACTTGTTAAAGGTTTTCATCATCAACCAGGCGTGGATAATGATGAAACCTTTTCAAGTAGCTATGCTTAAGTCCATCCAGATCCTACTTGCCACGGCTACATACCATGACTACGATATCTGGTGGTTGGGTGTCTTGACTACTTTTCTAAATGATGATTTAGAAGAGAGTGTCTATAAGTACACAGCCAGAGGGCTTCGTAGACAGTAGGAGCAGCGGAAACGTGTGCAAGATGCTTTATAGGATAAAGCAGGCATCGCGGAGTTGGAACGTCTGTTTTGATGAAGCAGTCAAAGAGTTTGACATCATCAAAATGGTAGATGAACCTTGTATATACAAAAAGGTAGTAGGGAGTATGGTGACGATCCTCGTAGAGTACGTGGATGACATACTCTTGATAAGAAGGAGTTTCCTATGCTACGCTCGATCAATCTCCGCTTATCACTATGATTCTCCACTTAGGATCAAAGTGATACCTACTAAATCCTGGATTTTAGATCTATGAGATAGATCTAAATGGATGTTAGAATTCTCACTAGATGTAGTGAGACGGTATCAACCGATCCTGGGGAGAATCACTGGAAGGATTCCAGGGTGATAAGGACGACTGAATGTCAGTCGCAGGCATTGTCTTTACCCTCGGTAAAGGGACGGTATGTTGGAAGAGTTCCAAGCTAGATACCGTGACATACTAGACGATAAAGGCTGGATACATCGCTACTTAAGATGCTACCCTAGAAGCTGTTTGGGTGTATATTGGTTCATGAGATGAACTATGTTCCTCCCATTGTGTGATAATGGAGTTGTGGCTTATGCCAAGGAACGCCGGTCCCATCAGTGATCCAGACATATTCTAAGGCAGTATCACTTGATCATGGAGATGGTTGATCTCCAGGGTGATCGAGGTTTGGAGAGTAGACTCAGAGGACAACACAGCGGATCCACTCACAAAGGCCTGTTCCCAGAGAGAGACTTTCATGGGATGGTTGAGTATGAGATACTGCAACCACTGCTACAGATGGCCCTAGTGCAAGTGGGAGATTGTTAGTTATATGTATGCCCTAGAGGCCATTACTGTACATAGGATGTATATTGTAGTGGATGCTGGGACATATATAGGGAGGACTTTCTTGCTCGACATGATAGTATGCTATCTGGTTACCCTTTACCTTAACGTGTATGCTGATTGTCTCTCTGTTACATGTTGGTAAAGCCCTTAGGATCTGTACTTGACTACCTGGACTATGATGCGGATCATACTAGTGGGGACATGGTAGTCCATAAGTACATCCTTCAAAGTCCCTAGTCGTGGGTGTATCGAGACGGGGCATCGATATACCAGAGTAGACTAGCGTGTACCTTCTCGACCCATACAGATGGGCGATGGATGATCCCATATCCATTGGTGTTTGACATCGGAGATGATATACGGGTGCTCAGTAGAGACTGGGTACACTGGACGGACTCGCCGAGAACTCCCAGATGGTATTATACCTCACGTCAGATGGCAGTTCTCTGGTGACACTGGTACAGAGTAGTCTGTTGACCCGAGATCGTCATAAAGTCTTGTGTGGTTCCCACTGTGCTTTGATTTCCATCTTACCACGTCCAAGAGGGCGTGCAAAACGGTGGTTTTTGGGTACAGTCCAGAGTCACATGGAGGCAATGAGCGATAGGAGGGGATTCGTCTCTCCCGGTATAGGGAGTTGATGTTGCGCTGTGTTCGATTGGCTATAACAGGAAATCCCTGGCCAGGGTTGCTGAGATTTACTGGTAAGTGTTACTAGTAGTTTCTCGAACAGTTATAGACCTCATATCGACACGACTTATTGAGCTATTGGGGTCTGACGTTTACCACCCCTAGGCGAGATATGCGACATATCAGACGATCAGACCGGACTGTACGGTAGTGTTACTGGTCGGATTCACTGGAGTGTGAGCGGGCTTGCTCGTCGATCTTCAGATCGCTCAATACCTGGGTGGCCGTTACGTTTAGCAGACCGCTTGCGGCTTGTGGGTGTTTGATATGATCATCACCTGCTGCCGGCGTATTGACGAGTCTTTAGAGTCCTACACAGAGGTTTCCTGGCTCAAGCGAAACGAAATAGGAGCGCATATGAGATATGTGCGGGACCGAGAATAATGCGTGTATGTGATACCGTATTCCATTCTCGCGATGAATGTATCGATTAGGTTATATGCGATATACCCTAGTTATCGAATCATGGATTGATTCGATAAGCCGATACATTGGATACTAGCCGGTTATATGCGATATGACCGGATCGTTAAATCAAGAGTTGATTTAATGATTTAATGCATAATTATATATTTGATATATTACTTTGCGTTAACTAGTATCGGTTCACTTAAGATGGATTTTCTCACTCGGATGTGCGCATTGTATATGCGATATACTTTTGTGCACTTGATTGTATCATGTTTGATGATACATGTCATGCTAGGGTTCAAGTGTAAAGATTAAACCTTGGTTAATGAAATGGTTAGGGTTTATTATTTATTATTCATTTATCTTATTTAATTATCCTTTATTTTTGATAAATGAATGAAAGAAAAGAGAAAAGAATGGTGGCAAATTTTGGAGTTTAGTTGAAGCTTCATGAAACATTGATCTAGTCAACCATTCTTATCTCATCCTTAACCCTAACCATTCCCACTAACCATGATTCATTCTCTACACTTAACTCTAGTTAACATTATGATAAGTATTTGTTTTTCTATTATTTTTAAATAACTTATCATAAGCTTCTTCTTCTTCTTCCTTGACTTCAAGAAGAAAAGCTTCACCTCCATCAATGGTGATTGATGCATATGAGTGAGAAATCCAATTCTAAAGTCTACCCACTTCCTATTTCTTCATCCTCTACCTCTTGCCAAGTAGTAGAGTGTGTTTACTTCACAAGTTTCATAACTTGGTGAAGTTGTGAGCTTGATCTAGCGATGCCTCGACGTAGATCATCTTCGGCATGGACATCGACGACCTAGCTTGCCCATTCTCCGACGAAGCCGACTCTAGAGCCCGGATTTGATTTGGACAGCGGAGACGACCTCGTTGCGGAGCCGTGGAGGTGGAGGACCGGATCTACAAAGGTTGTATTTCCGTATTCCCAATAGTTAAGTGTTAACTAGTTCAATGTTCGCCTAGACATCTAGTTATCGATCCGTAGTTTAGGGTTTGTAGGCACCATAATTTTTGAAATTGCCATGGTTGATGGCTTAGGAGACCTCACTAGTGTGCCTAGGAACCCTACATACAATCTCTGATGTCAAATACCAATGGCTATGGGATCAACCATCGCCCCATACAGGGTCAAGAAACATACACACTAATCTACTCTGGAATATCGATGCCCCGTCTCGATACTCCCTCGACTAGGAACCATTAAAGGATGTACTTATGAACTGCCATGGCCCTACTAGTATGATCTGCATTATAGTCCCGGTAGTCAAGTATACATCATAAAGGCTTTATCAATATGTAATAGAGAGACAGTATAATAACATAAGTGTACATGTTAAGATAAAGAGTAACCAGATAGCATACTATCATGTCGAGCAAGAAAGTCCTCTCTATATATGTCCAAGCATCCACTTTAATATACAATCATGTAGAATAATGGCCTCTAGGGCATACATATAACTAACAGTTTAAGGACATTTCGGTCCATTATCGCCGTATTTGGGGGCGAATGTTAGTTTAGGGACATTTCGGTCCAACATTCATCTTGCACGCACGTGTATTTCTTGCGTGGCGAAGTGAACGATGGTGATATGGAATGCGCCTATTTTGGGGTGCGATCCGATTTTAGGTGTGCACGTCAATTTGGAATTGCATCAATATGGGATGAAAGGAGTTGTTGGTCGTTGGGACCCACCACCTCTCTGAAGACGTTGAAGAATTACGACATATATCAGAGCTGTGGAGAGATGTACCCTTAAACCAAATCCTATATTTGAGGGAAAAAACGGGGGCTGTTGTAAACCTAAGAAATGTTAGTCATGTTTGAGACCAAAATTATCTTAGGAGATATAAGATGAATATCATTTGGGATATCATCAATGGAAGACCATTAGTCATTTTTGCGACTAAGGTCAATTTGGGAAAACATGAGCAATATGGGCTTGGTTGTTTTAGAATCAAAGAGGTTTAACCTTAGGAAATTTAGCCAATTTGGGATGAGATTGGGTTTCAATAATTACCCAACAGTGCCAAGCACTGAGGCATACAGTGCTCACGTGCGTTTCACGTGGACACTAGATTAGTGTTAAACACTAGAGTTTTGTGGCGCTCTCGTGACACATGTGAGACACCCAAATATAGGCACTGCCCATTGGGTTTTATCACCTCTTCTTTTTTTTACAGAAGTGCTAAGCACTTGGCTATCGTTCTTGTGCATAACACGTGACTGCCCCTTTTCTTTTTTATACTGGCGTACTTTAACACTCACGTGGGAAACACGTGAGGCAGTTTTAGTTGCTCTCTTTGTTCGTTTGAAGCACTCATATTGGAAATACGTGAGGCTTCAAAATAGTACTAAGCACTAACGATTCTGGTTTTGAAAATCTTGGATCATCATCACTGCTTTTTTTTTATGGAAGAACTAAGTTCTTTATATATACGGTTAAATCCTAATTTTTGGAGGAATTAAATTCCTATATATTCTCGTTCTTCTTCTCTTTTTTTTATATAATTTAATTCTTTTCCCCTAGGTTTTGAATCTGCAGAGCAAAATCTTCCCGATGAGAATTAAATTCTCAACTTGTAGGGAGATTTTCTTCTGCAAATCTCAACTAGGGAGAGAACTAAATTCTTAAATGAAGGGTTAAACCCTTAGATAGATAAAGGAGAGACCATATGATCTCTGTTTTTTTACCTCTGGTTTCAATAAGAAAAGTCTTTTTCTTTGAGAATTAAATTCTCTTGTTCTCTCAAGATCTCACTGTACTCTTTTTTGTAGAAGCTTGTGTCAAGTTCTCTCCTTCTTTTTTCTTTTTTTGTTTTTCCCTTCTATTTATAGGATAAGAGAAAATATCAATTTTTTAGGAAAATCTCTGATTGAGAGATCATAATCAATCCAAAATGATCTCTCGGATCACATGGTGAATTTTATTCACCATTGGATTTTTAATCCAAAGGCTCTCTGTTTAACAGAGAAGTTTTCTTGTTTACTTAACAGAATTCCTAAGATAGAATTTTTATTCTATCAGATGATTGGTGAGTGATTTTATAATCACTGTTGGATCTTTGATCCAAAGGTCCTCTGTTTAACAGAGAAAATCTTTCTAGTTTGTGAAAGATCAAGGAAATATTTCCCAAATAGAATTTAATTCTATCTTGCCAAAGAGTGCAGCAGAAGAACTCACGTGTTTAACATGTGACCCCTAGCATGAGTTTCAGTATGCTTTATTTTCAGCGCTCATATGCCTATCAACTCTCACGTGTTTAACATGTGTAGCCTGTTTGGTTTGCCAATTATTTGATTGCAGCGCTTATACACTTTGCATATAGGCGCTCACGTGTTTAACACGTGTGGCTCTTTTAACCCATTTGTTTTTAATTGCAGCGCCTATATGCTTTTACATATAGGTGCTGACCTGTTTAACACGTGAGGCTCTTTTAACACATTTGTTTTTAATTGCAGTGCCTATATGCTTTTGCATATAGGTGCTCACGTGTTTAACACGTGAGACTTTAATAGTGGGGAATTTTCCCCTTTTTCCCTTTTTTATGAGGGAACAATTTTCTTGACTCTTTTATTGTGGCAAATGGAAATGTACTAGATAGTTATTATATTTTACTGTTCTTGATATCCTATAGATAGTCATAATGTAGTTATGGAGGGATGTTTGCTAGCCACAGGTAGCATGGTTGGCTTTGTCACGTGCCGTAGTTTGCGCACTCTGGGAAGTAGGGCGTGACAGGGTTTGTTTGGTATCAGAGCCATAGGATTTAGGTTAATCGGGTTTGGTTCTTTTATAATTGGGTATTAAACCCGATACACTAATCAGGAAACCTGTAATTAGGAACATATCCTGCCACATTACTACCTTACCATTCTTGAATCTATAACTATCTTGTTTATTGAATCCTATTTACCATTGCTAATCCTCTTTAGTGTCTTGGCTTCAGAATGGCGGATAGAGATTGTCGATCATACCAGAGGCGTGTTGATGACGTCGCATTGCTTGGAGTTATACGTGGAATGGTGGAAAACCAGAAGCGGCAAACTAAGATGAATCAGCGGCAAGTCGAGGCTTTTCAGAAGGGTCTGCGGATAGTCCAGCAGTCCGTAGTTGCTGTAGCACTCAGGCCAGCACAGCGTGAGGGCACCGTCGTGGACTTTAGGAGACTTGGTCCGTCCACATTTACTAGATTGGAGGATTCATTGCCAGTGGAGCAGTGGCTAGTTGACACGGAGAATCTGCTCGTCGCTGCGCAGATTTCGGATGACAAGAGAGTGGATATAGTACGCATCCAACTGGTGGATTATGCTCGCGGGTGGTGGCTCGTAGAGGAGACCGTCTGCCCAAGCCGATTAGTTAGGTAGCGTTTTTGTGAAGTTTCTTGGAGAAGGTCTTTCCGCAAACTGCTCGAGAATAAATGAAAGAAAAGTTTATTAACTTGAAGCAGAATGGCGGATCCGTTGATGCGCATGCAGCTGAGGGGACTCGGCTCAGTCGATTTGCGGGACCTTTAGTTGATGACGATGCAGATAAGGCATGAAGGTTCATGCATAGCTTGGACGTAGAGATTCAGAGACATATTATATCTCTAGGATTGACCACCTTCTCCTAAGTTCTCAAGGCAGCCAGGGAGCAACAGAGCTTATCGAAGAAAGCGAAGAGTACACAACCACAAGCCGTCGTAGTGCAGAAGCCAGCATTTACACCAAACCGAGCTCCTTTACACAGAGGCATCCCGATGAACAGGCGAAGCATTGTGCCTATGAAGAAGCCTATTATACCCGATCAGAAAGCAAGGCTGTTTTGTGATTACTGCCAACGACCAGGACATTTCAAGAGAGAATGTCGAAGGAGGCTTGGACTCTGTCTTCTTTGTGGATCAGCTAACCATACCATCGATATTTGTCCTTCAAAGCTACGATTGATGGACGATATTTAGAAGCCACCGCAGAAGTAGATTCAGGGGTAGAAGCAGATTACTCAAGGGCCTAATCAAGCACGGGCCATTACTTTGACGGCCGAGGAGGCCAAGGCTTCAGATGAAGTTGTTTCAGGTGTCCTACTCGTTTATAATTTTCCTGCATTAGCATTATTCAATTCAGGTGCATCCTATTGTTTCATGTCGTCCAAGTTCATTAGTGCACACTCGATTCCACACGTGGCCCTATCTAGTTTCTGGGACATACACACTGGGAATGGGAAAATTATATCTAGTAGCGAGTGCAAGGATTGTCCGATTGTTATTTCCAGACAAGAGTTATTCGCGAATTTCTTAGTGATTGATACTGGCGGCTTTGATGTCGTTTTGGGAATGGACTTTCTCGGCACTTTCCACACTCACATCGATTGTAGGGCAAAGAAAGTGATTTTCTAGATTCCCGGACATTCGGAGTTTATATTTTCAGGAGGTAGCAGATCTGTCGGGCCAGTCGAATTTAGGGCTAGGCCGACAAGCGCCGTTCTTTCATCAATGCAAGAAGATAAGGAGAAAGCGTCAATAGTAGTTTGAGAGTTTATGGATGTATTCGAGCACATCTCGGGTTTACCACCAAAACGAGATGTGGAGTTTACGATTGACCTTATTCCTAGTGCAGCGCCGATTTCAAAGGTGTATTATCTCATGGCACCTGTAGAGCTATAAGAAGTCAAGAAACAGGTCGCCGAATTATTAGAGAAGGGTTGGATTCGTAGCAGCAATTCATCCTGGGGAGCTCCATTCTTCTAGTCAAGAAGAAAGATGGCACGCAGAGGATGTGCATTGACTATCGAGAATTAAACCGAGTGACTATTAAGAACAAATACCCGATCCCTCTCATCGGCGAACTATTCGATCAACTTAATGGCGTGAGGGTATTCTCAAAGCTGGATTTGCGATTCGGATATCATCAAGTTCGAGTAAAATCAGAAGATATTTGCAAGACGGCGTTCTGAACTCGATATGGGCATTACGAGTACTTAGTGATGCCAATCGGAGTCACGAACGCACCAGCGATATTTATGGATTTAATGAACCAAATCTTTTCACCGTATTTGGACCAGTTCGTAGTGGTGTTTATCGATGAAATTCTGGTCTATTCGAGGAGCCAAGAAGAGCATGTGGAACACTTGAATATTGCACTGCAAATTTTGAGGCAAGAAAGGTTATATGCTAAGATGAGCAAGTGCGAGTTTTGGCTCGAAGAAGTGAGGTTCTTAGGTCATGTCGTATCCGGAGATGGAATTGCTGTTGACCCTGAAAAGATTACGGCAGTTCGTGATTGGCCAATTCCAAAGAACGTAGCGGAGATCAGAAGTTTTCTTGAGCTTGCCGGATATTATAGAAGGTTTGTGGAGAACTTCGCTCGAATAGCTGAACCATTGACCAAGCTAACACGAAAGGAGGTACCGTTCATATGGACGGAGAAATGTGCGTCAGCTTTTGAAGCGTTGAAGCAAAGATTGACCACTGATCCAATCTTGACAGTGCCAGACAGTTCCGGAGGGTTGGTTATTCACAGCGACGCATCTGGGAAAGGCTTGGGATGTGTTCTGATGCAGAATGGGAAGGTTATAGCTTACGTGTCAAGAAAATTGAAGACTCGTGAGAAGAACTACCCAACTCATGATTTGGAGCTAGCAGCAGTGATTTTTGCTTTGAAGATTTAGAGACACTACTTATTGGGCGAAAGGGTGGAAGTATTTATCGATCACAAGAGCCTAAAGTTTGTGTTCACACAGAAAGAGCTCAACATGAGACAGCTTAAATGGTTAGAGCTGATGGCTGACTATGATCATGATCTAAAATACCATCCGGAAAAAGTTAATATAGTGTCGGATGCGCTAAGTCGGTTGCCAGCAATACGGATGTAGACTGCACAGAAGGAGATTATCGCTGAGTTTCAGATATTCGAGTTGGAGATCGTATTACTGCATTCTTCGGGATAGTTGATGCAATTGCAAGTACAGTCGTCCTTGATCGATAATATTAAAGCAGCGCAGTCGCACGATTCAAAGTTGTAGAAGTTTCGAGAACAGGTAGAAGCGGGACTTCGAACAGACTTGTTGATTCATGAAGACGGTTCGTTACAATATGGAAGCCGTTTATGTGTGCCAAAAGGAGATATTCGTGAAGAAGTTATGAAGGAGGCTCATATTTCCACATATTCCGTACATCTGGGAGGCACGAAGATGTACCGATATCTACGAAAACATTTCTCGTGGGAAGGCATGAAAAGGGAGATTGCTTGCTATGTATCGAAGTGCTTGGTGTGTCAGCAGATCAAGTCTGAACATCAAAAGGTAGCTGGTTTATTGCATCCACTTCTGATTCCTCAGTGGAAGTGGGAACATATAACCATGGATTTCGTGACAGCTTTACCATGGAGTCCAAAGGGCAATAATGCAGTTTGGGTGATTTTTGATCGACTGACCGAGGCAGATCATTTCATACCGTTTCAAGTTGGTTAGTCGACGGAAGCGTTAGCAGAGCGATACATGCAGAAGATTGTGAGATTGCATGGAGTACCTTTGAGTATCGTTTCCAATCATGATACCCGATTCTTATCGCACTTTTGGAGGAGTCTACAGGAAATTTTGGGTACTCGATTGAAGTTTAGCACGGCCTATCATCCCCAGACAGATGGACAGTCCAAAAGAACGATCAAAAATCTTGAAGATATGTTGAGAGCGTGCATGTTGGACTTCAAGGGTTCATGGGAGGATCATTTGCAATTGGTGGAGTTTTCGTATAATAACAGTTTTCAGGCAAATATTCAGATGGCTCCATTCGAAGCATTATACGGCCGCAAGTGTTGCTCGCCCGTCTGTTGGGACGATATTAGAGAAAGAAGATTATTGGGACCGGATCTTATTGTGAAAACCGTAGAGAAAGTTAACGTGATCCGAAACCATATGAAGGCGGTGCAAGATCGACAGAAAAGTTGGGCCGATACAAGACGAAGACCTCTGGAGTTCGCGGTTAGTAATCTTGTATTCTTGAAGATATCACCGACCAGAGGAGTGATTCGATTTAGTAGTTGAGGCAAGCTCAGTCCTCGATTCATTGGGCCTTTCGATATTATCGAACGCGTTGGAGAAGTAGTTTATCGATTGTCTTTACTACTATCCTTGGCGAGTGTTCATGACGTGTTTCATGTATCTCAACTCCGCAAGTATGTTCGAGATAAAATGCACATCCTAGATCACTCAGAACTGACAGTAAGGGAGGACTTGACATACAAAGAACGACCGATGGCGATTGTGGATCGAAGAGAAAATGTCCTCAAGAATAAGGTTATCTTTCTATTACTTATTTTATGGGGGAATCGTTTGCTCGGCGAATCAACTTGGGAACGTGAAGATCCGACAGAAGTTTCCACACCTATTTTCTTATATTCATGTATTCTTGTCTTTTCTTGTTCTGGGAATTTCGAGGACGAAATTCTTTTGTAGTTGGGTATAATGTAACATCCTAGTGCATTTATACCATATTTTTATTTGGGTATTTTCTAATTTTGCGACTATTTCTTAATTATTATCGTTTTGGGTGCGGATAGTGCAATTGGTATCTGTGGTTAATATTTGACCCGACCCGCATCCTTGAAACCCATCTTGGTTCTAGATTACGTCATATAATTACAGTACAGAGAATCCGTGCACATTTAGATTTGATATATACATGTATCATATTTTTAGTATCTGCATATATTTTAACTAATACAAATTATAACCAGATAATATATTTTAACATCTAGCATGTCCTATATCATACCCCCATACCTTATGGTTGCATCCTGACATCGTGTTCATGTCCAGTTTGATGAAACAGACTCGTTTGGATCGCTATGTGTATTTACGTGTATCCGTTCTTGGGGTATGCATTTTATTTAACCAGACATCACATTATAATTTTAACTGACACGTGTATTATCTTTATTTTAAAACTAGATTTTTAGAAGAGATCCGGATATTTTTCGGTGTATTTTTGTATTAGCTAAATAAACCCAAAATATATATTATAATATTTAAAAACCTTAACAGTTATTAAAAATATACGAATATATATAAATATACACTAAATAATATATTCTTCTCTCTCTACACTCCGTCTCACTCTCTCTTCTCACTCTCTCTCTCCTCTCGCTCTCTACTCTCTCTCTCTCTTTCCCTTAAATACCCTAAATATAATAACAAAACACCTCTCTCTCCTCTCTCTCTCTCTTTCCCTTAAATACCCTAAATATAATAACAAAACACCTCTCTCTCCTCTCTCTCTTTCTTCCTCACATCTGCCTCCGGCGACAAAACCCATGAGAACCCTAACCCTAACATGCCCTCTCCATCGCCGTCGACCTCATCTCGTCATCATCTCGACCTCCTCACCCTCGCCTCATAACTACCTTATCCACCTCCTCTCCCTCCTCTAACCCGAGAACCCACAACCCAAAACCTAACGAACTCACACCCTGCAACCCCAAGAAACCTTCACCGTTGACCTCGCCCTCATCCCCTCGTCGTCAACCTCACCCCGACCACCATCTCCTCCATTTCCTCCGCTCCCCTCTCTTGTTACCCGAACACCCATCAACAACCCCGACCAACCGAGCAACCTTCCCCGATGCCAACACCAGAAACTCCCTCTCCTCCACCGCTGATCACCTTACCACCTCGTCGCCATCACCCTCATCCCCGCCTTCACCTCCTCATCCCTCTTTTTTCTCCTGACCTCCCAACACTACAACCAACACCCTGCACCCGAGAACCCAAGAATCCCTGCACTGCTGAAACCCAACCTCATCGCCGGAGATCTCGTCATCGCCAACCACCATCACCTCCTCCTTCTACTCACCTCCTTCAACTCCCCAATACCTCAGGCCACTACTACAGCCATCCCTACAACCCCGACAAATTTCCAACAGCAAAAATCCCTACCGCCCTCGCCGTTACCTATCGCCGACGGCTACCCACCATCGCCATCGTCACCTCCTCATGTCCTCTGTCTCCAGCCCAAAGCCAACACCACAACCCTTTCCTCTTCTCCTGTTTCTTCTTTTCTTTTTCTTGAGTTCTTGATTATTTCGGCCATCGTCAGAGCTGTGCACGTTGCCGATGATCCGGGCGACCCAGTCGTCGTCGTCGTCCAGCGTGGTCATGTCTTTGAGTAGCCAAGTCCAGTTCTATACGCACGTGGTTGCATCACGGCGTTTATTTGACGTCGAACGTGACGTACGTATCCCGACGTGAGATCCGATCAGGCAAGTTTATCTTGCAACATGCTATGTTGTAATATATCTATTTATATGAATAAAAATAATACATGTGTTATAGTATGCATCAAACATTATAGATTTACCTTTTTCGATATCCGTTCATATCCGTACCGACAATTGCATATCCAGTTGTATGTCGGAACCTCAGTATATCATATTACTGCTATATTAGTGCAACATTCTGTCTAATTGAATCATACGTAGTTATGAATACGTATGCAGGTTATTATTACAGATATACACATATACATCCTGATCCGTCGTGCTTACCGTGTTCAGATATTCGTTACAGTTTCACATTTGGGTATTTATTTGATACATATGCATCATATTACATGTCCACGACACACTACTTGACTCATTACTTGGATCCAGTTACTAATGCCAACAATCCTGACTTGTTTTCCTGACAGACGTTACTTATTATCTGCATAGACGAAAACCAGTACCTGCTTGATCCTGTGTTGGCATTAGATCTAGATTGGAAATACCTGACTTGAATACAAACTTGGGGGTAAATGGGAAATCAAGAATGTAACCAAAACATAACTCAAAAGGCTATTATTACATGTTTTCCATTTTTCCGGGCGTTACAGAATAATCCTATTTGCCGTTTTTTCGGGCGTTACGGAATATCCTGTTTGCCGTTTTTCCGGGCGATATGGAATAATTATATGT
Source organism: Agapanthus africanus (assembly GCA_030015575.1). NCBI lineage: Eukaryota > Viridiplantae > Streptophyta > Magnoliopsida > Asparagales > Amaryllidaceae > Agapanthus > Agapanthus africanus. The sequence continues at coordinate 669,028,485 of CM057341.1, read as the reverse complement.
TTGCTGTTTTTCCAGATGTTACGGAATATCCCATTTGCCGTTTTTCCGGGCATTATGGAATAATCCTGTTACCGTGGTCCCGTGGGGAATGAACGGGGCATAGACTATTGGGTTACGATAAGGATTACATTAATTGATTTCGAAGACTTTTAGTATAGATAACCTAGAAGCCCGGTTTTAGGTTACACATCACATACACACACGTACCTCACTGTTTATATTTATGTTGTTGATTTAAAATCATGTTTACATATCTTGTTACATCCTGGTTATTACTGCTATTTTGGTATTATGACGCACTGACGTCTAAGTTTTGCATAGCCCAGTTCCTCTATTTCTATCGCAAGCTGAAGATGAGTACTTTAGCCGTCAAGCCGAGCAGTGAGGAATTGAGTTTAGTGATATTTAGTTTAGTTATTTTCCGCAGCTTTCATTTCTTAATGTAAGCCCCTATTGGGACGTATTTTCATATGTTGTTTATTGGATATTAATATCGTTTCCGCTTATACATTTTCTTGACTCTTTTATTGTGGAAAATGGACATGTACTAGATAGTTATTATATTTTACTGTTCTTGATATCCTATAGACAGTCGTAATGTGGCTATGGAGGGATGTTTCCTAGCTACAGGTAGCATGGTTGGTTCTGTTACATGCCATAGTTTTCGCACTCTGGGAAGCGGGGCGTGACAAAGATGGTGAGAATGAGATGATAATCCTCATGAGTGCAAAAAAAATAGCCATGGTTATATATAAAACAAGAATGAGTCACAATTTGTACAAAATACTACACACTTCCATTTTGAATGACTCATTTTTTTTTGCTTAAAATAAAGAAACTAATGAATAATCATCTCACTTTCCATGTGCATCACATACACACTACTATCATGTATAAGCTAAACTTGTGTATGCATCTCATACACATAACTCACATGTATAAACTAACATGATACATATATTTATATCAAATATATATATATATATATAAAGAGAAGAAATAATAAAGTGAACATGATACTAGTTTAATATATATCTATATTATATATAAATATATGTCTAATTACTAAATCAACACTTGATTTAATAATCCTATTATATCATATATGAACCGGCTAATATCATTAAACACCCGATTAAAATATGTGTATTCAATACATGTGTTTAATCAAAATCCTGCACGTATCACTATACATGCCCTACATCGTTTCGCCTATGTTTGGAAACCTTTGTGTGGGATTCTAAACACTCGATAATACACTGGCAGTAGGTTAGAATCATATTCATAGCCCACAAGCACGTCAGTGGTACTAGCTGCACATAACGGCCACCCAGGTATTGATCGAGAGAAGGTCAACGAGTAAGCTCATCTGTACCCTACAAAGTCTATCAGTGACAATCACCATATAGTCCGATCTCTTCATCTTAGAGTGTCGCATACCAGGTCTGGGAGATAGAAAACTTCAGACTTCTAATAACCCGGTAAGTCATGTCAATCATAAACTCATAACCAACCGAGAAACTACTGATAATACTTAACAGTAAATATCAATTGCCTTAGCTAAGTATTTATGGTTGTTAGTGATATATGCCTTAGAGGTCATTATTGTATCATATCGGTTTGTATATTACTTAATGGAAGCATGGGATATTCACAGTTATATTAACAGTCTTGCTCAAAATGGTAGTATGCTACCTGATTTGTTTCTACCTCAATATGTGCATGTGTTTCTTTTAGCATATCGCTTATACATATTGGTAGAGCCCTTAGGATCTTTGCTTGATTACCAGTGTTGTGATGGCAGTCACACTAGAGGGGGCTGGATAGTTTATAAGCACATCATATACAGGTCCCTAGTCGTAGGATTATCGAGACGGGGCATCGATATTCCATAGTAGACTAGTGTATACGCTTCTCATCCCAATAGGGGAGATGGTCTGTCCTACAGCCATTAGTACGTCGTACTGGAGATAGTATGCAGGTGCTCATTGGGTTATAAGTACACTGGACAGGACTCGTTGGGGACTGCTGGTGGGTATTATACCTATTGTCGGGTAGCAGTTCCCAGGTGACTTGAGTACAGCATAGTCCGTCAAATTAACACTGCTACTTTGCCTCGAGTGTGTTCCCGTTGTTCTTAGATTAATACCCTACCACGGCTCAAAAGAGTCGTGCAAATAGGTAGTAGTTGGGTGCAGTCCCGAAGCACTTGGAGACAGTGGCGGTTATATAGGATTCATCTTTCCCGATATTGGGGGTTGATATCGCGCTGTGTTCGGAAAGCCATTACATAAAGTCCCTGGCCAGGGAAAGTGAGATTTACTGGTAGGTACTCTAGTAGTTTCTCAGGATGTTTTGTACTACACTCCGGCATGACTTATTGCGCTATTAGGGGTCTGACGGTTACCGCCCCGTAGGCCCGATATGCGATACTCTTAGACGAACAGACCAGATTGTATGGAGACTATCACAGATAGACTCAGTAGGAGTTCGGATGAGTTTTCTCATTGGCCTTCTTATCGACCGTTACCTGGGTAGTCATTACATGCAGCTAGTACCGCTGACGGCTTATGGTTAAACCCACTTCCAGCGTAGTGCTGATTCTTTAGAGTCCCACATAAAGGGTTTCCCTGCATCGGGCAAACGATATAGAGGTCGTATGGTTTTATGACAGGGTTCGATCACGTACGTGTACTTATGCACGGATGATGATTCAGACAGATAATACTAGTGCGATTTGGTTTAAGCCGAATCCTAGTATTATACTGATGGATTATTTTCGTCTATTTTGTATTCGTATTTTTCGGAATACGAATAAGGGTATGTATATACGGATGAGGGGAATTTTCATAATTTGTTCAAAAATGCTTCTAGAAGAAGACACCTCATATTAAGTATTAAACATTTTAGATTAAATGATTAATGTATTAAGAGGTGGAGGAAATGAGGTGGAATTTTGCATAATTTGGAGCATGGCTCTTAGTGACACATAGAGGGTTTTAAAGCCATGACTCACTAAGGTGAAATATGAACCATACTTTATTTTTATTTAGGGTTATTCTATGAAAAATAGAGGATGGTTCAGATTTACACAAGAGAGTACACTCTCCATTTCATGTTAAGACTTCACTAGCTTTTCCTCAAGCTGTTCTTCTACCTCTAGCCTTTCATGTCTCATGTGTTGAGAAACCTAAGGCTATGAGAGATATACCAATCCATCTATACTCTCTACATCACCTAGGTCATCTAGTGTAGCGAACTAGATGCCTTAGTTTCCTTGGATTTGAGGTTGGAGCCCGAACTATAGACTCTCGGGTGGATCATCTTTGACTCGAGAAGGCCGATGAGGAAGCGCCGATCCGTTACGATCCTTGGAGCTTGTGACGAGGAGGAGGAAAGTGACAAGAAGACCTGAAGGACTTGATATCACGAGGTATAACATTATATCCACGTTATTTGCCTCATAGTAGTTTGCTAGTTAGGGTTTAGTATCGATTCTAGAGTTCGAGTCGGTGTTACGAGCTTTGCAAAATCGTTTTTACATATTCCGCCTCCCAGCGTACCCGTGGGGTGCGTAACATGAACTTATAGTGGTATCAGAGCCTACTGAACCTTTACTGGGTTGTTAGCAAGTGTTAGAACTTTGATCGTCGGAAAAACCCGAAAACGAAAGATACCCTAACTTTCTGTCAATTTTAAAAAGTGCCACAAAAATTATTTCAGATATATGAAAATTAAGTGCAGGGTATTCTAAGAAGACAGAAGAAAAATGAGCCACTGAATCACCAAGACGACCATGGAAGCGCAGCGGAACGGTGTGTTTAGCCGCGGATCCGCGGCCGAGTCGAGGCCGATTCAGGTCATTTTTCCTCTGTTGTTTCTTATTTTGGGTGTATTGTTTTCTGGAATATTTGGTTTCTACCCTTTATTTTTTCTGTGTGCTGGTTTGCACTTAGGATAGATACGGAAAATATATTTCGATCAAAATTCTAAATGTTCTTGGCTAACTGAATCTTCTGTGTTATTATATGTGTTTTTAAACTTCAGCAAATTGCTATATGTCGGTTAGTTCGAGATTGCACATGTATGTTGGTTTGTGTATATGAACTTTATTGGATCGTCGATGATGAATAGCCAGGAATGTGAGAAGAGAGTTTCTTTCATTCGATGTAAAATTGTAAAGTATTGTAATATTATTTTGCAGGGCACATCCGGGTTGAGGTAGTAGCCACCGTTGTATTATTTCTTTTACTGTTTTCTGCTCCTAGGATAGACCCAAGGTGGGATGCACAAACTACCGGGTTTTTTGAAGTGCCAAGTGGCCTACTCACTTTGCTGAGGGAGGTTGCTTCACTTTAGGAATTTGACGGGTAGTTTGCCGCACCCATAGGGGTCTGGGGTGGGGTTTGGCTATTCATCACGATCGTGGAATCCGTCTTTCGTTACAGGCTTAAACGAAACGCGGAATTCCTGGTATATCTAATTTGTTCATATGTGATCTGGAATGCCTATTATTACATGAGACGAATGGTTATTATATATATGCTATATAGTAGACGTTGCTTATGTTTTGCATCCTCACTAGTCCAGCCCTCGCTCTGGCATTAGTTAAGTAACCTAACGGTGTTAGACGGGGCCCAGTGGCGAATGCGGATGGCATAAGCGGACGTGTTATTTTTGTTTCTCTCTGTAATGATAGGTGTAAATGATGGGACTGCATTAGATTAATGCAAAGAAAACAAACCAAAGTTGAATCGTTGGAACAAATTTTAAAACCGCTCGGTTTTTTCAAAACAGAAACTTTTAAAATGCGGAGCTTAAACCACTCCTTTAAAAGCTATCAGGTTCCTTCGATTATATCAAGTTCACTACATTCACGGTTTCGCCAAAACCATTCATAGCCCTCCGTCATTTCATTTGAATATTCAATAGTATTCAAGTTATGTTTGTTGACCTTTGCCAAGGCATAGTGATTGCTAGCTGCTAGATATTCATATGTAGCATAGATAGATACGTTGGTTTGGGATAGTCGTACTACTTTGTTGGCCTTCGTCAAGGGTATGTACGGGTGGGTTCAAATTAACTTGGACAATGACGGGTAGAACTTGACATGTGATTTATGATTTGTTGGCCTTCGTCAAGGTCATAAGAGCATGGGGCAAAAATCCACATCGGGAGTTTCTAAGGAAACTTAAACTTGCTAGTGTTGCATACCATTTGGAGTGTTATAATATTGGTAGGATTCCTTCAGGATTATCACACAATGATATTTGGATCCCGATCTTACTGTGAGTATCCGCTACTCCTCGGGAGATTTTTTCACTAAAACAATCAATGCTATAAACCAAGTAGGTGACTAGAACGGTGTTAGCGGGGCTACGCCTCTAGGGAAAAGAGATTATGTAATTAAGGAACTTCGTGAAAGCGTTGAAAAACCTCCCTCGAACTACCAACACCAACTTGGCTGAAAGGTTAAGCAAGTATTATAGGGTGAGATTACTCCTGACTAATTCTTCTTTTATGGTTTGAGGAAGGATTTGAGATACAGTGGGAGCCATCCTGTTTAAATAAAATTAAAAACCAATATAAACTTGCAAGAGCGTCATGCTAAGTGTTTCTTCTCTCTCTCCTAATTGCAACAACCAGGTGACCAGACATAGGTTACAGCTAGATAATAAATTGACTGGACCAGATTATATTGACTCGCAAAGGTTTGTCCACATGTCCATTGCCTATGACAAACTGGACCACCTCATTACTACTCAAACCCCCGCCGTCCCAGGTCCAGATTCCACCGTCGCAGATATGGATATCCGTAAGACAAGGGAAAAAGACAGTGCGAATGCCAAGTGCCTCGTTCTTCCAGTGGATTCTCCCAGTTCCTAGTGATGATGTTCCTATGCCTCCTTCTCCCCATACCTTTGGCCTCAGTGGATGGTGTAAACCAGAGGCAGCACGAGAAGATGGACTTAGCTTCCATCTTCCTCCATAACAAAGATTTATATGGAGAGCAATCTCGTATCGCAAGATATGAGACCTCGAAGGAATTGCTTCAAGCAAGATTGGCTGTCGGGTCATCCGTAGGGGACGACATCCCTACGATGACTAGCTATATTGATGAGCTCACGGACCTGAAGACCATGTTGGAGAATGAGTCGAGTATTAACTTGATTCTACAGTCCCTACCTTCTATTTATGCCCAGGGGAAGAAAGTTACACTTCCAGTTGAGGGCACCCTGAAGGAAACCAGGGAGACACCCGCTCTGCTTATTGGGGAATCTTCCTTTTCTGGATCCAAGAAGAAAGCCAAGGGTGAGAAGAAGAAGACCTCCACTAAGCTGATAGGCGGTATCAGTAAGGTAGAAAGAAAGGGCAGGGCAAAAGTTTCCTGGCTAACAGTAGGGAAGGAGGGTTGTTCTCATTGTCACGGGAAAGGGCATTGGCAGAAAGGATGCAGGGCTTGGAAAGCCAGAATCCAGGATCCGAAGCACGTTGTGGCTTCGACTTCGAGTGTGTTTGTGATTGAAAACTGTATGTCAATTAACTCTACTTCTTGGGTACTAGATACCGGATCAGGATCTCATATCTGTAATTCTTTACAGACTTTGAGAAACCGTAGAGTTATCAGGGCAGGTGATATGACTCTCAGGGTTGCTAACGGAATGAGCGTGGACGTTGTATCCATAAGGGAATATCACCTAGGATTGACCTGTGGGCAGATATTAATTTTACGTGACTGTTTGTGTGTACCTAGTCTAGCTTGTAATATCAAATCGGTATCTTTACTTTCTAAGGAAGGATATGATTTTATATTTGTAAGCGATGTGGTCCACATCCACCTAAATCAAAGTTTGATTGGGTCAGGTACACAAGATAACGGTATATACGTATTAAATCAAGCTTAGGTTTTCAGTGTCCACAACACACTTAAAAGAAAGTCTATGGAATTAAATCAGGCTTTCTTATGGCATTGTAGACTGGGTCACATCAATGAAACATGGTTAACGAAGTTACATAGAGAGGGATATTTGGATCCGTTCGAATATGATTCTTATGCAACTTGTCAATCTTGTCTCATAGGAAAGATGACAAAGACTCCATTCACTAGACACGGAGTAAGAGCGAGCGAGCTCTTGGGACTCATACACAGCGACGTGTGTGGTCCAATGTCTACACATGCACGAAGTGGTTATTCCTACTTCATTACTTTTACGGATGATTTCTCTAGGTATGGACATGTCTTCTTGATGAAACATAAATCCGAGGCCTTTGGAAAATCCGGGAATATAAGAATGAAGTAGAAAAAGAAACAGGCAAAAGTTTCAAGACACTGAGATCTGATCGAGGTGGTGAATACTTAAGTGCCGAGTTCCTGCATTATCTAAAAATAGAATGGAATTCTCTCTCAGCTTACTCTTCCATACACACCACAACATAACGGTGTATCGGAAAGGCGAAACAGAACCCTATTGGATATAGTTCATTCTATGATGAGTAACGCTGAGTTGCCGCGATCCTTCTGGGTTTATGCACTAGAGTCAGCTGCATATCTTTTGAATAAGGTTCTTACCAAGACTATGCCTACCACACCATATCATATGTGGAGTAGGAAGAAACCCTATCTTAAATACCTTAAGACATGTGGATGTCCAGCTTTTGTAAAAAAGCAGCATGCGGACAAGCTCGAGGTACGCTCAGTACTGTGTAAGTTTGTGGGATACCCAAAAAACTCCAGGAGGTATCTTTTCTATTACGCAGAGGAACAAAAGGTCTTTGTTTCTCATCATGCACATTTCTTGGAAACTGAATTTTTAGAAAATCAGATAAGTGGGAGCGCAATAGAACTAGAAGAAATTCCAGAACCACAAGCTATTACTGAAAGCATGGTAGAACCAGAGGTTTCAGAAGAACCGGACATCCCCGTGCCACTCCGCAGAACTAGAAGGCTGTCTCATCCGCCCGAGAGATACTACGGTTTTCTCATAGACGAAGATAGAGAGGATTGCATCGTTGACAATGATGAGTCGACTAGCTTCCAGCAAGCCATTAAGAGCGGCGCCTCGGTAAAATGGCTAGATGCAATGCAGGTTGAGATGGAGTCTATGTAGACCAACAAAGTATGGAGTTTGGACTTTGCTCCGGAAGGGGTAAAACCCGTGGGCTGCAAATGGATCTTCAAAAAGAAAATTGGTGTAGATGGACAGGTTGAAAACTATAAGGCTAGACTTGTTGCAAAAGGTTTTCGTCAAAGACCTGGTTTGGACTATGATGAAACCTTTTCTTCAGTGGTTATGCTCAAATCCATTCGGATCCTTCTTGCCATTGCCGCCTTCCACAATTATGAGATCTGAAAGACGGACGTAAAGACGGCTTTTCTAAATGGATATTTGGATGAGTGCATCTCTATGGATCAGCCAGAGGGCTTCATTCAGAGTGGGAGCAGCGGAAAAGTGTGCAAGTTGCTTAAGTCTATTTATGGACTAAAGTAGGCATCGAGGAGTTGGAACATCTGTTTTGATGAGACGGTTAAAGAATTTGACTTTATCAAAAATCCAGATGAACCATTGTAACAACTCCAATTTTGGTGAACAAAAAAATTTGTTTAAAAATTAATGTATACTTAGGGTATTTGCATTTACTGAGATTACTATAAGTAATTAATTTGCTTTTTAATAGCAAGAATGAGCTTATAGCTCATTAGTAATACCTTGCACTGCTGAACCAAACCACCAGAGTTCAAATCCCATACCCCACATTATTATTAATATTATTTTCTTTTTAAAATTTTAGAAGGTCAAGAGTCCACACGTGCTAAACCCGTAAAACCCTACTACACTAAATAAACAAACTGGACCAGAGGGATAATGAAGCGACGGGGGACACTCCGGGCACCGGACTCGGCCGAATCAGCCGGCGCCTCGGCCGACTTGGCCGGCGCCGCCGACCGGACTCGGCCGGACCGCCGAGTCCCCAGCATGAAAAAGTTGCCTCTTGGTCTCCCCTGCTCTCCTGTATACTTTAAATGTACAGACCAATACCTGAGACTCTTTAAAATCCTATTTACTCCATTTTAATACAATTTAACACATTTTTTCAATTTAACCTTTCACCTACCCTAAACCCTAGCCTTACCCTATAAATACAACCCCTAAACACACCCCCTCACTCCAAAATTCTGATCAAAACTCTCAAGAAATTCCTAGAAGCTTAGTGTATTTTTGGAGTTAGCGAAGGGCAAAGCTCCGACGACAACCCTAGGAGCTCCCGGCGATGAAACGACTCACCGGAACTTATGTTCACTTCCTCTTCCTCATCCCTAACATCTAAACCAGTAATTCCCACCTCCCTCTTCTCTATTCTATTCTAAAACTTTGTGAAACTAAAACCCGACGAAATTGGAGTTAATCCGATTTGCGATTCGGTTCTTCCTAAAAATCTCACTTTTTCTTAAATACAATCATACTAAACCTTTACATGTTGACTATTAAACATTAACAAGTCATATTGAACAAGTTCCATATCAAAAGGATTTCCATTTCAATTTTTATCGCTCTTTTTCAGTATAATACCATGTAGTTTCTTTTCGACTTTAAAACAACCTTAATATTGCTATACCTTTAAGTAGATCACAAGGTAATGACCTACCTCCTCACAACACTCATATACAAAATAGTACAATACTTTCGGGAACCTAGAATACGGAAAAACGAAACCTTTCAAATAAATACTATTTACTAATAAAACCGTTTTCTACAAGATTAAGTGTTTTACAAATCTTTACAAAGTGCCGCTACAACCCATTTTGGGGAACCCGACTGGGATGGTGCAGATTATCGTACATCCCTGGGCTTAGTAGTGCGAGATGCAGACCTCCGCAAGGAGCATTCGGTCTCGAGAGATTTAAAATACGAAAATCTTAAGAAAATGAGAGTTCTAGAAATATAATATATATTAAAATTTATTTTTATATAAATATATATAAATGTATATGTATCATTAAAATATTTATTTTGTAATAATATAAATATTCCAAATTTTTTCTAAAATCACAAGGATCACTTTACATTAAAATACCATGAATTCCATACAAGTTCAATATAACAATTAAAAACCCTATATTATGAAATTAGGTTATTTTCACTAGAAATATCACAAATATAAAATCTACATTTATTACAACTCTAAAGAAGATAATTAAATACTTGGGGTGTATTTTGAAAATTATACAAAAGTATTTTTACATAAAACTCCCACAAGTTCTATAAATTACCCTAAGGACCCTAGTAAATATAGGTTTAAGCGGGACCAATCTCTTAAGCCTCAGGGAGCCGGAGAAGTGGGTGCTTGCATATTTAAGGTAGACAACCTAACAACAGAGTTATCAACACGGTAATCGTCTTTGAAAAAGACACAAATCCTGCCGCCCATGTGCAGCGGTTACCAATAACATCAAAACCTAATTCAGGACTTCAATTTCTTTTCTAATTGTCTGACTCAGACTGAGTCTCATTAATAATCTGACTTGAATATGATTCAAGTACAATTTACAATCCAACATGAAACCATGAATACGTATATTCAATCTATTCAATCTGTATTGACTGAACCGAACCATGGATATAATTCCATTTACATGATTCTCCAGTTACATCCATTTACTGATATCATGGTTTCGGCAAGTCATCCAATTATACAATCTATATTACAATTTACAATACAACATAAACAATACAAACAAGACATCGCGGGGTTTAAGGGGTAGATTGGTACGGAAGGTGTTAGAAGTGGCACGAAACTGCAAGATTAAGAAACCTAACCTATATTCTGTTGTTGTTGTACCGTGGCATAACGGTTCCTTATACTTCCGTTTGCTCTAGTCTCTGGCATATAGAGACTCCTCTCGTATACACTGGCATCCTTCTGTACCAAGCTACAAATAACAGCGTTAACACTAATACAATATAATACAACTTTAAAAGCTACTCTCTCCCTCTGTCTATTCTATTTCTCTCTTATCTTTGGGACTTATCGAGCGATTGTTCGCTGACGACATTCCTTTTCTTTCTTCTTTGAAATGTTGTCAGGTGATCTGGACACTCAGGAGATCGAGCCTACCAGCGAGGACTTGGACCAGCTTGCATACGATCCAGAGCTCTAGCTACATTGTACACTTTTATTTCAGTAGTTTTCTTTTCTGTTATGCCACTGTTTAGGCATTGCTTTCATCAGATGTATTTGCTTTCCATGCATTGTACAAAAGAATGTTAATAACTTAAGTTGCTGTTTCATTACATTTGTCTCTTGTGTATATTCTTTTATATTGCTTAGATACGCTTAGCGTATTTACTTCAGAGTAAATACATAGCGACCTAGACGCGCCCCCTTCGTCGTACACCGGGAAGCAGGGCATGGCAGGTTTTGTTGGTGGCCCATACAGGTCTAGAGTTGTATAGAACCCTACCATGCTGCGTGAACAACCTAAGCAATATAACACAAGAACTAGCAACTAAAACATTCTTTACAATTCATATTCCTTGAATCTTATCATTCCATATACTTTGAATCTGTCCTAACCTAAATTTTTCTTTCAAGGTTATAGATTCCCCGAACAACACCAGCACCAATGTCAACAACACACCTCCACCACTACCACTCACACCTGCCGTCCCTGCTCCGCTCAACGAGCAAATGGTTCTACTGGAGGCAATCCGCAGCCTCCTCGAGGGACAGCATCAACAGACTGCTCTTTTAATGAACCATCCCGAGGCAGAAGCACCTGGGGTGAAGCAATTCAGGGCTTTGCACCCCAAACAGTTCTCAGGAAAAGAGAGCCCACTGGAAGCTGAGGAATGGGCTCAGAGTATAGAAGATGATCTGGCAGCAGCACAAGTGCCAGAAATAGCTTGGGTTCGTGTTGCAAAATTACAGCTCACGGACAATGCACGGAACTGGTGGAAGGCGAAAAAAAGCCGTCTTGAACAACCCATCGAATGGAAGACTTTCCACGACATGTTCGACGCTAAGTACTTCCCTGAGACTGCCAGGTTCGACATGGAACAGCAGTTCATTCATCTGCAACAAGGTTCGATGTGGATCAAGTCGGTAGATGAATATAACGCTGAGTTCACCATGCTTAGTTGGTAAGATATTTCTCAATAATTCGAATTGTTCAATATATCACATACTACACAGCTAACACAATCCTTTAACAAATTTGTGGCACACCTGATACCGACGGATGAGATCAGAGCCCGTCGATTTCAACAAGGTTTGGATTCGGAGATCCAGGCTGCACTGGCCACAGGAGATTTTTCGACTCATGAATCAGCTCTGAAAGTTTCCCGCCGTTATGAAGCAGTGGTAAAAGTGAGGGGTAGACCTCAGTCTGCTGGATTTAAGCATCCTGCCAACCAGATGGCAGGAGGAGCCTCGTCAAGGCCATCTTTTGTGCCAAGGCAACCGGGAATACCGAACAACCGTCCTAGCCCAGCCTTTTGGACCTACTGCAAGAGAACTGGACATATGATGAAAGACTGCCGGTGAGCCAACCGTCTTTGCTTAGTCTGCGGCTCAGCTGCTCATGATATTGGGTCTTGTCCCCAAAAACAAAACCCAATTGCTGCACCCAGGCCAGCAACCACTTACCCGCAGCGACCAGCCCTCCACGCACCTGCTCCAAGACTTGCACTACCTGCTCCACCACCTAGAGGACCACAAACTGCACCTCCTCCTCGTCTGTTCCATCAAGCTCAAAAGAACATTCCGAGGAATGCTCCTCAGGCCAGGAGGAATGTACCAGGCGCCAAGCTTTCACGATGACCGTAGAAGAAGCTGAGGCCACTGGCCAAGTTATCACTGGTAACCCTTTCTTTCTCAAATTTTCTTTCAGTCTTGCTACTTATCTACATACTTTTACATATACCTAAAACATATCCCACATACCTTAGGTACAATCTTAGTAGCCTCACTTCCTACACTAGCACTGTTCAATACTAGAGCATCGTACTGCTTTATGTCGCAACGGTTCGTCCGAACCCATGCGATTCCAGTCACACCGCTTGTATCCAGCTGGAATGTCAGTTCAGGGAATGGCGTTCTAAAAGCAACAATAGGATACAGCTTGTGTCCAGTAGTCGTCTACGCTGACTTCAAAGTGCTGGACATACCGAACTTCGATGTGGTTCTAGGTATGGATTGGCTCGGAACTTTTTATGCTACCATCGACTGTCGTCAAATGAGAGTAGTATTCGAGATTCCAGACCATCCGGTCTTCTATTTCAAAAGTAGAGACCGTACACTGGAGCCAAGTACATACAAAGCGAAGCCAAGGGACGCAGTGATTGCAGCAACTCAAGCAGAGGAAGTATCAAGGCCAGAAGTGGTTCGAGAGTTCGACGACGTGTTTCCTGACGATATATCAGGTTTGCCTCCTGATCGAGCTCTTGAATTCAGCATTGATTTAGTACCAGGAGCACAACCGGTGATCAAAGCACCTTATCGATTAAGTCCGGAAGGTTTGAAGGAAGTCCGAACACAGTTGGACGAATTATTGGCGAAAGGATGGATTCGTCCCAACACTTCAAGTTGGGGATTACCTGTACTGCTTGTGAAGAAGAAGGAAGGTTCATACAGAATGTGCATTGATTACAGAGCCTTGAATGAAGTCAAGATAAAGAACAAGTATCCACTCCCATGCATCGACGATTTATTCGATCATCTAAGTGGATCTTATGTTTTCTCTAAATTAGATCTTCATTCAGGTTATCATCAGGTGAAGGTCAAGGAAGCTGATATTCATAAAACGGCTTTCAGAACTCGCTATGGACATTACGAATTTCTAGTGATGCCATTTGGAGTGACCAACGCACCAGCAATATTCATGAACCTGATGAATCAAGTTTTCCGGGAGTACGTCGACAGGTTTGTTGTCATCTTCATCGACGACATCCTGGTGTATTCCAAGAGTCGGAAAGAACATGCCGAGCACCTACAAATTGTCCTGGAAACTCTACGACAACATCAATTATATGCCAAATACAGCAAATGCGAATTTTGGCTAAATCAAGTTAGTTTTCTTGGACATATCGTATCAGGAAAAGGAATCTCTGTAGATCCAGCGAAAGTTTCAGCAGTAAGCGAATGGCCGACACCAAAGTCAGTGAATGACATTCGGAGTTTCTTGGGTTTAGCTGGATATGACAGAAAGTTCATTGAAGGCTTTTCAAAGATAGCAACACCCCTGACCAAGCTCACACGTAAAAATGAAGAATTTGTGTGGTCAGAAGCATGCGAACAAGCTTTCGTAGAACTCAAGTCAAGGTTGACATCAGCGCCTATTCTCGTTATACCGGACCAGTCTGGAGGTTTCGAAGTGCACTGTGATGCATCCGGTAAGGGATTAGGATATGTTCTACATCAGCACGGTAAGGTTGTGGCTTATGCTTCAAGACAGCTGAAGACTCATGAGTGCAATTATCTGACGCATGATTTGGAGTTGGCAGCCGTCATCTTTGCTCTCAAGATTTGGTGCCATTATCTTCTTGGTGAACGAGTGAACATATACACAGATCATAAGAGCCTGAAATATGTGTTTACTCAGAAGGAGTTGAATATGCGGCAGAGACGATGGTTAGAACTCATGGCAGACTTTGACATCAACCTGCAATATCACCGAGGGAAGGTGAATGTGGTTCCAGATGCTCTTATTCGCCAACCATTAGCAATGCATCTCACCGCTCAGTGGAAGCTACAACAGGACTTGAATCAGATGGAGATTGAAGTAATCATGCCAGGTAACACTTCAAGTTTGATGAATTTACAAGTTCAATCAACAATTGTCAATCAGATCAAAGCAGCTCAAGCAAGTGATGCTAAGTTGCAAAAGATCAAAGAACAAGTGGAGAATGGACTCAGAACAGACTTCATCATCCATGAAGACGGATCTTTGAGATACGACAGCAGATTATGTGTACCAAAAGGTCCTGTTCGGAAAGAGTTAATGAAAGAAGCTCACAGCTCTCCCTATTCAGTACACCCTGGAGGTACAAAGATGTACAAAGATCTACGTCGGAATTACTGGTGGCATGGAATGAAGCGTGAAGTAGCCAGAAGCGTCGCTAAATGCTTGGTGTGTCAACAAGTAAAGGCTGAACATCGCAGGACAGCTGGATTACTTCAACCGTTACCAATCCCAGAATGGAAGTGGTAACACATCACGATGGATTTTTTGACTGCTCTTCCTCGCAGCACAAAGGGTAACGATGCGGTATGGGTCATTGTGGATCGACTCACAAAGTCGGCTCACTTCATCCCATTCCGAGTTGGCCAATCAACTGAGACATTAGCAAAGAAGTACATGGAGGTAATAATCTACTTAAGATTCAAACTCTTTAAATATGTACTATCTCTGATACCCATGAACTCATACAGGAAATTGTGAGATTTTATGGAGTACCGGTCTGCATTGCCTCCGATCGTGACACCAGGTTCAGATCGCAATTTTGGCAGAGTCTGCAAGCAAGCTTGGGGACAAGTCTGAAATTCAGCAGGCTTATCATCTACAAACAGATGGTCAATCTGAGCGAACTATTCAGATCTTAGAGGATATGCTCAGAGCATGTATGTTAGACTTCGAAGGATCATAGGAAGATCACCTATATCTTGTGGAGTTTTCATACAACAACAACTACCAAGCAAGCATAGGAAAGGCACCTTTTGCAGCACTATATGGAAGGAAGTGTCGATCGCCATTAAGTTAGGATGACATCGGAGATAGGGAACTTCTTGGACCTGAGATGATAGTAGCAACTGTTGATGTGGTTCGTACTATCAGAGAAAAGATTCGCATAGCCCAAGATCGAAAGAAGCACTGGGCTGATGCAAAGCGACGTCACTTAGAGTTCCAGCCAGGAGATCACGTATTCTTAAAGATATCTCCGAACCGTAGAGTGATCCGATTTGGAGGACGGGGTAAGCTAAATCCGAGATACATTGGACCGTTCGACATACTCGAACGAGTCGGTGAAGTGGCATACCGCTTAGCACTTCCACCTTCATTGGAAGGAGTGCATAATGTGTTCCACATATCCCAACTCAGAAGGTATATGAGTGACCCCATCCATGTTCTTGATGATTCCGAGTTCACTATACAGCCCGACTTATCCTGTGAACAACAACCTGTTGAGATCCTGGACAGGAAAGTAAAGTCACTTCGGAACAAGGAAGTCAGCTTGGTTCGAGTGATGTGGAGAAAAGACACTCCAGGAGAATCAACTTGGAAAATGGAAGATGAGATATGTGCAAGATATCCTCACCTCTTTGTAAACTAGTTCATAAAATAAAAGTTGTAAATTTCGAGGACGAATTTTTTTTTATGGAGGGTAGAATGTAACAACTCCAATTTTGGTGTACAAAAAAATTTGTTTAAAAATTAATGTATACTTGGGGTATTTTCCTTTTCAGAGATTGCTATAAGTAATTAATTTGCTTTTTAATAGCAAGCAGGAGCTTGTAGCTCATTGGTAATACCTTGCACTGCTGAACCAAGCCACCAGAGTTCAAATCCCACACCCCACATTATTTTTAATATTATTTTCTTTTTAAAATTTTAGAAGTTCAAGATTCCACACGTGCTAAACCCATAAAACCCCACTACACTAAATAAAAAAACTGGCCCAGAGGGATAATGAAGCAACGGGGGACACTCCGGGCACCGGATTCGGCCGACTCGGCCGGCGCCGCCGGCCGGACTCGGCTGGACCGCCGAGTCCCCAACATGAAAAAGTTGCCTCTTGGTTTCCCCTGCACTCCTGTATACTTTAAATGTACAGACCAATACGTGAGACTCTTTAAAATCCTAATTACTCCATTTTAATACATTTTAATACAATTTAACACATTTTTTTCAATTTAACCTTTCACCTACCCTAAACCCTAGCCTTACCCTATAAATACAACCCTAAACACACCCCCTCACTCCAAAATTCTGATCAAAACTCTCAAGAAATTCCTAGAAGCTTAGTGTATTTTTGGAGTTAGCGAAGGGCGAAGCTCCGACGATTTTCCGATGATGACCCTAGGAGCCCCCGGCGACGAAACGATACACCGGAACTTACGTTCACTTCCTCTTCCTCATCCCTAACATCTAAGCCAGTAATTCCCACCTCCCTCTTCTCTATTCTATTCTAAAACTTTGTGAAACTAAAACCCGACGGAATCGGAGTTAATCCGATTTCCGATTCGGTTCTTCCAAAAAATCTCACTTTTCTTAAATACAATCATACTAAACCTTTACATGTTGACTATTAAACATTAATAAGTCATATTGAACAAGTTCCATATCAAAAGGATTTCCATTTCAATTTTTATCGCTCTTTTTCAGTATAATACAATGTAGTTTCTTTTCGACTTTAAAACAACCTTAATATTGCTATACCTTTAAATAGATCACGAGGTAATGACCTAACTCCTCACAACACTCATATGCAACATAGCATAATACTTTCAGGAACCTAGAATACGGGAAAACAAAACCTTTCAAATAAATACAATTTACTAATAAAACCATTTTCTGCAAGATTAAGTGTTTTACAAATCTTTGCAAAGTACCGCTACAACCCATTTTGGGAAACCCGACTGAGATGGTGTGGATTATCGCACATTCCTGGGTTTAGTAGTGCGAGATGCAGAGCTCCGCAAGGAGCATTCTGTCTCGAGAGATTTAAAATACGAAAATCTTAAGAAAATGAGAGTTCTAGAAATATAATATATATTAAAATTTATTTTTATATAAATATATATATATATATCATTAAAATATCTATTTTGGAATAATATAAATATTCCAACTTTTTTCTAAAATCACAAGGATCGCTTTACAAAAAAATACCATGAATTCCATACAAGTTCAATATTACAATTAAATACCCTATATTATGAAATTAGGTTATCTTCACTAGAAATATCACAAATATAAAATCTACATTTGTCACGACCCGAAATATTAGCTCGTGACCAACACTTGAATCACGCCATGTCTAAAGGCGTAACGAAATTCAAGTAAGCTGAAACCCAGAAATCTAAACCTTTTAGAAAAATATAGGAGGTGAGGTTTTTGAAATAAAGGTATATGAAATCAAGTTTTCTTAATGTATAGAAAAGGAACATGAATGATGCAAGTGAAATTTGCTAATTTGAAATCATGTTTCGTCTTTTAAAATTTTGGCAGCACCTCCTTTGTATTTTTTGCTCCAAAACCACAATACATAATAATGATAATGGCATCCCCAAGCGGGAGCTAGCTCTTCACCAAACGGCGGATCACAACCACGCAAGATAATGAAAATAAGTATACGACGCCCAACGGCAAAGTTCACCATAAAGAATAAAAGAAAAGCAAGACATATAAATCACAAGTAGCGAAAAACCCCTCGCTCTAAGTCTCGCAACCACAATCCCACTAAGTCTCATTACTTATACAATTTACAAGTTTTGATTGATGGAGTTAACTATATACAATAATGAAATATAGATACAAGAGTAGGATTGATACAAATATCCCACCTACCAATGCAAAACACCCGAATGCAACTGTGTGCCGGCGAAGCCGCTACTGATCCAAGCGGTCAACCTGCAAGAACTGTGGCACAACGGGGGTGAGTTGCCAACTCATGAGTAGAAAAATATCAACAGATAGAAATCGAATAAACAACGACTCCTAGGTCAACTATATCATAAAGGTAATACTATGATATCTAGGGTGACTGGGTCTGTATGTGCCAACAAGGTAGTCAATACCTATATGCATGCGGATAACATCCAACAGTAATAATCAATGCATGTATATGGATCTCGTCCAACCATAATCAAGGTATGTATCCATGTGGATCTCGTCCACCCATATAATCAATGTCTGTATGCACGTAAATATTATAAAGGAGTGTGCATGAAAGTATGAGGATATATATATCAACAGTGTCCCTCCCGACACATCAAAATCATGGAACCTGAGTGCCTAGCATCGACACTCGAAAACATCATGAAAACAGTGCCCAGTATCGGCACGTAAATCCTCATATATCGGGCTCCGTCAATCCGGATCGGCCCATGGGCTCCGTCAGTCCGGATCGGCCCCTATCATCTCTCGACTCCGGTCGGTATCCTCCGGATATCCACCGAGCCCAAATACTATCACCGGTAGGTAGTAGTCCCTCTGCCAGGCTCACCGTCTACTACACAGCGGTCCGTTCTCGCCCTGGGGTACCATACCGGGTCCACCATATACCCGCAATCGGCCTCATCCGCCTCCTCGAATCGGGTTTCACATGTCACACGTCTCAAAACCGAGAAAACGCATGGTGGACGCACTGAAATATCATATCAAGAGAAACCGGATTTTTAAAACAACACATAATCTCTTTTGAAATATCCACGGTTCTCAAATCCAGAAATCTCATGAAAACAGTATATCTCAATGCGTAAAGTAATAGAGCATGATGTATGCGACATATAAAAGAAATGCGTGCATATCTGTGTATCATGCAACATGGATTAGTGATATGACATATTAAGGGAAAACCACTCCTTAAAATGATTCCAGTTTTTAAAATATATCTTGCGGTTCCCAATCTCCCAATAAAACCAGTTATCTATGTAGGTGCAATATGTATATGCGCAAGTATAGATATACCAATGTATGTGTGCACCAATATGGATGTACAATGTGTATGTGCGCAAATATGGATATATCAATGTATATGTGCACCAATATGGATATACAAATGGGTATATCCGCAAGTATAGATGTATCAATGTATATGTGCACTAATATGGATATACAAATGGGTATATCTGCAAGTATAGATGTATCAATGTATATGTACACTAATATGGATATACAAATGGGTATATCCGTAAGTATAGATGTATCAATGTATATTTCATGATGCAGCAAACCTACTGTGTAGTGACATGGCAATTATCGATGATGAAGTGTGTGAGTCGGCAAATCTGTGTGCGTGTAACATACGCATCATCGATAATGGTGCAAGTGTACTAGCACAGGTATAAACAATGCAATGGAAATAATATGAATGCAGTATAAGGTAAATCAGATGCAAATGCTGACGGGTATACGTATCTAATATGATCGAGTCGGGGAAACTATCAATTTGCATCCACCCTAACAATATCACGTACGGTATAATCCGTCATACGACAATCTCTAGTCAAGGGTATGGATCAATCATCAAGTCAAACACATCACGCATGGAAAATCATCGTGCGGCGGCATTAAGCTAATAGGGATCCTAACATCCTATACGACAAATGAGGGTATGGCCTAATATCACGTACGACCTATCATCCATGATTCACAACATTCTATATATGGATGTATATATCTATGTACCTATGTCCCGGTTCACATCCGCAATAATCTCATATCAGGGGACCGGCAGGGTATAATCATCTCGATCGACTCGCATCCGTATACCAACAACTCATCATATCATCATATCAGTCTTATATTCCTTCATCGCATTTATATCACACATCAAATCGAATTTACATAAACATTCTATCTCTACTAAGTATAAGTATCTAATCTAACATACACACCCGAACCATACAATAAGATTTTTAAAGAAACGAATTGTAGTTTTGAAAATAGGTGTTACGGTGTTTTTAAGAAAAAGATATCATTTGAAAATCCATAACATCCCTCGAGGTATATATTTAAAAGATGCAAGCGACTCTTCGGTTTAGAAAAAGGTATGGTTCGGATGATGCATCTACATCGACTATCTAGTCCTACGGTACCCTAAACGGCAATATCGCTAAACGTCATCCTATGATAGTAGTAACATATCACTTCTAACTATCCTCTAGTTTCTAATATGGTTTCATAGCTATCTCATTCTAACCCTAGTTTCCTAATCTAGTTTTCCTTAACCATATTCTATAATCAGTTTCCACCAAAACTTTGCGGGGGTGCTATATGCCATCCACCTGACTTCCCCCGTGGATATAGATCCACTCACTTGGTCTTCGCTCGCCGAAATCGATGACGCCACGCTCCGTCGCCTCGGAATCCACGCGAAGATACCTACAATGATAAACAATCGCAATACGTATTAAAATCAAGGCGGAAAACCAAAACGGTATACGTTTCGCTCATAGGTCCAAACATATAGCTTTGCGTGCAAAATACGACCAAAAACCCTGGTCGTGGACGTCCAAACGCCACACGATGGAAACACAATACCAAATACCAAAATCAAGTCAAAACGAAGTCGTAAACAATGCACCAACTCATGGAAATGGTCCCATATTTTACCCTAAGCCAATTTGGTCAATTTTGCATATATGGAAGGCCTAATTTACATCTAAAGGGACCCAATAACCAAAATGAATCAATTCCACTTTACTCTGGCCGCAAATTGCGGCCAGAATGATTAAATCTGCAGCCTGGTCTTTGGGATAGGGGCTCGGGTCTCAGTGCTAGCTTCCTAGGTGCCTGCACGACTCCCAGTATTCGCAAAATTATTTCTAGTATCTCCGGGTTGCTCCAGATTCCAGAATACCCTCACAATTCACACATTTATCCGATATCGGGATTTCTAAATTCGTGTTTGGGTTTCTAAGCTCTAGTCCAGGTCATTAAAACAGCACTCATGTCTAGTTAACAGCCACTAGGCATCACCCAATTCAAACAACACTCAAATCCTTTACTAGGGTTTTCTAAGATCAAAATTCCACACACAATCAACCTCTAAACTACACAAAAATGCAAGGGAACTAAAATTAAACTAAAGGGAAGAATTATACCTCCATTAGGCAACCCAAGAAAAACCCTAGCTCCTCAAGGTTGTCAAAACCCCACATTTCTTGGTCTATTGGGTAGAGGTTGAAGAGGTGATCCTTTTTTGTGAAAGGGGTATAGGATTTTGGTGGATATTTTTAAATGATCTCTAAGGGTGAAGTGGAGGGAATGAGCGTGAGGAAGATGAAGGGGAAAAAATGAGAAAATGGTGGAGGGTGATGGAATGAGGCAGCCCTTCTCTCTCTCATCTCTTATTCTCACCCACTCTCTCTCTATATTACCCTTTTACCCTTTCTCTTTTTAACCCTTTCCTTTTTATTTAAAACCCAAGTCACAAAATACCCAAAATAACACAAGAATACCACATTTAATCAAAATATGACATGATATGGTGCACTAGCCACGAAAAACTGTAAAAACGCGGATTTGGCTTAATCGCGATTAGCAGTGCACTAATCGAGTTTTTATCAAAACAGTATATAATAAATTTTAAAAATGCCAAATCCTTTAGATATATTATTAAATGAATAAATCATTTTATTTTTCAATTATTTCATAATTATTGGTATAAATTTATACCCTTTTTCGAAAACCCCAATTTCGCAAATCGAACAGTTTTCGGAAAAATATTATTTTAATATTAAATTCCAAAAATAATATTTTATATTTCTGAAATATTACAATATTTATTACAACTCCAAAGATGATAATTAAATACTTGGGGTGTATTTTGAAAATTATACAAAAGTATTTTTACATAAAACCCCCTCAAGTTCTATAAATTACCCTAAGGACCCTAGTAAATATAGGTTTAAGCGGGACCGATCTCTTAAGCCCCAGGGAGCCGGAGAAATGGGTTCTTGCCTATTTAAGGTAGACAACTTAACAACGGTAATATTAACACGGTAATCGTCTTTGAAAAAGACACAAATCATGCCGCCCATATGCAGCGGTTACCGATAACATCAAAACCTAATTCAGGACTTCAATTTCTTTTCTAATTGTCTAACTCAGACTGAGTCTCATTAATAATCTAACTTGAATAGGATTCAAGTACAATCTACAACCCAACATGAAACCATGAATATGTATATTCAATCTATTCAATCTGCATTGACTAAACCGAACCATGGATATATTTCCATTTACATGATTCTCCAGTTATATCCATTTACTGATATCATAGTTTTAGCAAGTCATCCAATTATACAATCTATATTACAATTTACAATACAACACAAACAATACAAACAAGATATCGCGGGGTTTAAGGGGTAGATTGGTACGGAAGGTGTTAGAAGTGGTACGAGACTGCAAGATTAAGACACCTAACCTATATTCCGTTGCTATTGTACCATGGCATAACTGTTCCTTGTACTTCCTTTTGCTCTAGTCTCTGGTATATAGTGACTCCTCTCGTATACACTGGCATCCTTCTGTACCAAGCTACAAATAACAGCGTTACACTAATACAATATAATACAACTTTAAAAGCTACTCTCTCCCTCTGTCTATTCTATTTCTCTCTTATCTTTGGGACTTACCGAGCGATTGTTCGCTGACGACATTTCTTTTCTTTCTTCTTTGGAATGTTTTCAGGTGATCTGGACACTCAGGAGATCAAGCCTACCAGTGAGGACTTGGACCAGCTTGCATACTATCCAGAGCCCTAGCTATATTGTACACTTTTATTTCAGTACTTTTCTTTTCTGTTATGCCACTATTTAGGCATTACTTTCGTCAGATGTATTTACTTTCCATGCATTGTACAAAATAATGTTAATAAATAAAGTTGTTGTTTCATTACATTTGTCTCTTGTGTATATTCTTTTATATTGCTTAGATACGCTTAGCGTATTTACTTCAGAGTAAATACGTAGCGGCCTAGCCGCGCCGTCTTCGCCGTACACCGCGAAGCGGGGCATGACAACCATGCATATATAGTAAGATTGTAGAGAAAATGGTGGTATTCCTCGTCTTGTACTTGGATGACATTCTTTCGATAGGAAATGACATTTCTATACTGTTGGAGATAGTGCCCTCAGAGTCAATTATTGGATCACAGGCACGTGATTGCAATGATTGAGGGAGGACCTATTCCGGTAGGACAGTCTTACTCAAGATGACAGTATGCTATCTGGTTTATCTTTATCATCGTGTACTGCTTTGGGTGACCTGACAGGTTGCTATTACACGTTGATAGAGCCCCTAGGATTCATGCTTGACTGCCAGCAGTATGAGGGCGATCATATACATGGGAGCTGGTAGTCTATAAGCACATCCTTAAAAGGTCCCTAGTCGTGGGAGTTTCGAGACAGGGCATCGATACTCCAGAGTAGACTAGTGTATACAGTCGAGACCCCGACGAGGGGCGGTGGCCGGTCTCACAAGCCACTGGTGTCAGTTGGTTCACCTAAGATGTATACAGGTGCTCATTGGGTTATGAGTACACCGGACAGGACTCGCCGGGAACATGCTAGTTGGTTTTATACCTGACGTCAGATAGCAGTTCCCTGGTAACATGTGTACAGGTTAGTTCATCGACCTGAGATCATCATTTGTCTCGTGTGAGTTCCCACTGTGCTTTGATTACTACCCTACCACGGCTCAAAGGAGTCGTGCAAACAGGTTTTAGTTGGGTATAGTCCCTAGCCACATGGAGGCAGTGAGCGGATCTGCAGGGGTTCGTCTCTCCCGGTATTGGGGGTGAGGTCGCGCTGTGTCTAGGAGAGCCAGTACATGAAAAGTCCTTGGCCAAGGCAGGAGATTTACTGGTAGGTATTCCAGTAGTATCTCAGGGTGTTCTGGGCTGCACTCCGACACGACTTGTACCGCTTTTGGGGGTCTGGCTTTTACCAACTCCCTAGGCCCGCCATGCGATGCTCATAGACGAACGGACCGGACTGTACGGATATTGTCACTGACAGGCTCAGTAGGGTGTCAGGATGAGTTCGCTTATCGACATCCATTTTGGTCAATACCTGGTAGCCCGTTACGTATAGGCTAATACCTCTGACGTGCTAGTGGTTAAATCCACAACCAAAGTATTGATGAGTCTTTAGAGTCCCCCACAGACCGTTTTCTCAAGTTTCGGGCGAAACGCTGTAGAGGCCGTATGGAGATATGGCAGGGTTCAATCAGATACGTGCGGTATTGCACGGATCATGATCGGACGGATTAATACTAGCGGGCTCTGGTTTAAGCCGGATCTTAGTATTATACAGTGTAGATTTGTCTCGTTGCATTTGTATTTCGGTCGGAATACAAATGCGGGTATGTATATACAGTAGCGGGGTTTTCCTGTAATTTATTACGGGATCAGTTTTTTTGGAGTTGCCAGTTTGCTTTCCGTTTTGGCCAATTTTCTTTGTATCTTTTATTGGCCGAAGATTGGTGGAGGAGGGCTTATTTGCATTTGTGCAAATAAGCATTTTGGAGGGTTGTCTTTGCACATTGTAGTGTCATGATGGTTGCACCATCCCTTGACTTCTTGACTTCTTCATGATGGCTTGACTTTGTGATAAGATGATGAGGTTGGTGGAGTGTTGGTTTTGTTTGGTGATTTTTTCTTCTCATCATCTCTTTTTCTCTCTCTTGGATGGATGATAGCTTCCTCTCTCTCCTTGACTTTTCTCCAACTCTCACTCTCCTCTCACTCTCCCCACTTACATGGCCGGCCAGGAAAGGGGAGGGGCTGTCCCAAATTTTTGGTGTGGGATTTTTGTTCTTCTAGCTTTGTAAAATCCCACAAGTTCCATCTCCATTAGCTTGTATCATTCCTCCACTCAAAGGGCAACTTCTATAAACCCCTAGAGACACAAAGAGCACTACACTATTCTACAGCAAACCTTGGGCACGTCGGCTCACCAACTTCGTGCCCGAGTTGCCTCGGTCCAGAGGTGGGAGCCCGTAAAAGAAGCCGGCGACGTGGTGCCCTTCTGACGAGGAGTTGAAGACCGGAGTTTCCGCGGGGAGATCGGGACGACGACGAGAAGAATGAAGAACACGGATCGCTCGGTATATCTCACTTACCCCTTCTCTTGTTAGCTAGGACTAGATTAATGGCACGATCCGGGTTTATAGTGCGCGGTGGTGCCGGTTTAAAAAGTTAAAGTAAATCATCACTTCCGTATTCCGGCGTCGGATTGACGGCCGGGGCGCCGCCGTGCACTTACAATGGTATCAGAGCCTCGCCATTAACCTAGTCTAGCTTTGTCTAATGTGTTTACACTTTCGATCGAACAAAATTCCAAAAACCCGCGTTTACAATAGCATCAGTTTCTGTCGAAATTTTTTGGACTCCAAAAATTTTTCAGGTAGTTGCAGAATGATGTGCAGGGAAGTATAAGCCTCCTGTAAAAATTTGGTGGCGCAATCTCATTATCCCACCGCGGAACCGCGGCCAAACCCATACTTGCGCCGCGGTTCCGCCGCAGTTTTAACTGTTCAGTGCACCAATTTTTTACAGAGGCCTCCTGACTTGAAAATAGGGTTTTTGGAACATTCTTTTTGGGCCCAGAATTTCTGTATGTGCTACAGTAGTGCTTTGGGGCCCACTTGGTAAATTTGATCGATCGAATATTTTAAACATATTAGTTCACAGTATTTACATTATATCTGTGACTGTGAATGTCAATTGATCGGTAAATCCTGTCTAACTGCTATAGCCCGGTTAGACGGATTTGCGAACGTGACATTCACGTTGATGTTCTGTGATTGTGCTGTGATGTTGCAGATTGGTCGTGGGGGATAGCCTGGATGCAATGCTAGTACAGTTTTTGTTGTATTATGTACATTTGATATTACGGGGCGAGCGTCCGACATGTGGACTGCCGTCACTGTCTGTTTGTATTATTCTTTTGGGGCACGACCGGATCGAGGTCGATGTACCCGTTGTATGTATATTTTACTTTCTGTACTAGGATTACCCCGCGGAGGGGTGCACGGATAGCCAGATTTTGGAGGGCAACGAGCCCGCATCTCATGGCATTGAGACGAAGGGGGCTTCAATCTAGAATTGGCGGGCTATTCGCCGCACTCGTAGGGGGTACAGGTTGACCCAGGAGGGGTGCCCAAGTTACCGGATTCCGTGAAGTGCTGGGTGGTCCATTCACGTTGCTGAAGGGGGCTGCCTCGCTTCAGGTTTTGGCGGGTAACTTGCCGTGCCCGTAGGGGTCTAGGATTTCACTGCACAGGCTATCCACACGACCGGGGGAACGTCGGGTTTCAGTAGCGGCTCTGTGAAACCCGGGGATCCCAGATATCTGTATTGTTCTGTGATGCTTATTACATTTTTGTGATGTTGCATTTTATCACGCCTTGAGCGAAAATTATATATTATATATATATTAGTAGATGTTGTATATGTTTTTCATCCGCGCTAGTCCAGTCCCCGCTCTGTCGTTAGTTAGCTAACCTAACGGGTAATGACGGGACCCAGTGGCGAATGCGGATGGCATATACGTACGTCACTATTTTCGTTCTTTATTGGTGTGATCAATTGATGGGACTGCGTTGATTCGGATCAATGCAAATTAAACAAACCTAATCTGATGTTGTTGGAACACTTTTTCAAAAAGCTGTTATTGCAAGGACGTTCACTTTTGTTTTTCATCGTGGTATTCAGTTGGAATATCCTGCTCCTCAGTCGACGAGGCAAGGGCCGAGATCCCTTCACCGGGAGTGACCCATTGGACAGAAGTTTGCGTCAGGGGAATAACTTCACTATAGCCGATTACCTTTGCTTTGCATCGTGGTATTCAGTTGGAATATCCTGCACCTCATTCTACGGGGAAAGAGCCGAGATCCCTTCACCGGGAGTGACCTCTTTAGCAAAGGTTTTCGTCACTATATTTTTTAAAAGCTATCCGGTTCCTTCAACGATATCAAGTTCATTACGTTAAAGGTTTTCTCCAAAAACCATTCGTAGCCCTCCATCATTTCGGTTAAATATTCGGTAGTATTCAAGCTATGTATTTTGACCTCACGCCAAGGCATAGTGATTGGTAGCTGCCGGATATTTAGCTATTGCATAGATAGATGCGTTGGTTTGGGACAGTCGTACTACTATTTTGGCCTACGTCAAGGGTATGTACGGGTGGGTTCAAATTAACCTGGACAATGATGGGTAGAACTTGACATGTGACTTATGATATTTTGACCTCACGCCAAGGTCATAAGAGCATGGGGCAAAAATCACATCGGGAGTTTCTAAAGAAACTGAAACTTTCCAGATATGCGCATACCTTCTGGAGTGTGATAACGTGAGCAGATTCCGTCACGTTATAATGCGATGATAGTTGGATCCCGATTCCCACTGATGAGTTGGTTTACTCCTCGGGTGATCCCGACTAATTCTTCTTTCGGGTTTGGAGAAGAATTTGAGGTTACAGTGGGAGGTTTCCAGATTAGATAAATTGGTAACCATTCTGATCTAGGTTAGAGTGCACGCTGAGTGTTTCTTTTCTCTCTCTCTCTTTGGCAGCGACCATTGACCCGACCCTAGACTATAACTCAGTGACCAAGTTGACCGAACATTCTTAAACACTGGCTTTTGGATTGTCAGAGTTGCAAACCTCATTGCCACTCCTACTTTTACCCTTTTCTCCAGGACACCCCGTATTACTACGAACGTCCACTTCCATTGGACAAAACCATCGTATGGTTATATACGAACTCGAAGGGATTTATTCGAGGATGGTTTCCAGTTCTGGAGAAAACGGATAGGACTATTCAGTTGTCTTTTCCTTTTACCTTCTCTCAGGTAGCGAGTACTCCTTGGTTTAGGAGATAGTACACCTATTACGCAAATTGGATAGTCTTCTTCCAAACCTTAGGCTGGTGCCGACCGGTAGGGAATGAAGAAAACCAATTAGCATAACGATTGTGTACAGAAGATATTATGTAAAGACAAAGAAAGGGATTAGTAAGAGGGCAAAGTAAATTGCGACTGATATTCACGACCAAACCAAGTATTTCATTACCACTCCCACCTCACCTTTGTATTTCTCCAAGACACTCCGTATCACTACGAAGATCCACAGTTTATTAGATATTCCATCGTATGGTTATATACGAACTCGAAAGGAACTTGTTCCAGTTCGGGGATGGATTCTTGTTCGGGAGAAATAGGAATAAGGTTTATTCAGGTGTCTTTTATCTTCACCTTCTCTCGCATTGCGAGTGTTCCTAGGATTAGGACAGTACACCCATTATGCTTATTGGATAGTCTTCTTCCAAACCATAGGCTGGTGCCGAACGGTAGGGAAGGAAGAAAACCATTTGGCCTAAAGGGGTGTGCAGAAGGTAATGACTAAAGACCTATGAAGGGATGTGGAGAGATGGCATAGAAATATACGGTTACAGTTATGAATCTGATAATGGAAGAGGCATTACTAAGAATACCAGGATACCCATCGAAACATTTCAATGTTTCAGTTTCACTGTGTACTGTTTAAAGAAAACTGATTTCCCAATTAGACACTTGCTCCACGGTATGTATTTACCAGGTATGATTCTCACATCTGTATGGTTTTACCGATGATGAGTGGGAGTAAGTTATTGGGAATTAGGTGATCATCCTCATTATATCGGAATTCGTTGTAATTGGTGATATTTGAGGAAGTCACCTGGGTTGTTTGCCGGACGGCGAATATTTGGTTTTGAATATCCGTTATAATGCACCAATTTCAAATTGATATATCTGTACGTCTATTTTTATAGAGTGAGATATACCTTTTTGAAATTATGTCGATGACATTTACCTATATCAGTTGATGGTTAGGTAAGGAGCATTAAACAGCGGTGTAATTCTTCTTAACCATAAGTACAGTTTTCAACCTACAACACACAGGGAGAGAGTTTTTAGACTCAAGGGACTTGTACAGAGTATTGTATGTTGTCCAGCGTCCATGAGAACGAGGGGTTGGTTCTCGTACTATATTCGGTTTACTTATGACTTCTCAAGTTTTTAGACAGGTGTTTCGTAGAAACGCAAGGTCCGAATTTTGAGAAGTTATAGGTATATGAATAAAGTAGAGAACCAGGTGTTGCAAGTATCGGGATTCTTCAAGGAGATCGAAGATGTAGATACTTGTGTACGGTATTCAGGTGATAGTAATGATTAAGAGAACTTGCTTCTCTTTCAGGTTACTCATAATTGGAAGCATTCCTAAGTTGAGTAACGTTGATCGGCCTCCTTCCATTTAGTTGACATGCACTGGAGACAGCTGCATGATTTGAATCTGGTTCAATTAAATCAGTGCCTCTGGTCCTATATTGGATATAGAACAGTTCGTATCTTAACGATGTTAAGGTACGGGGAGTTGTCTGGCTTATGCTTAAAACCAGACTCTGGATAACTCAAGGCACGTTTCTGTAATGGCTGTTTGTGGGTTGACCCAGGCTATGACGAGGGTTGATTTTCTACCATCTGGAAGATCAATAGTGATATTGTTCTAGACTCACCACAGTTTTAATAAAAATGGATTTTTTCAGAAAAACAGTAGTGGGAGTTTGGTAGAACTGGAAGTGATTCCAGAACCACAAACGATTACTGAAGATTTGATAGGAACCAAAAGATTCAATCTGGTTTGACATTCCATTGGCCACTTCGTAGATACGGTGGGTAACCTCAGGCACCCGAGAGGTACTCCGGTAGCCTCAAGGACGGTGACAGGGAGGTTCTTGTTTACCCAGACTTGCCATTGCTGTTGTTCCAGACTGTGAGACCCGGCAGGAGGATGAGTATAGCGTCGTTCTAAACTAGCTTTAGAAGTGTGCGTGTATATGACTCTGCCAGAGGGTTGTCGTAGTCAATGGGAGCAGCGGAAGCATTGGTGGACAAATGGCTTATATCTATTTATAGACTAAAGCAGATATAGTGGAGATAGATCATCTATTTCTGACATGACAGTCATAGGTTTGACTTCATCAGAATAGGGGATGGATCTGTTAAGAAGGTAGTAGCGTGTGATGTCCTGGTATTTGGATGACATACACAGAGTAGGAAAGGAAACTCCTATACTACGATCGGTTAAACTTTGGTTGTCACACAGTGGTTTCTCTACATGGGACTTGGATATAATATTAGACATTCTGGTTACTGGATCTATGGTTTTAGATCTAGATTTAGGAAGTGTCCCAATCAGGGTACTTAGGCAGCATTCTAAGAGTATTTAGAATGGACGACTCCTGGCACGGTAGTGTACCTGCGGGTGATAGAGTCACCCTCTCTAAAGCTGTCTTACAGACTAAAGGGGAGAGGGATGTGCATGATTGGAAGATCACTTGCTTAGGCAATTGAGTCAATCGTGAGATGTCAAGTACCACACCAGATGTTGTTTTTGCGGTAGATGCAATATATTGACATTAATCCAATCCTGGAGAAACAATCGGAAGCAGTTTTAGAACATAAGTGGATGTTCTAGGGATATGATAACGACAGCCTCATTCGGGAGACAGTTATCATTCCAGGCTTCCAAGGTGACCTGGACGACAAGAAGGTTGTCAGAGTTATAGTTTTCCTTCTGACGAGGGGCAGTATTTTGGACAGGTGGTCCAAGGCAATACTGAGAGAGGCATGGCACAAGATACTGATTAAGTTCAGTTGACAATACTGTCTAAGAAGTTTGGATTTGGAGTTCATTTATGAGCTAGGTCCCATCAGACATCCAGACACATTCTAAGACAGGTATTGCTCATTTCGGGAGATGGCATTCTCCGCGAACTTGAGATATAGAGAGACATAGAAAGAAACATCAAAGCGGATCCACTCACTGAGGCTATTCCTCGAACGCAATAGCTTCGCAAACGAGCTTTGTGAGACTGACTAGTAGAGGAGTTGGATGTTCGGTATCACACGGACTGTAAGTATGCGACATCGCAATAATTAGCCTTGAGTGCAAGTGGGAGATTGTTGGAGATAGTGCCCTCAGAGTAAATTATTGGATCACAGGCACGTGATTGCAATGATTGAGGGAGGACCTATTCCGGTAGGACAGTCTTACTCAAGATGATAGTATGCTATCTGGTTTATCTTTATCATCGTGTACTGCTTTAGATGACCTGACAGGTCGCTATTACACGTTAATAGAGCCCCTAGGATTCATGCTTGACTGCCAGCAGTATGAGGGCGATCATATACGTGGGAGCTGGTAGTCTATAAGCACATCCTTAAAAGGTCCCTAGTCATGGGAGTTTCGAGACAGGGCATCGATACTCCAGAGTAGACTAGTGTATACAGTCGAGATCCCGACGAGGGGCGGTGGCCGGTCTCACAAGCCACTGGTGTCAGTTGGTTTACCTAAGATGTATACAGGTGCTCATTGGGTTATGAGTACACCGGACAGGACTCGCCGGGAACATGCTAGTTGGTCTTATACCTGACGTCAGATAGCAGTTCCCTGGTGACATGTGTACAGGTTAGTTCATCGACCTGAAATCGTCATTTGTCTCGTGTGAGTTCCCACTGTGCTTTGATTACTACCCTACCACGGCTCAAAGGAGTCGTGCAAACAGGTTTTAGTTGGGTACAGTCCCGAGCCACATGGAGGCAGTGAGCGGATCTGCAGGGGTTCGTCTCTCCCGGTATTGGGGGTGAGGTCGCGCTATGTCTAGGAGAGCCAGTACATGAAAAGTCCTTGGCCAAGGCAGGAGATTTACTGGTAGGTATTCCAGTAGTATCTCAGGATGTTCTGGGCTGCACTCTGACACGACTTGTACCGCTTTTGGGGGTCTGACTTTTACCAACCCCCTAGGCCCGCCATGCGATGCTCATAGACGAACGGACTGGACTGTACGGATATTGTCACTAACAGGCTCAGTAGGGTGTCAGGATGAGTTCGCTCATCGACGTCCCTTTTGGTCAATACCTGTTAGCCCGTTACGTATAGGCTAATACCTCTGACGTGCTAGTGGTTAAATCCACAACCAAAGTATTGACGAGTCTTTAGAGTCCCCCACAGACCGTTTTCTCAAGTTTCGGGCGAAACGCTGTAGAGGCCGTATGGAGATATGGCAGGGTTCGATCAGATACGTGCGGCATTGCACGGATCATGATCGGACGGATTAATACTAGCGGGCTCTGGTTTAAGCCGGATCTTAGTATTATACAGTGTAGATTTGTCTCGTTGCATTTGTATTTCGGTCGGAATACAAATGCGAGTATGTATATACAGTAGCGGGGTTTTCCTGTAATTTATTACGGGATCAGTTTTTTTGGAGTTGCCAGTTTGCTTTCCTTTTCGGCCAATTTTCTTTGTATCTTTCATTGGCCGAAGATTGGTGGAGGAGGGCTTATTTGCATTTGTGCAAATAAGCATTTTGGAGGGTTGTCTTTGCATATTGTAGTGTCATGATGGTTGCACCATCCCTTGACTTCTTGACTTCTTCATGATGGCTTGATTTTGTGATGAGATGATGAGGTTGGTGGAGTGTTGGTTTTGTTTGGTGATTTTTCCTTCTCATCATCTCTTTTTCTCTCTCTTGGATGGATGATAGCTTCCTCTCTCTCCTTGACTATTCTCCAACTCTCACTCTCCTCTCACTCTCCCCACTTACATGGCCGGCCAGGAAAGGGGAGGGGCTGTCCCAAATTTTTGGTATGGGATTTTTGTTCTTCTAGCTTTGTAAAATCCCACAAGTTCCATCTCCATTAGCTTGTATCATTCCTCCACTCAAAGGGCAATTTCCATAAACCCCTAGAGACACAAAGAGCACTACACTATTCTACAGCAAACCTTGGGTACGTCGGCTCGCCAACTTCGTGCCCGAGTTGCCTCGGTCCAGAGGTGGGAGCCCGTAAAAGAAGCCGGCGACGTGGTGCCCTTCCGACGAGGAGTTGAAGACCGGAGTTTCCACGGGGAGATCGGGACGACGACGAGAAGACCGAAGGACACGGATCGCTCGGTATATCTCACTTACCCCTTTTCTTGTTAGCTAGGACTAGATTAATGGCACGATCCGGGTTTATAGTGCGCGGTGGTGCCGGTTCAAAAAGTTAAAGTAAATCATCGCTTCCGCATTCCGGCGTCGGATTGACGGCAGGGGCGCCACCGTGCACTTACATATACTACAATCAGTCAAAGGATTCTTATCACAGAGGTTCTCTATGAAAGACCTAGGTGATGCCTCCTACATTCTGGGGATCCATATCTATTGTGATAGATCTAAGAGGATGTTGGGACTTTCGCAGTCCAGGTACATCGACACCATACTGAAAAGATTTAGTATGGAAGATTTAAAGCGCGGTAATCTACCGGCTTGTCACAGAATCACCCTCTCCAAAGAGATATCTCCTAAGACTGGTTTGGAAAGGGCTCACATGACATCTATATCGTACACTTCTGCGGTAGGCTCTATAATATATGTGATGTTGTGTACCAGACCAGATGTTGCTTACGCACTAAGCGTGGTAAGTCGGTATCAGTCGAACCCAGGGGAGAAGCACTGGATAGCAGAAAAGAATATTCTCAAGTACCTGAGAAGGACTAAAGATATGTTCTTAGTGTATGGCGGAAAAGACCTCCAGATCGAGGCCTTTGTTAACTCCAGCTTCCAAAGTGACAAGGATGACTCCAAGTTCATATCGGGTTATGTCATTACTCTCAATAGAGGGGCGATCTGTTAGAAGAGCTCTAAGCAGGACACCGTTGCTAACTCGACGATGGAAGTGGAGTATATCGCTGCTTGTAATGCCGCGAAAGAAGCAGTCTGGATAAGGAAGTTCCTAACAGAACTTCAAGTGGTTCCATCCATTGTAGGTCCAATACCTCTGTATTGTGACAACAACGGTGCTATAGCTTTGGCGAAGAAACCCAGGTCCTATCAGAAGTACAGACATATCTTGAGGCGGTACCACCTGATCAGGAAGATCATTGATCACCAGGAGATCGAGGTGAGGAGAGTAGATACGGAGAACAACACTGCTGATCCACTCACCAAGGCTATCCCTCAGACACAGTTCAAGAAGCTACTCGAGATGATAGGTCTGCGATATGCCAATACATGGCCTTAGTGCCAGTGGGAGATTGTTAGTGATATATGCCCTAGAGGTCATTATTGTATCATACTGGTTTGTATATTACTTAATGGAAGCTTGGGATATTCACAGTTATATTAACAGTCTTGCTCAGAATGGTACCTGGTTTGTTTCTACCTCAATATGTGCATGTGTTTCTTTTAGCATATCGCTTATATATATTGGTAGAGCCCTTAGGATCTTTGCTTGATTACCACCATTGTGATGGCAGTCACACTAGTAGGGGCTGCGTAGTCTATAAGCACATCCGATACAGGTCTCTAGTCGTAGGATTATCGAGACGTGGCATCGATACTCCAGAGTAGACTAGTGTATACGCTTCTCATCCCAGCATGGGAGATGGTCTGTTCTACAGCCATTAGTACGTCGTACTGGAGATAGGATGCAGGTGCTCATTGGATTATGAGTACACTGGACAGGACTTGCTAGGGACTGCTGGTAGGTATTATACCTATCATCGGGTAGCAGTTCCCAGGTGACATGAGTACTGCATAGTCCGTCGACTTGACACTGCTACCTCGCCTCGAGTGTGTTCCGATTGTTCTAAGATTACTATTCTACCATGGCTCAAAGGAGTCATGCAAACAGGTAGTAGTTGGGTGCAGTCCCGAAGTACTTGGAGGCAGTGGCGGTTAGATAGGATTTGTCTCTCCCGATATTGGGGGTTGATATCACGCTGTGTTCGGAAATCCATTACATAAAGTCCCTAACCAGAGCAAGCAAGATTTACTGGTAGGTACTCCAGTAGTTTATAAGGGTTTTTTGGGCTACACTCCGGCATGACTTATTGCGCTATTAAGGGTCTGACGGTTACCGTCCCCTAGGCCCGATATGCGATACTCTTAGACGAACAGACCGGACTGTATGGAGATCGTCACAGATAGGCTCAGTAGGAGTTCAGATGAGTTTTCTCATCGGCCTTCTTATCGAAAGATACCTGGGTAGTCGTTACGTGCAGCTAGTACCGCTGACGGCTTGTGGTTAAACTCGCTGCCAGCATAGTGTCGAGTCTTTAGAGTTCCACACAGAGGGTTTCCCTGCATCGGGCAAAAGATGTAGAAGTCATATGGTTTTACGGCAGGGTTCAATCACGTACGTGTACTTGTGCACGGATGATGATTCGGACAGATAATACTAGTGGGTTTTGGTTTAAGCCGGATCCTTGTATTATACTGATAGATTATTTTCGTCTCTTTTGTATTCATTTTTTTCGGAATACGGATACAGGTATGTATATACAGATGAGGTGAATTTTCATAATTTGTTCAAAGATACTTCTAGAAGAAGACACCTCATATTATGTATTAAACATTTTAGGTTAAATGATTAATGCATTAAGAGGTGGAGGAAATGAGGTGGAATTTTGCATAATTTGGAACATGGCTCTTGGTGACACATAGAGGGTTT
The DNA here is from genome assembly GCA_030015575.1 of Agapanthus africanus. NCBI lineage: Eukaryota > Viridiplantae > Streptophyta > Magnoliopsida > Asparagales > Amaryllidaceae > Agapanthus > Agapanthus africanus. Next base: position 668,992,219 of record CM057341.1, on the reverse strand, counting down.
TAAAGCCATGACTCACTAAGGTGAAATATGAACCATACTTGATTTTTATTTAGGGCTATTCTATGAAAAATAGAGGATGGTTCAGATTTACACAAGAGAGTACACTCTCCATTTCATGCTAAGACTTCACTAGCTTTTCCTCAAGTTGTTCTTCTTCTACCTCTAACCTTTCATGTCTCATGTGTTGAGAAGCCTAAGGCTATGAGAGACATACCAATCCATCTATACTCTCTACATCACCTAGTTCATCTAGTGTAGCGAACTAGATGCCCTAGTTTCCTCGGAATTGAGGTTGGAGCCCGGACTATAGACTCTCGGATGGATCGTCTTTGACTCGAAGAGGCCGACGAGGAAGCGCCGATCTGTTACGATCCTTAGAGCTTTTGATGAGGAGGAAGACAGCGACAAGAAGACCCAAAGGACTTGATATCATGAAGTATAACATTCTATCCATGTTATTTACCTCATAGTAGTTTGCTAGTTTGGGTTTAGTATCGATCCTGGAGTTCGGATCGGTGTTACGAGCTTTGAAAAATTGTTTTTTTACATATTTCGCCTCCTCGCGTACCCGTGGGGTGCATAACATCGACTTACAATGGTTATAGTTGATCTAGAACAGCACGGCCTTGACTCCCAATACCAGGAGAGATGAAATTCCTTCGATCGCTCGTTGCCTCCATGTGCTTCGGGACTGTACCCAACTAAAACCTATTTGCATGACTCTTTGAAGCCGTGGTAGGGTAGTAATCAAAGTACAGTAGGAACAAACACAAGACACTATGACGATCTTAGGTCTACAGACTACTCTGTACTCATGTCATATGAGAACTGCTATCTGACGATAGGTACAATACCATCTATGAGTTCTCAGGTGAGTCCGTCCCGTATAACTCATTCATCTAATGATCATATGTATATAATATTTGGTGTTAAACACCAATGGCTATGGGATCAACCATCATCCCGATCAGGGTCATGAAACGTATACACTAGTTTAATCTGTAGTATCAATGCCCAGTCTTGATACTCTCTCGACTAGGGACTTTTAAAGATGTGCTTATAGACTACCCAGGCCCCACTAGTACGATCCCTATCATAATCTTGGTAGTCAAGCAAAGATCTTATGGGCTTTATCATTATTTATTAGTGATACGTGATAATGAATAAAATGTATACACATGAATGATAAAGACAAACCACACAGCATACTATCATGTTGGGTAAGATTGTTCTCTCGTATAAGTCCTCCTATAATTATAATAATTGTCTTGAGAGCACTTATATCCAACAATCTCCCACTTGCACTTAAGGATAATTATTGCGGTATCGCATACCCATCTTCTCTACTAACAGTTTCACGAACTGTATTCGAGAAACAACTTCAGTGATTGGATCCGCTGTAATGAATCTATCTTTATCTATCTATATCTCAATCTTCACGGAGATCAACTATCTCCCAAATTGAGCGATACCTGCCCTGTAATTTACCTGGATAGATGATGGGACAAAGTTCATAAATGAACTATTTTATCCAGCAAGTTCTTAGGCTGTATTCAAAGCTGATTCATAATCAGCACCCAGCGCCATGACTACCCCAGTATCCTACTTGGAACTCTTTCCAATACTGTTCCCACTCAAGAGAGTAAACATATAACTCGTGATAGACACTCTGTCTTTCATGTCACATTGGAAACCGGAATCAGTAACTGCCTCATTATAATGGAGGCTACCATTACCAAACACCTAGAACATTCACATATGTTCTTCACTAGTTTTCTATGTTTCTCTAGGATCGGACTAATATCTATTACTATATCAAGTGCAAAAGTAACATCTGGTCTGGTGCATGACATCTCCCTAAAGAGAGTGACTCTTCTACATTCGGGTACACTACTACACTATGAGTTATCCATTCTTAACCACTTCATAATGGTATCATCTTACATGAGTTAGGACGATCCTAAAAGCTCCTACTAAATCTATCTGTATAAACCTAGTTATCAGAATCAGTTGATATATTATCCAATTTTTTTATGGAGAAACATTTATGACAACCATAGTTTAACCGAACTGTAGTATAGGAATTTTACTTCCTATCAGGAGTTTGTCATCCACAAACAATATTGGAAACATGACAGTACTCCCTACACCCTTCTTACAAATACCGGGTTCATCTATTATTTTGATGAAGTCAAACACTTTGACTGTGACATCAAAATGGATAATCCATTTCCGCTATGCCAGCTTTAGTCTATAAATAGAGCTAAGCTACTTGCACACCTTCCGCTGCTCCCACTGGTTATGATAACTCTCTGGAAAAGACATATACACATTCACTTCTAAATCCCTATTTAGAAAGACTTTATTTTCATCCACCTGCCAGATATCATAGTCATGAAGAACAGCAGTGGCAAGTTATATCCATATGGATTTTAGCATACACACTGAAGTAAAAGTTTCATCACAATCCACATCGGGTATTAGACGAAAATCTTTTACTATAAGTCAAGCCTTATTAGGTTAATACATTTCCATTTGTACGGATCTCGAAATATCAACTTGCCTCTTATGGGTTTTACCCCTTCTTATGGCCTGCTGATATAGTAGGGTCATCATCACATGATGCAAGCATCCCTGTTACCATCTATGAGGGAACCGAAGTAACTTTCAGGTGGCTGAGATCACCTACTAAATCTACAGAGACGCTGAGATTTTTCAGGATTAATTCAATCACCAGATTCTACTAAATCTTTAGTAATCGTTTATGGTTCTGGAATCACATCAAGCTCTACCATACTCCTACTGATTTCTTTTGCAAGAAATTCTTTTTCTAAAAAAGTGGCGTGTCGAGAACAAAACAACTTTTGATCCCGAAAATGGTAGAAGTTAAACCCTTGCTAAAGTTTGGGATAATCCACAATCTTCCTATTACCGAAATATGCCATGAGTTTGTCTGGATTGTGTTTTTAAGTATAAACCGGATAACTCTATATCTTAACAACCTGTAAGTGTATATGTACTCCTTACCGTGTCAACTACGGCGATGCGGAATCAAAAACTTTAAAAACTTGAGCACAATACACTAAAATCCCAGGATACAAGCCCAAACACTACACTAAACAAACCCTAACTAGAGTTTTAACTACACGGTTGATAATACAACCTTTGTAGATGGTCCTTCGGGTCTTGAAAGTTTACTCCTCAAGCTTCTTAGGTTGATGGAACAAGCTCTCAAAGCCGATCTTCCATGTCTAAGAGGATCCACCCGAGAATAAGAAACGTATGCACTAGTCTATTTTGGAGTATCAATGCCAGTCTCGATAATCCTATGACTAGGGACATGTCTAAGGTGTAGGGATGCTAGGCACGCTCACAAGATTCTATAAGGCATCAACCATGCCCGATTAAAATTTTAGCCGTGCCGAACAACCCGAAGCCGGATCTTTAAACTAGGGTTTAGACGAAAACAAGCATGTTAAACTCTTTAACACTAAGTGAGAGGGATTACAACCTTTGTAGATCCGGTCTTTCACTTCTTAAGCTCCGTGTTGAAGTTCCTTCGCTGCGATCATCGTGTTCCGGACTCTCGAGAAGCTCCGCGAAGAGAAAGATGCAAACTTGCTTCCGATCTTCGATAACAAAGATGATCTACCTTGAAGTTTCATTAACACAAGCTAACACTCATAAAATGATGTGAACACCCTCATCTAAATGGCAAGGGTAGATGAGGATGATGAACTAGGATTTTTGCTCTCTTTTATTTTCATTTACTCACTCATTTTTCATCACCTTGAAAAAGCTAGAAAGCTTTTTCTATGAAAGAAAGAAGGAAGAAGATGAATAATCAACATGAAACCTTTTGTGATGAATAATGAAAGGATAAATATGATGATTAATGCAACCATGGTCAACTAAACCCATGTAGAGAATTAACTAGGGTTAGGGTTTGGGTTAGGTCAAGGAATGAGTCATAACAAAATATCTTTCACAAAACAAAACTAAACCTTTTAGAATCATCTAGAAAGCATTAACCCAAATCAAACCCTAATCTTGTTTAATCTCTACTAAACATGTTGCATTAGTTATCATATCATGTTACAATATTATATATCACATATACAATATATTTTGTAACAAAAGAAAATAATACAACTAACATATATCGCATATATATCAATGTATTACCCGAGTGAGAAAAAGAATCTTTTAGTGAGCTAATATTAGTTAATGTAATTTAATATATCATATATATTATTATATATTAAATTATCGAATCAACACTTGATCCGACAATCCGGCTATATCGCATATAACCGACTAATACGATGACCGGGCTATATCACATATACCCGGCCGATATCTCATATCACGAGAATCCAATACGGTATCACATACCGCATTATCCTTGGTCCCGCACATATCACATATGTGGTCCTACTTCGTTTTGCCTGAGCCAAGAAACCTCTGTGTAGGACTCTAAAGAATCGTCAATACGCCGGCAGTAGGTGATGATCATATCAAACACCCACAAGCTGCAAGCGGTCGGCTAAACGTAACAGCCACCCAGGTATTGAGCGCTCAGAAGATCAACAAGCAAGCCGGTACATTCTCCTGTGAATCCAATCAGTAACACTCCCGTACAGTCCGGTCTCGTCGTCTGATGTATCGCATATCTCGCCTAGGGGTGGTAGATGTCAGATGCCAGTAGCTCGATAAGTCGTGTCGATATAAGGTCTATAACAGTTCGAGAAACTACTGATAACACTTACCAGTAAATCTCAGCAACCCTGGCAAGGGATTTCCGGTTATAACCAATCGAACATAGCACAACATCAACTCTCTATACCGGGAGAGACGAATCCCCTTCTATCGCTCATTGCCTCCATGTGATTCGGGACTGTACCCAAAAGCCACCTTTTTGCACGCCCTCTTGGACGTGGTATGATGGAAATCAAAGCACAGTGGGAATCACACAAGTCTTTATGACGATCTCGGGTCAACAGACTACTCTGTACCAGTGTCACCGGAGAACTGCCATCTGACGTGAGGTATAATACCATCTGGGAGTTCTCGACGAGTCCGTCCAGTGTACCCAGTCTCCACTGAGCACCCGTACACCATCCTTGATGTCAAACACCAATGGATATGGGATCATCCATCGCCCATCATATGGGTCAAGATGCGTATACGCTAGTCTACTCTGGTGCATCGATGCCCTGTCTCGATACACTCTCGACTAGGAACAGTTATAGGATGTACTTATCGACTACCGTGGCCCCACTAGTATGATCTCATCATGTCCCAGTAATCGAGTACATATCCTAAGGGCTTTATCAACATGTAACATAGAGACAATCAGAGTACATGTTAAGATAAAGTACAACCAGATAGCATACTATCATGTCGAGCAAGAAAGTCATCCCTATATATGTCCAAGCATCCATTACAATATACATCATATGTACAGTAATGGCCTCTAGGGCATACATATAACTAACAATCTCCCACTTGCACTAGGGCCATCTGTTGTGGTATCGCATACCCAACAATTTGCTGTGGTTGAAGTATCTCATACTCAACCATCCCATAAAAGTCTCTACTGGGAAAAAGGCCTTTGTGAGTGGATCCGCGCTGTTGTCCTCTGTGTCTACTCTCCTAACCTCGATCTCCCTGAAGATCAACCATCTCCATGATTAGGTGATACTGCCTAAGAATTATATCTGGATTTCTGATGGGACGGGGGTTCCTTGGCTAAAACCACAACTCCATTGTCACACAATGGTAGGAACGAAGTTCATCTTATGAACTTATATATCCAGACTGCCTCTTTGGTAGCATCCTTGGTAACGATGTATCTTGCCTTTAATCGTCTAGTAAGTCACGGTATCTAGCTTGGAACTCTTCCAACATACCGTCCCTCCACTGAGGGTAAAGACAATGCTTGCGACTTACATTCAATCGTCCTTATCACCCTGCAACCTTTCCAGTGATTCTCCCCAGGATCGATTGATACCATCTCACTACTCCTAGTGAGGATCCTAACATCCAAATAGATCTATCTCAAAGATCCATAACCCAGGATTTAGGAGGTATCACTTTGATCCTATATGGAGAATCCTTGTGATAAACGGAGATTGATCGAGCGTAGCATAGGAAACTCCTTCCCTATCAAGAGTATGTCATCCATGTACTCTATGAGGACCACCATACTCCCTACTACCTTTTTCTATATACAAGTTTCATCTACCATTTTGATGAAGTCAAACTCTTTGACTAACACATCAAAATAGATGTTCCAACTCCGCGATGCCTATTTTATCATATAAAACATCTTGCACACGTTTCCGCTGCTCCCACTGTCTACGAAGCCCTCTGGCTGTGTACTTATAGACGCTCTCTTCTAAAACATCATTTTAGAAAAGCAGTCATGACACCCAACCACCAGATATCGTAGTCATGGTATGTAGCCGTGGCAAGTAGGATCTGTAGGGTTCCTAGGCACACTCAAGAGGTTCCACAAGGCATCAACCATGCCAAATTCAAAATTTTCCGGTGCCGAGAAACCCTAAACTAGATCGTTAACTAGAGATTAAGCGAAACTACAAGCTAGTTAACAACTTAACTCTAAAGTGAACGAAAATACAACCTTTGTAGATCCGGTCCTCCACCTCCATAGCTCCATGACGATGTCCCTTCGCTGCGATCATCGGATCCTAGACTCTCGCGGTGGTTTCATCAGAGAAAAGATCGGGCTAGGTCGTTGACTTCGATGCCGAAAATGATCAACGTCGAGGCAACTCAAGATCAAGCTCCAACTTTACCAAGTCATGAAACTTGTGAAGAAAACACCCTATACTACATGGCAAGTGGTAAAGGATGAAGAAATAGGAAGTGGGTTCACTTTGGATTTGGATGTCTCACTTGAAATCATCACTTTGAAATTTTCAAGAGAACTTTCTTCTCTTCATCAAGAAGAAGAAGAAGAAGAAAAGAAAAAGCATTCTTAAAAATAAAATCCAAGTGATTCTTATCATATTTGCAACCATGGTTGAGTGTAGAGAATAAACTATGGTTTAGGTGAATGGTTAGGTTAAAGGAAAGAAACAAAATGGTTACTTATTCAAAGCTTCATGAAGCTTCAACAAAAGACAAAGCAAGCCACCATTTCTTTTTCCTTTCCAAAAATAAATGAATAAAAGAATAAATAAAACAAATATAAAACCTAACCATTAACCTAAACATGGTTTAAAATAAACACACACCCAAGTTTGCATGTATCATCAAACATGATACAAACTAGTGCACAAAACTATATCATATATACAATGTGCACATCAAGTGAGAAAATCCATCTTAAGTGAACCAATACTAGTTAATGCAAAGTAATATATCAAATATATATAATTATACATTAAATCATTAAATCAACACTTGATTTAACGATCCGGTCATATCGCATATGACCAACTAATATCCAATGTATCGACTTATCGAATCAATCCTCGATTCGATAACTAGGTTATATCGTATATAACCAATCGATACATTCATCGCGAGAATAGAATACGGTATCACATACACGCATTATTCTTGGTCCCGCACATATCTCATATGCGCTCCTATTTCGTTTCGCTTGAGCCAGGAAACCTCTGTGTAGGACTGTAAAGACTCGTCAATACGCCGGCAGCAGATGATGATCATATCAAGCACCCACAAGCCGCAAGCGGTCTGCTAAACGTAACGGCCACCCGGGTATTGAGCGATCAGAAGATCAACGAGCAAGCCCGCTCACACTCCTGTGAATCCAACCAGTAACACTTACCGTACAGTCCGGTCTCGTCGTCTGATATGTCGCATATCTCGCCTAGGGGTGGTAAACGTCAGACCCCAATAGCTCGATAAGTCGTGTCGATATGAGGTCTATAACAGTTCGAGAAACTACTGGTAACACTTACCAGTAAATCTCAGCAACCCTGGCCAGGGATTTTCGGTTATAGCCAATCGAACACAGCGCAACATCAACTCCCTATACCGGGAGAGACGAATCCCCTCCTATCACTCATTGCCTCCATGTGATTCGAGACTGTACCCAAAAACCACCGTTTTGCACGCCCTCTTGGACGTGGTAAGGTGGAAATCAAAGCACAGTGGGAATCACACAAGACTCTATGACGATCTCGGGTCTACAGACTAACCTGTACAAGTGTCACCAGAGAACTGCCATCTGACATAAGGTATAATACCATCTGGGAGTTCTCGCCGAGTCCGTCCAGTGTACCCAGTCTCCACTGAGCACCCGTATATCATCTCTGATGTCAAACACCAATGGATATGGGATAATCCATCGCCCATCTGTATGGGTCGAGAAGGTTTACGCTAGTCTACTCTGGTATATCGATGCCCCGTCTCGATACACCCATGACTAGGGACCTTGAAGGATGTACTTATGGACTACCATGTCCCCACTAGTATGATCCGCATCATAGTCCAGGTAGTCAAGTACACATCCTAAGGGCTTTACCAACATATAACAGAGAGACAATCAGTGTACACGTTAAGGTAAAGAGCAACCAGATAGCATACTATCATGTCGAGCAAGAAAGTCCTCCCTATATATGTCCAAGCATCCACTACAATATACATCCTATGTATAGTAATGGCCTCTAAGGCATACATATAACTAACAATGTCCCACTTGCACTAGGGCCATCTGATAGCAGTGGTTGTAGTATCTCATACTCTACCATCCCATAAAAGTCTCTCTCTGGGAAAAGGCCTTTGTGAGTTGATCCGCCGTGTTGTCCTCTGTGTCTACTCTCCTGACCTTGATCCCTTGGAGATCAACCATCTCCATGATCAGGTGACACTGCCTCAGAATATGTCTGGATCACTGATGGGACGGGCGTTCCTAGGCATAAGCCACAACTCCATTGTCTCACAATGGTAGGAACGAAGTTCATCTCATGAACTAATATACACACAGATTTCCTCTTTGGTAGCATCTTAAGTAGCGATGTATCCAGCCTTTATCGTCTAGTTTGCCACTGTATCTAGCTTAGAACTCTTCCAACATACCGTCCCTTTACTGAGGGTAAAGACAATGCTTGTGACTGACTTTCAGTCGTCCTTATCACTCTGGAACCTTTCCAGTGATTCTCCCCAGGATCCATTGATACCATCTCACTACAACTAGTGAGAATTCTAACATCCAATCAGATCTATCTCATAGATCCAAAACCCAGGATTTAGTAGGTATCATTTTGATCCTATATGGAGAATCCTTGTGATAAGCGGAGATTGATCGAGCGTAGCATAGGAAACTCCTTCCCTATCAAGAGTATGTCATCCACGTACTCTACGAGGATCACCACCATACTCCCTACTACCTTCTTGTATATACAAGGTTCATCTACCATTTTGATGAAGTCAAACTCTTTGACTACCACATCAAAACAGACGTTCCAACTCCGCGATGCCTGCTTTATCACATAAAATATCATGCACACGTTTCCGCTGCTCCCACTGTCTACGAAGCCCTCTGACTGTGTATATACAGACTGTTTCTTCTGAAACATCATTTTAGAAAAGCAGTCATGACACCCAACCGCCAGATATCGTAGTCATGGTATATAGCCGTGGCAAGTAGGAACCGGATGGACTTAAGCATAGCCACTGGAAAAGGTTTCATCATTATCCACGCCTGGTCGATGACGAAAACTTTTAACAAGTCTAGCTTTGAAAGTCTCAACCTTTCCATCTACACCAAGTAATCTTCTCAAGATATACTTGCTCCTGATGGGGATTTAACCCTTCAGATATAGCAACCAAAGTCCATACTTTGTTGGTGTATAAGGATTCCATCTCAGATCGCTAAGCATCCAGCCATTCTTATAAAGTCCCTACTCTCGATGGCCTGCTCGAAACTAGTTGGGTCATCATCTCATGATGTAATCCTCGCTTCCACTGTCATAGAGAAACCGAAGTATCTCTCAGGTGGGTGAGAAACCCTACTAGATCGGCGAAGAGGCTGAGGTTCGTTGGTATCTACTGAATCCTTTGGTTCTACCAAATCATCTGCTGTAGTTTGTATAGCTGGAACCTTTCCAGTTCTACATAACAGACCTTGCCTCGATCTTGTCCGGATTTTTGCTTTTAGACATAGGCCGGTCAACCCCAAATCTTAACTAGCTTAAGACATGGGCTCTTCCCATACCATATCTCCTATGGAGTGGTAGGCTGTGATCTGATTCGAACCTAATTTCAATAGGTATGCAGCTTCTCAAGTGCATAACCCCCAAAAGGAAATAGGTAACTCAGTAGTACTCATCATAGAGCGCACCATATCGAATAGGGTGCAATTGCTCCGCCCCGATATACCATCGTGCTATGGTGTATACGGAGGAGTAATGCTGAGAGAGAATCTCATTCTCCTTTAGAAAAGTCCAAGAATTCCGTGCTCAAGTATTGTCCTCCTTGATCACATCAAAGGACATAATACTTATACCCGTTTTGGTTCTCTACTTCTAACTTATATTCTATGAATATCTCAAAAGGTTCGGACTTGTGTTTCAGCAGGAACATATGTCTGAATCTAAAGAGATGATCAGATAATGTAATGAAGTACAAAGAACCGGTCTTGGCATGTGTAGATAGGGGACCTTCATACATCATCATGTATCTGTCCCAAGAGTACACTAACTCTTTCTCTGCTTCCAATAAACAGAGCTGTGGTCATCTTATCTTTGTGACATGACCGGCAAGTTTTCACAAGATGTAAATTCAAACAGATTTAAATATGCATTTATATGTAACTTCAGCTAGTCGGGTCGCATTGATATGACCTAGTCTACAATACCTCAAGAAGGATCCGTTCATTTCTGAACTCTTCCTCTTGTGTGTGTTCTGTATACTAAGAACTGTAGTTTGATTTAGAACATCAATGCTTTTAGATATCGTGCCAGAACCGATCAACTTTTGATACAGGAAATGTTCAAAACATTATCCAACAATACAAAATTTTATCATTTCTTTACTAGTAAAGAGACTGATATGATTTTGTATATCAGGTTCGGTATCTAATAACATTCGTTCAGAATCAATATATTTGGAATACAGGGTGACAGTGACCAACATACTTGGCTGCAACACTTGCACCATTTTCTGTTTCATGAAACTTATCACCCGTTCTCAGTTCTCTACCTTTCTGTAGCCCTATGTAACAAATTACATATCTGGGATCCTGATCCGGCATCAAATACCCAGGACGTAGAGGATACAGAGAAATAGTTTTTTGTAATGAACACACCCGAAGGAGATGCATCATATGCACTTTCTTCGTTTGGGCGGCATAGGAATTCTGGTATTCCCCTAATTCCTGCTCGGTCTTATAACAATTATAAGTTGGAGCGGGACCAACGTTCCCCAGCTCAGTATAACAAGCGGTTCGGTCAATAATCCGTATTATTATCTTGATTAAGGCATGATATGGTCGCTACCTGGAGAGAGAGAGAGAAGAAAACACTCAGCGTGCGCTCTTGTAAGATCAGATTGGTTATTATTTTATCTAATCAGGATGGCTCCCACTTTTTTAATCAAATCTTCCTTCAAACCCTAAAAGGAAAGACTAGCCGGGATTAATTACACACTACAAGTTCGCCAATCTTTCAGCCAGGCCAGTGTCGGTACTTTGAGGGAGGTCCCCCGTGCTTTCGCACGAACCTAATTAATGTAAACCTCGTTTTCCCAGAGGCATAACCTCGTTAACACCTTTCTAGACACCTACTTGATCGGCTAATTATACTGTGTAAAACTCTCCCAGGAGTAACTCTTACTCGCAGCGGGTATCAGGATCCAACTATCTCATAGAAGGTATGCAATCTCATTGCAAATTTCAACACTTGAAATTCCCGATAATATTTTGCCCCTAGCGTGCTATAACCTTGACGCATGCCAAACAACCCATAGTCCGCTAGTCAAGTTCAACCCGTACATTTCTTGATTGAATTAAACCTACCCGCACGACCCTTGACGCATGCCAAACAACGCCGTGCGAATACCCTAATCCAATCGCATCGTATGCTAGCAGATAAGCACTAGTTAGCTACCGTACACTACGCCTTGACGCATGCCAAACTACCGCAGCACGAATACTAAATAGTATTTATCTGAAATGACGGAGGGCTACGACAGGTTTTTCTGAAAACCTATTGCGTAATGAACTTGATATCGTTGTAGAATCAAATGATTTTAAAATGGAGTGTTTTTTAGGCTTTTCTAGTTTTGCCAAAGGGGTCACTCCCGGTGAAGGGATCGTCGGCCCTTTCCTCGTCGAATGAGGTGCGGGATATATCATATATACCACTGTGCAAAGCAGAAACTATAGAAGCTATCAAAAGACAAACCGAGTGTTGTAGCATCTGCCAGTTATTGCTAAAGGGGTCACTCCCGGTGAACGGATCGTCGGCCCTTTCCTCATCGAATAAGGTGCAGGATGTTCTACAAGGAACACCGCGATGCAAAGCAAGAACTGTAGCTACCTATTTTTGAAAATTCGATTCCACAACATCTTTAGGTTTCTTTTACTTTCATTAATCATATTAATGAAGTCCCATCATTTAAGTCACCTAAACATCACAGATAAATACGACGTACACTTATGCCATCCGTATTCCCCTTGATGTCCCCTCGTGCACCGTTAGGTTAGGTGACTAACGGTAGAGCGGGGCAGGGCTAGCGCGGGTGTAAAACATAAGTAACGTCTATATAATATATCATATATACTATATACAGTATCTATCACAATATATCAAATGATCACATCACAGATATCGCAGCAGAAGAATCATATGAAACATTGGATATACTAGGACGTCCGTGTTTTCAATATGAGCCAGTATAAAACACGGATTCCACGGTCGCGATGAATAGCCAAACCCACACCCCTAGACCCCTACGAGAGCGGAAAGCAACCCTACCAATTCTAGAGTTAGGAGACCCGGACTCGACTCCTCGAGTTGGTCTCCCACTGGACTCCAGAACCCGGTTACTTGTGCTCCCCTCCTTGGGTCTATCCTAGTGCGGAAAAGTAAATAATATACAAAAGGTGACATCTTCCGCAACCTAGAAGTGCCCCAATAAAAGAATATTGCATACAAGTTTTTACATGAATGAAAATGAAAAACACTCGTCTCACATAAAAAAAACCCGGCTATTCAAAACGCGACGATCCAATATAACATATCCAGCAACACATAACATCACATGTCATCAACGCAAGTAAATATGCTCATCCCAATTGTCGTTGACATATAGCAACGAAACCGGCGATATCACATATTACACTTACGGTCACAGAAAAGAAAGTGTAAAACTACAACAGTTGGAATCCGCAACCACTTTAGACATCGCATGCCTAACCAAATGAATTCCTTAGACATCGCATGCCTAACAATTATAAACCCCGCATTTTAATCTCATTATCGAAAACTCTTTTCAATATCAAGTCGGGCAATTCAACAGGATTCCCGACATCCTGATCGAATGCTCGTCGCAAACTTCAGTAGACGGCCGCACCCCCGATGCCGTCGACGAAGTGCACCAAGGCGGAACACCGCCGCCGCGAGCACCCGAGCGGATACTTTCGGCGACAGGGTTCTCCTACAGTCACTTGTTCGGGGCTATGGGGCAAGGCCATCTATTAAGTTTACCGGTGAGTATCCGCGTACGCTACGTGATTGCGACGGACTTTTGATCGCATCAAAATTCCGTGGCAACCGATCAAGTGAGACTAAAGTGCTATGTTTATAACATTCATATCAGTTATCTCATAACTACTTGTGGATTCCAAGTATTGTATCACATTCCAGATAAATAGAAAATGTTAAACTTTCCGATCGAACATTCAAACACCCAAGTTTTCCCAAAATAGCTCAACACATGAAATAAGTTTAAAAACATCCAGTTCATGCCTCAGTACCAACGGTCCAGCCGTAGAAGGATCAAGCCAATGCCTCACATGTGGCACGCCGTACTGCCCCAAACCCGAAGGTTCAAAGGGCGGTTCAAGACGGTCACATAATCGAGTTAAGGTTTGTTGTCTTCTAGAGGGTCCATCGCGTTACTTGCACTACTTAGAACGTTATTAAACTACGGAAAAATCCAACAATTGGAAATTTCCCGGCAGGGGAAAAATTGTGTATTTATATCCGGTCGACCTTTTTAACATATTCTAAAATTACCCGGAAAAACACATAGACGAAATTAGACTTCCCGATCGAAACACCGAGTCCCCAATACAACCCAGAAAACTCAACTCTTGAGTAAAATTTAAAACATCCCAGAAAACACAGCAACTCCAGAAATAAATTACTGTGCAAAACTTGACAAAAGAAGCAACAGTATGGCCGCGGAACCGCCGCACGAGCCATGCTCGTGCCGCGGTTCCGCGGCGCTTTGATTGATTTAAGCGCTCGTTTTGCACAGTAACTCCTAGAAAACCCTGTTGATTTTTCTGCATATTTTTAATTCAAAAAAATCCAAAATTCCAAAAAATGACCAGAGAGTGGTTTGAGTTAGGGTTTCGCGGTTCGTTCGGATTTCTAACATCGTCTACACTTCGCCTAAGGCTCTAGCTAGGCTCTGATACCACTGTAGGTCAGGCAGCCACCCCATCCAATGGGGTCACCGTGGCACCAACGGGTCCCTTAGTCGCTACTTTTTACGCATGCCCCCTCGCGAGGACTACAACCCGCCGGAACACCTTCCGGTCTCGGGATACCCTGGAGGTAAGAGCCTATGCTTCGCCACACTGTCACACAGTGAGAACCCCCCATAAGTCGACATCCAATGCCTAGTAGCTCTGATACCACTGTAGGGTTCCTAGGCACACTCAAGAGGTTCCTCAAGGCATCAACCATGCCAAATTCAAAATTTTCCGGTGCCGAGAAACCCTAAACTAGATCGTTAACTAGAGATTAAGCGAAACTACAAGCTAGTTAACAACTTAACTCTAAAGTGAACGAAAATACAACCTTTGTAGATCCGGTCCTCCACCTCCATAGCTCTGTGACGATGTCCCTTCACTGCGATCATCGGATCCTAGACTCTCGCGGTGGTTTCATCGGAGAAAAGATCGGGCTAGGTCGTTGACTTCGATGCCGAAGATGATCTACGTCGAGGCAACTCAAGATCAAGCGCCAACTTCACCAAGTCATGAAACTTGTGAAGAAAACACCCTATACTACATGGCAAGTGGTAGAGGATGAAGAAATAGGAAGTGAGTTCACTTTGGATTTGGATGTCTCACTTGAAATCATCACTTTGAAATTTTCAAGAGAACTTTCTTCTCTTCATCAAGAAGAAGAAGAAGAAGAAGAAAAGAAAAGGCATTCTTAAAAATAAAATCCAAGTGATTCTTATCATATTTGCAACCATGGTTGAGTGTAGAGAATAAACTATAGTCTAGGTGAATGGTTAGGTAAAAGCAAAGAAACAAAATGGTTACTTATTCAAAGCTTCATGTAGCTTCAACAAAAGACAAAGCAAGCCACCATTTCTTTTTCCTTTCCAAAAATAAATGAATAAAAGAATAAATAAAACAAATATAAAACCTAACCATTAAGCTGAACATGGTTTAAAATAAATACACACCCAAGTTTGCATGCATCATCAAACATGATACAAACTAGTGCACAAAACTATATCATATATACAATGTGCACATCAAGTAAGAAAATCCATCTTAAGTGAACCAATACTAGTTAATGCAAAGTAATATATCAAATATATATAATTATACATTAAATCACTAAATCAACACTTGATTTAACGATCCGGTCATATCGCATATGACCGACTCATATCCAATGTATCGACTTATCTAATCAATCCTCGATCCGATAACTAGGTTATATCGCATATAACCAATCGATACATTCATCGCGAGAATAGAATACGGTATCACATACACGCATTATTCTCGGTCCCGCACATATCTCATATGCGCTCCTATTACGTTTCGCTTGAGCCAGGAAACCTCTGTGTAGGACTCTAAAGACTCATCAATACGCCGGCAGCAGATGATGATCATATCAAGCACCCACAATCCGCAAGCGGTCTGCTAAACGTAATGGCCACCCGGGTATTGAATGATCAGAAGATCAACGAGCAAGCCCGCTCACACTCCTGTGAATCCAACCAGTAACACTTACCGTACAGTCCGGTCTCGTCGTCTGATATGTCACATATCTCGCCTAGGGGTGGTAAACGTCAGACCCCAATAGCTCGATAAGTCGTGTCGATATGAGGTCTATAACAGTTCGAGAAACTACTAGTAACACTTACCAGTAAATCTCAGCAACCCTGGCCAGGGATTTCCGGTTATAGCCAATCGAACACAGCGCAACATCAACTCCCTATACCGGGAGAGACGAATCCCCTCCTATCGCTCATTGCCTCCATGTGATTCGGGACTGTACCCAAAAACCACCGTTTTGCACGCCCTCTTGGACGTGGTAAGGTGGAAATCAAAGCACAGTGGGAATCACACAAGACTCTATGACGATCTCGGGTCTACAGACTAACCTGTACTAGTGTC
The DNA here is from genome assembly GCA_030015575.1 of Agapanthus africanus. Taxonomy (NCBI): domain Eukaryota; kingdom Viridiplantae; phylum Streptophyta; class Magnoliopsida; order Asparagales; family Amaryllidaceae; genus Agapanthus; species Agapanthus africanus. The sequence continues at coordinate 668,975,625 of CM057341.1, read as the reverse complement.
ACCAGAGAACTGCCATCTGACGTAAGGTATAATACCATCTGGGAGTTCTCGGCGAGTCCGTCCAGTGTACCCAGTCTCCACTGAGCACCCGTATATCATCTCTAATGTCAAACACCAATGGATATGGGATCATCCATCGCCCATCTGTATGGGTCGAGAAGGTATACGCTAGTCTACTTTGGTATATCGATGCCCCGTCTCGATACACCCACGACTAGGGACCTTGAAGGATGTACTTATGGACTACCATGTCCCTACTAGTATGATCCGCATCATAGTCCAGGTAGTCAAGTACACATCCTAAGTGCTTTACCAACATGTAACAGAGAGACAATCAGTGTACACGTTAAGGTAAAGAGCAACCAGATAGCATACTATCATGTCGAGCAAGAAAGTCCTCCCTATATATGTCCAAGCATCCACTACAATATACATCCTATGTATAGTAATAGCCTCTAAGGCATACATATAACTAACAGGATCTGGATGGACTAAAGCATAGCATTGAAAGTCTCAACTTTTCCATGTACACCAAGTAATCTTCTCAAGATATACTTGCTCCTGTTGGGGATTTAACCCTTCAGATAAAGCAACCAAAGTCCATACTTTGTTGGTGTATAAGGATTCCATCTCAGATCACTAAGCATCCAGCCATTCTTACAGAGTCCCACTCCTGATGGCCAGCTCGAAACTAGTTCGGTCATCATCTCATGATGCAATCCTCGTTCCCACTGTCATAGAGAAACCGAAGTATCTCTCAGGTGGGTGAGGAACCCTACTGGATCGGCGGAGACGCTGAGGTTCGTTGGAAACTGCTGAATCCTTTGGTTCTACCAAATCATCTGCTGCAGTTTGTATAGCTGGAACTCTTTCCAGTTCTACCTCATGACCACTAATTTTTCCATAAGAAATTCCCTTTCACAAAAGTGGCATGTTGAGAAATAAAACACTTTTGTTTCTCGGTTTGGTAGAAGATATTCCCTTGCGAATGCTTGGGATATCCAACAAACTTCCACAGATCTGACTTTACCACGAGCTTGTCCGGATTTTGCTTTTCAGACATAGGCCGGACAACCCCAAATCTTAACATACTTAAGATATGGGCTCTTCCCATTCCATATCACATATGAAGTGGTAGGCAACTGATTTGATTTGAACCCTATTCAATAGGTATGCAACTACTCAAGTGGATAACTCCCAAAAGGAAATAGGAAACTCAGTAGTACTCATCATAGAGCACACCATATCACATATGGTGCTATTGCTCCGCCCCGATATACCATCTGCTATGGTGTATACGGAGGAGTAATGCTGAGAGAGAATCTCATTCTCCTTTAGAATAGTCCAGGAATTCCGTGCTTAAGTATTCTCCTCCTTGATCTCATCAAAGGACATAATACTTATACCCGTTTTTGGTTCTCTACTTCTAACTTACATTCTTTGAATATCTCAAAAGGTTCGGACTTGTGTTTCAACAGGAACATATGTTTGAATCTTGAGAGATCATCAGAGAATGTGATGAAGTACAAAGAACCGGTCTTGGCATGTGTAGACAGGAGACTTTCATACATCAGCATGTATCAATCCCAAGAGTTCACTAACTCTTTCTCTGTTTCCAATAAACAGAGCTATGGTCATCTTATCTTTGTGACATGACCGGCAAGTTTCACAAGATGTAAATTCAAACAGATTTAAATATGCATCTAAATGTAACTTAGCTAGTCGGGTCGCATTGATATGACCTAGTCTACAATGTCTCAAGAAGGATTCGTTCATTTCTGAACTCTTCCTTTTGTATGTGTTCTGTATACTAAGAACTGTAGTTTGATTTAGAGCGTCAATACTTTTAGATAACGTGCCTGAAGCGATCAACTCTTGATATAGGAAATGTTCAAAACATTATCCAACAATACAAAATTATATCCTTTCTTTACTAACAAAGAGACTGATATGATATTGTATATCAGGCTCGGTATCTAATAACATTCGTTCAAAATCAATGTATTCTGGTAATACAGGGTGATAGTGACCAACAGACTTGGCTGCAACACTTGCACCGTTTCTATCTCATGAAACTTGTCACCCGTTCTCAGTTCTCTACCTATCTGTAGCCCATGTAACAAATTACATATGTGGGATCCTGATCCGGTATCAAATACCCAGGACGTAAAGGATACTAAGAAACAGTTCTCTGTAATGAACACACCCGAAGAAGATGCATCAACATGCACTTTCTTCGTTTGGGCGGCACGGGAATTCTGTTAATCCCCAATTTCCTGCTCTATCTTATAACAATTATAAGTTGGAGCGGGACCAACGTTCCCCAGCTCAGTATAACAAGTAGGTTCGGTCAATATATCCGTTTTATTATCTTGATTAAGGCGTGATATGCTCGCTACCTGGAGAGAGAGAGAAGAAAACACTCAGCGTATGCTCTTGCAAGATTAGATTGGTTATCTAATATATCTAATCAGGATGTCTCCCACTGTTCTAGTCAAATCTTCCTTCAAACCCTAAAAGGAAAGACTAGCCTGGATTAATTACACGCTACAAGTTCGCCAATCTTTCGGCCAGGCCAGTGTCGGTACTTTGAGGGAGGTGCCCCGTGCTTTCGCACGGACCTAATTAAAGTAAACCTCGTTTTCCCAGGGGCGTAACCCCGTTGACACCTTTCTAGACACCTACTTGATCAGCTAACTGTAATGTGTAAAACTCTCTCAGTAGTAACTCTTACTCGCAGCGGGTATCGGGATCCAACTATCTCATAGAAGGTATGCAATCTCATTGCAAATTTCAACACTTGAAATTCCCAATAATATTTTACCCCTAGCGTCCCATGACCTTGACGCAGGCCAACAAACCACATTGCGCTAGTCAAGTTCAACCCGTTATTTCTTGATTGAATTAAACCCACGCGCACGACCCTTGACGCAGGCCAACAAAGTCGCACGACTACCCTAATCCAATCTGTATCATATGCATAAACAGATAAATACTAGTTAGCTACCGTATACTACGCCTTGACGCAGGCCAACAAACGTAGCACGAATACTAAGTAGGACTTATCTGAAATGACGGAGGGCTGTGACAGGTTTTTATGAAAACCCTTTTCGTAATGAACTTGATATCGTTGTAGAATCGAGTGATTTTTAAATGGAGTGTTTTTGAGGCTTTTCTAGTTTTGCTAAATGGATCACTCCCGGTGAAGGGATCGTCGGCCCTTTCCTTATCGAATAAGGTGTGGGATATTACACAAATATCACTATGCAAAGCAATAACTATAGAAGCAATCAAAAGACAAACCGAGTTTGAAGCATCTGCTAGTTTCACTAAAGAGGTCACTCCCGGTGAAGGGATCTCGGCTCTTTCCTTATCGAAAAAGGTGCTGGATGTTCTATAAGGAACACCGCTATGCAAAGCAAAAACTAGAGCTATTAGTTTTTAAACAAGTTTCTACAACATCTTTAGGTTTCTTTTATTTCATTAATCTCATTAATGAAGTCCCATTTTATTATGCTTCACAAGCATCTCTTTTAAAACGAAATCTGCAATATAACATATATCTCATATATATAATATAAACATTCGTCTCAGGCAGTAATATGATCTCATCACAGAACATTGCAACAGAAGAATATATATGAAATATTGGATATACTAGGACGTCCGTGTTTTAATACGAGTCTGTATAAAACATGGATTCCACGGTCGCGATGAATAGCTAAACCCACATCCCTAAACCCCTACGAGAGCAGCAAGCAACTCTGCCAATTCTAGGGTTAAGAGACCCGGTCTCGACTCCTCGAGATGGTCTCCCACTGGACCCTAGAACCCGGTTACTTGTGCTCCCCGCCTTGGGTCTACCTAATGCGGAAAAGTAAATAATATACAATGGTGACATCATCCTCAGCCCGGAAGTGCCCCAATAAAAGAATATTATATACTAATGAATTTTACATGAATGAAAAAGAAAAAACTCACATCTCACATAAAACCCCTTGCTATTCAAAACGCGACGATCCAATATAACATATCACAGCAACACATAATATCTCATATCATCAACGTAAGCAAGTATGCGTATCCCGATTGTCGTTGATGTATAGCAACAAAGCCGGCGATACACCACATACTACGCTTACGGTCACAGAAAAGAAAGTGTAAAACTACAACAGTTGGAATCCGCAACCTCCTTACACATCGCATGCCTAACCAAATGAATTCCTTAGACATCGCATGCCTAACAATTATAAACCCCGCATTTTAGTCTCTTTATCGAAAACTCTTTTCAATATCAAGTCGGGCAATTCAACAAGATTCCCGACATCCTGATCGAATGCTCATCGCAAACTTTAGTAGACGGCCGCACCCCCGGATGCCGTCGACGAAGTGCACTAAGGCGGAACACCGCTGCCGCGAGCACCCGAACGGATACTTTTGGCGACGGGGTTCTCCTACAGTCACTTGGTCGGGGCTATGGGGCGTGGCTGTCTATTAAGTTTACCCGGCGAGTATCCGCGTACTCTACGTGATTGCGACGGACTTTTGATCACATCAAAATTCCATGGCAACCGATCAATTGAGACTGAACTGCTAGATTTATAACATTCAAATTAGTTATCTCATAACTACCTGTGGATTCCAAATATTGTATCACATTCCAGATAAATAGACAATGTTAAACTTTCCGATCGAATAATCAAACATCCAAGTTTTCCCAAATAGTTCTCAACACTTGAAATTAGTTTAAAAACATCCATCACATGCTACAGTACCAATGGTCCAGCCATAGAAGGGTCAAGCCCACGCCTCACATGTGGCACGCCGTACTGCCACAAACCCTAAGGTTCAGAGGCAGTTCAAGACGGTCACATAATCGAGTTAAGGTTTGTTGTCTTCTAGAGGGTCCACCGCGTTACTTGCACGACTTAGAACGTTTCTAAACTACGAAAAAATCCAACGCTTGGAAATTTTCCGGCAGGGGAAAAAGTGAGTTATTGATATCCGGTCGAACATTTTAACACGATCTAAAAAATACCCGGACAAACTAAACAAAGTTAAATTATCCGATCGAATCAACGAGTCTCCAATACAACCCTAGAAAACTCAACACTTGAGTGGAATTAAAAAATTCCCAGAACAAAATGACAAGAAAGGACCTAAGAATAAATATATGAAATTCCAGGGACTAACTCAAAATTTTGGCCGCGAAACCTCGGCCAAACCCTTGGTTTGGCCGCGGTTCCGCGGTCCAATAATTGAGTTAATGGACCGTACTTCACAGAAATTCTTATTTTTTCCTGATATATTTTATGAGAATTTTTAGTACAGAAAAAATCAACTTTTTGAAAAATATACAGAGAAGGGTTCAAATTAGGATTTCGGGTTTCGATCGGACTTTAAACTTCGTCTAGACTTCGCCTAAAGCTCTAGCTTGACTCTGATACCACTGTAGGTATGCTAGGCACGCTCACAAGGTTATACAAGGCATCAACCATACCCGATTAAAATTTTAGCCGTGCCGAACAACCCGAAGCCGGATCTTTAAACTAGGGTTTAGGCGAAAACAAGCATGTTAAACTCTTTAACACTAAGTGAGAGGGATTACAACCTTTGTAGATCCGGTCCTTCACTTCTTAAGCTCCGTGTTGAAGTCCCTTCGCTGCGATCATCGTGTTCCGGACTCTCGAGAAGCTCCGCGAAGAGAAAGATGCAAACTTGCTTCCGATCTTCGATAACAAAGATGATCTACCTTGAAGTTTCATTAACACAAGCTAACACTCATAAAATGATGTGAACACCCTCATCTAAATGGCAAGGGTAGATGAGGATGATGAAGTAGGATTTTTTCTCTCTTTTATTTTCATTTACTCACTCATTTTTCATCATCTTGAAAAAGCTAGAAAGCTTTTTCTATGAAAGAAAGAAAGAAGAAGATGAACAATCAACATGAAACCTTTTGTGATGAATAATGAAAGGATAAATATGATGATTAATGCAACCATGTTCAACTAAACCCATGTAGAGAATTAACTAGGGTTAGGGTTTGGGTTAGGTCAAGGAGTGAGTCATAACAAAATATCTTTCACAAAACAAAACTAAACCTTCTAGAATCATCTAGAAAGCATTAACCCAAATCAAACCCTAATCTTGTTTAATCTCTACTAAACATGTTGCATTAGTTATCATATCATGTTACAATATTATATATCACATATACAATATATTTTGTAACAAAAGAAAATAATACAATTAACATATATCGCATATATATCAATGTATTAGCCGAGTGAGAAAAAGAATCTTTTAGTGAGCTAATATTAGTTAATGTAATTTAATATATCATATATATTATTATACATTAAATTATCTGTAAGTGCACAGCGGCGCCCCGGCCGTCAATCCGACGCCGGAATGCGGAAACAAAACTTTTACGGAACTTGTAAACCGGCACCACCGCGCACTAAAATCTCGGATCGGGCCATTAACCTAATCCTAGCAAACTAGAGAAAGGGTAGATTGCTATACCGAGCGATCCGTGTCCTTCGGTCTTCGGCCTCCACTCCGATCTCCTCGCGGAATCTCCGGTTTTCATCTCCTCGTCGGAACGGGCACCACATCGCCGGCTTCTTTTACGGGCTCCCACCTCTGGACCGAGGCAACTCAGGCACGAAGTTGGCGAGCCGACTTGCCCAAGGATGCTGTAGATGAAGTGTGGATTGGTTTGTCTCATGGGGTTGTGAAGTTGCCATATTTGATGGAGGAGAGAATGAAGAACTTTGGAGAGAGGTTAGGAAATTTGTAGTAATCAAAATGAGATGAAGAAATTTCCCCACCACAAAATGAATCCTCTCTCCTCACAAGAATGTGGCCGGCCATATGATAGGAATGGGAGAGATCAAAAACCATGAAGGGAGGTGAGTGTAGTAAAAGGAAATGGTGACCATAATTCAAAAAACAAGCCTCACATCAACTCTCATCTCATTTAATGCTAATGAAATGATCACAAACAACTAAATCAATCTTATCAAGAACCATCATGAACTCTCAAATCACAAATAACCCCTCTACAATTGCTAATTTGCATATTTGCAAATTAGCCCCTCCATCAGAAAAATCTGGCCGTGAAGGAACAAAGGAAAACTGGCCGGAACGGTATACAAACTGGCAACTTCAAAAAACTGATCCCGTAATAAACTACAGGAAAACCCCGCGACTATATATACATACCCGCATTTGTATTCCCACTGAATACAAATGCAAAGAGACAAAATCTACACTGTACAATACTAGGATCCGGCTTAAACCAAAGCCCGCTAGTATTATCCGTCCGATCATGATCCGTGCAATACCGCACGTACATGATCGAACCCTGCTATATCTCCATACGGCCTCTACAGCGTTTCGCCCGAAACTTGAGAAAACGGTCTGTGGGGGATACTAAAGACTCGTCAATACTTTGGTTGTAGATTTAACTACTAGCACGTCAGAGGTATTAGCCATACGTGACGGGCTACCGGGTATTGACAAAAAGGGACGTCGATGAGCGAACTCATCCTGACACCCTACTGAGCCTGTCAGTGACAATATCCGTACAGTCCGGTCCGTTCGTTTATGAGCATCACATGGCGGGCCTAGAGGGTTGGTAAAAGTCAGACCCCAAAAAGCAGTACAAGTCGTGTCGGAGTGTAGCCCAGAACACCCTGAGATACTACTGGAATACCTACCAGTAAATCTCCTGCCTTGGCCAAGGACTTTCGTGTACTGGCTCTCCTAGACAAAGCGCGACCTCACCCCCAATACCGGGAGAGACGAACCCCTGAGGATCCGCTCACTGCCTCCATGTGGCTCGGGACTATACCCAACTAAAACCTGTTTGCACGTCTCCTTTAAGCGTGGTAGGGTAGTAATCAAAGTACAGTGGGAACTCACACGAGACAAATGACGATCTCAGGTCGATGAACTAACCTGTACACATGTCACCAGGGAACTGCTATCTGACGTCTGGTATAAGACCAACTAGCAGGTTCCCGGCGAGTCCTGTCTGGTGTACTCATAACCCAATGAGCACCTGTATACATCTTAGGTGAACCAACTGACACCAGTGGCTTGTGAGACCGGCCACCGCCCCTCGTCGGGGTCTTGACTGTATACACTAGTCTACTCTGGAGTATCGATGCCCTGTCTCGAAACTCCCACGACTAGGGACCTTTTAAGGATGTGCTTATAGACCCCATCTCCCACGTATATGATCACCCTCATACTACTGGCAGTCAAGCAAGAATCCTAGGGGCTCTATCAACGCGCAATAGCGACCTGCAAGGTCACCTAAAACAGTACACGATGATAAAGGTAAACCAGATAGCATACTATCATCTTGAGTAAGATTGTCCTAACGGTATAGGTCCTCTCTCAATCATTGCAATCACGTGCTTGTGATCCAATAATTGACTCTGAGGGCACTATCTCCAACAATCACCCACTTGCACTCAAGGCTAATTATTGCGATGTCGCATACTCACAGCCCGTGTGATACCGAACACCTAACTCCTCTACTAGTCAGTCTCACAAAGCTCGTTTATGAAACTATTGCGTTCGAAGAATAGCCTCAGTGAGTGGATCCGCTCTAATGTTTCTTTCTATGTCTCTCTTTATCTCATGTTCGCGGAGAAATCCATCTCTCGAAATGAGCAGTACCTGTCTTAGAGTATGTCTGGATATCTGATGGGACCTAGTTCATAAATGAACTCCAAATCCAAACCCCTCAGACTGTATCGTCAACTGAACTTAATCAGTATCCTGCGCCATGCCTCCCTCAGTAACCGCCTGGACCACCTGTCCAAACTACTGCCCCTCGTCAGAGGGAAAACTATAACTTTGACAGTCACTCTGTCATCCAGGTCACCTTGGAAGCCTGGAATGATAACCGTCTCCCGAATGAGGCTGTCGTTATCATATCCCTAGAACATTCACTTATGTTCTAAAACTGCTTCCGAACGTTTCTCCAGGATAGGATCAATATCATCTTATTGCATCTAGTGCAAAAACAACATCTATATCCTATGTGGAGAAACCACTGTGTGACAACCAAAGTATAACCGATCGTAGTATAGGAATTTCACTTCCTACTCTGTGTATGTCATCCAAATACCAGGACATCACACCCTACTACCTTCTTAACAGATCCATCCCCTATTCTGATAAAGTCAAACCTATGATTGTCACATCAGAAATAGATGATCTATCTCCGCTATATCTGCTTAAGTCTATAAATAGATATAAGCCACTTGTCCACTATGCTTCTGCTGCTCCCACTGACTACGACAACCTTCTGGCAGAGTCATATAGACGTACACTTCTAAAGCTAGTTCAGAACGACGCTATACTCATCCTCCTGCCGGGTCTCACAGCCTGGAACAACAGCAATGGCAAGTCTGGGTAAACAAGAACCTCCCTGTCACCGTCCTTGAGGCTACCGGAGTACCTCTCGGGTGCCTGAGGTTACCTACCATACCTGCGGAGTGGCCAATGGAATGTCAAACCAGATTGAATCTTTAGGTTCTTATCAAATTTTCAGTAATCGCTTGCAGTTCTGGAATTACTTCCAGTTCTACCATACTCCCACTACTGTTTTCTGAAAAAATCCATTTTTATTAAAACTGTGGCGAGTCAAGAACAATATCACTATTGATCTTCCAAATGGTAGAAAATCAACCCTCGTCATAGCCTGGGTCAACCCACAAACAGCCATTACAGAAACTTGCCTTGAGTTATCCAAAGTCTGGTTTTAAGCATAAGCTGGACAACTCTCCGTACCTTAACAATGTCAAGATATGAACTGTTCTATATCCAATACAGAAACAGAGGCACTGATTTAATTGGAACCAGATTCAAATCATGCAGCTATCTCCAGTGCATGTCAACTAAATGGAGAGAGGCCGATCAGCATTACTCAACTTAGGAGTACTTCCAATTATGAGTAACCTGAAAGAGAAGCAAGTTCTCTTAATCATTACTATCAACTGAATACCATTCACAAGTATCTACATCGTCGATCATCTTGAAGAATCCCGATACTTGCAACACCTGGTTCTCTACTTTACTCTTATACCTATAACTTCTTAAAACTCAGAACCTGCATTTCTACGAAACACATGTCTAAGAACTAGAGAAGTCACGAGTAAACAGAATATAGTACGAGTACCAAACCCTCTGTCCTAATGGACACTGGACAACATACAATACTCTGTATAAGTCCCCTGAGTCTAATAACTCATTCCCTGTGTGTCGTAGGTTGAAAACTGTACTTATGGTTAAGAAGAATTACACCGTTGTTTAATGCTCCTTACCTAACCATCCACTGATATAGGTAAACGTCATAGACATAATTTCAAAAGGGTATATCTCACTCTATAAAAATAGACGTACAGATATATCAATTTGAAATTGGTGCATAACAACGGATATTCAAAACCAAATATTTGCCGTCCGGCAAACAACCCAGGTGATTTCCTCAAATATCACCAATTACAACGAATTCCGATATAATGAGGATGATCACCTAATTCCCAATAATTTGCTCCCACTCATCATCTGTAAAACCATACAGATGTGAGAAACATATCTGGTAAATACATACCCTGGAGCAAGTGTCTAATTAGGAAATCAGTTTTCTTTTAACAGTACACAGTGAAAATGAAACATTGAAATGTTTCGTAGGGGTATCCGGGTATTCCTAGTAATGCCTCTTCCATTATCCAGATTCACAAGTATAACCGTATATTTCTTTGCCATCTCTCCAGATCCCTTTATATGTCTTTAGTCGTTACCTTTTGTACACCCCTTTAGGCCAAATGGTTTTCTTCCTTCCCTACCGTTCGGCACCAGCCTATGATTTGGAAGAAGATTATCCAATAAGCATAATGGGTGTACTGTCCTAATCCTAGGAGCACTCGTAATGCGAGAGAAGGTGAAGATAAAAGACAACCGAATAAACCTTATTTCTATTTCTCCTGAACCAGAATCCATCCCCGAACTGGAACAAGTTCCTTTCGAGTTCGTATATAACCATACGATGGAATATCCAATAAACTGTAGATCTTCGTAGTGATACGGAGTGTCCTGGAGAAATACAAAGATGAAGTGGGAGTGGTAATGAAATACTTGGTTTTGGTCATGAATAGCAGTCGCAGTTTACTTTGCCCTCTCACTAATCCCTTTATTTGTCTTTACTTAATACCTTCTGCACACCGTTTAGGCTAAATGGTTTTCTTCATTCCCTACCGGTCGGCACCTGCCTATGGTTTGGAAGAAGACTATCCAATTTGCGTAATAGGTGTACTGTCTTAATCCAAGGAGCACTCGCAACCAGAGAGAAGGTAAAAGGAAAAGATAACTGAATAGTCCTATTCGTTTTCTCCAGAACCAGAAACCATCCTCAAATAAATTCCTTCGAGTTCGTATATAACCATACGATGGTTTTATCCAATGGAAGTGGACGTTCGTAGTAATACGGGGTGTTCTGGAGAAAAGGGTAAAAGTAAGAGTGGCAATGAGGTTTGCAACTCTGACAATCCAAAAAGCCAGTGTTTAAGAAGGTTCAGTTAATTTGGTCACTGAGTCATAGTCTAGGTCGGGTCATGGTCGCTGCCAAAGAGAGAGAGAAAAGAAACACTCAGCGTGCACTCTAGCCTAGATCAGAATGGTTATCACTTTATCTAATCAGGAAACCTCCCACTCTACCGTCAAATTCTCCTCCAAACCTGAAAGAAGAATTAGTCGGGATCACCCGAGGAGTAAACCAACTCATCAGTGGGAATCGGGATCCAACTATCATCATATGATAACGTGACGGAATCCGCTCATGTTATCACACTCCAGAGGATATGCGCATATCTGGCAAGTTTCAATTTCTTTAGAAACTCCCGATGTGATTTTTGCCCCCATGCTCTTATGACCTTGACTAAGGCCAACAAATCATAAGTCACATGTCAAGTTCTACCCGTCATTGTCCAGGTTAATTTGAACCCACCCGTACAAGCCCTTGACTAGGGCCAACAAGGCTATACGACTGTCCCAAACCAACGCATCTATCTATGCAGCAGAAAGGTAACAAGCAGCTACCATACACTATGCCTTGACTAAGGCCAACAAACATAGCATGAATACTACGTGCTACCCGTCTGAAATGACGGAGGGCTACGAATGGTTTCTGGCGAAAAACCTTTAACGTAATGAACTTGATATCGTTGAAGGAACTGGATAGCTTTTTAGAAAAATATAGTAACGAAAACCTTTGCTAAAGAGGTCACTCCCGGTGAAGAGATCTCAGCTCTTTCCCCGTAGAATGAGGTGCAGGACATTCCAACTGAATACCACGATGCAAAGCAAAAGTAATCGACTATAGTGAAGTTATTGCCCTGACGCAAACTTCTGTCCAAGGGGTCACTCTCGGTGAAGGGATCTCGGCCCTTGCCTCGTCGACTGAGCTGCTGGATATTCATAACCGAATACCACTGTGCAAAACAAAAGAGAACGACCTGGCAATAACAGATTTTTGAAAAATTGTTCCAACAACATCAGAATAGGTTTGTTTAGCTTGCATTGATCCAAATCAACGCAGTCCCATCAATTGATCACACCACAAAAGAACGAAAATAATGATGTACGTATATGCCATCTGCATTCGCCACTGGGTCCCGTCATCACCCGTTAAGTTACTTAACTAACGACAGAGCGGGGACTGGACTAGCGCAGATGCAAAACATATACAACATCTACTAATATATATATCAATATATAATATTCGCTCAAGGCGTGATAAAATGCAACATCACAGAAATGTAATAAGCATCACAGAACAATATAGATATCTGGGATCCCCGGGTTTCATAGAGCCGCTACTGAAACCCGACGTTCCCCTGGTTGTGTGGATAGCCTGTGCAATGAAATCCTAGACCCCTACGGATGCGACAAGTTACCCGCCAAAACCTGAAGCAAGGCAGCCCCCTTCAACAACGTGAATGGACCACCCAGCACTTCACGGAATCCGGTAACTAAGCACCCCTCCTGGGTCAACCTATACCCCCTACGAGTGCGGCGAATAGCCCGCCAATTCTAGAGTAAAGCCCCCTCCGTCTCAACGCTATGAGATACGGGCCCGTTGCCCTCTAGAACCCGGCTATCCGTGCACCCCTCCGCGGGGTAATCCTAATACAGAAAGTAAAAATATACATACAACGGGTACATCGACCTCAGCCCGGTCGTGCCCCAAAAGAATAATATACAAACAGGCAGTGACGGCAGTCCACATGTCAGACGCTCGCCCCGCAATATCAAATGTACATACAAAAAGTAAACTGTACTAATATTGCATCCAGGCTATCCCCACGACAAATCTGCAATATCACAGCATAACACAGAACATCAACGTGAATGTCACGTTCGCAAATCCGTCTAAAAGGGCCATAGCAGTTAGACAGGATTTACCGATCAAATGACATTCACGGTCGTAGATATAATGTAAATACTGTGAACTAACATGTTTAAAATTTTCGATCGACCAAATATACCGAAGTTGGCCCCAAGCACAACTGTAGCACTCAAAGAAAATCTGGGCCCAAAAAGAATATTCCAGAAACCCTATTTCCATGTCCCAAGAGCACTGTAGAAATTTGGTACTGTGAAGAGTCAAAATGGCGGCGGAACCGCGGCCAATGCATGGGTTTGGCCGTGATTCCACGGTGTAACAGTAACTTCACACGACCAAATTTTCACAGAATGCTTAAAAAACCCTGCTCGTATTTTTACAATGTACCAAATAATTTTTTGAGCACAGAAAAATTCGACAGAAAGTACGACATGGAAACGCTTTTTTTGGAAAATCCGTTCGATCGAACTTGTAAACACGTTAGAGCAAGCTAGACAAGGTTAATGGCGTGGCTCTGATACCAGTGTAAGTGCACGGAGACGCCCCGGCAGTCAATCCGACGCCGGAATGCGGAAACAAAACTTTTACGGAACTTATAAACCGGCACCACCGCGCACTAAAATCCCGGATCGGGCCATTAACCTAATCCTAGCAAACTAGAGAAAGGGTAGAATGCTATACCGAGCGATCCGTGTCATTCGGTCTTCGGCCTCCACTTCGATCTCCTCGCGGAATCTCCGGCCTTCATCTCCTCGTCGGAACGGGCACCACATCGCCGGCTTCTTTTATGGGCTCCCACCTCTGGACCGAGATAACTCGGGAACGAAGTTGGCGAGCCGACGTGCCCAAGGATGCTGTAGATAAAGTGTGGATTGGTTTGTCTCATGGGGTTGTGAAGTTGCCATATTTGATGGAGGAGAGAATGAAGAACTTTCGAGAGAGGTAAGGAAATTTGTAGTAATCAACATGAGATGAAGAAATTTCCCCACCACAAAATGAATCCTCTCTCCTCACAAGAATGTGGCCGGCCATATGATAGGAATGGGAGAGATCAAAAACCATGAAGGGAGGTGAGTGTAGTAAAAGGAAATGGTGACCATAATTCAAAAAGCAAGCCTCACATCAACTCTCATCTCATTTAATGCTAATGAAATGATCACACACAACTAAATCAATCTTATCAAGAACCATCATGAACTCTCAAATCACAAATAACCCCTCCACAATTGCTAATTTGCATATTTGCAAATTAGCCCCTCCATCAGAAAAATCCGGCCGTGAAGGAACAAAGGAAAACTGGCCGGAACGGAATACAAACTGGCAACTTCAAAAAACTGATCCCGTAATAAATTACAGGAAAACCCCGCGACTATATATACATACCCGTATTTGTATTCCCACTGAATACAAATGCAATGAGACAAAATCTACACTGTACAATACTAGGATCCGGTTTAAACCAAAGCCCGCTAGTATTATCCGTCCGATCATGATCCATGCAATACCGCACGTACATGATCGAACCCTGCCATATCTCCATATGGCCTCTACAGCGTTTCGCCCGAAACTTGAGAAAACGGTCTGTGGGGGACTCTAAAGACTCGTCAATACTTTGGCTTTGGATTTAACCACTAGCACGTCAGAGGTATTAGCCATACGTGACGGGCTACCAGGTATTGACAAAAGGGACGTCGATGAGCGAACTCATCCTGACACCCTACTGAGCCTGTCAGTGACAATATCCGTACAGTCCGGTCCGTTCGTCTATAAGCATCGCATGGCGGGCCTAGGGGGTTGGTAAAAGTCAGACCCCCAAAAGCGGTACAAGTCGTGTCGGAGTGTAGCCCAGAACACCGTGAGATACTACTGGAATACCTACCAGTAAATCTCCTGCCTTGGCCAAGGACTTTCGTGTACTGGCTCTCCTAGACACAGCGCGACCTCACCCCTAATACCGGGAGAGACGAACCCCTGAAGATCCGCTCACTGCCTCCATGTGGCTCGGGACTGTACCCAACTAAAACCTGTTTGCACGTCTTCTTTAAGCGTGGTAGGGTAGTAATCAAAGTACAGTGGGAACTCACACGAGAAAAATGACGATCTCAGGTCGATGAACTAACCTGTACACATGTCACCAGGGAACTGCTATCTGACGTCTGGTATAAGACCAACTAGAAGGTTCCCGGCGAGTTCTGTCAGGTGTACTCATAACCCAATGAGCACCTGTATACATCTTAGGTGAACCAACTGACACCAGTGGCTTGTGAGACCGGCCACTGCCCCTTGTCGGGGTCTCGACTGTATACACTTGTCTACTCTGGAGTATCGATGCCCTGTCTCGAAACTCCCACGACTAGGGACCTTTTAAGGATGTGCTTATAGACCCCATCTCCCACGTATATGATCGCCCTCATACTGCTAGCAGTCAAGCAAGAATCCTAGGGGCTCTATTAACGCGCAATAGCGACCTGTAAGGTCACCTAAAACAGTACACGATGATAAAGGTAAACCAGATAGCATACTATCATCTTGAGTAAGATTAACCTAACGGTATAGGTCCTCTCTCAATCATTGCAATCACGTGCCTGTGATCCAATAATTGACTCTGAGGGCACTATCTCTAACATTATCGAATCAACACTTGATCCGACAATCCGGCTATATCGCATATAACCGACTAATATGATGACCCGGCTATATCACATATACCCGGCAATATCTCATATTGCGAGAATCCAATACGGTATCACATACCGCATTATCCTCGGTCGCGCACATATCACATATGTGCTCCTACTTCATTTTGCCTGAGCCAAGAAACCTCTGTGTAGGACTCTAAAGAATCGTCAATACGCCGACAGTAGGTGATGATCATATCAAACACCCACAAGCTGCAAGCGGTCAGCTAAACGTAACAGCCACCTAGGTATTGAGCGCTCAGAAGATCAACAAGCAAGCCTGTACATTCTCCTGTGAATCCAATTAGTAACACTCCCGTACAGTCCGGTCTTGTTGTCTGATATGTCGCATATCTCGCCTAGGGGTGGTAGACGTCAGACCCCAGTAGCTCGATAAGTCGTGTCAATATGAGGTCTATAACAGTTCGAGAAACTACTAATAACACTTACCAGTAAATCTCAGCAACCCTGGCCAGGGATTTCCGGTTATAGCCAATCGAACACAGCACAACATCAACTCCCTATACCGGGAGAGACGAATCCCCTCCTATCGCTCATTGCCTCCATGTGATTCGGGACTGTACCCAAAAGCCACCTTTTTGCACGCCCTCTTGGACGTGGTATGATGGAAATCAAAGCACAGTGGGAATCACACAAGACTCTATGACGATCTCGGGTCAACAGACTACTCTGTACCAGTGTCACCGGAGAACTGCCATCTGACGTGAGGTATAATACCATCTGGGAGTTCTCGGAGAGTCCGTCCAGTGTACCCAGTCTCTACTGAGCACCCGTACACCATCCTTGATGTCAAACACCAATGGATATGGGATCATCCATCGCCCATCATATGGGTCAAGATGCGTATACGCTAGTCTACTCTGGTGCATCGATTCCCTGTCTCGATACACCCTCGACTAGGAACAGTTATAGGATGTACTCGTCGACTACCATGGCTCCACTAATATGATCTCATCATAGTCCCAGTAGTCGAGTACATATCCTAAGGGTTTTATCAACATGTAACATAGAGACAATCAGAGTACATGTTAAGATAAAGTACAACCAGATAGCATACTATCATGTCGAGCAAGAAAGTCCTCTCTATATATGTCCAAGCATCCATTACAATATATATCATATGTACAGTAATGGCCTCTAGGGCATACATATAACTAACATAAGGATGTTCTTATAGACTACCCAGCTCCCACTAGTATAACTGCCATCTTAACGATGCGAGTCAAGCAAAGATCCTAAGGGCTCTATCAACATGTATTAGCGATACGCTAAAAGAAACATATACGCATGTTAAGATAGAATCAAACTAGATAGCATACTATCATATTGAGCAAGACTGTTATTATATCTGTGTATATCCCAAGCTTCCAAAATGTAATATACAATCCAGTACTATATAATTATGGCCTCTAGTGCATATATCACTAACAATCTCCCACTTACACTAAGGCCATGTATTGGCATATCGCAGACCTAACATCTCGAATGGCCTCTCGAACTGCGTCTGAGGGATAGCCTTTATGAGTGGATCTGCAGTGTTATTCTTCATGTCTACTCTCCGCACCTCGATCTCCCGGTGATCTACGATCTCCCTGATCAGGTGATACCGCCTCAAGATATGTCTGGACTTCTGATGGGAACTTGGTTCCTTCGCTAAAGCTATAGCCCCATTATTTTCACTATACAAAAGTATTAGATCAATAATGGACGGAACTACCTAAAGTTCTGTTATGAACTTCCTCATCCAGACTGCTTCTTTCGCAGCGTCATATGCAGCGATATACTCTGCCGCCATCGTCGAGTCAGCAACGGGATCCTGCTTGGAGCTCTTCCAACAGACCGCCCCTCCATTGAGGGTGAATACATAAACCGACATGAATTTGGAGTCATCCTTGTCACTCTGGAAGCTGGAGTCGGTGAATGCCTCGATCTGGAGGACTTTATTTCCGTACACCAAGAGCATCTCCTTAGTCCTTCTCAGGTACTTGAGAATGTTCTTAACTGCTATCCAGTGCTTCTCCCCAGGGTTTGACTGATATCTGCTTACCACGCTCAGTGCGTAAGCAACATCTGGTCTGGTACACAACATCACATACATTATAGATCCTACCACAGAAGCATAGGGTATAATACTCATGCGGTCTCTTTCCAAATCAGCCTTAGAAGACATCTCTTTAGAGAGGGTGATCCCGAGACAAGCCGGTCGATTACCGCCCTTGGAATCTTCCATACTAAATTTTTTCAGTATGGTGTCAATGCACTTGGACTGTGAAAGTCCCAACATCTTCTTAGATCTATCACGATAGATCTAGATCCCCAGAATGTAGGAGGTATCACCCAGGTCTTTCATGGAGAATTTATGTGATAAGAATCCTTTGACTGAATGTAGCATAAGAATGTCATTTCCTATCAGGAGAATTTCATCCACGTATAAAATGAGGAATACTACAGTTCTCGCTACAATCTTACTATAAATGCATAGTTCATATAGATTTTTAATAAAGTCAAATTCTTTGACCGTCTCATCGAAGCAGATGTTCCAACTCTGCAATACCTGCTTTAATCCATAAATTTATTTAAGCAACTTGCACACTCTTCCGCTGCTCTCACTCCCTATGAAACCCTCTGGCTGATCCATATAAACACACTTTTAAATTTCCATTCAATAAAGCGGTCTTTATGTCCATCTGCCAAATTTCATAATCATGGAAGGCAGCAATGGAAAGTAGGATCCGAATGGATTTAATCTTAGCCACTGGAGAAAAGGTTTCATCATAGTCCAAGCCAGGTCTTTGACGAAAACCTTTTGCTACAAGTCCAACCTTATAGGTTTCAACCTGTCCATCTGCACCAATCTTCTTTATGAAAATCCATTTGCAGCCTACGGGTTTATCCTTTAAGGTGTAATGTCTAAAATCCAAACATTGTTGGTGTACAGAGATTCCATTTCGGTCCGCATTGTATCCATCCACTTTACCGAGTCTTTGCTCGTAATGGCCTGCTGGAAACTATTCGGCTCATCATCATTGATGATGCAATCCTCTCTATCTCCGTCTACGAGAAGACCGTAGTATCTCTCGGGCGGATGAGACTGCCTACTAGATCTGCGGAGTGGCGCAGGGACGTCTGGTTCTTTTGAAACTTCTGGTTCCGCCATGCTTTCAGTAATAGTTTGTGGTTCTAGAATTTCTTCCGGTTCTATTATGCTCCAACTTATTTCTTTTTCAAGAAATTGATTCTCCAGAAAGTGGGCATGCCGATAAACAAAAACATTTTGTTTCTCTATGTAATAGAAAAGGTACCCACTGGTGTTTCTTGGGTATCCCACAAACTTACACAGTATTGATCGTTCCTCGAACTTGACCGCATGCTGCTTTTTGACAAATGCTGGACATCCACATATCTTAAGATACTTAAGATAGGGTTTCTTCCCACTCCACATTTCATATGGTGTGGTAGGCACTGACTTAGTAGGAACTTTGTTCAGAAGATATGCAGCAGATTCTAGTGCATAACCCCAGAAGAATTATGGTAACTCAGCATTACTCATCATGGAACATACCATATCTAATAAGGTGTGGTTCCGCCTTAGATACACCATTGTGTTGAGGTGTGTATGGAGGAGTAAGCTGAGAGAGAATTCTATTCTCTTTTAAATAATCCAGAAACTCGGCACTCAAGTATTCACTATCTCGATCATATCGAAGTGTTTTAATACTTTTGCCTTTTTTTTCAACATTATTCTTGTATTCCTGGAATTTCTCAAAGGCCATGGATTTATGTTTCATCAAGAATAAATGTCCATACCTTGAGAAATCATCCGTAAAAGTAATGAAGTAGGAATAACCGCTTATTGAATGTGTATACATTGGACCACACATGTCGCTGTGTATGAGTTCCAAGAGCTCAGTAGCTCTTACTCCGTATCCAGTGAACGGAGTCTTTGCCATCTTTCTTTTGAGACATGATTACCAAGTTGCATAAGATAGATATTAAAATGGATCCAAATATCTCTCTTTATATAACTTCGTCAACCGTGTTTCATTGATGTGACATAGTCTATAATACCATAAGAAAGCTTAATTTAATTTTGTAGTCTTTCTTTTAAGTGTGTTCTGGACATTGAAAACCTGGTGTTGATTTAATACGTATATACCGTTGTCTAGTGTACCTGACCCAATCAAACCATGATTAAGGTGAATGTTTACAACATCACTTATAAATGTAAAATCATAACCTTCTTTAGATAGTAAAGATACAGAGATGATATTACACGTCAAATTAGGTACACAAAAACAGTTACGCAAAACCAAAATGTTTCCACTTGTCAACCCTAGGTGATATTCCCCTACGGAAATAGTATCCGTGCTCGCTCCGTTAGCAACCCTGAGGGTCATATCACCTGCATTTATAACTATACGGCTTCTCAGTGTCTGCAATGAATTACAGATATGAGATCCTGAACCGGTATCCAATACCTAGGAAGTAGAGTTGATTGACAAACAGTTTTCAATCATAAACACACCTGAAGCCAAAACCATAACTTGCTTCGAATCCTGGTTCTTGGCTTACCAAGCCCTGCAGTCCTTCTTCCAATAACATTTCCTGTGACAATAGAAGCATTCATCTTTCCCTACTGTCGGTACCCTAACTTTTGCCTTACCTTTTCCATGTACCTTACTGATACCGCATTTCGGCTTGGTGGGGGCCTTCTTCTTATTCCCTTTGGCTTTCGCCTTGAATCTAAAGAAAGAATATTCCCTAATAAGCAGAGCGGGTGTTTCCCTGGTTTTCTTTAAGGTGTCTTCTGCACTCCTCAACATGTTGAGGAGCTCTGGAAGTGTAACTTCCTTCTCTTGAATATTGAAATTTAATATAAACTGGGCATAGGTAGAGGGGAGGGACTGTAGAATCAAGTCCGTATATAACTCGTTCTCCAACGTGATCCCAAGTTCCGCGAGCTCATCAATATAGCTGATCATCTTAAGGACGTGGTCCCCTACAGATGACCCGATAGCCAATCTCGCCTGAAATAACTTTTTCGAGGTCTCGTATACGAGACTGCTCTCCATATAAATCCTTGGTATGGAGGAAGATGGAAGCTAAGTCCATCTTCTCGTGCCGCCTCTAATGTTCATTATCTATTGAGGCCAGCATGAGGCACTTGGCTATTGCACAGTCTAATTCCCATGTCTTGCGGATTTCAATATCCACGACGGTGGAATCTGGACCAGGGACGGCGGGGCTTTAGTAGTAAGGAGGTAGCCCAGCTTGTCATAGGTAATGACCATCTGAACATTCCTTAGCCAATCTTTATAGTTTGGCCCCGTCAATATATTTTTATCTAGTAGTAACTTAAACCCAGTCATCTTGGTCGCTGCAATTAGGAGAGAGAGAAGAAACACTCAGCATGATGCTCTTGCAAATTTAGATTGGTTTTTAGTTTATTTAAACAAGATGGCTCCCACTATTTTCTCAAATCCTCCTTCAAACCATAAAAGAAGAATTAGTCGGGATTAATCGCACCCTACAATTCTTGCTTAACCTTTAGACCAGGCTAGTGTCGGTACTTAGAGAGAGGTTTTACAACGATTCGCGAAGTTCCTTAATTAAATAACCTCTTTCCCTGGAGGCGTAGCCCCGCTAACACCGTTCTAGACACCTACTTGGTTTATAGCATTGATTGTAAAGTGAAAAACTCTCCCGAGGAGTAATAAAACTCATGGTGGGATCAGGATCCAACTATCATTATATGACAACTTTGAAGAAATACTACCAAAATTATCACACTCCAGATGGTATGCAAAACTAGCAAGTTTTATTTTTCTTTGAAACTCTCGATGTGGATTTTTTTCCCCAAGCGCTTATGACCTTGACGATGTCCAAAATATTATAAGACGAAAGTCAAGTTCTACCCGTCATTGTCCAGGTTAATCTGAACCCGTTCTTACAAACCCATGACGAAGGCACAAATAGCTGTATGCCTGTCCCAGATTAACGCATTTATCTATGGTATAGATGAATACCCAGCAGCTACCAATCACTATGCCTTTAGGAAGGTCAAAATACATAGTATGAATACTACTGAATACCCATCTGAAATGACGGAGGGCTACGGCTGGTTTTGGCGAAAATCGTGAATGCAATGAATTTGATATAGTTGAAAGAACCATGATAACTTTTAAAAGGAGTGGTTTAGGCTCCTCATTTAAAAGTTATTTTTAAAGAAAACCGAGTGGTTTTGAAATTATTCCAACGATTTAACTTTGGTTTGTTTTCTTTGCATTAAACAATATTAATGGCGTCCCATCATTTAACCCTATTATTGCAGAAAGAAACGAAAATAGAACGTACGCTTATGCCATCCGTATTCGCCACGGGGCCCCGTCATACACCGTTGGTTACTTAACTAATGGCAAAGCGGGTGCAGGGCTAGCATGGGTGCAAAACATAAGCAACGTTTATTATATATAATCTATATATATAGTCATTCGTCTCACGCAATAATAGTCATTCCAGATCACAGATCACAGCATAAGTAACACAGATGAATATTGGATATACTAGGATTTCCAAGTTTCATTTTAGCCTAGAACGAAAAGCAGATTCCACGGTTGTGATGAATAGCCAAACCCTCACCCTAGACCCCTACGGGTGCAGCAAACTACCCGCCAAATTCCGAAGTGAAGCAACCTCCCTTAATGAGATGAGTAGGCCACTCAGCACTTTAAGAACCCGGTAGTTTGTGCACCCCACCTTGGGTCTATCCTAGGTGCAAGAAAAAATAAATGAAATAATACAACGGTGGCTACAACCTCAATCCGGATGTGCCCCGCAAAAGAATATTACATCACTTTACAAATTATATGAATGAAAGACAAGAACACTCTTCTCACATCTCCCGGCTATTCAATCACGACGATCCAATACTTCATATCCATAAACCACAATCACAAGATACTAAATATGTGCAACCCCTACTAATCGACGTATAGCAATTAGTCGACGTTTAGAAATACATATACGAACTTAAAGCGAATAAACAATGTTAAAATTTCGATTTAGAAACACTCCAATTGCCCAAGCACAAAGATAACACTAGATGAAATCTGGGAAAAATCAAACAATACCATAAATCTTAAATCCAAGAGTACAAAACACCATAAGAAACACGAGACACAATTAGACAGAAAAACCTACGACAGTGAGAAAATCACCAATTCCTACGGTTTTTTCTTGGACTAGGTGCCTCATTTTTCTTTAGTGTTCTAGTTACTTTATGAGAAGCATTCTGCACTTGTTTAAAAAAAATTTAGAAACTCTTTTAAAATCGACAGAAACTTGGAGCTAGATTTTATCGTTTCGGAGTTATTTCGATTTTGAAAGTTTAAACTTTGTTTATTCAGTTAATTTAGTGTTTGGGTGGGCTCTGATACCAGTGCAAGTATATATGTGCTCATTGCCGTGTCAATTACAGCTATGCAGAATCAAAAACTTTAAAAACTTAAGCACAATACACTAAAATCCCAGGATACAAGCTTAAACACTACACTAAACAAACCCTAACTAGAGTTTTAACTACTCAGTTGAGAATACAATCATTGTAGACGGTCCTTCGGGTCTTGAAAGTTGACTCCTCAAACTTCTTAGGTTGATGAAACGAGCTCTCGAAGCCAATCTTCCGTGTCAAATACGATCCACCCGAGAATTTCGATTCAAGCGATAGGTTCGTCCAAAAAAACTAAAAATCAAGTCTTGCTAAGAAAAGATGCTTAGAGTGATGTAGCTTGTGAAACTAAATGCTCTCTTTTAATCCTCAAAGATCAAGAGAAGAAAATGAGGAAGAAGATGAAGAGGTAGTGATTGTAAGGATTTTTGTGATGTGTATGTGGGAAAATAGTAAAGAAATCACAACCAAAAATTATTTGACCGCAATCAACTACGGTGTCGGATGTAGATTGTAAGTGAGTGCGGATCGTCCACAGGGACAGTGTAATCGTTCGTCTTTTGAATTAGATGAATTGAAACTTTAATGAAAAGAAAACAAACAATTCATGATTTTATATTTGAAGTTCAAGAATTAGAAAATATAGATCTAATAACAAGAAAAAGATAGAATCAAGAATTGATAGTTTGATGATTTTTCCAAACCAAATATCAAGAATCGAAATGAGGCTCGTAGGAATCGATCGGATCTATAGATGTGATGTAATCTTACGATGACGTATTCTTATCCTTCGATGAATTGATACTAGATCGATGATGATCGATCGAGAATTAGGGATTTCTTATGAAACTAGGGTTTCATCTTATCCCTTGTTCTTTCGTCGATATCATTCACATTCTAGCCTCTAGTAAATTCAAGAAACGATCGTAGATCCCTAATTTCGAGCGATCACAATCAAG
This sequence comes from Agapanthus africanus, assembly GCA_030015575.1. Lineage (NCBI taxonomy): Eukaryota > Viridiplantae > Streptophyta > Magnoliopsida > Asparagales > Amaryllidaceae > Agapanthus > Agapanthus africanus. The sequence continues at coordinate 668,951,091 of CM057341.1, read as the reverse complement.
AAAGCATCGCAACGAAACTAAGTCATCGATTCTTGAACTTGCTAGGGTTTACAAAGCTCGTAGGACTCAAGAATCGTATTAAGATTTGTTACATCATCATTCTATTGATCGTCTCAACTCCTTAACGAGCGGAGTTTTACTCAAACATCACAACAAAAACAACAATTACAAATTGAGATCTAATCATGATGCAAGAATTAAAAGAAAGCAAGATTAAAGAATTTCACCTTTTATTTATATCAACAATTTCATTACATTCGCTCAAGAACTACACGAGGAAGAACTCGTGGGTCGCGGATCGGCTTGGATCACTTGCCCGATTGAAGATCGGCTCGGCTCCTAAAAGGTTGAAGGCTTCTTGCTTGATTGGTACTCAAGATCTTGAATTTGGAGTGGAATTAGGGTTAGGGTTTCGCACAAGCCTTGTCACTAGACTTGTGGAAGAAGATGAAGAATTAGAATGATGAGAGAAGACTAACTAATGATTAATGAACTAATCAACTCCCCAACCCTTAGATCTAGGTTCCTATTTATAGCCATCAAAACCCTAGATCTAGGATTTGAATTTTAAGTTTCCCTCCAAAAGTTTGTTGGATGAAATTTGAATTTCCCTCCAAAAGTTTGTTGGATGAAATTTGAATTTCCCTCCAAAAGTTAGTTAGAGGAGAAGCTTCTAGATGTGATTAGTTAGGAGGGAGCTTCTAGAAGAAGTTAGTTAGGAGCTTAATTAGGATTAGCTTTGCTTAATGATCTTTGCTGATCTGGCAGTAGCTTCGCGAGAATTCTGGAATTTGACATATCTTTCTGAGCTGTAGGCCTTGAGATATGAATTTTGCACTAAAAATAATTTGCTGATCTGACCAAACCACCGCGGTTCCGCGGCGCTTTTGAAGAGTTGGGGCTCGGGCTCTCTGGTGCTTGTTGGGCTTGAGTTGTAGGCCTTTCTTTGATATGTTGAATTGTATTTCTCCCTTTGGATTGCTACCAGATCTCAAAACTTGGAGTTGGTGTAATGTTTGATCAGCAAAATGACAATTTTGGCTTTTCTTCCGGATTTTCCTGCACAATTTCTCAAGACAAGTGTTGCGCAATATAGAGATGATGCGATACTATGAAATGCGGTCAATTTCCCTTAAAGTGCTGGTTTTAGAGTCTAACACATGCAATCTAATATTTAACGACTGATTTGCTAATATGTGAAATATGAATACCGAACACTTCTAAATGAGTGCAAATGATAGGGAAATTGCCGGTTAAAAGATGCAATATTTTCGACTGATCAGGTAGCAACTAGAGATTTTTCTTCAAGTAAAAAATATCAACCGTTTTCTCAAAAATATCTCACGCACTCTCATCTTATCCCTTCTCATCCAAAATAAAAGAGTGTGTGGGCTTGGTAACTCACTAGGATGTGTCACAAGCCCACACACTTCCATGTTTAAGATGAAGAAAAGAGAGAGTGTGTGTGTAGCCACTTCACTAGTATACATATACATACACTTATAAATAAATAAAAATGCATGTATATAAACAAGTATACTAAAACCCGTATTTATAATAAATATGTATACCGTATTTCTACCAAAATAAGAATACCGTATTTGTACCGAAAATACAAAATACGCATATTCATATTTAGAAAGAAATACATTTATTTGTATCAAAGCAAAAATACCTGTATTTATACAAATACACATATTTGTATAAATACCGTATTCGTGTTAAAATACAAATACCCAAAAGAGAGCAATAAAATACTAGTATCAAAACTGGCTGTCTTTTAAAGCTGCTAGTACTACTAAACCGTCTGATTAAAGCACGTGTATAAATACACGTATTCAATCGAACACCCCTGATTAAAACCATACGCAAACTACACCGTTTCGCCTGAACTGGGAAACCCTCTGTGTGTGACTCTAAAAACTCGAAAATACACTGGCAGTGGGTTTAACCACAAGCATGTCGGTGGCACTAGCTGTATGTAACGGCTACCTAGGTATCTGTCGAAGGAAAGATCGACACGATAACTCGTCCAAAAACCCTACTGAGCCTATATGTGATATTCTCCGTACAGTCCGGTCTGTTCATCTAAGAGTATCGCATATCGAGCCTAGGGGGTGGTAAACGTTAAACCCCTAATAGCGCAATCAGACATGTCGGTGTAGAGCCCAATACACCCAGAGAAACTACTGGTATACCTACCAGTAAATCTCACTTGCCTTAGTCAGGGACTTTGTGTATTAGCTAACCATACACATCGCGATATCAACTCCAAATACCGGGAAAGACTGTAACGTTTTAAAAATCGTTTAGGGTAATTATATGTTAATTTGTGATATAACTCGTGTTTTCCATAAAACCTAATTATAATTATTTTTCCACATAGACATAATTATACCTATTTTATTTATGTAATGGGTTATTTATGGGTGCTTTATTAGCTACTTATTAATTGCTAGTTTACTTAATTATTTTCCTTAATTATTTATTTTTAAATATTATTTTAAGCTTTCACTTATACACTAAATTAGTGATAATTACAAATTAGTATGGGTTAATTATATATTAGTGCACCATGACAACTTAACACTCATTTTGTAACATGTTCTTTCTTTCAAAAAATTTCTTAATGGTTCTAGACAATTCTAGAAAAAAGCTTAAATAGAAAATAAATAAATAAAAGAAAATGAAAAAAGTTGATAATTGAGGTATGGGGGAATGTTGACTTAGGGTATGCTCACCTCTCTCATTCACTCACTTCTCCCCTCTCACTTTCCGCCAAGTTGGCAGCAACCCTTTTCTCCAGTTCTTCATCTTCAATTCTTTTCAAAAACCCTCATTTTCCCATTTAAAATCCACAAAAACAACACTAATTCCTAGTTAAATCTTCACTAAAAATTCCTTGGCCTAAACTAGCTTGGATCTTGATGAAAATTTGCATTTTGGGTGGCCAAAGTTAGCAAGTTTGATCTTTCCAAAAATCTTGAGGTATAAAACTTAATCCTAGTTTGTTTTGTTAATATTTGCTTAAATCTAATTTTAATTAGATGTTAATATAGCTTTAATTGCAAAACAGAATTTTAAAGAGAAGGGTTTGGTTAAAAATTTAAAGTCTTTATCACTTAATTTGATTAGCTAAAAGTAGTGAACATCTAATGGTTTCTTTTTAATATAATCTAGTTGTTAAACTTCCAATTCTTTGCTTTTAATCGTCTTAATTAAATGTTCATGCAACTAATTTCATGATTAGTGTGTAAAAAGCGAGATTTAAAATTGGTAAATATTTGTGTGGCTTAATTAAGATATCAAGTGTAATTTTTGGCCACTAGGTTTGCTACAACCTTTAGTTTTGCACCAAAATACCCTTTGTTTACTTACTAGGTTCTTAGAATAAATAGATTTTAATTAAGTTTGAGGTTGTGATGATCTAAAACCTATTTCCTATAATATTTTGTGTGATGTGAATGCACGATTGGTATGACTAGGTTTTAGGATTGGTGGTTGCTACGCATAGCGACCCCTAGTTGTGGTTCGTGGCGATGTCGTGCGCATTTTGTGCACCAAGTGCGCGCGCGTCTAGTTAGCGCGCGTTAGTTACTTCGTACCATCTTAACTTCATGTCTACTTAAATGTTTAACCTCATATATACTTATTGTGCGATTCTAAGATCGGTTGCGGAGACGTCGGTCGCGGCGCGGAAAGGAAAGGTTGTGATTGGATCGGATTAGCCGAGGCGTCCCGGTGAGTAGATGTACATATCTATGGGGGGATCGTATGGATGGCGCAAGGTGCCCGATAGTTAAGATTACTAGTAGTACTTGTATTTATATGCGTAGTCTCCTAATTAGTCATCCCATTGCATTGCATCATCTTATATATATGATATTATCTCATAGCACACTTGCACCATTACCATTGGTCCATGCCGCACGTGCACTATTTTATACGAACACACACGCCATTGGTAATTGCTATGTCACGAACACTATAGAACTTGCTTAGAATCGGTATCTGTGCATTTGCATCATATATAATATGTAGACTTGTACTTGTATATTCATCTCATCAGGATCGGATACGTAGGTTTGCTAGTCATATACCTCATGGCATCCTCATTCATAAATAGTTTTCTAGTCATACATGGCTTTGCATATTCCCGATATCATAGACATCCATCATTACCGACATGTTCATATATTGTGATTTTCTTGGAGATTTCAGTATTTATGAGATTTCTGGATTTTGAGGGAAAACCGCAAGAATTTATAAACCTATTATCATTTTAAAAATGCAAGTTGCGGTTTTCTCGTGATATGATATATGTGTCGTCCACCATGAATTTTCCTGATTTCTGTTGGTTTTCGAGACCCGATTCGAAGAGTAGGATGAACTGTCTCGGGTACATGGTAGGCCCGGTAAGGTACCCCGGGGCAATAAGCTCGAGTTGTAGACAATGAGCCTGGCAGGGGAGGACTACCTACCGGTGATGTCTGGCGCGGCGGATATCCAGAGGATACCGATCGTAGTCGTAAAATTTGATGATATGGGCCGATCCGGACTGACGAAGGCCGATATATTGAGGATATTGTGTCGATATTTGATACGGATTTCCTGTCGATTTCACTGATGATACTCCAGTTTTATTATACAAAAGTTTTACTAAGAAAAGGATACATATTTTCTCATACCAGATACATCCAGGTTTCGCGTTGATTTTTTCATTCATGTTGCATTCATACTAGTGCATCGCATCATACTTGTATGTGTAGGATTGTGATGCATTTGCGTGAATGCTTACGATGGCCTTATTAGATGTTACTTACTACTCACGAGTTGGCAACTCACTCCCGTTGTGCCACAGTATCTTGCAGGTTCTTCTTCTTCTGCTCTTTTGCATTGACTTGCGACTTTTGCGCATAGGTGGGTTGTTGGGAAGATATTCTTTTGTTCCCACCATGTGTATATTTATATTGTATCTAGCACACTCCATCTACCGTATCTACCACTTCTACTATTTGTATATTGGACTTAGATTGTGAGCTGTGAGATTTGTACATATTCTGTTTCTGGTGTCAAGCTCACTTGAGCCGACTTGGTGCTTTTCTTATTTCTTTCATTCAGATACTTATTTTGCACTATTATGATGTATCTTATGTGTGGTTGTGTTCCGCCGTTCGGCGAAGAACTAGCTCCCGCTTGGGGATACCTTTATTCATTTCTTATATATACCTATGTTTTGTACCCGTTTGGGGCCAGTATTTACAAAGGAAACTCTGCCGAAAATTTTATAAAAACTTAAGCTTATTATAAGACTTTCAAAGTAATTTTCTATGTTAACTTAACTTTTAAACAAGTTTTCCTTCACTTTATTTTATTTAAATGGTTTAGATTTCCGGGTTTTGACTTACTTAGATTACATTACGCCTTTAGACGTTGCGTAATTTAAGTGTCAGTCGCGTTCCACATATTCGGGTCATGAGAGACGAATCCTTCTATCCCCTACTGCCTCCAAGTGTTTCGGGACTACACCCAACTACTACCTGTTTGTACGACTCATTTGAGCCATGGTAAGATAGTAATCTAAGTACAGTAGGAACACACTCGAGACGAATAGTGATGTCAAGTCAACGGACTAACCTGTACTCATGTCACCAAGGAAGTGCTAACTGACGATAAGTATAATACCAACCAGCAGTTCTCAGCGAGTCCGTCCAGTGTAACTTATAACCGAATGAGCACCTGTATACTATCTTTGGTACCGTATACCAATGACTGTAGAACATGCCACCTCACCTGACGGGGATAAGAAGCGTATACACCGGTCCACTCTGGAGTATCGATGCTCAGTCTTAATAATCCTACGACCAGGGACAAGTTTAAGGATGTACTTATAGATTAGCCAGCTCCCACTAGTGTGACCGTCATCATAACGTTGATAGTCAAGCAAAGATCCTAAGGGCTGTATCAACATGTATTAGCGATACGTTAAAATAAACATATACACATGTTAAGATAGAATCAAACCCAATAGCATACTATCATATTGAGCAAGACTGTTATTATATTTTTGTATATCCCAAGCTTCCAAAATGTAATATACAATCCAATACTATACAATAATGGCCTCTAGGGCATATATCACTAACACAACCTTAAGATATGTTCTATATCACATATAGAATAGCATGCACTAATTTAGATATACCATATTCAAGTGGTATGCAACAGTTTCCAGTGCATATCCCTTAATGAAAAAGGTCACTCAACATTACTCATCAAGGAGAGAACTCTCAGATGAGTAATTTGAGAGAGATTCAAATTCTCGTTAATGGAATAACTAGCATGAGTATCCACATCGTCGAACACTTCGAAGAATCTTGATACTTCCGACATTTAATTTTCTACTTTATTCTTATATCCTATAAACTTCTCAAAATATTTAGACTTTGCATTTCAACAAGAATGTTTGTCTAAAACCAGAGAACCCATAGGAAAACAGAACAAAGTATGAGTACCGACCCCTTTGTCCAGGTGGATACCGGACAACATACATCATTATGTATAAGTCCTATGAGTTCACTAACTCATACAATGTGTGTTGTAATTTGAAAACTGTATTTTAGGTAAGAATATTTTATCCTGTTATTCAATGCGCCTTACCCAATCATCAAATGATAAAGGTAAATGTTCATGACATGTTTTCAAAATTTATATCCCACTTTATCAAATAAAAAGACGAAAATATCAATTTTAAAAATCGGTGCATTACAACAGTTATTCAAAACCAAAAGTTTGCTGATATGCAAAATAAGGTGACTTCCCCAAAAGCAACAATTGCTCTGATATCCGACATTGAGAATTAAATCACCTTTTCCAATACTCTATTCCTTATCAGCATCTGTAATAACTTACAGATGTAGAATATCAGTCCGGTCTATATATACCTAGGAGTCAGAGTTAATTGGAAAATAGTTTTCGATTACAATCATATAGAATACATGAAATATCAAAATGTTTCGAGGGGTGGCTAATAATGCCTCTTTAACATTAGTTGCATTTTCCTTTCCGTTCACTTCGACCCCTTTTAATGTCTCTCCATCTTACCTTTTGTATACCAGACTTATACTAGTTGGTTTTCTTCTTATCCTACCTTTCAGTATCAGTCTAAGGTTTGGAAGAAGACTAGCCAATAAGCATAACTGGTATATTCTCCTTATTTGAAAGGTTCTCAAACTTGAGATAAGGTGGAGAGGAGAGACAAATGAATTGTATCATATACAATTCACTTTCTTCAGAACTAGCAGCCATTCTCGATCGAAATTTTTTCTCTAAGTTCGTATGTAACTATACGAGATGGCCTTCAATGCAATATGGATATCTGTATCGGATACAGAGTGTTCTAGAGGAAGCAAAAGGAGAAATGGGAAGGGTAAGGACGTATGCGACTATGTCATGAAATAGGGTAATCATGACATTCCAATGTCGTTGATTGTAAAAAGGTTCGGTTAACTTGGTTTACGAGTTTTAGTATAAGGTCACTTATGGGTCGCTGCCAGAAAGAGAGAAAAGAAACACTCAGCGTGCACTCTATTCTAGATTAGATTGGTTAATTAAATTATCTAATCTGGTCTCCCATTGTTTTGTCAAATTCTCCTTCAGACCCTAAAAGGAGAACTAGCTGGAATCATTTATAGAAAATCTCCCGAGAGTAACTATTACTCGCAGTGGGAATCGAGACCCAAATTATCACGGAATGGTAACCTTGACAAGGTCAACAAGTCATCCCACACCATATAAGGTATGCAATCTCATTGCAAGTTTCAAAACTTGAAACTCCCGATATCGGTTTTTACCCTTAACGGCTTATGACCTTAACTATGGTCAACAAATCACAAGTTGCTAGTCAAGTTCAACCCTTCATTTCGTGACTGTTTTAGACCCACCCGCACGACCCTTAACTAAGATCAACAAAGTCGTATGACAGTCCTAACCAATCGCATCATATGCAAGTAGGAAGATATCACTTAGTTACCGTACACTACGCCTTAACTATGGTCAACAAACGCAGCACGAATACTAAGTACTCCACTTCCTGAAATGACAGAGGGCTACGGCTAGTTTTTAAGAAAACCTTTAACGTGATGAACATGATCTCATCGTAGGTATAGGATTGCTTAGCACGACAGCAAGGGTTCAGGAGGCATCGTCCATGCCATTTTCAAAAATTTGCCATGCTAAACAATCCTAACCTTAGAATCATAACTGGTGATTTAGACAATACAATGTGTAAACAACTTTACAACTAAGTGAACTAGGAATACAACCTTTGTAGACCAGTCATTCACATCAATAGCTCTGTGTAGTAGTCCCTTCGCTACAATTAGTGATCTTGCGGACTTTTGAGTGGCTCCACAAGAAAAAAGCAACGAGCTTGCACGAAGTTTTCGAGGCCGAAGATGATCTACGTCGAGAAGACACTAACCCAAGCTACCTCTTCACTAATGTGGCATTAGTGAAGCTAACACCCTAAACTAAATTGCTAATCTAGTAAAGGATGATGAAGTAAGATTTTTGCTCACTTTAGTATTGATTTTCTCACTAATTTTCCTCACCTCTCATAAACCTAGAGAGCTCTCTCAAGTGAAGATGAAGATGAAGCAAAAATAGATAAGAGAGTGTATGGCAACCATGGGTGAGAAATATCTCATATAACTCATGTAGAGACTTAACCATGGGTTTAGATAATGGTTGGGTTAATAAATATCTAGTGTAAGACAAAACTAGTGGACTAAGTCAATGGGTCTCCAAGCTTCTACAAGCTTCATACTATGTGACCAATTTCCAACTAATAATTGATTTACTCTAAATAAATAAACCCTTCATTATCATTATCATGGTGTAAGTCTCATACACCCATGTTGCATGTATCATCAACCATAACACATAAAGAAAACACAATTAATATATATCACATATATATTAAGTGTGCACATATGAGGAAAAAAATGCTTAAGTGCGCTAATATTAGTTAATATAAATTAATATATCATATATATAATTAGACATTAAATTATTAAATCAACACTTGATTTAATAATCCGGCTATATCTCATATGACCGACTAATATTATTTGTATCAACTTATCGAATCAACACTTGATTCGATATCCCGGCTATATTTCATATAACCGACCGATACTGTATCGACTTATCAAATCAACATTTGATTTGATAACCCGGCTATATCTCATATAACCGATCGATACCATATATCGCGAGAATAGAATACAGTATCACATACTCGTATTAATCTCGGTCCCGCATATATCACATATGTGCTCCTATTTCGTTTTGCCCGAGCTAGTGAAACCTCTGTGTAGGACTCTAAAGACTCGTCAATACACCGGCAGTAGGTGATGATCATATCAGGCACTCACAAGCCGTCAGCAGTACTAACTGGACGTAACGGCTACCCGGGTATTGAGCGATCAGAATATCAACAAGCAAGCCTGTTCTAACTCCTGTAAAGCCTATCAGTTACACTACCGTACAGTCCGGTCTTTTTGTCTGATATGTCGCATATCTAGACAAGGAATGGTCAACATCAGACCCCAGTAACCGATAAGTCGTGCCAATGTAAGGCTCATAACGGGTCGAGAAACTACTGATAACACTTATCAGTAAATCTCCATAGCAGCCCTGGCTAGGGACTTATCGTTATGGCCAATCGAGCACAGCGCGTCATCAACCCCCAATACCGGGAGAGACGAATCCCCTCCTATCCCTCATTGCATCTATGTGATTCGGGACTGTACCTAAAAGCCACCGTTTTGCACATTCTCTTGAACGTGGTAAGGTGGAAATCAAAGCACAGTGGGAATCACACAAGCCTCTATGACGATCTCGGGTCTACAGACTAACCTGTATCAGTGTCACCAGAGAACTACTATCTGACGATATGTATAATACCAACTAGGAGTTCTCAGCGAGTCCGTTCAGTGTACCCAGTCTCCACTGAGCACCCGTATACCATCTTTGATGTCAAACACCAATGGATGTGGGATCATCCATCGCCCATCATATGGGTCAAGATGCATATATGCTAATCTATTCTGGAATATTGATGCCCTGTCTCGATACACTCTCGACTAGGAACAATTATAGGGTGTACTTGTGGACTACCCTTGGCCCCACTAGTATGATCTCCATCATAGTCCTGGTAGTCAAATACAAATCCTAAGGGCTTTATCAACATGTGAGAGCAAGACAGCATCACTTATACAAGTCAACATATTAAGACAAAGAGCAACTAGATAGCATACTATCATATCGAGCAAGAAAGTCCTCTCTATATATATCCAAGAATCCACTATAATATACATCACATGTACAATAATGGCCTTTAGGGCATATATATAACTAACAATCTCCCACTTGCACTAAGGCCAGTTGTTGTAGTATCTCATACCCATCATCCCGAAGAGTCTCTGAAATTGTATCTGGGGTATAGCCTTTGTGAGTGGATCCGTTGTGTTGTCCTTCGTGTCAACTCTCCCGACCTCGAACTTCCGGCTATCAACTATCTCCCGGATCAAGTGATACCGCCTCAGAATATGCCTGGATCGCTGATGGGACCTGCGTTTCTTGGCCAAGGCCACTGCTCCATTGTTATCGCAATACAAAGGTATTGGATGCTCAATTGACGGAACCACTCCAAGTTCAGTTATGAACTTCTTCATCTAGACAGCCTCTTTGGCAGTATCGTTGGCAGCGATGTATTTAGCCTCCATCGTCGAATTTGCCACGGTTTCATGCTTGGAACTCATCCAACAAACCGCCCCTCCATTTAGGGTAAAGACAAATCCCGAGAATGGCTTAGAGTCGTCCTTATCGCTCTGGAAGCTCGAATCGGTAAAGGACTCCACTTGGAGTTCACCATTACCATATACCAAGAACATCTCTTTAATCCTTCTCAAGTACTTGAGAATGTTCTTCACAGCTGTCCAGTGACTCTCTCATGGATGTGCTTGATACCTACTCATTACACTTAGTGAATATGCTACATCGGGTCTGGTACATAACATCGCATACATGATAGAGCCTACCGCCGAAGCATAGGGTATCCCTTGCATGCGAGCTCTCTCCAAATCTATCTTGGGAGACATCTCTTTGGAGAGAGTGAATCCTGTAATCGTGGGTAAATTCCCACGCTTGGATTCTTCCATACTAAACCACTTTAGTATGGTGTCAATATATCTGGATTGGGACAATCCCAGTATCCGTTTAGATCTATCTCTATAGATCTTAATCCCCAAGATGTAGGAGGCATCACCTAGATTTTTCATTGAGAATCTTTGTGATAAGAAGAGCTTGACCGAGTGCAGCATAGGAACATCATTTCCTATCAAGAGTATGTCATCCACGTACAATACGAGGAAGACAACCTTACTCTCTGCCACCTTCTTGTATATACAAGGTTCATCTACGTTTTTGATGAAGTCAAACTCTTTGACTACCGCATCAAAACAGATGTTCCAACTCCGCGATGCCTGCTTTAAACCGTAGATGGATTTAAGCAGCTTGCACACCTTTCCACTGCTCCCACTGTCCACGAAGCCCTCTGGCTGAGTCATATACACGCACACTTCTAAATCACCATTTAGAAAGTCGGTCTTAACGTCCATTTGACACATTTCGTAGCCATGATATGCAGCAATGGAAAGTAGGATCCGGATGGACTTATGCATAGCCACTGGAAAAAGGTTTCATCATAGTCCACACCAGGTCGTTGACAAAAACCTTTTACAACTAGTCAAGCTTTGAAAGTCTCAACTTTTCCATCTACACCAAGTTTCTTCTTAAACGTCCATTTTCTCCCAATGGGTTTTACCCCTTCAGGAGAAATTTCCAAAGTCCATACTTTGTTGGTGTACATAGATTCTATCTCAGATCGCATTGCATATAGCTATTTCACAGAGTCTCCACTCGTGATGGCCTGCTCGAAACTATTCGAGTCATCATCTTCCATGATGCAATCCTCGCTCCCACCGTCTACGAGAAAACCGTAGTATCTATCAGGTGGATGAGGAACCCTACAAGATCGGCGGAGAGGCTGAGGTTCGTTGGGAACTACTGAATCCTCTACTTTCAATTAATCATCAATTGTAGTTTGTGCCGCTGGAACTTCTTCCAGCTCTACCTCTTCTCCACTAATTTCTTTTATAAGAAATCCATTTTCTAAAAATGTGGCGTATTGAGAAACAAACACCTTTTTTTCTTCAGAGTGGTAGAAAATATATCCATAGGAATCCTTTGGATATCCCACAAACTTACATAAAGCTGATCTTGCCTCGAACTTGTCCGGATTTTGCTTTTTAACATAGGCCGGACAACCCCATATCTTAAATCGTTTAAGAGATGGTCTCTTCCTATTCCATATCTCATATGGAGTGGTAAACACCGATCTGGTTGGAACTCTATTCAATGGGTATGCGGTCGTCTCCAGCGCATAACCCCAAAAGAAAATAGGTAACTCAGCAGTGCTCATCAAGAGCGCACCATATCCAATAGGGTGCGATTCCTCCGCTCCAATACACCGTTGTGCTATGGTGTATACGGAGGAGTAAGCTGAGAGAGAATCTCATTCTTTTTTAGATAGTCATGGAATTCCGTGCTCAAGTATTCTCCTCCCGATCAGATCGTAGGATTTTAATACTTTTACATGTCTGGTTCTCGACTTCATGCTTATATTCTTTGAATTTGTCAAAAGCTTCAGACTTATGTTTCAATAGGAACACATGTCCGTATCTTGAGAGATCGTCAGTGAATGTAATAAAGTACGAGAAACTATTCCTGGCATGTGTAGATATGGGACCGCATACATCACTATGTATCAATCCCAAGAAATCCGTAACTCTTTCTCCGTGTCCTGTAAATGGAGTTTTGGTCATCTTTCCTTTGAGAAATGAATGGCAAGTTTCATAAGATGAAAATTTGAACAGTTTCAATTATCCATCCTTATGTAACTTAGCTAGTCGTGTCGCATTGATATGACCTAGTCTACAATACCACAAGAAGGATTCATTTATTTCTGAACTCTTCCTCTTGTGTGTGTTTTGTACGTTAAGAACTATGATTTGATTTAAAATGTATATGTCATTATTTAACGAGCCTGATCCAATCAACTTTTGATTCAGGAGGATGTTCATAAAATTATCCTGTACTACAAAATTATATCCTTCTTTACTTAATAAAGAAACTGATATAAGATTGCATACCAGGGTCGGTATGTAATAGCATTCGTTCATAATCAATGTATTACCATTTGGTAATACAAGGTGATATTCGCCAACTGCTTTGGCTGCAACATTTGCACCATTCCCTACTAGTACGGAATGATAACCTATTCCCAGTTCTCTACCTTTTCTTAGCCCATGCAACATATTACATATATGGGATCCCGATCCGGTATTTAATACCCAGGACATAGAGTGTACTGAGAAACAGTTCTGGGTAACTAACACACCCGAAGAAGATGCATCAACATGCTCATTCTTCGTTTGGGCGGCGTGGAAATCCGGATATTTTCCTATTTCCTGCTCGGACTTATAACAATTATAAGTTGGAGCGGAACCAACGTTCCCCTGCTCAGCATAACAAGCGGGTTCAGTCAATACATCCATATTATTATCTTGATTAAGGCCTAACATGGTCGCTACATGAAGAGAGAGAAGAAAAAACTTAGCGTATGCTCTTGCAAGATTAAATTGGTTTATTATCTTATCTAGTCAGGATGGCTCCCACTGTTTTTATCAAATCTTCCTTCAAACCCTAAAAGGTAAGACTGATTGGGATTAATTACACCTTAAAGTTCGCCAATCTTTCGACCAGGCCAGTGTTGGTACTTTGAGGGAGGTTTCCCGTGCTTTCGCACGGACCTAATTAAAATAAACCTCGTTTTCCCAGGGGTGTAACCCCGTTAACACCTTTCTAGATACCTACTTGATTGGCTAATTGTGATGTGTAAAAACTCTCTCAGGAGTAACTTTTACTCGTGGTGGGTATCGGGATCCAACTATCTTATAGAAGGTATGCAATCTCATTGCAAATTTCAACACTTGAAATTCCCGATATTCTTTTGCCCCTAGTAACTTATGACCTTAACTATGCTCAACAAATTATAAGCACTGGTCAAGTTCTACCCGTCATTTCTTGATTAATTAGACCCACACACATGACCCTTAACTATGGTCAACAAAGTCATATGACTGTCCTAATTAATCGCATCATATGCTATGTAGGAAGACATCGCTTAGCTACCGTACACTGCGCCTTAACTATGGTCAACAAACGCAGCACGAATACTAAGTACTCTACTTCCTAAAATGACGGAAGGTTACGACAAGTTTTTAAGAAAACCTTTTGCGTAATGAACTTGATATCATTATAGAAACAAATGATTTTTGAAAAGGAGTGTTTTTTAGGCTTTTTACTAGTTTTGCTAAAGAGGACACTCCCGGTGAAGAGATCTCGGTGTTGGGTTTCCCTTGCACCCAGTCTAGGGTTTGGTAGCATCACTCATGCCATTTTAAAATTTAGAAAGGTGCAAAGCAAACAAACCATGAATCTTTAACTAGAATTTCTAGGGTAACATCAACTTGTGTCACATACAAAGAAGATTCTATCACTAAGTGTTGAGATTACAACCTTTGTAGACCTTCCTTGTTGACTCCTTGGACCATTGAGAGTTTGGAACGGATTGCTAGCAACCTTCCAAGTCCACGATGATCCACCCGAAGTCCCTTTACCTAAAGCTCCTTGGTTTACTTGATCCATGGAAGAAGTGTAGCAAACACCCTACATAAATGGGCTAGAATTGTGTAGAATGATGAGGTGGTTTGTATTCTCTAATCAAAACCCTTTCTTCTTAACTAACTCACTCAAATGAAATATCAAGAGAGAAAGGAAGAAGAAGATGATGGCAAAGTACAAGCACAAAAGCTTTTGTGATCAATAATAAAACTAATGAGATGAGAATGAAATAATCATATTAAATCCTTCTCTCCTCAAACCATGGTTAATAAATATCTTAGATATTTATCATTGAGTTAAAAGGCAAAGAGAATTAATCCAAGGTTAAAAGTTAGGTCAAGAATGGTCAAAAAATCAAAGATGATAAACTTTAACCATGAGTGAACAATCTTTTCTTTAACTCAATATAAATAAACATATATATAAATATAACCATGTGAGTCTTGCATTGCCACCATATAGTGTATCATCAACCATGATACACATCCATGTATGTATGTATGTATGTATGTATGTATGTGTCCATGCACATCAACATGTGTATACATGCATGCATACATCTTCTTCAAAGAAAAGGGTTTAAATAAAGAATTAAACTAAAAGTCAAATATTAAATCAACACTTGATTTAACAAACCGGTCATATCACATATGGCCCGACCAATAGAAAAACGCCCGATTAACATACGGTATCACATACTCGCATTCAATCGGGTCCCGTGCATATCTCATATGCACACCACATCGTTTTGCCTGAGCTAGGAAACTCGTGTATGGAACTCTAAGACTCGTCAATACGCCGGCAGTGGGTGATGATCATATCAAACACCCACAAGCCGCAAGCGGTCAGCTAAACGTAACGGCCACCCGGGTATTGAGAGATCAGAAAAAACCAGCGAAGCTGTCAAAACTCTCGTCGAGCCAATCAGTAACACTACCGTACAGTCCGGTCTCTTCGTCTCATATGTCGCATATCTAGTCTAGGGGTGGTAAATGTCAGACCCCAGTAACTGATAAGTCGTGTCAATGTGAGGCTCATAACGGGTCGAGAAACTACTGATAACTCTTACCAGTAGCACTCCATATCATCCCTGGCCAGAGACTTCCAGTTATAGCCAATCGAACACAGCGCAACATCAACTCCCAATACTGGGAGAGACGAAACCCTTCCTATCCCTCATTGCCTCCATATGATTCGGGACTGTATCCAAAAGCCACCATTTTGCACGCCCTCTTGGACGTGGTAAGGTGGATATCAAAGCACGGTGGGAATCACACAAGACTCTATGACGATCTCGGGTCTACAGACTAACCTGTACCGGTGTCACCGGAGAACTGCTCTCTGACGATAAGTATAATACCATCTAGGAGTTCTCGGTGAGTCCGTTCAGTGTACCCAGTCTCCACTGAGCACCCGTACACCATCTTTGATGTCAAACACCGATGGATATGGGATCATCCATCGCCCATCATATGGGTCAAGATGCGTATACGCTTGTCTACTCTGATGTATCGATGCCCTGTCTCGATACACCCTCGACTAGGAACAGTTATAGGATGTACTCTTGGACTACCCTGGCCCCACTAGTATGATCTGCATCATAGTCCTAGTAGTCGAGTACATATCCTAAGGGCTTTATCAACATGTGAGAGCAAGACAGTAAACCAATACAAGTCAACATGTTAAGATAAAGTGAAACCAGATAGCATACTATCATATCGAGCAAGAAAGTCCTCTCTATATATATCCAAGCATCCACTATAATATAAATCATATGTACAATAATGGCCTCTAGGGCATATATATAACTAACACTCGGCTCTTTCCTTATCGAATAAAGTGTAGGATATTTCATAAATACCTCTATTCAAAGCAAGAACTAAAAGAAGCAATCAAAAGACAAAACCGAGTGGGTTGCAGTATCTGCTAGTTTCGCTAAAGTGGTCACTCCCGGTGGTGGGATCTCGTCTCTTTCCTTATCGAATAAGGTGTTGGATATTCTACAAGGAATACCACTATGCAAAGCAAAAAACTAGAGCTACCCTTTTTGAAAATTTGATTCTACAACATATTTTAGTTTTTTTTCTTTTCATTAATCGCATTAATGAATTCCCATCATTTATGTTTCCTAAGCATCACAGAAGAAACGAAAATACAATGTACGCTTATGCCATCCGCATTCGCCACAGTGTCCCGTTATGCACCGTTAGGTTACTTAACTAACGGTATAGCGGGGCGGGACTAGCGCGGGTGCAAAATATAAGCAATGTTTATTATATATCATATATACAATAATAAAGTATTTGTCTCACGCATAAAAAGTGATCACATCACAAAATATCAGCAGCAGAAGATAACATATGAAATATAGGATATACTAGGAATTCCGTGTTTTAAATTAAGCCAGTATAAAATACGGATTCCACGGTCGCGATGAATAGCCAAACCCACATCTCTAGACCCCTACGAGAGCGGCAAGCAACCCTACCAATTCTAGAGTTAGGAGACCCGGACTCGACTCCTCGAGATGGTCTCCCACTGGACTCTAGAACCCAGTTACTTGTGCTCCCCTCCATGGGTCTATCCTAATGCGGAAAAGTAAATAATATACAATAATGGCGGAAAAAAACCACCACAACAGATATACGACGTCGTAGCGAAAAAAAAAGACGATATAAAGTGAACAAAATGAAAAACTCTAAGTCACAAAATAATATACAATATCGTCCTCACAACTCGTCTCTAAGTCAATACATGATAATGGTGGATGGAGAGTACAGGATACAACAAATATACAATGAGCAATATCGGATAACCGCAAAACCCATCTATAGCAAAACTGCACACAGTCAGCCATAGCGGTATCCGCAGCAAAAGATGATATGATAGATGAAAAGCCCTGCCAACGACTGCCCTGAAGGACTACTTGCAAAATACTGTGGCACAACGGGAGTGAGTTGCCAACTCATGAATAGTAAATAACATATGCAGGTAATTACAAGTATGTACGTACTGCGCGAATCTATAACATGCAAGCTAATAGCAATAAATGGCCATATGTATGCAACAGTCATGAAAAGTACTCTATCAGGTACAACTAATACATGAAGCAATAATATGGCAATATGTATATGCAACAGTCATGAAAAGTACTTTATCAGGTACAACTAATACATGAAGCAATAATATGACAATATGTATATGCAACAGTCATGAAAGGTACTCTATCAGGTACTACTAATACATGAAGCAATAATATGATAATATGTATATGCAACAGTCATGAAAAGTACTCTATCAGGTACAACTAATACATGAAGCAATAATATGACAATATGTATATGCAACAGTCATGAAAGGTACTCTATCAGGTACTACTAATACATGAAGCAATAATATGACAATATGTATATGCAACAGTCATGAAAAGTACTCTATCAGGTACTACTAATACATGAAGCAATGCATATAAAATAAATGCGGATTGCGGAATATAGGATAAAACATGTCATCCTCACGGAATCCTCATCGTGGCAGGACCAGTGTCCATCAAGACAATCCAAATCCCAAATTTCTCAAATCGGCCCTTAGATCGGCTCTCATATCGGCCCATAGATCGGCCCTCAGTTCGGCCCTCAGTTCGGCCCTCATATAAATGAATAAGAATACTTGCACAGATCATTATGATGATATATATTATAAATATATATATATATAACAGCGTCCCATACCACTGATATATATACACATGCATATATAACAGCGTTCCATACCACTAATATATATACTTAGAGGTAAAATATCATGAAAACTAGTGTCTAGCATCGACACATAAATACTCATCTATCGGGCATCGTCACCACGACTGCCCCTGATATGTGCATATCATATGTTCATCGGAACCCGAGTGCCCCAACTGTCGGCACTCGAATTCCCCGTATCCATACGTACATGACTGGGGTCGATATCTCCACGATCACCGCCGAGTCCAATACAGTCACCGGTAGGTATGATTCCCCTGCCAGGCTCATCGGCTAATCCATCGACATACCTTTTTTGCCCCGGGGTACCTCCGAGCTCCACCATGTACCCGCACACGGCCCACACCACTCCTCGCATGGGGAATATATCATAACCGAGAAATCTCATGGTGGACGCTGAAATATCATTTCAAGAGAAACCGGTTTTTTTCAAATAATGCATAATTTCATGAAACTACCACGGTCCTCAAATCCAGAAAACATCATGTGAAATCCATATATCAATGCGAAATCCATGAAATATAATATAAGCAACATGAACAGTAATATGAGCATATAAAGGAAAACCGCTATTTAACTGCAACAAGTTATTAAATATATCATGCGGTTCCCAATTTCTCTAAAGTCCATACAATATCAAATAAAGGTGAACATGTAGCTATAGTCAGGTATGCATAACCATGTCGGTATAGCGATATATGTGTATCTACCGATCCATAATGATGTGATACCTCCAAGTATATGTATAGCTATATCAAGCTAGGTAAGTGTACATGTAAGTATGTATACAAGATGTACATGTAGCTGTGTCTCATATGTGTATATACCTATCTCTAATGGTACAATACCATATAGGTATATGGGTAACTAGCATGTAGGCATATGTGTAAGCATGTAGGTATACAGGTATGATATATGTCATATGCACAATGGAATATGAATCAATATCTCAATGTCCCTAACCAATACAATATCATATATGTATGTGTGTTGTGCGTGTCATGGCAATTATTGACGGTGTGAGTGGCATGCAATCAGTGCTAATGCAACATGAGCCGTCAATAATAGTACAGTGTCCAAAGGGTACAAGTCCAAACACAACAAGTAATAATATGCAATGAAGTTTTATGCACAATCTCTATATGTGCAATATAAACATGCGACAATATCATATCATCTCTAGCCCAGACGCATAATGCCATGCGAGCGATTTCCCTGTAGAAGTTAAATCTACTCACAGATGATCCTGGGGCTAAGTAAAGCCAACCACTCGCTTTCCCTTCTTCGCAGCGTCCGATGTGTTGGAGATAGTGCCCTCAGAGTCAATTATTGGGTCACAGGCACGTGATTGCAATGATTGAGGGGAGGACCTATCCCGGTAGGACAGTCTTACTCGAGATGATAGTATGCTATCTGGTTTATCTTTATCATCGTGTACTGCTTTAGGTGACCTGACGAGTCGCTATTACACATTGATAAAGCCCCTAGGATTCTTGCTTTACTTCCAGCAGTATGAGGGCGATCATATAAGTGGGAGCTGGGGGTCTACAAGCACATCCTTAAAAGGTCCCTAGTCATGGGAGATTCGAGACAGGGCATCGTTTCTCCAGAGTAGACTAGTGTATACAGTCGAGACCCCGACGAGGGGCGGTGGCCGGTCTCACAAGCCACTGGTGTCAGTTGGTTCACCTAAGATGTATACAGGTGCTCATTGGGTTATGAGTACACCGGACAGGACTCGCCGGGAACCTGCTAGTTGGGATATACCAGACGTCAGATAGCAGTTCCCAGGTGACATGTGTACAGGTTAGTTCATCGACCTGGGATCGTCATTTGTCTCGTGTGAGTTCCCACTGTACTTTGATTACTACCCTACCACGGCTCAAAGGAGTCGTGCAAACAGGTTTTAGTTGGGTACAGTCCCGAGCCACATGGAGGCAGTGAGCGGATCTGCAGGGGTTCGTCTCTCCCGGTATTGGGGGTGAGGTCGTGCTGTGTCTAGGAGAGCCAGAACATGAAAAGTCCTTGGCCAAGGCAGGAGATTTGCTGGTAGGTATTCCAGTAGTATCTCAGGGTGTTCTGGGCTACACTCCGACACGACTTGTACCGCTTTTGGGGGTCTGACTTTTACCAACCCCCTAGGCCCGCCATGCGATGCTCATAGACGAACGGACCAGACTGTACGGATATTGTCACTGACAGGCTCAGTTGGGTGTCGGGGTGAGCTTCCTCATCGACGTCCCATTTGGTCAATACCTGGTGGCCCGTCACGTATTGGCTTATACCTCTGACGTGCTAGTGGTTAAATCCACAGCCAAGGTATTGACGAGTCTTTAGAGTCCACCACAGACAGTTACTCAAGTTTCGGGCGAAACGCTGTAGAGGCCGTATGGAGATATGGCAGGGTTCGATCAGATACGTGTGGTATTGCACGGATCATGATCGGACGGTTTTTACTAGCCGGCTTTGGCTTAAGCCGGATACTAGTATTAGATAGTGTAGTTTTGTCTCTTTGCATTTGTGTTCAGTGCGAATACAAATGCGGGCATGTATTTGCAGTAGTGGGGTTTTCCTGTAATTTATTACGGGATCGGTTTTCTGAAGTTGCCAGTTTGCATTCCGTTCCGGCCGGTTTTCCTTCATTCCTTCTCGGTCGGACTTTCTTGTTGGAGGGGGTTATTTGCAATTTGCAAATAACTCTTTTTTGGAGGGTTTTCTTGCACTTGTGGATTATGATGAGACTTGCTTCATGATGATATTCCTTTCTTATCCATTTGATGGCTTTTCACTTGATGGTTTGAGAAAAGAAATGAGAGTGACCATTTTCTTTATTTGGTTTTTCCATTGTAGTTTTATATACTTGGAGAATTCTTTTTCTCTCTCCAATCTCATTCTTAAGGAGAGAGGGCCGGCCACTATGGGGAGGGGAGAGATGAGAGGAAATTTCATGGTGTATGGAAATTATATCATCTCATTCTTGCTTGCTCCAAAAATCCAATAACCCTTCTCCAAAGTTCTTTCTTGTTTCCTCCACAAACCATGGCAACCTCAAAACCCTAAGAGACAAGTTCACTACACTATTCTATAGCAAGCCTTGGACGCGTCGGCTAGCCAACTTCGCGCCCGAGTTGCCTCGGTCAAGAGGTGGGAGCCCGTAAAAGATTCCGGCTACGTGGTGCCCTTTCCGACGAGCGAGGAGGTGACGGAGATTCCGCAAGAGATCGGAGTGGAGATGAAGACCGAAGGACACGGATCGCTTGGTATAACTTCTCTACTCTTTTCTATTTTGCTAGCTAGCTAGGTTAATGGCCCGATCCGGATTAAAAAGTCCGCGGTGGTGCCGTTTTGCAAAGTTCGCAAAGTTTTTGTTTTCCGCGTTTCCGGCGTCGGATCGACGGCCGGGGCGCCCCCGCGGGCTTACAATGGTATCAGAGCCACGCCATTAACCTACCCTAGCTTGCTCTAGCGCGTTTAGAACCCGATCGAACAAAATCCCCAAAAACCGTATTTTTGTGCACATATGTTCTCTGTTGAAATTTTTTGAGCTCCTAAAATTTTTCAGGTTGTTGCAGAGGCATGTACAAGCAATTATAAGAATTATGGGAAAATACGATCCAATGATTCTTCACTTCGACCGCGGAAGGGCGGCTAAAACCTCGGTTTGGCCGCGCTTCCGCGGCGGATAGGAGGAATCTTGGCACCCTATTTTCCCAGTAAGCTTATGAGTTAGAAATAGGGATTTTGGGATATTTTATTTGGGCCCAGGTTTTCTGTAAGTGCTACAGTTCTTTTTGGGGGCCCACTTTGATAAATTTGTTCGATCGGATATTTTAAACATGCTAGTTCACAGTTTTTACATTATATCTGCGACCGTGAATGTCATTTGATCGGTAAATCCCGTCTAACTGCTATAGCCCGGTTAGACGGATTTGCGAACGTGACTTTCACGTTGATGTTCTGTGATTGTACTGTGTTGTTGCGGATCGGTCGTGGGGATAGCCTGGTTGCAGTGGTAGTACAGTTCTGTTGTATTATGTACATTTGATATTGCGGGGCGAGCGTCCGACATGTGGACTGCCGTCACTGCCTGTTTGTATTATTATTTTGGGGCACGACCTGGTTGCGGTCGATGTACCCGTTGTATGTATATTTTACTTTCTGTACTAGGATTACCCCGCGGAGGGGTGCACGGATAGCCGGATTCTAGAGGGCAACAAGCCCGCATCTCATGGCATTAAGACGGAGGGGGCTTCACTCTAGAATTGGCGGGCTATTCGCCGCACTCGTAGGGGGTATAGGGTTGACCCAGGAGGGGTGCCCAAGTTACCGGATTCCGTGAAGTGCTGGGTGGTCCATTCACGTTGCTGAAAGGGGCTGCCTCGCTTCAGGTTTTGGCGGGTAACTTGCCGCGCCCGTAGGGGTCTAGGATTTCATTGCACAGGCTATCCACACGACCAGGGGAACGTCGGGTTTCAGTAGCGGCTCTGTGAAACCCGGGGATCCCAGATATCTGTATTGATCTGTGTTGCTATACATTTCTGTGCTGCATTGTTTATCACGCCATGAGCGAAAATTATATATTGGTATATATATATATATATTTATAGATGTTGTATATGTTTTTCATCCGCGCTAGTCCAGTCCCCGCTCTGTCGTTAGTTAGCTAACCTAACGGGTGATGACGGGACCCAGTGGCGAATGCGGATGGCATATACGTACGTCAGTATATTTTCGTTCTTTATGGTGTGATCAATTGATGGGACTGCATTGATTCGAATCAATGCAAGTTAAACAAACCTATTCTGATGTTGTTGGAACATTTTTTCAAAAGCTGTTATTGCAAGGGCGTTCACTTTTGTTTTGCACCGTGGTATTCAGTTGGAATATCCTGCTCCTCAGTCGACGAGGCAAGGGCCGAGATCCCTTCACCGGGAGTGACCCCTTGGACAGAATTTTGCGTCAGGGCATTAACTTCACTATAGCCGATTACTTTTGCTTTGCACCGTGGTATTCAGTTGGAATATCCTGCACCCCATTCTACGGGGAAAGAGCCGAGATCCCTTCACCGGGAGTGACCTCTTTAGTAAAGGTTTTCGTCACTATATTTTCTAAAAAGCTATCAGTTCCTTCAACGATATCAAGTTCACTACGTTAAAGGTTTTCGCCAGAAACCATTCGTAGCCCTCCGTCGTTTCATATGGGTAGTCAATAGTATTCAAGTTGTGTTTGTTGGCCTTAGTCAAGGCACAGTGTTTGGTAGCTATTGGGTATTCATATGCTGCATAGATAGATGCGTTGGTTTGGGACAGTCGTATAGCCTTGTTGGCCTTAGTCAAGGGCTTGTACGGGTGGGTTCAAATCAACCTGGACAATGACGGGTAGAACTTGACATGTGACTTATGATTTGTTGGCCTTAGTCAAGGTCATAAGAGCATGGGGCAAAAATCCACATCGGGAGTTTCAAAAGTACTGAAACTTGCCAGATATGCGCATACCTTCTGGAGTGTGATAACGTGAGCGGATTCCGTCACGTTATCATACGATGAGAGTTGGATCCCGATTCCCACTGATGAGTTGGTTTACTCCTCGGGTTATCCCGGCTAATTCTTCTTTCAGGTTTGGGGAAGAATTTGACGTTACAGTGGGAGGTTTCCAGATTAGATAAATTGGTAACCATTCTGATGTAGGTTAGAGTGCACGCTTAGTGTTTCTTTTCTCTCTCTCTCTGGCAGCGACCATTGACCCGACCCTAGACTATGACTCAGTGACCAAGTTGACCGAACCTTCTTAACACTGGCTTTTGGATTGTCAGAGTTGCAGACCTCTTTGCCACTCCTACTTTTACTCTTTTCTCCGGGACACCCCGTATTACTACGAACGTCCACTTCCATTGGACAAAACCATCGTATGGTTATATACGAACTCGAAGGACTTCGAGGATGGTTTCCGGTTCTGGAGAAAACGAATAGGACTATTCAGTTGTCTTTTCCTTTTACCTTCTCTCTCAGATTGCGAGTACTCCTTGGCTTAGGAGATAGTACACCTATTACGCAAATTGGATAGTCTTCTTCCAAACCCTAGGCTGGTGCCGACCGGTAGGGAATGAAGAAAGCCAATTAGCCTAAACGGTGTACAGAAGGTATTAAGTTCAGACAAAGCCAGGGATTAGTAAGAGGGCAAAGTAAATTGCGACTGCTATTCACGACCAGACCATGTACTTCTTTGTCAATCCTAAATCACCTATGAATTAAGTTCATTCGGTTGTCTTTTATCCTCACCTTCTCTCGCATTGCGAGTGTTCCTAGGATCAGGACAGTACACCCATTATGCTTATTGGATAATCTTCTTCCAAACCATAGGCTGGTGCCGAACGGTAGGGAAGGAAGAAAACCATTTGGCCTAAAGGGGTGTACAGAAGGTAATGACTAAAGACATGTAAAGGGATTTGGAGAGATGGCAAAGAATTATACGGTTATAGTTGTGAATCTGGATAATGGAAGAGGCATTACTAAGAATACCAGGATATCCCGTCGAAACATTTCAATGTTTCAGTTTCACTGTGTACTGTTAAAAGAAAACTGATTTCCCGATTAGACACTTACTCCAGGGTATGTATTTACCAGGTTGGATTCTCACATCTGTATGGTTTTACAGATGATGAGTGGGAGTAAGTTATTGGGAATTAGGTGACCGTCCTCATAATATCGGGATTCGTTGTAATTGGTGATATTTGAGGAAGCCACCTGGGTTGTTTGCCGGTCGGCAAATATTTGGTTTTGAATATCCGTTGTTGTGCACCAATTTCAAATTGATATATCTGTACGTCTATTTTTATAGAGTGAGACATATCTTTTTGAAATTATGTCTATGACATTTACCTATACCAGTGGATGGTTAGGTAAGGAGCATTGAACAACGGTGTAATTCTCCTTAACCAAAAGTACAGTTTTCAACCTACGACACACAGTGAATGGGTCACTAGACTCAGGGGACTTATACAGAGTATTGTATATTGTCCAGTGTCCATTAGGACAGAAGGGTTGGTCCTCGTGCTTCATTCTGTTTACTTTTAACTTCTCTAATTCTTAGACATGTGTTCGTAGAAACACAGGGTCTAAGTTTTGAGGAGTTATAGGTATATGAATGAAGTAGAGAACCAGGTGTTGCAAGTATCGGGATTCTTCAAGAAGATCGAAGATGTAGATACTTGTGAATGGTATTCAGTTTATAGTAATGATTAAGAGAACTAGCTTCTCTTTCAGGTTACTCATAATTGGAAGTACTCCTAAGTTGAGTAACGCTGATCGGCCTCTCTTCCATTTACTTGACATGCACTGGAGACAGCTGCATGATTTGAATCTGGTTCAATTAAATCAGTGCCTCTGCTTCTTGGATATAGAACAGTTCATATCTTGACATTGTTAAGATACGGGGAGTTGTCCGGCTTATGCTTAAAACCAGACTCTGGACAACTCAAGGCACGTTTCAGTAATGGCTGTTTGTGGGTTGACCCGGGCTATGACGAGGGTTGACTTTCTACCATCTGGAAGATCAATAGTGATATTGTTCTTGACTCGCCACAGTTTTATCAAAAATGATTTTTTCAGAAAAACAGTAGTGGGAGTATGGTAGGACTGGAAGTGATTCCAGAACCACAAACGATTACTGAAGATTTGATAAAGAACCTAAAAATTCAATCTGGTTTGACATTCCATTGGCCACTCCGCAGATAAGGTGGGTAACCTCAGGCACCCGAGAGATACTTCGGTATGCTCAAGGACGGTGGCAGGGAGGTTCTTGTTTACCCAGACTTGCCATTGCTGTTGTTCCAGACTGTGAGACTCGGCAGGAGGATGAGTATAGCGTCATTCTAAACTAGCTTTAGAAGTGTACGCCTATATGACTCTGCCAGAGGGTTGTCGTAGTCAGTGGGAGCAGCGGAAGCATTGGTGGACATCAAGCTTATGTCTATTTATAGACTATAGCAGATATTGCGGAGATAGATCATCTATTTCTGATGTGACAGTCATAGGTTTGACTTCATCAGAATAGGGGATGGATCTGTTAAGAAGGTTGTAGAGTGAGATGTCCTGGTATTTGATGACATACACAGAGTAGGAAGTGATATTCCTATACTACGATCGGTTATACTTTGGTCGTCACACAGTAGTTTCTCCACATAGGACTTGGATATTATATCAGACATTCTGGTTGCTAGATCTATGGTTTTAGATCTAGATTTGGGTGGTTTCCCAATCTGGGTACTTTGACCGCATTCTATGAGTATTTAGAATGGACGACTCCTGGCACGGTAGTGTACCTGCAGGTAATGGAGTCACCCTCTCTAAAGGTGTCTTATAGACTAAAATAGATAGGGATGTGCATGATTGGCAGATCACTTGCTTAGGCAATTGAGTCAATCATGAGATGTCAAGTACCACCAGATGTTGTTCTTGCAGTAGGTGCAATAAGTTGATATTGATCCAATCCTGGAGAAACAGTCGGAAGCAGTTTTAGAACATAAGTGAATGTTCTAGGGATATGATAACGGCAGTCTTCTTCAGGAGACAGTTATCATTCCAGGCTTCCAAGGTGACCTGGATGGCAGAGTGGCTGTCAGAGTTATAGTTTTCCCTCTGACGAGGGGCAGTATTTTGGACAGGTGGTCCAGGTGGAAACTGAGGGAAGGCATGGCGCAGGATACTGATTAAGTTCAGTTGACAATACAGTCTAAGAAGTTTTGGATTTGGAGTTCATTTATGAGCTAGGTCCCATCAGACATCCAGACATTCTAGGACAGGTATTGCTCATTTCGGGAGATAGTTTTCTCTGCGAACATGAGATACAGAGAGACATAGAAAGAAACATCAAAGCGGATCCACTCACTGAGGCTATTCCTCGAACGCAATAGTTTCGCAAACGAGCTTTGTGAGACTGACTAGTAGAGGAGTTGGGTGTTCGGTATCACACGGGCTGTGAGTATGCGACATCGCAATAATTAGCCTTGAGTGCAAGTGGGAGATTGTTGGAGATAGTGCCCTCAGAGTCAATTATTGGGTCACAGGCACGTGATTGCAATGATTGAGGGGAGGACCTATCCCGGTAGGACAGTCTTACTCGAGATGATAGTATGCTATCTGGTTTATCTTTATCATCGTGTACTGCTTTAGGTGACCTGACGAGTCGCTATTACACATTGATAAAGCCCCTAGGATTCTTGCTTTACTTCCAGCAGTATGAGGGCGATCATATAAGTGGGAGCTGGGGGTCTACAAGCACATCCTTAAAAGGTCCCTAGTCGTGGGAGATTCGAGACAGGGCATCGTTTCTCCAGAGTAGACTAGTGTATACAGTCGAGACCCCGACGAGGGGCGGTGGCCGGTCTCACAAGCCACTGGTGTCAGTTGGTTCACCTAAGATGTATACAGGTGCTCATTGGGTTATGAGTACACCGGACAGGACTCGCCGGGAACCTGCTAGTTGGGATATACCAGACGTCAGATAGCAGTTCCCAGGTGACATGTGTACAGGTTAGTTCATCGACCTGGGATCGTCATTTGTCTCGTGTGAGTTCCCACTGTACTTTGATTACTACCCTACCACGGCTCAAAGGAATCGTGCAAACAGGTTTTAGTTGGGTACAGTCCCGAGCCACATGGAGGCAGTGAGCGGATCTGCAGGGGTTCGTCTCTCCCGGTATTGGGGGTGAGGTCGTGCTGTGTCTAGGAGAGCCAGAACATGAAAAGTCCTTGGCCAAGGCAGGAGATTTGCTGGTAGGTATTCCAGTAGTATCTCAGGGTGTTCTGGGCTACACTCCGACACGACTTGTACCGCTTTTGGGGGTCTGACTTTTACCAACCCCCTAGGCCCGCCATGCGATGCTCATAGACGAACGGACCGGACTGTACGGATATTGTCACTGACAGGCTCAGTTGGGTGTCAGGGTGAGCTTCCTCATCGACGTCCCATTTGGTCAATACCTGGTGGCCCGTCACGTATTGGCTTATACCTCTGACGTGCTAGTGGTTAAATCCACAGCCAAGGTATTGACGAGTCTTTAGAGTCCACCACAGACAGTTACTCAAGTTTCGGGCGAAACGCTGTAGAGGCCGTATGGAGATATGGCAGGGTTCGATCAGATACGTGCGGTATTGCACGGATCATGATCGGACGGTTTTTACTAGCCGGCTTTGGCTTAAGCCGGATACTAGTATTAGATAGTGTAGTTTTGTCTCTTTGCATTTGTGTTCAGTGCGAATACAAATGCGGGCATGTATTTGCAGTAGTGGGGTTTTCCTGTAATTTATTACGGGATCGGTTTTCTGAAGTTGCCAGTTTGCATTCCGTTCCGGCCGGTTTTCCTTCATTCCTTCTCGGTCGGACTTTCTTGTTGGAGGGGGTTATTTGCAATTTGCAAATAACTCTTTTGTGGAGGGTTTTCTTGCACTTGTGGATTATGATGAGACTTGCTTCATGATGATATTCCTTTCTTATCCATTTGATGGCTTTTCACTTGATGGTTTGAGAAAAGAAATGAGAGTGACCATTTTCTTTATTTGGTTTTTCCATTGTAGTTTTATATACTTGGAGAATTCTTTTTCTCTCTCCAATCTCATTCTTAAGGAGAGAGGGCCGGCCACTATGGGGAGGGGAGAGATGAGAGGAAATTTCATGGTGTATGGAAATTATATCATCTCATTCTTGCTTGCTCCAAAAATCCAATAACCCTTCTCCAAAGTTCTTTCTTGTTTCCTCCACAAACCATGGCAACCTCAAAACCCCAAGAGACAAGTTCACTACACTATTCTATAGCAAGCCTTGGACGCGTCGGCTAGCCAACTTCGCGCCCGAGTTGCCTCGGTCAAGAGGTGGGAGCCCGTAAAAGATTCCGGCTACGTGGTGCCCTTTCCGACGAGCGAGGAGGTGACGGAGATTCCGCAAGAGATCGGAGTGGAGATGAAGACCGAAGGACACGGATCGCTTGGTATAACTTCTCTACTCTTTTCTATTTTGCTAGCTAGCTAGGTTAATGGCCCGATCCGGATTAAAAAGTCCGCGGTGGTGCCGTTTTGCAAAGTTCGCAAAGTTTTTGTTTTCCGCGTTTCCGGCGTCGGATCGACGGCCGGGGCGCCCCCGCGGGCTTACACGATGTCCTCGCCTGTGACCCTAAAATCAAATAACAACAAAGCAAGTGTATATATTAGCAATCGACCAATAACACGTACAAACTACGTTTGACCGACGCATCAACTCCAAACATACTCTCAAGTGTTCGTCTAATAGCTAACACGCGTAGCGCCACTACGAAACTAAACCAAGAGCAACAGATACACAAAGACACGAACCGTATCGGATAACGTAACGTGTGTAATCGAAACACTAGTAACAAGCAAAGTGATCCCAGATTTTGATACACAAACAATTTGTAAAAGTTGCACATACTACAAGACCACACACAACCCCAGAGACCCCAACACCAAAACTGAAACCCAAACTCCCCAGTCTGGCCGCAAATTGCGGCCAGAAGCAATAAAATTGCAGCCTGATCTTGAGGTAATGGGCTCGTATTTTGAGGGTAGCTTCTAGGTCACTACACTAGGTCACTGTGATGGGAACTTTTCCAACAAACACCTGATTTGATAGCAGATCATCCGAGATACCAAAGAGACACCAAACTACGCTAAAAATACGATATTTACCCGAAATGAAACTTTACGCGTTCTAAACTGAAACTAGCAAGCTACGCAACATTAAAAAGGCTAACTTAACAGAAAGAGATCATTACCTACTCCCCCAAGCTCAAAGATCCTAGCTTTCCAAGCTCCAAGGCATCCAAGAGGCAAAACAAGGCTTAAGATATGATTTTTGTGAGTTTTGATGAAGATTTAGCAAGGTTTGGTGAAGGTTTTTGTGATGAATGAGCAAGTATTCAGTTAAGAGTTGAGGAGTATGAAAAATAATGAGAGATAAAGAAAAAGAGAGAGAGTGAGAGGATAAGGAAAGAGAGAGGTGAGGATAAAAAAGAGTGAGGTGAGTGCACCCTTACATTAACTCTTCATTAATGAAAGCCATGCCTCACAAATGAGTCACTATGCCACCTCTCTTCCAAACAAAACTCAAGGAAAATATCTCTCACAAATATCTAAAAGTTTAAGATTAAAGCAAAGCAAGGATTAGGATTAGGTTAAGTTGTCATAGTCACAAAACTAGCTTAGCACAAACAAACCCTCAAATTAACGTACACATGTGCGTGCAAGACATAACAAATAATAATAAAATATTAATTAAATATTATAAAATGTGAGGAACCCAAATGGGTAAACTTTTTACCAAAAACCCGGATTATCGTCAAATTAGCACTAATCGAAAACTAAGGCGTTACAATCTCCCCCCTTAAAAAAATTCGTCCCCGAATTAAAATTCCTACTATGCATACCCTCATGGAGAATGAGTGAAAAACTCCTAATCTCGCTCGCAGCCTCCCAAGTGATCTCCTCACTATACGGCTACGCCAAGGAAAACCTCCACAGATGGCAAGACCCATGACCGAAGTTTCTCCACCTGCCGATCCACTAACACTATCGGCTGCCGGTGAAAGAAAAGATCGCGTCCAAGCTAAATGGTCTAATGCTAAATCATGTGAGAAGGGTCATGAAGGTATTTGCAAAGTATCGACACAAGGAATACTGGGTGAATACTCTAAAATCTGGACGGAAGTGCCAAATTATAGGCAACGGTACTAACTCGCTTCAAGGATCTCATAAGGACCTACAATCTGAGACTATGCTTCCCAAAACTCAACACGCCATTTCATCGGAAAAATCCGTAGGAATACATGATCTCCCACTGTGAACTCAAATCTGCGACCACCACGGTCGGCATAAGACTTCTGTCTGCACTGGGCTGCTCTCATCCTGACCTGAATCAACTGGATCTTCTTCGAAACCTCTCGAATAGCTGGGGTCCAAAAATCCTACTCTCGCGGAGTCAGTAAAACAAATTGACGGTCGACACAACCTACCACACAAGGCCAGAAAGTTGCCAATTGAAATGTCTCCTGATAACAGTTATCGAAGGAGAACCCTATCAATGGCAAGTGACGATCCCAACAGCCAACAACAATTAGTACGTACGCATAAGCATATCCTCCAGAGTCTGTATAGTCCGCTCTGTCTGACCATCGGCCTACAGATGGAAAAGCGGAGCTAAAGCTCAACAGTGCCCAAGGCTTCCTGAAGCTTATGCCAAAGGCGGCTAGTGATCTGGATGCCCCTATTGAATACAACACATGAAGGAACTCCGTGCAAATGCATAAACTTACCGAGAAACAATGAGCAAACTGAGCATAACCGAACAACAATTCCCCCAAATGGAGTCATACCCTCGACCAAACCTGGGTACAAACCAAAACGAAAATTATGGAGATCTGCTCCCATTCCCACTCCGGAACAGTTAAAGGTTGCAACTCTCCAGCCAGCCTCAAATGCTCAACCTTAGCTCGCCGACAAGCCAGACACCTCGAAACGAAATCCGAAACTTCACTCATCATCCCTGCCCACCAGTAACCAACTCTCAAGTCACGTCACATCTCGGTGGCACTTGGATGAACACAGAAAGCTGACTGATGTGCCTGCTCTAGGACCTCGCGTCTTTACCCATCAGTATCGGTACACGCCATCGAGTCCCTAATATAGCACACCCTGGTCACAAATCAAGAATTCCGAATCTTTACCCAACCGAACATGCTCAAGAAGCTCAGACAATGAGCATCGACGGGCTGTGCCTCACGAAATGATTAAGTAAAAGTGGACGAGCGCGGACATGAGCAAGCTGTCCCCTCAGAAGAGGCGGACTTAAACTATACTCATCTGTCGCACAAGAACTGTAAATCTGCAGAAGACTATCTCTAAACTGTGCACAACTGGAACAAACTACCCCCGGGCCTACGACTCAAGCATCAGCTACTACCATCGTCTTGCTACGGGAAATGAAGGGTCTCACAATCACAATCCTTCACAAGCTCCATCCAACGGCGTTGTCTCAACAATCAAAACCCGCTGCAGAAAGATATACACAAAGCTCTGGTGGTGCGTGAAAATCTGACACGACTCTCCGTACAAGTAGTGTCCCCAAATCTCCAGCGTAAAACCACCGCGACCATCTCCAGATCATGAGTGGGATAAATCCTGCTCGTACTTCCTCCAACTGTCGGGAAGCAAAAGCGATAACTCTATCATGCTACATCAGTACACAATCGAGCCCCACTCGCGAAACATCACAGTAAGCAACAAAGTCGCCCGATCCAGAAACAAGGATAGATCTGGTGCAATCGTCATCCGAGTCTTCAACTGCTGAAAACTCGGCTCGCATGCCACAGTCTAAAGAAAAGGAACCCCTTCCTTGTCAGTACGGTCAATGGTGCAGCGAAACACAAGCAATCCTGCATGAAACGGCGGTAAATACCGGCTAAGCCCAAAAAATCTGCGGACCTCTGTCCCTGATGCAAGTCTGGGCTAAGCTGTACGGCCTTGATCTCCCTTGGGTCCATACGAAAACCGTCTCCCGTAACCACATGACCAAGGAGTTCAACATAATCAAGCCTAAAGGAACACTCCAAGAATCTAGCAAACAGCTGGCGCTCTCCCAATGTCTGCAAAGCAAATCCTCAAGTGCTACTCATGTTCCTCACGACTCTTGGAATAGACTAGAATGTCATCAATAACACGACAATAAACTGGTCGAGGAACGGCCTGAAGAAATCCGGTTCATCGTATCCACGAATGCTGCTAGGGCATTGGTGAGTCCAACAACACCACTAAAAATTCATAAAGCCCGTAGCGCGCTCAAAAGCAGTCTTCGGAATGTCATCACTCCGACCCCGCAACAATCATGACCTGATCCCAAAGCAAACTTAGAAAAATGTCTCGCACCGTGGAGCTGATCGAACAAATCGTCAATGTGAGGTAAAGGATACCTATCCGCACCATAACTCGGTTTAATTGACGATCAATCAATACACAATCTCAAACTGCCGTCCTTCTCTTGGCGAACAGAGTAGGAGCTCTCCAAAGCGAAACACTCGGACACACAAGTCCCCCTATCTAGCAACTCTGCAGCAGATCCTTAAGTTCCCTGAGCTCCGCCGGCTCATCTGGGACAACGTCGAAAAACTCTCGCACAATAGGAACCCGGTCCAATGAATCCACTGTGTCTCCAGTATCATGAATGAAAGCCAAGAATCCTCGACATCTTCTCCTCAAAAGCCGACTAGCGAGAAAGGATGAATTCAAGCTGTGAGAGGCAGCACCACTGTCCCCATGCACAACAAGAACAGACTCGCCGGGAAGACAAACCCTGACTGTCTTCTTACGGCAGTCCACAGACGCATATCACGTACCTAACCAGTCCATGCCTAGGAGAACGTTAAGGTCCAACATCTCTAGAAGGATTAAATCGACGGACGAATCTCAATCTCCTAACCAAATGGCACACAACCGAAACACGTGTTGCAACCAAAGGATCGCTAACAGGAGTTAACACAACAAACGGCTGATCTAGCATACACGACTCTCGGCCCAACCACGGCACAAAGTGTGTAGAACAAACGAGTGCATAGATCCCCAATTAAACTAACTAGTGCAACAAAAGAACATACGAATAGAATACCTGAAAACTCTGCATTGGACGCCCGCGCGTCCCGATGAGTAGAAGCAAATGCTCGTGTCTACTCTCTACCTGCAACTGGCAATCCTCCTCTATCATCCTGTACACTCGGAACGAATCCTCCAAGATCACGAACTCTCTGCGGTACAACTACCTCGCACTCGCGTGGCTCAGTACAACCTCGAACCCGATGACCAAAACTCCCGCACCGGTAACATCCAGATAAAAGCTGCTGACCCTCCTGGGGATGAAAGCTAAACAACTGTCCTCGTCTTAAGCCTCTGCTACTCCCGCGACGTGCACGAAATCTGTAACGGCGACTGAACCTTTGTCTCTGGGCTGGTACACCTGCACGAGCCCTCCTCTGTCCTCGGACTCCCAAAGTCTCAGAAAGATGCTCCTCATCGAATAGGGTTGCGTCCACTGGTGTTGTATACGTAACACAATGCTGTGTGCTGATCGTAAGGAATAACTGGGTAACAGGGGTTTTAACCTCCTGTCGCTGCGCTCGACTGACCTCAACCAACGACCTCATCATCTGGCGCAAATCCTGTATATCTGCCTCAAGTCTAGCGATACGATCTATCGAAGGTGGATCAATCTGCTCCTGTGCAACGAGCGTACCATCCTGGTCAGTCCTCGCCCCAAACGAGTCAACTCTGACCTCGGCTCTCGCTGCATCACTCTGAGCCCTCATAGTCATCGGTAGCAAAAGGCTATAAATGGAAAAAGGATTCGATAAGAACACGAAAATCGAATCACAAGGATATGTATCATCAAGAAAGGAATTTCAAGCAATTAGTACTTAGGTCACTTGGGCGAAATACCGTGTCGTAAGTATGCCGCGGACATACACACACTACGTTACTCTGCTTAAGCTACCTACTCCATCATACCAAAGTCATCCTACACTCCAAAAGATAAAACCTAGCGCTCTGATACCAACTTTGTCACGACCCAAAATTTAGCACATGACGGCCCTTAAACTACGTAATGTCTCCAGGCATAACGTAATTCAAGTAAGCCAAAAATCCAGCAATCTAAACCATCAAAACTAGTAAGTGATAATAATATTGTTAAAACTTTTGAAACCTCAAATACAAATTCTTTAAAGTCCAACTTTATTTACTTTAAAATTTTGGCAGCACCTCCTTTGTAAAAACTAGCCCCAAAAAGGGTACATATAAAGATATAAGTAAAGCATCCCAAACGGGAGTAAAATCCACGCCCAAAGGCGGAAAACAACCACCACAACAGATATACGATGTTGTAGCGAAGAAAAGGACGATATAAAGTGAACAGCAGGAAAAACTCCAAGTCACAAAATAATATACAATATCGTCCTCACAACTCGTCTCTAAGTCAATACATGATAATGGTAGATGGAGAGTACAAGATACAACAAATATACAATGAGCAATATCGGATAACCGCAAAACCCACCTATAGCAAAACAGCACACAGTTAACCGTAGCGGTATCCACAGCAAAAGATGATACGGTAAATGAAAAGCCCTACCAACGACTGCCTTGTGGGACTACCTGTAACACACTGTGGCACAACGGGGGTGAGTTGCCAACTCGTGAATAGTAAATAACATATGCAGGTAATCGTAAGTATGTACGTACTACGCGAATCTATCACATGCAAACTAATAACAATAAATGGCCATATATATGCAACAATCGTGAAAAGTACTCTATCAGGTATAACTAATACATGAAGCAATAATATGACAATATGTATATGCAACAGTCATGAAAAGTACTCTATCAGGTACAACTAATATATAAAGCAATAATATGACAATATGTATATGCAACAGTCATGAAAGGTACTCTATCAGGTACAACTAATACATGAAGCAATAATATGACAATATGTATATGCAATAGTCATGAAAGGTACTCTATCAGGTACTACTAATATCTGAAGCTAGAATATGAAAATATGTATATGCAACAGTCATGAATGGTATTCTATCAGGTACTACTAATACATGAAGCAATGCATATAAAATAAATGTGGAATATAAGATAAAACATGTCATCCTCACGGAATCCTCATCGTGGTAGGACCAGTGTCCATCAAGACAATCCAAATCCCAAATTCCTCAAATCGGCCCTTAGATCGGCCTTCATATCGGCCCATAGATCGGTCCTCATATTGGCCCACAAATCGGCCCTCATTGTAACATTTCAGAAAATATAAAATATTATTTTTGGAATTTCATATTAAAATAATATATTTCCCGAAAACTGCCCGATTTGCGAAATTAGGGTTTTCGAAAAAGGGTATAAATATATACCAATAATTGTGAAATAATTGGAAATTAAAATGATTATTCAATTAAAAATATATTTAAAGGATTTGGTATTTTTAAAATTTATTATATGCAGTTTTGATAAAAACCCGATTAGTGCACTGCTAATCGCGATTAAGACAAATCCGTGTTTCTACAGTTTTCCATGGCTAGTGCACCATGACATGTTATATGTTGTTTCATTTCATTTGTGTTATGTGTTATGGTTTTATTGTGGTGAGAAAAGAAAAAAGTAAAAGAAAAAGGTGTCATGATGACTTGAGGAGAGAGAGAGGAGACATAATGATGAGAGTGAGCATGCTAGGAGAGAGAATGAGAGTGAGAAAGAGAGAGAGGGAGAGAGTGCTGCCCCATATCCATTCCCCCACCATTTCTTTGATCTCCTTCTTCATCCTCTAGCCCCTCATTCTACCCTCATGACCCATCTCCAAAATCTCATCAAAACCCTATACCCCCTTCATAAAAGATGATCACCTCCTCACCTTCATCGCAATGAACCAAGCAAAGTAGGATTTTGACAATATTGGGACTTCTAGGGTTTTGTTTGGGAGTAACCATGAGTATATATCTTTTCATTTAGGGTAGTTTTGTTTTCCTAGCATTCTAGTTAGTTAGAATTGGGTTAAGGTGTGGATTTGTGAACTTGGAAATTCTTAGAGAAGGGTTTGAGTGTTGTGTGGATTGGGTGATGCCCAGTAGCTGTTACAAGGCCCTGGAGACCAATTCTTGACCTGGACCAGTGACCAAACCCCAAAATACGAACTTTAGATTCGTCGATATCCGGTTTTTATGGATTTAGTGATGGTATATAGGAATCTGGGATGACCTGAGACCACCATAAAATAAGTTCCCTTGGCAGAGATATGTGCAGGAGATTATGAAGCAACCCCTGAAACCCGAGACCAAAATTCCTTAATCCGGCCGCAAATTTATTCATTATGGCAGCAATTTGCGCCTAATTTGGGTGGAATTTATTGATTTTTGGTTGGTGGGTCCCTTAGGTGATATCTAGAGCAACCACATATGCAAAATTGGCTAGTTTGACCTGAGTCAAAATCTGGGAGCACATTAGGGTGTTTTTGGCTATGTTTCCCGTATTTTGAAATGTTTGGTTTTGTTATTTGGATTTGTTTTGGGTTGTTGGATATTTGTACATCGACAACAAGGGTTGTTTGATTGTTTTTACATGCGTAGGACATAGGTTCTAACCTATGAGTGCACCGTGTGCCGTATCGAATTTCCGGATTCGATTTTAATAAACGATTGCGATTGTGTATTATTGTAGGTACCTTCACGTGGATTCCGAGGCGACGGAGCTGTTGGATATGTATGCCCTAGAGGCCATTATTGTATAGTACTTTGTATAATACATTTTGGAAGCTTGGGATATATACACGGGTTTGCGACAGTCTTGCTCAATATAGTAGTATTCTACTTGGTTTGTTTCTATCTTAATATGTGTATATGTTTCTTTTTAACATATCGCTAATACATATTGATGGAGCCCTTAGGATCTTTACTTGACTACCGGCATTGTGATGGCGATCACACTAGTGGGGGCTGGGTAGTCTATAAGCACATCCTTATTCTGGTCCCTGGTCGTAGGATTATCGAGACAGGGCATCGATACTCCAGAGTAGACTGGTGCATACGCTTCTCGTCCCAGCAGGGGAGATGGTCTGTCCCACAACCATCAGTACATCGTACTGGAGATATTATGCAGGTGCTCGTTAGCTTACGAGTACACTGGACAGGACTCGTCAGGAACTGTTGGTTGGTATTATACCTATCGTCGGTTAACAGTTCCCAGGTGACATGAGTACAGCTTAGTCCGTTAACTTGACACTGCGACTTCGCCTCAAGTGTGTTCCCACTGTTCTTTGATTGCTACCCTACCACGGCTCTATTGAGTCGTGCAAACAGGTAGTAGTTGGGTGCAGTCCCGAAGCACTTGGAGGCAGTGCCGGTTAGACAGGATTCGTCTCTCCCGGTATTGGGGGTTGATATCGCGCTGTGTCTAGGAGAGCCATTACACATTGTCGTCCCTGGCCAGGGCAAGCGAGATTTACTGGTAGTGTTTCCAGTAGTATCTCAGGGTGTTCTGGGCTACACTCCAACACGACTTATACCGCTATTAGGGGTCTGACGTTTACCACCCCCTAGGCCCGATATGCGATACTCTTAGACGAACAGACCGGACTATACGGAGATTGTCACAGATAGGCTCAGTAAGAGTTTGGATGAGCTTGCTCGTCGACCTTCTTTTCGACAGATACCTGGATAGCCGTTACGCACAGCTAGTGCCGCTGACGTGCTTGTGGTTAAACCCACTGCCAGAGTACTGTCGAGTCTTTAGAATCCCACACAGAGGGTTTCCCTGCCTCGAGCGAAATGAGTAGAGGTCGTATGGTTTTACGACAGGGCTCGATCACATACGTGCACCTATGCACGTATGGTGTTCGAGCGGACTATACTAGTGGGCTTTGGTTTAAGCCAGATCCTAGTATATGATTATTGGATTGGCTTCGTCTCAGGGAATTCGTGTTTTTCGGAACACGGATGCAGGTATGTATATACGGACGAAAGGGGGTACAGACGGAGATTTTCCCATTAGGGTTTTGACCATTGATTTGGACAAAACACAAATGAGGAAAAGAAAAGATTATGTTATTTTTGGATAAATGATAATTGTATTTGGAATGAATATTTTGTTGACCATTTGACTTTGTTGACCATTGACTTTGGTTGACTTGTTGACCAAAGATATTATGGATGGATTTTTGTTTTGTTCTAGATCTTTCCATAGATATTTTCTTATCTCCAATACTTCAAATGGTCAATGATATATATTCTTATTTTCCAAATACTTTCATCATTATTCATTACAAAAGCATTCTCTCTCTTCATGCAAGCTCTCTCCTTCTTCTTCCTCTCTCAAACCCTAACCCTAATCTATCATGAGTTGATAACCAAGGGTTAGTTAGACTAAGCCATCCAAATCACTCTCTACTCTCTCTAGTATACTTGGATTAGCAAATCAAGTGTTCTAGTTACCTCAAGCTAGAGGTTTAGTTCAAGGTTGAAGCTCTCGAGTGGATCATCATAGACACAAAGAGGTCGGAGTTCAAGCACGATCCCTACGACCATTAAGGAGCTTAAGGAGAGGATCGAAGACCCGAAGGACTTGGTTTCTTTAGGTATAACATCTTTTCATAGTAGATAGAACTTTATCAAGTGCTAACTAGGTTTATGGTAAAGATCCGGTTAGGGTTTTATATTAGCGCCAAGTTCGTTATCGCTACGAAAATTTTGTTCCGCATTTGGTCACGGATGTTGGCCGGGGCGCTAGTGTAACCCTTCATGGTATTAGAGCCAGCCCATAAACCATAGGTTAGCAAGTTTAAGCAACGTTAAAACAACGAAATCGAAACAACTACGCGAAACCAAATCCAAGTTCTGCAGTTTCTGTTGTTTTTGAAAAAGTCTCTGAAAATTTTTCAAACAGGTGCAGAGTGGTCCTTACCCAATGAGATATACCCAGAACCAAAATGAGACATTTTGGCCTTGCTTTGGCCGGCCACAGAGTGGAAAAATCCGGCCACCCCGGTTTTTGTGGGGGTGTGTGCAATATTTTTGGGTGCTGGGTGCTTATCTCTGGGAGTTTGGTTTCCTGGTGTTGTTTAATTTTTGCCCAAACTTGATTCTCTGTAGATTTGAGTTTGAGGCAACTTGTGGTGTTTCGAATTCGTTATTTTTAACAGTGTTTAACAGTTTATAGTCCATTCACTTTTATCTGCAACCGGGAATGTCACTCGATCGGTAAAAATCGTCTAATCGCTATATGTTCCTTTAGACGGGTTTTGCGAACGTGATATTCGCGTTGATGTTGTGTGCATGTTCTGTAATGTTGGTTGGATAGTCGTGATGCATAGCAAGTGTTGCAATGTTTGTAGTGCAGTTTAAATTCTTTTGTACATTTGTTATTGCGGGGCGAGCGTCCGACATGTGGACTGCCGTCTTTGCCGGGTTGTATATTATTTTGGGGCACGACTGGGTTGAGGTCAATGTCACCGTTTGTACATATTATTTTATTCTTCTGTACTAGGGTTACCCCATGGTGGAGTGCACGAATAGCCGGGTTCTAGAAAGGCAGCAAGCACGCATCTCATGGCGTTGAGACGGAGGGGGCTTCTTTCTCATGGTGTTGAGACGGAGGGGGCTTCATTCTAGAATTGGCGGGCTTTTCACCACACTCGTAGGGGGTACAGGTTTTCATTGCACAGGCTATCCACACGACAGGGAACGTCGGGATTTATTTTTGGCTCAAATGAAACCCGGGGCTCCAAGATTATCCACCATTCTGCATTGTTGGCTGTGTTTCTGTGATGTTTTTTATTATCATGCCTGGGATGAATGTTGTATATACTTATATATATTTATATACTAGTAGATGTTGTACATGTTTTGCGCCCGCGCTAGTCCAGCCCCCGCTCTGTCGTTAGTTAAGTAACCTAATGGGTGATGACCGGGCCCAGTGGCGAATGCGGATGGCATATACGCACATCGTATTTTCGTTCTTTTCTGGTGTGATAGGTTACTTTTGTTAGTGTATATGCCCTAGGGGCCATTATTGTATCATACTAGATTGTATATTACTTAATGGAAGCTTGGGATATTCACAGTTGTATATACAGTCTTGCTAAAAATGGTAGTATGCTACTTGGTTTGTGTCTACTTTAATATGTACATATGTTTCTTGTTACGTATCACTTATACATATTAGTAGAGCCCATAGGTTCTTTGCTTGATTACCAGCGTTGTGATGGCAGTCACACTAGTGGGGGCTGGGTAGTCTATAAGCAACATCCTATACAGGTCCCTAGTCGTAGGATTATCGAGACAGGGCATCAATACTCCAGAGTAGACTAGTG
Organism: Agapanthus africanus; assembly: GCA_030015575.1. Lineage (NCBI taxonomy): Eukaryota > Viridiplantae > Streptophyta > Magnoliopsida > Asparagales > Amaryllidaceae > Agapanthus > Agapanthus africanus. The sequence goes on along the minus strand of CM057341.1, from coordinate 668,909,602 downwards.
TGTACGCTTCTTATCCCGGTTAGGGAGATGGTCTGTCCCATAGCCATCAGTACATCTACTGGAGATAGTATACAGGTGCTCGTTAGGTTACGGGTACACCGGACAGGACTCGCAGGGGAACTGATTGGTAGGTATTATACCCGTCGTCAGTTAACAGTTCCCAGATGACATGAGTACAACATAGTCCGCAGACTTGACACTGCTACTTCGCCTCGAGTGTATCCCACTGTTCTTAGATTGCTACCCTACCACGGCTCAAAGGAGTCGTGCAAACAGGTAGCAGTTGGGTGCAATCCCGAGCACTTGGAGGCAGTAGTGGTTAGACAGGATTCGTCTCTCCCGGTATTAGGAGATGATATCGCGCTGTGTCAGAGAGCCATTACGCAAAGTCCCTGGCCAGGGCAAGCGAGATATACTGGTAGGTTCCAGTAGCTTCTCACAGTGTAATGGGCTTCGCTCCGACACGACTTATACAGCTATTAGGGGACTGACGCTTGCCACCCCCTAGGCTTGATATGCGATAGTCTTAGACGAACAGACCGGACTGTATGGAGATTGTCACATCAGGCTCAGTGGGAGTTCGGATGATTTTCCTCATCGGCCTTCTTATCGACATCTACCTGGGGACCGTTATGTACAGCTAGTGCCGCTTGCGGTCTGTGGTTAAACCCACTGCCAGCGTAGTGTCGAGTCTTTAGAGTCCCACACAGAGAGTTTCCCTGCTCCAGGCGAAACGATATAGAGGTCGTATGGTTTTACGACAAGGGTTCGGACGCGTACGTGTGTTTACGCACGTATGATTTTTCGGACAGTTTTTACTAGTCGGCTTTGGTTTAAGCCAGATTCTAGTATCGGGTTACTGGATTTATACAGTCTAAAGTTTTTCCGTGTTTTCACGGATTGGAGGGGCGTTCTCGTAATTTGTCGGGAAGCTTCTAGAAGAGTGGTGACTAAGGGGTTAAGGTAGCATTGCATTAAATAAGATTAGTGACTCATTTGTGTGATTCATCCAAGTCATTAATGCATCATAAATGCTTAATGACTCATGGCGATGAATCACTCATAGATATTTATGAAGCATGGTTGTTAATTCTATTATTTGATTTTTGGATAAATAACAATGCTTCATATATATTATGATAAGATCATTATCTCATTTCATTCTCATCTTCATCTTCTCTCTCCTCAAGCTCACTCTCTCTTCAAACCCTAACCCTAGCCTCTCATGTGTTGAGATCAAGGGTTAGCTAGACTAATACATCCATAACCTCACTCTATATCCCCTAGGTAGCTTAGATTAGCACTTTAAGCAACCTAGTTATCTCAAGTTTGAGATTAAGCTTGGCGTAGGAGCTTTCAGGTGGATCGTCTTTGATTCGAGGAGGCCGTTGAGGTGCCGATGTTCCAAGGAGCCTACAAGGAGTGGAGGACCGCGATGAAGACCCGAAGGACAAGTAACGTGAGGTATAACTTCGTATCCGAGTAGTTAAACCTCTAGTAGATAGTTAGCAATGGTTTAGATAACGATTCATGCACTCAAGTCCGTGTTACGAAGTTTTGATAATCGTTTTTCATATATTCCGCCTCCCCGCAAGTTCGTGGGGTGCGTGACATGGACTTACAGTGGTATCAGAGCCAACTAAACCATTACTAGCTTGGTAGCAACTGATTAGAAGTTCGATCGACAGAAAAACACGAATACAAAATTTCGAAACCCTAAGTTTCTGTTAATTTTAAAAGTGTCTGAAAAAATATTTGACATACCTTAAAATTCACAGCAGGGAAATTAATGAATACTGGGAAAATACGAGCCAGTGAATCGGCAAAACGGCCGCGGATCCGCGGCAATAGAGTGCTTCTGCCGTGGATCCGCCGCCGAGTCAACGCCGAGTTGACTCAGAGTTTCACAGTAATTCATAATTTTTGGGTTTTTGTCTTCCTGTATGTTCTGTTTCTACCCAGGTTACTTCAGTACAGGTTTGCTTTTGGGGTAGACACGGAATATGGTAATCAATCGATATTCTAAGATATTTGCTAATTGGGTTTTTATCTGTAATATTTAATGTGTTCGTAAACCTTCCCTGACTGCTAGTATGTCGGTTGGCAGGGGGTTGCACATTTCTGAAATATTTACTGTTTGTGTATATGAACTGTGTTGGACTGTTGTGATGATTAACCGGGGTTTGAGATGTGTTTAATATTCATTCATTCATTGTAAATGTAATATGATGTAATATTCGTTTACGGGGCACATCCAGGTTGCGGTTGTAGCCACCGTTGTATTATTTCTTTTTACTGTTTTTGCTCCTAGGACAGACCTAAGGTGGGGTGCACAAACTACCGGGTACGTCGAAGTGTTTAGTGGCCTACTCACGTTGTTGAGGGATACCGCTTCACTTCGGGTACTTGGCGGGTAGTTTGCCGTACCCGTAGGGGTCTGGGGTGGGGTAATGGCTATTCATCACAACTGTGTAATCCGTCTTTTATTGCAGGCTCAAAGCAAATGCGGATTGCTAATAAATCCAATAAAGTTCATCTGTGATTTGGAATGCTTATTATTGCGTCTGACGAATGTACAATATCTATATATGATAGCTATTAGACGTCACTTATGTTTTACACCCGCTCGTCAATATCTATATATGATAGCTATTAGACGTCACTTATGTTTTACACCCGCGCTAGCCCAGCCCCCGCTCTGTCGTTAGTTAAGTAACCTAACGGGTGATGACGGGACCCAGTGGCGAATGCGGATGGCATAAGAAGGACGTGGTATTTTCGTTGTTTTCTGCAATGATAAGATTAATGATGGGACGCATTATTATAATGCAAAGAAAATAAACCAAAGTTCAATCGTTGGAACAAATTTAAAACCACTCGGTTATTTTAAAAGATCAGAATTTTTTAATTGCGGAGCTTTAACCACTCCTTTTAAAAAGTATCAGGTTCCTTCGATTATATCAAGTTCACTACGTTCACGGTTTTGCCAAAACCATTCGTAGCCCTCCGTCATTTCATATAGATAGTCAATAGTATTCAAGCTGTGTTTGTTGACTAAAGTCAAGGCACAGTGTTTGGTAGCTGTTGGATATTTATATGCAGCATAGATAGATGCATTGGTTTGGGACAGTCGTAATACCTTGTTGACTAAAGTCAAGGGTATGTATGGGTGGGTTCAAATTAACCTGGATAATGACGGGTAGAACTTGACATATGACTGATGATTTGTTGACTAAAGTCAAGGTCATAAGAGCATGGGGCAAAAATCCATATCGGGAGTTTCTAAAGAAACTGAAATTTGCTAGTGTTGCATACCATTTTGGAGTTTGATGAATGTTGGTAGGATTCCTTCAACATTATCATACGATGATATTTTGGATCCCGATCCTACTGTGAGTATATACTACTTATCAGGAGATTCGTCACTTAACGATCAATGCTATAAACCAAGTAGGTGTCTAGAATGGTGTCAGCGGGGTTACGCCCCCAGAAAAAAGAGGTTATTTAATTAAGGAACTTCGCGAAAGCGTTGGAAAACCTCCCTCGAAGTATCGACACTGGCCTGGCTGAACGGTTAAGAAAGTATTGTACGGTGAGAATTGTCCTGGCTAATTCTTTTTTTATGGTTTGAGGAAGGATTCGAGAAACAGTGGGAGCCATCCTGTTTAGATAAATTAAAAACCAATCTAAACTTGCAACAGCATCATGCTAAAATGTTTTCTTCTCTCTCTCTTAATTGCAGCGACCTTGTGACCACACATAGGTTACATCTAGATAACAATTTGGCTGAATCTGACTTATATGACTGGCAAAGGTCTGTCCAGATGTCCATTGCCTATGACAAGATGGACCACCCTATTACTACTCAAGATCCCGCCGTCCCAGGTCCAGTTTCCACTGTTGCGGATATGGATATCCATCAGACAAGGGAAAAAGATAAAGCGAAAGCTAAGTGCCTCGTGTTAGCTTCAGATGATGGTGTATACCAGAAGCAGCACGAGAAGATGGACTTAGTTTCCATCTTTCTCCATAATAAAGATTTATATGGAGAGCAATCTCATATCACTAGATATGAAACCTCGAACGAATTAATTCAAGCAAGGTTGGCTGACGGGTCATCTGTAGGGGACAACGTCCTTACAATGACTAGCTATATTGATGAGCTCCAGGACCTGGAGACCACGTTGCAGAACGAGTCAAGTACTGACTTGATTCTACCGTCTCTACCTTCTACCCTGAAAGAAACCAGGGAAGTAGAAGGAAAGAGAAGGGCAAAAGTTTCGGGACTTAAAATAGTAAAAGAGGGACGTTCCTATTGTTATGGGATTGGGCATAGGCAGAATGATTGCAGGGCTTTAGAAGCCAGTAGCCAAGATACAAAGCATGTTGTGGCTTCAGCCTCAAGTGTGTTTGTTATTGAGAACTGTTTGTCAATTAACTCTACTTCCTGGGTATTAGATACCGGAGCAGGATCTCATATCTGTAATTCATTACATGCTTTGAGAAACCGTAAAGTTATAAAGGTAGGTGATTGGTCTCTCAAAGTTGCAAACGGAATGACAGTGAATGCTGAATCCGTGGGAGAATATCGCCTAGGTTTGATAAGTGGGCACATATTGATTTTACGTAGCTGTTTATATATACCTAGTATGACTTGTAATATCATATCAGTATCCTCACTTTCGAGAGAGGGATATGATTTTACATTCGTAAGCGATGTAGTTAACATCCACCTAAATCAAGTTCTGATTGGTTCAGGTACATTAGATAACGGCATATATGTATTAAGTCAAGCTCAGGTTTTCAATGTCCAGAATACACTTAAAAGAAAGTCTCCGGAATTAAATCAGGCTTTCTTATGGCATTATAGACTAGGTCACATCAATGAGAGAAGGTTGACTAAGTTACATATAGAAGGATATTTGAATCCGTTCGAATATCAATCTTATGCTACTTGTGAATCTTGTCTCATGGGAAAGATGACAAAGACTCCGTTTTCTGGACACGGAGTAAGAGCAAGCGAGCTCTTGGGACTCGTACACAGTGACGTGTGCGGTCCAATATCTACACATACGCGAGGTGGTTATTCCTACTTTATTACTTTTACGGATGATTTCTCTAGGTATGGTTATATCTTCTTAATGAAGCATAAATCCGAGGCCTTTGAGAAATTCCAAGAATACAAGAATGAAGTGGAAAAACAAACCGGCAAAAGTATCAAGACACTGAGATCTGATTGAGATGGTGAATACTTAAGTGCCGAGTTCCTAGGTTACTTAAAAGAGAATGGAATTCTCTCTCAGCTTACTCCTCCATACACACCACAACATAACGGTGTATCGGAGAGACGGAACCGAATCCTATTGGATATGGTACGTTCCATGATGAGTAACGCTGAGTTACCGCGATCATTCTGGGGATATGCACTAGAATCAGCTGCATATCTTTTGAACCGAGTTCCAACCAAGACTGTGCCTACCACACCATATCAGATGTGGAGTGGGAAGAAACCCTGTCTTAAGTATCTTAAGACATGGGGATGTCCAGCTTTTGTAAAGAAGCAGCATGCGGACAAGCTCGAGGCACGCTCAGTACAGTGTAAGTTTGTGGGATATCCAAAGAACTCCATGGGATATTGTTTCTATTACGCAGAGGAACAAAAGGTCTTTGTTTCTCAACATGCCCGCTTCTTGGAAACTGAATTTTTGGAAAATCAGAAGAGTGGGAGCGCAATAGAACTGGAAGAAATTCTAGAGCTACAAGCTATTACTGAAACCTTGGTAGAACAAGAAGGTTCAGGAGAACAGGACATCCCGACGCCACTCCGCAGGAGTAGTAGGCAATCTCATCCGCCCGAGAGATACTACGGTTTTCTCATAGACGGGGATAAAGAGGATTGCACTATTGATTATGATGAGCCTACTAGCTTCCAGCAAGCTATTCAGAGCGGTGACTCAGTAAAATGGATGGATGCAATGCGGACCGAAATGGAGTCCATGTACACTAACAAAGTATGGACTTTGGACATTGCTCCAGATGGGGTAAAACCCATAAGATGCAAATGGATCTTCAAAAAGAAGATTGGTGTAGATAGACAGGTTGAAACCTATAAGGCTAGACTTGTTGCAAAGGGTTTCCGTCAAAGACCTGGTTTGGATTATGACGAAACTTTTTCTCCAGTGGCTATGCTTAAATCTATTCGGGTCCTTCTTGCTATTGCTGCCTTCCACGATTATGAAATCTGGTAGATGGACGTAAAGACGGACTTTCTAAATGGTAATTTGGAAGAAAGCGTCTATATGGATCAGCCAGAAGGATTCATGCAGAGTGGGAGCAGCGGTAAAGTATGCAAGCTGCTTAAGTCCATTTATGGACTAAAGCAGGCATCGCGAAGTTGGAACATCTGTTTTGATGATGCTGTCAAAGAATTTGACTTTATCAAAAATCCAGATGAACCATGCATATACAGTAAGATTGTAGGGAGAGCTGTAGTATTCCTGGTCTTGTACGTGGATGACATTCTCCTAATAGGAAATGATATTCCTATGTTACAGTCAGTCAAAAGATTCTTGTCACATAAATTCTCCATGAAAGACCTGGGTGATGCCACCTACATTCTGGGAATCCGGATCTATCGTGATAGATCAAAGAGGATGTTGGGACTTTCGCAGTCCAGGTACATAGACACCATAGTGAAGAGATTCAGTATGGATGATTCTAAGCGCGGTAACCTACCGGCTTGTCACGGAATCACCCTCTCCAAAGAGATGTCTCCCAAGACTGATTTGGAAAGGGATCGCATGTCGATTATACCCTACGCTTCTGCGGTAGGCTCTATAATGTATGCGATGTTATGTACCAGACCAGATGTGGCATACGCATTGAGCGTAGTAAGCCGGTATCAAGCAAACCTAGGGGAGAAGCACTGGATAGCTGTGAAGAACATTCTCAAGTACCTGAGAAGGACTAAGGAGATGTTCTTGGTGTATGGCAGAAAAGACCTCCAGATGGAGGCTTTTGCCGACTCAGGCTTCCAGAGTGACAAAGATGACTCCAAGTCCATGTCGGGTTATGTCTTTACCCTCAATGGAGGGGCGGTCTGTTGGAAGAGTTCCAAGCAGGAGACCGTTGCTGACTCAACAATGGAAGCAGAGTACATAGCTGCTTGCGATGCCGCAAAAGAAGCTGTCTAGATGAAGAAGTTCCTCACAGAACTTCAGGTGGTTCCTTCCAATGTTGGTCCAATACCTTTGTATTGTAACAAAAACGGCGCTATAGCTTTAGCGAAGAAACCCAGGTCCCATCAGAAGTCCAGACACATCTTAAGGCGGTATCACCTGATCAGGGAGATCGTAGATCGCCGGGAGATCGAGGTGAAGAGAGTAAAGACGGAGAATAACATTGCTGATCCATTCACAAAGGCCCTTCCTCAGACGCAGTTCGAGAGGCTATTCGAGATGATAGGTCTACGATATGCCAGCTCATGGCCCCAGTGCAAGTGGGAGATTGTTAGTGTATATACCCTAGGGGCCATTATTGTATCATACTAGATTGTATATTACTTAATGGAAGCTTAAGATATTCACAGTTGTATATACAGTCTTGCTAAAAATGGTAGTATGCTACTTGGTTTGTGTCTACTTTAATATGTACATATGTTTCTTGTTACGTATCACTTATACATATTAGAGCCCATAGGTTCTTTACTTGATTACCAGCGTTGTGATGGCAGTCACACTAGTGGAGGCTGGGTAGTCTATAAGCAACATCCTATACAGGTCCCTAGTCATATAATTATCGAGACAGGGCATCGATACTCCAGAGTAGACTAGTGTGTACGCTTCACATCCCAGTTAGGGAGATGGTCTGTCCCATAGCCATCAGTACGTCGTACTGGAGATAGTATATAGGTGCTCGTTAGGTTACGGGTACACCGGACAGGACTCGCAGGGGAACTGATTGGTTGGTATTATACCCGTCGTCAGTTAACAGTTCCCAGATGACATGAGTACAACATAGTCCGCAGACTTGACCCTGCTACTTCGCCTCGAGTGTGTCCTACTGTTCTTAGATTGCTACCTTACCACGGCTCAAAGGAGTCGTGCAAACAGGTAGCAGTTGGGTGCAGTCCCGAGCACTTGGAGGCAGTAGTGGTTAGACAGGATTCGTCTCTCCCGGTATTAGGAGATGATATCGCGCTATGTCAGAGAGCCATTAAGCAAAGTCCCTGGCCAGGGCAAGCGAGATATACTGGTAGGTTCCAATAGCTTCTCACGGTGTAATGGGCTTCGCTCCGACACGACTTATACAGCTATTAGGGGACTGACGCTTGCCGCCCCCTAGGCTTGATATGCGATAGTCTTAGACGAACAGACCGGACTGTATGGAGATTGTCACATCAGGCTCAGTAGGAGTTCGGATGATTTTCCTCATCGGCCTTCTTATCAACATCTACCTGGGGACCGTTACGTACAGCTAGTGCCGCTTGCGGTCTGTGGTTAAACCCACTGCCAGCGTAGTGTCGAGTCTTTAGAGTCCCACACAGAGAGTTTCCCTGCTCCAGGCGAAACGATATAGAGGTCGTATGGTTTTACGACAAGGGTTCGGACGCGTACGTGTGTTTACGCACGTACAACTTTTCGGATAGTTTTTACTAGTCGGTTTTGGTTTAAGCCAGATTCTAGTATCGGGTTACTGGATTTATACAGTCTAAAGTTTTTCCGTGTTTTCACGGATTGGAGGGGCGTTCTCGTAATTTGTCGGGAAGCTTCTAGAAGAGTGGTGACTAAGGGGTTAAGGTGGCATTGCATTAAATGAGATTAGTGACTCATTTGTGTGATTCATCCAAGTCATTAATGCATCATAAATGCTTAATGACTCATGGCGATGAATCACTCATAGATATTTATGAAGCATGGTTGTTAATTCTATTATTTGATTTTTGGATAAATAATAATGCTTCATATATATTATGATAAGATCATTATCTCATTTCATTCTCATCTTCACCTTCTCTCTCCTCAAGCTCACTCTCTCTTCAAACCCTAACCCTAGCCTCTCATGTGTTGAGATCAAGGGTTAGCTAAACTAATACATCCATAACCTCACTCTATATCCCCTAGGTAGCTTAGATTAGCACTTTAAGCAACCTAGTTATCTCAAGTTTGAGATTAAGCTTGGCGTAGGAGCTTTCGGGTGGATCTTCTTTGATTCGAGGAGGCCGTTGAGGTGCCGATGTTCCAAGGAGCCTACGAGGAGTGGAGGACCGCGATGAAGACCCGAAGGACAAGTAACGTGAGGTATAACTTCGTATCCGAGTAGTTAAATCTCTAGTAGATAGTTAGCAATGGTTTAGATAACGATTCATGCGCTCAAGTCCGTGTTACGAAGCTTTGATAATCGTTTTTCATATATTCCGCCTCCCCGCAAGTTCGTGGGGTGCGTGACATGGACTTACAACTTTGATGGGACAACATTAATTTTGATTAGTGCAACTAAAACAAACCTACAAAGATGTTGTTGGAACTAAGTTTTAAAAACAGACATTACAGACGCTCTCTTTTGCTTTGCACAGTGGTATTCAGTTTAGAATATCCAGCACCTCATTCGATGGGGCAAAGGCCGAGATCCCTTCATCGGGAGTGACCCCTTGTGTAAAAGTTTACGTCAACGTAATAACTTCACTATAGTCGATTATTCTTGCTTTGCATCGTGGTATTCAGTTTGGGATATCCTGCACCTCATTCGACGAGTAAAAAGCCGAGATCCCTTCACAGGGAGTGATCTCTATAGCAAAAGTTTTCGCCACTATATTTAAAAAAAGGTTATCAGGTTCCTTCAACGATATCAAGTTCATTACGTTAACGGGTTTTCGCCAAAACCCAGCCATAGCCCTCCGTCATTTTGGATTGGTATTGCTTAGTATTCGTGCTACGTATTTCATGCTCAGCCGAGGCGTAGTGTACGGTAGCTATGTAATATTTTTCTGTAGCATATAATGCGATTGGTTGGGACAGTCGTGCGGTCATTTTGGATCAGTCAAGGACTCGTACGGGTGGGTCTAATGCAATCAAGATAATGACGGGTTGAACTTGACTAGGATCCTTTGATATGTTGGCTCAGTCAAGGTCACTTGGGTCATAAGGGTAAAAACCACATTGGGAGTTTCAAACATACAGGAAACTTGCAAATTTAGCATACCTTCTGGAGTGTGGTGACTAGAGTGGATTCCATCGAGGTCATCACACAATGATAGTTGGATCCCGATCCCACTGATGAGTTGGATTACTCTCGGGAGATTATTTCACTTAACAATCAATGCTATAAACCAAGTAGGTGTCTAGAACGGTGTTAGCGGGGCTACGACTCCAGGGAAAAGAGGTTATGTAATTAAGGAACTTCGCGAAAGTGTTGGAAAACCTCCCTCTAAGTACCAACACTAGCCTGGCTGAAAGGTTAAGCAAGTATTGTGACGTGCGATTAATCCTGACAAGTTCTTCTTTTAAGGTTTGAAGAAGAATTTGAGGAAACGGTGGGAGCCATCCTGATTAGATAAATTAATAAACCAATCTAATCTTGCAAGAGCGCACGCTGAGTTGTTTCTTTTCTCTCTCTCCAGGTAGCAACCATTTCACGCCCTAATCAAGATAATAAAATGTATCGCTTGACCGATCCGAATTCTTATTCGGGGCTGGGGAATGTCAGTTCGGCTCTAACTTACGACAACAGTCATAAGTATGAGCAAGGGAAAGAGAATTGTATGGATTCCAAGGAGACCCAGTTGAAGAAGAAGCATAGTATTGCATCTACTTCATGTCATGACCCGAATATTTCGACTCGTGACCGGCACTTAACCACGCTATGTCTACAGGCGTAACGCGACTAAGTAAGCCGAACCCAGAAATCAAAACCATTTAAACATAGTGAGTGTTGAAAACATTTAGTTAAAACATTTAGAAAACCTTAATTAGTTCAATAAGTTCTTTTAAAGTTACTTAATCATTTAAATAATTTTGGCAGCATTTCCTTTGTAAAAGTAGCCCCGAGACCGGGTATAAAAGAGGATATGAGTAAAAATGAGATATAATGAAACAAAACATTCCCAAACGGGAGCAATCACGCCCAACGGCGGAAACCATCATCACAAGAGTAATATACGACGCCGTAGCGAAGAATGAGCAATAAGTAAACATCACAGAATATAAACTGCATATAAAAACAGTCGGCTCCCACGAGCTCGACACCAGAATACAAAATATACATCATCGTCCTCACATAGTATCTAAGTCCAGTACATAAATGGTAGATGGAGAGTACTAGATACAAAAAGGGATACAATAAAAGTAATCAGATACCACAACCCACCTAAATGCAAAACAGCTCTCGCCGCAACTGTAGTGGTATCTGTAGCCAAAAGATGCAAAAGACAGCCTGCCGCGACTACTCTGAAGGGCAACCTGCAAATACTGTGGCACAACGGGGGTGAATTGCTAACTCATGAATAGAGATAACATATAAAGGTAATCGCGAGCATGCACGTACTGCGCTACTCTAACAAATGCCAGCAGATGATATCAATGCGAAATAAGCAGTATGTGCAATAATCTTGCAGATGCTCTGTCAGGTAAAATAACTACAGGATGAGATATATGGTAATCAATGCTGAGCATGGGATAAACAGCATCTACATGGAATATCAACGTGGAAAACAATCGGTGCCCACAACTGCACCCAAATCCCAAATAACTCAGGCGCCGGCACACCCATCGGCCCTCAAATCCTGTAAATCTCTGAGAAATCACGAGTGCCCAACATCGGCACCCAAAATATCATAAAATACTCGTGTCCAGTATCGACATGCAAATCCTCATATATCGGGCTCCGTCAGTCCGGATCAGCCCACGGGCTCCGTCTGCGGTATCGGCCCTCGGCCCCGGCAGTACGGATCATCCGCATCCATCTCTCGACTCTGGTCAGTATCCTCCGGATAACTGCCAGGTCCAACCAATCACCGGTAGGTACTCGCCACCCTGCCAGGCTCATCGTCTACTCCACGAAAAACATTTCTCGCCCCGGGGAACCATACCGGGTCCACCACGAACCCGCAAACGGATCATCCATCTCCTCGAATCGGGTTTCAAGCACACGTCTCAGCACCGAGAAAATGCGTGGTGGACGCACCAAAATATCATATCACGAGGAACCGGGTTTTCAAATAGTGCATCTTTTCTTAAAAATCCCACGGTCCTCAAAACCAGAAATCACATGAAAATCCAACACCAAGAAGTAAATCCAATGCGATGTGCTATGTACATCAATCCATGATATAGGTATAAGGGAAAACCGCTTTTAAAATTAGTTTCCGTTTTTAAAGATATCATGCGGCTCCCAAATTCCATGAAAGTCAAATCGAATCATATATGAAATGAACTACAGCAATATAATCATGGTAGTTCTACAGTGAGTGTGTCATGGCAATTACTAACGGTGTGTGTGTAGCATGCAGATTAGTGCTCGTGCAACATGAACCGTTAGTAATAGTGCGGTGTTCTATCAATTCTAAGCATACATACAGCATGGAATGCAATATGCAATGACAGTCCATGAGGTAAATGCAACATATAATAATAAGGTCCTATCAGCCCTGACGCATAACGCCATGCGGGCGATATCCCCGTAGATGTTAAATCTACTCACCGAAGTCTCGCGCTAAGTGTAGCCGACGACTTACTTGCCCTTCTTCGCAGCGTCTGTCTCACTCGCCTGCGAACCTAGAATCACATAACATATATCACACATAAGCTCAATTTCACAAAAACATGATATTAGGGTCAACCTAGAGACCCGTGTCGCAAACCAAGCGCGCGTGTGCGCGATACGCTAAAACGTGTGATCACGCGCCTGAAACTACCCTGACGCGTCGCGATACGGAGAAACCCCAAACCCACGCGCGTATCACGCGTGTCGCGAAGGTTTAAAATACGAGAAATAGGTATTTAGTTCCAGATTTTCCTGCAGTGAGAACCAAACAAAATTGCACATGCCATGAGTCTAAGGGTTGCAACAGACACCTATAGGACCAAACCCCAACCCAAACCCTACCCATCTGGCCGCAATTTGCGGCCAGAAATAATATTCCGGCGGCCTAAACGTGAAGAAAGGGGGTTGGGTTCTACCTGGGGTATCAGTACCTAACCACTATACTGCAGTCTTCTCAAAATTATTCTGAACTCACCGGGTCGATAGCAGTTTTCAGAAACTCAAATTTTGCTTAAAAACGATGAATTTGCATCAAATAGGGATCTGGTGGTATTTTAGTGCAATTGGGGTTTAAGCTGGGTTAATATGGCCCTAACAACACTCTAACAACTTACTAACACCACAACATACATCACTTGGCCAAGGTTCTCACTAAACACCTTATATCGCACCAAAAACCACTAACCGAAGCAAAACTACACTAAACAAGTAAACTAAGGAGTAAGTTTAGGAAATATACCCCACACTTGACCCTAGGGAGCTGGAGGAAGAAGAAGAAGTGAAGGGAAGGAGCTGCAGTCGAAGTTGTGCTGTTGCTGCTGCTCACTGATGCTATTGCTGCTCACTGTTGCTGCTGCTGCTGCTCTCTGTTGCTGCTGTTGCTGCTTCTGGCTGCTGCTGAGATAAGATGGTTGCTGCTGCTGCTGCTGTGAGGTAAGTGTGTGTGTGTGTGTGTGTGTGTGAGTGAGGTTGAGAGAAAAGAACAAAACAAATGAGAGGAAATCATAACCATCAATGTCAACCCCTCACTCTCTCTCTCTCTCCTCATTAATTGCAAGCATGGCTTAAGCCATAATGCACTCTCTCTCTCTCTCTCACCAAGTCAACACCCTAAGGAAATTCAAATTAAAGCAACTATTAATTAACTAATTAAACTTAATTAAAACCCAAAAGACTTAATCCCCATGATTAACCCACCATGGTTACTAATCAAGGTAATAACTCATTTAAAAACCCTAGTTTACATGCACATGTGTGTGCAAGCCTAGGAAAATTCTAGAAAAATATTTATTAAATTAGGAAAATTACTTGAAACACAATTTGGTAGACTTTTTATTAAAAACCCTTTATTTAAATATAATAGTCACAAAACACATCCTAAGGTGTTATACTTCAGGTGTTCTTGTAATTGAGAACTGCTTTTCGGTCAGCCCTACCTCCTGGATACTTGATACCGGATCAGGATCTCATATCTGTAATTTATTGCAGGGACTAAGAAAAAGTAGGAAAGTTGCACCGGTGATATGTCCCTCAAGGTAGGGAACGGAGCACAAGTTAATGCTGCAGCCGTCGGTGAATATCACCTAGTGTTGCCAAATGGCAATACTATAATTTTGAACAATTGCTACTTTGTACCTTCCATGGTTTGCAACATAATATCAGTATCTTTACTTGATAAAGATGGATATAACTTTTTTCTTGATAGAAATATCATGAACATTTACCTTGATAAGGTACTGGTTGCAGAAGGTACACTGTGTAATGGTATCTATGTTCTAAATTAGAATACAGTTCTCAATATACAAAACACACGCAAGAGGAAGAGTTCAGATACAAACGAATCCTAATTGTGGCATAGTAGACTTGGTCATATCGGACAGAAAATACTAAGTAAGTTGCATAAAGATGGACTCTTGGATACGTTCGAGTTTTCATCTTATGAAACTTGTCAGTCTTGTCTCAAAGGAAAGATGACCAAATCTCTGTTCACCGGACATGGAGAAAGAGCAACAGAGCTCTTGGGACTCATACACAGTGATGTATGTGGTCCAATGTCTATACATGCAAGGGGTGGGTTCTCGTACTTCATCACATTCACTGACGATCTCTCTAGGTTCGGATATGTGTATCTGATGAAACACAAATCTGAAGCTTTTGAGAAATTCAAAGAATTCAGAAACAAAGTGGAGAACCAGATAGGCAAAAGTATCAAGATCCTCCGGTCTGATAGAGGAGGGGAGTACTTAAGCATGGAATTCCTAGATTACTTAAAAGAGAATGGTATTCTCTCTCAGCTTACTCCTCCGTACACACCACAGCATAACGGTGTATCGGAGCGGAGGAACCGTACCCTGTTGGATATGGTTCGCTCCATGATGAGTAGTGTTGAGTTACCACTTTCATTTTGGGGACATGCGCTTTTGACAGCGGCATATCTATTGAATGATGTTCCGTCTAAATCAGTGCCTAAGACACCATTCGAAATATGGAATGGTAAAAGGCCGTATCTTAAGCGCATTAAGAAATGGGGTTGTCCGGCCTATGTAAAAGTACAAAATCCGGACAAACTTCAGGCACATTCAGTTCTATGTAAATTTATGGGATATCCTAAAAATTCTATAGGATATCTGTTCTACCACACCGAGGAACAGAAGGTGTTTGTATCTCGCCACGCCACCTTTTTAGAGTGGCAATTTCTTGCAAAAGAAACTAGTGGGAGATCGGTAGAACTGAAAGCAATTCAGCGACCACAAAATGAAATTGAAGATTTAGAGGAACCACTAGATTGAGTAATCCCAGATGAATCTCAGCCACTCCGCAGATCTGGTAGGATTTCTCATCCGCCCGAGAGATACTATGGTTTTCTCATAGACGGGGATCGAGAGGATTGTATCTTGGAAGAAGATGACCCTACCAGTTTCAGGCAAGCCATTATCAGTAGGGACTCTGATAAGTGGCTTGATGCTATGCAATCCGAAATGGAGTCCATGTACACCAATAAAGTGTGGACCTTGGATATTGCTCCACCTGGGGTAAAACCTGTTGGATGCAAATGGATCTACAAAAGGAAACTTGGTGTAGATGGGCAGGTGGAAACCTATAAAGCTAGACTCGTTGCAAAAGGTTTTCGTCAAAGACCTGGTTTGGACTACGACGAAACTTTTTCTCCAGTGGCTATGCTCAAATCCATTCGGATCCTACTTGCTATTGCTGCCTTCCATGACTATGAGATCTGGCAGATGGACGTAAAAACGGCTTTTCTGAATGGCAGTTTAGAAGAGTGCGTTTACATGGATCAGCCAGAAGGTTTTGTAGACAGTGGGAGCAGCGGGAAGGTGTGCAAGTTGCTTAAATCCATTTATGGATTAAAGCAAGCATCGCGCAGCTGGAACATCTGTTTTGATGAAGCAATCAAGGAATTTGATTTCATCAAGAACGAAGATGAACCTTGTATTTATAAGAAGATTGTAGGACGAACTGTCGTGTCCCTAGTCTTGTACGTGGACGACATTCTTTTGATAGGAAATGATATTCCTATGCTATAATCGGTCAAGCTATTCTTGTCACAACGGTTCTCCATGAATGACCTGGGTGATGCCGCATGCATACTGGGGATCAAGATCTACAGAGATAGATCCAAGAGGTTACTGGGACTTTCACAGTCCAGGTACATAGACACCGTACTAAAGAGATTTAGTATGGAAGATTCCAAACGCGGTAATATACCAGCATTGCACGGAATCACCCTCTCCAAGAAGATGTCTCCCAAGACTGATGAGGAAAGGGTTCGCATGAGCATTATACCCTACGCTTCGGCGGTAGGATCTATAATGTATGCGATGCTATGTACAAGACCAGATGTAGCTTACGCACTAAGCGTGGTGAGCCGGTATCAGTCAAACCCAGGTGAGAACCACTGGACGGCAATGAAGAACATTCTCAAGTACCTGAGAATGACTAAGGAGATGTTCCTGGTTTACAGTAATAGAGACCTCAGGGTCGAGTCCTATACCGATTCAAGCTTCCAGAGTGACAAGGACGACAGCAAGTCTGTCTCGGGTTTTGTGTTTACCCTCAACGGAGGGGCGGTATATTGGAGGAGTTCCAAACAGGATACCGTCGCAGACTCGACGATAGAGACTGAATACATTGCTGCAAGCGATGCCGCAAAAGAGGCGGTCTGGATGAAGAAGTTCATTAATGAACTTCAGGTGGTTCCGTCCATTGTTGACCCAATACCTTTGTATTACGATAACAATAGGGCTATAGCTTTAGCGAAAGAACCCAGGTCCCATCAGAA
This sequence comes from Agapanthus africanus, assembly GCA_030015575.1. Taxonomy (NCBI): domain Eukaryota; kingdom Viridiplantae; phylum Streptophyta; class Magnoliopsida; order Asparagales; family Amaryllidaceae; genus Agapanthus; species Agapanthus africanus. The sequence continues at coordinate 668,892,543 of CM057341.1, read as the reverse complement.
GTCCAGACACATCTTAAGGCGGTATCACCTGATCAGGGAGATCATTGATCGCCAGGAGATCGAGGTACGGAGAGTGGACACTAAAGAAAACACGGCGGATCCATTCACAAAGGCCCTCCCTCAAACACAGTTCGAGCGACTTTTTGAGCTATTGGGTATGCGGTACGCCAGCAGTTGGCCATAGAGCAGACGTTGGGTATGCGGTACACCAATTACTGGTCTTTAGTGCAAGTGGGAGATTGTTGGATATGTATGCCCTAGAGGCCATTATTGTATAGTACTAGTTTGTATAATACATTTTGGAAGCTTGGGATATATACACAGGTTTGCGACAGTCTTGCTCAATATAGTAGTATGCTACTTGGTTTGTTTCTATCTTAATATGTGTATATGTATCTTTTTAACATATCGCTAATACATATTGATGGAGCCCTTAGGATCTTTGCTTGACTACCGACGTTGTGATGGCGATCTCACTAGTGGAGGCTAGGTAGTCTATAAGCACATTCTTATTCTGGTCCCTAGTCGTAGGATTATCGAGACGGGGCATCGATACTCCAGAGTAGACTGGTGCATACGCTTCTCGTCCCAGCAGGGGAGATGGTATGTCTCACAGCCATCAGTACGTCGTACTGGAGATAGTATGCAGGTGCTCTTTAGGTTACGAGTACACTGGACAGGACTCGTCGGGAACTGTTGGTTGGTGTTATACCTATCGTCGGTTAACAGTTCCCAGGTGACATGAGTACAGCTTAGTCCGTTGACTTGACACTGCCACTTCGCCTCAAGTGTGTTCCCACTGTTCTTTGATTGCTACCCTACCACGGCTCTATTGAGTCGTGCAAACAGGTAGTAGTTGGGTGCAGCCCCGAAGCACTTGGAGGCAGTGCCGGTTAGACAGGATTCGTCTCTCCCGGTATTGGGGGTTGATATCGCGCTGTGTCTAGGAGAGCCATTACACATTATCGTCCCAGGCCAGGGCAAGCGAGATTTACTGGTAGTGTTTCCAGTAGTATCTCAGGGTGTTCTGGGCTACACTCCGACACGACTTATACCGCTATTAGGGGTCTGACGTTTACCACCCTCTAGGCCCGATATGCGATACTCTTAGACGAATAGACCGGACTGTACGGAGATTGTCACAGATAGGCTCAGTAGGAGTTTGGATGAGCTTGCTCGTCGACCTTCTTTTCGACAGATACCTGGGTAGCTGTTACGCACAGCTAGTGCCGCTGACGTGCTTATGGTTAAACCCACTGCCAGAGTACTGTCGAGTCTTTAGAGTCCCACACAGAGGGTTTCCCAGCCTCGAGCGAAATGAGTAGAGGTTATATGGTTTTACGACAGGGCTCGAACACATACGTGCACCTGTGGACGTATGGTGTTCGAGCGGACTATACTAGTGGGCTTTGGTTTAAGCCATATCCTAGTATATGATTATTGGATTGGCTTCGTCTCAGGGAATTCGTGTTTTTCGGAACACGGATGCAGGTATGTATATACGGACGAGAGGGGGTACAGACGAAGATTTTCCCATTAGGGTTTTGACCATTGATTTGGACAAAACACAAATGAGGAAAAGAAAAGATTATGTTATTTTTGGATAAATGATAATTGTATTTGGAATGAATATTTTGTTGACCATTTGACTTTGTTGACCATTGACTTTGGTTGACTTGTTGACCAAAGATATTATGGATGGATTTTTATTTTGTGCTAGATCTTTCCATTGATATATTCTTCTCTCCAATAATTCAAATGGTCAATGATATATATTCTTATTTTCCAAATACTTTCATCATTATTCATCACAAAAGCATTCTCTCTCTTCATGCAAGCTCTCTCCTTCTTCTTCCTCTCTCAAACCCTAACCCTAATCTATCATGAGTTGATAATCAAGGGTTAGTTAGACTAAGCCATCCAAATCACTCTCTACTCTCTCTAGTATACTTGGATTAGCAAATCAAGTGTTCTAGTTACCTCAAGCTAGAGGTTTAGTTCAAGGTTGAAGCTCTCGGGGGGATCATTATAGACACAAGAAGGTCGGAGTTCAAGCACGATTCCTACGACCATTGAGGAGCTTAAGGAGAGGATCGAAGACCCGAAGGACTTGGTTTCTTTAGGTATAACATCTTTTCATAGTAGATAGAACTTTATCAAGTGCTAACTAGGTTTATGGTAAAGATCCGGTTAGGGTTATATTAGCGCCAAGTTCGTTATCGCTACGAAAATTTTGTTCCGCATTTGGTCACGGATGTTGGCCGGGGCGCTAGTGTAACCCTTCAGGAGCATGGCGTCATTGACTTCGGCAAGCAAGAAGTAAGGTGAGTGGATCTATATCCATGGGGGAATTCGGGTTGATGGCGTATAGCACTCCCGCAAAGTTTTGGTTGAAACCGATTTGTAGTATATGGTTAAGAAAACCGAGATTAGGAAACTAGGGTTAGAGTTAAAAGATTGTTAGTGAAACCATAGTATAAACTAAAGGATAGTGAGAAGTGTTTTGATACAACTAATACATGATGATGGGATTTGAGGATGACGTTTGACGATATTGCCGTTTAGGGTAATATAGGACTAGATAGCCGACGTAGATGTGTCATCCGAACCATACCTATTTCCAAACTAAAGAATCGTATGCATATTTTAAACATGTACCGTGAGGGATGTTATGGATTTTAAAATAATATCTTTTCCTTAAAAACACTGTAGCCCCTACTTTCAAAACTACGATTCGCTTCTTTTAAAAACTGATTGTATGGTTCGGGTGTGTATGTTAGATTAGATACTTATGCTTATAGTAAAGGTAGAATGTATTTGTAAAGTTGACATTGTGTGAGAAATAGATGCGATGAAAAGAGAATACGATTTGACATGTGATATGATGATATGTTGGTATACGGATGCGAGTCGATTGAGGTGATTGATATCTTGCCGGTCCCCTGATACGAGATTGTTATGGATGTGACCTGGGTCATAGGTATATAGATATTTATAGAATGTCGTGAATCATGTGTGATATGTCTTATGAGACATCAGGTCCGTACCCCTCATTATCGTAAAGGTTGATAGGATCCCTATTGGTTTTATGCCGCCGTATGATGATTTTCCGTAAGTGATGAGTTTGACTTGATGTTTGATCCCTACCCTTGACTAGAGGATACCGTACGATAGATTATACCGTATACGATGTTGTGAGGCTGGATGCCGATTGATAGATTCACCGACTCGGACTTGTAGACACGTATACCTTATAGCTTTTAGATGATGATTTACCTTATGCTGCATTCATGTTATTCGCATTGCATTACTTATACCTGTGCTAGTACACCTGCACCATTATCGATGATGCGTATGTTACACGTACACAGATTTGCCGGCTCACACACTTCATCATCAATAATTGCCATGTCACTACACAGTAGGATTGCTGCATCATGATATGACTCCTTGCATGCTATACTTGCGTATATAGTACTGGTACATCCATATTGGCGCACATACATATTGTACACTTATACTTGCATATATACCACTTGTGCATCCATACCTACATACATACTTATTGCACATACATAGATGATGCTAGCTTTGGTTTTGGAGAATTGGGAACTGCAGGATATATTTTAAAACTGGAATCATTTAAAAGAGCGGTTTTCCTTTAATATGTCACGTCACTGTTCCATGTTGCATGATATACGGATATGCTTACATTTCTATCATATGTCGTTGTTCATATCATAATTTTGCATTATTATATTCCCCATTCTTATTCATTTTACAAATAAACAGGTGCTTTTGATCCATATCTGCTACATAGTTGCAGGTTACAGGTTCTCGGAACAAAACAGTGAAAATGATGAAAAGACGATACAAAAGTGAGACTACGACCAACAAATGGAAGAATCTTGATCATGTCTACAGTTTGAGGGACAAATGAAGATCAATGAACAAGTTCACAAAGTACAAAGGCAGCGCAAGGTTCAAGACTTCGACACGAAGCGAACGGTAAAAGTCCACCACATTCTACATAGTGGAAATCTGGAAGAAACTAGAGGACATTCTGAAGAACCAAATGAAGAAAAGTCAAGAAAAATGCAACAGAAAGCAGCCCAGAAGAACACAGCCCAAGACCCCACCATATGGCCGCGGATCCACGGCCAAACAGGGCATATGGCCGCGGTTCTGCGGCCATGATAAGCACGTGTCGGTGCATTTTTTGTCGGTGGTGGCGATGCGTTGACTAGGCTTCTCAGGGTAGTTTTTTAAATGTAGATAGGGATCAGAATGTAACCTAAGGTTTCTATAATCTATAAATAGAAACCCTAAAGCTCTTTTTGGAGCATGCCTCTTTTTGTTTATCAAATTCAGAATTCTTAATTCGCTGTAATGTTTTAAAGAGAGTATCGAATAAAGTAAGTTTTTTTTCTTTCTATGCCCTAGTTAATTTTCTTTCCTGCCCTAGTATAGATTTTCTTTATCTGCCCTAGTTATAACTTTTATTTAATTGCCGTAGTTTAGATAATTAGGTTATTAAAAACAATCATAAAAAATGTCTCTTTTTATCAATTCCCTAATGAGTGAGTAGTTCCTCACTTGTTAGGGTTAGGAATAGGAAAGGTTTGAGAGATGAAAATCTCTCACCCCTTTCTTGCCCATCGCATATTTTTTATATGACTCCATGCATGCATACACACACCGCTCACTACGGCACCCTATCCCACGAGGTAGCGGTGATACCGTAGTTTAAAAGACCGGTTGTGTATATTTTCCATGGAGGTTAGGGTAAGAATTAAGAAAGGACGGACAAGGACCTAGAGGAAGAAACATAGTTTCTTCCCGATCGTGCTAATCCCCTTTATTAATTATTACCATAACACCTAAATAGATCTTAATTAGGGCATTGAAAAGCGGTGAGAAATATTAAATTTCCAAACTTAACCTAAACCTAACCCTAGCAAGGTTTTAATCCTAATCTAAAGTTTTTAGTGATAATCCAATCCACCACAATTGGAATTAACTCGTTAGAACAAATAGAAAATACACAAAATCCCTGTGGACCGACCCGTACTCACCGGCAAGCTACCAAGCGACGTCGTTCTTGATTACGGTTAATATTCTTTGATCTAAAAAGCACTTAAGCAAAATTCATATAATCAGTCGCATACATCATGCTTTATGATTTTACGCATTGAGATATGATGTTTTCATGAAATTTCTGGATTTGAGAACCGTGGTCATTTTTAAAGAAAGTATGTATTGTTTTAAAAACCCGGTTTCTCTTGATATGGTATTTCAGTGCGTCCACCATGCGTTTTCTCGGTTCTGAGACGTATGACATGTGAAACCCGATTCGAAGAGCTGGATGAGGCCGATTGTGGGTACATGGTGGACCCGGTATGGTACTCCAGGGCGAGAACGGATCTTTCGTGCAGTAGACGATGAGCCTGGCAGAGGGACCATTACCTACCGGTGATAGTATTTGGGCTCGGCGGATATCCGGAGGATACCGACCGGAGTCGAGAGATGATATGGGCCGATCTGGACTGACGGAGCCCGTAGGCCGATCCGGACTGACGGAGCCCGAGATATGAGGATTTACGTGTCGATACTGGACATGGGTTTCATGATATTTTCGGGTGTCGATGTTGGACACTCAGGTTCCATGATTTTGATGTGTCGCGAGGGACACCGTTGATTTATATCCTCATACTTTCATGCACACTCTTTCATGATATTTACGTGCATACAGACATTGGTTATATGGTTGGACGAGATCCACATGCATACATACATTGATTATATTGTTGGATGATATCCATATGCTGATTGATATTGATATTAGTGTTGGCACATATACAGACCCGGTCACCCTAAATATCATAGTATTACCTTTATGATATAGTTGACTAAGGAGTCGTTGTTTATTCGATTTCTGCTTGTAGATGTTTTTCTACTCACGAGTTGGCAACTCACCCCCGTTGTGCCACAGTTCTTGCAGGTTGACCGCATGGATCCGTAGCGGTATCGCTGGCACATAGCTTCATTTGGGTGCTTTGCATTGGTAGGTGGGGCATTTGTATCGTACCCACTCTTGTATTTTATTTCATATTGTATCTAGTCAACTCTATCAATCAAATTAGTAAATTGTATAAGTAATGAGACTTAGTGAGATTGTGGTTGCGAGACTTAAAGCGAGGGGTTTTCCGCTACTTATGGTTTTGATGTCTTGCTTATTTCTTTATCTTTTGTGGTGATCTTCGCCATTGGGCGTCGTATACTTATTTTTATACTTTGGGTGGTTTTGATCCGCCGGTTGGCGAAGAGCTAGCTCCCGTTTGGGGATGCCATTATTCATGTTATGTATTTGTGGTTTTGGGATCAAAAAATACAAAGGAGGTGCTGCCCAAATTTTTAAAATACAAAACACGTTTTCAAACTAGCAAATTTCACTTGCATTTTTATGTTCCTTTTCTACGCATTAAGAAAACTTGATTTCATTATACCTTTCTTTCAAAACTTCATCTCCTTTATTTTCTTAAAAAAGTTTAGATTTCTGGGTTTCAGCTTACTTGAATTACGTTACGCCTTTAGACGTTGCGTGATTTAAGTGCTGGTCATGAGCTAATATTTCGAGTCGTGACACTCATATCGGCCCTCAGTTCGGCCCTTATATAAATGAATAAGAATACTTGCACAGATCATTATGATGATATATATTATAAATATATATATATAACAGCGTCCCGTACCACTGATATATATATATATATACACATGCATATATAGCAGCGTCCCATACCACTGATATATATACTTAGAGGTAAAATATCAAGAAAACTAGTGTCTAGAATCGACACATAAATACTCATCTATCAGGCATCGTCATCACGACTGCCCCTGATATGTACGTATCATACGTTCATCGGAACCCGAGTGCCCTAACTGTCGGCACTCGAATTCCCCGTATCTATACATACATGACTCCGGTCGATATCTCCACGATCACCGCCGATTCCAATACTGTCATCGGTAGGTATGATTCCCCTGCCAGGCTCATCGGCTAATCCATCGACATACCTTTCTTGCCCCAGGGTACCTTTGGGCTCCAACATGTACCCGCACACTGCCCACACCACTCCTCGCATGGGGTATATATCAGAACCGAGAAATCTCATGGTGGACGCTGAAATATCATATCAAGAGAAATCGGATTTTTTCAAATAATGCATAATTTCATGAAACTACCACGGTCCTCAAATCCAGAAAACATCATGTGAAATCCATATATCAATGTGAAATCCATGAAATATAATATGTGCAACATGAACAGTAATATGAGCATATAAAGGAAAACCGCTATTTAACTGCAACAAGTTATTAAATATATCATGCGGTTCCTAATTTCTCCAAAGTCCATACAACATCAAATAAAGGTGAACATGTAGCTATATCCAGGTATGCATAACCATGTCGGTATAGCGATATATGTGTATCTACCTATCCATAATGATATGATACCTCCAAGTATATGTATAGCTATATCAAGCTAGGTAAGTGTACATGTAAGTATGTATGCAAGATATATATGTAGCTGTGTCTCATATGCTTATATACCTATCTCTAATGGTACAATACCATATAGGTATATGGGTAACTAGCATGTAGGCATGTCAAGGCATATGTGTAAGCGTGTAGGTATACAGGTATGCTATATCTCATATGCACAATAGAACATGAATCAATGTCTCAATGTCTCTAACCAATACAATATCATATATGTATGTGTGTTGTGCGTGTCATGGCAATTATTGACGGTGTAAGTGGCATGTAATCAGTGCTCGTGTAACATGAGCCGTCAATAATAGTGCAGTGTCCAAAGGTACAAGTCCAAGCACAACAAGTAATAATATGCAGTGAAGTTTTATGCACAATCTCTATATGTGCAATATAAACATGCGACAATATCATATCATCTCTAGCCCAGACGCATAACGCCATGCGGGCGATTCCCCTGTAGATATTAAATCTACTCACAGATGATCCTGGGGCTAAGTAAAGCGAACCACTCGCTTTCCCTTCTTCGCAGCGTCCAATGTCCCCGCCTGCGACCCTAAAATCAGATAACAACAAAGCAAGTGTATATATTAGCAATCGACCAATAACACGTACAAACTACGTTTGACCGACGCATCAACTCCAAACATACTCTCAAGTGTTCGTCTAGTGGCTAACGCGCGTAGCGACACTACGAAACTAAGCCAAGAGCAACAGATACACAAAGACACGAACCGTATCGGATAACGTAACGCGCGTAATCGAAACACTAGTAACAAGCAAAGTGATCCCAGATTTTGATACACAAACATTTTGTAAAAGTTGCACATACCACAAGGCCACACACAACCCCAGAGACCCCTACACCAAAACTGAAACCTAAACTCCCCAGTCTAGCCGCAAATTGCGGCCAGAAGCAATAAAATTGGAGCCTGATCTTGAGGTAATAGGCTCGTATTTTGAGGGTAGCTTCTAGGTCACTACACTAGGTCACTGTGATGGGAACTTTTCTAACAAATACCTGGTTTGATAGCAGATCATCCGAGACACCAAACTACGCTAAAAATACAATATTTACCCGGAACGAAACTTTACGCGTTCTAAACTGAAACTAGCAAGCTATGCAACATTAAAAAGGCTAACTTAACAGAAAGAGATCATTACCTACTCCCCCAAGCTCAAAGATCCTAGCTTTCCAAACTCCAAGGCATCCAAGAGGAAAAACAAGGCTTAAGATGTGATTTTTGTGAGTTTTGATGAAGTTTTAGCAAGGTTTAGTGAAGGTTTTTGTGATGAATGAGCAAGTGTTCAGTTGAGAGTTAAGGAGTATGAAAAATAATGAGAGATAGAGAAAAAGAGAGAGAGTGAGAGGATAAGGAAAGAGAGAGGTGAGGATAAGAAAGAGTGAGGTGAGTGCACCCTTGCATTAACTCTTCATTAATGCAAGCCATGCCTCACAAATGAGTCACTATGCCACCTCTCATCCAAACAAAACTCAAGGAAAATATCTCTCACAAATATCTAAAGGTTTAGGATTAAAGAAAAGTAAGGATTAGGATTAGGTTAACTTGTCATGGTCACAAAACTCGCTTAGCACAAACAAACCCTCACATTAACATGCACACATGCATGCAAACCATAACAAATAATAATAAAATATTAATTAAATGTTATAAAATATGAGAAACCCAAATTGGTAAACTTTTTACCAAAAACCCGGATTATCGTCTAATTAACACTGATCGAAAACTAAGGCGTTACATCTGCATTCTCCATGGGGCCCTGGGTCTTCACCGTAAGGTTATTTAACTTACGGCAGGACGAAGGTAAGGCTAGCGCGGGTGCAAAATGTATATAGTATTTATTTATATATCATATATATAAACACACACACACACACACACACACACACATCATCATCGCAGATAGATAATCAACATTACAGGCATGCGGTAAATATCATCATAAGCAGGTAAACACATTACAAGCATGTAATGAATATCACTGAATATGGAATAGTCGGATTACCTAAGAATCCCGCGTTTCGTTTGAGCCACAAGGGGAACATGAGATTCCTCGGTCGTGTGAATAGCCTATGCGTAGCCAAAAGCAGACCCCTATGGGTGCAGCAAATAGCCGCAAACCCAAGAAACAAGGCAACCCTGCATCATCATGAGAGGCTATCCAGCACTTTCTTGAATCCAGTGACTTGAGCACTCCTCTATGGGTCAAACCTATACCCTTACAAGCGCAGCAAGCAACCCGCCAACCTTAGAATCGAGTGAGTCGATCCCAATGTCTTAAGATGGTCATCCGCTGCAATCTAGGATCTGGTTGCCCGTGCGCTTCTTCATGGGGTAATCATAAACCTATATTATTACAAAGGCAGCCATGACCGCAACCTGGTCGTGCCCCGACAAAAAATAATACAATAAGTGGTGACTATGACCACATGTGAACCACTATGTCCCGAATAAAAGAATATACAAATAGCGGAAACGGCGGCCACAAGTTGGAGCTCGTACCGAACAAATGAATATACAATTTGACTTCAAGAAATAAAATAAAACACATCACAATTCTGCACGGGGCTATTCAAAATCCAACACATTCAAAACAAGCATCACAATATATCACAATATATACATGCAAACCCGTCGAATTGATTGAATTAATTCATCGACGTTAAACATTGCGTACCATCATATGCCTTTGTATTAAACACGACTAAACATATTTATTCGTGTGAATACGACACCCATAGCCAATGAAATCCAAAACGGCGGAGTCTAAAACTTCAAATTCCAAAACACTGAATTTGAAGTTCACTCCGGCCTTGAAAACCTCCGCATTTCTTGCTCAAGACGAGTCATGAGTGACCCGAAAAATGCCTGAAACTTTAGGGAGGACCTCTAGAATGACCCATATGACCCGTAGGGGCTTTGGGTGGGGCTACCAACCAATGGCCACAAAGTTGTGGCCATTGGTTGCTCCTAAAATAGCCAGAATGCTGGCCCCTAAAGTTGTGGCCATGGGTTGCTCCTAAAACAACCAGAATGCTGGCTGTTTCAGCCCCACACCCGAGGCCATCTCATGGTGGTCTCGGGTGTGGGGGCCCCCAAGCCCTCGGGACATCCCGAGGTTCATCCCTGCACCTCCACGAGGCTCTCGGTCTGAACCGTGAGCCCCGTAACGTGAGAAAAAGCAATCAATGCGGCTGATTTGCGGCAGTTTTCAAAAAACAGTAAGGATATGAACTTCGAAAAATGTTTTAGAATACCAATCGGCCACGGAACATGTTGCAGTCTTTTGGTATGGCTCTGATACAACTGTTGGCGTGCTATAGGTTCGCTAGATGATTTTGTAGCAAGCGGAAACATAATTTTAAAATTTTCTGCTAAGCTAAAATATGCACACAAAGAATCAATCCAAAAGACCAAACATGCTAAAAGAAAAGTGTGCTAAACTAAGGGTTTTAGGCGGCTACAACCTTTGTAATGTGTTCTCTCGCCTAGGGAAAGACCCAAGCTAGCCTTCACACAGTCCGGAACAAGCTTGATCGGTGATTTCCTTGCCGAAGATGATCCACCATGTGGCAACATAACACAAGCTCCTACTTCACAACTACAACTAGTAGTGAAGAAAACTACCTAAAATAATTTGCTAGAATGGTTGAGATAGATGATAAAGGAATTTTGCTTACTAATTTTCTTCTCTTTTATTTTCTTTTTCTCAAGAATAAAAACTGAAGAAAGACGATGAAAATGGTGAGAATGAGATGATAATCCTCATACAACAACAACAACTGAGCCTTTTATCCCAAGCATATGGGGTAGGCTACATGAACCAACATGAGAATCACGCCGGGTCCAGCACATGAATCATCCGCCTCCACTCACTCCTATCGAACAATATACTTTTATTGAGGCCTTTGGAAACCATATCGTTTCGTATCACCTCCATCCATGTTTTCTTCGATCTCCCTTTTGCCCTTTTGCCATTGCCCATATCGAGAGTATCTATTCGTTGAACCGGTGCTTTTATAGGTCTGCGTCGCATATGACCAAACCATCTTAGTTGGTTTTCCCGCATCTTCTCCTCCACAGGTGCTACACCAACTTTTGCACGAATATCCTCATTTCGCACCTTATCTTTTCTAGTGTTACCGCACATCCAATGAAGCATGCGCATCTCCGCTACGTGCATCTTCTGTGTATGATGCTTCTTAGGAGCCCAGCATTTTGTACCATATAATAAGGCAAGCCGAATAGCTCTCCGATAAAACTTCCCTTTCAATTTTAACGGAAATTTACGATCACACAAAATCCCTGCTGCACTCCTCCATTTCAACCAACTAGCTTGGATCCTTTGATTAACATCACTATCGATCTCCCTATTCTTTTGGATGATGAAACCTAGATATCTAAACTGGTCGCTCGGTGATATCTCTTGCCCTTCCAATATTATACCAATATGGTTTTGACTTCTCTGTTTACTAAATTTGCAATGCATATATGCTGTCTTAGACCTGCTCAATCTGAACCCCTGAGATTCCAATGTTTGCCTCCATAATTCCAATTTGGCATTAACCCCTGCTTTCGTCTCATTTACTAGAACAATATCATCAGCGAATAGCATACACCAAGGTACCTCATCTTGGATAGTTCTAGTAAGCTCATCCATCACGATGGTAAACGGGAATAGACTTAATGCGGATGCTTGATGCAAACCAATTGTAATCGGAAAATCACTCGGGCCGCCACAAGTTCTGACATTTGCCACTACTCAATCATACATATCCTTGATTATGTCAATATACTTGACAGGGACCCCCTTCTTCATCATTGTCCCCCATAATACCTATCTAGGTACCTTGTCGTACGCTTTTTCTAAATCAATAAATATCATATGCAAATCTCTTCTCCTCTCTCGAAAGCGCTCGACAAGTTGACGAATCAAATGAATAGCCTCTGTCGTCGATCGTCCAAGCATGAACCCAAACTGGTTCTCTGTTATCTTAATATCCTTTCTCAGCCTATGTTCAATCACTCTCTCCCAAAGTTTCATAGTGTGACACATAAGTTTTATTCCACGGTAGTTTGAGCAACTTTGAATGTCACCCGTGTTCTTATAGATAGGTACAATGATACTTTTCCTCCATTCATTTAGCATCTTGATTGTCTGCTAAATCTTATTAAACCGATCTGTCATCCATTTAACGCCTATTTCTCCTAAGTATCTCCAAAGCTCGATAGGAATCCTGTTAGGACCAACCGCTTTTCTTAAACTCATTTTGTTCAAAACTTCTTTAACCTCAGGTAATCTTATTTTAGGCATGAAATCACGGTTTATATCTTGAGATTGAATGACAAGTCCATCCAAATTCTTAGTAAAGCTCTCATTGAACAATTTGTCAAAATAATCTCTCCATCTTTCCTTGATACCTCATCTCGAACTAAAACCTTCTTATTTTCATTTTTGACACATTTCACCGCACATAAGTCTCTAGTCTTCCTTTCCCGCATCCGAGTAATCCGGTATATACCATTTTCAGCCTCTTTAGTGTCTAATTTCTCATACACCTCCTTATAGACCTTAGATTTAGCTACCCGAACAGATTTCTTAACTTCCTTTTTAGCTATTTTATACTTCTCAAATCTCTCCACATCTCTACTTTTCTTCAAATCTTTATAAGAATCCCTTTTAATTTTAATAGCAGCCTCTACTTCTTCATTCTACTATGATGTGTCCTTAGATGGTAGAGCACCACCTCTCGACTCACCAAGTAGATCTCTAGCTACCCTCTTGATACAATTAGTTATTTTGTTCCATGTTCTGTCTGAATCATCTTCTGACTGCCAATCCGCTTCTTGGACTACACAATCTATAAAAGCCTTTTGGTTATCTTCTTTCAATCGCCACCATTTAATTCTAGACTCTACCTTATGTCTAATCTTCCTAGGTCCTCTTCTAAATCGAAAATCTAGAACTAGAAGTCTATGTTGAGTGGTTACACTCTCACCTGGCACTACCTTACAGTCGATACAACAACCTCTATCTATTCTTTTCGTCAGAAAAAAGTCTATTTGACTAGCACTTGATCCGCTCCTAAAAGTGATAAGGTGGGACTCTATTTTCCTAATCCAGGTGTTTGCTAAGATCAAGTCATAAAGTAAGGCAAAATCTAGAATCGAGTCACCTACTTCATTCCTTTGTCCAAAACCAAAACCTCCATGGATAGTATCAAACCCACTATGACTAGTACCTACATGTCCATTGAGATCACCACCAATAAATAACTTCTCTCCGCTAGGTATATTTTGCACTATCTCGTCTAAATCCTCCCAGAATAGACGCTTACTAGCGTCATCAAGACCTATCTGTGGTGCATAAGCACTAATAATATTAAGGATCTCTCCACCTAGAATAAGCTTAACCAGTAAAATTCTATCACCTTTTCTCCTAATCTCAACTACATCCTCAAGCAACCGTCTATCTATGATTATGCCTACCCCATTACGATTTTTATCTCTACCCGTATACCAAAGCTTATAACCCCAAGGCTCTATGACTCTACTCTTTTCACCTACCCACTTAGTTTCTTACAAACACATAATACCAACTCTCCTCCTAATCATCACCTCCACTAATTCTATTAGTCTACCTTTAAGGGAACCTATGTTCCAGGAAGCTAGACGGATCCTATGAAACCCTTACTTATTTGTCACTACACCCGGGGTCCGATGTAGCGCGCCGTTTCTGGACGACGACCTAGAAGCCCTTGCATACTTAACACTACACCCGGGATCCGATTTAGCGCGTCGCTGAGTAGGGGACTCCCCAACGATATTATTATTATGGTTCATGTCATAGAATGTGACAAAGTTTTACGTTGGCTGTCTTAAACCTACCACAACCTTCACCCTTTCTCATCCGGACTTGGGACCGGCAACGGTGGGTTTCGTTTTAGCCATGAGTGCAAAAAAAAATAGCCTGGGTTATCTTTTTATATAAAACAAGAATGATTCACAATTTCTAAAAAATACTACACACTTCCATTTTGAATGACTCATTTTCTTTTTCTTAAAATATAGAGACTAATGAATAATCATCTCACTTTTCATGTGCATCACATACACACTACTATCATGTATAAGCTAAACTTGTGTGTGCATCTCATACACACAACTCACATGTATAAGCTAACATGATACATATATTTATATCAAATATATATATATATAAAGAGAAGAAATAATAAAGTGAACATGATATTAGTTTAATATATATATCATATATAAATATATGTCTAATTACTAAATCAACATTTGATTTAATAATCCGGTTATATCATGAACTGGCTAATATCATTAAACACTCGATTAAAATACGTGTATCTAATACACGTGTTTAATCGAACTCCTGCACGTATCACTATGCGTGCCTTATATCATTTCGCTTGTGCTGGGAAACCTCTTTGTGGGACTCTAAAGACTCGATAATATGCCGGCAGTAGGTTAGAATCATATCCATAACCTTCAAAGCAAACCAGCGATACTAGCTGCACATAATGGTTACCCAGGTATTGATCAAGAGAAGATCAACGAGCAAGCTCATCTGAACCCTGCAAAGTCTATCAGTGACAATCACCGTATAGTTCAGTCTCTTCGTCTTAAAGTGTCACATACCGGGTCTGGGAGGTAGAAACCGTCAGACTCCCAATAACCCGATAAGTCGTGTCGATCATAAACTCATAACCAATTGAGAAACTATTGATAACACTTAACAGTAAATATCAATTGCCTTGGCCAAGGACTTATGGTTATAGTTGATATGGCACAGCACGACCTCGACTCCTAATACCGAGAGAGACGAAATCCCTTCGATCGCTCATTGCCTCCATGTTTTCGGGACCATACCCAACTAAAACCTATTTGCACGACTCTTTAAACCCGTGGTAGGGTAGTAATCAAAGTATAGTGGGAACACACACAAAACATTATGACGATCTTAGGTCTACAGACTACCATGTACTCATGTCACATGGGAACTGCTATTTGACGATAGGTATAATACCATCTAGGACTTCTCAAGTGCGTCCGTCAAATGTAACTCATTCATCTAATGATCACCTGTATATATTCTTTGGTGTCAAACACCAATGGCTATGAGATCAACCATCACCCTGGTCGGGGTTAACAAAGGTATACACTAGTCTAATCTAGAGTATCGATGCCCAGTCTCAATACTCCTGTAGGGTTGGCTTAGCACCTTGTAAAGGTTTTGGCAAGTATCAATCATGCTACTTTAAAATTTTGGGATGCTAAACAAACCCTAACCAAGATCTTAACTAGAGACCTAGGGTTAAACATGATATGTAAACTCTGTACATCTAAGTGAACAAAGAATACAACCTTTGTAGACCGGTCCTTCACTTCAATAGCTCCATGTAGTAGTCCCTTCGCTGCGATCACGATCCCCCGGACTCTAAAAAGGCTCCCATGAAGAAACGAACAAGCTTGCTTCGAAGTCTTTGAGGCCGAAGATGATCTACGTCGAGGAGACACTAGCTCATGCTATCTCTTCACTACTTGTGCATGTTAGTGAAGCAAACACCCTAAACTAAATGGATAATAGTATAGGATGATGAAGTAGGAATTGGGCTCACTTTAGTTTTATTTTTCTCACAAGGTTTCATCACTTTTGAAAAAACTAGCAAGCTTTTTCTCTTGAAGAAGAAGAAGAAGTGATGAAGCAAATGAATGAGAGAGTAAGGTTAGAATTTCAACCATGGGTGAGTTAGTGTCATGCCTAACTCATGTAGAGAATAAACCATAGCTATGAGTTAAGGGTTGGGTTAAAAAATATCTTAAGCAATGACAAAAGAGTGGGCTTGGTCAATGTTTTCTACAAGCTTCTACAAGCTTCATCCATGACTCATTCTCAATCTTTTGTGAATTACTTAATGATAAATAAAAACCAAACATAAACCCTAGAATGGTATAAGTCTCTTACATACATGTTGCAAGTGTTACTTAACATGATACAACAATATATATCACATATATATTTTGTGTACAAAAAGAAAATAATACAATTAACATATATCACATATATATCAATGTATCATCAAGTGAGGAAACAAATATTAAGTGAGCTAATATTAGTTAATGTAATTTAATATATCAAATATATAATTCTACATTAAATTATTAAATCAACACTTGATTTAATAATCCGGCTATAATACATATAACCGACTAATATCAAATGAATCAACATATCGAATCAACACTTGATCCGACCGATATCACATATTGGGAGAATAGAATACGGTATCACATACTCGTATTAATCTCGGTCCCGCACATATCACATATGTGCTCCTACTCCGTTTCGCATGAACCAGGAAACCTCTGTGTAGGACTCTAAAGACTCGTCAATACGCCGGTAGTAGGTGATGATCATATCAAACACCCACAAGCCGCAAACGGTCTTCTAAACGTAATGGCCACCCGGGTATTGAGCGATCAGAAGATCAATAAGCAAGCCTGCTATAACTCCTGCGAATCTAATCAGTAACACTACCGTACAGTCCGGTCTCTTCGTCTGATATGTCGCATATCAACAGCCTGGGGGTGGTATAATGTCAGACCCCAATAGCCTGATAAGTCATGCCGATGCAAAGTCCATAATGGTTCGAGAAACTACTAATAACTCTTACCAGTAAATCTCAGCAACCCTGGCCAGGGATTTCCTGTTATGGCCAATCGAGTATAGCGCAACATCAACTCCCAACACCGGGAGAGACGAAACCCCTCCTATCGCTCATTGCCTCTATGTGACTCGGGACTGTACCCAAAATCCACCGTTTTTCACGATCTCTTGACCGTGGTAAAGTGGAAATCAAAGTACAGTGGGAATCACACAAGACTCTATGACGATCTCGGGTCTACAGACTAATTTGTACCAGTGTCACCAGAGAACTGCTATCCGACGATAGGTATAATACCATCTAGGAGTTCTCGGCGAGTCCGTCCAGTGTACCCAGTCTCCACTGAGCACCCGTATACCTTCTCTGATATCAAACACTAATGGATATGGGATCATCCATCGCCCATCATATGGGTCGAGAAGCGTATACGCTAGTCTACTCTGGAGTATCGATGCCCTGTCTCGATACTCCCACAACTAGGAACATTTGAAAGATGTACTTATCGACTACCCTGTCCCTACTAGTATGATCTACATCATAATCCTGGTAGTCAAGTAATCATCCTAAGGGCTTTATCAACATGTGATCACAAAATAGTATTTGTTAACATGTTAAGATAAAATGAAACCAGATAGCATACTATCATGTCGAGTAAGAAAGTCCTCCTTATATATGTCCAAGCATCCACTACAATATACATCGCATGTACAGTAATGGCCTATAGGGCAAACATATAACTAACAATCTACCACTTACACTAAGGCCATCTGTCGTAGTATCCAATACCCAACAATATAGCAGCAGTTGTAGTATCTCATACTCAACCATTGTAGAGAAGTCTCTCTAGGGGTAAGGCCTTTGTGAGTGGATCCGCCGTGTCAACCTTCTGGTCTACTCTCCTAACCTAGATCCCTTGGAGATCAACCATCTCCCTGATCAGGTAATACTTGCCTCAGAATATGTCTGGAACGCTGATGGGACCGGTGTTCCTAGGCCAAAACCACAACTCCATTGTTGTCACAATAACAGTTATTGGACGCTCAATGGTAGGAACCCTGTTCATCTTATGAACAAGAAATGTCCAGACAGCCACTTTGGTAGTATCGTTGGTAGCAATGTATTCAGCCTTTATCGTCTAGTATGTCACGGTATGTAACACTTTGAAAATCCGTTTAGATAAATTTTCCGATAATCGGTAAATAACTTGTATTTTCCGTAAAACAAATTTTTAATTATTTTTTATATGGGCCTAATTATACCTAAGCTAGATAAGTAATTACTAGTTTTTGGGTAATCAATGTAGTCAATTATAAATTTCTAGTTATTTAAATATCTTTCCTTAATTAATTATTTTAATAATATTATAAACTCTCATTAATACACCTAATTAGTGTTAATTAGCAATGAGATTAGGTAAATTCCTCAAACTTGCCCCATGACAACTTAAAACAAGTTCATAACCTAATTTCCCTTTTCTAGTTAACTCCAAATTCTAGTGAGTTCTATGGTCAAAATAAATAAAATAAAATAAATTTAATAGAAAATTGATGCAACATGCATTTAATGAGCTTGGAAGGGTTTCTTTAACTAGAAACCTCTACACACACTCACCACACCCCTAGCATCTTCCTGTGGCCGAGAATACCTGCAGGAAACCCCCAATTTTCTCATCTCAATTCTTCTCCAAATCATCACAAATTCATCACAAAACTCCAAATAAAAAATTTACAAATTCAAGCGAATCCTTCATTCATTTTCTTTAGCCTATTCTAGCATGGATCTTGGAGTGTGAGACCAGCTTTGGGAGGCTAAGTTGCAGGCTAGATTCCTAACTTGTGAGGTTTAGGCCAATCTAAGTTCCTTGTTGCTAAACTTTCAACTCACTTAACTTAAATTTAGTGTTTAGTATTGTTATTAGTGCTAAACTTGATGTTTAAGATAAGTTTAGGATAAGTTAAGGTTGTGTGGCTTGAATAGGATAATTAAGTGTGGTTGGTGTCAAACAATCCAGTTCCCACAACAAGTTTCAACTAATATAACCAAATGTCACAAATTGTGTTTTAATACGGTTTTTAATCTAGATTTAAGATACTGTGAATCTGCTATTACTATGGTAGTTTTTAAATTAAACAAACATATACATTAGACTATATATTATATTAGGAGTGTAGTGTAGAAATCCGGACCCTTTTCGTGAAGATAGACCCGGTGACGACCCGATGGTGGCCGGCCCAATTTTGGCCAAAAGTGTTGAAACTTTGCTGGTAGTTGTTTGTATGTATTATAAGAGATTTGGTCTTGTTTGATTTTTTGTTTCTTCTCCAGATAGAATCTGGGACCAATTTCCTATAATTTTAGTATTGTGACATTGTTATGACTTGAACTCTAGATATCCAAATGTTTGTTTTGTGTTTAATTGGTGGCTTACAGGGAATCTGAGGTGACCCGAGACATTTGCTAGAAAAACTAGCAAAACTATTAACCTAAACTCAACACTAGAAGACCCCCCTTCAAAGACGAACCCAATTGAAGCTTACCTGGCCGGCGATCTCGGAATATGAGGCCTTGTGGCCGGCCAAAATGTGGTGAATTGTACTGAAATTTCTTAGATAGCTCATATACTCCTTATACATCACCCCAGTACTGTTTGTTTAACTTAATTTCACCTGAACTAAAATCTGGAGCAAGTTTTCAAAGTTGATGTTTTGGTTTCATGGGTTTTCATGACTTGGTTTTGGTATTTGATTTCGGATTTGGTCGTCGGACGTTTGTATGTCGAAGACGAGGGTTATTTGGATGCTTTTGATTGTGTAGGCTATAGGTTCTGACCTATAGGCAACTCAAGTGTCGTTTTGATTTTGAATCTGATTTTAATGTGATACGTTATATTATGATATATAGGTACCTCTGCGTGAACTTCGGGACGACAAGCAGGAGGACGGCGGCATCGGCTTCGGCAAGCACAGACCAAGGTGAGTAGATGTATATCTACGGGGGAAGTCGGGTGGATGGCGTATAGCACCCCCGCAATTTCGTAGGATATGATGTGGTATTGAGATGGTTATATATAGATATGTTATTGCGAGATGTAAATATGGAGCAAGAAAGGTTTTAGGAGACCACGGCTCGGAATTTGTGTAAATTGGATGGTAATGCTTTTAGTCTAGTTCTTAGTCGCGAGACCCTAGAGTATAGGTTGACACACGCGCGCGCGCGCGCACATACACTTGACATGGAGGTATATGTGTGTGTGTGTGTGTATGAATGGGTGTAGGTTTACACACACACACACACACACATACACACACAACATATACACGTGATATGAGGATATTAAATGATACTTGAAGATGATTCGATATGATCGGGCATGATACCGTGAGAAATTTGATATGTGACCGAGTTATGATATGAGATATGTTATGATATTACAGCGGATCGTTGGACGATGATACCATGTGATTGGTGATATATATATATATATATATGATAGTTGACATATGATCGAGATATGATATGAGATATGTTATGATATTTATAATGGATCGCTTGTGCAATGTATACTCATAAATGATAATATGTGTTGATGACATCAGATTGCACAAGACTGTAGATCAGTAACTAGATCATGATATTGTTTGATGATGATACACTATGAATGAGGATATATATATTTGATAGTTGACCTATACCCCTATTTTGAGATGTCGTACGATGGATTTTACCGTACGAGGTATAGATATGATGATTGAACCGCACTCTTAACTCGAAGAAGTTATACTATGTACGTGACACTATTGAGGCTGGATCGCCAACTCTTAGAGGTATCGACTTAGACTTTATGTGGACTTTGCTTAACTTTTGACCAGTTCCTTAGTTAGTCTATTAGTGGGTTAGGTAGATGCTTGTTTAGGCTCGAGTCATACATATTTTCAAAACCAACGAATCGTGAGCATTTTTCAAAAAGACAATTAGGGGATACTACGGATTTTCAAAGGATGTATCTTTTCTCAAAAACACCGTAGCCCCTATTTTTCTAAAAACCATGATTCGTGCTTTTTCAAACACCCAAACGGTATGACTCGTATAGTGGAAAAGTATATTCTTCGGTATTGCAGTTATTACTCTTTCTCTGTTATATTCATGTTATTTTCATTATACTGCATGTTTATACATATGTTCCCTAACTGTTATGATTCCATCTGTTAGGACACCAGCACCATTACCGATGATGCACATGTTCCACGTACACATATTTACCGGCTCACACACATCATTATCGGTAATTGCCATGTCACGTACACTTTAGAAAATATTATCTCATTGATATAATTAGCTAAAGGTTAGTTACCACATAATATTTGTGTGATTTCTCTCATGTGTTAACTTAGAGATTGCATTCGTTACATAGATACTTCATGCATTCATATATTCATTCATGTACTATTTTGGGGTTTTATGCCGATATCCACTGTTTACCTACTCTTGATTCTTGGATTTCGGTTTTCCATGAGATTTCTGGATTTTGGGGGAAAACCGCAAGAATTTATAGTAACTTCTCTCTCCCTCTATCTCTTTTTTTTTTAAATGCAAGTTGCGGTTTTCTCGTGATGTATGTGTCGTCCACCATGAGTTTTCATGATTGCTGTTGGATTTCGAGACCCGATTCGAGGAGTAGGATGAACCGTTTCGGGTACATGGTGGGCCCGGTAAGGTACCCCAGGGCAAAAAGCTCGAGTTGTAGACGATGAGCCTGGCAGGGGCAGACTACCGACCGGTGATGTCTGGCGCGATGGATATCCGGAGGATACTGTCGTAATCGTGAGATTTGATGATATGGGCCGATCCAGACTGACGGAGCCCGAGATATTGAGACATTGAGATACTGAGACATTGAGATATTGAGACTTGAGATATTGAGATATTGTGTCGATGCTTGATACGGATTTATGTCGATTTCATTGATGATGTTTCAGTTTTATTATACGAGATTCATTGATGTTTTCTTATATCAGATTTTTTAGATTTCGTGGTTGATTTTCTCATTCATGATGCATTCATACATCAGATATGTGACACATTACTGTTTAGCGACACTGACACGATGCACTGAGTATTGCACTTATGCATAAATTATTACCCTATCACTACTAGAGGACTAGTGTTATATTTATGTATATTATTATGACCTAGGAGATCATCGTGCATGCGATTTCTACTCGCAGATGTCTTCTACTCATGAGTTAGAAACTCACCCCCGTTGTGCCAAATTTTCTTTCAGGTTCAGATGTACAGGTTTCCTTAGCGGCTTGTTGGCACCACTTCATTCAGGGTGGTTGCTTAGTATGTTGGTTCACTTGTATCGTGACCGCCGTTGTATTTTTATTTATTTCAGTTGTATCTAGTAAGCTCCATCAACCAGACTTGTATTTTTGATAGATTTAGAAGACGGTTGTTTATTTTTCGATTTTAGAGTCGCGCTTGTATTATTATGGTTTTCTGGTGGATTTTGGTTTTCTTCTGAGTTTTGTTCCTCGCCCTTCGATGTTGTATATTATTGCTTGTGGTTGTCTCCGCCAATTGGCGAAGAGCCCTCTATTATTGCTTATGTATATTGTTCTTGTTTGTACCCGTTTGGGGTCAGCTTTTACAAAGGAGACTCTGCCGAAATTTTTGAGAAATTTTGATGTTGCTTTTAAACTTGTTTTCCTACACTTCTTCTTTTAAATAGTTTAGATTTCTGGGCTTCGGCTTACTAAGATAACGTTACGCTTTTAGACGTTTCGTAATTTAAGTGCCGGTCACGTTCCGTACCTTCGGGTCGTGACACGGTATCTAGTTTGGAACTCTCCCAACATACCATCCCTGCACTGAGGGTAAAAACAATGCATGTGACTGACTCTCAGTCGACCTTATCACTCTGGAAGCTCGAACCAAGAACTTTCTTTTAGTGCTTCTCAAGTACTTAAGAATGTCCTCCACAGCTGTCCAGTGATTCTCCCAAGATCCGATTGATTCCTGATCACTACACCTAGTGAGTCTTCTACATCTGGTCTGGTACATAACATCGCATACTCTAATAGAGCCTACTACCGAAGCATAGGGTATCCCTTTCACGAGCTCTTTTCAAATCAGTCTCGGGAGATATATTTTTGGAGAGAGTGATCCAAGAGTAAGTGGGTGAACCACCACGCTTAGAATCATCCATACTAAACCCCTTTAATGGTGTTTATGTACCTGGATTTGGGACATTCCCAACATCTACATAGATCTATCACCATAGATCATAATCCACAAGATGTAGTAGGTATCATCCAGATCTTATATTGAGAATCTTTGTGATAAGAGGAGCTTGACAGAGTGTAGCATAGGAAACCATATCCTATCAAGAGTATGTCATCTATATACAAAACGTGGAAAGCAACCTTACTCTCTACAACCTTCTTGTATATACAAGGTTCATCTACCATTTTGATGAAGTCAAACACTTTGACTATCACATCAAAACAGACGTTCCAACTGCCTGAACCCGGTTGGGCCATCATCTCATGATGCATTTCTCGCTTCCACTGTCACCGAGAAGACTGTAGTATCTCTCGAGTGGATGAGGAACCCTACCAGATTCGCGGAGAGGCTGAAGTTCGTTGGAGACTATTGAATCCTTTGGTTTCATCTAATCATCAACTGTTAGATTGTCTAGCTGGAACTTCTTCCAGTTCTACCTCATGACCACTAATTTCTTCACAAGAAATTCCTTTTCTAAAAAGGAGGCATGCTGAGAAATAAAACACCTTTTGCTCTTCAGAGTGGTAGAAGATATTCCCTCACTAATGTTTGGGATATCCTGACAAACATACACAACTGACCTTGCCTCGTGCTTGTCCAGATTTTGCTTTTCAACATAGGCCGGATAACCCCATATCTTAACTCGTTTAAGAAAATGTCTCTTCCCATACCATATCTGATATGGAGTGGCAAGCACTGATTTGGATGGAACCCTTTTCAATAGGTATGCAGCTTCTCAAGTGCATAACACCAAAAGGAAATAGGTAACTCAGCAATACTATCAAAGAGCGCGCCATATCTCATAGGGTGCGATACTTCTGCCCTGATACACCGTTGTGCTGTGGTGTATACATAGGAGTAAACTGAGAGAGAATCGCATTCTCCTTTTAGAAACTCCAGGAACTCCATACCCAAGTATTCGCCTCCTCGATCACATCAAAAAACTTTAATATTTCTACCCGTTTGGTTCTCAAAAGAACCAACCTTGGCATTTGTAGACATGAGACCATATACATCATCATATATCTGTCCCAAGAGTTCAATAACTCTTTCTCTGTTTCCAGTAAACGGAGTATTGGTCATATTACCTTTGAGACAAGACTGGCAAGTAGCATAAGATGAAAATTCGAACGAATTCTTATATTCATCCTTATGTAACGTAGCTAGTCGTGTCGCATTGACATGACCTAGTCTACAAAGCCTCAAGAAGGGTTCATTCATTCCTAAACTGCTCCTCTTGTCTGTGTTCGATATACTTTGAACTGTGATTTGATTTAGAACGTATATGCTATTATATAACGTGCCTGATCGAATCAACTCTTGATTCAGGAAAATGTTCACAACATTTTCCTCCTATACAGAATTATATCCTTCTTTAACTTAGTAAAGAACATGATGTAATGTTGTATATCAGGTTCGGTATGTAATAACATTCATTCAGAATCAATGTATTAATACAAGGTGATATCTGCCAACTGATTTGGCTGCAACACTTGCACCATTCTCTAACACTTAGAAACATATCACCCATTCTCAGTCCTCTACCTATCGTAGCCCATGTAACATATTACATGCACGGGATCCTGATCCGGTATCACATACACAGGACGTAGAGAATACTGAGAAACAGTTCTTGGTAATAAGGACACCCGAAGAATATGTATCAACATGCACTTTCTTCGAATTGGGTAGCATAGGAATCCGGATATTCCCCTATTTCCTGTTCAGTCATATAACAATTATTAGAAAGAACGGAACCAACGTTCCCTAGCACAGTATAATAAGCAGATTCGGTCAATGCATCCATATTATTATCTTGATTAAGGCGTGACATGTTTGCAAGCTGGAGAGAGAGAGAGAGAGAAGAAAACACTCTGCGTGCGCTTTTGCAAGATTAGATTTGGTTATCATTTTATCTAATCAGGATGGCTCCCACTGTT
Source organism: Agapanthus africanus (assembly GCA_030015575.1). Taxonomy (NCBI): domain Eukaryota; kingdom Viridiplantae; phylum Streptophyta; class Magnoliopsida; order Asparagales; family Amaryllidaceae; genus Agapanthus; species Agapanthus africanus. The sequence goes on along the minus strand of CM057341.1, from coordinate 668,867,046 downwards.
ATAGTTAAATCTACCTTCAAACCCTAAAAGATAAGACTAGCCGAGATTAATTACACCTTACAAGTTCGCCAATTTTTCGGCCAGGCCAGTGTCGGTACTTTGAGAGAGGTTCCCCATACTTTCTGTTAGTGTTTATGCCCTTGAGGCCATTACTGTATCATACTAGTTTGTATATTACTTAATCGAAGCTTGGGATATTCACAGTTGTATTGACAGTCTTGCTAAAAATGGTAGTATGGTACTTGGTTTGTGTCTACTTTAATATGTGCATATATTTCTTTTAACGTATCGCTTATACATATTAGTAGAGCCCTTAGGATCTTTACTTGATTACCAGCGTTGTGATGGCAGTCACACTAGTGGGGGTTGGGTAGTCTATAAGCAATATCCTATACAGGTCCCTGGTCGTAGGATTATCGAGACAGGGCATCGATACTCCAGAGTAGACTGGTGTATACGCTTCTCATCCCAGCATAGGGAGATAGTCTGTCCCACAGCCATCAGTACGTCGTACTGGAGATAGTATGCAGGTGCCCGTTAGGTTACGGGTACACCGGACAGGACTCGCCGGGAACTGCAGGTTGGTTTTATACCCATCGTCAGATAGCAGTTCCCAGGTGACATGAGTACAGCTTAGTCCGTCGAATTGACACTGCTACTTCGCCTCGGGTGTGTTCCCACTGTACTTAGATTACTACCCTACCACGGCTCAAAGGAGTCGTGCAAACAGGTAGTAGTTGGCAGTCCCGAAGCACTTGGAGGCAGTGGCGGTTAGACAGGATTCGTCTCTCCCGGTATTGGGGGTTGATATCGCGCTGTGTATGGAGAGCCATTACACAAAGTCTCTGGCCAGGGCAAGCGAGATTTACTAGTAGGTTCCAGTAGTTTCTCAAGGTGTAATGGGCTTCACTCCGACACGACTTATACCGCTATTAGGGGTCTGACGTTTACCGCCTCCTAGGCCTGATATGCGATAGTCCTAGACGAACAGACCGGACTGTACGGAGATTGTCACATCAGGCTCAGTTGGAGTTCGGATGGGTTTCCTCATCGTCCTTCTTATCGACATCTACCTGGGGACCGTTACTATGTTAGTTATATGTATGCCCTAGAGGCTATTACTGTACATTGGATGTATATTTTAGTGGATGATGGGACATATATAGGGAGGACTTTCTTGCTCGACATGATAGTATGCTATCTGGTTGAACTTTACCTTAACGTGTACACTAATTGTCTCTCTGTTACATGTTGGTAAAGCCCTTAGGATGTGTACTTGACTACCTGGACTATGATGCGGATCATACTAGTGGGGACATGGTAGTCTATAAGTACATCCTTCAAAGTCCCTAGTCGTGGGTGTATCGAGACAGGGCATCGATATACCAGAGTAGACTAGCGTGTACCTTCTCGACCCATACAGATGGGCAATGGATGATCCCATATCCATTGGTGTTTGACATCAGAGGAGATATACGGGTGCTCAGTAGAGACTGGGTACACTGGACGGACTCGCCGAGAACTCCCAGATGGTATTATACCTCACGTCAGATGGCAGTTCTCTGGTGACACTGGTACAGAGTAGTCTGTTGACCCGAGATCGTCATAGAGTCTTGTGTGGTTCCCACTGTGCTTTGATTTCCATCTTACCACGTCCAAGAGGGCGTGCAAAACGGTGGTTTTTGGGTACAGTCCCGAGTCACATGGAGGCAATGAGCGATAGGAGGGGATTCGTCTCTCCCGGTATAGGGGGTTGATGTTGTGCTGTGTTCGATTGGCTATAACAGGAAATCCCTGGCCAGGGTTGCTGAGATTTACTGGTAAGTGTTACCAGTAGTTTCTCGAATAGTTATAGACCTCATATCGACACGACTTATCGAGCTATTGGGGTCTGACGTTTACCATCCCTAGGCGAGATATGCGACATATCAGACGATCAGACCGGACTGTACGGTAGTGTTACTGGTTGGATTCACTGGAGTATGAGCGGGCTTGCTCGTCGATCTTCAGATCGCTCAATACCCGGGTGGCCGTTACGTTTAGCAGACCGCTTGCGGCTTATGGGTGCTTGATATGTTCATCACCTGCTGCCGGCGTATTGACGAGTCTTTAGAGTCCTACACAGAGGTTTCCTGGTTTAAGCGAAACGAAATAGGAGCGCATATGAGATATGTGCGGGACCGAGAATAATGCGTGTATGTGATACCGTATTCTATTCTCGCGATGAATGTGTCAAATGGTTGTATGCGATATAACCTAGTTATCGAATCGAGGATTGATTCGATAAGCCGATACATTGTATACTAGTCGGTTGTGTGCGACATGACCAGATCATTGAATCAAGTGTTGATTTAATTATTTAATGCATAATTATATATTTGATATATTACTTTGCATTAACTAGTATCGGTTCACTTTAAATGGATTTTCTCGCTCGGAAGTGCACATTGTATATTCGATATAGTTTTGTGCACTTGATTGTATCATGTTTGATGATACATGCTAGTTTGGGTTTGTGTAAAGAATTAAACCATGGTTACTTAAGTGGTTAGGGTTTCATTTCCTTTTCTTATTTATTTATCTATTTATTTCATTTAGAAAAGATAAAGAGAAAAGAATGGTTGCTAGTTTTGTTTTATTTGAAGCTTCTTGAAGCTTTGAACAAGTCCACCATTCTTGTCTCTTCTCTAACCCTAACCACTCATCTAACCTTAGTTAATTCTCTACACCTAACCATGGTTTGCTTATGATAAGAATGGATTTTCTTTTCTATTTTAATTATTCTTATCATAACATTTATCTTCTTCTTCATCTTCTTCTTCAAGAAGAAAGCAAGCTCCATCAATGGTGATTGATGGAAATGAGTGAGAAATCCAATTCTAAAGTCTACCCACTTCCTATTTCTTCATCCTCTACCTCTTGCCAAGTAGTAGAGTGTGTTTCCTTCACAAGTTTTCATGGCTTGGTGAAGGTGGAGCTTGATTAGCGATGCCTCGACGTAGATCATCTTCGGCATGGACATCGACAACCTAGCTCGCCTATTTTCCGATGAAGCCGACGCTAGAGCCCGGATTCCTTTTGGACAGCAAAGGACTTCGTTGCGGAGCTATGGAGGTGGAGCACCGGATCTACAAAGGTTGTATTTCCGTATTCTTTATAGTTAAGTGTTAACTAGTTACTTTATTCGCCTAGATTTCTAGCCAACGATCCGTAGTCGGGCTTCTCGGCACCAAGATTTTTTGAAATTGGCATGGTTGATGCCTTGTGAGACCTCATTAGGGTGTCTAGGAACCCTACAGTGGTATCAGAGCCTAGCTAGAGCCTTAGGCGAAGTCTAGACGGAATTTGAAACCCGAACGAACCCGAAACCCAACCCGGAAAATGCTCTCTGTACTTTTTCTGAAAACGTGGATTTTTCGAAATTAAAAATATGCAGAAAATCAAGCAGGGTTTTCTAGGAATTACTGTAAATTTCGTGGACCTAACTCAACTTTCCCACCGCGGTTCCGCGGCATGATCAAGGCTCAGGCGGCGGATCCGCGGCCGTACGGCTACAGTATTTAAATTATTTTGCACAGTAATTCTTAGTTTCCAGTGGTGATTTTTCTGGGAATTTTTAATATTTTTTCTAGAGTTGAATTTTCTGGGATTGATTTGGGGATTCGGTGTTTCGATCGGAGTATCAAATTTTGTCTGTGTGGCTTTCCGGATAATTTTTAGAATATGTTAAAAAGTTCGACCGGATATAAATACCCAATTTTTCCCTGTCGGGAAATTTCCAAGTGTTGGATTTTTCCGTAGTTTAACGACGTTCTAAGTAGTGCAAGTAACTCGATGGACCCTCTAGAAGACAACAAACCTTAACTCGATTATGTGACCGTCTTGAACTGCCCTTTGAACCTTCGGGTTTGGGGCAGTACGGCGTGCCACATGTGAGGCGTTGGCTTGACCCTTCTACGGCTGGACCGTTGGTACTGAGGCACGAACTGAATGTTGTTAGACTTAATTCATGAGTTGATCTGTATCGGGAAACCTTGGGTGTTTGACTGTTCGATCGAAAAGTTTAACATTTTCTATTTATCTGGAATGGGATACAATAATTGGAATTCACAAGAAGTTATGAGATAACTGAATGAATGTTATAAACATAGCACTTTAGTCTCAATTGATCGGTTGCCACGGAATTTTGATGTGATCAAAAGTCCGTCGCAATCACGTAGCGTACGCGGATATTCGCCGGACAAACTTAATAGACAGCTACATCCCATAGCCCCGACCAAGTGACTGTAGGAGAACCCCGTCGCCGAAAGCATCCGTCCGGGTGCTCGCGGTAGTGATGTTCCGCCTTGGTGCACTTCGTCGACGGTATCTGGGGTGCGGCCGCCTACTGAAGTTTGCGACGAGTATTCGATCAGGATGTCGGGAATCTTGTTGAATTGCCCGACTTGATATTGAAAAGTGTTTTCGATTTTGAGACTAAAATGCGGGGTTTATAATTGTTAGGCAAGCGATGTCTAAGTAATTCATTTGGTCAGGCATGCGATGTCTGAGGTGGTTGCGGATTCCAACTGTTGTAGTTTTGCACTTTCTTTTCTGTGACCGTAAGTGTAATATGTGATATCGCCGGTTTCGTTGCTATATGCCAACGACAATTGGGATGCGCATATTTACTTACGTTGATGACATGTGATGTTATGTGTTGCTGGATATGTTATATTGGATCGTCGTGTTCGAATAGCCGGGGGGTTTTTATGTGAGATGAGTGTTTTTCATTTTCATTCATGTAAAAACTTGTATGTAATATTCTTTTATTGGGGCACTTTCAGGTTGCGGAAGTTGTCACCGTTTGTATATTATTTACTTTTCCGCACTAGGATAGACCCAAGGAGGAGGGCACAAGTAACCGGGTTCTGGAGTCCAGTGGGAGACCAACTCGAGAAGTTGAGTCCGGGTCTCCTAACTCTAGAATTGGTAGGGTTGCTTGCCGCTCTCGTAGGGGTGTAGGGGTGTGGGTTTGGCTATTCATCGCGACCGTGGAATCCGTGTTTTATACTGGCTCGTATTGAAAACACGGACGTCCTAGTATATCCAATATTTCATGTGATTCTTCTGCTGCGATATCTGTGATGTGATCGTGTGATGTTCTGTGATAGATACAGTATATAGTATATATGATATATTATATAGGCGTTACTTATGTTTTACACCCGCGCTAGCCCTGCCCCGCTCTGCCGTTAGTTACCTAACCTAACGGTGCATGAGGGGACATCGAGGCGAATGCGGATGGCATAAGTGTACGTCGTATTTATCTGTGATGTTTAGGTACTTAAATGATGGGATTTCATTAATGTGATTAATGAAAATAAAATAAACCTAAGATGTTGTAGAATCGAATTTCAAAATAAAACAGGTAGCTACAGTTCTTGCTTTGCACAGAGGTATATGTGACATATCCTGCACCTTATTCGATGAGGAAAGGACCGAGATCCCTTCACCGGGAGTGACTCCTTTAGCAATAACTGGCAGATGCTACACACTCGGTTTGTCTTTTGATTGCTTTTAAGAGTTTTTGCTTTGCACAGTGATATATATGATATATCCCGCACCTCATTCGACGAGAAAAGGACCGACGATCCCTTCACCGGGAGTGACTCCTTTAGCAAAACTAGAAAAGCCTCAAAAACACTCCATTTCAAAATTCATTCGATCCTACAACGATATCAAGTTCATTACGCAATAGGTTTTCAGAAAAACCTGTCGTAGCCCTCCGTCATTTCAGATAAGTACTGGTTAGTATTCGTGCTACGTTTGTTGACTATGTTAAGGCGTAGTGTGCGGTAGCTAATTAGTGCTTATCTGCATAAGCATATGATGTGATTGGATTAGGGTAGTCGTGCGACTTTGTTGACTATGTTAAGGGTCGTGCGGGTGGGTTTAATTCAATCGGGAAATGACGGGTTGAACTTGACTAGCACTTATGATTTGTTGACTATGTTAAGGTCATATAACTGCTAGGGGCAAAAGATTATCGAGAATTTCAAGTGTTGAAATTTGCAATGAGATTGCATACCTTCTATGAGATAGTTGGATCCCGATACCCGCTGCGAGTAAGAGTTACTCCTGGGAGAGTTTTATACATTACAATTAGCCGATCAAGTAGGTGTCTAGAAAGGTGTCAACGAGGTTACGCTTCTGGAAAAACGAGGTTTACATTAATTAGGTTCGTGCGAAAGCACGAGGGACCTCCCTCAAAGTACCGACACTGGCCTGGCTGAAAGATTGGCGAACTTGTAGTGTGTAATTAATCCCGGCTAGTCTTTCCTTTTAGGGTTTGAAGGAAGATTTGATAAAAAGCAGTGGGAGCCATCCTGATTAGATAAAATAATAACCAATATATTCTTGCAAGAGCGCACGCTGAGTGTTTTCTTCTCTCTCTCTCCTGGTAGCGACCATATCACGCCTTAATCAAGATAATAATACGGATATTTGACCGAACCCGCTTGTTATACTGAGCTGGGGAACGATTGGTCCCGCTCCAACTTATAAATGTTATAAGACAGAGCAGGAAATTGGGGATTACCAGAATTCCCGTGCCGCCCAAACGAAGAGAGTGCATGATGATGCATCATCTTCGGGTGTGTTCATTACAGAGAACTGTTTCTCAGTATCCTTTACGTCCTGGGTATGTGATACCAGATCAGGATCTCAGATATGTAATCTGTTACATAGGGCTGCAGAAAGGTAGAGAACTGAGAACGGGTGATAAGTTTCATGAGGCAGAAAACGGGACAAGTGTTGCAGCCAAGTCTGTTGGTCACTGTCACCCTGTATTACCAATACATTGATTCTGAACGAATGTTATTAGATACCGAACCTGATATACAAAATCATATCAGTCTCTTTATCAGTAAAGAAATGATAAAATTTTGTATTGTTGGATAATGTTTTGAACATTTCCTATATCAAAAGTTGATCGGTTCAGGCACGTTATCTAAAAGCATTGCTGTTCTAAATCAAACTACAGTTCTTAGTATATGGAACACACACAAGAGGAAGAGTTCAGAAATGAACGAATTCTTCTTGAGGTATTGTAGACTAGGTCATATCAATGCGACCCGACTAGCAAGAGTTACATAAAGATGCATATTTAAATTAGTTTGAACTTACATCTTGTGAAACTCGCCAGTCATGTCACAAAGATAAGATGACCATAGCTCCGTTTAATGGAAACAGAGAAAGAGTTAGTTTACTCTTGGGACTGATACATGTTGATGTATAAAGGTCCCCTGTCTACACATGCCAGGACTGGTTTTTTATACTTCATTACGTTCTCTGATAATCTCTCAAGATTCAGTCATATGTTCCTGTTGAAACACAAGTCCGAACCTTTTGAGATAATCACAGAATATAAGTTAGAAGTAGAAAACCAAAATACGGGTATAAGTATTATATCCTATGATGAGATCAGGGAGGAGAATACTTGTGCATGGAATTCCTGGACTATTCTAAAGGAGAATGAGATTCTCTCTCAGTATTACTCCTCCGTATACACCATAGCACGATGGTATATCGGGGCGGAGCAATTGCACCCAATATGATAAGGTGTGCTCTATGATGAGTACTACTGAGTTACCTGTTTCCTTTTTTGGGAGTTATGCGCTTGAGAAGCTGCATACCTATTGAATAGGGTCCCGATCAAATCAGTAGCCTACCACTTCATATATGATATGGAAAGGGAAGAGCCCATCTCTTAAGCTAGTTAAGATTTGGGGTTGTCCGGGCTATGTCTAAAACCATAATCCGGACAAGTTCGAGGCAAGGTCTGTTATGTAGAACTGGAATAGTTCCAGCTATACAAGCTACAGCAGATGATTTGGTAGAACCAAAGGATTCAGTAGATTCCAACGAACCTCAGCCTCTCCGCCGATCTAGAAGAGTTCCTCACCCACCTGAGAGATACTTCGGTTTCTCTATGACAGTGGGAGCGAGGATTGCATCATGAGATGATGACCCAACTAGTTTCGAGCTGGCCATCAGGAGTGGGACTCTGTAAGAATGGCTGGATGCTTAGTGATCTGAGATGGAATCCTTATACACCAACAAAGTATGGACTTTAGTTGCTATATCTGAAGGGTTAAATCCCCATCAGGAGCAAGTATATCTTGAGAAGATTACTTGGTGTAGATGGAAAAGTTGAGACTTTCAAAGCTAGACTTGTTAAAAGTTTGCATCATTGACCAAGTATGGATAATGATGAAACCTTTTCAAGTAGTTATGCTTAAGTCCATCCAGATCCTACTTGCCACGGCTACATACCATGACTACGATATCTGGCGGTTGGGTGCCATGACTGCTTTTCTAAATGATGTTTTAGAAGAGTGTGTCTATAAGTACACAGCCAGAGGGCCTCGTAGACAGTGGGAAGAGTGGAAACGTGTGCAAGATGCTTTATAGGATAAAGCAGGCATCGTGGAGTTGGAACATCTGTTTTGATGAATTAGTCAAAGAAGTTGACATCATCAAAATGGTAGATGAACCTTGTATAAACAAAAAGGTAGTAGGGAGTATGATGACGATCCTCGTAGAGTACGTGGATGACATACTCTTGATAAGAAAGGAGTTTCCTATGCTACGCTCGATCAATCTCCGCTTATCACAATGATTCTCCACATAGGATCAAAATGATACCTACTAAATCCTGGTTTTTGGATCTATAAGATAGATCTAAATGGATGTTAGGATACTCACTAGCTGTAGTGAGATGGTATCAATCGACCCTGGGGAGAATCACTGGAATGGTTCCAGGGTGATAAAGACGACTGAGTGTCAGTCACAGGCATTGTCTTTACCCTCAGTAAAGGGACGGTATGTTGGAAGAGTTCCAAGCTAGATACCGTGACATACTAGACGATACAGGCAGGATACATAGCTACTTAAGATACTACCAAAGAGGCAGTCTGGATGTATATTGGTTCATGAGATGAACTACGTTCCAACCATTGTGAGACAATGGAGTTGTGGCTTATGCCAAGGAACGCAGGTCCCATCAGTGATCCAGACATATTCTAAGACAGTATCACCTGATCATGGAGATGATTGATCTCCAGGGTGATCGAGGTCAGGAGAGTAGACTCAGAGGACAACACAGCGGATCCACTCACAAAGGCCTGTTCCCAGAGAGAGATTTTTATGGGATGGTTGAGTATGAGATACTACAACCACTGCTACAGATGGCCCTAGTGCAAGTGGGAGATTGTTAGTTATATGTATGCCCTAGAGGCCATTACTGTACATTGGATGTATATTGTAGTGGATGCTGAGACATATATAGGGAGGACTTTCTTGCTCGACATGATAGTATGCTATCTGGTTGAACTTTACCTTAACGTGTACACTAATTGTCTCTCTGTTACATGTTGGTAAAGCCCTTAGGATGTGTACTTGACTACCTGGACTATGATGCGGATCATACTAGTGGGGACATGGTAGTCTATAAGTACATCCTTCAAAGTCCCTAGTCGTGGGTGTATCGAGACAGGGCATCGATATACCAGAGTAGACTAGCGTGTACCTTCTCGACCCATACAGATGGGCAATGGATGATCCCATATCCATTGGTGTTTGACATCAGAGGAGATATACGGGTGCTCAGTAAAGACTGGGTACACTGGACGGACTCACCGAGAACTCCCAGATGGTATTATACCTCACGTCAGATGGCAGTTCTCTGGTGACACTGGTACAGAGTAGTCTGTTGACCCGAGATCGTCATAGAGTCTTGTGTGGTTCCCACTGTGCTTTGATTTCCATCTTACCACGTCCAAGAGGGCGTGCAAAACGGTGGTTTTTAGGTACAGTCCCGAGTCACATGGAGGCAATGAGCGATAGGAGGGGATTCGTCTCTCCCGGTATAGGGGGTTGATGTTGCGCTGTGTTCGATTGGCTATAACAGGAAATCCCTGGCCAGGGTTGCTGAGATTTACTGGTAAGTATTACCAGTAGTTTCTCGAATAGTTATAGACCTCATATCGACACGACTTATCGAGCTATTGGGGTCTGACGTTTACCACCCCTAGGCGAGATATGCGACATATCAGACGATCAGACCGGACTGTACGGTAGTGTTACTGGTTGGATTCACTGGAGTATGAGCGGGCTTGCTCGTCGATCTTCAGATCGCTCAATACCCGGGTGGCCGTTACGTTTAGCAGACCGCTTGCGGCTTGTGGGTGCTTGATATGATCATCACCTGCTGCCGGCGTATTGACAAGTCTTTAGAGTCCTACACAGAGGTTTCCTGGTTCAAGCGAAACGAAATAGGAGCGCATATGAGATATGTGCGGGACCGAGAATAATGCGTGTATGTGATACCGTATTCTATTCTCGCGATGAATGTGTCGAATGGTTGTATGCGATATAACCTAGTTATCGAATCGAGGATTGATTCGATAAGACGATACATTGTATACTAGTCGGTTGTGTGCTACATGACCGGATCATTGAATCAAGTGTTGATTTAATTATTTAATGCATAATTATATATTTGATATATTACTTTGCATTAACTAGTATCGGTTCACTTTAAATGGATTTTCTCGCTCGGAAGTGCACATTGTATATTCGATATAGTTTTGTGCACTTGATTGTATCATGTTTGATGATACATGCTAGTTTGGGTTTGTGTAAAGAATTAAACCATGGTTACTTAAGTGGTTAGGGTTTCATTTCCTTTTCTTATTTATTTATCTATTTATTTCATTTAGAAAAGATAAAGAGAAAAGAATGGTTGCTAGTTTTGTTTTATTTGAAGCTTCTTGAAGCTTTGAACAAGTCCACCATTCTTGTCTCTTCTCTAACCCTAACCACTCATCTAACCTTAGTTAATTCTCTACACCTAACCATGGTTTGCTTATGATAAGAATGGATTTTCTTTTCTATTTTAATTATTCTTATCATAACATTTATCTTCTTCTTCATCTTCTTCTTCAAGAAGAAAGCAAGCTCCATCAATGGTGATTGATGGAAATGAGTGAGAAATCCAATTCTAAAGTCTACCCACTTCCTATTTCTTCATCCTCTATCTCTTGCCAAGTAGTAGAGTGTGTTTCCTTCACAAGTTTTCATGGCTTGGTGAAGGTGGAGCTTGATTTAGCGATGCCTCGACGTAGATCATCTTCGGCATGGACATCAACAACCTAGCTCGCCTATTTTCCGATGAAGCCGACGCTAGAGCCCAGATTCCTTTTGGACAGCAAAGGACTTCGTTGCGGAGCTATGGAGGTGGAGCACCGGATCTACAAAGGTTGTATTTCCGTATTCTTTATAGTTAAGTGTTAACTAGTTACTTTGTTCGCCTAGATTTCTAGCCAACGATCCGTAGTCGGGCTTCTCGGCACCTAGATTTTTTGAAATTGGCATGGTTGATGCCTTGTGAGACCTCATTAGGGTGCCTAGGAACCCTACAACATACAGCTAGTACCGCTTGCGGCCTGTGGTTAAACCCACTGCCAGCATAGTGTCGAGTCTTTAGAGTCCCATACAGAGAGTTTCCTTGCACCGGGCAAAAGGTGTAGAGGCCGTATGGTTTTTACGGCAGGGCCGCGATTACTTATGTACACATGTGCACGTATTATGACCGGGCAGATAATACTAGCAGGCTTTGGTTTAAGCCAGATTCTAGTATTATACAGATGGATTTATTTAGTCAAAGATTATCCGTGTTTTTCGAAAATACGGATGGGAGGGGCAGTCTCGTAATTTGTCCGGAAGCTTCTAGAAGAAGATGACTCATTTGTATTTATTTCTTTTGCATTAAACACAAATGAGGTGGAGAGATGAGTTGTAAGTTTTCATTAAATGCTTAATGACTCATGAGGTGATTCACCCTTAGGATTAAATGAAGCTCACAAGAAATTTCTAGATATTTATCAAGAGATATTTGTATGCTTCATTATATTCTTTCATGAGTATTATTCATGATCATTATCACAAAAGCTTTCTCTCTCCTCAAGTCTTCATCTTCTTCTTCAAACCCTAATAGCTCTCATAAGTTGAGAATCCTAGGGTTTAAGTGACTAAGTAATCCATCTAAATACTCTACACCCTCTAGGACTTCTAGATTAGCAAACTAGACGCCGTAGTTATCTCAGATTTGAGATTAGAGCTCAGACTATAGACTCTCGAGTGGATCGTCTTTGACTCGAGGAGGCCGTTGAGGTGCCCATGTTCCATAGAGCCGACGAGGGGTGGAAGACAGCGATGAAGACCCGAAGGACAAGTAACGTGAAGTATAACTTCGAATCAGAGTAGTTAAACCTTTCGTAGTTTGCTAGTAATGGTTTAGACACGATCCGTGTGCTCAAGTCCGTGTTATGATGATTTGATAATTGTTTTTCATATATTCTGCCTCCCCGCAAGCTCGTGGGGTGCGTGACATGGACTTACAGTGGTATCAAAGCCTACTAAGCCTTTACTAGCTTGTTAGCAACTAATTAGAACTTCGATCGTCGGTAAAACACGAAAACTTAACCCCAGACCCCTCAAGTTTCTATCGATTTTAAACCTGTCGAAAAAATTATTTCAGAGGTATGAAAATTCACGGTAGGGAATTCTAAGAATACTGGTGAAATACGAGATCCCAACTCGGTTAGGACGCCGTAGAAGCGCGGCGGATTAGTGCAATCCGCCGCGGATCCGCGGCCGAGTCAACTCCGAGTTGACTCGTATTTCCACAGTAACTCTTAATTTTGGGTGTTCTGTTTTCCTATATATTTTGTTTCTGCCTAGGTTATTTCAGTGCTGGCTTGCATTTGGGGTAGACACGGAAAAAGGTTGTCGATCGAAATTCTAAGTTATTTGCTAATCAAGTTTTATCTGTGATATTTAATGTGTTCGTAAACCTCCCCTAATTGCTAGTATGTCGGTTAGCAGGGGGTTGCACATTTCTGTAATGGTTTTTACTGGTTTGTGTATATGAACTTCATTGGATCATTGTGATGATTAGCTGGGGTTTGAGATGAGTTTTTATATTCTTTCATTCGCTGTAAATTGTAAAATAATGTAATATTCTTTTGCGGGGCGCATCCGGGCTGAAGTCGTAGCCACCGTTGTATTATTTCATTTACTGTTTTATGCTCCTAGGATAGACCCAAGGTGGGGTGCACAAACTACCGGGTACTTTGAAGTGTTTAGTGGCCTACTCACGTTGTTGAGGGAGACCGCTTCATTTCGGGTACTTGGCGGGTAGTTTTCCATACCCGTAGGGGTCTAAGGTGGGGTAATAGCTATTCATCACAACTGTGTAATCCGTTTTTCGTTGCAGGCTCAAAGGAAACGCGGATTGCTTGTATATCCAATAATGTTCATCTGTGATCTGGAATGCCTATTATTGCGTCTGACGAATGTACAATATCTATATATGATATCTATTAGGCGTTACTTATGTTTTACACCCGCGCTAGCCCAGCCCCCGCTCTGTCGTTAGTTAAGTAACCTAACGGGTGAATGATGGGACCCAGTGGCGAATGCGGATGGCATAAGAGGACATTGTATTTTCGTTGTTTTCTACAATGATAGGTTAATTGATGGGACGCGTTATATTAATGCAAAGAAAATAAACCAAAGTTGAATCGTTGGAACAAATTTAAAAGAAACCACTCGGTTATTTTAAAAGAGCAGAAATTTTTAATTACGGAGCTTTAACCACTCCTTTTAAAAAGCTATCAGGTTCCTTCGATTATATCAAGTTCACTACGTTCGCAGTTTTTCCAAAACCAGTCGTAGCCCTCCGTCATTTCATATGGATGGTCAGTAGTATTCAAGCTATGTTTGTTGGCCTTCGTCAAGGCATAGTGTTTGGTAGCTGCTGGGGTATTCATATGTTGCATAGATAGATGCGTTGGTTTGGGACAGTCGTATTACCTTGTTGGCCTTCGTCAAGAGTATGTACGGGTGGGTTCAAATTAACAGGGATAATGATGGGCAGAACTTAACATGTGACTTATGATTTGTTGGCCTTCGTCAAGGTCATAAGAGCATGGGGCAAAAATCCACATCGGGAGTTTCTAAAGAAACCGAAACTTGCTAGTGTTGCATACCATTTGGAGTCTGACAATGTTGGTAGGATTCCTTCGGCATTATCACACGATGATATTTGGATCCCGATCCTACTGTGAGTATCTGCTACTCATCAGGAGATTCGTCACTTAACGATCAATGATATAAACCAAGTAGGTGTCTAGAACAGTGTCAGCGGGGCTACGCCTCCAGAGAAAAGAGGTTATTTAATTAAGGAACTTCGCAAAAGCGTCGTAAAACCTCCCTCGAAGTACCGACACTAGCCTGGCTGAACGGTTAAGCAAGTATTGTACGGTGAGATCAGTCCTGGCTAATTATTCTTTTATGGTTTGAGGAAGGATTCGAGAAACAGTGGGAGCCATCCAGTTTAGATAAACTAAAAACCAATCTAAACTTGCAAGAGGATCATGCTAAAGTGTTCCCTCTCTCTCTCATTCCAGCGACCTTATGACCATGACTAGGTTATATCTAGATAACAAATTGACTGAATCTGACTTTTATGATTGGCAAAGGTCTGTCCAGATGTCCATTGCCTATGACAAGCTGGACCACCCTATTACTACTCAAGCCCCCGCCGTCCCAGGTCCAGTTTCTACAGTCACGGATATGGATATCCGTCAGACTAGGGAAAAGGACAGTGCAAAAGCTAAGTGCCTCGTGTTAGCTTCAGTTGATGGTGTATACTAGAAGCATCACGAGAAGATGGACTTATTTTCCATCTTCCTCCGTAACAAAGATTTATATGGAGAGCGATCTCGTATCGCAAGATATGAGACCTCGAATGAATTGCTTCAAGCGAGGTTGGCTGTCAGGTCATCTGTAGGGGACGATGTCCTTACGATAACTAGCTATATTGATAAGCTCACGGACCTGGAGACTACGTTGGGAAACAGGTCATATGCTGACTTATTTCCACAGTCCCTACCCTCTACTTACACCCTGAAAGAAACCAGGGACATACCCGCTCTGCTTAATGGGGGACCTTCTTCTTCTGCATCCAGGGCGAAAGCAAAGGGTGAAAAGAAGAAGACCTCCACAAAGTTGATATACGGTATCAGTGAAGTAGAAGGAAAGGGAAGAGCAAGAGTTTTAGGACTTGGTGTAGGTAAGGAGGGATGTTCCTATTATTATGGGAACGGGCATTGGCAGAAGGATTGCAGGGCTTTGGAAGCCAGTAGCCAGGATACGAAGCATGTTATGGCTTCGGCCTCGAGTGTGTATGTAATTGAGAACTGTTTGTCAATTAACTCTACTTCTTGGGTACTAGATACCGGAGCAGGATCTCATATCTGTAATTCATTACATGCTTTGAGAAACCGTAGAGTTATCAGGGTAGGTGATTTGTCTCTCAGAGTTGCAAACGGAATGAGCGTGGACGCTGAATCCGTGGGAGAATATCGCCTAGGTTTGACAAGTGGGCAGATATTGATTCTACGTAACTGTTTGTATATACCTAGTTTGACTTGTAATATCATATCAGTGTCCTCACTTTCGAGAGAGGGATATGATTTTACATTCATAAGCGATGTAGTTCACATCCACCTAAATCAAGTTCTGATTGGGTCCGGTACATTAGATGACGGTATATACGATCAACCTCAGGTTTTCAATATCCAGAACACACTTAAAAGAAAGTCTCCAGAAGTAAATCAGGCTTTCTTATGGTATTGTAGACTAGGTCACATCAATGAAACACGGTTGACTAAGTTACATAGAGAAGGATATTTGAATCCGTTCGAATATCAATCTTATGCTACTTGTGAATCTTGTCTCATGGGAAAGATGACAAAGACTCCATTTACTGGACACGGAGTAAGAGCGAGCGAGCTCTTGGGACTCATACACAGCGATGTGTGTAGTCCAATGTCTACACATGCGCGAGGTGGTTATTCCTACTTCATTACTTTTACGGATGATTTCTCTAGGTATGGACATATCTTCTTGATGAAGCATAAATCCAAGGCCTTTGAGAAATTCCGGGAATACAAGAATGAACTGGAAAACCAAACAGGCAAAAGAATCAAGACATTGAGATCTGATCGAGGTGGTGAATACTTAAGTGCCGAGTTCCTGGGTTACTTAAAAGAGAATGGAATTCTCTCTCAGCTTACTCCTCCATACACACCACAACACAACGGTGTATCGGAAAGGCGGAATCGAACCCTATTGGATATGGTTCGTTCCATGATGAGTAAGGCTGAGTTACCGCGATCTTTCTGGGGTTATGCACTAGAATCAGCTGCATATATTTTAAACAAAGTTCCAACCAAGACCGTTCCTACCACACCATATCAGATGTGGAGTGGGAAGAAATCCTATCTTTAGTACCTGAAGATATAGGGATGTCCAGTTTTTGTAAAAAAGCAGCATCCGGACAAGCTCAAGGCACGCTCGGTACAGTGTAAGTTTGTGAGATATCCAAAGAACTCCAAGGGGTATTATTTCTATTACGCAGAGGAACAAAAGGTTTTTGTTTCTCGTCATGCCCACTTCTTGGAAGCTGAATTTTTAGAAAATCAGAAGAGTGGGAGCGCAATAGAACTGGAAGAAATTCCAGAACCACAAGCTGTTACTGAAAGTATGGTAGAACCAGAAGTTTCAGAAGAAAGGGACATACCAGCGCCTATCCGCCGAAATAGTAGGCAGTCTCATCCGTCCGAGAGATACTACGGTTTTCTCATAGATGGGGATCGATAAGATTGCATCATTGATAATGATGACCCTACTAACTTCCAGCAAGCCATTCAGAGCGGCGACTCGGTAAATTGGCTGGATGCAATGTGGACCGAAATGGAGTCCATGTACACTAACAAAGTATGGACTTTGGACATTGCTCCAAATGGGGTAAAACCCGTAGGATGCAAATGGATCTTCAGAAAGAAGATTGGTGTGGATGGACAGGTTGAAACCTATAAGGCTAGACTTGTTGCAATGGGTTTTCGTCAAAGACCTGGTTTGGACTATGACGAAACCTTTTCTCCAGTGGCTATGCTCAAATCCATTCGGGTCTTTCTTACCATTGCTGCCTTCCACGATTATGAGATCTGGCAGATGGACGTAAAGACGTCTTTTCTAAATGGTAATTTGGAAGAATGCGTCTATATGGATCAGCCAGAGGGATTCATTCAGAGTGGGAGCAGCGGTAAAGTGTGCAAGTTGCTTAAGTCTATTTATGGACTAAAGCAGGCATCGCGGAGTTGGAACATCTGTTTTGATGATACTGTCAAAGAATTCGACTTTATCAAGAATCCAGATGAACCATGCATATACAATAAGATTGTAGGGAGAGCTATTGTATTTCTCATCTTGTACCTGGATGACATTCTCCTAATAGGAAATGATATTCCTATGCTACAGTCAGTCAAAAGATTCTTGTCATAGAAGTTCTCCATGAAGGACCTGGGTGATGCCACCTACATTCTGGGGATCCAGATCTATCGTGATAGATCAAAGAGGATGTTGGGACTTTCGCAGTTCAGGTACATAGACACCATATTGAAAAGATTCAGTATGGAAGATTCTAAGCGCGGTAACCTACTGGCTTGTCACGGAATCAACCTCTCCCAAGAGATGTCTCCCAAGACTGATTTGGAAAGGGATCGCATGTCGATTATACCCTACGCTTCTGCGGTAGGCTCTATAATGTATGCGATGTTATGTACCAGACCAGATGTAGCATACGCATTGAGCATTGTAAGTCGGTATCAGGCAAACCCAAGGGAGAAACACTGGATAGCAGTAAAGAACATTCCCAAGTACCTGAGGAGGGCTAAGGAGATGTTCTTGGTGTATGGCGGAAAAGACCTCCAGATCGAGGCCTTTGCTGACTCCAGCTTCCAGAGTGACAAGGATGACTCCAAGTCCATGTCGGGTTATGTCTTTACCCTCAATGGAGGGACGGTCTGTTGGAAGAGTTCCAAGCAGGACACCGTTGCTGACTCAACGATGGAAGCGAAGTACATAGCTGCTTGCGATGCCGCAAAAGAAGCTGTCTAGATGAAGAAGTTCCTCACAGAACTTCAGGTGGTTCATACCAGTGTTGATCCAATACCTCTGTATTGTGACAACAATGGCACTATAGCTTTAGCGAAGGAACCCAGGTCCCATCAGAAGTCCAGACACATCTTAAGGCGGTATCACCTGATCAGGGAGATCGTAGATCGCCGGGAGATCGAGGTAAAGAGAGTAGATACGGAGAATAACACTGCTGATCCATTCACAAAGGCCACTCCTCAGACGCAGTTCGAGAGGCTATTCGAGATGATAGGTCTGCGATATGCCAGTACATGGCCCTAGTGCAAGTGGGAGATTGTTAGTGTTTATGCCCTAGAGGCCATTACTGTATCATACTAGTTTGTATATTACTTAATGGAAGCTTGGGATATTCACAGTTGTATTGACAGTCTTGCTAAAAATGGTAGTATGGTACTTGGTTTGTGTCTACTTTAATATGTGCATATGTTTCTTTTAACGTATCGCTTATACATATTAGTAGAGCCCTTAGGATCTTTGCTTGATTACCAGCGTTGTGATGGCAGTCACACTAGTGGAGGCTGGGTAGTCTATAAGCAATATCCTATACAGGTCCCTGGTCGTAGGATTATCGAGACAGGGCATTGATACTTCAGAGTAGACTAGTGTATACGCTTCTCATCCAGGCATAGGGAGATGGTCTGTCCCACAGCCATCAGTACATCGTACTGGAGATAGTATGCAGGTGCCCATTAGGTTACGGGTACACCGGACAGGACTCGCCGAGAACTGCAGGTTGGTTTTATACCCATCATTAGATAGCAGTTCCCAGGTGACATGAGTACAGCTTAGTTCGTCGACTTGACACTGATACTTCGCCTCGGGTGTGTTCCCACTGTACTTAGATTACTACCCTACCACGGCTCAAAGGAGTCATGCAAACAGGTAGTAGTTGGGTGCAGTCCCGAAGCACTTGGAGGCAGTGGCGGTTAGACAGGATTCGTCTCTCCCGGTATTGGGGGTTGATATCGCGCTGTGTATGGAGAGCCATTACACAAAGTCCCTCGCCAGGGCAAGCGAGATTTACTGGTAGGTTCCAGTAGTTTCTCAAGGTGTAATGGGCTTCACTCGGACACGACTTATACCGCTATTAGGGGTCTGACGTTTACCGCCCCCCTAGGCCCGATATGCGATAGTCCTAGACGAACAGATCGGACTGTACGAAGATTGTCACATCAGGCTCAGTTGGAGTTCGGATGGGTTTCATCATCATCCTTCTTATCGACATCTACCTGGGGACCGTTACGTACAGCTAGTACCGCTTGTGGTCTGTGGTTAAACCCACTGCCAGCGTAGTGTCGAGTCTTTAGAGTCCCACACAGAGAGTTTTCCTGCACCGGGCAAAAGGTGTAGAGGCCGTATGGTTTTTACAGCAGGGCCGCGATCACTTACGTACACTTGTGCACGTATTATGATCGGGCAGATAATACTAGCGGGCTTTGGTTTAACCCAGATTCTAGTATTATACAGATGGATTTATTCAGTCAAAGATTATCCGTGTTTTTCGGAAATACGGATGGTAGGGACAGTCTCGTAATTTGTCCGGAAGCTTCTAGAAGAAGATGACTCATTTGTATTTATTTCTTTTGGATTAAACACAAATGAGGTAGAGAGATGAGTTGTAAGTTTTCATTAAATGATTAATGACTCATGAGGTGATTCACCCTTAGGATTAAATGAAGCTCACAAGAAATTTCTAGATATTTATCAAAAGATATTTGTATGCTTCATTATATTCTTTCATGAGTATTATTCATGATCATTATCACAAAAGCTTTCTCTCTCCTCAAGTCTTCATCTTCTTCCTCAAACCCTAATAGCTCTCATGAGTTGAGAATCCTAGGGTTTAAGTGACTAAGTAATCCATCTAAATACTCTACACCCTCTAGGACTTCTAGATTAGCAAACTAAAAGCCGTAGTTATCTCAGATTTGAGATTAGAACTCAGACTATAGACTCTCGGGTGGATCGTCTTTGACTCGAGAAGGCCGTTGAGGTGCCCATGTTCCATAGAGCCGACGAGGGGTGGAGGACAGCGATGAAGACCCGAAGGACAAGTAACGTGAGGTATAACTTCGAATCATAGTAGTTAAATCTTTCATAGTTTGCTAGTAATGGTTTAGACACGATCCGTGTGCTCAAATCCGTGTTATGAAAGTTTGATAATTGTTTTTCATATATTCCGCCTCCCCGCAAGCTCGTGGGGTGCATGACATGGACTTACACTTTCACACGGACCTAATTAAAATAAACCTCGTTTTCCCAGAGGCATAACCCCGTTGACACCTTTAACACCTACTTGATCGGCTAATTGTAATGTGTAAAACTCTCCCAGGAGTAACTCTTACTCGCAGTGGGTATCAGGATCCAACTATCTCATAGAAGGTATGCAATCTCATTGCAAATTTCAACACTAAAAATTCCCGATAATGTTTTGCCCCAAGCCTCCTATCACCTTGACAAAGGCCAACAAACCATAGGATGCTAGTCAAGTTCAACCCGTCATTTCCTGATTGAATTAAACCCACCCGCACGATCCTTGACAAAGGCCAACAAGGTCGCACGACTACCCTAATCCAATCACATCAGATGCTTAAGCAGATAAGCACTAGTCAGCTACCACACACTATGCCTTGACAAAGGCCAACAAACGCAACACGAATACTAAGTAGTACTTATCTGAAATGTCGGATGGCTACGACAGGTTTTTAAGAAAACCTTTTGCGTAATGAACTTGATATCGTCGTAGAATCGAGTGATTTTGAAAAGGAGTGTTTTTTAGGCTTTTACTAGTTTCGCTAAAGAGGTCACTCCCGATGAAGTGATCTCGGCTCTTTCCTTATCGAATAAGGTGTTGGATATTCTACAAGGAATACCGCTATGCAAAGCAAAAACTATAGAAGCAATCAAAAGACAAACCGAGTGGGTTGTAGCATCTGCTAGTTTCGCTAAAGAGGTCACTCCCAGTGAAGGGATCTCGTCTCTTTCCTTATCGAATGAGATGCTGGATATTCTACAAGGAATACCGCTATGCAAACTAAGAACTAGAGCTACCAGTTTTTAAACAAGTTTCTACAACATCTTTAGGTTTCTTTTATTTCATTAATCTCATTAATGAAGTCCCATTTATTTATGCTTTCCAAGCATCACATAAAAAACGAAAGCAGCAATATATCCCATATATATAATATAGGCATTCGTCTCAAAACATATCAAATGATCGCATCACAGAATATCTGCAGCAGAAGAACATATATGAAATATTGGATATACTAGGAATTCCGTGTTTTATTTAAGCCAGTAAAAACGCGGATTTCATGGTCGTGATGAATAGCCAAACCCACATCCCTAGACCCCTATAAAAGCGGTAAGCAACCCTACCAATTCTAGAGTTAGGAGACCCAACTCGACTCCTCGAGTTGGTCTCCCACTGGACTCTAGAACCCGGTTACTTGTGCTCCCCGCCTTGGGTCTATCCTAATGCGGAAAAGTAAATAATATACATCAATAGTGACATCAACCTCAACCCGGAAGTGCCCCAATAAAAGAATATTACATACAAGCTTTTACATGAATGAAAATGAAAAACTCTCATCTCACATAAAAAAACCCGGCTATTCAAACGCGACGATCCAATATAACATATCACAACAACATATAACATCACATGTCATCAACGTAAGTAAATATGCGTATCCCAATTGTCGTTGACATATAGCACCGAAACCGGCGATACACCACATATTACACTTACGGTCGCAAAAAAGAAAGTGAAAAACTACAACAGTTGGAATCCGCAACCACCTTAGACATCATAAACCCAATATATCACATACATTGGATTTCATGCCTAACCAAATGAATTTCTTAGACATCTCATGCCTAAAAATTATAAACCCCGCATTTTAGTCTTGATATTGAAAACACTTTCCAATAACCTGTCGGATAATTCAACAAGATTTCCAATAACCTGATCGAATGCTCGTCGGAAACTTTAATAGACGGCCGCACCCCCGGTGTCATCGACGAAGTGCACTAAGGCGGAACACCGTAGCCGCGAGCACCTGAACGGATGCTTTTGGCAACGGGGTTCTCCTACAGTCACTTGGTCGGGGCTATGGGGTGTGGCTCTCTAGTAAGGTTATCTGGCGAGTATCCGCGTACACTACATAATCGCGATGGACTTTTGATCAACATCAAAATCCCGTGGCAACCGATCAAATGAGACTAAACCGCTAAATTTATAAAATTCAAACTAGTTATCACATAACCAATTATGTGGATTCCAAATATTGTATCACAATCACAGATAGCTAGACGAAGTTAAATAATTCGATCGAATCAATGACTTCCCAAAATTCCCAGAGAGCTCAACACTTAAGCAAAACTAAAAGTTCCCAGAAGCATGCCCCAGTACCTACGGACCAACAGCTGAAGGGCTCGACCCAAACCTCTCAAGCGGCGTCGCGGATCCGCCGCCAAAACCATGTTTTGGCCGCGGATCTGCGGTCACTTAGACGAGATAGGGTTTCGTTCTTCAGGTGTGTCGATAGAATTCCCTGCATGATTTTTTGAGTATTTTTAACATGGAAAATCCAACTTTTGGAAAAATTTCCAGAAAAGGGGTCGTTTCGGGGTTTCCGAGTTTGATCGGACTTTAAACTTTATCTAGACAACGCCTAATGCTCTAGCATGGCTTTGATACCACTGTAGGGTTTGCTTAGCACCTTGTGAAGGTTTTAGTAAGCATCAATCATGCTACATTAAAATTTTGGAGTGCTAAACAAACCCTAACCAAGATCTTAACTAGAGACTTAGGGTTAAACATGATATGTAAACTCTTTACATCTAAGTGAATAAGGAATACAACCTTTGTAGACCGGTCCTTCAATTCAATAGCTCCATGTAGTAGTCCCTTCACTGCGATCACGATCCCCCGGACTCTAGAACTACTCCCATGAAGAAACGAACAAGCTTGCTTCGAAGTCTTTGAGGCCGAAGATGATCTACGTCGAAGAGACACTAGCTCATGCTATCTCTTCACTAATTGTGTAGATTAGTGAAGCAAACACCATAAACTAAATGGCTAATAGTATAGGATGATGAAGTAAGAAGTGGGCTCACTTTAGTTTTATTTTTCTCACAAGTTTTCATCACTGTTGAAAAAACTAGCAAGATTTTTCTCTTGAAGAAGAAGAAGAAGTGATGAAGCAAATGAATGAGAGAGTGAGGTTAGAATTGCAACCATGGGTGAGTTAGTGTCATGCCTAACTCATGTAGAGAATAAACCATAGCTATGAGTTAAAGGTTGGGTTAAAAAATATCTTAAGCAATGACAAAAGAATGGACTTGGTCAATGTTTTCTACAAGCTTCATCCATGACTCATTCTCAATTTTTTGTGAATTACTTAATGATAGATAAAACCCAAACATAAACCCTAGAATGTTATAAGTCTCTTACATACATCTTGCAAGTGTAATCTAACATGACACAACAATATATATCATATATATATTTTGTGTACAAAAAGAAAATAATACAATTAACATATATCATATATATATCAATGTATCATCAAGTGAGAAAACAAATCTTAAGTGAGCTAATATTAGTTAATGTAATTTAATATATCAAATATATAATTCTACATTAAATTATTAAATCAACACTTGATTTAATAATCCGGCTATAATACATATAACCGACTAATATCAAATGAATCAACATATCGAATCAACACTTGATCCGCCTGATATCACATATCGGGAGAATAGAATACGGTATCACATACTCGTATTAATCTCGGTCCCGCACATATCGCATATGTGCTCCTACTCCGTTTCGCATGAACCAGAAAACCTCTGTGTAGGACTCTAAAGACTCGTCAATACGCCGGCAGTAGGTGATGATCATATCAAACACCCACAAGCCGCAAACGGTCTTCTAAACGTAATGGCCACCCGGGTATTGAGCGATCAGAAGATCAACAAGCAAGCCTACTATAACTCCTGCGAATCCAATCAGTAACACTACCGTACAGTCCGGTCTCTTCGTCTGGTATGTCGCATATCAACAGCCTGGGGGTGGTATAACGTCAGACCCCAATAGCCTGATAAGTTATGCCGATGCAAGGTCCATAAAGGTTCGAGAAACTACTGATAACTCTTACCAGTAAATCTCAGCAACCCTGGCCAGGGATTTCCTGTTATGGCCAATCGAGTATAGCGCAACATCAACTCCCAACACCGGGAGAGACGAAACCCCTCCTATCGCTCATTGCCTCCATGTGACTCGAGACTGTATCCAAAAGCCACCATTTTGCACGATCTCTTGACCGTGGTAAGGTGGAAATCAAAGCACAGTAGGAATCACACAAGACTCTATGACGATCTCGGGTCTACAGACTAACATATACCAGTGTCACCAGAGAACTGCTATCCGACGATAGGTATAATACCATCTAGGAGTTCTCGGCGAGTCCGTCCAGTGTACCCAGTCTCCACTGAGCACCCGTATACCTTCTCTGATGTCAAACACCAATGGATATGGGATCATCCATCGCCCGTCATTTGGGTCGAGAAGCGTATACGCTAGTCTACTCTGGAGTATCGATACCCTGTCTCGATACTCCCGCGACTAGGAACATTTGAAAGATGTACTTATCGACTACCCTGTCCCCACTAGTATGATCTACATCATAATCCTGGTAGTCAAGTAATCATCCTAAGGGCTTTATCAACATGTGATCACAAAACAGTATTTGTTAACATATTAAGATAAAGTGCAACCAGATAGCATACTATCATGTCGAGCAAGAAAGTCCTCCCTATATATGTCCAAGCATCCACTACAATATACATCGCATGTATAGTAATGGCCTATAGGGCAAACATATAACTAACAACTCCCTCAACTAGGGACTTTTAATAATGTGCTTATAGACTATCCAGGCCCTACTAGTATGATCCGTATCATAATTCTGCTAGTCAAGCAAAGATCCTAAGGGCTTTATCATTATGTATCAGCGATACGTGATAACGAATAAAACGTATACACATGAATGATAAAGAAAAACCCGATAGCATATTATCATATCGGGTAAGATGGTTCTCTCGTATAGGTCCTCCTACAATTACAATAATTGTCTTGGGGGCACCTATATCCAACAACTACAACTCATACCCGAATTAAAACTCATTTTTTGAAGGATCAAAAACCATAAAAAGATTATTTTTATCTAGAAAACCTAGTTTTCATGACAAGTATCTTTAAAAACCAAGTAAAGGTGGGAATTTCTTACCTCTTTAGAATGGAAATGGAGATCTTAAGCTTGGAAGGAGGCCACAAGGAGGATAATGATGGCTTCAAGTGATGAAACTTGATAGAGGAGGTTGTTTGGATGGAGGAAACCAAGATTTTGGGTGAAGTTGAGTGGAGCTAACGAGGGTTTTGGTGTTAGGGACTTGTGAGAGAATGAGAGAGATGAGTGTTGGAGAAGGAGAAGAAGATGAAGAAAATGATGAGGAATAATGTTAGGGGCTCACCATGCTTCTCTCTCTCTCCTCTATTTTTTAATTAAGCCTATGCCTATCCCCCATAATCCCTCTCCCATGTTTCCCTCCCTCTCTCTCTCTCACAATAATTTTCAAAGATAATTTAAACAAAAATGAGATATATATATATATGGTTGCTATGACAAATGGATGCTAATTAGAAATTAATATATTTTGTAGGCATATATACTAACACCAATTTATGAAAAACCGATTCAATAAATGCCATCATTTTAATAAAACTCGTTATATTCTTAATTAAATTCCAAAATAATTCTTTAAAATTTTCGAAATGTTACAAAAACCACTGGGCCTTTTGCTCTTGTTAAAAAACCCTAGGCCCAATCAAAACCCCCCGTATACCAGTCGCATGTAATATCTAAGCAGTTACTTGTAATAACCAAGCAGTTGCATCTGCCTATAACATCTCTACTATTATAATGCAAAGAGAAGGGACGTCATTTGTCACTCTCACCTTTATTTTAGATTAATCATTTATTCTTATATGATCCACAACATCTATTTTTTGCACGTGTGACACATGTTGATATGTATTGGTATTAAATAGCCAAGATTTTAAAAAAAATTAATGACTTTTAGTTAAGATAATAGATATTTCGAAAACCTTAGTTAAAAATAGTGAAAATATCCACATCAATTCTTGAAATAATAAATGAGTAAAAAATATTTTTAAAATTCTTATACTTTTTTTTTAAAATATCCATATTGAATGAAAATATTCACATCCTGCATGCTTTTGATTTAATAAAGACGTGCATCACATGTACGAAATACTAGTCTAAGTAGTTGCATGTAATATTCAAACGGTTAAGGAAATTGTTTACCGCCAGAAACCGGACCAAGACGTGGGAGGTGCGTCTAGCCTGAATCTGGGGACAGATACTATATAGAACATATCTATCTACCCCTCCAAAGATACCAAGTTGATTTATGGCACCGTATATCGAAAGTTTGGATGGATGCGATAGTTGTAGCAGACTTATCAGATTCCCCCTCATTTGTGAGGGTTTTTTGATTATGGGAACGTTTTTTCCTTCAGGTGCAAGCCCCTGCAATTAATTACGTTATCACTACGTGATAACAACTTTCATCTTCTCCATGTCTATCACTTCGTGTTGTGCTATATTTTGTTTATTTTAGGGTTGCCATTGGATTGTACATGGAGACTAATATATGTCGTTGCCCGTAGAGCGGGAGTTAGTCCAAATCCGCAAATCTCATAATTGGGTTGAACCTAAGTCATATGTTCCATCAGTTCAGCGTATATGTCTAAGACTATTAGTCATATATGGGACTAAGATTGACTTAAAAAATATATTTAAAGACCGCTAATCTTGTTTTAAGTTAAGGTCAACTTAAAATATATGAGCAAATGGGCTCAAGGGATATTATAAAACTTAAGCTTTATAACACTTAGTCAATTTGGATTAAGAATTGGTTCTGGAGTATATATACTGACGCCTAGAACCTCTAGTGCATGCCACGTGTCACTTTACTATTGGTGCAGAGACAAAGTTATATAGGTCTATAGCACATTAAATTATTGGCATATCAGGGTTGTGGTGCATGCCATGTATACGATGGGGATTGGCTCATGCCTTTGACTTTTTGGTCTCTGGTGCATTAAATATTGACACCCATGGATTGTAGCTCATGTCACATGGCTTAAGCCTACTGGTTCAGTTCTTTAGTGTATGGGGTTTTACGGCGCATCAATCATTAACGCTTAGTACTGTGGCGCATACCATATGGCTTAAGCGCATTGGCGTATGACCATCAGCTCATATGCCTCTAGCGCATGACTCTTAGAGATTAATCTCTTTTTATTTTTTTTAAAACTTAAGTCTTAGAGAAGCTTAAGCTTTTTTTAATGGTTTATGTGGACTATTAACAACATCAAGATCTCAACTTTGAGATCTTGAGTCTCTTTTTATCTCATGGGCATTATAGGAATTGATTGAAGTATAAACTTCATCATCATTGCCATCGTCATCATTTTATGATTGGTTTTTATATCATTAGGATTTTGTCCATCATCATCATCATTTTTTTCAAGAAAAATTTAAGTTTTCCCTAAACCCTACATCTTAAAATCAAAAAGTCCTTTTTCAGAGAAGTTTTGATCCGAGGATCTTCTAATCCGAGAAGAACTTAAGTCCTGTACATGAAAGTTAACCTTCTTATCGATGAGACTTAAGCCTTCTATCATGGAGATTAATCTCCTATCTTATCTCGGTTTATGAAAGGAGGAAGAAGAAATTTGCAGAGAACAAAGAAATCATAATCTTTTTCTTGATCTCAGATTTATGGGGGTCGGCTTCTTTTTTTAGAATTTATCTCATGGGTTATATAGGGGTATGAATATATTGGGCAAGTAGAGAAAATCTATCATTTAGTTTCTCTAATTGATCTTAAGATCAACCCGAATGCTTAAGCATCGTTGGATTTTGATCCAAGGGTCTTTATTAACCCAATTGGTATATTCTTTGTTTAGAAAAATACCTGATTGATTTATTTGTTTAGAAAGATATGAAAAGAGCTAATTACATATTATTAATATCAGCTCTGGTGCTTGATTGATCGTTAAAAGTGTTTTCGTAAAGTAACAACAATCAAGATGGTGTCGCTAGTAGCTAACCGCGATGAGTATGGGTCGTCCGCAGGAAAACGTGGACCTTTTTCTTACTTTAGATAAGTTGATAGAAGAAGGGTGATTGTTTGTCGTTACAGATATACTACGGATATAAGATTTATGAAGAAGAGGCTTGTAGGGTTCATAGGACTTAGTAGTAATGGATGAATAATTAAAAATGACTCTTTTATATTTTAATAGTTTAAAACTAGATTGATAGTGATGAATGTAGATTAGGGTTCTTTTGGAAGAAACTAGGGTTTTTCCACTCTTAACCTTTGTCCTTGCATTGATCTCTATTCATGTCTAGCCTTTACCAAAATAAGTGTTAAACCAATCTCAAATCGTGGTCGTGACTAGCAATAAATTGGTAGCGCGTCCGATATGGATGTTAATATTTATTTTGCTAAAGTTTATAGACTTTAAAATGTATAAAAGAAGATAAATTATTTTATCCTCTATTGATCTACCCTAGCGTACGAATCCTAGCAAGCTAGGAATTACTCACTCATGTTTTGAGATTTAGAAGAAAGGTTGAAGAATGAAAACATGATTAAGATTCAGAAAGTAAGTGCAAAAAAGAATTAACTAATAAAAACACTACCTTTATTAAACAACTATTGCATACAACTTTTGAAAGTAGAGTACAAGAACCCTAGTTTCTCTAGATCTCTATCTTATTGGAAGTAGATGGCTAGTTGATGATCACTCGGATGTGCGGATCGCTTTGGACCTCTTGATCTCTTCGATGATGATTTTAGATGTGAAGCTCTCGGTCCTATATATAGTCACAGAAACTAGAAACCCTAGATACCATCTGTGATTATATGCTGATACGATTCAATCCTAAAAATCTCTCATCCAACGGCTCCAAAGATGCCGCGGATCCGTCGCAAATGCCCCAGTCTGGCCGCCCAACAACCGCACTCTTGGAGAATCAAGTTCTGGAATTTTTGTGCTGTCTTGTTTTGATATATGGAGATCCTCTAGATGTCTATATTCTGATAATGATGCTATGAGTCATTGTAGTTTCTAGATTTCTCGATTTGCTGCAATATTCTGGCAGATTTGATTCCGACATCTCGGATCTCTTAGATTCCAGTCCTGATTTAAAATCTGCACAATATCTCAAGTCATGGTGTTAGTAGTATTTGGTATTTTTGAGATATTATCCTAACCATTTTATATGATATTATATGTTAAGAATATTTATTAGAAATATTTGATATGATATGAATATTTTAATTACTAATATTTTATATAAATATTATATGCATGTATTTTCCCTCATTATGTTAATTATAATGTAGAAATATATGATAATAAACTTTTTACACATAAATCCTCACATGTTCTCTAATAACAATAAACACCTTTTAGTACTTAACAATAGTGGGGAAAATAATCATTCAAATGTGCAATATTTTAGACTAATCAGTACTTAAGCACCGTTGGATTATATATCCAAGGGTCTGTATTAACCCATTTTATATTTTCGTCTGTTTAAGAAATTATATGATTGATTTCTCGTTAACAAGATTGGTATCTTTCTCTTTAGAAAGACAGGGGAAATTAATTTCCTATATATAAAAGAAAATTTTCCCTTTTGGGGATCTCTGGCGCTGGCATTTAATGTGCACTAGAAAATATCTGGCGTTGGCATTTAATATGCGCCTGTGATCAAAAAATCAAGTTTAAGCTTGTTATATTTTTTGCCAGAACAAATGCCCCTACTACTTTGCCTACGTAAGTATGTTCGTGGATTAAGTAGTGTTCCGTTAGAGATTTGATGGCTTAGAAAACATGCTTAGATCCCTACAGACTAAGGCTTTTCATCTTTCATGTGCCGTAAGGGTCCAATAAAGTACTTTCTCCATACGAGACGTGGGGATTTCATAGGTGTATATTCTTCTTAGGAATCGTGGGGGTCCCTAGGTGTATTTCCTCTTGTAAGTCTTAAGGATCTTACAAGAATGTTTTCTCCTTACGAGTTAGGACACGCAAGTGGCTTCTTTTCCTCACTGTTTGTGCTGGAATGGCTTAGCTTAGTTTATTTATTTGTTCCGGAGCGTTCGGTTTACGTTTCCCTTAGGCATATGGATAAACTCATCCTAACGTTAAATATACATAACCCCTTTTCATCATAGGAGTCCGTTAGGTTTGTGATGCTGGGTTTAGTCCTTTGCACCGTTACATCAGCCGATTTCTTTTCGATCCACGTCCATTCGGATCGCTGGTTTGAGTAGCCGCGTACTTGCTGTATCACCCAACCCTTCCTATGCAGAATACAACGTCTCAAGTAATCTTCCTAGGCTGGTACCTCCATATTGCCGTCGGATGATTCAGCGTTAGGCTTCACCGTGGCGCTTTACCTTGAGGTTAGGCTCTATTCGGAGCCCCAGAGAAGTTAGAGCCGTATCCGTCCGAGATGGGATAACATCCAATGGTCTTTAGGCGTGTGTATGTAGCCATCGAGACCTGGAGCTAGAAATATGCCATTACTCCACTTCATTTTGACCCTTGGGTCCTTGCTGACACCGCATTCGTACTCTATTTGAGTGAATCGGACGTCCATATAGTCTTTGTGCTATATCAATGTCATCAAGAATTAGTTATTCATTTGATGGAGTATGGGAGACACATCACTCCTTTTTCATTCGTTTGTGCCTATGGATTGTCTACAGGATTCGATACCGACATACCTGCAGGATAGATTTTTTTATTTTATATCATTTTTTTTATTTTCCGCGATACTCCATCATTTCAGCTTTTTATTATCGCGAAAGTAGCGATTTCCCAATCATTCGGCTATTTATTCATGGTGCCCAATCATTTCGGCTATTTATTTTATCATTTTTACTTGCCGATTTTTTTATTACGAGTTGCCCAATCATTTCGACTATTTCATATATATTTTTTATTTCACAGTTTAATGACTTAGAGATCGAGAGTTTGGAACATGGAATTTTGCGCATCATTCGGTATTAGTATCGCTAACATTGAAGCGTAATGCCAGGAGCGACTCATCATTTGTCATTGCTTATTTGGACAAAGGCATCTTAGAAAACAGGTTTAGATCCTTGTAATCTAAGGATTTTTAATCTTTATGAGCCATAAGGTTCTCATAAAGTATTGCTCCCTATGAGTCGAGAGGATCTCATAAGTGTATCTTCTCCTTAGGAGTCATGAGGATTCCTAAGTGGGATTTTCTTCTGCAAGTCGTAAGGATCATACTAGAATGTTTTCTCTTTGCAAGACGAGAGGACATACAAGTGTCGTTCACCATACAGAGAGTATCGTTCATCTTTGGTGGAACTTGGTTGGAACATATTTATTTACGCCTGTGGATTGTATACAAGAGTCAATATAGGACCACTTGTAGAGCATAAATTTCGTGAGTGGTATGATAGCTTAAGAAACAAGCTTAGATCCTAATAACTTAAGGCTTTTGAATTCTATAAGCCGTGAGGGTCTTATAAAAGGTATTTTCTCCTTATGTGTTGAGAGGATCTCGCAAGTGTATTTTCTCCCTAGGAATTGTGGGGATTCCTAAGTGTGTTGCTCCTTTGTGAATCATAAAGATCCCACACAGGTATTTTCTCTTTACAAAGTCGAGAAGACTTTGCAAGATTTTTTCTTTTTTTTTTAAAAGCTTGCGCCCTTTCGGATTTTCACAAGCTCTATGATAGTCCTGCTGTTTTTTCTCACGGAGCCCTTTCAAGTTTTCATCCGTGCCCATTTTTCTTGTGGACATACCGTTTTTTACGGTGGAACTCTCGAATGTAGCTTCGCTACAGGTGACCCAACATCGCTTGCTGGTGGGACTTGGGAGAGATATGGATCGTTTATGCTCGTGGATTGTCTACGGTGATCAATATGGAGATCAGTCGTAGGGCATAACATCTTTTGGAGGACTGTTCATAACCGGTGGGACTTCAGGTGCAGTATCGTAGGTGGGACTTAAGTTGCAATTTTCACTATGTATAGCCCATGGATAGTATACGGTCGTCAATATGGAGACCAACCATAGGGTAACACATTAGTTTAGGAACATTACGGTCCATCATCTTGTACTTTGAGGTGCAATCTTTGCTATGGGTAGCCCATGGATAGATACGGTAGTCAATTTGGTGACAGTCCGCAGAGCAACATATTAGTTTAGGGATATTACGGTCCAACATCTACATAACGGGGGTGCATATCTTCGAGGAACTTTCAAACCTTTGACCCAGGAAGATAGCGAGCAGACATAGGCATCATCATCTATCATTGACCCATGTCACGACTCTTCAAGCATAGTACTTCTTGAGAAATCGGTCATTTATTGGCGGAAATGGTCTTTCTCCGTGCATATCCATAAGTAGGTAAGCTCTAACTTGGTAGACCTTATCTATGACATACAGGCCTTCATAATTCGGCTCGAACTTCCCACATTTCGCGCGATTAGGGATCATCGACCTTTTAACGACCAATACAAGTTTGCTTTGGCGAACTGTCCTCGGTTTGGTTAGCCTTATATATGATCGTGTCATCCTTGCCCTGTAAGCTTCCAGATTTTGCTGAGCTACGAGGCGGGTCTCATCAAGAGCATCAAGTTCTTCGAGCCAGAGATAGGTATTCTCTTCTTCTGTAAGTTCACATTTAACCGCCATCCGTAGTGAGGGGAGATCAATTTCCAACGGAAGCATTGCTTCGGCGCCAAACACCAACGTATAAGGTTTCATCTTCGTGGGTGTCTTGAACGACGTTTGGTATGCCCAAAGTGCTTCATACCATCTTTCGTGCCAGTCCTTTTTTATTTTTGAACACTATCTTCTTTATGAGCTTGGTTAGTGTCTTGTTGAAAGCTTCAGCTAGACCATTAGCTCGGAGATTATAGACAGATGAAAATCTCCATTCTAACTTGTATTGTTAGGCGAAGCGACTTATCTTGTGGCTTCTATATGCTGATCCGTTTTCTGAGATGTAGGGTTCCTAGGCACTCATACAAGGGTCTATAAGGCATCAACCATGCCTGATTCAAAATTTAGACGTGCCGAACAACCCAAAGCCGGGATCTTTGCTAGATTATTAGGATTTAACATGCAAGTAAACATCTTTACAACTAAGAGTGAGGGATTAAAACCTTTGTAGTCCGCTCATTCGCTTCATAAGCTCCGAGTAGAAGTCCCTTCGCCGCGATCCATGATCTCCTGGACTCAAAAGAGGCTCCATAACCCGAATGATCCATGCTAGCTTGTAGTCTTCCTTTTCTCTGATGATCTACCTCGAAGTTCCTTTAACTCAAGCTCTTTCTCACTAATGAGGTGAACACCCTAATCTAATTGGCTAGATTAGATGAGAATGATGAAGTAGGATTTATGCTCTCTTTTATTATCAAATTCTCATAATTAATCATCATAAAATGAAAACCTAGAAAGCTTTATCAAAGCTCAAAGGAAGAAGAAGAAGAATATGAATGGATAATTCCTTTTGTGATGAATAATGAAATGTTAATATGATTACAAATGTAACCATGGTCAAGGATGATAAGGCTAACTCATGTAGAGATTTAACCTAGGGTGAAGGGTTTGGGTTGGGTTAGAAATATCTAGCAAAATATCAAGCATAATATCTTTTGCTAGAAACAAAGTAAAACCTTCTAGAAGCATCAAGAAAGAACTAACCCAAATCAAACCCTAACCTTGTTTAATCTCCACTAAACATGTTGCATTAGTAATCATATCATGTTACAATATTATATATCACATATATAATATATTTTGTAACAAAAGAAAATAATACAATTAACATATATCGCATATATATCAATGTATTATCCGGTGAGAAAATGAATCAATAAAGCGAGCCAATATTAGATAATGTAATGTAATATATCACATATATAATTATACATTAAATTATCGAATCAACACTTGATCCGACAATCCGGCTATATCGTATATAACCGACTAATATATCATGTACCGATACATCGAATCAACACTTGATCCGATGACCCGGCTGATATCAAATATCGCGAGAATATAATACAGTATCTCATATCGTATAATCCTCGGTCCTGCACATATCACATATGTGCTCCTACTCCATTTTGCCTGAGTCAAGAAACCTCTGTGTAGGACTCTAAAGAATCGTCAATACGCCGGTAGCAGGTGATGATCATATCAAACACCCACAAGCTGTAAGCAGTCAGCTAAACGTAACAGCCACCCAGGTATTGAGCGATCAGAAGATCAACAAGCAAGTCTGTACATTCTCCTGTGAATCCAAACAGTAACACTCCCGTACAGTCCGGTCTCTTCGTCTGATATGTCGCATATCTAGTCTAGGGGTGGTATACGTCAGACCCCAGTAACCGATAAGTCGTGTCGATGTGAGGCTCATAACAGGTCGAGAAACTACTGGTAACACTTACCAGTAAATCTCTATATCAGCCTTGGCCAGGGACTTCCAGTTACAGCCAATCGAACACAGCACAACATCAACTCCCTATACCGGGAGAGACGAATCCCCTCCTATCGCTCATTGCCTCCATACGATTCGGGACTGCACCCAAAAGCCACCGTTTTGCACGCCCTCTTGGACGTGGTAAGGTGGAAATCAAAGCACAGTGGGAATCACACAAGACTCTATGACAATCTCGGGTTTACAGACTACCCTGTACCAGTGTCACCGGAGAACTGCCATCTGACGTGAGGTATAATACCATCTGGGAGTTCTCGGCGAGTCCGTCCAGTGTACCCAGTCTCCACTGAGCACCCGTACACCATCCTTGATGTCAAACACCGATGGATATGGGATCATCCATCGCCCATCATATGGGTCAAGATACGTATACGCTAGTCTACTCTGGTGTATCGATGCCCTATCTCGACACACCCTCGACTAGGAACGGTTATAGGATGTACTCATCGACTGCCGTGGCCCCACTTGTATGATCTCATCATAATCCCAGTAGTCGAGTACAGATCCTAAGGGCTTTATCAACATGTGAGAGGAAGACAGTAAACTAATACAAGTCAACATGTTAAGATAAAGTGAAACCAAATAGCATACTATCATGACGAGCAAGAAAGTCCTCTCTATATATATCCAAGCATCCATTATAATATACATCATATGTACAACAATGGCCTCTAGGGCAAATACATAACTAACATGAGACTATCTGCCATGGAACTCCGAACCGGTATATGACATTAGTTTTGAAGAAATGGAGAATATTCTCTGTCTTTACCTCTTTCAGCGGTATCGCTTCCACCCATTTGGAGAAGTAATCGGTCATCCCCAAGATGAATCGATGCCCTCGGGATGACGCTGGTTCGATGGGTCCTATTATATTGGTCCCCCACATCTTGAACGGCCAACTGGCTATGGTCGGATTTAACGGATTAGGGTGTTGATGTATTAAGTCCCCATATATTTGGCATGAGTGGCATCGTCTTACATAGTCGATGTAGTCTTAGATCATCGTGGGCCAGTAGTAGCCCATCCTTTTGATTTTCAGCTTCATCTTTGGACCGGCTTGATGGGATCCGCAGGGTCCGTCGTGAATTTCTTGGACGACCTTTTTGGCTTCCTTAGGTTCTGGGCACCTTAGCCATATATAGTCGAAGGACATTTTTGTAAGTCGATGTCGTGCACCCCGCGAGTCCGGGGGAGGCGGAATACATAAAAAAAATGATTTTTCCTTTATCACAAAAGAGTTTGCTTTGCAACATCGACTATTATAATTAAGGATCTTTATTAAACCATAACTAGCTAACACTTACTACGAAAAGGTTTCTAACTACTCGGTGATAGTTATACCTTCGTGTCAAGTCGTTCGGGTCGTCTTGGTCCTTCCTTGCTCCTTGGTTCAAGCTTGAATCTTCTTCTCCTCTTCTTAGCTCCTAAAAAGATTCGATGGAACTCGGTCATCAGTCTCCTCTATGTCGAAGATGATCCACCTGAGAGCTTATGGTTCAAGCTTCAATCTCAATTGAGGTGACTAAGATGTCTAGTTTGCTAGACTAGACAAATTAGAAGATGTAGAAAAAGATGTGTGGAGTATTTTTATCTCAAGAGCCCTAGGATTCACAACACATGTGAAGGTTAGGACTTGAGGAAGAAGGAGGAGAGAAAAAATAGAGAGAGAATGAAAAAACATAAATGAGCTCAAGTTTTGTGTTGTGGCAAGTGAGAAATGGCTTAGTCATCCACAATAATCAAGCATGCAATATTTTCAATAGAAAATAATGACCCATGCTTGAATAGTAAAGTCAAAGGCAATAAACAAATCAACTAGCCATGCTTCACCCATACCACAAATATCTCCATTTTCCACCTCATTAATCTATTTCCACAAATAGATAAATCTAATAATAAGGTGTCTCCTTCTAGAAGTATGTCTTGTGAAATTACAAGAATGCCCTCACCGTATATACATACCCGTATACGTATTCCGAAAAATACTAATACAATGAATTAATAATAATCCAAAAATATAATACTAGAATCTGGCTTAAACCAAAGCCCACTAGTATTATCCGTCCGAACATCATCCGTGTAGCCAGTACACATATATGATTGGAACCCTGCCATAAGACCATACGACCTCTACATCGTTTCTCCTGAACCAGGAAAACCCTCTGTGTGGGACTCTAAAGACTCGACAGTACGCTGGAAGTGGGTTTAACCATAAGTTCATCAGCGGCACTAGCTGTACGTAACGGCTACCCAGGTATCTGTCGAAAAAGGAAGGCCGACGAGCGAACTCATCTGAACCCCTACTGAGCCTGTCCATGATAATCTCCGTGCAGTCTGGTATGTTCATCTGAGAGTATCGCATTCTAAGTTTAGGGGGGTGGAAAACGTAAAACCCCGGATAACCAGACAAGTCATGTCGGTGTGGCTCAAGACCATCCGAGAATGTACTGGTCTAACTACCAGTAATTCTCAATCTGCCCTGGCTAGGGACTTATGATGTTAACCAACCGATCATAATGTGACATCGACTCCCTATACAGGGAGAGACGAATCTCCAACAGTCGCTCACTTCCTCCATATGGCTCGGGACTGTACCCAACTAAAACCTGTTTGCACGACTCAGTAGAGCCGTGGTTAGGTAGTAATCAAAGCACGGTGGGAACTCATATAAGACAAATGATGACCTCAGGTCGACAGACTATCTGCACTCATGTCACCAGAGAACTGCTATCTGATGCTAGGTATAACACCATCTAGCCAGTCCTCGGCGAGTCATGTCCGGTGTACTTACACCCAGTGAGCACCTGTATACAATCTTAGGTGGACCTCACCAATGGCTGCGGGACCAATCCACCGCCCCTTATCAGGGTCTAGATATGTATACACTAGTCTACTCTGGAGTATCGATGCCCAGTCTCGATACTCTTACAACTAGGGACACTTTTAAGGATGTGCCTATCGACTACCCAGCTCTCACAAGTATGATTGCATCATAATGCTGGTAGTCAGGAAAAGATCCTACGGGCTTTATCAACATGTATACAAGATATGAAATACAAAGTAAAACACATCACATGTTAAGATAAAGTCAGCAAAGTCTTTCCAGGGTTGAAAGCACGAGTTGGAAGCATGAGCGATGAGCTTTTCGACTAGGATCAAATGGTAAGTCTTACCCTTGCTTTGCGTAGGAACATTAGCAACGAGACTCCTGGTTGGTTCCTCCCTTTGATTCTCTCTCCTAACGCAGGCAAGGCAAGTAAATGATTATGAATCGGTGGTCTTCTCTGTTCTCTGAGCGCTAGGCGAGTGTTAGTGAGATTGTGACCAAATAGCGTACTATCATATCAAGCAAGATTGTCCTGTACATATATATCCCTAGCATTCTATACACTGAAGGTCTCTAGGGCATACATATTCAACAATCTCCCATTTGCACTAAGGCCTGTAATTGGCGCAATAAGTACCTACTGTCTGCACTAGAGCCAGTTGCTGGCGTACCGCATTCCCAACATCTCGAACTGGACTTGAGGGATGGCCTTGGTGAATGGATCTGCCGTGTTGTCTTTTGCGTCCACTCTCCGCACCTCGATCTCCTGACGATCCACGATCTCCCTGATCAGGTGATACTGCCTCAAGATATGTCTAGATTTCTGATGGGATCGTGGTTCATTTGCCAAAGCAATGGCTCCGTTGTTATCGCAATACAAAGGTATTGAATTAGCAATGGATGGAACCACCTAAAGTTCAGAAATGAACTTCCTAATCCAGACTGCCTCTTTTGCGGCATCACTAGCAGCGATATACTCAGCCTCTATCGTCGAGTCTGCTACGGTATCCTGTTTGGAACTCTTCCAATAGACTGCCCCTCCATTGAGGGTAAACACATAACCCGAAACAGATTTAGAATCATCCTTGTCACTTTATAAGCCAGAGTTGGTAAAAGCCTCGATCTGGAGGTCCCCATTACTGTACACCAGGAACATCTTTTTAGTCCTTCTGAGGTACTTAATAATGTTCTTTACTGCTATCTAATGTTTCTCACCTAAGTTAGACTGATACCTGCTTACCACGCTAAGTGCGTAAGCTACATCTGGTCTGGTACATAACATCGCATACATTATTGACCCTATCGCCAAAGCATAGGGTACTATGCTCATGCGAGCCCTCTCCTCATCAGTCTTAGGAGACATCTCTTTGGAGAGAGTGATTTCGTGACAAGCGGGAAAATTGCTGCGCTTAGAATCTTCCATACTAAACCTCTTTAGTACGGTGTCAATGTACCTCGACTGTGAAAGTCCCAACATTCTTTTAGATCTGTCAAGATAGATCTTAATCCCCAGAATGTACGACGCATCACCCAGGTCTTTCATAGAGAACTTCTGTGGCAAGAACAGCTTGGCCGACTGTAGCATAGGAATATCATTTCCTATCAGGAGAATGTCATCAACGTATAAAACAAGGAATACCACAGTTCTTCCTACAATTTTCTTATAAATATAAGGTTCATCTACATTTTTGATAAAGTCAAATTCCCTGACCATCTCATCAAAGCAGATGTTCCAACTCCGCGATACCTACTTTAATCCATAAATGGATTTAAGCAACTTGCACACCTTTCCGCTGCTCCCACTGTCTACGAAACCCTCTGGTTGATCCATGAAAATGCACTCTTCTAAACTTCCATTTAAAAAGGTAGTTTTAACATCCATCTGCCAGATGCCATAGTCATGGAAGGCGGCAAAGGCAAGTAGGATCCGAATGGATTTAAGCATAGCCAGTGGTGAAAAATTTTCGTCATAGTCCAATCCTGGTCTTTGACGAAAATCTTTAGCAACAAGTCTAGCTTTGTAGGTTTCTACCTGACCATCTACACTAATCTTCTTTTTGAAGATCCATTTGCATCCTATGGGTTTTACCCCAGTAGGAGCAAAATCCAAAGTCCAAACTTGGTTTGTGTACATAGATTCCATCTCGGATTGCATAGCACCCAGCCACTTCACTGAGTCTTTACTCGTGATGGCTTGCTGAAAACTAGTCGGCTCATCATCATCGATGATGCAATTATCTCGATCTTCATCTATGAGAAAACCGTAGTATCCTTCGGACGGATGAGACTACCTACTAGATCTAAGAAGTGGCATGGGTATGTCTTATTCTATTGAAATCTCAGGTTCTACTAAGTTTTCAGTAATAGTTTATGGTTCTGGAATTTCTTCCAGCTCTATCGCGCTCCCACTTATCTCTTTTATGAGAAATTGAGTTTACATGAAGCAGGCATAATGAGAAACAAAGACCTTTTGTTCCTCAGTGTGATAGAAATAATACCCTTTAGAATTCCTGGGGTATCCCACAAACTTACACAGTACTGAATATGCCTCGAGTTTATCCGAATGAACCTTTTTGACAAAGGCAAGACTGCCCTATATCTTCATATACTTAAGACAGGGTTTCTTCCCACTCTATATTTCATATGGAGTGGTAGGCACAGACTTAGTTGGAACCTTGTTCAATAGGTATGTAGCAGCTTTCAGTGCATAAACCCGGAAGGTGGGCGGCAACTCAGCATTACTCATCATGGAACGTACCATATCAAGTAAGGTGCGATTCTGTCTTTCTAATACACCATTGTGTTGTGGTGTGTATGGAGGAGTAAGCTAAGATAGAATTCCATTCTCTTTTAGGTATTCCAGGAACTCGGCACTTAAGTATTCACCGCCCCGATCGGATCGGAGCATCTTGATACTTTTACCGGTTTGCTTTTCCACTTCATTCTTATACTCATGGAATTTCTCAAAGGCCTCGGATTTATGTTTCATTAAGAATACATGTCCATACCTTAAAAAATCATCTGTGAAAGTAATGAAGTAGGAATAGCCACTTCTTGCATGTGTAGACATTGGCCCACACACGTCGCTGTGTATGAGTCCCAAGAGCTCAGTGGCTCTTTCTCCATGTCCAGTGAATGGAGTTTTTGTCATCTTTCCTCTGATACATGATCAACAAGTTGCATATGATTTATACTCAAACGGATCTAAGTATCCTTCTTTATGTAACTTAGCCAGTCATGTTTCATTGATATGACCGAGTCTACAATGCCATAAGAAAGCTTGGTTTGATTCTGAAGCTTTTCTTTTTAATGTATTTTGGACGTTGAAAACTTGATGTTGATTGAGAATGTATATTCCGTTATTAAGTGTACCCGACCCAGCCATTTTATGATTTAGGTGAATATTGATAGCATTACTTACAAGTGCAAAATTATATCATTTATTTGATAATAAAGATACTGATATAATATTGTGAAAGGTTCCTAGGCACCCTAATGAGGTCTCACAAGGCATCAACCATGCCAATTTCAAAAAAATACGGTGCCGAGAAACCCTAACAAGATCGTTGGCTAGAAGTTTAGGCGAAAATGAAACTAGTTAACAACTTAACTAAAGTTTAAACGGAAATACAACCTTTGTAGATCCGGTGCTCCACCTCCATAGCTCCGCAACGAAGTCCCCTCGCTGTCCAAATGATTTCCCGGGCTCTAGCGTCGGCTTCGTCGGAGAAATGGCGAGCTAGGTCGTCGATGTCCATGCCGAAAATGATCTACGTCGAGGCATCGCTAGATCAAGCTCCACCTCCACCAAGCCATGAAAACTTGTGAAGGAAACACCCTATACTACTTGGCAAGAGGTAGAGGATGAAGAAATAGGAAGTGGGTTCAGTTTAGAATTGGATTTCTCACTCTTTATCATCACTTGCCATTAATGGAGCAAGCTTTCTTCCATGAAGAAATGAAGAAGAAGAAGAAGAATGTTATGATAAGAATTAATTAAAATAGAAAAGAAAATCCATTCTTATCATAACTCTTACCATGGTTAAGTGTAGAGAGAGAACTATAGTTAAGTGGAGTGGTTAGGTTTTAACATGAGACAAAATGGTGACTTAATGAAAGCTTCATGAAGCTTCATTTACAAACAAAGAAAGCCACCATTTTCTCACTCTTTTTCTTTTTTCCAAATGAATAACTAAAATAAATGAATAAGAAAATAATAAACCCTAACCACTCATAAAACCATGGTTCAATCTTTACACAAACCCAAGTTTGCATGCATCATCAAACATGATACAAGCAAGTGCACAAAATCATATCGCATATGCAATGCGCACATCCGAGCGAGAAAATCCATTTAAAGTGAACCGATACTAGTTAATGCAAAGTAATATATCAAATATATAATTATGCATTAAATCATTAAATCAACACTTGATTTAACGATCCGGTCATATCGTATATAACCGACTAGTATCCTATGTACCGGTTTATTGAATCAATCCTTGATTCGATAATTAGGGTATATCGCATATAACCTAATCGATACATTTATCGCGAGAATGTAATACGGTATCACATACACGCATTACTCTCGGTCCCGCACATATCTCATATGCGCTCCTATTTCGTTTCGCTTGAGCCAGGAAACCTCTGTGTAGGACTCTAAAGACTCGTCAATACGCCGGCAGCAGGTGATGATCATA
The DNA here is from genome assembly GCA_030015575.1 of Agapanthus africanus. Classification (NCBI taxonomy): domain Eukaryota; kingdom Viridiplantae; phylum Streptophyta; class Magnoliopsida; order Asparagales; family Amaryllidaceae; genus Agapanthus; species Agapanthus africanus. The sequence continues at coordinate 668,824,730 of CM057341.1, read as the reverse complement.
TCAAACACCCACAAGCCGCAAGCGGTCTGCTAAACGTAACGGCCACCCGGGTATTGAGCGATCAGAAGATCGACGAGCAAGCCCGCTCACACTCCAGTGAATCCAACCAGTAACACTACCGTACAGTCCGGTCTGATCGTCTGATATGTCGCATATCTCGCCTAGGGGTGGTAAACGTCAGACCCTAATAGCTCGATAAGTCGTGTCGATATGAGGTCTATAACAATTCGAGAAACTACTGGTAACACTTACCAGTAAATCTCAGCAACCCTGGCCAGGGATTTCCTGTTATAGCCAATCGAACACAGCGCAACATCAACTCCCTATACCGGGAGAGACGAATCCCCTCCTATCGCTCATTGCCTCCATGTGACTCAGGACTGTACCCAAAGACCACCGTTTTGCACGCCCTCTTGGACGTGGTAAGATGGAAATCAAAGCATAGTGGGAACCACACAAGACTCTATGACGATCTCGGGTCAACAGACTACTCTGTACCAGTGTCACCAGAGAACTGCCATCTGACGTAAGGTATAATACCATCTGGGAGTTCTCGGCGAGTCCGTCCAGTGTACCCAGTCTCCACTGAGCACCCGTATATCATCTCTAATGTCAAACACCAATGGATATGGGATCATCCATCGCC